>CM070877.1:104497010-105862010 GCA_036365515.1 Torymus aiolomorphi
TATATATATATATATATATATATATATATATATATATATATATATATATATCTATATGTCACTTCATGTCAACTGTTCAGCTCAAATTTTTTTTACTCATTCCAAATTAGCCCCAAAACACAAATATAAAGTTTTAGAGCAAAACATGCAATAGTTCTATTTAATTTGTATATCATATATAAAAAAAATAATTATTGTATACTAGGGCATATCCCCGAGAAAGTTATTTCAGATTGACTCCCGCGGCAGCGTGTACTAGGACAACGATAAAAATTGACTTTCAAAATATGAATTTCGTACAAATTTCATAAAAATATTTCATAAAAATATAAAGTATCTTTAATCGCAAAAGTCAGATTTTTTGAGCAAAGAAATCGATTCTTAAATATAAAAAAACTACCTCTTTGTTAAATTTCAAAACGATTCATTGACTTTTGTTAAGAAGTATAACTTAGTTATTATATTTATATTATTGTTACAATGATAGATTAACTTTAAACCGCTAAGTCGAGCAGGATAGTAGTTGAATACTTATTTAAAAACAAATATTTATTAGATTATTGCCAATACATACTTTTCTTTCTCAAACTAATGTATTTCTTTAAAATTTTTTATAACAATTATTAATTGTTTGTATAGGATGCGTAAATGAAAAAACAAAAAAGAAATTTTGTGTATTAAGTCAAATTGTTTAAAAAACAACAAAGAACAATAAAGAAAACTGTTTTATTTATTAATAAAGTTTTGTTGTGTAGAATTTACTTTTGTTTTTTAAATTTAAAAAATGGAATCCATAAATTAGTTTGAGGAAGCATCTTGCCAATAAATTGGCAGCGTTTTTTTTTTATTTAATTAGCAGCCTCTTCATCGCCGCGGCGAGATAGCATCTTCTTTATCGTCACGGCGAGTTAGCTGCTTCTTCATCATCGCGCCGAGATACCGTGTTGTTCCCCTCAGCCGTCGATATAGTTTGAACTATAGTTGGACTATAGTCAAACTGTAACCACAACTATAGTATTTTCGCGCTACTATCCGTCACTACTATAGTATCTGACTCTAACTAAAATTACCGAATATAATTACTACTACATAATTACACTCATATACTATAGTCTGCTACTATATCCCTGAAGATGAACTATAATCATCACTACATAACTATAGTACTCACTACACTTCGTGATTATAACCTAATATAGTAGAGTATAATCATGACTAGAGCAATGTGGTTGCGAACTATAGTCTGCTACTATATCCCCGGAGAAGAACTATAATCGTCGTTACGAGACTGTAGTATTACTAACTTAGTGATTATAACCTAATATAGTTGAGTAAATAATTGGCAGACTAAATCCGGCACTTTTGACCGAACCTTTCCCCACACAAATTGTTAGGGGTTTTATTAATTTTTTTTTTGTAATATTTTCTTCTATATTTTTTCCTATCGGAAGAATTGCAAAAATATTTTGAATCCCTTTTTAATGGGATATAAAAAGCAAGGCAAGCCTTGGTAGTTTGACTCTCCGAGAAGAGTCAGTCGGACTGTCGATTCTCACTGCCTTTCATAGCCTCGGCGTTTCAATGTGTTCGAAGGAGTCTCCACCAGTGCGCCGCATAGCGGTAAGCGGCGCACAGTAGGCAGAACTGGAAAATTTTGTGTCAAAATCGTAACTACGCGAAAAAAAAATTTAGAGAAAAATTTAACACTTCACAGATAAGCTTGTCTACAATTGAAGAAAACTATTAGATTAAGAAAAAAAAATTGCAGAAGGCTGAAAAAAAATTATAACAGGCGTGAATTTTAAGAAAAATGGCTATTTATTTCATATTCTGCCCACCTCGACACGGTATAAAATGTGTATAACACTATTTTAGATAGAATATGATATTATTAATTATTCTATCAAAATTAGACATAAAAAAAAATTACAACATCATAGAAATATTATGAAAAACGTCAATTTTATAGAAAAGGCTTTTTAACTCTTACTATGTCTATTCATACCCTGTATAAGGTGTGCTATACATATTTTTATGCTAACAAGCGATATTCAAACGCGCTTCATGCGTACTTTTCTGTTTTTGAGATTATGTATGCTATCTTCATTACGTTTTACTTTCAACTTATTTAAGTATTTTTTCAAAGTCAGAACTTAATCATTTTTATACTACTCTAAATGTAAAAATTCCATTAAAAAATTGAAACATTAAATTCAAACAGTAAATTTCTCGCGCCTTCTTCTTATCGACCAATCAAAATGAAGCCTTTAGATGCTTCAACATGGCCACTCATCACTTCTTTAAGAAGGGAATATTATATGAAGGAGTAAAAAACGGACTCGAGACAAACCAATTTGTTTTGATGAATTTATTACACAAACGTTTCGAAAGTGTTGTTAACTTTCTTCATCAGGGCTACGAAAGCATAGTTTTAAACATGTAGATTTATATACAAAAAACAATATTAGACAAAATATGTAAAAAACATACCATAAAAACAATATTATAACATATTAAGTTCGTCTACGAGGATTTTGAACTTCTCCTCACGAACGCAACGTCGCCAAATCACTATAAAATACAATTAGAGTTTTTAATAACTTAAGGAATTAAAATACAATACGTATATGAAAGAATATTTGTTAAAAAAATGAAGTAATGGTAAGAACTTACAGAGTTTATGACGTTCTCCACACATCGTCAATTTTGCAAATGCCCAACTATATTGGGCAAACTCCAAAATGACACTAAAGATAAATTAAAATTAAGGTGTAATGAATAACTGTTAGGATAGAAAGGAAAGAGGTGGTGGGGAGTAGTAGGGGCAGCGCGGCTACCGCGCCAGCGCGGCTACCGCGCCAGAGCGGCTCCCGCGCCACTTACCCACCGAGCACTACTTACCGTCCGTCGGTAAGGTAGGGTGCAAAGTCACCATGCGAGAGGCCCGGTAGAGGGCGCATTGAACATTTACTCCATCGATAAAATGTGTACGTATGTCATGTTGCAGGGGGCATGGGGCCCTCATGTGATGTTATGTTGTAAGTGAATATAGAATATTTTTATAATATTCATATAGTGTTTAAATTTGTTAATTATAAGTAGTCTTATATTCCGCGCCAGCCCGGTTGTAGAGGGCGCATTGAACATTTACTCCATCGATAAAATGTGTACGTATGTCATGTTGCAGGGGGCATGGGGCCCTCATGTGATGTTATGTTGTAAGTGAATATAGAATATTTTTATAATATTCATATAGTGTTTAAATTTGTTAATTATAAGTAGTCTTATATTCCGCGCCAGCCCGGTTGTAGAGGGCGCATTGAACATTTACTCCATCGATAAAATGCATACGTATGTCATGTTGCAGGGGGCATGGGGCCCTCATGTGATGTTATGTTGTAAGTGAATATAGAATATTTTTATAATATTCATATAGTGTTATTTGTTAATTATAAGTAGTCTTATATTTTATAAGTATATTTTATCTTAGTATATTCAATCAGTATATTTTATATTGTATAAGATTCTACAAAGATATTTTATAAGTTCATAGAAATTTTAAAAAGTTAATGATGAGCAATTCAATGAAATTTATATTAACAATATTAAATGACTATTTTTAAATTCAAAAGAAACTTTAAAATATTTAAACAAGTTAGTTTTTAAGGAAAATTTTCTATTATAAGAATAAATATTTCATAGAGGGCATTGGGATGTGGAAACGTTAAGGGAAAATAAAAAAGATATGTAAGATTATTTCATATTTATTAAAAAGCTTTTTCATATTTATTTAAAAAGCTTAAAAGTAATACATAGTAGAATACATCTTAATCTACGAGTATAAAAAGTTTCAAATTAATCTTTCAATTTTACTATAAAAATATATTTAGAAACTAGTGAACATCTTAATTAAAAAGTATTACAATTTAGCAAATAACTTTGAAAATTTAAAATTTAAGTTAAAGAGAAAATTATCTAAAAACTTATAATTATATAAATTCTAGAAGGCATCCACCTAAAGATTTGACGAAGACTTCTCTATTAACTAATTCTGACTCTATGTTGAGAAGCGCCTCTGGCTTCTCCAGTAATAAAGAATTAACTTTACTTGGAAGGAAAATGTCAAAACTACTGTCTAATTCAAGAACAATTTTTAAGCCGTATTTAGTGGATACCTTTTTTAATGAGGTTATCTTATACTGTTTATTTAGCTCCAAGTCCCGTAGTCGTTTTGTGGGCAGGTATGATGGACTTCTCGCTGCTTCATTTATGAGGTCCATGACTGAAAAAAGAAATGATAAATTATTATTTATATTTTTTTTATAGAATTACTTACTTATTTATTCTGACGTATCAGAACTTTCAGGGGTTGAATATTGCTCTCTCAAGTCTTCCACCCAGCGGTATAAAGCGCAAACTATTTCAACTGAACAATTCTGTTTCCACTCGGGACGATGATTAATGCAGGCTAGCGGTCGTATAAATCCAGGAGTTCTTATAGATGGACAACCCAAATCCTCCAAGTTTCTTATATTATCGAAATAGGGTTGCAGCCAGTGTTTTTTCTGTTCACCTTTGACCCAAATTGTTAATAACGACCCCTGCGCTTTTTCTTTCAATTTGTCGAAAGCCGTTGACAGGTATGAATACGGCACCTCTCCGTGTTCCCAATGAATTCCGTGCAGATTGGATTGTAAATATCTATTTAAAATTTTTACATTCTGGTCTAAATCACTCCAATCACAGGGTGGTTGAAATGTCGCAACGTACGGCACCGGATTTAACGCATTAGGATGTATATAAGGTATTTTTTAAATATAAAATTGCCGTTGTTATCTTTAAAACCTTGTGTATCTACAATTAGTTCCATGATAAGTTATATACTGGAAATGTAGATAACATTATTTGAATATTATTCAAGAAAAAAGTAGAGTTAATATAATAGTGTTAAAAGTTAGAGTGAAAGATGTGATAATAACTTATTAATTCATAATACATGCAATGTAAAAAATTAAAGTCCCTACGGAGAGATTGAAAAGTTAAAGTACAATAGCTGAGAAAATCTTAGAAAAAAAAATATGAACTCATTATATGTGAAAAAGTTAAAGTAAGAGATGTGAAAATAAATTATAAATTCATGATACGTGCTATGTAAAAAATTAAAGTCCCTAAGAAGAGACTGAAAAGTTAAAGTTCAACAGCTGAGAATATCTTAGAAAAAAATATGAATTCATTAAAGTAAGAAATTTTAAAGTAACTTATAAATTCATGATACGTGCTGTGAAAAAATTAAAGTCCCTACAAAGAGACTGAAAAGTTAAAGTTTAATAGCTGAGAATGTCTTAGAAAAAATTAATAATTTATAAATTCACGATACGTGCTATGCAAAAAATTAAAGTTCCTAAGAAGAGACTGAAAAGTTAAAGTTCAACAGCTGAGAATATCTTAGAAAAAATATGAATTCATTAAAGTAAGAAATTTTAAAGTAACTTATAAATTCATGATACGTGTTATGAAAAAAATTAAAGTCCCTACAAAGAGACTGAAAAGTTAAAGTTCAACAGCTGAGAATATCTTAGAAAAAATATGAATTCATTAAAGTAAGAAATTTTAAAGTAACTTATAAATTCATGATACGTGTTATGAAAAAAATTAAAGTCCCTACAAAGAGACTGAAAAGTTAAAGTTCAACAGCTGAGAATATCTTAGAAAAAAATATGAATTCATTAAAGTAAGAAATTTTAAAGTAACTTATAAATTCATGATACGTGTTATGAAAAAAATTAAAGTCCCTACAGAGAGACTGAAAAGTTAAAGTTCAATAGCTGAGAATGTCTTAGAAAAATGAATAACTTATAAATTCGTGATACGTGCTATGTAAAAAATTAGAATTTTATAATAAAGAATTTGAAAGTTTAATGCTAAAATATAATATAAATCTATATTCATCCTATAGCAAACTCAAAGCCTCAATTTGTGAACGTTTTAATCGTACATTAAAAAACAAAATGTGGAAAAACTTTAGTTTACAAGGCAGTTATAAATGGATAGATATTTTGCAAGACCTAACTTTACAGTATAATAATACTAAGCACCGAACGATTGGTATGAAGCCCGCAGATGTTAATTCTACAACAGTTAATAAAGTTTATAATCGTTTATGCATTCATCAGAAAACCTCTAAACGTCCTTGTAGGCGTGCAAAATTTAAACTTGGTGATAAAGTTCGAATAAGTAAAAATAAAACTGTTTTCGAGAAAGGATATACACCAAACTGGTCTACAGAAATTTTTACAATAAATAAAGTATTACCTACATCACCATTTACATATCATTTGAAAGATTATCAAGATAAACCAATCGCTGGCGGATTCTATGAAGAAGAACTTATGAAGACTAAATATCCTGTTATTTACTTAGTAGAAAAAATTATAAAAAAACATGGCGATAAAATTTATGTAAAATGGTTAGGTTTTGATAAGTCTCATAATAGTTGGATAAAAAAAAGTGATTTATGAATAAATAAAATTGTAAATAAGATGAACTAATTGTTTTTATTTAATACCTATTTCCTTACATTTTTTTACAAGAATTGGATGCAAAATTTCATTAACTTTATCAATTCTTCTCCTAAAACGTTCTCTGTCACGAGCAATTTGTTCCCATTCTCCACATCGAGCCTTATGATATGCAAACCTCCACGCATGCATTACATGAACAGTTAGCTTTTCATCAAAATGTACATTCTTTTTAACACGCATTGGACACCTAAAATAATAAATTTCTATATTACATATGTAGAATATTTACTATAAATTAATATATAAATTACTATTATACAAAAAAATATATACTCACTTATTATTTATTTTATAATGACCCCATGCTAAAGTATCTATATTATTGTCTTGAACATATCTTTTATCATCATATGGACTTAAGGCAATCTTTAACTGCTTTATAGTTTCTACATTATGGAGTCGGGATCTTATGGAATACTGTTGTCGTTTTTTAATAGATAAATTTTGCAAACAATCTACAAAATCATCAAACTTTATAGTTTTTTAACAACTGAAACCTTAATACCTTTTATTTTTTCATATGATCTTGACCATAAACGCGAGTACTGTACATTTTACTTCTTAAGCCAACGAATTCTGTAAGAATCTGACCATTACACTCATCTTTCATAAGACCAACAATTTTTTTATTTGCATGAGGCATATTAAAGATGTTTTCACTGGGATAGTCTGAAGTATCAAACTTTGAGAGATTTTTTTTCATATCAGCATAAAAATCATCACATTCAACAGCATAAATTAAGCTGTCTGTGTCTGTATAAAGAAGCTTACAATTTTCTTTATACATTTTTTTCATATAACTATAATGAAAATCATAAATCAGAGTTTTAGAAATGTCTAAAACTGAAAGTCCAACGTAAATTGGTTTATCTAACAAAACTTCAACTTTTTTAAGCTGGATAGCTACTAAATTTTCATCAAAAATACTAATACTATGAAAAAGGGGACTTGATATTTGTGCTTCTACGCCATACCTTCCAGCCCATTTAGTTGATAGCTTGACATCAACACGTTTTCTTACATTCTCCATAGTTTTACCATATACAGCATTATTCATCAATTTGAAAAAGTTTTTTCAAAATCAGTTCTTGCTAACGCCCTCATATTACTATTTAAATTGATGTAAGACTTAAGCCATGGAGATTGTTTAAATTTCAATACTTTATGAATTTTAACAAGCTGAAGTCCATTTTTGACAGCTTGTTTAAGTGATCGATAGTGTATAACATAATTTTTTTATACGAAAGTGTAGCCAAAAGTTTTTCCTGTTTTGATCCCGGTGGTTTTGCTTGCTCAGGACAAAAAGGTAAGTCGTTATGAATGTCATGTATTTCTGAAGGATATTCTAAATCTACTTCTAAAATGTACCCGTAAGGTGCATCATCATCTATGAAAAAATCTAAATTTTCACAGTCGTCTATCCACTCAAACGAATCATAAGGAGACATTGAGTCATTGCCCAACCATATAAATTATTAGCATCTAAATATATTAGATATGTATTTTCTTTATTTTTATCATAATTTTCAGTCATATATTTATGATTTGCAGCTGCGTAGCGATGAGAGCACTGACTTAATCCACCTCTTATACCTCTTTCTATGAATAAAATCATATCTATATCAGTTAATAATTTTAATTGTATGCCAGTATACTTTAGCATTGCATCCCATGCAAATCCTGGAGTAGTATAATAATGAGCTGGATCTAAACCATATACGTTTATACTTTGATCACGAAAATTTTCAAAAACATCAGCTAATAATAAAACATCTGTCTTCATATAAAGATCTGAATATTCTCCAAGGGTATGAATACTAAAGGTATTCCATACTTTTTGTGCATGTTCATAATCTTCATCAGATATGGTTGAACCATTTAGCACACTGAAAAATTTTGTTTTTTCAGGTAACTCAGTTTCATCCAACTTTTCCCACGAATCCAGGTACTCGTAAGGCAGAACGCCTTTCTTCGTTAAAAGACTGATTTTTTCTTTTCTAAAGATGAAAACTCCTTTGAAACAATTTTATATTCACTTAAATATGAAGCTAATTTTTCTAAAGAAGATGGCATAAATCTAAATGAATCTACAAAGCGAAATTTAATATCACTTTTCTCAACATGTTTTGTAAAAGAAATATACTTCTCCTTAGTCAATGGAAGTAAATCAACATCACCTTTCATATAATTCGATATATCATTAATTATAAAGTGAGCATCATAACCACTTAAGTTATGAAATATCACAGGAATCGTTCTTGAATCTTGATAATTCAAATTACAGTTAGCATGAGCAGGACCGCGATATTTTCCTGAGAGATGACAATGATCTCTTACCTTATCACTGTTTTCTAATAATTTGTTACAAATGTGACAAATTTTTGAATTGAAATAATTAATCATTTCTATCGGTGTTAAAATTGGCATAGATCGTGGGTTTGTATATAAATTAGTAATACGGTCATGTATTACCTTCAATTCACTAGCAAACCACATAGCTGGTTTAACCCCACGATAAAATCTATATTCAGATAAAGAGTCATCAAAACTGCACTTCAAATAATATCCTATACTAAACATTTCATGTTTTTGAAACGATAAAGTATTAGCCAAACCTTCATCTTCCTGGTTTTCTAGTACAGGCTTTAACAGACATTCACAATCTGCATATATTGTGAATGGTAATCTTTCTTTATAATTAAAATTTTTAAAATAGATGATATCTTTACCTTTTATAGGAAGTTTCACCTTGCAATCATTAATATTCTTACATATTCTTTCATGCTCTTTTAAATTATTTTCATTAAAGAAAAAATTTAAACATCTATCACATATATATGGCTTCTTTTTCTATGTGATAAACTTCCTCCTACTAGACGTGATAAATTTTTTATATATATGTAATGTGATTTCAGCTGTCCCTTAATTGTTTTTTCTAATAAAAGAAGATTTACATGATTTTCTTTTTTTTGTGTCAAATAAAAGGGAATCACATTTTTCTCATGCAATCCGAAGACATTAACCGATATTAAAGGGTTTTGTTTTTCAAACTTGAAAATTTTTTTTATCGTAACAGGGAATTCTATACCTGTCATATTTAAATTATTTTCATACTGAAGATAATTGCTAACCCTGTTAGGATGATTTTTACGGTTTACTGGATACAAAGCAGATAATATTGCCCATTTAAAGCATTGATTATCTTTGTTTTGAATATTAATGCAGGCATTTTTTTATCTAAAAATGGTGGTAAAGGTAAATATGAATTACCACTGCGCAATGGATTGAACTTATTCATATTAATTTGAATATTAATAATAGAATTTAAAGTCCATCCAGAATCTTTTTCTTGAAATTCTTCTACCTCAGCCAAAAGTTTATTTAAAACATGATTATCAAACCATTCACTTAAAGATGTACCTAAAACCACTTCAGCGTTTGGCGTATTGAAATGTTTCGTTTCAATACTTTCCTGTGAATCATCATTTACATCAGAAGAAAGTTTCTTGAATGAACAAGATAGTACAGTGTTAATTTTCATGGCACATCGAATATCTTTCAAAATTTTCTTCACTTGTTGGCAGAACAATACTGAGGCGTCCTTTAAAAAGGTTGATATATCTATATGTACAAGATTTGCAATTATACTAGTTCTCACCCTTTTATTAAAAGCACTTTCAATATCAATCCAACGAACTCGATGCTCGATTTCATCCGTTTTTAAATCTGGTACTATTCCATAACCAGTTTTTCCTATAGCATCAAGCTTTGCTTTGATACTCTCAATCCTTGCTATGGCGTATAAAATAGATTGTTTTTGAGCTGTTGTCAGCGTTCTTTTTCTCAATAATTCCCGAAGACTATCTAATGATAAAACACATTGTTCTACCCATTGTTCAATAACTTCGGAATCCATAGATTTATATATTAAAATATTTTCCACCTCTTCAAAAATTTTCACATGTTCCTGACAAAGATCTTTAACTTCATCCATTTTTTCAAATTAAAAAAAGACTTTTTTTTTCGTAAGTGTATTCTGAAAATTAAAAAATTATGTTATCATTTTAAATAATTATTGATTGATAAAAAAAAAGGTGAAGAGAAATTAAAATAATCAATGATTTTGTATAATATTAGATCAGCATTTGATAATATAGAAACAGTTTAGTTGTATTAGGCAGTTATAATTAGATAGTATTTTATAAGATTTAACTTACATTATAATAAAATTAAAGATTAAATGATTGGTATAAAGCCTTATGCAATACTTTTAAAATCTTAGCAGACGACGTGGCAGTGGGCCACAAGTGAGGGACGCGTGAGTGAGAGGTACATAGTGAGAATGTAGAGTGGGAGGGGAGGGGATACTATCTACTCGAAGAGTTCATATATGCCCCCGTAGGGTATAAGAAATGATGCGTGGTAATTATTTTATTAAATATATTTTATTAAATATATTGAGAGAAGAGGCGTAATTGAATGCCTGAAACGTTGACAAGGTAGATCATTGAAATCATACAAAATTAATTAATAGTTTTAATACAATAATGATTATGCCAAATATAGTGTAAATATTATAAAAATTATTTATATACTATTAATAGTGAAATACTATAAAAAAATTATACATAAAATACTATATAAACTTAATTAAACTTAACTAACTCGCGAATTTCATTTTTTAATGTTCGCTTATCCGTTTTTCTTTTTTTTAAGGAGAATTTCATTTTTTAATGTTTGCTTATCCGTTTTTCTCTTTTTTTAGGGAGAATTTCATTTTTTAATGTTTGCCTATCCGTTTTAGGTTCTTCTATATTTAATATTTTTTTCATTTCTGCACGAACTTTATAGTCTATGGTAGGATTATGCGCAGGATTCGGAATTGTTATTAGTTTCGCGGGCGGTAGAGAATTCAATAAATTTAAATCGAATGATTGTGGACTGTATGGCTCTAACGGTGGCGTTGACCAGCTACCAAATTCAAACGTAAACGATTCTGGCGTATAGCTCTCCCTTAGCGGAGAAGGTGGTAAAGGCATTTCTTCTATGATATTGAATGACTCCGAGGGTTGATCTATTGGTGAAATTACTTCGGGTAGAGGTCTAACTATTGGAAGAAGTTTTTTAAATATATTGGATGTTTTTTCTTGCTCCTGGTTTTGGACTAGAAAAACATTTTCACTACTTTCCACATGGTTTTGTGATGAATTGAGCTGAAAATAAAAAATATATATTTATAATAAAATATATAGCATATGTATCATAAAAAAATACTATATTGCTTACCACTTCATTTCTGCGTATACTATACACTACAGGTGATTGCGGTGATTCTTCCTACAAATAAGCATACTTTTTTAATATAATTTAATTAGAAAAATTATGCATTACTTTATAAAAAGATAAAATATTACATTATAATAAAACACTGTTATGGTATCTATCAAATCATAAAATTTTTTCAAATACGATAAAATCTATGACTATAATTTTTAGGTAGTTTTGAAAAAATAAATAAAAAAATTATAAATTTACGTTAAAATGATAGAGAAAATTGCAATATTTTCATAAAAGCTACAATTTCGATTCGCTAAAATAATAATAATTTATTTTGAAACTAATAATAGTTTTTAAACTTACCTGATAGTCCTCACACTCATTCAAAACTTCATAACATAGCGTTGGTAGATTTCTTACAATTCTCGGGTCCTTTCTATGATCTTCTGCAAATGGACATATTTCAGGAAGATCTATAGTTTTTTCCTTTAACTTTTCCCACTCACATTTATGTTGTACACTATTTACAATGATTCTTCTGATTTCCGTCACATAGATCTCTGTACTTTTATACATTTTTAACTTTAAAAATTTTCCAAATCGGACGAAGTTGCTTGCGTGAACACTTCCTAAAGACTGAATCTTGTATATTATACGTAGCGAGAAAAGCAACGCTTTCAATATATAATGCCCTTTATAGAAAAAATTTGGATTTTGGAAAGATTTTCAATGGAGCACTTGGGGTCCTTTGTTTTATGAACGCTTCGAGAGTGACGCGCGGGTGGACGATATCGTTCACACATGTGCTGGCTCGCTAAACTGCCTTTCCGAAATTTTCTTGAATTTTACTTCTAAACTAATTCTTTATCGGTTGCTTCGCGAACTAACAATATTAATGATATTTTATTTAATCAATTGTTATTTGAATGAAGCCCTTTCATTTAGTCGAAAAGTATTACATATTTTTGGCTCATTTTTATTTTACAGAATAGTTTTACTTTATTGTTATGTAGAAATATATAATAATACATAATAGAATGTACTGTTTCATTTATAATTATCAAAGTTAATTATAGTTTGCTAAGTTCTAGTATTATACATTTGAATACAAAATTTTAAATAAAATAAACACTTAATTGAAAAGGAATATTTGTGAAATATTGAAAAAATTTAAGTGGAAAAAGAATAATGAACTTGAGAAAAAAAAGGTTTAAATTAATTTATATTAACTTACCAATTCGTTTTGAACTTAACTAGTGAAAAGATAGACTTCTGCAGCAACTATCGGTATATTAGATGAAAATCTTTCAAGCTATTTTCAGACGGTAACGAAAAAATACTCTCAAAGCTCAGTAGCACTTGTCAACTTGAAATAATGAGATGTATCTAAAAAATGTTCAAGTATTATAAACTAATAGCAAAGCATTAAAAAAAAAAATTTAATTTTATAGAACTATAAATGATAAAGTATTAGAGAATTGAAAATTATATATGTTAATACGTTGAAAAGACGAAGTTATTATAATCGAAAACTTTAAGTTACATTAATATAATGAAGAGAAAAACTGAATCATTATAAGTTAAACTATAGATCAATAAGCTGTAAGGATTGTATATTAATAAGCTGAAAATCAAAAGTAATTATATGAAATACTTACGTTTGGTAAGGAGACTAAGCCTCATGGGACTGACGCGCAGCCTTTTATCCACTGTCGGTATATAGGTGCGCATGCGCGACAGTTTAAAGATTGATAGATGGCAGTGCACCTGCACGGTATAGTTATTCATTTTAGATTAAAGAAGAAAGATCTATAGATGATCGTATGCACATGCGTGGTAACGTAAAAGATTCATAGATGAGTGAGGAAAGATTGGTAGGTGACGAACTGCGCATGACCGAGAAACTTTTAAGTTTGGGCTGATAAAAAGTATTTACAAACATTTCCTTACTATAAAGGTTAGACGAGCTGGGTCCTAGCCACTCGTTTCTTTTTCTTATTTCAGCTCTAATACTTTTAATATAGCATTCTTACAGGTCTTTAATAATTTCTTCTTTCAGGACTTATAATTTAAAAGTTTTAAAGTCTTGAATCTTAATACAACACTTTTCTTACAGTTATAAAAAGTAAATTCATTTGTCGAATTAATTCTAAGTTATTTTCACGTCTCATACTTAAACTTTTTCACACTATTCATATTATAAGTCCCTTAGGCATCTTATACTTACTATTTTAAACTTTCAGATACTTTAACTTTTTACGTATAATGAATTCATATTTTTTCTGAGATATTCTCAGCTGTTGTACTTTAACTTTTCAGTCTCCTCGTAGGGACTTTAATTTTTTACATAGCACGTATCACGAATTTATAAGTTATTCATTTTTCTAAGACATTCTCAGCTATTGAACTTTAACTTTTCAGTCTCTCTGTAGGGACTTTAATTTTTTTCATAACACGTATCATGAATTTATAAGTTACTTTAAAATTTCTTACTTTAATGAATTCATATTTTTTTCTAAGATATTCTCAGCTGTTGAACTTTAACTTTTCAGTCTCTTCGTAGGGACTTTAATTTTTTACATAGCACGTATCACGAATTTATAAGTTATTCCTTTTTCTAAGATATTCTCAGCTATTAAACTTTAACTTTTCAGTCTCTTTGTAGGGACTTTAATTTTTTTCATAACACGTATCATGAATTTATAAGTTACTTTAAAATTTCTTACTTTAATGAATTCATATTTTTTCTAAGATATTCTCAGCTGTTGAACTTTAACTTTTCAGTCTCTTCTTAGGGACTTTAATTTTTTACATAGCACGTATCATGAATTTATAATTTATTTTCACATCTCTTACTTTAACTTTTTCACATATAATGAGTTCATATTTTTTTTTTCTAAGATTTTCTCAGCTATTGTACTTTAACTTTTCAATCTCTCCGTAGGGACTTTAATTTTTACATTGCATGTATTATGAATTAATAAGTTATTATCACATCTTTCACTCTAACTTTTAACACTATTATATTAACTCTACTTTTTTTCTTGAATAATATTCAAATAATGTTATCTACATTTCCAGTATATAACTTATCATGGAACTAATTGTAGATACACAAGGTTTTAAAGATAACAACGGCAATTTTATATTTAAAGAAATTGCTTATATAGATCCTAATGCGTTAAATCCGGTGCCGTACGTTGCGACATTTCAACCACCCTGTGATTGGAGTGATTTAGACCAGAATGTAAAAATTTTAAATAGATATTTACAATACAATCTGCACGGAATTCATTGGGAACACGGAGAGGTGCCGTATTCATACCTGTCAACGGCTTTCGACAAATTGAAAGAAAAAGCGCAGGGGTCGTTATTAACAATTTGGGTCAAAGGTGAACAGAAAAAACACTGGCTGCAACCCTATTTCGATAATATAAGAAACTTGGAGGATTTGGGTTGTCCATCTATAAGAACTCCTGGATTTATACGACCGCTAGCCTGCATTAATCATCGTCCCGAGTGGAAACAGAATTGTTCAGTTGAAATAGTTTGCGCTTTATACCGCTGGGTGGAAGACTTGAGAGAGCAATATTCAACCCCTGAAAGTTCTGATACGTCAGAATAAATAAGTAAGTAATTCTATAAAAAAAATATAAATAATAATTTATCATTTCTTTTTTCAGTCATGGACCTCATAAATGAAGCAGCGAGAAGTCCATCATACCTGCCCACAAAACGACTACGGGACTTGGAGCTAAATAAACAGTATAAGATAACCTCATTAAAAAAGGTATCCACTAAATACGGCTTAAAAATTGTTCTTGAATTAGACAGTAGTTTTGACATTTTCCTTCCAAGTAAAGTTAATTCTTTATTACTGGAGAAGCCAGAGGCGCTTCTCAACATAGAGTCAGAATTAGTTAATAGAGAAGTCTTCGTCAAATCTTTAGGTGGATGCCTTCTAGAATTTATATAATTATAAGTTTTTAGATAATTTTCTCTTTAACTTAAATTTTAAATTTTCAAAGTTATTTGCTAAATTGTAATACTTTTTAATTAAGATGTTCACTAGTTTCTAAATATATTTTTATAGTAAAATTGAAAGATTAATTTGAAACTTTTTATACTCGTAGATTAAGATGTATTCTACTATGTATTACTTTTAAGCTTTTTTAAATAAATATGAAAAAGCTTTTTTAATAAATATGAAATAATCTTACATATCTTTTTTATTTTCCCTTAACGTTTCCACATCCCAATGCCCTCTATGAAATATTTATTCTTATAATAGAAAATTTTCCTTAAAAACTAACTTGTTTAAATATTTTAAAGTTTCTTTTGAATTTAAAAATAGTCATTTAATATTGTTAATATAAATTTCATTGAATTGCTCATCATTAACTTTTTAAAATTTCTATGAACTTATAAAATATCTTTGTAGAATCTTATACAATATAAAATATACTGATTGAATATACTAAGATAAAATATACTTATAAAATATAAGACTACTTATAATTAACAAATAACACTATATGAATATTATAAAAATATTCTATATTCACTTACAACATAACCTCACATGAGGGCCCCATGCCCCTGAAACATGACATACGTATGCATTTTATCGATGGAGTAAATGTTCAATGCGCCCTCTACAACCGGGCTGGCGCGGAATATAAGACTACTTATAATTAACAAATTTAAACACTATATGAATATTATAAAAATATTCTATATTCACTTACAACATAACATCACATGAGGGCCCCATGTGCCCTGCAACATGACATACGTACACATTTTATCGATGGAGTAAATGTTCAATGCGCCCTCTACAACCGGGCTGGCGCGGAATATAAGACTACTTATAATTAACAAATTTAAACACTATATGAATATTATAAAAATATTCTATATTCACTTACAACATAACATCACATGAGGGCCCCATGCCCCCTGCAACATGACATACGTACACATTTTATCGATGGAGTAAATGTTCAATGCGCCCTCTACCGGGCCTCTCGCATGGTGACTTTGCACCCTACCTTACCGACGGACGGTAAGTAGTGCTCGGTGGGTAAGTGGCGCGGGAGCCGCTCTGGCGCGGTAGCCGCGCTGGCGCGGTAGCCGCGCTGCCCCTACTACTGTGGGGGTCGGGAGAGGGAAATAGTGAGTGATAGCGGTTGCCTCGCTCACACTGGTGGAACAGGAGCGCAAGTGGTGAGGAGTAGTGGGAGAAACCCATACGATTAGAATACGGAGACTCTAGCGTATTAGGTGTGCCACCTCTCTAATCACATGCTCACCTGATCCTACAGTACGAAACAAGACAGTAAAGTGATAGAGAGAAGAGGTTGTAAACACGCAGAAGGTAATTGTAAATATTATGAATTTAAATGTGTAGCTTCTTGATAGTATCTATAGTCTTTTTATATGCGTCTTTTAAGAAATGGGTATCTTCCATATTTTTTTTTTTTTTTTTTTTTTGTTTTTCCGAGGTACTAGGTGAATCGTCCGAGGCCCCCGTCCTTGCTTACAGCATGGAGGGGGGCCCACTAAGACCATCACGAAGCGCCGGGCTCCGCGGTGTGAGGGATTTCTACCCCCTAAACACCCAAAACCTTTCCCGCGGCGTTCACCGGAATCCGGTCCGGAACTGTTATACACATTACTTCGGACCGGTCGGCGTTTCTATGCCCTACGGCAATCTTATATATCTTGTCTCGTCTGTCTGTTTTTCGTCTTCTGTATCAGTTTTCAAGGCAACCGTCAGTCTTTTTGCCTTGTAGTACGTGAGTCACGTAGCGTGCTATGTCGTCCCAGTTTTGTTTGCTTGACAGCATCAGTGTCACGACGTTCTCCGGTGTGATGTCACCTGTCTTCGTCTGTAGTCTGTGTCTCGCGACTATCCAGCGGGGGCACACGAAAAATGTGTGCTCCGCGTCGTCTCTATTATGTCCGCAGTACCTGCAGGACGGGGTCGTTACCTTCCCCATCCGATGCAGATACTGGCGGAAGTATCCGTGTCCGGATAGGAACTGGGTCAGGTAAAAATTCACCTCCCCAGCTCCTCTCTTATGCCAGAGTCGCACGTCCGTTATGAGGCGTCTCGTCCACTTGGCTTTGTCGCTGTCTGTCCATCGCGTTTGCCAATGGGCATATGGGTATCTTCCATATGGTTGTGTTATAAGTTGTTACAACTAACAATACTAAATCAATAGTCTCTAAAACAAAAATGATACTGCCATACATAAAGAATTTAACACCAAAAATTGACCGTATCCTCCGTACACACAATATAATTCCAATATATAAAACCATTAACAAGTTTAATCATTTGATAAGACTAGTAAAGGACCGTCTCGATTTATTAAACACTAATGGGATCATTTACAAGATCAACTGCAATAACTGCTCGGCCACATACATCGGCATGAGTAAACGAAAATTAACGAAACGTGTGTACGAGCATAAAAGAGCAGTTAAATTAGGCTCTGAAAATTCTACACTCGCTGGCCATACACAGGACACAGGACATTCCATAAATTTCGATAAGATCAGAATACTAGACAAAGAACCGAACTATTTCAAGCGCACTTTTTCTGAAATGATGCACATACACTACTACAATAATACACTCAACCATATGGAAGATACCTATTTCTTAAAAAACGCATATAAAAAGACTATAGATACTATCAAGAAGCTACACATTTAAATTCATAATATTTACAATTGCCTTCTACGTGTTTACAACCTCTTTTCTCTATCACTTTACTGTCTTGTTTCGTACTGCAGGATCAGGTGAGGATGCGATTAGAGAGATGGCACACCTAATACGCTAGAGTCTCCGTATTCTAATGTTCCAGGTGTGAGCGAGGCAACCGCTATCCCTCACTATTTCCCTCTCCCGTCTCCCACCACCTCTTTCCTTTCTATCCTAACAGTTGCAATTTTTAGCAAAATCCAGTATTATTGAAATATTTTGCCGCCATTTAGAATTTTTTAAATCTGAGCTCAGATTCGTAATCATCGAATCCAGAAATCCTAATATGCGAATTCAAATATCCCCCACATACAATCGCAAAATTCAGTAATATTTCAATATTTGGCCGCCATTTTGAATTGGCAAAATATTAGTTCAGGTTCGTAATTAGCGAATCTAGATACCTCCTATATACAATTTTCAGCAAATTCCAGTAATATTTCAATTTTTCGCAGCCATTTTGTATTTACAAAATCTGAGTTCAGATTCCTAATCAACGAATCCGGAAACTCACAATATACAATTTTTAGCAAATTCCGGTAAATTTTCAAATTTTGGCCGCCATCTTGGGTCCACTATTTTGAATTTTCATAATCTGAATTCAGATTCGTCATCATGTGAATCCAGAAATCACCCATATACAATTGCAAAATTCAGTAATATTTCAATATTTGGCCGCCATTTTGATTTGGCAAAATATGAGTTCAGATTCGTAATCAGTGAATCCAGAAACTCCGTATATACAATTTTCAGCAAATTCCTGTAATATTTGAATATATGGCTACCATCTTAGATCCGCCAATTTGAATTCTCAAAATCTGAGTACAGATTCCTAATCAGCGAATGCGGAAACCCCCTATATATAATTTTTAGCAAAATCGAGTAAAATTTCAATTTTTGGTAATGTTACGTGTGAGCCTATCTGGAAGCTACCACTCGTAACAGTAGCCATCTTGGGTCCGTCAGTTTTAATTTTCTAAATCTGAGTTCAGATTCGTAACCAGCGAATCCAGTAACACCCTATATACAATTTTCAGCAAAACCCCATAATATTTTAATATTTGACCGCCATCTTCGATCCGCCATTTCGAATTTTTATAAGCTGAATTCAGATTCATCATCATGCGAATCCAGAAATCCCCCATATACAATTGCAAAATTCAGTAATGTTTCAATATTTGGCTGCTATTTTGAGTTGGCAAAATATGAGTTCAAATTCATAATCAGCGAATCCAGTTACCCTTATATACAATTTTCAGCATAATCCATTAATATTTCAATTTTTGTCCGCCATTTTCTATTTACAAAATCTGCGTTCAGATTCCTAATCAGAGAATCCGGAAACCCATAATATACAATTTTCAGCAAAATCCATTAATATTTCAATATTTGGCCTCCATCTTTGATCCGCCATTTTTAATTCTGAAAATCTGATTACTGATTCATTATCAGTGAATCCGGAAACACACTATATAAAATTTTTAGCATAATATGAGCAATGGATTAAATATGGTGGGATAGGTGGAGGGGTAGGTGGAGGGGTAGGTGGAGTGGCAGGTGGAGGGGTCGGTGGAGGGGGCGTGGAGAGGCCGCGGAGGGGGTGGAGGGGGTTGAGGGTCAGGCACCGTTCAAAATGTAAAATTTGAAAGAATTTCACCGTAAAAAGTGGAGGGGAAGTTGAGGGGAAGTGGTGGAGGTGGAGGGGGTGGAGGGGGTAGGTATCCATTTTGAGTCTTACAACTATATAATATAGGAAGTTACACACACACACACACGCGCGCGTGCGCGCGCACACACACACAGACACACACACACATATTATATAGGTGTAAGCATTTTTTGGGGTCCGCTCCTCCTCCGCTCCTCTGCCGCTCCTCCTCCCCTCCTCAGCCGCTCTTCCTCCCCTCCTCAGCCGCTCCTCCACCGCTCCTCAAAATAACGTAAAAACCTATCAATTTTTACGTTATTTTGTGGAATTTGGTCTATTTATAGCCTCCGCTCCTCTGCCGCTCCTCCACCGTTCCTCTGTCGCTCATCCTCCGCTGAACCGCCGCTCCTCCGCCCCTCCACATCAACTCTATAACCTATTCTTCTCCCTTTCTCCTCCTTTCCTCCTACCCTTTTTATCGCTTTCTAATAAATGTATGTATATAATATATAGTATATATTTAGTTTTGTTGACAGCTACGTCATTTTTTTTTTCTTTTTTTTTTTTGTTTTTCCGAGGTACTAGGAGAATCTTCATGAGCATTCGTCCTTGCTTTTGGCAGGAAGGAAGGCCCATTAAGACCATCACGAAGCGTCGGACTCCGTGGTGTGACGGATTTCTACCCCCTAAACACCCAAAACCTATATATTTATACCAAAAGTATATTTCTGTACATAATATTTTGTCATATTTACTTAGACATTAAAAATTTCTTTCCAAACAATATTATCTATTCTTAATTTATTATCTAATTCGTTTTGAATAAATATTTGATGAGCATTTTTGCATCGAGATAACGCTACATATAACTGTGCATGTGAAAATAAAGGTCGATTTAAGGTGATGTTAAATACCAACATAATTTTCAAACGAGTACATCTCATGAAAATACCAATAGAATCATCCAAAAAAATCTAATTATAGTATTGTCATATACGGAGCGCTTGACAAACGTGTTTAAAAAAAAAAAAATATGAGAATTTATTTAATTAAATAAAAACCGTACTGTCGGTAAGTAGGAATCTGCAATTGACCTACTTTTCAAACGAGCATATCTAACGAAAATGCTAATAGAATCACTCAAAAGAATTCCTAGATATAGTGTTTATGTGTACGGAACGCTTGACATTTGTTTTCCGAATAAACGCTTGAATGTTGATTTAAAAAATATTGAAATTTACGGTTTCACATGGCCTTAAATATAAGCCTATATATACTATTAAAACTTTGACCTTGTGATTTATTAATCGTGATAGCAAAAGCTAATACAATAGGAAATTGTTTCCTGTATAAAATAAATGGCAAAGAAGAATTTTCTCCAGTATTCAAAGTAATTCTTGGCATAAAAACTTTATTTCCAACTTTATCACCTGTAATAATTTCTGCTTCTATATTAAATTTATATAAACTAATAATTTTGAGTCTGGTACCATTACATAAACCTTCGATAATACTTAAATTTCTTATGGTTAAAACATTACTATTAATATTTATAATTTCTTCATGATAAGGACATCAAGTAACGCAATCTGTATTATGTCATATATATTTATATCACCGTAAATTTTTTTGCAAACATCATCACTTGCCTAATCCACAGGTATTAGAAAGTAATCAGTTTTTCCATCTCCGATTTCGAGTAAAAAAGAAGAAAATGGCATGTCACTTGAACGTATATTTTTTTTAATGTCATAACTTTAAACAAACACCATAATTTAGAAAATATAATTGTTTCTTCTACTATGATTTGTTTAGTACTCTTTTTAACTACTGGTAGAATTTGCCTAAAGTCTCCACCTAAAATTATTAATTTTTCACAAAATGGTATCTTATTTGAACAAACATCTTGTAGAGTATTATTTACAATTTCTACGGCTTTTTTTGGAATCATAGACGCTTCATTCCAAATAATAACGTCACTTTCCCTTAATTTTTTTTTGTCAGATTCTAATTTTAAAAATGCGTTCTCTATATTATTTAGATCTAAAGATAATTTAAAAGTTCGACGACTTGTCATTCCTCGAGGTAAAAGAACAGAAGCGATTCCAGTCCAAGCCATTGATAATATCTTTTTTCTATTGAAAGTATATAACATGTCAATGTTTTGTACAAAAATGTCTTGCCAGATCCTCCTGGTCCATCAATAAAATAAATTTTATGAGTACTGTTAATTAATTCATTAAAAATTAATGTTTGGTCTTCGTTTAAATTAGAATGCATACAATCAAAAATTATTTGCGATCTATTATATTAATAGTTTCGTTATCAACAGAAATATAAGTTTTATCTGGTTCAGGTAAACTAAAATCTTTACAAGACATTTGTTCAAATTCAAAAATTTTTTGAATGTCAGCTAAAGCATAATTGTCTTTATTATCACGAAAATCTTCTGTGAAATAATTACAAAATTTTTCCCAAATTTTGTTTCCTGGTATATTTTCTGATAAAAGAAATAAAGCAAAAAATTTTCTTAGTTGAAAGGGTAACATAATTACGCAAGCTTCTTCAAAAATAAAAAAAATATTCGAATCATTCTCTAATAATCCCAATGCAAGAGCCATATCTTTATAATTTTGATAAAGTTTACCGTCGTAAGTCTTTAAGAGAACGAAAGAAGTAGCACCTTTTATTCGATTGAGGATTAATTTGAGATGAAATCTTTCACTATCTTTTGGTGAAACAGTATTCATTCTCCATATGGCATCATTTTTCTGACAACGTTGTCGTTTAACCCATAATTTAGTTTCTAAATTATATACATAATATTTAGGAATATTAACGTATTTAATTTGAACCATGTCGTTAATGTTGTTTCCCATTTATTTAAAACTTCCTGTTCTTTATTTTCTTCAAAAACTAATTTTTATTGATTTTCTGTATGGGCAGCAAGGTGTACAACTGTATGACTTCGACCTGTAATTGGAAGTGTTTGTAATCTCCAAGCCGCTTTCATTGGACTTAAAGATCTTCCATCAATGTATTGATTAATTTCGTTATGAACTTCAAAATTTTGTTCTTTATTAGAATCAACATTTTAAACATTACAAAATGCTCTATCGCCCCCTTATATAAATAATCAAATAAATATTTTATACTTTGAATTGAATCACAATATTCAACGTTAATATGACATTCATACTTTTTTAACAAAAATTTATTGTATGGTACTACCATTGAATTATCTACTAACGTAATTGGTCTACCTTTTTTAATTCGATATTTGTGTTTATCGGATATATTATTTCGTCTTCTATATTTAATAACCATTTTCTTGGAACATTGTACCATTACAAAAATGTTGTTTACATAATTTTTTATCTTTAACAAAACACATCGATTTACAAGTATGCGGCCCATACAACATATGTTTAATTACTAAACGCTGTGTACCATTCATATCGGTGCTTGGAATTTTAGCAGATATATGGGAATCAATAAGATCAGGGGTTAATAATTTATTTTCTGGATCTAAAGTTACGACCAAATGAACATGTGGTAATCCTCTTTTTTGAAATTCGTCTGTATAAATGTAAGCTAAACCATTACCAAATAATTGGTTTTCATATATATCATTTAAAAGGGAAGTAAATTTCAAATAAAATAAACAAACTGTTATATTAGGTACATCATTTGGAGTCGTACCAATAGGAAAATTCTGAAGAATATTGTTAAGCTCTTTCCACTTTGGATTACAAGTTATGGTAATAAATACATCAGATCAACCCTTCGCTCTAACTATAGCCATTGCATCTTGATAATGCTGTTGCATATATCTTGGACTGCCAATGTATATCGATAGTAAAATAAAAAGATTTCCTAATTTTTCTTTTTTCTTAAAATTATTTGGATTATTCGAAGCTGAGTTTAGAATATGATCGAATAATCCTTGATAACATTCGATACGAAGCTCGTTTTGATGATTTCTGAAATAATTCATTCTGTTGCTTTCGATTATAATATAAGCATGGATAAAAAATTGTTGCATCAATCTTCCGCCAATATAATAATGGATTAAAATTCTGTTCATTTGGTCTATAAGATAGTCGATATGAATAATATCGTAATGCTGTCAGATTGTTATTTTTCTTTGGAGCATTGGGTGTTTTGTTATATCCAATACTTTTTTCCAGACTTTTTTCTTCTATTAATCTGAACATGTGGGGTTGACGAGCGGAGCGAGTAGGGGAGGTACCTCCTAGTATATATATATATATTATTATTAGTTATTCATGTCACGCAGACCCCTTCGCCCCGCCCCCCTCAGACCCCCCTCAAAATAACGTAAAATTGTGATGTTTTTACGTTATTTGGAGCAGGGCAGAGCCACTCCACACCTCCCTCACCCTCCTCTTACCCCTCTAGCACCCCCATAAGGCACCCCTCATGACCCTCTCGGACCCCCCTCAGACCCCCCTCAGACCCCCTCATGTCTAAAACATATCTCAGATAAAATAACTTCACTGATCACTGTGCTTTATGTTGGTAAATTGTTACAATTCCCGCTCCCTACTTGTGTTTTGTGCATATATATTCCACTGATCACTGTAACCGACAATGGCAATGTTATAAAGTTCAAGAGAGAGAGTGAGAGAGAGAAATTAGAGCGCAAAACGTAGAAACAGGAACCTGAAAACAAGGGCGTAGAGACAGAGGCGAAGGGACAGACACACAGAGACAGAGTCGGAGAGACAGAGACGTGGAGACAGAGACGCTGAAACAAAAACGTAGAGACAGCGACGTGGAAATAGAGACGTAGAGACAGGCGCGTGGAGACAGCGACGGGGAGACACAGACGTAGAGACAGAGTCGGAGTGACAGAGACATAGAAACAGAGTCAGAGAGACATAGACGTGGAGACAGAGACGTGATAAGAGAGAGAGCGATTAAAGACAGAAACGTAGAAACAGGAACCTAGAGACAGGGACGTAGATAGAGCCACGTAGACACGGAGGCGTAGAGACAGTCGGAGAGACAGAGACGTGGAGACAGAGATGTGGAGACAGAGACATAGAGACAGAGACGTAGAAACAGGAATGTAGATACAGAGACGTAGAGACAGGAGCGTGGAGACTGAGTCCTGGAGACAGAAACGTGGAGACAGAGACGTAGACTTGGGCGCGCAGAGACAGAATCAGAGAGATAGAGACATAGAGACCGAGTCGTAGAGACAGAGACATGGAGACGGAGACGTAGAGACAGGGATGTAGATACAGAGACGTAGAGACAGCGTAGTGGAGACAGAGACGTGGAGGCAGAGACGAAGGAACAGAGACGTAGAGATAGGCGCGTAGAGACAGATACATAGAGACATAAAGACAGAGTCGGAGAGATAGAGACATAGAGACAGCGTCGGAGAGACAGAGACGTGGAGACAGAGACGTAGAGGCAGGGATGTAGATACAGAGACGTAGAGACAGGAGCGTGGAGACAGAGTCGTGGAGACAGAGACGTGGATACAGAGACATGGAGACAAAAACTTAGAAACGAAACATAGAGACAGAAACGTAGAGACAGGGATGCAGAGACAGTAACGTAGAGACAGGCGTGTAGAGACAGAGACAGAGACGGAGACATGGAGACAGAGACGTGAAGACAGGGACACTAAGATAGGCGCGCGGTGACGGAGACAGAGACTTGGAGACGGAGTCGTGGAGACAGAGACGCGGAGACAGGGGCGTGGAGACCGAGACGTAGGGACAGAGACGTAGGGACAGGGATGTAGGGACAGAGCCGTATAGATGGAGACGTAGAGACAGATTCGGGCACAAGCAAAATTAGAAGTTTCGAAAATTTTAAATTTTGAATACATCAAAATTATATGTGATGAAATGGAATGGATATAAAATGGAAAATGGAAACAATTTTCAGAAAGTTTTGAAACAAGAAGCACTAAATTAAATCAGGTAATTGTAAGACAATTCAATTTAGAAAATTTATTTAATATAATTTCATTTTTACCTTATTGGTGTTTTTCAAAATTTTAGTGACATATAAAGTCGATTAGGGCTACTGGGGCTACCAGTTACAAATAAAACGCATTTTTCTATTTACCTCCAAGGTGATGTGGAAAAAATACAACACAATATATTTGCAAATGGATTAACTTAAAAATTAATTGAGTTAATGTTCTGAGTTGAAAGCTTCTCTTAAGCGTCAATTTATAAAAAACTTTCACCCCTGCCGTTGTGCAATCTCCTTAATTTTGTAGCTCCTCCTTAAAATATGTAAATACAAATAAGTTTCCGCCATTTTTTTATAAAAATTATCAATTTATTGTAAAAAACTGCTGCCAATACATTGGCACTTACCTTCCTCAAAATAATGTATTTATTCATTTTTTTTTTTAATTTTTTATCACAATAATTAATTGTATCATACCCAATTTTCTTTATGAATATTCGTAATAAATTAATATATATTTTTCGAAAATTCATTCTTGTTACACTTTTTCTCGTGCGACAACCCGATATTTTTATAAATCAATTTTTTCAAAATATTATCATATGTTCAATTAGTTTTATTTTAAACCTCAAATATCCTTCGTCGTAATAGTTCGATTTTATTGGGCAACGAATTCAGTTTGAAGATATAAAAAAAATATATCTCTCCCAAATTTTAGGACTATTGGTTGGTTTTCTTAATATTGTTATCGCGTGCACCTTCAACTTTGGGTAATATTTTAAATCCATAATATTTTGAAAACTTAAAAATAAATTCGAACAAATTACCAAACTCTGTATTACATATATTCGTTTATTACACATATGAATGTTTATTATAAAGTCACCAATCAAGTCAATCAGTCAAGAGACTTTCCAAAAAGGTTACAACAAAAATACTGGCATATTCTGCAAGTAAAATGCTAACTTTTTCCCAATCAATGTTCTATACAAAAAATTTCGACATTTTGAGTAAAAAATAAAGATAATCCTTTGAAATTTCAAACAAATATATTCTTCAATGAGTCTAATAAGGTTAAAACTTGATCGCGCTGTAAATTACCCTCAATAAAAAACAAAAGTAAGTGAACAACACGCACGCATAGCACGTGTTATTTCCATTTTCTAGTAGAGATATATCCAAAAAATTACGAATTGAAAAGAAGGCTAAATCAGTTTTAACCTCGAATATCTCTGAAATTCATAAACGAATTCTTTTACTCTAAAAACGCATATAATAAATAATATACATTCTACATCTCTGCCAAATTAAAAAAAAAAATTAAAACAAGTTTTCTCTAGTTATCAGGCGACAAATAAAATAACTTTGTAAAATAGGAAAATTTTGAATATCAAAAAGTAATCGTACGATCTTGATGAAAATTCACATACATAATATCTATATCACATACAAAATTGTCTAGAAATCTGTAGCTGATTCGTAGAACCGTTCTCGAGAAATTACGATTTAAAAAAAAGTTTAAAAAATTTTAACCTCAAATACCTCTGAAATTTATGGACCAATTATTTTGCCCAAAGAACTCGACCAAGAGCTATCCAAAATCTACCTCCACAAGGAATTTTGAAGAAATTACGACTATTTTCCCTCCGGAATCGTTGGACATACAAAACTCATTTTTTTCATTTTTCATGTTTTACGTTTTTGTTAATAACCAAAGAACCATGATAGCTAGAACTTTTTTTTTTTAGAAAATATAGGTATTTTAATTCTCTTTTAAATGCTACCTATCCCATTCCGATACATACAACCGTTCTCGAGAAATTACGATTCGAAAAAGAGGTTACAAAAATTTTAACCTCAAAAATCTCTGAAATTTATGAACCAATCATCTATCCAAAAGAAAGGTGCAGGTGGCAACCAAAAATCTACCTCTACAAGGAATTTTGAAGCGATTAACACAATTTTACTCCCGTAAATTGTCGCCACCTAAAACACGTTTTTTTCATTTTTTAATTTTTTTCTTAAAAACTAACCAATAGAATGGATTCAATTTTATACATATTATAGCTATTCATAATCTCCATTATCATGATTTTTCTCAAAAAAATTGACCATTTAGTTTGGGAGTTATAAGCATTAAAAAAAAAAAAACACGTTTTTGTTAATAACAAAATAACCGTGATAGCTAGAGAAATTTTTTTTTTAAATATAGGTTTTTTTATGCTCTTTCGAACGCTACCCATCGGATTATAAAATTTAAATCCAATCATTAAAAAAAATCAAAAATATATTTTTCGAAAATGAAAAATTTGACATAAAACAAAAACGAATCAGTTAGTCGTACAAAATTATTTTTTTCCCGAATTCGGAATCAAAAAACAAAAAAATGAGACCCGTCCGGTTAAAATCGACCGCGTAGATCCGAAAATAAAGCGGTATACATACATTTTGTAAAATCATGTGACACAAACTTCTAACACCTTTATTCATGTTTCTAGAGCAATTTAAAGGAAATTAAAATTTATTACAAAGCTTCCTCTATGAGGAAGCAAAAAATATACGTTACATTTTATTCAAAATATTGTCCGTAATTGGCTACTATTGTTTGCCATCTTTCTGGCAGCATTCGGATGCCACGTCGAAAAAACTCTTCATCTTTTGAGGCTACCCATGAATCGACCCAATTTTTGGGTTCTTCGTAAGAAGTGAAGTGCTGCAATGTCTGGTGAATACGGCGGGTGGGGTAAGACATCCCATTGTAAAGCTTCCAAAGTATCCTTGACGACTTTTGCAACATGTGGTCGAGCGTTGTCGTGCTGAAAAATCACTTTGTCATGTCTTTTGGCATATTGGGGGCGTTTAAGCTTCAATTCTCTGCTCAATTGTAACAGTTGCTGTTGATAACCTTCTCCAGTGATAGTTTCGTTAGGCTGGAGTAGCTCGCACTAGATTACTCCGAGCTGATCCCACCAAATGCACAACATTAACTTTTTTCCATAAATATTCGGTTTGGCCGTTGAAGTTGGTACATGGCCGGGCTTACCCCATGATTTCCTACGCTTTCGGTTATCGTAGTAGATTCACTTTTCATCCCCCGTCATTATTCGATGCAAAAAATCCTTTCGACTTTGTCTTTGGAGAAGTTGTTCGCACGTGAAAAGACGGCGCTCGACGTCTCTGGGTTTCAGTTCATGCGGAACCCAATTTCCTTGCTTTTGTACCATACCAATGGTCTTGAGACGGTGTGAAATCGCTTGTTGAGTCACTCCCAAGCTTCCTGCGAGCTGCTCTTCAGTTTGGCATGAGTCTTGGTCCGATAATGCCTATAACTCAGCGTCTTCAAACTTGACTGGCATTCCTTCGCGTTCTTTATCTTCCACGTCAAACTCGCCGTTTTTAAACTTTTGAAACCACTCACGACAACTTCTCTCACTTAAAGCAGCATCACCATAAACTTCTACAAGCGACCGATGCACCTCAGCAGCAGATTTCTTTAAATGAAATAAATAAATCAAAACTTCCCGCAAATGACGCTTATTCGGTACAAAACTCGACATTTTCGAACAAAAAAAAAATGTATACTGCCAATACAAAGTATATTGTTGCCAGGTGTCCAAACTTTCTATTGTGAGGATTCGGGAAGTCGTAGTAGAATGGGCAAGACGAATTAAGTGTAGACGAAGTCGTGCAATTTAAATATACTTGAGGTTTATTGTTAGGCGCATCTGTATCGTAGAACGGAAGTCTATAGAGAGAGATTCTAAAGACGCTTGGGCGCTTCGGAGCGTCCTACAACTTGACTCAAAACAATAAGCAGTAGTTAGTCAAATCATCACATGAGGCGGGCTATTTAAATGGTTACTATTTATTCAAATTAGTAAATGAACTACAACACGCTCCCCTCATTTGATAATTTGATTACATTATAATTAGAGTATCAACTATCTTTATATTTATATGTACTACAAAATAAACTCTGCTTCTAGTATTAAATGTTCTTTAGTCCTGCATGGTGTAAAAACACTTTTAACCGCGCACTAGGCACTGGTTTCGTGAGAGCATCTGCAAGCATCGTTTCAGAGCTGGTGAACTCTACCTTCATTTCTTCATTATCTGTCCTTTCCTTGATGAAATGATGTTGGATTTTCACATGTTTAGTACGAGGACTAAAGTGTGCATTTGTTGCTAAATCAAGTGCACCTTTATTATCGCAGTGAATCACATGGGGAGTAGATTCTTGTATCATCAGTTCTATGGTTAATCCTCGAAGACAAATCATTTCTCGTGTAGCTGATGCGAGTGCTTGGTATTCGGCTTCTGTGCTGGATGTTGCTATTGTAGATTGACGTTTGCAATTCCAACTAATGGCACCACGTTGTATTAAAAATATGTAAGCTGTCACTGACCTGGCATCTTCTGGATCCGTGGCCCAACTTGCATCACTGAATCCTTCCAGTTCAGGTTTTGTTTGTTTAGAAAAAACTAGTTTAATGTCTCTGGTGCCTTTGAGGTATTTAATTATTCGTTTCATAGCATTCCAATGAACTTCATCATAATTATTGTTAAATTTACTGATGGTACTCACAGCGTATGCTAGATCTGGTCTTGTTCCTTGGTATATATACAGTAAAGCCCCAACTACGCTTTGATAGGATATTCTTCTAAGTCTTGCGATGTCTTCTGGTTTGACAGGAGAATTGCTCGCATTTAAATTTACAGTTGGTTCCATAGGAGTACTTACAGGCTTGGAATCAGTCATATAGAAGTTTTTTATTATAGCATCTATGTGGTTACTTTGGTCCAGTTTTATTATACTTCTTTTCCTGTCACGAGTGATGTTTAGTCCTAAACACTTTCTTGCTTCGACTAAGTCCTTGATTGGAAAATGTTTAACGAGTTCTTCTTTTAATGCTGAGTATAAAGTTGAATTTGTTGTAAATACGATCAAGTCATCTACAAATACAGCGATGTAGAGGACTCCTGCCTGTGCGTACACAACATAAATACATGTGTCGTATGTTGACTGCTTAAACTTCAATTTTTTCAACAAATTGTCTAATTTTAAATACCATGTATGACTCCCTTGTTTGAGTCCATACAGCGCTTTTTTCAAAAGGCATACACAATCTTCTTTTTCTGCTGATTCAAATCCTTCTGGTTGCTGTAGATATATTTCTTCTTTCTTCAACTCACCATGCAGAAAGGCAGTGTCTACGTCCAAGTGAAAAATTTCAAGGTCATGCTTCGCTGCTAGTGCAAAAAGTATTCTTAAACTTGTGTATCTAACTATTGGAGAGAAAGTCTCATCGTAGTTGATGCCTTGCACTTGAGTGTATCCTTTGGCCACTAACCTTGCGTTGTAGGATACCTTTCCATTTTTGTCTATCTTTTTCTTATAAACCCATTTTGAGCCTATGACATGTTTATCTGGAGGCAGTTTACATAGGGTCCAAGTTTCATTTTTAATTATAGAGTCGTACTCCCTTTGCATAGCATGGAACCATTGATCCCGTTCGGGTCCTTGCATGGCTTCTTGGTAGTTTCTTGGTTCCCCTATGCCTGAAACAGCTGAGTAAAGGACACAGTCATCCAAAATACTTGACTTCTTCTTTGCTCTTTCAGATCTTCTTAATGGCTGAGATTGTTCTTCATCTGAGGTATCTTCTGAGTGATCTTGAAGTGGGGTATCTTGAGGTATCTGCGAGGTTTCCATCTGGTCGACTTCTGAATCCATTTGTTGATTACAGTGTGGTACTTGATTTTCTTGTAGCTGCGTGGGTATTGGGTCTTCTTCTTGAGGCGAACTAAAGAGTAAGTAAACAATTTTCTTTTGTGGTGCAGGTGTATTTTCAAAAAATACAACATCTCTGCTACTTACCACCTTCTGTATCTTAGGATCCCATAATCTGTAGCCCTTTTGGTCTGTACAGTAGCCTAGTATTTTGCATTCATGGGCTATAGGGTCCATTTTGCCTCTAAACTGGGCCGGTGTGTGTCTGAGAGCTTTGCAGCCAAACACCTTTAGGCGTGATAAATCTGGCTTGTGCTCTGTCCACATCTCCTCTGGAGTTTTTCCTTGGAGGCAACGTTTTGGTGAACGGTTGGCTAGGTAAGCTGCTGTGGCTATGGCTTCAGCCCAAAATCTTTTTTCCATCTGGGCATCAGAAAGCATACATCTGGCTTTATCTTGAAGAATCCTGTTTACACGCTCGGCCCTACTGTTTTGTTGTGGATTGTATGCTATAGCCGTCTGATGTTGAATGCCTGCCATTGCCGTTATTTCTTTAAGGCGCTTGTTCACATATTCTAGTCCGTTATCACTTCTTATTGTTTTTATCTTGCAGCCACTTTGTCTTTCACTCCACTTTATAAAGTGCTCAACAATCTTGGGAACTTCATCCTTTGTTTTCAAAAAATAAACGAATATTTTCCTTGAATAATCGTCAAGGAATGTAATGAAATATTTTGCGCCACTTAGTGAACTATCATTCATCTGACATAAGTCCATGTAAATTAATTCTAGTTTTGTGGTTGCAGCTTTGGGGTTTGGTCGAAATGGCCTTTTAGCTAGCTTTCCCAGTACACAGTCTTCACATTGACTTAACTTGCTAGTAGACGGGAAGCTTATGCCTGTTGCTGCTTTGTCTCTCAGCTGCTTCATGTACTCAAAGTTGAGGTGAGCCAAGTGTCTGTGCCATATATCTGCGTTCAAGTTGTTGACTTGGATATTCTTGAACGTTGGCCTTGAAGGTTTTTCATTTTGAAAATTAGACTGGTGCACTGGCTGTGCGTTCAACTTGTATATACTGTTTTGAGTGATGGCAGCTGTGGCAACAATTTTATTTTCACTGTTTGTGATTTCACAATTCCCCTTTTGATACTTTATGCTGCAACCATTTTTATCTATCTCTCCAACTGAGATTAAATTTGATGCTATGCCTGGTACATACAAAACATCTTTGAGACGAATCTTGGGTTCTGTACCTTCAACACCGTATACTCTGAGTATTACTTCGCCTTGAGCTTCCACTTCCAAAGCACCTTTATTCGCCACAACAACTGATTTAATCTTTGGAGTTTTGAGGTTAGTCATTACTGACTTATCGTTGCACATGTGTGCTGAGGCACACGAATCTAAGAACCATGATTTGCTCTTACTATGTGCTGTGAATACTGAAAAAGCACAAGTGATATTTTCTTCTTCGCCGCCGGAGTTCGGAAGGTCGGGTTGATTTACTGACCATGCCTTCGTGTTACTTGAACTTGCGTTGGAGTCTGGTTTGTCACAGTTCTGTGCGTAGTGCCCATATTGGTTGCACTTGTAACAGCGCACTCTGCTTTGTGACAGTGCGTGGCTTTGCCCTCGCCTTTTAGAATTTGAAAAAGGGCGTTTAGGCATGCGTGGCCCATATGTAAAAAATCCTTGAGCGTTCTGATGATAGTAATCAGTGTCACGGAGGCCTTGTAATAACTTTGTTTTCACTAAATCTGCAGTGATAGCTGTACCTGAGCTTTCCAGTGCCATAATCATCGGTCTGTACTCGCCGGGTAGTCCGGCTAGTAGTATTGCTCCAACTAACTCATCCGGGATTTGCATGTCGATTCCTTCTAGCTTTTGTGCTGTGCTTGTCACTTGGTTCACGTATTCTTCCATTGATGCACAACTTTCCAATTTCGTGGTTGTGAGTTTCATTAGCAAGGTTACCTTTCTCGTTAGACCTTTATCATCATATACACTTCTGAGTTTGTCCCATACAGCCTTCGCTGAACTTTGATTTCCGATATGATGATAAACTACTGGGTCCACTGATAAAACTAACTTGCCTCGGGCCTTGCTAATCTTCTTTGCGTCGGTCGATAATACTCCTTCTGGTGGTGCCTGAATCGTTTCCCACAGTTCCTCTACTTCCAAAAAAGCCTGCATCGCTACTGACCAGTCGTGGTAGTTTTCTCTACCCTGCAACTTTTCGACTGGTTGCGTTTGGTTTACGAAGGTGCGCGCCGCCATACTGTGCACGTGCTAGAACTGCTTCGTCTATTTGAATTTCTGTGCTCACGACTAACTGTGCTCCAAAATTCTCACGAAGAAATCCTGGGCCCATAACCTATTGTGAGGATTCGGGAAGTCGTGGTAGATTGGGCAAGGCGAATTAAGTGTAGACGAAGTCGTGCAATATAAATATACTTGAGGTTTATTGTTAGGCGCGTCTGTATCGTAGAACGGAAGTCTATAGAGAGAGATTCTAAAGACGCTTGGGCGCTTTGGAGCGTCCTACAACTTGACTCAAAACAATAAGCAGTAGTTAGTCAAATCATCACATGAGGCGGGCTATTTAAATGGTTACTATTTATTCAAATTAGTAAATGAACTACAACAGTTTCTATGTGACATTTTACATCTGACGATTTCAAAGTAATCTTGTCGGTGGAGCCATTTCTTAAAATTATTAAAATTAATTCCAATGCACGTGTAAGTATAACACATTATACTATGCTTCCCCTCTTTAATTTAAAGCTCCTCTTTAAAATAAAATTTCCTTTAAGTCTATAACATTACCATTATCGGTTATAACGATCGGCGAAAATTATATGTGCTTTGTATATATAGTTGTTTGCAGCTAATGGCAGTCATGGTAGAATATACTAAGGTAAGGTAAGGGCAGTAGAACCGTTAGCGGCCTATTCCTTAGTATATATGTGCTTTGTTTCAACATTAAGGGAATTCTCTCGATACCAAACTAGTGAAAATGAGGGCAATTGATCTATTTGTTAATTTACAAAGTAAATATTGTTCAAGAAAGTCTTACAAATGCTGGTTAACTAATTAATAATTATACATCCAAACAAAACAATTCTATTCGTCTGAATGATCAATAACAAGTTTCGTAAGGAAGCTGATTTGACTCATTTTTTTGAGGTTAAATGTACCGTTTTTTAATCCACTAAATTTTTTTTTAATACATAGAGGTATGCAATGATACTTTTGAAGAGCAATAATCGTTCGTCGCATGCTTATCTTTGGGTGAAAATTTTTTCATTACAAACAACTTTTAATGCCCTGCAAAATACGTAAATTTGTGCGAATTCCCATAAGACTCCAATTTAAATTACTTAAACGAAAACACCAATATCTTGCTTCCTAGCTACCTTTTGGTTCGAAAAATTTAACTGAGTCATTTTAAGAGTTATACTAACCAGTCCTTCAAATTTTATTAAAATCTGCTTTCTTATTCAAAATCGAGAGAATTCCTTTAAGCTATTCCTTAAACGATTATTTGTAATATATGTTAATATGAGAAGTGGTTATGTAGGGCTATTGGCGAAGGATACCACTTTAAATAAAAATCCAACGCGTCTGTTAATAGTACCTCAAAGGTGATGTTGGAAACTTTTTTTCGTTTCAATAAAAAATAAGAAGAATTGAAAGCTTCTCTTAACCGTTACGTTGAATGTTGAAATTCAGATAACATATGAAAAATATCTATTATAACTCGCCTTGAAACCAAGAATGTTACTTATATTTTGTCAAAGGTGGGGGGTTGACGAGGGGAGCGAGTAGGGAGGATACATATATATTGTGAGGTTTCGGACATGGTCCGATATTTACAAGTTATGATTTTACAGCTCCCGGGTAATATTATTAAAGAGAATGAATACTGAGTTTAATTTTACGATTTTACTTATCATGTTTGCAAACGACGGCATGCATTGAGGAAAGGTAGAGAAAATTGGGGGTCTTTAGATTATAAGACATAGTCAAAAGTTTAACAGAGAGCAAGGCTCTCTTTTATTAAAAAGGCTTTCTTTACATTGGAGTAGAGAGAGAGAAAGAGACCGAGCCGGAGAGCTATTAACTACTCTAAGGCTGAATGAATTGCTACGGCATGTGTAGCGGTATTTATAGGCAGTCCGGATCCTTCGAGAATGTTCTAGAAGGATCCGGCTTTGTTCTCCCCACCTCGGTCTCTCTGTACAAGCATTAGCTAATGAAACGGTAAAAAATTACAAATGATTGAAGGGAACGGTCACCAGTGCATTCAAACTAAAAGGAAACGCAGTGATTAAGTAAAAAACAGCTGGTGACCGTTTTACAAATTCGTTTTCGATGGTGGTTGCACTTAAAAAGTACCTGAAAGCCCATGGAATGTTCTAGAAGCTTCTCGAATAATCTAGTAGAACCAGCTGTAGTACTGGTGACGTCAGAGGCATAGTAGAGCACTCATGAATGGGCGCCTCGTGATGATTGTTGATGTTACGTAGGCATGTTTACCAACACGCGCACGTGTGAATATTGATATTTATTTTCCTGATTATATTTATGTTTTGAATGCAATATTTCTGCACGTCACATAAGCCCCCCTAATAAAATTTTTTAAATACATAGAATGGAATTTAATATGAAGTGCAAATGGACAAAATTACAATATGATTGAATAAAATACAATATAAATGAATAGAACGCTATTGTGACTATATTCATTCGTTGAACCCTAATTTTCCATTACTTCTTGATTGCTTTCTAGATGATCGTAAGAATGAGCTTAAAAAACAAAAGGATTACTGAAAAGATTTTACCTATCACTGTGATGGATGATGAATTTTTTCTGGCATTGATCATTTTTCCTTCCACTTGATAAAGACTTCATAAGAGATCCTTTTGTCCTGTCCTCGTGGCAAATTATTAGGATCGGTCAAATTGCAGGGTCTGACCAACGTTCCGACCTCGTTGTCTGACTGCAGGCTGGGTCTTCGTGTCTCCTCAGTCTGCGTTTTGTTTGAGAAGATCTTAGATTTTCTTAAATCCGATAAGCGATTCATTTTTGACTGAAGCCTCCTCATAACTTCAGTTAATAGTTTTTTCTTTTCACTTGCATTTAGGTTTTGTGCATCTAGGCACAGGCGCACCGAATTGTCACTTTTTGAGACTGCGGCCACCGGGTTTATGTAGGGACTCGTTGGGTGCCTTATAATGTTAAACTCGAGCATTTTTTGCACTTCGACCCGCACTTTATCTTTAAATTTCATTGAGATCGGATATGGTTTTACATAAAACGGTTAATCGTCCTTTAAATTGAGTTTATGCGTATAAGTTGTAAACATCCCAGGTTTTTTACAAAAGACGCTTCGGTACTTTCGTAATAAATCCACAAACATAAGTTTTTCTTTGGAGCTGAGATTGTGACATTCATAGACTTTTCGATCGATCTCTGAGTCGGTTAATTGCTCAGATCATTCGGAATCGAAGTCGACTGCTGATGGACCACGGGTTTGTTCGTTGGCCTCATCATAAACGATCCGTAATGCAACAAAGTTATTTTTGTCCAATGTTGTTTCCTTGTATGAAACATTTTCATCGGATTGATTTATGGTCATATAAATCTCCTCATGACTGGTGTCTATGAGCATCTCAAGACCTTTTTGGGAGTTGTAACCAATAATGCATTCCTTAATTAATTTGGAGACGACTATGAAGATCAGAGACACAGTACTATTTCCGAATTTCACGTCTAGTAAAACTTGACACTTTAAACGAGTAGTCTTATCACCCGTAGCGCCTTTTAAAACCTTTCCGCAAATGGGGAAGGTGGGTTTGCCCTTGAAGACATCTGAATGTTTTTCGTAAAACTCTTGGGAGATGCACGTAATTTCGCTTCCAGTGTCAAGCAATACTTTGACCTCGATACCCTCTATTAAAATTGTTAATTCGGGGTATCTTAGGTGCGATTGGTTGGCTGCTGCGCCTTCCACGTCGCATAATAAGTCTTGATGTGGATCATCGTCGTTCTCCTCTGAGTTTTTTAGTGCAGTTGCACACAGTTGAATTATTTTATTTGTATCCGAGGGCCTGTGTGCAACTAAATCCCGTTTTCCGGAGTCAAACAGGAATGGTTGCATTGGTCCTCTTTTAATTCGATGCTCAGTACATCGATTTCCAAGCTAGGGTCGGTTTGATCTACCTTCTGTTGGGTAGGTTTAAGTTTTTGTTTAGGAGTCCTTGTTGCCTCCATAGATTGGTTTACCTAGAACGGTCTCACGTTTATGTGAGATGGACGCTGAGGTGGAGCTGGATTATGCGAGACTGTAGAGGGGTGTGGTAGCGCCTGTTTCGCCGATCTCTCTTTATCGAAGTCGAAATCCGAGAAAATTTTGAAAAGTAGCTCCGTATTGGATACGTCGCGACCCAATAGTGCATCGCGAACTTCCCTCTCAAAGAGCTCTATTAATTTGTGGATCATATCCTCTTCATTATAGTCGACGTCTAATTCACTGGCAAGGCCGAGAATATATGTCGCATATTGAACACGGATGTACTTGCCCGAGGGATTGTACTGGCCGAGTTCAATTTTCCTCCGTGCGTTTCTTTGCATCGAAGAATTCCAAAAACGAGTTTTGAAGTGTATTTCGAAGTCTTCGAGTGACTCCACTTTGCTTTCCACCAGATACCACCAGCCTTTTGCAGCATCTTCTAATGCTTGTGCGATAAGGCATTGTAAATTGGTTGGATCTGGTTTCGTGGCATGCATATATTTTTGGAGAGCCGATAAAAATTTCATCGGTCTATCATTTTTAGCCCCCTGAATTTGGGTAGCTGTTGTTTAACACTTCTCGGCGTCTCTCGTATAGTTATGCAGGATAGCTGAGAAGTATTTTTGAGTGTCTCTAATTCATCGCTTAATTCATTGTTAACGCGACGCATTTGCGCTTCTCGATCAATAAAATGATCGTTTTCTTATTCCAAGAGGGAGATTTTTTCCTCCATGCTTGAGAACTGCTCCTGAATTTTTTTTCATTGCTTTGTGCAATTTGAGGAGATTCTCTCGGTTTGTTGCACATGATGTGGTGCATTGCTGGCACAGCGTGCTGAGATTTTCCTGTTCAGCCGCTAAATCAGCATGCCGGCCGGCTAGTTCCCCATGCTGGTTGTCGAGAATTTTTAATTCTTCGATGACTGCATTTTTCCATTCCTTGTTCTTATTTAACTTATCATCCGCCGTGCTGAGCACCTCCATCTCAGTGAGAAGCTCCTCAAATGTTTGGTTTCGCTCCACAAATATTGATCGCCGTGTCGACTCGCCAGAACTTGTGGAGTAGTACTGGCATGGGTTGAGAGGTAATCCCAATGGAACAGATGATTTTTTATGTTTTTTATGTTTGAAGGGGTTTTTTATTGCAGAGAGAGATTCTGCATTTTAGTATTAATCTCGTCGATTTTTGATTCGGTGAATTGGAATCGAACCCCGACGTTTTTTGTGTAGGAGTTGAGAAATTTATGCATTTTATGAATTTCTACTGCCAAAATCGTATTTTCATTATACACGGTGACCCATTTTAATCGCTACACCCGGATTTTTCGGATCCTAAGACAGATAGGAAAAAATGATTCAGACAAAAGTTGTAGGGGACGAAGGGGGCCAAACGATGGTCCTAACAGCTTTGACCTTGAACTTGACCTTCAAGGTTATTTCAAGGTCAAGTGGTTTTTTTTAATAGGAACACCTATTTTTGACCCCGGATTCGGAAAGAGCGGGAAATTTTACGTTCAAAATCATATTGAGACATTTTTTTTCAAGGTCATTTCAAGGTCATTTCAAGGCCAAATGAAGGTCGAACTCCGAAAAATCCATTTTAAGTCGTTTTTCCATGAGTCACAGGCTTAAGTGGTTTAAACTGATCGTAGGTTTAATAGGGAAACCCACACACCCAAAACTTTCACATCCTAGTAAACAAATATCAAACTTGCACATCCGAACCCCATGCTCTTCATAGCCTCACATGCTAAACTGTTACACCAGACATCCCCCAGTCCCACACATCTCTACCCCATGTCTGATGTTTGTTTAACGGAAACTTCAAGATCATTAAAGCTTCTGTTGTAAATGTGTCAACCTTACGTTTAGCGCTACCCAGAAACAACGACGTGGACGTAGTAAGGATTGTTTCCTTTGGGGTGCTTGATTAAAGTGAGACTCCTTGCCTCTCACTGTTCAGGGTGCTTGATTTAAGTGAGTCCCTTCGCCTCTCACTGATCGGGGTGCTTGATTAAAGTGAGTCCCCTTGCCTCTCACTGTTCAGGGTGCTTGATTTAAGTGAGTCCCTTCGCCTCTCACTGATCGGGGTGCTTGATTAAAGTGAGTCCCCTTGCCTCTCACTGTTCAGGGTGCTTGATTTAAGTGAGTCCCTTCGCCTCTCACTGATCGGGGTGCTTGATTAAAGTGAGTCCCCTTGCCTCTCACTGTTCAGGGTGCTTGATTTAAGTGAGTCCCTTCGCCTCTCACTGATCGGGGTGCTTGATTAAAGTGAGTCCCCTTGCCTCTCACTGTTCAGGGTGCTTGATTTAAGTGAGTCCCTTCGCCTCTCACTTATGTGTTTATCTAACCTCGAAGAAAATGTTCGAAATTACGACCATTTGCTTCCAGGCACATAGTCAAACGCCTTTGGAAGTGGCGAACGGTGTTTAGCTAAGTTTGCCTTGGAATGGCAGCGCATGCTCGACGAATTCTGTCCATCATGTCTACTCTTGTGGTGGGCCTTTCCTCAAAAACGGCATTTTTTAAATACCCCCATAAGTAAAAATCTGGTGATGTAAGATCTGGTGAGCAAGCAGGCCATTCAACCGGACCACCTCGACCAATCCATCTGTTACCATACTGCTCATTCAAAAAAGTCCTGACAATTCGAGCGAAATGTGGTGTTGCGCCGTCCTGCTGGAGCCACATTCTTCGTCGCGTTATGAGTAAATTAAAGATATGAGCTGTAAAAAAATGTCATTGTTTAAAAAGAAAAGTCATAACTTTCAAAAGAATAAAGATACAACATTTCTTTTTTGTACAAAAATCTTGACGGAACAGAAATTATTTGTAAATGTGCCTTTAATGATTACATTATCAATATTAGTATTTCTCAAGTTTGAACGGCAATAATACACAATATTTAAAATAAAAGCAAGTTTTAGTATTATGTGCAGTTCAAATTAGAAATAATTTAATGATTATTACTTTATTATAAAACTTACAATTACAAAAGTGTGACAATCGGAGTACTTTTGGCAAATACACTTAGTCAGATAAAGTTACCATAATTTAGGAACATTTTTCTTTTTTGGTCGCGACCGTATACGGGCAAATATTATAATTATTAATATTTTTTATACCATTTCACTATTCAAATTTAATAGTAATTAATAGCTGGCTCTGAAATGCCTGACTATCCGCCCAACGAGATCGTTGACATGATGTTGGCTTTAGGAGAAAGCCGAAGTAATTATCGTGCTGCGGCAAGAATTTATGCTGAACGCTATCCAGACAGACGACACCCTGACGCTATGGCTATCAGACGTTTAACTCAAAGAGCTCGTGGTGGACACATGGTTCGTCAACGTAGGCGCCATCAATATGATAAAAATGATAATCGGGTTGTGACTATTCTGGCAATAATTCATCTTGACCCACAGATAAGCGCTCGTCGAATCGAAAGGGAAATCGGTCTTCCAAAAAGTACATTTTTAAGAATTATGAAGGTGCTTAGATATCATGCGTATCATATTACTCTGGTCCAAGAGCTACAGTTTGCTTATTTTCAACAGCGTATTGTGTTTTGCCAATGGGCTTTACAAATGATAGAAAATGATCCAGACTTTTTTAATTTTGTTCTTTTTTCTGATGAGGCAAAATTTCAAAGTGATGGGGAATTGAATAGACATAATTGTCATTACTGGTCTGATGTTAATCCTCATTGGGTCAGAACTGTAAACCATCAAAGACGATGGAGTATTAAGGTATGGTGTGGGATTATTAATGGATGTGTGATTGGCCCTTATTTTTTCGAAGAAAATGTTAATCAACACACGTACTTAACGCTAATAAGAGATGAACTACCTGTATTGATGGAAGATGTTGACTTAGAAACGCGACGAAGAATGTGGCTCCAGCAGGACGGCGCAACACCACATTTCGCTCGAATTGTCAGGACTTTTTTGAATGAGCAGTATGGTAACAGATGGATTGGTCGAGGTGGTCCGGTTGAATGGCCTGGTTGCTCACCAGATCTTACATCACCAGATTTTTACATATGGGGGTATTTAAAAAATGCCGTTTTTGAGGAAAGGCCCACCACAAGAGTAGACATGATGGACAGAATTCGTCGAGCATGCGCTGCCATTCCAAGGCAAACTTTGCTAAACACCGTTCGCCACTTCCAAAGGCGTTTGACTATGTGCCTGGAAGCAAATGGTCGTAATTTCGAACATTTTCTTCGAGGTTAGATAAACACATAAGTGAGAGGCGAAGGGACTCACTTAAATCAAGCACCCTGAACAGTGAGAGGCAAGGGGACTCACTTTAATCAAGCACCCCGATCAGTGAGAGGCGAAGGGACTCACTTAAATCAAGCACCCTGAACAGTGAGAGGCAAGGGGACTCACTTTAATCAAGCACCCCGATCAGTGAGAGGCGAAGGGACTCACTTAAATCAAGCACCCTGAACAGTGAGAGGCAAGGGGACTCACTTTAATCAAGCACCCCAAAGGAAACAATCCTTACTACGTCCACGTCGTTGTTTCTGGGTAGCGCTAAACGTAAGGTTGACACATTTACAACAGAAGCTTTAATGATCTTGAAGTTTCCGTTAAACAAACATCAGACATGGGGTAGAGATGTGTGGGACTGGGGGATGTCTGGTGTAACAGTTTAGCATGTGAGGCTATGAAGAGCATGGGGTTCGGATGTGCAAGTTTGATATTTGTTTACTAGGATGTGAAAGTTTTGGGTGTGTGGGTTTCCCTATTAAACCTACGATCAGTTTGAACCACTTAAGCCTGTGACTCATGGAAAAACGACTTAAAATGGATTTTTCGGAGTTCGACCTTCATTTGGCCTTGAAATGACCTTGAAATGACCTTGAAAAAAAATGTCTCAATATGATTTTGAACGTAAAATTTCCCGCTCTTTCCGAATCCGGGGTCAAAAATAGGTGTTCCTATTAAAAAAAACCACTTGACCTTGAAATAACCTTGAAGGTCAAGTTCAAGGTCAAAGCTGTTAGGACCATCGTTTGGCCCCCTTCGTCCCCTACAACTTTTGTCTGAATCATTTTTTCCTATCTGTCTTAGGATCCGAAAAATCCGGGTGTAGCGATTAAAATGGGTCACCGTGTATATAGGGATATTATTTCTTTAGTCACGCGATAGTCTGTCTTCGTCTTACACATGAGATTTTGCCATAGTTTCCTGCTAAAATGGCGTCGCGCATTCAAAACGCCGGTTTTACGTGTGTACACACACACACACACACACACACACACACACACACATATATATATATATATGTATATAGGTACATAGGTAGATAGAGGTTATGTTATAATAAACATATACTGTAACATATATGTTTATATATGTTCATATATGATTATATATAAATTATATATAATCATGTATAAAACTGTTTTTCTTACTCGCCTACCCGAAAGTACGTACTTCCGTCCCTCATCTCCGGGCCGAAGGAGAAACTTTCGCATCCTATTTTAGACCAACCACGCGCTCTGATTGGCTGCCGAAATTTCCTGACCCGCGGCGCTTGAGCGCCCGCGCGCATGTCCGAGGAAAGATGTTTGTGCGGTGTGAAGGTTAGACACGTACGAAATAAACAGAGGAAAGTGCACGGGTGACGAGAAAAAAGAGTTAGTTGAAATAAAAAGTGGTATTGTTTGATCGTCGTCATTACTTTTTTCCTTGTTTGCTACACGTACTTTCGAGTCGTGTAGAAGCAATTAAGTGACACGCTATACAAGTCCCAGCACTCTGACTGCTCGATATCTTACAGAAAAATGAATAGCTCGACACGCGCTCTGACTGAAATTCTCTCGAGAAATGTAAAATTGAATTACTATTTTCTACAAATTCTCTCGAGAAATGTAGCAATAAATACTGCATTCACATGCAGTGATAGTGTCCGCTTTCTAACCTAAAACGTGCTTAACCAAACAAGTGAAGATTAAAAGCAATAAAATTACGTGCAATTTCTCAATTTCCATTGAGATAAGAAAATGTCTTTCAATGAAACAAACACAGATGAATCCTCATCCGATGGTTCTGAAGACGAAGAAGAAATCTTAAAAAATTTTGACCAAGAGGCAAAAATAATTATAGAGTCAGAAACATTACCAAAGACGTCTTTCGAACGCTACCTCCTAGTCTACAACGCTTACAAAAAATGGAAAGAAGAAAATAAAAATTCACTTTCAATAAACTCCGAAGAAAACAATTTAATTGTTTACTTTAACACCTTAAAATTAAAATTGAAACCGCTAACTCTATGGAGCACATGGAGTACGCTTCGAAATACTTTAAATATAAAAGACAATATTGATATTACTAAGTTCTTCGCTTTAAAAAGTATGATAAAAAATTGTGGTAAAGGTTATAAACCTAAAAAATCAAAAACTTTAACCTGGACTGAAATTATGAATTTTATGACAACAGACGATGATCAAGTGTATTTAGCCACAAAGGTAATTCATTATTTATATATTCACTTCGCAATTAATACTCTTATACTTGGTTAATTTACACTATATTTTTAACATTCACAGGTGTTGGCGATCCAGCGCCTCGACCCGCGAGACGCTGACGTCACCAAGCCTTAAAAGGCAATATATGGTGCGCAGCCAATGAGCGCCCTCCACGCGGTCCTCTCTCGCCGCCCCTCCATCTAAAAGCACGCCGCCGTCTCATCATGAGGCGCCGGCCGGCGACTGTTCACGCGCGACGGCGAGAGAGACAGCAGCGGCTAAGTGTACGCCAGGAGGCACGACGGAGACTTCAATAAAGTTGCCATTTACCTCCACACGAAAGCCTTCAATTATTTGAACTTCCAGTCCACGATCCATCCACATTCTACATTAAACATTTGGTCCTTCGAGCCGGATCGTGGGAGTCCTCATCATCGCCATGGCCACAAAGAAGAAAATCTTTACTATCTTCTACTCTCACTCTCGAGTGGCGTAGAGATAGCTATCTTCTTTTCAGGTACGCATCAAAAGTGTTCGTGGTCGTGAGTGCCGTAACAGTCGCGTGCTCTAGCATGCCGACTTCGCGCGTACGTTGCTGTCTCTCTCTCTTTCGCTAATTCGCCGTCGTGTGTACTCGGAAGCCACCTTCTAAGGCTTCCTAGGGGAAATAGCACATTCAATTGCTATTTTCCCCATTTCTAAAAAACGCCTTGGAGTGCGTCGCTATCGACTCCAAGACGTTGCCAAGAGCGTGCGCTGTAAAGCCAGCTCTAGAGTCATCGCGTTCGTACGTTGACCGGCAGCCATCTTGTCTTGTAGCCAAGAGCGTGCGCTGTAAAGCCAGCTCTCGAGCCACCGCGTTCGTACGGTGACCGGCAGATATCAAGACACGGACAACCAGCGTGCATTGTACACGCACGGGGTCCACAGCATTCAAGGCACGGAGTACCCGCGTGGCGCCTACACGCTACGGGGCTCACGCCACTCAAGTCAAGGAGTACCCGCGTGGCGCCTACACGCTACGGGGCTCACACCAGTCAAATCACGGATTACCCACGTGGAGCCTGCTCGCTGCCACTGCATCAAGCCGCGCGGCGCTCGCCGTGCATTTAGCCAGCTTTCCACGAGGGAAGGAGAGACGTATACAAGAAGACGAAGAACAGGGAGCGCTACGTCCAAGACATCGAATACGTCTTCACCAAGAGGATTAGGAGGCGGACGAGTCCATCATTCGCCACAGGGGGCGCGTTTCCACAGAGCGAAGCGGTGCTCGGACGAGTCCATCTTATTCGCATCTATCGTCGATCCAATTGCGCTTGGATACTTCGTCCTAATACTTGGGCACACGTATCGTTCCAATTTGTTTATTTAAAAATACTTTTCAACGGTTGTCTAGTCAAATTAGTGCTTTTTTTCATTTAATGAAAATTTAAATTTAATTTGAGATTAATACAATTTGATTGAGTTTGAGTTTATTTAAATTTAATTTGTAATATTTAACTAGTCTTGAGGAAATTGAATGCAATTATTTGGCCTAGCAAATACTTATGTTAATTGACCTTGCAGTTTATCACTGCCTGCTGATGCATCGTCTCGTCTCCAAATTCGACTGCTGATCTACACCTGGATTCATTTCTGATTCCGTTGCTGACTTCGCTGCATGGTTGCTGAATTCAACGTCGGCAGTTCCTTATCTTCAAGCAGTCAACGTTACGGATCATCAGATGATTCCACGTGGGAAGTTAACACACGCAGTCAGCGTTGCATCTTCAAGCGCATCTACGTTCATACTAGCATAAGTATTATAACCTAGGCTAAGATTTAGATTTAATAACTCTCACTATTTCTTCTCTCACTCTCGAGTGGTTAAGGATAGTTCTTAATCTAAGTTCACATTGTAAAATCAAGTTTTGCCGCCAACTCTAATTATTTGATCTCAAAATGGAGGCGTTTCATGATAAGCAGATGGTGCTCCAAACTAAAATTAATAACTCCTTTAAAAATTTCAAATCTAAGGGTAAAGATAATATGACGAAAGGTTATGCAAAATCGTGTCTAACAGGGCTTGAAACTAATTTTACGTCGTTTCGGGTAAATCACGAGAAACTTATGCTCATTGAGGATATTGATCAAGAGCATGCCTATTTTACAACAAATCTCTATGATCTGGTTGAGGATAGCTTTTACCTCCGCCGAGGAGACTTTCTTGATTACTTAGAAACTTTTGAAACTAGAGATACCAATCAAGGCTCATCCAATTCTAATGATGCCCCAGTTGCTACTAGTCCTGCTCATGTAACTAACGTTTCGTTTCAATCTTTACCGAAGGTAGATTTACCTAAGTTTTCGGGGAAATTCTCGGATTGGGAAAACTTCAGAGACGTCTTTCGTTCAGTTATTCATCGACGCGAAGATTTAACGCCTGTCTTGAAACTACATTATCTCGCACTCACCTTACAGGTGAGGCACTTGAGAAAATTAAATCTCTTCCAATATCTGGTGATAATTATGACCGAGCATGGACGGCTTTAATCGAGTATTACGAAAATCAACGTCGCATTGTTAGTTCTCACATTTCAGAAATCTTTGCAGTTAAATCAATGAAGGCAGATTCCTCGTCGGAAATCAAGCGGATTTATAGGGAAATCTTCAATCCCATCGCCAGTTTAACATCCCTTGATCGAGCTGCCTCATTAGGTAGTGATTTAATCGTTCACTTTGCGATAAATCGACTCGATTTAAATACACGTAAAGAATGGGAAAGACACCTAGGTGATAGCGTCGATCCACCAACGATGGAACAGCTTCAAGCCTTTCTTCGTAGTCAAACTCTAACACTAGAAGCCATCGAAGCTGGCTCTAGATCATCTTCAAATAACTACCCTAAATCACAATCACCTAACTCAAAGCCTCGTAAATCAGAGCAAGACAATGCTCAGTCGGTCTATTCACATCAAACTTCAGCTAATACCTCATCAAAAAAGAAATGTTTATTTTGTAATCAATCACATTTTACAAATCGATGTGAACGATTTATCAATAAAACGGTTCCTGAGCGAAAGGAATTGATCAAATCTTCTAATCTTTGTTACAATTGTTTAGGGAAGCACAACGTTAAAAATTGCACTTCCAACTTTCGATGCTTTCTTTGTAAAGCTAAGCATCACACCATGGTGCACTCTGATAACAATCAAGCAATCAGTTCGTTGCAGACTGATCAGATTGACTCAGCGACCAGCACCTCTAGCCCCAACTGTGGCAATTTCGTCATCACAAAAGTTGATGATAAACCTGCTTCTCAAGCAGTCTCCCTCAATAGTGGAGAAAGTACTAATTGTACAGGAGTACTTTTAGCTACCGCTAGGGTTAACGCCCTTGGTCCTAACGGAACCAAAATTCTAGTTCGTGCGCTGATTGATCCTGGTTCTCAAATCTCACTTGTTACACAAGCTATGTGTAACTTGCTTTCTCTAAACTGTAGAACCAGTCACACGCACATCCAAGGTATAGGTGAAAGGACAGCGGCTGTTTCTTCTAAAGTTGCTTGTCTTACTATACAACCGCATTTCGATTCAACTTTCTCCTTGGAAGTTGATGGCATTGTTTTGCCAAAACTCTCGTCGTATAAGCCTCCCGTTGTAAGAGGTAATACAAATTTCGAATACTTACGAGGGCTGCAACTAGCAGACCCCAAGTATCTCGATCCCTCACGTATCGATATTCTACTCGGTGCTAGCGTTTATGCGCAAATCATTGAAAGCCAGATAATTAAGGGTCAGAAGCTTCAACCTATAGCTCTGAATTCCAAACTTGGATGGCTCTTGACAGGTAATCTCCCATCCATAACTCCAGAAATAGGGCTAGAGCCAATCTCTCTTCATTGCTCAAATACCTGCGAGCATGAAGCCAAACTTTTGGAGCTCGTACAAGATTTTTGGAGGGCGGAGGAAATACCCGTCGACAAAAAATCTTACTCGCCTGACGAACAAGCTTGCGAGCACTTCTATCAAAAAACCACTCGACAGGATGAGTCGGGTCGGTACATAGTAAGCCTACCCTGGAAAAGTCGAGACCAGTTGAGTTCTGCTCATCTCGAGAACTCTCATTCTGCCGCATTACGCGCACTCACTCGTCTAGAAGCAAACCTAGCTAAAGACGAGAAACTCAAAATAGCTTATAGTGATTTCATGAAAGAGTACATTGACCTAGGCCATATGTCACTCTCCTCAAAGTTTGATCCATTATCAAAATACTCTCAAGCCTTCTTACCACATCACGGTGTGTGGAAGGAAACCAGTACGACGACCAAGTTACGTACTGTGTTTAATGGCTCAAGTAAAACTAAAACAGGTGTATCGGTCAACGATCTTCTACATGTTGGACCTAACCTTCTTCAAAATCCCGTCGCTTTGATCTGTGCCTGGCGTAGGTATAAGATCATCTTTATACTCATATACTCATCGTCATGTCTAAGCCGAAGAAACTTGTACCTATCTTCTATTCTCACTCTCGAGTGGTTTAGAGATAGTCATTTTTCTTCCATTCAGGTTATTGCTAGTGAGATTGAGAACAGCAAACTTTGTTTGATCTACCTAATTCAGAAAGCCTATTTTAAGTTTGATATTTATCAGTTAGCAAGGACAGGTAAACTTTCGGCTAAAAGCCCTCTGTCACCGCTAAACCCCCTGATAAAAAATCATTTGCTCAGGGTGGGCGGTCGACTCTCTCACTCTCTTCTCGAAGAAGATGCTAAGCATCCTCTTATTTTACCTGCTAAGTGTCACTTTACTACTTTATTAATCAGGGACGCTCACCAACGTACGCTTCATGGTGGTGTTCAGTTAACCCTTGCTACACTAATGTGCCGGATTGAAGCTTGCCTTAACTCCAGACCTTTAACCGCTCTCACTGACGATCCTTCTGACCTTGACTTCCTATCACCGTCACACTTTCTCATACAAAGATCTTCGTTTATAGTTCCTGAAGGAGATGTCACCAACGACAACGTTCCAGCAGGAAAGCGCTGGCTCTTGATCAGTCAGCTGGCCCAGCACTTCTGGAAGAGATGGTCAACGGACTACCTGACGTCCCTGCAATCCCGTCAGAAGTGGAAACAACCTCAACCATCAGTCACTGTAGGCGAACTCGTGCTCGTTCGAAGCGAGCTCACGCCTCCAGCCAAGTGGCCCCTCGCCAGAGTTACCGCCGTCCATCCAGGGAGTGATGGAATCACTCGCGTGGTCGACCTGCACACGGCCACCACAAATCTTCGCCGACCCATCGCCAAGGTTATTCGACTCCTTCCCAAGGAGTAAGGACCGTTCGCCATTCTGACGAAGGTGGGCGGAATGTTGGCGATCCAGCGCCTCGACCCGCGAGACGCTGACGTCACCAAGCCTTAAAAGGCAATATATGGTGCGCAGCCAATGAGCGCCCTCCACGCGGTCCTCTCTCGCCGCCCCTCCATCTAAAAGCACGCCGCCGTCTCATCATGAGGCGCCGGCCGGCGACTGTTCACGCGCGACGGCGAGAGAGACAGCAGCGGCTAAGTGTACGCCAGGAGGCACGACGGAGACTTCAATAAAGTTGCCATTTACCTCCACACGAAAGCCTTCAATTATTTGAACTTCCAGTCCACGATCCATCCACATTCTACATTAAACAACAGGTAATACTTACATTTGAAATTTGTGGTACACTCCGCTGTGACGAATTAACTAATATGAAACTTGAAGACCTAAAAGACTTGGGTGATGCCTTTCTAGTATCGATCCAACATAACAAAAACGACTACGCTGGCGAGTTTCTTATTGGAAACCTTTTCTATAACCAGGTTAAACATTACATTTCCTTAAGACCAACCGATCAGTTTACAGACAGATTTTTCATCCACTACAACAAAGGCAAATGTACTCGTCAAGTCATTGGAAAAATAAGATACGTGAAGTACCACAGATTATTGCTTCTCATTTAAAATTACAAAATCCAAAAAAGTACACAGGTCATTGCTTTAGAAGAACAGCAGCAACGCTTCTTTCTGAATCCGGTGCAAACATGCAAATGATCAAACAACTAGGAAGGTGGCGTTCGGATGCTATAGCACAAGGCTATATAGAAAATTCACTACATAATAGACAAATGATTTTCAATGGTATTATCCGTACAGCTACGACAAACACTCATCCAAAACTATCGACAAGTACTACACCCAATGAAGCTGACTCCGACTACCATTCAAATTGGTCGCATTCCAACCAGGAATTCACTACGAAGCAGTTCCATCCAATTCCAAGTAAGCATAAAAAATATTAATATACTTGATAAGTTTGCGTACTACCTTTCATTCCTAACAAACTTTATTTCAGACCAACAACTCAACTTTACCACAGCCAGCAATAATAAAATACTTACATCGGAAAACAATGAAAATCAACCCTCGACAAACCACAACAGCAAAAAATTTCTTTCAAAAACGCCAGTGAAAGTAGGATTCAAAGATAAAGTAACTACTCAACCACCTCCATGTAAAATAATAATTCTTCAAAATTTAAATCCTCAAATTCAAGATGAAATGTCTCATTCGAAATTGTAATGGTTGTTATATTGGTCAAACGGGTAGATATTTGAAAAAGAGAATATATGAAAATCAATATAGTTTACGCAGCTCAAGTTGTACATCGGATTTGAAAGAACATTGTTTAAATAGTTTGCATACTTTCGGTTTTGAGAGTGTGGATATTTTGGAACAGGGGATTAAGAATAAATATAAGAGGGAAATCCTTGAAAGTATTCACATTTTAAGAAATCGGAATAATGTAAATTTAATAACATTTATGATTCTTTATTAATTTAAGTGAGAATGGAAAGTTGGAGAGGAGAAAGTGGATGATGGTGGGGATAAGAGAAAAGACGGGGTGTGGGGGTATATAAGGAGGTGTATCGCGGGTTTCATTTCAGTCCCTGAGGAGGAGCCGGAGCGGGTTCGAAACGTTGGGCAATTTGGTTGTGGGGGGGCAGTCAGATCGTCCTTTGCTAACAAAGTTTTTTACCTATTGTAAGCTAACAAATAGTTAGTCAAATCAAGGAAACGTTTGATTGACGAGAGAAGAAAATTAACGAATCACTTTCGTTCAGATTGCAAAACCTGTTAGTTGCAGTTACTAAATATCTTGTTGGTTTAATAAAATGTGTGCTCAAAACAAGAAATTATTTAATAAGAATAACAACATATGTGGATATACAAACATTGGCACTTCAAATAATTTTTTAATTAGACCTAACAAACATTTATTCAAGTTGACTAATTGTAACTTAGTAATCGCGAGAGAAATTTTTACCCAATATTTTGTTGGGCTAAGGAAATAGTTTTGTAGATAGAAGTACGCAGTTACTCGTTTTAACAAAAGATTTATTCGAAACCAAGAAATATGTAGTCAAATTAACTACATACTTTTATATTGTCATAGTGCTTGTTTAGCTAAACATTTAGTTAAATCTAATTAATATTTATTATCATCTAAGAAATATTTAGTAATCAAGGAAACATTTGATTGACGAGAGAAGAAAATTAACAAATCATTTTCATTCAGATTGCAAAACCTGTTAGTTGCAGTTACTAGATATCTTGTCGGTTTAATAAAATGTTTGTTTAAAACAAGTAAATATTTAGTAAGAATGACAACATATTTGGATGTAAAGACATTAGTATTTTAACTAATTTTTTAGTCAGACGTAACAAAATTTATTCAAGTCAACTAATTGTAACTTAGTAATCGGGAGAAAAATATTTTAACCAATATTTTGTTAGGGTAAGGAAATAGTTTTGTAGATAGAAGTACGTAGTTACTTCTTTTAACAAAAGATTTATATGAAACCAAGAAATATGTAGTCAAATTAACTACATACCTTTTTATTGTCGTGGTGCTTGTTTAACTAAACATTTAGTTAAATCTTATAATATATATTGTAATCTAAAAAATATTTAGTCAAATCAAGGAAATGTTTGATTGACGAGATAGGGAAATTAACGAATCTCTTTTGTACAGACTGCAAAACCTGTTAGTTGCAGTTACTAAATATCTTGTCGGTAAGTTTTCTTCAAAACAAGAAAATATTTAGTAAGAATTACAACATATTTGGATATACAGACATTGGCACTTCAACTAATTATTTATTTGAATCTAAGAAATAGTTAGTAGTAACAAGTAAAGATTTTGTAAATTAGGATTCGGTTCTTTAATAAATCCTTTAGCTAGTTGAACAAAATCATGCTGTCGAAGTTACTAAATAAATAGTTGAGTTAACAAAATATTTGTTAAAGGAATGAATGCTTTATTAATGCGTCGGAGATATTTCCTTGTTTTTAGTTGTTTAAATCAACCAAATATATAGTTGTTTCAAATGAACATTTGTTTTAGAAATTGGGTTCATCAATATTTCAGTTATTTGATTTAAGTAAATATTTCGTTAACTCTACCATTGGTTTTGCTAAAAACAATAAACATTTATTTGAAGTTATTTTCTTGTTTTAAGAAAATGAATTTAGTTCTTTCAATGAAACCTTTCAATTGAATCAACCATACTATATTTGAAGTAACTAAATGTTTAATTAAATTTACTAATTATTATTTTAACTAAATAATTTAGTTGATTTTACTCTTTATTTAGTTGTTTCAGAGAAATATTTAGTTGATTTAACTAAAGATGACTTTACAAAATATTTTACTAAATATTTAGTTGAAACAACTGATCTTTTTTTCAGTGTAGTAGATATAGCCATATATGTATATATAGTAGATATAGCCTCTCTGCTACATTGCCACGCGTCAGAGATTGCGCATATTATGAGTAATTCCGTGGTACTGTTAAAACTCGAGTTACTCTTTGATATCTTTAGATATGCTGAATATATGGAATTCTGTAAAGGGTGCATTTCTTAAATGGGGTTAGAAGAACATCATCTTTGTACCAAAATCCAACTTAGAATAGTACAAATCGTCGGCTGGCAGGAAAAACGTGCCATTTCGTTATTTCGGTAAGAAAAGTGCCCCGCTGAGTTGGTACTTTTCTTTCCGAAATAACGAGTTGGTACTTTTCTTAGCAAAATAACGAGATGGCACGTTTTTCCTCCCAGCCGATGAAATTACGTATGGTAAAGAGAAAGACCAAAATTAAAGGCACACTTAAGTGGTGCACGTATAAATTATTATTTTCTTTACGCGATTATAAAAAATACTATTCTTTAAAGGATTCAACACAAGTTTTTTTACAACTATTTTAATATGTACTTTCAAGAAATCAACTCCAGATATGTGTCTATTAATAAACAACGTACACAATGAGTTATTTAAGAGTTACCAGATTTTTGCAAAAATTGAATTTCTTTCTTTATACGGCTTTTTAAAAAGTGTCTGCATTTTTTTTCATTTTCTATAGCGCTAAACCCTTTGTTTTAGCATAACGAATGAAATGTTCTGCTACTCATTATTAAAAACGAAACTGGTTTTTGAAAAACACTATTAATCGCTGGCACACCTACAAGGTCAATAAAAAGTTACTTTTTTGTGGCCTGATCAATACATTGTATACCTTTTATAAAAATACATCCCATATCGAAGTTGGCCAGTAAATATTCGTTCACTTATTTCATAAAAACCGACAACTTTTTACCACGAACTACTATAGCTTTCATATGAGTTATCCGGTAAAAAGAAATGGCTTTGAAAAAAAAAATGAGTAACTCTAATACTTTTTCACTATTTAAAGTCTAGAAGGGAAGAAAAAGGTTTTGTGAAAGTGTGCTCTTAATTTTTTTTAAGGAATCGATTTTACAGAGATATAAATGATGTTAACAATAGGTAAAACTGCATAAAAATAAAAAATAACAAAAATTCACTCCCCCACCACCCCATTATGTCGTGGTGGAAAATAAAAAAATTCTAATACCGTCGTTTTTGAGATCGCCAATAATTTTATTACTAGAATACAATGAAGACCATGCAGGGTAACTACAAAAAATTGGCAACCCTCTAAGCACCGCGGAATACTCTCAAACTACACAGAGAGCAGGATTTCTTGTATTTAAGATAAGGCAAGTATAGATGTTTTTTCTGCATAATCTAATAAAATAATAATATTTATGATTTTTTAAAAGAAATCAAATAAATACCAGTGAAAAAGTCTTTTACTTCTTTGAGTCATTGTATGCTGAACAAATTATATGTTAGTAAGTACATTCAAATTGTTCACTGCAAATCAAAAAAATGAAAATTGTGAAATCAATTATCGATAGTCAAGTAATGAAACAACTCTCGGAAACAACTGTATGACTCTTCTCAGAAATGTATTAAAATGTGTTCATCCTTCTATACATATTAAACACAAGAAAGTATACTGAAATCAATTTATTGTAGTCAAGTACCTATAAGTTAACTTGACTGAATAATACAACTTTTCGTACCTACTTAAAAATATTCAGTCAGCGGGCATAAAGTACTACTTAACGCCCATACTCCTACAAAACTTTATAGACGCACTTTACGCCCGTGTGGGCAAAAATTATTTCAATTATATAATATGTAAGTACATTCAAATTGTTCATTGTAAATCAAACAAACGAAAGTTTTGAAATCAATTACCGATAGTCAAGTAATGCAAACAACTCTTCGAAACAACTGTATGACTGTTCTCAGAAATGTAATCAAATTTGTTCATTCTCCTATACAAATTAAACACAAGAAAGTACTGAAATCAATTTATTGTAGTCAAGTACCCATAAGTTAACTTGACTGACATAATAGAACTTTTAGGACCTTGCGTGTAAAATAACATTTTACGCCCACGTTGTATCTTCAAAAATATTCAGCCAGCGGGCATAAAGTACTACTTAATGCCTAACAAGCGCAATAGCTTACATACTTCGACAAAACTTTATAGAACCTATGCACTTTATGCCCATGTGGGCGAAAATTATTTTAATTATATAACTATTATGCCTTCCTTTTATTTCTAAAATTCATAAGAATTTTATCAGATATTTACGAAAAGTCAAAGCCTATATAAAAAAATTACATAGTTACCATCACATCCCCATTTTTCATTATTCTTTCTCAATTTTGAAATTTCTATAATATTACGCATCTTGGGAGGACAATAGAAGTCTATAGAGCTGCTCTAGCAGTGGTGGTCCTCCAATCTTCCATACATACTTGGCGGGCCCGACGGTTTGCAGTTTACCGGTCGGCTTTGTAAATGTAGAATACTAAATTTTTGGAAAATACATTAACAATGTCTATATCTATAAGCCCACTATAAATCATTACATTGGCTCTAATTTTTAATTGATACCGCTTTTACTTTCATTACCCAAAATATTTTTCCTTGTACCCGTCTTTTTTAAGCGGGAATGAGATAAAAAATGCATATAAATTTATAGTCTACTCAAAAGTGCTTTAGATTTTATTAACCATTTTGTAAGCCACCTATTTGTTATCCTTTTCCCGCGTGTAAATATCATATGAGATCTCATATGAGATCTGATGTCCGATATTCTCATATGAGATCTGATGTCCGATATTCTCATATGAGATCTGATGTCCGATATTCTCATATGAGATCTGATGTCCGATATTCTCATATGAGATCTGATGTCCGATATTCTCAAATGAGATCTGATGTCCGATATTCTCATATGAGATCTTATATTGATATTCTCATGCGGGTTTGTACTTTTTATTTAAAAACAGAGTAATAAATTTAATACGTATCAGTATTTAATATGTAGAAGCAACCCATTTATACATTTTATCTGGTCTTTAAACATATGAATATTTATATGAAAATGACCATGTCTACACCTTAAACTGCAAACCGTCGGGCCCGCCAAGTATGTATGGGAGATTGGAGGACCACCACTGCTATAGAGTAGCTCTATAGACTTCTATTGTCCTCCCAAGATGTGTAATATTATAGAAATTTCAAAATTGAGAAAGAATAATGAAAAATGGTGATGTGGTGGTAACTATGTAATTTTTTTATATAGGCTTTGACTTTTCGTAAATATCTGATAAAATTCTTATGAATTTTACAAATAAAAGGGAGGCATAATAGTTATATAATTAAAATAATTTTCGCCCACACGGGCATAAAGTGCGTAGGTTCTATAAAGTTTTGTCGGAGTATGTAAGCTATTGCGCTTGTTAGGCGCTAAGTAGTACTTTATGCGCGCTGGCTGAATATTTTTGAAGTTACAACGTGGGCGTAAAATGTTATTTTACACGCAAGGTACTAAAAGTTCTATTATGTCCGTCAAGTTAACTTATGGTTACTTGACTACAATAAATTGATTTCAGTACTTTCTTGTATTTAATTTGTATAGAAGAATGAACAAATTTGAATACATTTCTGAGAACGGTCATACAGTTGTTTCGGAGAGTTGTCTGCATTACTTGACTATCGGTAATTGATTTCACAACTTTCGTTTGTTTGATTTACAATGAACAATTTGAATGTACTTACATATTATACAATTGAAATAATTTTTGCCCACACGGGCGTAAAGTGCGTCTATAAAGTTTTGTAGGAGTATGGGAGCTATTACGCCTCTTGGACGTTAAGTAGTACTTTATGCCCACTGACTGAATATTTTTAAGTAGGTACGAAAAGTTGTATTATTCAGTCAAGTTAACTTATAGGTACTTGACTACAATAAATTGATTTCAGTATACTTTCTTGTGTTTAATATGTATAGAAGGATGAACACATTTTAATACATTTCTGAGAAGAGTCAAACAGTTGTTTCCGAGAGTTGTTTCATTACTCGACTATCGATAATTGATTTCACAACTTTCATTTTTTTTATTTGCAGTGAACAATTTGAATGTACTTACTAACATATAATTTGTTCAGCATACAATGACTCAAAGAAGTAAAAAACTTTTTCACTGGTATTTATTTGATTTCTTTTAAAAAATCATAAATATTATTATTTTATTAGATTATGCAGAAAAAACATCTATACTTGCCTTATTTTATACTTTCGTAGAAAGTTTTATATTAACAATATTATTATTGGTACAGTCATGAAAAAAATTATTACCATTTGCAGAGAGTACTTATTGAATAGATGAGATTCGAAGAAATAAAAGGTCTGGACAAAAATTGTGATGTTTAATATCTCATTAAATTTTTTGGTACAGAGTTTGACGGATATTGATAGAAAGGGAGAGAGGAAGAGTGAGAGGGGGGATAGAGGGCGAGAGAGGGCGGGGAAAGATTGGGAGGGAGAGTAGATTATAAAGAAAAAATTTCTGTACTTGCCGTATTTTATACTTTCGTAGAAAGATTTATATTAACAATATTATTATTTGTTCAGTCATGAAAAAAATTATTACCATTTGTAGAGAGTGCTTATTGAATAGATGAGACTAGAAGAATTAAAAGGACTAGACAAATTGTTGTTAGAACGTACTTAAAAAATTAGCTTTTAAAAAACGTCTTGATTGCTTTAAAAAAATATTTAAGCTCTCATGAAAGTTTTTGGTACTCAGTTTGACAGATGTTGAGAGAGAGAGGGAGTGAGAGGGGAGGGCAAGAGAGAGAGGTCGAGAGAGACGGGGGAGAAAGAGAGGGAGGGGGAGAGAGAAAAGAGGGAGAGTGGGGGAGGGGGGGAGGGAGATAGGGGGAGGGAGAGAGAGACTAATACTTGCCTTAGTTTAAACTTTTGTATAAAGTTTTTTTAGATAGATTTCACAATTTTTGAAGAGAAAATAATAATTACATAGTGTGATAACGTTACGAGAGTTTATTATAGTATATTTTTAATATCATTATTAAATGGTAGTATTTATTTGTACAGTCATGAGAAAAATTATTACTATTTGTACAGAATGCTTATTGAATAGGTGAGACTAGAAGAATTAAAAGGACTAGACAAATTGTTGTTAGAACGTACTTAAAAAATTAGCTTTTAAAAAATGTGTTGATTGTTTTAAAAAAATATTTAAGCTCTCATTAAAGTTTTTGGTACTCAGTTTAACAGATGTTGAGAGAGGGAGAGAGGGAGAGAGAGGGGAGGGAAAGAGAGGGAGGGAGAGAGAGAGGGTGAGAGAGACAGGGGAGAAAGAGAGGGAGGGAGTGAGAAAGGTAGGGAGAGAGAGGGGAGGGAGAGAGAGACTAATACTTGCCTTAGTTTAAACTTTTGTAAAAAGTTTTTTAGATAGATTTCACAACTTTTGGAGAGTTATTTTTACTTTAATTTAGATAAATGTATAAATCACAAAATATTTTTGTAAAAAAACGTTAATGCTTTCTTTTTAGAGAAAACATTTTTCAATGATTCTGTAGTTCTTTTAATATAAAGTTTGTTAGTATATTATTCTTGTACAGAACGTCTTGTTGGCTGTTTTAAAAGTAGTAGAAAATATAAAACATCTTGAAATAATTATTGATTGAAACTACTTAAATTAATAACCCATGATTGCCACACATCTTGTAAAATTAAAAACAATCAGTTTATGAACTAAGAATTACTGAGAATAAAAGTTTTCTTAACATTCTTTTAACTTTTTGAAATAATTATCTGAATCTTGTGTAGAAAAATATTTACTGAGAACTCCTCTGAAACATTTTGACGTCTCCCACTGTGAGAAAATTAAGCTTTCTTAACATTCTTGTATACTTTTTGAAATAATTATCTGAATCTTATGTAGAAAAATATTTACTGAGAACTCCTCTGAAACATTTTGACGTCTCCCACCGTGAGAGAATTATAAGATTAGATTAACTGAGCACTTATTTGTTGAAATTTTCACAACAATAACACATCATTTTTGCTTTTTTCTGTATTTTAATCTTCATTTGGCATAATCTTTTAATTGGTGTTTAAGTAAATATGTACAACAGCACAGCACTAATATCGACTAAATTTCTTGAAGTATAGACAAAAAAAAATACTTTTTTTTAACCAAGGCTCTGACCAATATTTTAAATTCTGATTTTAAGTAGAGGTTCTAAATTTGTTATAAACACTTCATTTAACACATCATACCGCTACTTTATTTTATTTATTACACAATATTACACAAAACATTTTGTTATATCTGATCTGAAAACTTGCACTGCCTTCACTATAATTATATTATATTTATGAACACTGATCACTTTTTAAGAATACAATAATATTTGTATCGGGTAGATAGATCACTACGTTATTTTTTATCAGTGAGATTCCAATCACTTGAGAAAAGCACAGGCTGAGCGTATTCCATAAGTCTTCAAAAAAATTCACCAGCTATTCTACGCAATAATCGAAGAAACCTTGGTAAATGCATTTGGCAAGCTGCCAACTCTCCGCTTCCAGCAAAATCTGTCCTGTATAATGCAGTAGCACTGTCTACTATCAGTAGCCCATATCTAGATTCTCATAGCACTGGCTTTTATCAAAAGCTGAGTTTGGTGGACAGAGTTGTATGCACGGGCAGTTGCAACATTGTCAAGTACGCTATCCCTATTCATGTTATACCTTTCAGCTACAGCATTTAATATTTCAGGTCTCAAAGTACCTTCAGTATCATATATGCACTTAGCCTCTGCACCTCCCATATCAACAGGTAGTTGGCAGTTGACAGCTAAAGTGTGACAAAGCTGTAATTTTCCAGTTTTAAATTCTCCAAAGATTTCTGTAATAGATCCTGTTTCTGTTCCACCTCCTAAAAGTCTGTCTAATTGTATGCATTACTTCTAGCCTATATGAAGACTTTGCCGATGTAATGAGAAGTTATTGGCATTACTACTGGTGCTACTCCTTCGATAAGAATCTGTTCCAGAGCTCAAAGTCTGTGAGAATTCTATAATCTGAAAATGAAAAAAATTTTCACAAAGTATCTGTTTTTTATTTTTTTTTAAATTATATTAATTTTTTTACATGATATATATAATACTTATCTATGTATAAAATGCACATGCCATGCCATCAGCTGATTCAAATTAATAATATCTTTTTTGTTTACCTAATTACGTATATTTAAATACCATACGTTATTTTGAGGTTATTGTATAGAGTCACAATTTTGTTGTTATGTTATATATATATATATATATATATATGTACTCTCTCTTTCTCTTTTTCTTTTCGTGTCGCGTGATTTATTTACTACGATATACTATAACTATGTATATATATATATATATATATATATATATATATATATATATATATATATATATATATATATATATATATATATATATATATATATATATATATATATATATATAATATATAGATATATAAGCGTAAGATAGACGACAACCGGAAGTGTCGTAAGAGCTGCGAACCGGATATCTTAAAACGATGGAGAAAAGTTCGGAAAGGAAATCGCACATAAAAAAATTCAGCTCTCTATATCTTTTGAACGAGATAATCTTTTTAAATAAAATCTTTGGATTTGAGTAGAGCAATGAAATGGCTTTCGATTAAGAGGGATATGTTATATAGTAAAAACTAACGCAATATACGTAAAAGCGCATTGAATTTTTCGTACACCCATTTCAATGTATATGTAGCACGGGTCGCTCCTTTAGGCTTCTTCTATACTTGCCTTCGGAGCGCTTCCGCGCTCCTTGATATTTATTAACAGTTAACGAATATGGATTTGAACCCGGTTGAAATGAATATTCAGTTAATTCCTGAGGAGAGATAAATTTTGAAGCTGCGAGGCCGCGCAGCGGCGTTCTAATCAGCTGTTTTCTCATGTACATTCTGGATTATTTCGCTCCTGTGCTCATCGAGTCTTCTTTCCCCTCTAATCTATTATCCAAAAGGAATCGTTTTACATATGCACATATGTTTTTTACGTGTCTAAAAGTGTTTGGTTTTAATATCTTTTTTGGATTTTAGACAGTGTTTTGGGCCGATCTCTGGCAAACTCGCGAGTTCTTAACTCTTAATGAATCTTTAATTTGACACAAAGTAAATGGATTTTCCAATTTCAAGAAGACGATTCATTAAATACAAGGAATCCTTTCTCTCTGCGTACTCCTGTTTACTCCGAAAAAAGCAGAAAAATTCCAATTTCGCCGTTTTTGAGGTCGGCAATAATTTTATTGCTGAAATACAAATAAAAGCGCACGGACTAGCTACAAAAAAATTGTGCTTAAAGGGTTGCCAATTTTTTTGTAGCTAGTCTGTGCCCTTTAATTTGTATTTCAGCAATAAAATTATTGCCGACCTCAAAAACGGTGACATTGAAATTTTTCCGCTTTTTTCGGAGTAAAGAGGAGTACACAGAGAGAAAGGATTCCTTGTATTTAATGAATCGTGTTCTTGAAATTGGAAAATCCATTTACTTTGTGTCAAATGAAATGATTCATTAACAGTTAAGAACTCGCGAGTTTGCAAGAGATCGGCCCAAAACACTGTTTAAAATCGAAAACAGCTATTAAAACCAAACACTTTTATTAAAACACTTTTAGACGCGTAAAAAACATATGTATATATGTAAAACGATTCCTTTTAGACAATAGATTAGGGGGGAAAGAAGACTCGATGAGCACAGGAGCGAAATAATCGAGAATGTACTTGAGAAAACAGCTGATTAGAACGCCGCTGCGCGGCCTCGCGGCTTCAAAATTTATCTCTCCTCAGGAATTAATTGTTAATGAATATTCTTAAATACAAGAAATCCTGTCTGTCTGTGTAGTTTGAGAGTGTTCCGCGGTGCTTAGAGGGTTGCCAGTTTTTTGTAGTTACCCTGCATGCTCTTCATTGTATTCTAGTAATAAAATTATCTCAAAAACGACGGTATTAGAATTTTTTTATTTTTTACCATGACATAATGGGGTGGTGGGGAGTGAGTTTTTGTTATTTTTTATTTTCATGCACTTTTACCTATTGTTAACATCATTTATATCTCTGTAAAATTGATTCCGAGCGTAAATCATAATTTTGTAAGTTTTGATTTTCGTTGGCGTCCCAACGTTGCAAACTTCAACCACATGAGACAAGAACGCTTTCGCCTTATTTTGCGGTAGCGGCTTACTTAAGAAAGTTACATATACTTTTTGTTAACACCTGGGAATTTGAATATAAATAATGCTGCCTCATATGGAAATGTAACTATTGATTAAGCAACCATAGAAGCCAGTTTAAAAATGAACACAAAGCATTTAGAGTTAAGGTTATTTAGTTTTATTGGTACTCTCAGACTCGCGCTATAAGCTTTGATTTCCTCAACAATTATCTTTTGGGCTTGCGAGTGCAGTCATACACTTGAATATACCTCAATATCCAGTTCATCGTGTCGAAAAAGCCACTGGGTACTCCCAGATGCGCACAAAAAGCTTTACTTTGCTCAAAAATAGTTTTCTGGGCGGGCACGTGCATTCACACACGTGAATTAATCTCAAATTTAAGTTGAGCGATACGAAAATCCCCTAAAACTCCGAAATTCGCGCTAAAGGCTATATAATTTACTCAAAAATGATCTCATGGGCATACAAGTGTAGCCATATAGGTAAATCGACGTTGGAAACAAACCCGGATACTCAAAAATCCGCCTGGGTACCCACCGATTAACGCTTAAGGCTTTAATTTGCACAACAATCGTCTACTGCACGTGCTCGTTGCATTGTACACTCAAATAGGTGTAAAAATCCAAATCATCAGTTCGAAAAACCTTCTGAATTTCCGCGGATATTAATTATATACAACAAATGGGACGTTTTTACGCGCCAAGCTGAGATGTGACGTTCTCCCACTCAACGATATGTAATAACGGCCTCATAGATTTGATGCAGCTTTTCTTCCCATTTAACTGAATTTTCTATTGTCAAACGTTATTATTTATTTTGAAAAAACTTTACTGAAGTTATTTCGATTCCCTATAGTTATTTGCGAACTATCGAGTAAATTTATTTTAATAACGCGGTGAAATAATATTTCTAAACGTATATTTTCTATTAAAACGAGGAGAAGTTAATGATATGAAATGTTTTATAATATTTACATAATTTGGGTTTTGTGGCAAATACTACTTGCTTGTAGTTTTCAAAGTAATGGCTGGTTATTCTTTTCTCTGTGTAGTCTCAAGCTTGGAAAAAATATTCCCGCAGCCGATGTTCGCCACTTGCCGCGGGACACACGCGAGCGCGTAGGGCTGCCACTACAAAATTGGAGACAAAAATTCCGCTTGAGATGGCGCGTTCTTGGGAGCTTGCGCTGAAATAGCGTGTTCTTCGCTGCTCGTGCCGAGATAGCGGGTTTTTGCGAGCTCACGCCGACATAGCGCCTTCTTCCTCTCAGCCGTGTGTATGGACTCCAGTTTATCGATACTTTTATCAGGGACCTTACTGCCAATTGAAGTATTATATTAAGTATTGTTTCAAGTAATTCTTAAAAAATAAAGTTAACAAGCTAAATAATAAGTTAAGAAATTGCTTAAGAAATTACTTAAGACATTACTCGAAAAGTTAAAGAAATTTCTTAAGAAATTTCTTAAGTAATTTCTTAAGTAATTTCTTAACTTATTATTTAGCTTGTTAACTTTATTTTTTAAGAATTATTTGAAACAATACTCAATATAATACTTCAATTGACAGTAAGATCTCCGATAAAAGTATCGATAAACTGGAGTCCATACGCACGGCTGAGAGGAAGAAGGCGCTATGTCGGCGTGAGCTCGCAAAAACCCGCTATCTCGGCACGAGCAGCGAAGAACACGCTATTTCAGCGCAAGCTCCCAAGAACGCGCCATCTCAAGCGGAATTTTTGTCTCCTATTTTGTAGTGGCAGCCCTACGTGCTTGCGTGTGTCCCGCGGCAAGTGACAAACATCGTCTGCGGAAATATTTTTTCCAAACTTGAGACTACACAGAGAAAAGAATAACCAGCCGTTACTTTGAAAACTACAAGCAAGTAGTATTTGCCACAAAACCCATATTATGTAAATATTATAAAATATTTCATATCATTAACTTCTCCTCGTTTTAATAGAAAATCAAAGATTTTTTTTTTTTTTTTTTAAATCAAAGATTTTCACAATATTTTTATGATCTCGTAATTTTTTTTTGTATCTAATTTTGATTTGAACAAAATAATTCATAATACCATATTTTATCTAAAAAAGTGTTTTACACATTTTATGCAGGATCTAGGTGGGCATAATATGAGATAAATGGTCATTGTTCGTAAAATTGGCGACTATTATAATTTTTTTCGGCGTTAAGCAATTTTTTTGTTTTTTCTTAATCTAATATTTTTCCTCAATTGTAGACAACCTCATCTGTGAAGTGTTAAATTTTTAAGTCTCTAAAATTTTTTTTTGCATAGTTCTATGATTTTGATACAACATTTTCTGCCTACTGTGCGGCGGTAGCAAATGATCGGAAGCCGTCGATCACAAGTTTCCCGCGACCGCCGCATAGTGGCGCATCAATGGAGACTCCCATCGACACATGGGAAAAGAAATAACTAGCAATTTGTATGCAGGAAGGTCCGGGTAAAAGTGCCGAATTTAGTCTACCAATTATTTCCTCTACTTATATTAGGTTATAATCACGAAGTGAAGTAAGTATTATAGTCATGTAGTGACTATTATAGTCTATTATTTAATGGATATAATGGCAGGCTATAGTATATGATTGTAACTATGTAGTGGTGATTATATTCGGTAATTTTAGTTAGAGTCATGCGTTTTATAAAGTCAAAAAAGCAAGTATTTCGTTTATAATCTAAATATAAAATAAAAAGCCCAATTGAAAGTGGTACGGGTAAATAGGTGAGGTTTTTTCCTTAAAATTCGTGGGAAGTCATATTAATAATATATTGCGCAACACGGGCGGTAAAGATTCGGTCAATCCAGAGCACGTGTGCTCTGCGGTGGCCCTCTTTATCTCCGTATTGCCTATACTATTTTTCGCCATACTCGGGCCAAAAATACCACATTCGCGTTTTTGAGCCGCGAGCGAAAGTTGTACTTTCGGCTAGGATACGCTGAAATAATTTTTTTTTATGCAATTTATAAAAGTAAAATACTTTCGCATCTATAATTCACCTAATTCAGTCAATTTAAACTCAAGATAAATGTTTTTTAAGTATGTATATTAGGGTGTCCGTTATTTACCAATATTTTTTTATTCAGAAGTTGGTGATAAAATAGTTTCTGTATTATAAAAAAATAAGTTTGCCGCCCGGGAGAGCTGTATATCATTTAATTTGGCATGCCGCCGGCCAATTTACGTTTTAGCCCTCGGGCACACGAAAAAACGAAACAATAACGGTTTTCTCCATCTTAAACAAAACTTTTTTAAGCTAGGTTAAAAACTCTAACGCTATTGTAAAGAACGAAGAAAAACATCTTTTTTATGTGCTACACTTTTATTTTTCGATGATTTGACCTACTTTTATAGTACTAAAACACGCGAAAAAAACGCGTAAAAACGAAAAAATAACGGGTTTTTTCCATTTAAAACAGAAACTACGTGAGCTAGGTTAAAAGCTCCAATGCCATTATAAAGAACAGAAAAAAATACAGTTTTTCGACGGGCTACATTGTCATTTTTCTTCCGTACTTACTTGGCCCGCCAAGTATGTAAGGGAGATCGGAGGACCACCCCTGCTAGAGTAGCTCTAGACTTCTCTTGTCCTTCCAAGATGCGTAATATTATAGAAAGTTCAAAATTGAGGAGGAATAATGAATAATAGTGATGTGTTGGTAACTATGTAATTTTTTTATATAGACTTTGACTTTTCGTAAATATCTGAAAAAATTCTTATGAATTTTAGAAATAAAAAGAAGGCATTATAGTTATATAATTAAAATAATTTTCGCCCACACGGGCGTAAAGTACGTAGGTACTATAAAGTATTGTAGGAGTGTGTGAGCTATTGGGCCTCTTGGGCGTTATGTAGTACTTTATACCCGCTGGCTGAACAATTTTGAAGTTACAACGTGGGCGTAAAATGTAATTTTACACGCGAGGTACGAAAAGTTCTTATGGCCGGTACTTGACTATACTTAATTGATTTCAGTACTTTCTTGTGTTTAATTTGTATAAAAGAATGAAGAAATTTGAATACATTTCTGAGAACATAGTCATACAGTTTTTCGGAGAATGGTTTGCATTACTTGACTATCGATAATTGATTTCACAACTTTCGTTTGTTTGATTTGCAGTGAACAATTTGAATGTACTTACATATAATTTGTTGAGCATACATTGACTCAAAGAAGTAAAAGACTTTTTTACTATAGTATTTATTTGACTTCTTTTAAAAAATCATAAATATTATTTAGATTATACAGAAAAAACTTCTATACTTGCCTTATTTTATACTTTCGTAGAAAGTTTTATTAACAATATTATTATTTGTACAGTCATGAAAAAAAATTATTACCATTTGTAGAGAGTGCTTATTGAATAGATGAGATCAGAATAAATAAAAGGACTATAGACAAATTGTGTTGTTAGAATATATTTAAAAAATTAGTTTTTTAAAGAAAGTGTTGATTGCTTTGAAAAAATATTTAAGCTCTCATTAAAGTTTTTGGTACAGAGGGAGAGAGAGAGGGGGAAGAAAGAGAGGGTGGGAGAGTTTAGTAAATAATGTTTGTTAAGTATAAAACTATGTAGAATAGTAACCAAACTTATTCTTGCCTATAAGTTTTTACTTTTGTAAAAAAATTTTTTAGAGAGATTTCACAACTTTTTAAGAGTAAAAGTACATTATAAATATTGTTTGTTAAGTATATAAAATTACACTTTAATTGATTTCACAACTTTTTTGGGTTTGACTTTCAGTATCCGCGTGAAAGAAATTTATTTCGACTTTAGAAAGCAAAAATTTATTATTTATTCGTAGAATTCCTTTTCATATAATAAAACTTAAATAATTTTTTAGGATATTGTATAGGTTTCGGAAAATAATTCTTATGGCTTCCGAAAAAATTCTTATCGTTTGTAAAAATTTTTGTAAATTGATTGTAAAGGTTTTGGAAAAGAATTTTTCGTTGCTTGCAAAAGTTTGTAAAGGATTGTAGAAGTTTTGTAAAATAATTTCTTAATGGATTTTTTAAAAGATGTAGTGAGGGACCATTTTTGGAGATATTTTGTAGAGAAAATATAATAATGAATAATTTACAGAAATGATTCTGTTATTGAATACTTCATTTTTTAACAAAATTTCTATTTTTAGGTGTACACAAATGTTCATACACATAGTTGAAAAAAGTACCATTACACTAATTTATATTATAGTCTCATGTACTATATATTATATTCACAGAACAGATGGCTCCTCTGAAACATTTGGCGCCCCTCACCATAAGCCAATCATTAATTATATTATTTTCAACACTTGGATTTGTTGAAGTTTTCACTAGAAAACACTTGAATTAATAACCCATTAGACACATCTTGCAAAATTAAAAACAAAAGTTTAAGAATCTGATATCTTGTCTGTACATTTTTCTGACATGAAACACTATTAGGCAATTTTATTTTTAGCTCTTAACCAGTAATTTAGTTTCTTTTTATTACACAAAACATTTTATTATAACTGGAAACTTGCATTGACATTTCACTTGAATTATATTATATTTATGAACACTGATTAGATGTCATTTTTATCAACAATATAATATTACAAAAAACATTTTATTATATCTGATCGGAAAACTTGCACTGACTTATTATATTATATATTTATTATGAACACTGATCACTTTTTAAGAATACAATAAAATATTCGTATCGGGTAGATAGATCACTACGTTATTTTTTATCAGTAAGATTCTAATCACTCTAGAAAAGTACAGGCTGAGCTTATTCCATAAGTTTTCAAAAAAATTCACCAGCTTGAATATGATTTATTAAAATCACTATTACCTTTTTTTATTTTGATTAATTTTACATTTGACTTGTTATTGCATTACACTTTTATGTATCTGATATCTTGTCTGTACATTTTTCTGACATGAAACACTATTAGGCAATTTTATTTTTAATATGGATTATTGGAAACTCGCACTGACATTTCACTTGAATTACATTATATTTATGAACACTGATTAGATGTCATTGTTATCAACAATACAATAATGTATTTGTATCGGGCAGATCACTATGTTATTTGTCATTAGTGAGTTTCCAACAGTATCTCAAGAAAAGCACACGCTGAGCTTGTTCCATAAATCTTCAAAAAACTCCATCAGCTCTAATCAACTAGAGAGATGATCTTCTATTAAAATCACAATTTTCTTATTTTATTTCGAAGAACTAATTTTGAAATTAAGTTTTCTCAAAATAATGAACCATCAATTAATGTCACTAGTAAAATACTTGGTAATCTATTCTTTGACGCATTGACCTGTATAATGAACATCAATTTTTAGTGTGTTTTTTTGTTTTTATTTGCATTTTAAGCAAAGAACGGAGTGAAGACTGAGTCTGAATGAATTAACGTAACTCAAAATATTAATATAAACCAAGAACTACAATGTTTTGAGAAAGTTCCACAAAAATTATTATTTCAAATTTGATATTTACACTGCTATTACACTAAAACTGCATTTTTTCATTTCAAAGATACGAATACTTCTGGTCTTGCATCTCACTATTTCCATGTTTTAATTTGACAGACATGTGTAAACTTCTGATCTTGCATCTCACTATTTCCATGTTTTAATTTGACAGACATGTGTAAACTTCTGATCTTGCATCTCACTATTTCCATGTTTTAATTTGACACACTTGTGTAATAATGTATTATACAATTTATGTATTTTAATAAACTCTTCTATGTTACAGACTATTTAATCATGATCTGCGTGTCAATAATCCTTACGTTCTGATACTCTGTAATTCTTGTATAGATATAACTTTTTGAAATTATTATCTGAATCTTGTGTAGAAAAATATTTACTGGTGACATCTCTGAATCATTTTGACATCTCTCACTATGAACAAATCATAAATTAGATTAGCTGAGCACTTTTATTCGTTGAAATTTTCACAATAACACATCATTTTCGCTTTTTCAGTAATTCAATTTTCGTTTGTCATAATATCTTTTAATTTGTGCTTGAGTAAATATGTACTACAGCACTAGCACTGATATCGACTAAATTTCTTGAAGTAGACAAATTGTTTTTAAACCAAGGCTCGGACAAATATTTCAAATAAGTATCATAAATTTTTTAAGTTTTCACTAGAAACCACTTGACTTAAAAATCCATCATTGTTAGAAATCTTGTAAAATGAAAAACAAACAGTTTATGAACAAAGAATCATTGTGAGAGAAAAGCTTTCTCGGCATTCTTTTATAGTAAGAAATACTAGCAATTGTAGCCTATGTAGAGCTTGCCGATGTAATGAGAGGTTACTGGCATTACCACTGGTGCTACTTCTTAGATAAAAATCTATTCCAGAGCTCAAAGTCTGTGAGAATTGTATAATCTGAAAATGAAAAAAATTTCACAAAGTATCTAGTTTTTGTTTTTATTTTAAGAATATATTTATAAAAAATAAACTTTTCAAAACTTGCATTCTAATTCAAGTTCTACCCTTTTCAGAATACCTTTTTCACACTTTCTGTGCAATACTGTTTTAAACATCTTAGTTGTAGATAATTCCTAACAGTTTTTGTCATATTTTAAGAATCTATTGGATGTATATGCATTGGAAAATTAAATCAGGATATTTTTACGTTATTTTCTTGTATATGACTCTTCTAGATTTCCATTTCTTCAGGCAGTTGTTTATAATACTATTGCCAACATATGGATAAACAACATTAGTTTTAAAATCCAAATTACTGAAATAAGAGAAAAATCCGTAAAAGTGATGTTGAAAACTTGTATTTACAGGAGCTACATGAAATGCTTCAAAAAATCTACATTCACAATCTTATTTAGATAATTTTCTAAATATAATATCTTACCAGCAACTATTTTAGATCTATTTTCTATTTCCTGCAGTATATTTTACTGGAAAGCCCATGGTATTTGTGTTACAAAAACAAGTCATTTCATAACGAGCCAACTAAAATTTCCATTGTTTATTTTACAACATTTGCTCACATAGAATATGAACTCATTGCAGGGATTCTTGTCATATTGATGTAATATTCATTCTGGTTCCGATTATCTGATTTCTTAATGAAAATTTATACTCTGTATCAACTACCCGTTGACAGAAAAGCTCACAGATTTATTTTACTGGACGTAACACTTTGCAGTAAAGAAAACTGTACAAAATGCATATTATTGTCCACCATTATCTTCTAATATAGTCCTTATTATAGATTCTTTCCAATTCACTTGAAGATTTAAAAATTTCTTGAGATTCACATGGATATACACAAGTTTTCGTTAGCCTATTCAATGATTTTAGTAGATAAGCTACACCGATTCTGCCCCCCCCCCCCCTACCACTCACCCACCAGCCGACCTGTGCAGCGTTCTGATAGGTTGAGACGAGCGGGTGAGGCCCCGCCCACTTTCGAGAAGCTTCTACCCCCACCATGTGCAATGACGTCATCGAATAAAAATTGTCAGTATTTTATTGCCACAATTTTGCATGCAGGTCGAATTTTTATTTACTAGCGACCCTCGGAGGCGGGCGGCGGCGGCCGGACCTAATCTAAAATAACGGTTTTTCATACTTTTCCTTTTCCAACGGTTCTTCGTCACCGAGACTTGATACGATGCTCTATTCTAAAATAACGGTTTTTCCATTCTTGGCCGGTTCTGCCTCCCCCCACACCACTCGGCCACCGGCCGACCTGTGTAGCGTTCTGATTGGTTGAGACGGTCGGGTGAGGCCCCGCCCACTTTCGAGAAGCTTCTACGCCCACCATTTGCAATGACGTCATTGAATAAAAATTATCCGTATTTTATTGTTACATTTTGCATGATTTTTACCCGGCGGCGGGCGGCGGGCGGCGGCGGCGGCGGCGGCGGTGGTGCGCACGCGAGGACTAGCATGTTATCGCGGTGACAAGCTGGACGACCGCGGGGATGAGCTGATTCGCACGGCGGACGCGCGGAGATGAGCATATTATCGCGGTGGTTAGCTGATTTCCGCGGTCATTAGCATACACCGCCCGCGTGTAAGCGTGTATATTTACCGCGTTGATGAGCTGACTTTCGTGGGCATTAGTCTATCGTCGCTGGTAAGATATTTACCGCGCGTTTATTTTTTCAAATTTTTATTTACTAGCGACCCCCGGCGGTGGGCAGCGGGATACGCGATGCGGGATACGGGCAGCGGGATGTGGGATGCGGGCAGTGGGCTGCGGGCGGAGATCAGCATATTACCTTTTTTTTCAAACCTTTTCCTTTTCCAACGGGTTTTTTGCCCACCGAGACTTGATACGATACTCTAATCTAAAATAACGGTTTTTCAATTTTTTTCCTTTCCAACGGTTTTTTCCCCACCGAGACTTGATACGATGCTCTATTCTAAAATAACGGTTTTTCAAACCTTTTCCTTTTCCAACGGTTTTTTCCCCACCGAGATTTGATACGATACTCTAGTGTAAAATAACGGTTTTTCAATTCTGTTCCCTTTCGAACGGTTTTTGGTCATCGAGACTTGATACGATGCTCTATTCTAAAATAACGGTTTTTTTGTTTTCTGTTCGCCATATACAAACGATAAGAGTGAGGGTGTTGATGGAAACCCTCGAAATAAGAATTATTTAATATGTCTATGATTTCCAAAGATCTATGGGTAAAAGAAATTAAAAACAGTAATATATGATATTCATGAAGTTTATTAAACATAATTTTACAAGTGTTGTGTAAGTTTTCATATTATATTAGCATTAAGCGTACATTGAATACAGTCTCTTCTTGAAGGTGGTACTACACTCTCTGTAGGATTGTGCTCTCGACAACGTAGACATTTGAGAATTTCTTGATCGCTTTTTAAATCATCAGATAGTTTATTCCACGCCTGCTCGATACTGTTTGCTCCAAATGTTGTGAGAAATGTCTTAGGTAGCTGAGCAATATCTGTAGGACTCATAAAGGATAAATGTTCTGTGCGAAAAAATATCTTGAGAGATCTCTCTAGTGATGGAGTATTATCATGATAAAATTTTCTTAGCAACAGTACATTTCGATATGCACAATTTGCCTTGTAAGCAAGTCTATGATGTGGACATAGCTGCTCCAACACATCAAACTTGAGTTTCTGCAGTGATGGGAAGCGCATATCGCTCATATCATATACGTTAAGGTTGTATTGTTCAAGCCACTGTTTTTTCTCAAGGCCCTTCACATATACGCTGTAACACATTTTCCAACTCTTTATAGGGCAGCTCACCCGAACTCCAAGATAAGCCGTGATAATTACGTTCCAACCAGCAATTTTGACTTTTATACTTCGCTGAAAGTCTACACCACGGTGTAGATGGCATGAAGGTAAACACCGCTGGTTTCACGTTTCCACTCAGAGGCACAATGGCTAATTCTTTGACAACAAATTCCTTGATGGGTTGCTTAAACCCTTGCACATCCACCACGTACTCCATGTTGACTGACTCAGATGGCTTTGCAGAGTCTTTTGTAAATATAGGATGATAAATAAAGAAAAGAAGTATATTCGTTGTATTTAACTTTTATTTAACCTTTACAAATCTCATTTGCTTATCCAACTATTGTGTGAATTATCAAATCCTAACCACTTTACATAAATTTGATTGCCACGTTTTTTATGCTAATGACCGCGGAAATCAGCTAGCCACCGCGATAATATGCTCATCTCCGCGCGTCCGCCGCGCGAATCAGCTCATCCCCGCGGTCGTCCAGCTTGTCACCGCGGTAACATGATAGTACCCGCGCGCGCACCGGCCCGCCGCCCGCCGCCCGCCGCCCGCCGGGTAAAAATCATGCAAAATGTGAGAATAAAATACGGATAATTTTTATTCGATGACGTCATTGCAAATGGTGGGCGTAGAAGCTTCTCGAAAGTGGGCGAGGCCTCACCCGACCGTCTCAACCAATCAGAACGCTACACAAGTCGGCCGGTGGCCGAGTGGTGGGGGGAGGGGGAGGCAGAACCGGCCAAGAATTGAAAAACCGTTATTTTAGAATAGAGCATCGTATCAAGTCTCGGTGACGAAGAACCGTTGGAAAAGGAAAAGTTTGAAAAACCGTTATTTTAGATTAGGTCGCGCCGCCGCCGCCCGATTTCGAGGGTCACTAGTAAATATAAATTCGACCTGCATGCAAAATTGTGACAATAAAATACTGACAATTTTTATTCGATGACGTCATTGCACATGGTGGGAGTAGAAGCTTCTTGAAAGTAGGTGGGGCCTCACCCGCTCGTCTCAACCTATCAGAACGCTGCACAGGTCGGCTGTGCTAATAATAATTATTAATGAACTCTTCTTTGTTAAAAAGTATTTTGCTTCCTCCTAGAGGAAGCTTTGTGATAGTAAATTTTTGAGTTGTTGTAAAAACATGTTATAAATGTGTTCCGAAGTGTTAGGAATCAAAATACATGGTTTTTGAAAAATGTCTGTATGGATGTGTGTGTGTGTGTGTGTGTGTGTGTGTGTGTGTGTGTGTGTGTGTGTGTGTGTGTGTGTGTGTGTGTGTGTGTGTGTGTGTGTGTGTGTGTGTGTGTGTGTGTGTGTGTGTGTGTGTGTGTGTGTGTGTGTGTGTGTGTGTGTGTGTGTGTGTGTGTGTGTGTGTGCGTACGCCTGGATCTCAGCTTCTACTCGGTCGATTTTGACCGGACAGGTCTCATTTTTTTTTTGTTTTTTTTACGTGATGGCGGGTCAAAAATCCGTTTTTTGATTGGGGCGATGCGTTTTTGTTTTTTTTCAAATTTTCGATTTTCTCAAAACTGTTTTTTAGTTTTTTTAAATGATAGGATCGAGTTATTCGAATCTGATAGGTAGCGTTCGAAAGAGAATTAAAATACCTGTATTTTCTAAAAAAAAAAAGTTTCTAGCTATCACGGTTCTTTTGTTATTAACAAAGACGTGTTTTTTTTAGAAGCTTATAACTCCTAAACTTAATGGTCAATTTTTTTGAGAAAAATCATAATAATACAGAATATAAATAGCTATAATTTGTTAAAATTTGAATATATTCTGTAGGCTAGATTTTAAGTAAAAAATTGAAAAATGAAAAAAATCAGTTTTGTATGTCCAACGATTACAAGAGTAATATTGACTTAATGGCTTCAAAATTCCTTTTAGAGGTAGATTTTTTTATAGTTCTCGGTCGAGTCCTTTGGGCAAAATGATTGGTCCATAAATTTCAGAGATATTTGAGGTTAAAAATTTTTTGACATTTTTTTAAAATTGTAATTTCTCGGGAACGGCTCTATGTATCTGAATGGGGTGGGTGGCATTCGAAAGAGAATTAAAATACCTATATTTTCTAAAAAAATTAATTTTCTATCTTTCACGGTTCTTTAGTTATCATCAAAAACAAAAATGTGTTTTTTTTTAAAAACTCATAACTCCGCTACCGCTACCTACCGATACGATATCTACCGCTAGGTGGTGTGGAATGAGGAAACGTCATCGAGTAGGCATACGATGATTTTTTTTTAATTTTTAAAAACCAACCAACAAAATGGATTAAAATGTTTAAAAATTATATCTATTATAATCTATTATACTTATGAATTATGCATTATGAATGCATTATATTTTGCATTATTATAATTTATTTGTGAGTTATGAACTTTTTTAAAAAAACATGTTTTTGTTAATAACAAAACAACCGTGATAGGTATTTGTTCTATTATAAAATATAGATATATTTTACTTCTATTTCAAATGATAACTTTATTTATCAGCTCAAAATTTATATAAATTTGATATAAATAAATAATAAATAAATAAATAAATTTAAAAATTAACAATTTTTAATATTCATAAATGAATTTAATTATAATTATGCAATAAATTTTTTAAAAAATTAAAAATTTTGTTATTAAAACTTAATTAATGGAATAAACAAATTACGGTTGAGGAAGCTACGGGCCAATGAATTGGCATCGGTTTTTTAAACAGTGATCTATGTATTTACTTGGTAATATAAAATATAATATCCTTACATTTTCTGATATAATCTGTAAAATAAAAACAAGATTTCACAAAGTAACAATACTTATAAACATTATTGAGATTTATAACTTTATAATAAAAGTTTACTACTTATCTGATTATAATATTGCTATTGCCCATTGATTGTCACAGGTGCTTATATAGGTTATATTTTTCCAAATTAACTCCAAAATTCAAAATGAAATAATAATTTATACACCAACTATCATCATGATCTACTTGTCAATGATAAAAAATTTTCATCTTATGACGATGTATATACTTAATTAATATAAATAGATAATATATATATATATATATATATATATATATATATATATATATTTATGTTTTATGTTAGTTTCCAGGACATTCCAGATGTTTAACGTTGGTTTCGGGGACATTTGTTAGTTTTGGGGACAGTCCCTGAATCTACATATGTTTAAAGTCAGTTTTGAGGACATCGGCCCCCATAAGAGACATTATTTCTTTAGTCACGTATAGGTATACAGTAACATGGGGTCCTGGGAACTAACGTTATACAAGTTTATATATATATATATATATATATAATTATCGCTTAACCTCTTTATGGAGCCCATCCCTGTATATTAGTACCTACGCCCAGAGTTCCCGTATACAAGTGACTAAAGAAATCCCTCTCTGGGTATAGAAACTCTAGATCGGGCTCCATAAACGCCGTATAAGAATATTTTATGGGACCCGGGCTCCATAAAAGAAAACGGGCTCCATAAATATGCTCATGTGTATAAAAGGGCTCCATAAATCTGGTAAAACAAATGTGTATATATATATATATATATATATATATATAGGCGCATTGATTTCGTGCACACCCATTTCAATGTATGAGTAGCACGGGTCGCTCCTTTAGGCTTCTTCTATACTTGCCTTCGGAGCGCTCCCGCGCTCCTTGATTAAAAAATAAAATAAGTAGTGATTCGATGAACGTCTTAAAATCATTTATTGATTTGTCTGATATTATCAGATATATTAGCAATGGCACGAAGGCCTTATGTGGAAGGCGAAAGAGAGTTTATAAGGCAAATCACATAATATTTTATAGGTTAGCCAAAGAACTGTGTTGCACAGTGCTACTAACTCTGCTGAGCAATCAATATTTTCTTTGGCTAACCTACAAAATATTATGCGATTTGCCTTATAAACTCTCTCCCCTTTCACATAACGCCTTGTGTGATTGCCAATATATCTTACAATATCGGATAAATCAGTAAAAACTTTTCGACGTTCATACCATCCCTATTTATTTTATTTCTTAATTAAATAAACTTTTCTTCATATACCGCTCATGCTAAATAGCTGTGTTTATCCTTCAATAAGCAGTTCGGATTTTGTCGTGAGGGGCGCTGACGCTGGTCTTAACAAGGCGAATACAGTTTACTAAATTTTAGTCATTGAAGGAGTAATTTTTACTGGAAACATTTTTTCCGTGCGGCTAACGGCGCCAACCGATGAGCGTAGCTAAAACTCCAAAAATCGCAAATAGCAAACGGTTTTTTATAAAAGTCATTTAAAAGATGGCGAAGTTGTAGACAATCAAACATTATAAATACAGTGATGTAAAAATAAAAAACAAAAAAAGTTGTGTAATGCACCAGTAAAAAGAAACAAAAACATGTTTCCTGGTTCGGTAGAATGTGTAAAGAAGATGTGATCTAATAAATATGAAAAGGTGTGAAATTCGTATTACTTTCACGAAGTCATTTATATGTCCCTTTTGTGAGAAAAAACTTTAAAAATATGATTAGCAATAGTCAATTTCATGGATCAAAATTGATTTTTGTTTCGTTTATGGTAAAATCCTATACAAAATTCCAAAATCATTTATAGAATACATTATAATGTGAAAACGCGTAAGTTCCTCCAAATTAATTTATCGTTCCTATAATAGTATATATGTCAAATTTAAAATATGATTCTTAAGCCATGGTTTTTTAAGGTGGTTCATGGCACGATAACTCCGCCTTCTCATCTCATACAAGGAGTATACAGTCAAATTTGGGTGTGCACGCTTTAAGGGGATGCCTTACTCGTACTATTACCGACCGAGCAATTCACACAGTTTCAAGCTGATTGAAAATAAAATACGTCGAATCACAAAAAATCAAGAGTGTTCTCTTGATTTTTTGTGATTCGACGTATTTTATTTTTAATCAGCTTGAAACTGTGTGAATTGCTCGGTCGGTAATGGTACGAGTATGGCATCCCCTTAAAGTGGCTTGGGAACGAGAATTTGTCACATTAATAAAATATGTTTGCTTTCGTTTATTCACATATTATAATATATTATAAGCAAACATATTTCTTATGAGAAACGATACCATATAAAAATATGGTTCATACGCGACAGGCCAATTTCATTGATTTATACACTGAAACAAATGTGGCACTCCAGCTGACCCGATGAGTACATACGCTATACCGAAAGTAGGGTCGTATGTTGTACCGCGGTTCGGCACATCTCCTGCCCCGTACTGGCACAGCTCCTGTCCTATCAACGTGTTGCGCATGCCCCTCTGCGGTATAAGCGCGAGCGGGCTCGAAATTAGGAACAAACACTGTGCCAAAAGTGGGTGGTCTGCCACACGCAGCGAAGGGGGCGCTGACGAACTGTGATGGAAGCAGACGTCGTGCCAAATTTTTTTCAGTGTAATATCCTGTTTCGGCTCAGATGTATTTTAAAAATGCAAATATGTCCACAGAGAGATATGTTCACAGGGAAATTCATATTTAGAGATGAAAATTGAATCATTGGGAGTTCAATTGGGTATTGCTCTAAACTTAGGAGTAACACTCAACTGGATACTCAACTGCTGAAGGCAAATACTTAACTTAAGTGTAAACTTGTCTTGATACTCAATGGAAGGGTGCACTCTTAAATTGAGCGTAATACTCAAATTGACACTCAGTGAGGAATAAACGCTCAATTAAGGGGGCTAGACACCTTTTTTCTTTAAAAAATCGATGTTTTTTTTCTTTTTTTATAGGAATATATCTGTAGAGTATGCTCCATTTTGTCCAAGAACGATATCTATTTTTTTTTTCAAAGATATTAATAAAATACTGATTATACTTTTTATCAATTTTTCACTGTAATTTCGTTTTTCTCCAATATTCAGTTTTTTCGACATATATGCCCTTATTTATTGGTAGTTCTTTTTTCTTCTGACTGTAAATATATTTTTTTAATTTTTATTAAATCTACATTAATATATTTAGAAACATAAATAAATATTATGTAAAAATAAATTAATTTATTAGAAAGAAATAGCAGAAGAAACTGACAAAAATCAATCGAACGACGTTTCGAGCTCGTATAATACATGTATTATATGTGTATAATTACGGGTATAATCTGTGACATACGTAATTCATAGTGTTTTATGGTCGAAATATCTTAAATGATATAAAACAATTGAATATAAAACATACATATAAAACGATTGAATATAAAACAATTATTATACTATCCAATAATACATGACAATTATTGTATAGAACGATTTGGAGCAATCGGGCGTGAACTATGTTGAACTAAAGATAGTTTGACTATGGTGCACCATGAATTACGCATGCTACAGATTGACCACTCCACTTTTGTTCCATACGACACAGAAGGTAGGAAGGAACACACACAGAACAAACATATGTAGAAAGGACCCTAAGAATTTGACAAAGTAACCTACTTTTAGTCCTTTAATTTGTGTAAACGTAACTGACAGCTAAATCGAATGCTCCGATTACTACGATTCGGTTTACGTCGCTTTTAACGTAAAGAGTGGTTTTGTGGTATTTGGGGTTCGTATGTTTATTTGACAGCATAATTATTGTGTTTATAGAATTGTGTGCTTGCTAAAATATAAAAATAGTGTTTTAAAAAAGGAATTGAAGGATTTAAAATTGATTTAGTGTGTGACAGATGTGGCCAAACTGGAGCAATAAATTCCTGCTAGAAAGTTGGCCTCATGAATAATGCATGGGAAATAAATAGGATGTGCTTGTCATGCGTGCACTTGGTCACGGTCATACTGGACTATCAACTTTCTGTGGAATCATGGATTTATCACCACCAGTGGCTCATTCTGCACATGATAACATTAATGGAAAGCTTAGAAATGTTTGCGCAGAAGCGGCTCAAGAGTCCATGTACACAGCAGTGACAGAAGAAGTCAAGTTAACACCACCAAATACTGGACTTACTGTTTTTGTGACCACTCTTGGAGGAAACGAGGATGTTCATCCTTACAAGGTGTCACCAGTATTATTGGTAACAGATCTGGCAAGGTTTTGGATGTTGTTATTAAAAATAGCTTCGATAAACCTTGCTCAATCTGGGAGAAAAAGAAAAGAACAGCCAAATATGAAGAATGGTATGAAGAACACGAACCAGATTGCACATAGCCAACCATCAGGGCTGTGCTGGAAAATGGAAGTAGACGGTATGAAGGAAATGTTTTCAAGATCTGAAGAAAAGCATGCAGTGAAGTATGAGTATTACATCTATGATTGTGGCTCCAAAGTGTTCAAATCTGTGTCTGAAGCGGAACCCTATGGTGACAAGCTGCGAAATTGGTACTCATATTGCTGTTACCTATTTAAACCAAGGAAAAAGAGGCATACTTTACATCATGCAGAAGTTTGAATGCACTCCTGGATCCTCTGCAGTTCAATGAGTGGAAGTAAGCGACGAATTTAGACTTGCATCTGCAGAGAAGAAGACTAAAGCCAACCCCAAGGATGCTCGCATTATGAGAAGACAAGCTTGAGAGCAGCTCCAGGATGATTCATATGCAGCAGGTGTATTTTAAATTATGTAAGTATATTTATATAATATATACGCTTTTGTATTTGTATATTCGGTGGTGCATGAATATATTGTACATAGTTTTTAATCCCTGTTTATACTATTGTTTTTTAAACCAAAAATTAAAAAAATATATTGTATGTGTTTCAGTGATTTCTGGAAAAAAACACTGATTGACAGCCACATCCTGCGACCACCATGGGACCATAGGCTTGGCAGATGAGGTTAAGGAGGTACTACAGCTAAAATAATTTTTTTTAATTCCCCTAAAAAATAAAAATTTTGATTAGTAATGATATTATATATATACATTGCGGAAACCGGTACTTTTGAGGATCTATAGTTTTTTTCTCCAGAGTTCGTATATGCTTGACTAAAGAAATAACTCCCTCTCTGCGTTGAAGGTATTAATATAAATCCTCAAAAGTACCATTTTATACCGAAGGAATTTTGAAGATGTCCTCAAAAGTCCGAAAAATCCTCAAAGTATCGAATCCGTGCTGACATAGATCCTCAAAAGCTGCATTTGATGTATTTATATATATCTTCCTATATTATATAGTTGTAAGAAAATGTTTACGACTCAGCGCCCCCTCACCCCCCTCGCGCCTCCTCGCCCCCCTCAGCGCCCCCCTCACCCCCTCAAAATAACGTAAAAATGTGACTGGTTATACGTTTTTTTGAAAGAAATTGTTAGAGGCTCGCCCCCTCACCCCTCGCGCCCCCCCCCCTCGCGCCTCCTCGCCCCCCCCCTCAATTGTTTAAGTTATAAATCATGATATAATTAATTAAAAGAATTGTCGAGTATAGCAAGTTCTATGTAATAATATTGATATTTATTTATTTGATATTTATTATTTTTTTTTTAAATTGATTTAACTATAAAGATTGGTTGAAGAGACGAACAGTTTTCCACGTCACCCTGGAGGTACTGTTCATTGACGCGTTGGATTGTTATTTTAAGTGGTATCCTTCGCCAATAGCCATATATAACCACTCTTATAATAGTATGATGAAATCAGTCGTAAACATTTTCGAGATTTTTAAACAATTCTTATCTTTGGCCTTTGTTTAAAATTTTCCATTTAAAAATAAACATTCGTACTCAAGATAATGCTTTTGCATCATTTTTATTAGATATTGGAGAAGGAAAAATTGATCAATTTAAAATTCCAGAAAAATGGAAAACAAATGATGTTTGTCATGAAATATATAAAAATATTAATAAAAATTATCATTTTTCAAAAAATGTAATATTAAGTTCACATAATGAACAAGTAAATATATTAAATAATAAAATATTGAACTTAATTGAACATAAAACGGTAAGATATTATAGTATAGATTTCGCAACACATAAAGGAGTAGATCAAACGGATGAAAATATACATTTAAATTTTCCGATAGAAATGTTAAATAATATACGAGAAGGTTTACCTCCATATGAAATAAAATTTAAAAAAAATGCAATTGTTATGTTAATTCGTAATCTTAGCATCGTTGATGGACTATGTAATGGAACACGATTAAAAATAACAAATTTATATAAATATAATATTGAAGCTGAAATCATTACTGGAGAAAATAAAGGAAATAAAGTATTTATACCACTCATTACACTAAATACTTGTGAATCATCATCGTTACCATTCATTTTATATAGAAAATAATTTCCAATTGTTTTCTATATACGATAACTATTAATAAATCACAAGGACAAAGTTTTTATAGTGTAGGAATATTTAAAAAAAAAACAATTATTTTTGCATGGATAATTGTACGTAGCACTTTCACGATGTAAAAATTCAAACAATATATATATATATATATATATATATATATATATATATATATATATATATATATATATATATATATATATATATATATAAGCGTTACTGCTATATCTGAACGCAGTCCCTCCACCGTCCCCTCCACCGCCCTCCACCGTCCCCTCCACCGCCCTCCACCTACCGTCCCCTCCACCATCCCCTCCACCGTCCCCTCCACCTCTGGACTACTACCGGACTATTGTTTTTTATGATAATCGAAAAACCATCAAAGAGAAAACTGTCACTAAATCTTTGAATTCGAACATTTAAAAAAACTCAAAAATATACTAATTATTATTAGAACCAACATAGATTATTATGTTTTCAACTATTACCACATTTCGCACATTTGGAACAGCTTTCCACATCACCACGAAGGTACTGTTATAGGCGCGTTGAATTTTTGATTTTATTGAGCTTAGGTTTTATATATAAGAAATAATAATAATTATATATATGATTTTGGGATATGCCGAAATCATATAGAATTACACAATAATTTTTTATATAATGAGCCTAAACACAACCATGGAATTAATCGCCAGTAGCCCTAAAAACCATGGGAATCATCCCTCCGTAATCCTCCTTGACTCCAACCTAGCCCTTCCTTCCTCCACCATGTAAGATGTGAATTAATTCTCATTACTTATTATTGTAATTTCTCTAAAATAAAAATTGTGCAAAGTTTAAAATATAATGAAAATTAATTCACATCTTTATTAGGCATGTTCTTGTTTGTGCACATAAGGATTGTGCACATATTTATTGTGCACAGATAGCATTGGTACAGATCTATATATATAAATATATACCAATGTTAAAGTGTGCACAATTAATATGTGCACAATCAGTATGTGCATAAACAAGAACACGCCCTTGATTACATTTAATAAACAAATATTTCACATTAATATATTAAATAATTATGAAATATTTATTTATTAAATGTACAACAATATTCAGATTATTTATGATATTAAACTTATGAGAAGATACAACATGTCTTATATTTTTACAAAGGGTAATATTTTAATTAAAATGATTATTGTTATAAATTCCTTGAGCTTAGGAGAAATTGAGATCATATACAAATACGACATAAATTTTCACTCATCAAATCTTATAGTGTAAATTATAGATTAAATTTCAAAAATTTCTTTCCATACAATGTTATTTATTATTAAAGAATTTTCTGAACAATTTTCAATAAATATATTGTTAGGATTTTTACATCGGGATAAAGCAACATATAACTGACCATGTGAAAATAGTGGTCGTCTAATAAAAATTCCAATAGAATCGAAACTCTGTCCTTGAGATTTATTTATTGTCATGGCAAAAGCTGATACAATTGGAAATTGTTTACGGTAAAGAATAAAAGGAAATGAAGATGAATCTGCAGTATTTAATGTTATTCGTGGAATAAAAACCTGTTCACCAATTCTTTCGCCTGTAATTCTTTCTGCCTTAACATTATGAGCATATAATCCAGTTATTCTTAGACGTGTACCATTACACATTCCTTGTACAATACTTATATTTCTAATTAACATAACAATAGCATTTACTTTCAATTTTAATTCATGAGGTGGAAGACCTTCTCTAATATTATTAAGAATTTCAATTGGATAATTTAAATGAATATTTTCGTCTGTTTGATCAACTCCTTTATGAGTTGCATAATCTAAACTATAATACGTATGTACTTTTTTATTCAATAATTCTAAAACTTTATTATTAATAATTTTAGTATCTTTATTATGAGCGGTTAAGATTACACGATCTATTGAAGTTTTAATATTAATGTTACTATAAATTTCTTTACAAATATTATTCGTTTTCCATTTATTTGGAATAATAAATGAATTAATTTTTCCTTCACCCAATTCTAACAATAGTGAAGCAAATTCTTTATTTTCCGAACGAATATTTTGATTTAATTTTAAAACTTTAAAAAGAGTCCATAACGCAGAAAATTTAATTGTTTCTTCAATTATACTATTTTTGTGACCACATTTCATAACTGGAAGAATTTGCCGAAAATCACCTCCTAATATGATGAATTTTCTACACTATTTATTCAATTAATATAACGACATTTCATTGCTCTGAAGCAATTATAAAGAACATAAATAGTATATCCTTTACCTTTGATTCGTCTTAAGTCCGATATTTTACCCATCAAAATTTCATGTTGTCAAAATTTGATAGTTTCATACTTCATTATTATAAAATTTCTCTCTGAAAATGGAGGTTGGCGAGCACAGCGAGCAGGGGGCGAAGCCCCCCTAGTATATATATATATATACAAAATGAATCTGAAAATAAAATAGAAGTAACAAATATTGTTTGGAAAGAAATATTAGATAATTAATTTAAATAATAAGATTATAATATAATAAACTAATAATGGTATAAATAAAATAATAACATTTTAAAATTTAATAAATATACAATAAAATATTCATATATTTTAATATTATGATCTTCTTAACGATATTAGAATAATAACATAATATAATTGATCAAAATAATTTAAGAAAAAATATAAAACAATAATTAATTACATAATATAATTAAAATTTACTTTAATTATACATTTAATGTAAATTACTTTTCCTAATGTAATTAACTATTATTTAGTAAAATATAAGATGGCTGAACAAGGTGATTCAAAACCTAGTCCATTAAGATGGGATCCTGTGCAAAATATGTATATTGAATTGTGAGTAGTATACAACACTCAAGAGAATTAGATGAATTAAACGAACAGTTACAGAATCATATAAATGAACAAAACGAATATGAAATACATTTAAATAATTATATCAATGAATATAATAACAATATTACTATGATACAAATACCGTTAATTTGGGATCCAACACAAAATAAATACATAGAGGTATATAATTCAAAAGATGCTACAAAGTTAGACAAATTGAATGAAATAATAGAAATCCATGAAAAAGAAGAAAACAAGTATAATAAATATTGTAATAATTTACTTATAGAATATGATTTAAATTATTTACAAAATTTAATTAAAAAATATGAAAAATAAAATAAATCAAAAGCAAACATAATATTTTCAATATACAATTTAAACTCAATTTTTTAGTAGAAAATATTTAAAATTTCACAAAAATAGTATTAAGTTATATTAATTTTTAATTCTATTATTTTACATTAACTTCTTTCACGTATCCAATATAATTTTTATAAGCAAAAATATATATAACAGAAAAAATAAAAATATATATTTTCATATTATAAATAGCTTACAAAAACGTCACAGGATATGTTAAAGAAAATTTAATTAAAAATTTGAAAACTATTTTTTTATAAATATGTTTCTAAATTTTAAATAGAAGTAATAAATATAAAAATTCAATGAAATAAAAGAAAATTATTATTAAGTAAATTATTATTAAGTATGAAAATGGAATATTTGAAATTTAAGGAAAATAAAATTATATTAATTTTAAAATCATTTACAATAAATTATATTAAATTCTTTCATGTATCCAATATAATGTTTAAAAGCAAAAATATATATAAAGGGAACAAATAAATATATATGGTTCTAAATAATAAAAAGCTCATAAAAACATTCAAGGGTATATTAAAGATAATATAAATCATACAATCTATTTTTAATTTATTATTTTCCTAAATTTCAAAATGTAATATAAATGATATAAAAATATATTTAATAAAATTTCATAAAATTTTAGGTATAGTGGTAAAGTAGGGCTATTGGCGAAGGATGCCACTTAAAATAACAATCCAATGGTCCATGAACAGTACCCCCAGGGTGACGTGGAAAACTGTTCGTCTCTTCAACCAATCTTTATAGTTAATAAAGTTTATATAAAACGAATTAACGCAACACAGTTATTGGTTAAATTTAGAACATTGTTCAATATTTATAAAGTAAGTAATAAAATAAGTAATAATTTATAAGTAATAAAATAAGTGTAATAATTTAAAATAATGAACATCAGAGTGATTTGTTCTCTTATTCCAAATTTTTATCAGTATAATATATAACTTATATACTATTAACAGTTTTCCACGCCACCCGAGAGGTACTGTGAATAGGCGCCAATAGAAATGTTAAATAACATACGTGAAGGTTTACCTCAACATGAATTGAAATTAAAAATAAATTCAATAGTAATGTTAATTCGAAATATTTGAATAATTGATGGATTATGTAATGGAACCCGACTCAAAATAATAGGATTATATAAATATAATATAATAGCTGAAATCATTACAGAAGAAAATAAAGGAAAACAATTTTTTATTCCCCGTATAACACTTAATACTTGTGAATCGTCTACATTGCCGTTTATCTTATATAGAAAACAATTTCCTATTGTATTAGCTTTTGCTATAACTATTAATAAATCTCAAGGTCAAAGTTTCGATAACACGGGATTATTTTTAAAAAAATCTTTATTCTCTCATAGTCAATTATACGTTGCTTTTTCAAGATGTAAAAATCCAAATAATATATACATACAAAATGAATCAGAAAATAAAAATCAAATAACAAATATTGTTTGGAAAGAAATATTAGATTAATTACATTTTTTTATCTTATTTTCTTTTATTATATTATGATATTAAACATTTTTAACTGTAACATATTTAATACAATTGCCGATAGATGGCCAATCAAAGAGATTCAAGACCTAGTCCATTAAGATGGGATCCAACACAGAAAATATATGTCGAAGTAGAAAGTATACAGCATGCACGATATTTGGATGAAATAAATAAACAACTACAAAATCATATTAATGCGGAAGATGAATATGAACATGATTTAATTAATCAAATAAATGAATATAATAATGATATCACACAAGGACAAATTCCATTCATTTGGAATCCAGAACAAAATAAATATAATGAAGTAGATAATCTAAAAGATGCCGTTAAACTTGACAGCTTAAACGAAATGGTGGAAAAATATGAAAAAGAAGAAAATAAGTATAATTAGTATAATAATAACTTACTTAAAGAGTATGATATGAATTATATAGAAACTTTAATTGAAACATATAAATAATAATTAAATTCAATTGATAAAAATTAATGAATATTTTACAAAAAAGTTTAAGAGTTAAAATAATTATTAGAAGTAAAAAAAATTAATTTTTTTAACACTAATTTATCCTTCTTTAACAATAACAAATTATGTCCTAACAATTAACTACATATAAAAAAAGAAACAATAAAAATATACAATTAGTTCCTAAAATACATATGAACCCTTAAAGGATTATATTAAAGAAAATTTTATTAATAACATTTTTCGTAATGTTCAAATGATAACAATCAAACTTCTTTTAAATATGTAATATTTAAAATTTTACGAAAATAGTAATGAAATTTTGAAAATGTTATAAGTTCATTAACATCTTTCACATATTCCATATAATGTTAACATATAGTGCTAAAATACATATAAAAGGAACAATAAATATACGTGTTTCCTAATTATGAAAAGCATACAAAAAAGTAATATTAAAGAATATGTTAAAGAAAAATTTTCCGAAATAAAAAATTATCAAAATTTTCGTAAATTTTAACTATTATTTAGTAAATAATACATGACAAATAATTATTAGAAGTAAAAAAATTTAATTTCGTAAATTTATGTCCTAACAATTAACTACATATAAAAAAGCAACAATAAAAATATACAAAGTTCCTAAAATACTTATGAACCCTTAAAGGATTATATTAAAGAAAAATAGTATTAATAGCATTTTTCGTAATGTTCAAATGATAACAATTAAACTTTTTTTAAATATATAATATTTAAAATTTTACGAAAATAGTAATGAAATTTTGAAAATATTATAAGTTCATCAACATTTCTCATATTCTACACATATTCTACATAATGTTAACATATAACGCTAAAATATATATAAAAGGAACAATAAATATATGTTTCCTAATTATGAAAAGCATACAAAAAAGTAAAACATTAAAGAATATGTTAAAGAAAAATAAGGCGTTCAATGGCAATCGCACATTTATCCCGGTTAATTTTCAACACTTTTCAAGAAATAATGGACTCTGGGGTTATAGACTCTATGCCGGTTGATATAAACCCCCATATTATAGAAGTTTATGTACACCGGTGACCATAACTTTTTTTTGTTGCCATAAGCCCCGATTTTCAAATACACACACATGCATATTATAAATAAAATATTGGAAAATAAATAAAGAAAAACTATTATTTTTATTCTGCGTTTATTTATTTATTTAACCTTTACACATCTGATTTGCTTATCCAACTATTGTGTGAATTGTCAAATCCTAACCATTTAACCATTGTCAACATTCTTAGCCAATATATACATTTTTTTTTCTTTTAATTTATAATACTCGCATTGCGAAGTTCACTAAGAATAAAATGGATTTCATCATATTTAGCTCTTATTCCCATGTTTTGTTCAGCAATGAGTACTCGAAAGCGATCAACTAATTTGTTAGGATCATCCCAGACGTCGAGTTCATAGGCAGTTGTAACATTTATAACTTCTTCTTCTTCTTCGTCACTAGTCCACTTTTCACGTTGATATCTCGAAGTAATAAAGTTATTGCCTTCAGAGCGCTCCAGCGCTCCTTGATCACGAAAGCTTTTCGGTGAACATTCATTGGATGAAGAATCTGATGCAACTTCACCAAAATGATCAGCTTCGTAATAATTATCTGTATCGTTAGAAGTTGGAAGATCTGAATCAATTCGAGTATTTGAATCAACAGTTATGAGCTTCTTTAGAGGATTGACTATTGGTTCAAACATCTTTTTCGCTGCTACTGAATTAGTTTGCTTAATCATTTTACGTTTCTCTTTTACGTTTTCAACTTCGTTAACATTATCTTCTCGAGATAATGACGAGCCATTTTTTACAGATGACTTTTCAAACATTGGAGCAATAAAATTATAAAATTTCTTACTCTTAAGTTTTCGAATCGACTCATTCACGCAATAGTGCTTTTTATGAGCGCTCGAAACTTCAAGAATCATACGATAATTATCCAAATCATCCGAATTGATAAGACTTTCATCTGGAAGTTTTTTGAATAGTAACTGCAGTAATCCTATAGACAAACGATAGTTCCTCTCGTTTACGTGAACAAAGTCACCTTCAAACTTTATTGGAGAATTTCCGATCATAAGTAAATTTCCTCGCTTGTAAACGCCATAAATATAATCCAGATATCTCCTAGAATTTCCGTTTAATTTCGTTACAAATTTCTTGACTAGATTTGCAAATTTATAATTATTGGAGCTAGCTATTTTATTATGGCCAGGTGTCATATAAGATGGATTGATTTCAGAAGTTTCCATATCATCAGCTGTATTGAAAAACTCAGCACTCTTTGTCAAACCTAATAAAGACTGTGATTTTTGTACTATGGCATCCTGAAATTTACTAATAACATCCTGAGCATTTGCCATGTTTATGCTTCAATAGTTAAGTATCAACTGAATAAATATACAGCCAACATCTTTTTTATACTTTTATGCCATAGAGCGACACTTTTAACACACACACACACATACACACACACACACACAGCCACACCACACACACACACACACACACACACACACACACACACACACACACACACACACACACACACACACACACACACACACACACACACACACACACACACACACACATTAGTCGTAGAATGACAACTTTTATATTCTAGAATGGCGCCTTTTTATACTTTTTTATCATAGTGACACCTTTTATGTCTTAATGTACCCATTTTGTATAATAGTGACCCCTTTTAATGCTTTTATGACATAGAGTAACACCTTTTTTATGTTATAGAATAACACCTTTTTTATGCTATAGAGTAACACCTTTTTTATGCTATAGAGTAACACCTTTTTATGTCATAGAGTGACATCTTCTTTATGTCATAGAGTAACACCTTTTTTATGTCATAGAGTAACACCTTTTTTATGCTATAGAGTAACACCTTTTTAATATTATAGAGTAACACCTTCTTTATGCTATAGAGTAACACCTTCTTTATGCTATAGAGTAACACCTTTTTTATGTCATAGAGTGACATCTTTTTTATGTCATAGAGTGACACCTTTTTTATGTCATAGAGTGACACCTTTTTTATGCTATAAAGTAACACCTTTTTTATGTCATAGAGTAACACCTTTTTTATGCTATAGAGTAACACCTTCTTTATGCTATAGAGTAACACCTTTTTTATGTCATAGAGTGACATCTTTTTTATGTCATAGAGTGACACCTTTTTTATGTCATAGAGTGACACCTTTTTTATGCTATAAAGTAACACCTTTTTTATGTCATAGAGTAACACCTTTTTTATGCTATAGAGTAACACCTTTTTTATGTCATAGAATGACATCTTTTTTATGTCATAGAGTGACACCTTCTTTATGTCATAGAGTAACACTTTTTTTATGTCATAGAGTAACACCTTTTTTATGCCATAGAGTAACACCTTTTTTATGCCATAGAGTAACACCTTTTTTATGCTATAGAGTAACACCTTTTTAATATTATAGAGTAACACCTTCTTTATGCTATAGAGTAACACCTTTTTTTTTATGTCATAGAGTGATATTTATTTTATGTCATAGTGTGACAACTTTTTATGTCATAGAGTAACACCTTTTTTATGTCATAGAGTAACATCCTTTTTATGCCATAGAGTAACACCTTTTTATGCTATAGAGTATATGCGCTGCCCATCACTACAGAGACTCAAGTTTGATGTGTTGGAGCAACTATGTCCACATCATAGACTTGCTTACAAGGAAAATTGTATTGTGTTCATAAAATGTTATCATGATAATAAGTCATCGCTGGAGCGATCCACCTTTAAGAAGAGATTGTATACAATATACGCTTAATGCTAATATAATATGAAAAACTTACACGAAACTTGTAAAAATTATGTTCAATAAACTTTTTGTATATCCTATAGTACGTGAAAGTTATAAAAATTATGTTTAATAAACTTCATGAATATTCTACGTAACTCTATTACTTTCTTTTACCCATATATCGCTAAGGGATAAAGATAAGTATCGATTATAGGGACTGTCGCAAATCACATTCATGCCTATAACAGTATTTTTGATCTCGATTTTTCAACTCGTCAGCCACTTATATAATTTAAGAATTATAGATTGTATTACTCTATATTAAATTTTAAGTTTTTTTTTCTTTTTAAAATGATCAGTTTAAATTTTTTAATAGTTATTTTTTTATAATAAATATCTTATAACATTTCAAATCATATTAAAAATAAGGCATACATCAGTTTCATAGTTGTAACAGTATTTTTTTATCTCGATTTTAAGATAACATTAAACATGTATTAGTTTTAAGTCTTCTTATTTATTTTTTGAGAATCAAACTTATCCGTCACTTTATAATGTAAGAATCATATGTTATATTATTACATTGTATTAGTTTTCAAGTTTTTATTTTTTAAATAAACATTTAATGTAATAAAATTTGTTAATATTAATATTCCTGAAATCCCTTCTTCAAATCCTTTCATTTACCTCCATCTTATTTTTTACAACTTTAAATTTGAGTAACAGTCACATCATACATGCAAGCTACCTCGAAAACTCTCTCTCTCTCTCTCTCTCTCTCTCTCTCTCTCTCTCTCTCTCTCTCTCTCTCTCTCTCTCTCTCTCTCGCTCTCTCTCGCTCTCTCTCGCTCTCTCTCTTTCTCGGTAGCTTTTGAAAACAATGGGGACCATTGACATGGATATACCTTTAAAACTGCGTTGTGTGTATGTGAATTATTTATAAACGTTAATAAACTCCTACCAGTCATACTTTATGCAATACACATGCTGAGATTTTATACATATTAAACTGAAATAAACGGAAATTGTGTTTAGGTCTACAGCTCGCGCACGGCTAAGTCCATTGGTGTTGTCAATTAAAATTTTTATTAATAATTTAAACATTTTTATTAATGATTTAAAAATATTTGGATCGGGCGGCGACGCGCGATGAGATGGAACACACGCGCAAGATGATATTCGTACCAGAAGTCACGTTTCAACCTGCACATCATGCGATGACGTCTAGCATATCGTCGGAGTTTGCGTCAGCGTCCACCCCGTGAGCACATTTTCTTCCGAAGATTACTGAGATTTAAAATACACATCTTGTGAAAAAAGGGTGGGCATCGAAAAGACTAACGGCACTATACACGCACTCCAGATGTGAAAAAGGAACAACTCTTCGTCAAACGTGCACGCGCACGTACGTGCATGGATCAGCGTCGTAAAAATACGACCCTATTGACACATGAAACACACTCGAGATAAAAACTATACATCCTGTTGTGTCGGGCCAACCGAGTTTATAGTTCAGTATGTTATAGCCGAAATATACTTACTGAGTTAGTCATATCATACATGCAAGCCACCTCGAAAATTCTCTCTCTCTCTCTCTCTCTCTCTCTCACTCTCTCACTCTCTAACTCTCTCTCTCTCTCTCTCTAGCTCTCTCGCTCTCTCTCTCTCTCTTTCACTTGCTCTCTCGCGATAAATATCTTACCAGCGACGATAGACTAATGCCCGCAAAATACTCGTACCAGAAGGCACGTTTGAACCTGCACAGCATGCGATGACGTCACCTGTGTCGGGGTTGCTGGCAAGAGTGAAATACTCTTCGTCTTGCCTCCTTTATATGGACCATTTCAATAATTATTATATCTAGGGTTTCTATCGACGCCGTCACTCTTATCGTTTTTTTATGCAGTTAACCAAAACAGTATTTTGATTTACCGGGTAAAATTCTATGAAATACTATTAAGTTTTGTGAGTCGTTGTCAGGAAACGATTGCAAGGAGAACGCAATTGAAATACTCTGCAGTTCTTAGAATTAATAGCGATAAGGCAACTACGAATATCGAAACAACGAAGAGATGCGATAGTTCAGCATGCTATAGCCAAAATACACTTACTGAGTTAGTCACATCAAAATGCAGGCCACCTCGAAAAAATAAATGCGCGGTAAATATCTTACCAGCGACGATAGACTAATGCCCGCGAAAGTCAGCTCATCAACGCGGTAAATATACTTACACGCGTGCGGTGTATGCTAATGACCGCGGAAATCAGCTCATCTCCGCGCGCCCGGCGCGCGAATCAGCTCATCCCCGCGGTCGTTCAGCTTGTCACCGCGGTAAGATGCTGGTCCCCGCGCGCGCGCTGCCGCCGCCGCCGCCCCGCCGCCCGCCGTCGGATAAAAATCATGCAAAAATGTGACAATAAAATACGGATAATTTTTATTTGATGACGTCATTACAAATAGAAGGATAGAAGCTTCTCGAAAGGGGGCGGCGACTCACCTGCCCGTCTCAACCTATCAGAACGCTATACAGGTCGGCCAGTGGCCAAGTGGGGGAGAGAGGCAGAACCGGCCTAGTTATACTACTAAGCTCATCTTATTTTAGTGGAAGTGTACAGTGAACATGCTCTAACTGAGCAAACGTATCGGAAGTGGTTTGCATGTTTTAAAGCTCGTGATTTCGACTTTGACGACAAGGAGCGACCTGGTCAGCTAAAAGAATTTGAAGATAATGATTTGGAGGCATTGCTCAATGAAGACTCATAAGACTTAAAGAATTGTCTACGTCATTGGGAGTTAACTTATCAATAGTGGGAAAATGTCTTAAAAGTTTGGTCATGATCCAGAATGAAGGACATTAGGTCCCACGTGAATTGAAACCAAGGGATATTGAGAGACGTTTTTTCACGTGCGAACTGCTGCTCCAACGGCAAAAAAGAAAAGGTTTTTTACATCGAATTGTTACCGGTGATGAAAAGTGGATCCATTATGACAATCCGAAGCGCAGAAAGTCATGGGTTAAGCCCGGCGAACCATCAACATAAGTGGCAACGCCCAATATCCATGGGTCAAAGCTCCTGCTCTGTATTTGGTGGGATCAAAGGGGTGTCATTTACTACGGACTCCTAAAACCGCATGAAACCGTAACTGGGGATCTCTAAAGACTGATGCGCTTGAGCCGTGTATTAAAATAAAAACGGTCGGAATACTCTGAAAGACACGAAAAAGTCATTTTGCTGCACGACAATGCTCGCCCACACGTTGCAAAACCGGTAAAAACATACCTGAAAACACTTAAAAGGAAAGTGCTACCGCATCCGCCGTATACTCCAGATATTGCTCCTAGCGACTACCACTTGTTTCGATCAATGGCTTACAGCTTGTGTGAGCAGAAGTTCACATCTTATGAAGATTGTAAAAAATGGGTCGATTCATGGATTTCACCTAAAGACAAAGAGTTCTTCTGACGCGGTATTCGTTCACTGCCCGAAAGATGGTGAAAAGTAGTAGAAAGCGATGGGCAATACTTCAATTAATGTATTTTTTGATTTTCATATGAAATAAATAATATTTTTTCATTAAAAAAACCGCTACGAATTAATTCCAACACCCAATATATATATATATATATATATATATATATATATATATATATATATATATATATATATATATATATATATATATATATATATATATATATATATATATATATATATATATATATATATATATATATATATATATATATATATATATATATATATATATATATATATATATATATATATATATATATAATACAAATATAGTTTCTTTTTGAGTAAATAGGCCCTACCAAAGGTCTGTAAACCCATTGATCCAAAAATATTGAGATTTTAAAATTTGTATCCTGCCGTAACCTACAGGCTGAACCATTTGATATTTTTTAATGGGATACGGGCCAAAATCTTTAATTTTTATATCTCCTTTGGCTGAAGCAATTCTCATCCCTTAATTTTTCCAATTAATATTATTAAAGTTAAAAATTTGAGTTAAAATTCACCATTTGGAAGGAATTTTTAAAAAATGGTCAATTTTAACTCAAATTTTTAACTTTAATAATATTAATTGGAAAAATTAAGGGATGCTAATAGCTTCAGTCACAGGAGATATGAAAATCAAAGATTTTGGCCCGTATCTCATTAAAAAAACCGCTGCCAATTCATTGGCCCGTGGCTTCCTCAGCCTTAATTTGCTTATTCCTTTAATGAATTTTTAATAACAAAATTTATAATTTTTGCAACAATTTATGACATAATTATAATTAAATTCATTCATGAAGATTAAAAAGTTTTAATTTTTAAATTATGTATAAAATATGAATAAAATAATAGGTATGATTTATTTTTAAATTATGTGTGAAAAATAAATAAAGTAATTGATTGTAATATTATCGTCAAAATCTTTTAAAATTCCTAAATAACCTTTACTTCAAATTATATTTTCTTTGTGAAATTTCATACATAGAGTACTTGTCTTTGGTAGTATGCCTGTCCGTATTTGTGTACTCTTTCTGGAATTTCCGAGGTAAGAAAAAGGTTCTAACCTTAAAAATAATAAATTGCTATTACAAAACAAAAGCAGGTATACAATACGCGCTAATCGGCGCATCGGCCCATAGCACATGTCATTTCTATTTTCTAGTATTATATATAAATGCGTTCCCCAATAATTACGATTTTAAAAGAGGGCTAAAATAGTTTTAACCTCAAATATCTCTGAAATTTATAAACGAATTCTTTTACTCTAAGAACTCTTCTAATAATATACAAACTCTACATCTCCATCAAATTTCAAAGAAATTTAAATAATTTTAATGTAGTTATATTGTGCGACAACAAAGTCATTTTCAAAAATACTAAAATTTTAAATATCAAACATCTAAAAAAATAACCATATAATCTGGATGAAATTTTACACAGGTACTGCCTATATCGCATACAAAATAGTCTATATATTTCAAGCTGATACATGAGATCGTTATTGAGAAATTACGATTTTGAAAAAAACCGTAAAAAATTTGAACCTTAAATATCTTTAAAAATCATGAAACAATTCTTTTTCCTAAAGGACTTATACAATAATATATAGACTCTACATCTCCACAAACTTGCAACATGATTAAATCAATTTTTGTTTTCTCTAGTTATAATGCGACAAAAGTAATCGTACGATCTTGATGAAAATTCGTACACATATTATATGTATCACATACAAAATTGTCTATAAAGGTGGAGCTGATACACGGAGCCGTTCTCGAGAAATTACGATTTGAAAAAAAGGTTAAAAAAATTTTAACCTCAAATATTTCTGAAATTTCTGAACTAATCATTTTGCCCAAAGAACTCGACCGAGAGCTATCCAAAATCTACCTCTACAAGGGATTTCGAAGCGATTAAGTCAATTTTACTCCCGCAATCGTTGGGCATACAAAACTCATTTTTTTTATATTTCAATTTTTTTCTCAAAATCTAGCCGACAAAATGGATTTAAATTTTTACAGATTATAGCTATTTATATTTTGCATTATCATGATTTTTTTTTTTTAAATTAACCGTTTAGTTTGAAGTTATAAGCTTATTAAAAAAAAAAACACTTTTTTGTTATAGTAACAAAAGAACCGTGAGAGCTAGAGAAATTTTTTTTTAGAAAATATACACGGAAAAAAATACCTTATGAAAAATTAGTGGAATATCCACTAAAAATTACTAGAGTGTTAATTAAAAGTGGGACATACTTGCATTCTATCAAGTTTTATAATATATTATAGTAATTTTGACGAGAGGTCGAAATTCATGAGAAAAAAAAACTCCGGAGAAGGAGATTCGAACCCTCGACCCTCCGATTACGAAGCTGCGCTCTTATCCACTCGGCCACTGCCGCACTTATAAGTAAGGTTTCGACTTGTCCACATATGGTACACCCTGTTTTACCGACAGCCCTCGCGCCAACAAAATTACTATACTGTCTATTAAATTTTCAGTATAACTTCGACTAAAAATTAAACTAATTCTATTAATTTTTAGTAGATAATATGGTAAAAATTATTTTCTATTCTGTTAAAATTTAGATTTAAAATTTTTATCATATTATCTACTAAAAATTAATCGTAACTATAATAAATTTTAAAACTTTTTCTATTAATTTTTAATAGAACTATGCTAATAATTAGTAGAAGTATACTAAATTGCTCAAGAGTGTGAGTATGTCCCATCTTTACCTGAGATTCTAGTAATTTTTCATAAGGTATTTCTTTCCGTGTAGGTATTTTAATGTTCTTTCGAATGCTATCCATTCGATTCAAATATCTCGATCTTATCATTAAAACAAAGCAAAAATCAATTTTGAGAAAATCGAAAATTCGGAATAAAACAAAAACGCATCGGCGAATCAAAAAACGAATTTTTAACCCGCCATCACACAAAAAAAAACAAAAAAAATGCGACCTCTCCGGTTAAAATCGATCGAGTAGATCCACGCGTACACACACACACACGCACACACACACATACGCGCGCGCACACACACACGCACACGCACACACGCACGCACGCACACATACACATACGTACATCCATAGACATTTTTCAAAAATCACGTATTTTGATTCCTAACACCTCGAAAAACAATTATAACATGTTTTTACAACAACTCAAAAAATTACTATCACAAAGCTTCCTCTAGGAAGAAGCAAAAAGGTGTCTGGCCCCCTTAAAGGGTTACACTGAATTGAGTGTAGATACTGAATCTAGTATTTACTCTTGTTCGACTTCACACCCAATTGAGAGTGAGTTTTGAGTATTACTCTCAATGTTAATTGAGTATTATTTAACAGTTAATTTAAAAGTTTTTTCAGTGTATTTTTGAGAGTTTTGTCCGTAAGGTATAAAAATAGATAACCGATTAAGGTTGAGAGATAGTTTATATTGAGTTTCAAGTATAGAATTGCGTCTAGACTAAAAATTTCTTTTATGTTTGATTATAGTACATACAATAGTTTATTTAGATCAACATTTAAAAAATCGATTTTCGTGCTAAAGTTTATAAAATAAATAAAAATAGCGTACTGTGTGTTCGTCCCAATTAATAACCATTCTAAATGACTTGACCCATAGAACCAATTTTCATGTTCCAAGTCCCAATAAATAACTAGAAGTTTCATAACTTGTTAAAGATTTTGATACTATGTTTCCCTTAATCAAAATTGTTAGTTATACTATTTATAGCGTGATAATTACGTTGATTCTATTAATGAAGGTATGGTTCAATGATAAAAAGTAGAGGAAAACATGTAACCTGTATAACCTGCAAAACATAACCCCAGTACGTGTAGTCCCATGATACTTGACGCGTGCATGCAAAAGGAAATTTTATTAATCAAAATACTTTGAGTAACAGATTCAAAACAAAACATTATGTTAAAGAACACTCCTAATAATTTCATTATGCATGAAAAATCACGTAAACTGTGCTCTGTAGAATGTTTCTGAAATTTTAACTGTTGATTAATAAAGTTATTCTTTACAGGTGGTTCAAATTTAGGATACCTCAGCGGTGCCGGTTCCGAAATATAAATTCCCGAAGTTTGAAGTTTTATTACATAGGTTATAGGAAGAGGTGTCATAGAATTACATTTTCATCGTCTAAAGAAAGAATCTCTGGAGAATGTCTTTAAAAAAGAAACATGTTATTAAGGGAGACATTTAGAACATTGCACCGTTTACGAGTTATTGTAATTCAAAATAGCATTCTTTTAGCTGACACGCGACCGCACGCTGCGAGTGCGAGAGAGAGGGCACGCGTAAGCGAGAGAGGCAGAGCAAGAATGGAGGATTATGTTATACTGGCCGCTCAAAAAGTTCTTGTCTCGCCCAGCGTAAATAAAACACGCGTGGCAGGCAAAAGAGAGTCGAAACTTTTGCTTCCGATTACTAGTCGACAACCTCCTTAAGACAGCCAAAGTTCTATCTCATGAGCGGACATCCCGACATAAACAACTTTCTTATAAACGTATTTTAATAGATAAATAGAATCGAAACTGGTCTGTAAATAATTAAATAGTTGAAGATTTCAAAGCAAAACGTTTTTTTGACTTACAGTCACAACTACGGCTAATAAAAACCGCTGCCAATTCATTGGCAAGATGCTTCCTCAAACTAATTTATCGATTCCATTTTAAATTTAAAAAACAAAAGTAAAATTTTCACAACAAAACTTTATTAATAAATAAAACTGTTTTCTTTGTTGTTTGTTAAACAATTTGACTTAATACAAAAAATATCTTTTTAGTTTTTTTCATTTACGCATCCTACACAAACAATTATTGTTATAAAAAATTTTAAAGAAATACATTAGTTTGAGAAAGAAAAGTATGTATTGGCAATAATCTAAGAAATATTTGTTTTGAAACAGGTATTTAACTACTATCCTGCTCGACTTAGTGGTTTAAAGTTAATCCATCATTGTAACAATCATACAAATATAATATCTAAGTTATACTTCTTAACAAAAGTCAATGAATCGTTTTGAAATTTAACAGAGAGGTAGTTTTTTTATATTTAAGAATCGATTTCTTTGCCCAAAAAAATCTGACTTTTTCGATCAAAGATATTTTATATTTTTATGAAACATTTTTATGAAATTTTTACAAAATTCATATTTTGAAGTCCCGCGGCACCGTGTACTAGAGCAACACTAAAATTTCACCTTCAAAATATGAATACATTCCACGAATTTCATAAAAATGTGAAATATCTATGGTCACAAAGGTCAGATTTTTTTTAAACGAAAAGAATAAGCTTTGTCCGATGTAAATCGGTTGATCGATTCAATAGTTATCGCCTGTACACACACACACGCACACGCACACGTACACGCACACACACACATACATACACACAGACACGAAATTTTTTTTTTCTCAAAAACAACGGATTTTAGCGCCAAAAGTCTCAAAACATTTTGAGCAGTTTTTGAACATTTTTTGTTTCAAAAATTTTTTTCACCGTTACAAAGCTTCCTCTTTGAGGAAGCCAAATAATTTAGCGACGAATAGTTACATATTGGTACTTGGTTACGCATTGGTACATTTACCTTAAGGGATAGGGGATATATTCAGTTCTTAGTTATTCATAAAAAAAAGTACTTTTTTTGCTGTAATGGGAGTACAGATTTCGGAGAAACAGAAAATAATAGGTGAAGGCATCGGGATTTGAACCCCAACCGTCCGGACGAGATGAGTCGAGTACCCAAACCACGGGGCGTTTAGGCGCGCCAGGGAGGTTTCCGTAGCCGATGGATGTCTACGCCTCCACCAAAGCTTTTCTTACATATTTTTGTCTGCTGATTCCGAATTTCGAAGGTGGACAGTCGCCAGACTGTTAGATTTTTTGTTATTAACAATTTAATTGTTTAAATTGCTACCAAATCAACATGATTAATTATAACTGAATCCTAACTGTATAAAACTGTAATAAATTGATTTAGAATTATGTTCTTTTTTTCAGAATTGAAAAATTTTTATTAGAACCCAAATTACTGCAAATTTAGTGCAATAACTCGCGAATTCGAGCGCGAGCGCGAAGCCGCGTGCAACGCAAAGTAGACACCGACCCCCTTCCAGCCGTAATAATTTTTCAGTTTTTCTTATTTTTTTGACTAAAGAAATAATCCACCCTTAACAAAAAATTAGCTCTTAGTGTAGTTTTATTTGCTCTATTCGGCTCTACCTTCAGTTTTTTTGATTGTTAGGAAATGCTACCGTTACGTGAAAAAATGATAATTACACATCCTAGCTTTTTATTACTAATTTTTTAGGAGCATATATTATTGCAAGATAGTTCGGGATGGAGCAAATAAAAATACAACAAGAGCTAATTTTTTGTTAAAGATGGATTATTTCTTTAGTCAAAAAATAAGAAAAACTGAAAAATTCTTACGGCTGGAAGGGGGTCGGTAAAGTAGACTGCCTAATCTGGCCCGCGTTCAAATTCGCGAGTTATTGCACTAAATTTGCAATAATTCGGGTTCTAATGAAAATTTTTCAATTCTGAAAAAACAAGCATAATTCTAGATCAATTTACTACAGTTTTATACAGTTAGGATTCAGTTATAATTAATCATATTGATTTGGCAGCAATTTAAACAATTAAATTGTTAATAACAAAAGAACTAACAGTCTGGCGACTGTCCACCTTCGAAATACGTAATCAGCAGACAAAAATACGTAAGAAAAGCTTTGGTGGAGACGTGGACATCTGTCGGCCACGGAAACCCCCCTGGCGCCTAGACAATCGCATTGTCACCTAGCCCTACGCGTGATTTCTCGGAATGCCGGTATCACAGGGCTCTACTATATGCGCCAACTAGTGCCAAATCTGTGACCTCTGTTGTAGGTTGTACCGTAAAAATAAAAAAAGATATTTCAATGAAAATTTTGTTGGTTATATTTCAAATAGAGACTAATTTTTATTTCTTATTTTAATTAATTTCAGAGAAAATCTTTAGACATTGCTCAGACACGATTTTTCACAAATAGGTTCAATCTCAAAAAAATCAGAATTTTAATTTATGATATTTTACGATTCCAGTTTTTTTTTTTATATTTTAAAACTAAATTGTATTTAAAACAGTATTACTGGTTTTTCAACACTATTAATAGTGATTTATTAACACTATTAATAGCTATTTGAACGGCTTTAAATATAATTCATGAAAAAGTAAAAATATATAAAGGGGTATCGTAATAAAATTATTTTTATACAGCTTACATAGAAATTTGTACTTATCAATAATAATTTGTAACGGAGTGGATTCGGGGAAAGAGATATTATGTGTGCGCGCTGATACTGAATATCGATATCGTGCCATCCGGACGACAATTGAGTGTCTCTACCACGAAACTATCAACGCAGTCCTCCTTAGGGCCTTCACACGAAAAAAAGGAACAGATAAAAACAACAAGAATTACATGGGTTTCTCTATATGGCTATATATATCCCATATATACAACTTGTTCTGAAAATTTATGCGTCTGTAAACATAATCCTGTAGAGCGCAACATTCTAAGAAAAAAGTTCCTTTACCATTTTTTAATATGACTCGTACTTTTTTAGTAACTGATGTGTTTAAATTGTTTGTTTTTAATAGAAAAATGTATACCTATGTTTATAAGATGATATCTATTGATATACAATTCCTATTAAAAACAATTTAAACACATCAGTTACTAAAAAAGTACTAGTCATATGAAAAAATGGTAAAGGAACTTTTTTCTTGGAATTTTGCGCTCTAGACGATTATGTTTACACACGCATACATTTTCAGAACAGGTTGTATATATATGGGAAAGAGGGGCACGAGCTTTAAGGGTATGTCGGGCAGTTCAATTTCTAAATTTTGGATGCATAAAAAAGTTTAATGTTTATGAAATTAATTAACAAATGGTCTTGGATGTTTTTTCTCCACGTACACATAAAATAACAATTTTTTTCTTTAAATATGACGTAGTAGAAAGAAGGCACGAAAAAATTAAACCTATTTCATTTTTCATGTACTAACAAGGAGTGTATCTCAGATTCGGGTTATGGATCCTCATCAGCTCGTAGGATCTTTCTTCTTTTACCTAAAAATGAAACCCTGTGCGATCCTGGACCCTAACGCTTTGAGGATTCTGAGATATAAGCTCTTGAATTATTTAAAAATTTAATGGTATTTTCCACTGTATCGGGCTAAAAGCTGTCCTCGGTGCGCTATATCTCAACGCGGATTTGCCGATGAACGGCGCAGCAATTGACAGGCGCGAGCACTTACTCGTGCCAACCCTCGACGATTAGCGGCCCGTCAGCTCCGTGCTGTTGCTCGCCGTCGGCTGCTTTCAGCAGCAGCCGCGCCCTTTCGACCCGTTGCAACGCGCGACTTCGTCGTCGCGCTCTCTCTCGAGCGTGCTACCCCAGCTGCTCAGTTATCACGGAGTACTACGTACTCGCGACCGCGGAGGCCGGCGGTATTCTTCACCGTGCCACCGAATAGGGAATTGAAAGTAGGATGCGTGAAATAATACGCGAACAAGTAAAAGCAAAGAATTATCTTTATTGCCCGGAGGCTGTTCACTATTTACACGCGCGGCGCGTACTCTAGGTACGCGCCGATTCGGGTGGTGCGCCCGCGCACGCGAAGTACGTGTGTGCTCTGCCGCACACCCGTACGCGCAAAAGCGGCTCGCGCCGACGTCGGCCGATCGCCGCGCACGATCGGCGCTCACGCGCGCGTCGGCGGCCTCGCTCGCTCGCCCGTCTCCGCTTCCTGGACGCTCGTCGTCCGCGGGGGAAGCGCGTGCTCGCCTGGCCAGGACTTACCTCTTCAGTTGCAGCGAGAAGGCGCGGTTGAACGCGCTCGGCGGTGCCTGCTGCAGCGCGTCGCTGTGTCTCTCTCTCTCTCTTTCTTCGCTGCTACGGGCCTCGCCTTTCTCCCTCTCTCTCTCTCTCTCTCTCTCTCTCTCTCTCTCTCTCTCTCTCTCTCTCTCTCTGTTTCTCTCTCTCTCTTTCTCTCTCTCTCTCTCGCTCCTGCGAGTATCGGCCGCGATGCTCTCTCTCACTCGCTCCCGTGAATGAGCTCGGCCGCGCTGCTCTCTCTCGCTCTTTCGCTGCCTCGGTCGAGTGTGGCTCTCTCTCCCTCTCCCTCAACCACCGGCGAACGAGGTTCTCGGAGCCGTGCTGCGTCTCTCTCTCTCTCTCTCTCTCACTATCGTGCACTACACTGCACCCACTCTGCGATCCTCGTGCACTTCACTTCGACTCTCTCTCTCTCTCTCTCTCTCTCTCTCTCTCTCTCCAAGTCGTCTCGCACGGGGGACGAGCAGCTTCCTCAGCTACGGCAGAAGCGATACTGCCGGGCTCTGTCTCTCGCTCTCCTTCCCCCTCGCGCAAGGTTGTCGCGAGTTTTCCTTTCGGGGCTCATTGTGTGTCGTAGTTGCGCTCGGTGCTTTTCGCACAGCTACACGTGCGAGTAACTACACACACACACGCAAGCCCCCGAAGAAATACGAGGACAAGCCCGACTCTAGTTGCGAATCCTCATGCCGCAATTGTCGGCCTCGCCTTCTCCAAGGCCGCGGTATGTTTATATGTTTTCGATCAACTACCTGTGAATATACCGTGTGTCGGAGATCAGCTCGATCCGAGCTCCGTGTTCGCGCACATACACACACACAGACGCGCCTGCCGTTACACCACTAGAATTACAGTTTTGGCGGGTGAACCTTCCTCTAATACCTATAAACAAGCATACAGACGTGATTACTTGCTTGATTATGGTATCACATGGTAAAATGTATAAAAATCTCTCATGAAAGTATCCTTAATTATTTTACAATACCTTATTTGATGACGTAAGCTCTTAAAGAGCTTATTTGGCGATAAAATCTTGCATTTATACCTGTAAATAAGCATTCAGACATTATTATCGTTTAAGTTATGGTTTTATATGGTAAAATATATTATAATTTTTCACAAAAATACTATTATTAAATTTACATTACCTTGTTTAAAGTCATATAATGCTTTCTTTTCCAATATTTCTCATTTAAATTGCAATATAAGCAATTGTCGCCTTGGATGCCTTGGTCGTCTTGAAGTCATTGTATGACTTCAAAGAAGGTAATGTAAATTTAACAATAGTAGTTTTGTGAAAAATTATAATATATTTTATCGTATAAAACCATAACTTATGTGATAACAATGTCTGAATGCTTATTTACATGTATAAATAATAGTTTTTATGGCCAAATAAGCAATTTAAGGGCTTTTACATCATCAAATAAGGTAATGTAAAATAATTAAGGATACTTTCATTAGAGATTTTTATACATTTTACCATGTGATACGATAATCAAGCTAGTAATCATGTCTGTATGCTTGATTATACGTATTAGAGGAAGGTCCGCCAAAACTGTAATTTTAGTGGAAAATACCATTCAATTATTACATAATTCAAGGGCTTGTATCTCAGAACCCTCAAAATGTTAGGATCTAGTATCGCACGGGTTTATTTTTAGGTAAAAGAAGAAAGATCCTTCGAGCTAGTAAAGATCCATGACCCGGATCTGAGATACACTCCTTGTAATTACACTAATAAAAATATATTTTTTTCCGGGAAAATAATGCTTTTTAGGCATCGTATTACATGAATTATATCTTCCTTTTTTTTCATTTTTATTCCACGATGCATCAAAAAAAAATAATAAATGGAACTTACTGAAAGCCTCTTTGAAGGGCACGCAAGGCACGCAGGGCACACGCGAGTGCAGGAAACAAAATTCCAGGTATCAACTGACAGTTTAGAATACAGCTAACTCTGAATTATTTTAAGTTCATTTATTTATTTGATTTCTAGATAATTTGATTATCTGGTAAATGTAATTGATGGCCTCGGCTCAAGTTGAGAACCCTCGGGATAATGGCATTTATGATACTGAAAAATACTTAATTTTTGTGTTGTCCACAATAAAGAAATGACTAGAAATATTTCTCCTGATTGTAAATTTATTATATTTTATTTACAACTTGTTAATTATTTCTATACAAATCTATGTTATCCCGTCCCTACTTTTTTAAAATTGTATTTAATAATATCATAACTTCTTTTTTGCTTCCTTTTAGAGGAAGCTTTGTGATATTAAAAAATAAATTTTTGGAGAAAATTTTTTATTCGAATTTGCAATACTTTATAAAGAACCACTGCCAATTCATTGGCACTTAGCTTCCTCAAACTTAATTTTTTTTATTCTATTATATAAACTATTAAATTTAAAAATTATATTGTAAAAAATTATTAAATTTAAAAATTTTAACTTTTTAAATTATTTAAAAAAAAAAATCAAAATTAGTTGAAATTTTCATGTTTATAATTTTTTATAATCTTATCAATTATTATAAATTTATACAAAGGAACTAAGATACAGTATTTTTTCTCATTAAAGAAAACGCGAGTCAGTCTCGTGCGAGCAGTCGTAGTATCAACACGTGTTTACGTTTAGCTACCGATTCGACAATCTAACTGATTTAAATCGCGTGTGTAAAGTTCGCTATTGGTGTTGGTTTATATAATCAACACCAAAATGCTTGAAACTATGGGGTCAAAAGATCACCAAACCCCAGATAAATATACAAAGTGGCAGCAAGTTAATAATTCCAAAAAAAGGGATAGAAATAGTCCAGAAAACCAAGTGAGAGAACCTAAGCAATTTAAAATTACTGATTACTGGCTGAATAACCCAATTACCACAAATAACAAGTTCGATGCTCTAACTAAAGTGAAAGATATTACAAGCCCTTCATTGGATGACAGAGAGGCCGAAAACAAACAAACAGCACAAAACCATCTACAAAAATCACCTCCCATTTTTGTTAGCGGAGTCAGTGTTATAAAACCACTGATAGATTTACTAAATGAAATAGCTAAGAATAATTATACTATAAAAGTTTTGCCGAACAATGAAGTTAAAATTCAGCCAAGCTCCTCGGAAAAATTCATACCAATTGTAGAAGCTTTGAAGAAAAAAATACCGAATTTCATACCTTTCAAAGAAAACAAGACAGAAGCTTTAAAGTAGTCTTGAGGAATATGCACCCTTCGACTGATACAGCGGAAATCCAAGAGGAAATTGAAAAACTTGGCCATAAAGTTAGGAATATAACGAACATTAAACACAACACAATGAAAGTTCCGTTACCGCTATTCTTTATAGAATTAGAATCCAACGACCAAAACAAAACTATATACAAGGTAAACAGACTACTAAATACTGTAGTGATTTTTGAGTCGTTGAGAAAAAGCGAGATATACCTCAATGCACAAATTGTCAGGGCTATAACCATACCAAAAATTACTGTTATAAACAACCAGTATGTGTTAAGTGTGCAAGGAATCATGCAACAAACGAATGTCCAATCAAAGAAAAAATTAAAGAAGTGAAGTGTGCAAACTGTGAGGGTAACCATCCAGCTAGCTACAAAGGCTGTGAAGTTAGGAAACAATTGCATCAGAAATTCTTTCAAACACTGAGGCCGAAAGAAATAAATCAAACTTCAATGCCCACAAAAAACACCGGTGATATAAGTACGGTAAGGCCCAACGTTACTTTTGCGCAAGCAGCTAAAGAGAGACATAATATTTCCGACTCATCAAAACAAACAATAGAAGCACAAGCAACAACAGATGTTACAAATGTAAATATAAACTCTAATAAAATAGAAGAAATGATGATTCACTTGATGAATCGTATGGATACAATGCTAAATTTGCTTTCCACGTTATTAAATAAATTAGGGAATTAAAAATGTTAAATATAGCCATATGGAATGCTAACGGCTTAAGTCACAGGTTACTCGAAATAAAGAACTTTTTACAGATCCATAATATAGACGTGATGTTAATTTCAGAAACGCATTTTACTATTAAAAATTATTTTAAACTTCCATACCACGAAGTGTATGATACAAAACATCCTGATGGAAAAGCACACGGTGGTACAGCCATAATAATAAAAAATGCCTAAATCATTTTGAAAATGAAAAATATAGTGAGAAATTTCTACAAGCTACTACAATAACAATTACGGAAAGAAAAGGACCCATAACACTTTCAGCAGTATATTGCCCACCGAAATACAGCATCAGTAGTGAAACATTTCAAAAATTTTTTGAGAATCTGGGAAATAGATTCATAGCCGGAGGTGACTATAATGCGAAACATCCATGGTGGGGCTCAAGGTTATCAACTCCAAATCCAAAAGGTAGAAATCTGTATGAGGTAATACGAAACAAAAATTATAATGTAGCATCAACTGGTGAACCAACATACTGGCCTTCAGACGTAAACAAAACCCCAGATCTTATTGATTTTGCCGTTACATACGGAATAAATCCAAGGTATATTACTGCGAAATCCTGCTTGGATCTATCATCTGATCACTCACCAATATTACTTCAAGTAAATGCTGAAATGGTCATTTCACCAAAAAATACTAAATTGTATAACAAAAAAACAAACTGGAATGTATTTAAAACATACATCAATGATCATCTTAAGTGCAACGTTCCACTAAAAAATAATGATCAGCTGGAAGATGCTATTGAAAACTTTAACAAACTTATACATGTGGCCGTAGACGTAGCAACTCCATCAAACAGTTCGCAAACCAAAAACACCAGTTAGATATTCCACCTTTTATAGCAAAAAAATCAAAGAAAAAAGACACTTGCGTCGAATATGGCAGAAAAGTAGAAGAAAGGAAGATAAAAAGAAAGTGAACTGTGCAAATAATGAACTGAAAAAGCTATTGGCAATGGACAAAAATATCAGCATACAAAAATATCTGGAAGGTTTGTCCTCATCAGAAGCCAGCGATTACTCGTTATGGAAAGCCACCAAAAAAATTACAAGGCCACAAAATCCAATAATTCCCATCAGATTACCTGATGGTAAATGGGCCAGGACTGAAAAAGAAAAAGCGAGAACTTTTGCCCTGCACTTCAGTAAAGTCTTCGATGAGCCCGAACAACTGATAAATAATGAAGAAGAATTAAAACTGCTGCAGATCGAGAACACTCAGGAACATGTAATAAAAAAATTCAAGAATTCAAAGTAAAAGAAGTAATATCCATGATTAAAAATCTCAAAACTAAAAAGGCTCCAGGCTACGATAGTATTGACGGTCACATACTTAAAAATATACCTCTAAAAGCAATCAGATTCATCACCATTCTAATAAATTCCAGCCTACGTTTAGAACACTTTCCAGACCAATGGAAAGTTGCCCAAATAATTTTGATACCCAAACCGGGTAAAGATCACAATCTGGTATCTTCTTACAGACCCATCAGCTTATTACCAATCATCTCAAAAATCTTTGAAAAACTTTTAGCCAATCGTATTAACAAAATAATACTGGAGAAAAGACTTATTCCAAATCATCAATTTGGCTTTCGGAACAAACATGCCACCATCGAACAAGTAAACAGAATTACAAATAAAATTAGAAATGCATTCGAGAGAAAGAAATATTGCTCAGCAGCATTCTTAGATGTATCACAAGCATTTGATAAAGTTTGGCATAAAGGACTATTGTTCAAACTGAAAAAACACTTATCAGCTGAATATTACAATTTATTAAAATCATACTTGAGTAATAGATCTTTTCAAATAAAAATAAACACCACTGTTTCAGAACTTTATAATATCAAAGCTGGGGTCACTCAAGGAAGTGTACTAGGACCTATTCTTTACTTAATTTATACATCCGATCTACCTACTTCAACGAATTTAACCTTAGCAACGTATGCAGATGATACAGCTATAATGGCGTGTAACTCGAGCGCAAAGACTGCTTCTCAAAAACTTCAAAATTATCTAAATGTTGCACAAGATTGGTATAAAAAATGGAGGATAAAAATAAATGAAGAAAAATCAACACATGTTACCTTCACGCTTCGCAAAGAAACCTGCCCCTCAGTCTACTTAAATGGAAAAGTAATACCACGTAACGATAGCGTTAAGTATCTTGGAATGCATCTGGATAGAAGATTAACGTGGAGAACACACATATGGACTAAGCGAAAACAGCTAAATTTGAAGTTTAAGAAAATGTACTGGTTGCTCGGAAAAAACTCGAAACTGACTGTTGACAATAAATTACTAATCTACAAAAGCATTTTGAAACCAGTTTGGACGTACGGTATACAACTTTGGGGAACAACTTCAAATAGCAATGTGGAAATACTCGAACGATTTCAATCAAAAGTTTTAAGAAGTATAGTTAATGCTCCCTGGTTTGTTCCTAATGAATTAATTCAAAAGGACCTCCAAATCCCTACGGTTAAAGAAGAAATAAGCTCTTTTCATAACAGATATAAAGATAGATTAACAAATCATCCAAATATTCTAGCTACAAACATACTACAAGAAACACTCAAAACTACTAGATTAAAGAAGTATAAAACTATCAAATAAAAAACGTAAAACCTGGTTTTTTTCCTATGTGAAACAACTGTATAATGAGTATTTACTGCTGAGTGAATATTCGCATCATGATTCTTTTAAAAAAATGTATAACCTGCACTTATTGTTTATGTTAACAGATTGTGTATAAATAAATTTATAATAAAAAAAAAAAAAAAAAAAAAAAAAGAAAACGCTTTTATTTTTAATTTTTGTGAAGTAATAAATATTAGAAGTAGAGAATTGATGTTCTAATTTTGTGTATATAAATGTAGAATTCGTACAAATTCGTGTAAATTTCTGTAAAAAAACGTATATAAATGTAAATAAATGTAAATGCGTGTTCCAATTACAACATTTATGTACACTTATTTACATATATATATATATATATATATACGTTTTTTACAGAAGTATACACTTATTTACATTTATATACATTTTCCATTTCGACTAGGATGTTTATTAATACTAGATGTTTTTTCAACAATTTAAAACTTCGTTAATATTTACAAAAATTACACATTTTTTCTTATTTTTGAAATTCTTCTGATATATCCCTAAATAATTAATAATTATTTATTTCATTGTAAAGACTCTCCGCGCAATCTATTACGAACAATACGAATGCGCGCCAGATTCAAATTCGAATCTCCCGCCTTGCGCGCGGCTCCGGCGAGAGTGTAGTTCGCGCGCCACCGCTAGGCGTCGCTGCCGCGCGGCTCCCTCAGTCAGTTCGGCCGGCCGCGGAGATATAAGGCCGCGCGACCGAGGCCTGAACGGCTTTTTTCCTCCCGAACATCCGAACGCGGATGGTCACAGCACTCGCAGCGTTTATCGCGGTGGAATAAAGTTGATCACTTTTGCAATCAAATAAGTGTTTATTTATTTGATTTACGTGGCAAGGATTTTTTTCTTGCCTCGTTTTTGGGCGGGATCAATTTTCAATTGATCCCCTTCCTTACCCTATCCTTTCTCCTTCCATGCGCTCTCGAGCCGCTCTCCTAGCGGAGCTCGAAGTGACCCGGACCTTGCTTGCGCAGGCCAACCGGGAGCGCACCATCGAGCGGTTGCAGCGGGCACGTCGAGTAGACGCAGCTACTCAGACAGACCACGAGACGCCCTCGGGCGGGTCTGCTGAGCGCTCTCTCGGCTCACCGAAGCGGATAGACTCGGCTACGCAGACGGACCACGAGACGCCTCCGGGCGGGTCCATCTACCTGTCACCACCTCCTCCGAGCGCTCGAGCGGTTGCTCACTCCGTCGAGCTACCAGACTCGACAGTGAGCGCTGGGAAGCGCACTGCCACCGCTCGCCCGCCACCAAAGACAGGAGCGCTGTCTTCCACCTACCGATTCTTGGAGCCTGATCCAACACCATCAGAGCGGCCACCACTTCAAATAGTGGTTAAACGGATTCAGGCCGGGCAGGCTCGACGACCTCCACCAAGAGCGGCACTCCTGCGCTCGCCGACGAAGCGAACACCACAACCGCTCCGCTCAAGCCAGGAAGCGCGCGGAAGCAGCCCCGAATCACTTCGGTGGAAGTGGTCATCCCCGCTCCGAGCGTCAGGGATGACGCTCTGGGCTTAACCGTCCAACGCTAGGGAGCCTTTCGGCCCCAAGCATTTTTTAGTGGGTTAGTCCTTTAGGGGACTAACCCCAGAAAATTCCCAAGTTAAACTCTTCGGAGTTCCCTCCCTTAGATTGGGTGGTGTAGCCTACACTAACGTGGGCGAGCTTTCTCTCGTCCAGACTCGCTCAAGAGTCGACGTGGAGGGGTCCGAGCTGTGTCCGCCCTCCACGCAACATAGAAGCCACAACGTGGGATAACGGTTCAAGCAACCGGCAACGGGGAAGCCTCTGCAGGCAGTTCTTGTCTTGCGTACACTCGGCAGGAGCGCCGAGTACCGCGAGCACATTCAGCTCGCACCCTGCGTGGTTGGCGTCGAGCTATTGCTCCGCCAACATCTCCACACGCTTGCAGAACACAGCGAGCACACACAGCTCGTATCCTGCGTGGTTGGCGTCGAGCTATTGCTCCGCCAACATCTCCACACGCTTGCAGAGCACCGCGAGCACATCCGGCTGATCTCCTGCGTTGGCGTCGAGCTATTGCTCCGCCAACACCTCTTCACGCTCCTCACGCTCATAGAGCGCTGCAAGCACGTACAGCTCGCATCCTGCGTGGTTGGCGTCGAGCTATTGCTCCGCCAACATCTCCACGTACCTACAGAGCACCACGAGCATATTCAGCTCATCTTCTGCGTTGGCGTTGAGCTATTGCTCCGCCAACATCTACTCACGCTCGCAGAGCGCTGCGAGCGCACTCAGCTCGCACTCTGCGCGGATTCTCGTCGAGCTATTGCTCCGTCAATCAATTTCACACGTACACAGGGTCCAGCTAGCCTGTACAGCTACGCTCCGCTCCAATCAGAGCACGACCCAGCGCTCTCAAGCATTACACTGCGCGCGGAGCGCCCCTTTGGTGCATGCAACTCACGTTTTGGGCAATTTGCCTCCCTACGTGCGTCGTCGCTCTCAGCCGAGACCGCATGCCTGCATCACTTCATTAGCTGCCACTGATATTATGTTAATAGAAAATTACTATTTTAGATATTAATAATAAAAAAACTTACCTACCCGGAGCGCAACTATAACACACTGCACTACACCATCTATAATAACCCCTTTCCTACATGCCTATTACTTCATAATCATGGTTCTACAATATTGTTTATAATAAATAATATTCCTTGATAAAATTTCACACATATATTGCTTATACCACACACAAAATTTTCTATAAATTTCATTCTTCTATTTTTTAAGAGGGTGCATATTCAATTTTTACCGACAGAATGGGTTCACCGTTTTTCAGTTTATAAAAAAATAAATATAATGAATTATACAAAATCAATAGTTCACTTCGCTAGATTTTATAATGATCTATCATCGTGCTTAATCGGAAGTCAAATATATTCACTATTTTTTTCGTAAAGTTTGAAAAAATTTTGATATTTCGTCGAGCACTATGTCAAAATTTTGTTCAAATTTTATTAAAAAAAATAATGAATATTTTGATTTGAAATTTTTCTGCGAAGTATAATACTATGAATTCTAGATAGTTGAAATCTTGATTTTACATAATTTACAAAAAAAATATTATTATATCATATTGTTAATGTGTATCATCGACACAGATTCACAATTGCGTCAACAACGAAAACGCACTTTTTTCTTTAAAAATTTTTCTCACGAATATCTTCCAAAAATAATCCAGCAATCTTAATCAAATTTTGTACATATATTCTCCACAATATGAGCTAGACAGCCTATAAATTCCGATTGGATTTGCCGAATAATTTTCAAGAAAATATTATTTGAAAAATTTCAAAACAAATTTAACCTCAAATATCTTCGAATTTTATGAATATTTTTACTTGGCCAACGAAAGGGCCTTAAAAGTATAAAAGAGCTATCCCTCAGCGAAATTTCATTAAGATTTATTGATTTTTACTCCAGTTATCGTGCGACAATGAAAACGCAATTTTTTGTCTTCAATAATTTTTTTCTCCTTAACAAATTGATAAAACCTCTTGAAATTTTTAGAGGTAGAAGTACTTTTTATACTTAATAACTGGTACAAATTTCGTGTAAAAATATGTAATAGTTTCTGAGATAAAAATTATAGAAGAAAATGACACATTTACCTTCATAACAAATGAAGGACGATAGATATTTAAATTTTTAAAAAAAGAAAATGTAGGTAATTTAATACCCTTTCAAAAGCAATTCAAAAAATTGAAAAAAATTTACCCTGTCATGTAAAAAAATGAGAAAAATTAAAATTTCAAAATTGTCTTTTGATCATAAAACAAAAGAAATTCGATAAATTTTCAAAATCGTTTGTGGATTTTAAGGTAGCTCATGCGGGATAGTAGACCTAAAGCTATGAAATTTTTTTACAAAGATTCATTTACACATTCCAATCTTAAAACTGATATAACAGGAAAAAGGGTTCTTAACATAAAGGAAAAAATTTTTGTTATAAAATTTCCAATGTTGCAAAAGTAGATTTTGTCCACTAAAAAAAAATTCAATTAGTATTTATAATCTTTTTTGTTTTTCATTCAATTTTAATTTGCAAGGTCTCATTTTCTTCCTTGTTCAACGTCAAGCGTGTACCCATATCAAAATTCGAAAATTTTCAAAACCTGCTAAGTTATATGCAATTATTTATAAAATTCAGCCACAAATCTACAAATTTGTCTTCATTTTAACCGATTAAGGTGGCTCATCACTGACCTCCCTAGTCAAAGCATTGCTAAATGACGAGGTTAACTAAAATATAAAAAAACCATTGTTGTTAAGTGATTCATTTATTTAAAATGATAGAGATAGACAATGTATTATAAATAAAGTGTATTTAACATGACTAAGATAACCTTTTCCTCAAAATGTCGATATTCTAGAAACTAGGTATCGATTACAAATAATTATTGATAAATCACTGCAACTTTCTTGTTTCTTAGCCGATTTTGGTTTTGGAGGTCTCATTTTGTTCCTTAACTAATTTTACGGGGACTTGACACAGGAAAAATTGAAAATTATTTAAAACTCAGAAAGTTATAGCCAATTAAAAAAATACTATTTTAACCTCGTGTATCAATTTATATAAACAATTAACTTTCTGAGTTTTAAATAATTTTCAATTTTTCTTGTGGTAAGTCCCCGTGAAATTAGTTAAGGAACAAAATGAAACCTCCAAAACCAAAATCGGCTGAGAAATAAGAAAGATTGCAGTGATTTATCAACAATTGTTTGTAGTGACAATACCTAGTTTCTAGAATATCGACATTTTAAGAAAAAGGTTATCTTAATAATATTAAATAAACTTTATTTATAATACATTGACTATCATTCTAAATGTTCTCTATCATTTTAAATAAATAAATCAGATAACAAATATGGTTTCTTTATATATTAGATAACCTTGTTATTTAGCACCGCTTTGACTAGGGAGGTCGATGATGAGCAACCTTAAATGGATCGTATTTTTAACCATTTCCGTACGCTATCTTTGATTGCTTGTAACTTCCTGAAAAATCAATATTTTTTAACGAATCGGGGCTTAAATTTTAGCTTTTACTCTCTTCTTTTATAATCTTTTTTGCTCGTTTTTTTATCATAAATATAGGATATTTGAGATTAAATTGCCTATATCTCAAGAAAAAGGGCCCATTGGATGAAATTATCAGCGCTGAGCTTCATTTTTAGGTACCAGAAATCGACTCTCCTTGTGAGTACTCCCTTACCAAATTATACCGAAAGTCGTTATTTTGAAAACGGACTCCGTCAATCAGTTCTACGGAAAAATAAATAACGACTTTCGGTATAATTTGTTTAAATAATTTTTTGTAAACAATCGTAAATGTCAAAACAAAAAATACGAATATTTTATTTTTTTATTTCCCTATGAATGCAATAATTAGTTTGACGCTATCTGGCTCAGATTTGTTTATAACCATTTTACAATAACAAATTCAACTCTAACGAAAAAATGTTATTGAGGTAATATTCACGATTTTTCCGTAGAATTGATGGGTCCGTTTTTCAAAATTAGACGATTGCAAATGTCAATTAAAAAATACGTATATTTTTTTTTTATATGCGTATGAATGCAATTATTAATTTGATGCCATCTGACTCAGATTGTGCTTGAACCTTAATGAGTTAATTATTGGCATTAAAAATTAAAAAAAGGAAATAATTTATTAGTTTGAAGAAGCTTCATACCAATAAATTGTCAGCGTTTTTAAATTAATTAAGCTTTCTGAATAACCTGCAATATTAACCTACATTTTGCCTTGCCCTGCGTGCCCAGCCATCGTGCCCTACGTACCCCACGGTGGGGCACGGAGGGCATTTTCAATAATATTTTTCGCGAATTAACTAAGAAAAATATAAAACAATTATTGGTTTTTTAAACACATAAAACCCCACCTTCCCCTACGAAAAACAGCAAGATACAGAAGGAAAAAAAGGTATATGAGCAATTCTCAGGATTTTCTGAAAAAAAGAGGATCAAACAAAAAGAAAATAAATTAAAGCACTTTTCATCTACTTTAATCGCTTTTTTATGGAATATTTGTTGACACATTTAAAAGCTTACTATTGGCTCATCATAAGTGACTATTTTTCGTCCATTTTTCCCATGTTAAATTTCTATGTAATAAGAAAAATGGATTTTTTCTAAAATGGTGTTACAAGACCGTTTTCGACTGTTCGAAAATTTTCTCGTATACTACATGACCTCTGTAGGTAAAGAGAAAAAACTTATAACAGAAGTGTGCCTCAAAATTTTTTTTATTTTTTTTTTTACCCTCTTTTTTGCAGAAAATTCTGAGAATTGTTCATATATAGATATACTAACACATGTTATTCTTGTTCTACTTATTCTGTTCTTGTTTTCGTGTGGAGACCTTGAGCCTTTTAATAAGTACACTGCCCCATAAAAAAAGAAACCGTTCTGTACTTTAGATCGGACTATCATATCTCGTATATTTTGGCCCCCTAAGTATGATTTCAAGACCAGAATTCGTCCACCACGTCTGAATTTGGAGATATCATTAGGTATAAGATTTTTGAGATATCTTAAAAAACAAAGTAAAAACAATTTTTTTGTCAATCTTTTCTACAAAACAATGTAGCGTTGTTTGCGCCTTTTAAGACCAACTTTACACCATCCCTCTACAAATTTTTTTTTCTCGGAGATCTAAATACCTGAATTTGATTTTAAGAGATATATATGTGCAAGTTTACAAAATTCAGGTATTTGGATCTCGGAGAAAAAAAAGTTGTAGAGGGATAGTGTAAAGTTGGTCTTGAAGAGCGCAAACAATGTTACATTGTTTTGTAGAAAAGATTAACAAAAAAATTGTTTTTACTTTGTTTTTTAAGATATCTCAAAAATCTTATACCTAATGATATCTCCAAATTCAGACGTGGTGGATGAATTCTGACCTTGGAATCATACTTAGGGGGCTAAAATTCACCGGGATATGATAGTCTGATCTAAATTATAGAACCTTTTCTTTTTTTTGGGAGTATCGCTACATGAAATGTCAATAATACAGGTTTCTTCCATGCGCGAATAGACCCGGAATCATCGCGTGTTATAAATTTTACAACGAATTCTTATTTTGTGTCCAAATGAAAGAACTGCTGTCAATTCATTGGCAGGCTGCTTCCTCAAACTAATGTATTGAATCTTTGTGTTGATTTTCAATGCCAATAATAAATCATCCTTAATCTTACGCCAAAATTTTGTCTACAAATATTCCCAATAAACAACACCATTCGCCGAAATTTGAGCCCGCGCGAGTACTTTCCGCTTTTAATGTTGTAATTTTGGACATGTTTTCTCAAATTATTACCGTTTTGAGTTCAATTTGAGCAGGTTAATGTTTATTAGTTAAAATATAACTCCTTAGAACAATTGAAATTGTACAACTGAGTACTTTAATAATATGGATACAATAATCGCTATCTCCAAAACATCGGTGTTTACAATCGTGCGATTGTACTCCAATATAATACTTGTTTCTGCGCATGGTGGTGTGGAAATGATACCAAAAGAATTCTTTCTAAAATTATTGATCTCTGAAAGCTATATAATAAAAAAATTCAATTATGATATCTCTTCATATTTTTGAGATATAATCTATTTACGAAAAATAAGGTTTTCACGAATAACTGAGGACTAACTATAACTATATCAACACCTTGTTATAAATAGAAAATTAGTTGATACTGCTTCAATTCATTTCATAATACATAAACGGTATTAGCTTTGATATATAAAACAAATAGAAAAAAACAATTTTTTTTAAGTAATAGTAAATTTTCTCCTTCTTGAAGTGCATATTAGTACAATAACATAATAGCATAAGCATACAATTTTACACACGTGTTCCGTATATTATATAGGTAGAATATAAATTCTAAGTCTAAAGTTCCCTCTAAATTCCAAGCCAAAATAGATAGCTTGATAGAAAATTAATCAATTAATTGATTTTCTGGTATAATAAATAATCAGCTTATGGTAGAAATTCTAACTAGAAACCCCGCGTACTGGCGACAGTTTCTGGTCAGAATGTGATGAATTTCTGATTAAATGAAATCATTATATTTTAGGTTATGTCCTGTATATAATGATATTATGGTATTATATTACATGTTAATTAGTAGGTATAATCTTACATAATTTTTTTTCAAATTATATTTTTTTAAGTTAAGATGTAATGATTCTAATGGCAGCTTCAATATATATATAATATAATTGAATAGTGAAGCGAATGGCTCCGCTGCCTAGTGGTAAAATGAAAGACAGGAAAGACGGGAAAGGATAAAATATATTTCTTTAATTTAAATTTTAAAGTATTCTCTCCATTTGTACGGATTACTAATCTATATAGTCCTGTAACATGTGTTAGTGACTCACACACACACACACACACACACACACACACACACACACACACACGCACACACACACAGACATACATACACACACACACACACACACACACGCCCACGCCCACACCCACACCACACCACACCCCCACAACCACGCCCACACCCATACCCCCACACCCTCTCTCTCTCTCTCTCTCTATTTTTGCAGCGCAAGATCCTACGTGGAATCCAGCCATCTTCAGCAGAGTTTTCACCAGCCGCCCTAACCATTTGGCCCGGTAATCTTGATTTTGATGCGTCCTGACGAGCCAACATTTTGGAGCTCCGTCGCGAACTTTCCTTCGCACACAGCGGCTATTGATCGTGCGCATGCGCAATCTTGGTCTACTGTAGCAATGCTAGTCAATTTATGACATCTGTACCGTCATCTATCCCGGAGCATGTCACAACCTAAGAGAGCCCGGACTGCCATCGATATCGATAGTGACAGCGACAGTGACTTGTCTTCTCCCACCGTGGGACTGTTGAAATTTGAAGAGGTAAACAAGATGTCTGGAACGCTCGATGAGCACCGTGATACCCTGCTCGCATGGCTTCGAATGCGAAAGAGCCGGATCGCAAAATCAAAATACGTACGGCGATTAATGATTTTTGCAAAGAATTCACCATCATATCCAATGCATATATGTTTTTATTAGGACGCCAAGCGCGAACAAAGAAACTCGACAATGTCTGCTGCAAGTTCGAGGATGCGTCTAAAGTGTTGTCTAATATAGCCACAGAGCTATCAAGCGCCGTTCCAGAGCGACTATATAGCGATGTCGACACCTACAAACGGCTCTGAAATCAGGTCCAAACCACCATTCGCAATGCAATTTCAGCTTATCATAATAACAAGCTTCTTACCGATAAGAACGTAACCGAGTTGTGGCGCTGCGTTGGGGAACTTGGGCTAGAGAGTACCGCACGAGACTTATTCACGCTACCTTTCGACGTCAACGCTCTCAACCAACACTTCGCAGGGTCTTCTCAACCCTCTCCCATCAGGGACACCAGGCCAACGGTCAGAGTATTACCACATAGACAATTCTATTTCACCTATGTAACGGCAGAGGATATTGTTGAAGCAATTTCATCGTCGCGCTCAAACGCTAGAGGTCCGGACGACCTGCCCATGAAATTTATCAGGGACTGTCTCCCAGTTCTCATTCCCATACTCCTTAACATCTTTGATACCTCTTTGCAATCGGGTGTTATTCCGAGATTATGGAAAAGCGCGATTGTCCGATCACTACCCAAGTGCCGGCTACCACGGGAAATGGGCGATTTCCGTCCAATAAGCATTTTATGTGCTGCCTCCAAAGCCCTCGAGTCGGTGGCTTATAAAGCTTATAAACAAATAGCGGCATTTATCTCTGACAATGACCTGCTCGATCCCCTGCAATCTGGCTTCCGCAAAGGGCACAGCATGCACACGGCATTAATTAATAGTCGATAATATCCGTACGGCTGTTGACAATCGTCGGTTAGTCTTGATGGTTGCCATAGATTTCTCCAGAGCTTTCGATCTCGCTAATGTACACCTCCTGTTGAATAAAATGAAGGAAGATGGATTCTCCGACTCTGCGTGTTGCTGGATAAAGTCTTCCTCACTAATAGATCACAGAGATTGATCAGCCCAAACGGCGAAATTTCTGAGCCTATAGTTAGAAATTTTGGAGTTCCGCAGGGAACAATTAATGGCCCGCCATTCTTCTCTCTGTTTGCTAATAATGCCCCGTCAGTATTAAAACACTGCGGGTACCACTTTTATGCCGACGATCTAACTATTTACTACAAGGGCTCCCCCAAAAAACCTCAATAATATCATCGGCAGAGTCTTGGGCTACATCCAACGGCCTCACGATCAACGCCAAGAAAACACAAACGATCTGGTTCGGCGTCCGTCGCTTTATCAGTGAGCTGCGCGAAAACACACCACTGTGCCTATAGATAGATGGTCAGCCGATTGACTACTATAGCGAGCTGAACTACTGGGAGCTACACTAGACTCTACTCTATCGTGGAGGCAGCAATAACTTAGAATATGTTCAAATTGCCTGCCTAATCGCACGAAGCTGACACTGGTGAAGTCGCTTGTTCTATCGTATTTTGATTACGCCCCGGGTATCCAACTAGACCTATCGGACGAGTTGTGCGAGATGCTGGAACAATCCATGAACGCTGCTTTGCACTTTGCACCCGGTCTCAAAAAATATGACCACATTACGCCGGCTTACGAAAACTTGGGTCTGATGCGCATCCCCGTGTGACGCAAATATCTGTGTATCAGCCTCTTGGGAAATATACTTCGAGAACACAGGCCACGCTATTTGTTCGATAATTTCTGTTATCGCGATATGCAGAAGACCGGCTCTAAGCGTCGCCCCGACCTCGGTCTTGTAATCAAATTTGCCCGCACAGACTATACCAAACACTCTTTTGTAATAGAAACTGCGCGCTTATGGAATGACCTCCCGCTATCTCTGCGTCTACTTTATAGAAAACCGAATTTTAAACATCATTTAAAACAATATTGTCTTGGAACAGCGTTTGTTAATTGTTAATTTATTTTGTTATTCTTGTATTTGCTTGTATTTCTTGTAATATTCCTTGTATTATATTTAATCAACTGCCCCGAATTTCTTCGTTTTGTACATCAAGAGTGTGATTTTTTGTTGCTTCCTCCTAGAGGAAGCTTTGTGATAGTAAAAAAAAAAGTTTTGGAGAAAATGTGTAAGGAATGTTCTTTAGTACATTTGAAATCGAAATACACTATTTGTAGAAAATGTCCGTATGTGTGTGTGTGTGTGTGTGTGTGTGTGGGTGTGGGTGTATGTATGTGTATACGCGGATATCTTATGATCTACTCTACCGATTTTAACCAGAGAGGTATCATTTTTTTGCATTTTGCTTTCACAGTTGGGGTCAATAGTCTATTTTTGTCAATTTTGATTTTCTTTTTTTTGGCCATTTATCAACTTTGAAAATTTTTATTTTCGTATTTTTAAATATTTATATTTCGTATTTTTAAATATTTATTATCTTAATATATTATGAATGCTCTTTATGCAGGATAAAATTCTCTACATTTAAAAAGAAGTCGATAGCTATATTCCGTCATAAATTATTGATAAAAACGTCAATTTTTGAAAATAGGTTATATTTCGAAATTGAAAAAAGATATTGATATGAATATTTTTTTGGTTATGAAGAATATTGAGTACTATAACTTGCTCAATTTTTATGTTTTTTATTCATTATTTTTAGAGAAAAAAATAATTTATAAAAAAAGTAATATTTTTTGTCGTTGCATAACTAGAGTAAAATTGGCTTAATCCCTTTGAAATTATTTTTAGGGGTAGATTTTGTATACCAAACTAGACAGTTCTTTGGGCCAAGGATTGAGCCATAAATTTCAGAGATATTTCAGGTTAAAATTTTTTTACTTTTTTTTTCAAATCGTAATTTCTCGAGAACGGCTCGATGAATCAGCTTCAGATTTATAGACAATTTTGTATGTGATATAGATATTATGTATGTGAATTTTCATCAAGATCGTACAATTACGTTTTGATATTCAAAATTTTCCTATTTTATGAAGTCATTTTCTTTGTCGCATGATACAGAATATTGAAGTATACAGATTTGGAGGTAATAGGAATGTAGGAAGGGGGTTCTTATAGATGGTGCAGTGTATGTGTGTTAGTTTCGCTCCAGGTAGGTAGGTTATTTTGTACTATTAATATCGTAACATAGTATTTAATATTCAAATTATCTTCACTCTGTCATTTGTTATTAAGGAAAACGTTTTTTATATTTCATAAATTAATTTCTCAAAAAATATTTTATTTATCGACTTGAAATTTTTACCAGTTATTACAGTTATTGAAGACTGTATTTGGTTAAAATTTCAAGAGATTATCTTCATTTGTTTTTTAGAAAAAAATTATTTCAGAAAAAATTAGCGTTTTCGTTGTCGTACGATAACAAGAGTAAAAATTATCCAATTGTCCTGAAATTTGGCACATATGTAGCTTTTACATATCTTCAGACCGAGTTCATTGTCCAAAAAAATCAGTCTATTACGACCAAAGATATTTGACGTTAAAAATTTTTTTTTTTAATTTTCGAATCGTGTTTACTCAGAGAATACTTGATTTATCGACTTAAAATTTTAACCACTTATTAAACTCATTGAAGACTATATTTGGTTAAAATTTCAAGAGATATATTTTTAAATGTGAAAAGTAATTTGAAAAGTACTATGTAAGTATGGATAAGTATAATAATTATAAATTTTGGCATTTAACATTTTTCGAAGGCAACAATAAATAAAGTTTGAGGAAACTAAGTGCGAATGAATTGGCAGCGTTTTTTTTTTTAGTTTAACGATCTGCAAATTTTTACCGATGCCTAATAGTATTATTTTTATTACAACTCTCGTATCTAGTCATTATATTTTATTATATTTTATTTTATTTTACTCTACTTAAGTTACTTTATTTTATTTCATTTTATTCTATTTTATAAGTTTTTATCAATAAGTGCACTTGTCTTGTGCCATACGTTTACATCACTGGACTATAGTAAACTTGTAAAGGAGTTGACTATATTGGACTTATGTCCAAAGTTAAATAAACTTAAATCAATCAATCTCTCTCTCTCTCTCTCTCTCTCTCTCTCTCTCTCTCTCTCTCTCTCTCTCTCTCTCTGTCTCTCTCTCTCTCTCTCTCTCTCTCTCTCTGTCTCTCTCTCTCTCTCTCTTTCTCTCTCTCTCTCTCGCTTTAGTCACCTGCTTCGACTTTTTATGTTTAATAAAAATATAATTAATTTTTGTTGTACAAATATGAAATATTTTTTAGAAATTTTGTATAGGTACTTCCGCAGAACTCGTAGAAATGCTTGCAGAAATTTCCTGCATTTTTTTTCCTACGAGTCGGTTCTCTTGTAATATTGTCGATGATGAGCGGCTTTAACAGGGCGAAGTGAACAATGGGATGTATGATTCTTGTATTCCTTGTCCGTTTTGAGAACGCAGTCTCCCAAACGCTATTAGCAGCAGACCGTAGGAAAAAAAACTGCTGGAAAATTATGCAGACATTTCTGCGAGAAATCCTGCAGAAATACCTCTAAGAAATTTCTATAAAATTTTCGCCCACAGGAAAATTCTGCACAAATTCTTGCAGAAATTATTTCGTTCCTGTACAATAAAAATTAATTATTTTTTGATTAATTGCTTTGACTGTTTAAAAAAACTATTTAATATTTTTATTAAATTCGAAATCTTTGTAGAATTTCTTACAGCTATTTCTGTGTGGCAAACTTTGTAGAAATTTCTTACAGCTATTTCTGCAGGATTTCTTGTTAATACTTGTATCTGCAGGAAATCCTGCATGCCATTTTCTTATAGGGATGTGAGACAAAGTGTTTTCGACAAGGGCGGTCGAGGCAAGTTGACCAATTTTGTGTAATAATGCATGATGTAAAAAAACAGAGGGTAATGCCGCTGATATCAGTGACGTACTCTCTCAATGTAAAATAATGGAAAAGTTACTATATCATAGTGAAAATTGCTCCACTGCAAAATGGTACTCTATACTATTTTGGTAGTGTATATTAACTTATTTAAAATAGTTAAATTTCACTATTTTAAAAATTTATTATATACACTATTAAAATAGTGGAAAAGTCACTATTTTGGAGTGCATATATACATTATTTCAGCAGTGGAGCAATTTTCACTATGAAATAGTGACTTTTCTACTATTTTACATTTAGAAACTAGAATGAAATAGAATGAGATGTGGCATGTTTTATTTTCATGTTTAGTCAAAAAATATCATGCATCGCGGGAAGAGATAAGTCTAAAATTTGTTCTTGCCATGGTAGCGTCAGTAGTGAGTCAGTCTCACCAAGATCCATTTTAGTTATACATACTACTGATACGATAAAAAACAATTATCTACTAAAACTGAAAATGTCAGAAATGAGGTGAGTAAGGCGCAGTTGCAAGGGAGAGGAACAGAAACAGAGCTCTCAATAATTAAGCAAACGTCCAATAAAGCTTGGCCGCTCTTCGATCTTGTCTTAGCTATGACAAATAAGATTAATGTCGCGGCTCGCATGCGGATTAGGGTGGACAGTAGCTCGACTGATTAGGCTGTGCAGCGCCGGGCTCTCTGTGATGGATGCCCCACCGGAGAGCGCGCTCATGCCAAGAGCAGACTCATCTGCATGCAGCCGCCGTAACTGCGACTGCATCACAAAGACACGAGCACGCTCAGATAATCACATATCCGCTAAACAAGCCGCGTGCGAGCGTCACTGCTCCCATTATTCCACCTCAACAACAATGCCTAGCCGAAACAAGCTGCGGTCCGTCTTTTTCACTTAAAATATGCCCTTATATTAACGAACATTATAATTGCCACTATCATTGCTATGACCGTACGCTGTCCACCGATTCTGAGATATCTTACTCTCGAGCAACTTATTTGTTTGAAATTGCGTGCCTGCCCAATCACTCAGGGCCATATTGCCAGTCAACGCTACTCCAGCCGCGCTCGATACTTTACGCAAATGATATACCAAATTCTAATCTCTTGAGAGAACCTATTGGCCTTTCTTCCCTTCGTAATGCAATATAATGATAAATTACACTCGCTCACGAAGTACTCGAACGGCACGAAACTTGCGAAAATACCTGAGTTCAAGATGGAAAATAACTTGTACGCAGCTCTAAGACTAATTATCTCAGCAAACTCCAGAATTTATTTAAACTTTTCGCGTCCCCGAACCGGTCAAATTTTTTTTTGAAGGCACACCTTCCGGACATGGTTTTTCTTCTTTCTTATGTCACAAAATATACAGAGGAAATCGTGTACAATTAAAAACATCTTTGTCACACCTTTTGAAACTAAATTTTTAATTTTTAAAAAAGGGCATGAAAGCTCTTTCTTTCTAGTTTCAATTTCTTTTTCAAAACTTTAAGTTGATCGTTTCTGGGCTAAATGGCTCAGGTATAAAGAAATAGTATATTATTATGCACCAAGGGAATAAAGTGGGCTGTGTGCTTGCTGCGCGAGAGTTGACAAACGCGCAGGTTCGCACAACCCACTATATTCACGAGTGCAATATACAACTTTTTAACACAACTATCATAAAGTTCGTACTCGTTTCCCGCTGGAAAGGGAAAAAAGGCTACATATTGATTCCCTAACCTCACTCTCTTTGCAGCGCAACGCACTGTTTGTGTAGAGTAGGGGTATGAAATGAACGTAGCACTTTTTTCCCACTTCGGCGAGAATAAAGTACGAACTTTATGATGGGATGTGTTAAAAAGGGATTTTCTTGTCATTTTCTTGAATAATTTCAACCTTTAAAAAAAATGTGAGACAAAGACGTTTTTAATTGTTGTGTGTGATCCACACGTAACATTATACACGATTTTCTCCATATATTTTGTGACATAAAAAAGAAGAAAAACTACGTCTGGAAGGCGTGCTTTAAAAAGATTTTGACCGGATTTGGGGGCGCGAAAAGTTGAAATAAATTCTGGATTTCCTCACATATGATTAGATATATCGTCGCTTTCGAAGAAAAAGGCGTTACCTGATTTCGGTTGAAAAAGCTATTATTAGCAATATTGAAATTTTTTGGTACTGAATTGAAATAGTACTTTTCGGTAAAGGGTATATCTCCCATTACAATAGTCGAAATGTCCTTCCTGGGCTTTTGAAAACTAAGCTTCATATACTTGTTTGAATACTAAAAGAAGTACGCCCCCCCCCCCCCTAACGTCTTCCGAACCCGTTCCCGTTCGGACCTAACCTCAAAAAAGTCGTGTTTTTACATAGTAATATTTATTTTTGAAACGCGCATTCAAAAACTTCTGAAAAAATTTGGAGTGATAGTTGAAATAATAGTGAATGCTCACATTTAACATTTTCAAGGTCATATTGAAAATTAAAAAAATTCTAAAAAAATTAAAATCGATATAATTTCAACACGAAGATACACACATCTGATTTTTTGTTTTTAAATTACTTATTTTAGTTTTTCCTAAACACTCCAATAGTTTATTTAAGGTGGTTCTCCTCGGATTCCCTAGTCAAAGCAGTGCTAAATGTAGAAGTTACCTAAAATTTAAAAAGCCATAGTTGTAATGTGATTTATTTATTTAAAATGATAGAGATAGTCCATGTATTATAAATAAAGTGTATTTAACATGATTAAGATAACTTTTTTCACAAAATGGCGATTTTCTAGAAACTAGATATCGTCACTACAAACAATTGTTGATAAATCACTGGAATCTTTTTTGTTTCTCAACCGATTTTAATTTTCAAGGTCTCAATTTGCTCCTTAAGAAATTTCATGGGGACTTGCCGAAGGAAAAATAAAAAATTATTCAAAACTCAGAAAGTTATAGATAATTGTTCATAAATTCATGCACGTCGTTAAAACAAAATATTCTATAACTTTCTGAGTTTTGAATAATTTTTAATTTTTCCTTCGGCAAGTCCCCATGAAATTTCTTAAGAAGCAAAATGAGCTCTTGAAAACTAAAATCGGTTGAGAAACAAAAAAGATTCCAGTGATTTATCAACAATTATTTGTAGTGACAATATCTAGTTTCTAGAATATCGCCAAGTCTAAAATAGCTTTTCTTCCTGTGTTACACACCGTATTTTTTTTTAACGACGGCATAATAGGGCCTTTTTTACGTGTGTGAGTCGGAGAGAGGATTCGGCATTTCGAGTCGTACACAACGCAGTTGGCAATCAAAATAATTTGAAATGTATACGCAATGAACTATATAAGGGAGTTTGAAATTTTCAATTCTCATCTGTTTTAAGGTAGAAATGGCCATTCTTACCTCTTTTAGGACAGAAACCGATATCTCTTATAACTTTCATAAAATACGCTCGAAATGCGAAATTTTTTCTCCTACTTCCACCCGTGAAAAAGGCTCTATTTCATGTCCGAGTTGAGAAAAATATAATAATTCAGTCAACAATAAGAAAATGAATATAAACCTATTAATACAAATAAATACTAAATTCATTTGACTTACTTCGTATTATCTCTTAAGATTATTACAATCATTTATGAATCTACTTTGTTAGAAAATAAAAGTATATAATAGAAAAAGAAACAGGGCCAGATCAAGGTATGTGGTGGCCCCCGGGCCTAAGTACGGATGGGGCCCACTATAAGGATTCAAAATTCAATGTTTTGAAATTTGTCAGAATTTTACATACAAAATTCTTCTTGTACAGACATTTACTTAAATTTAAGGAAGACAAGAATGGAAAATACCCTATAAATCTCATTTATAATGGTTTATTTCTTACTTTTTTTTATACAAAATCGCTAATAATGTCATCAAAATCGATGCATTTTAATAAATTATTTTCTATGCATATTACACTATATTCATTTCATTTTTTTGCGCCATGGTACTCCGAAAGTCATTTTTTATTAAGGCTAATCTAAAAAAATGAGGGTGGGTATCAAAAAATAGAATTCTTTTTCAATATAGACAAATTTTATATAGAATTTTACTTTTATGAATGTTCAGAAAGTAGAAAAATTAGATATTAGAAGGGGGGGGGAGTCCAAAGTTTAGACGACTCACTTGAAAATTGAAGTCAACTATAGACGTGCTCGGTTTCGATATAATCTACTGCAGATTGTGCAAAATTTCGAAATTCTAAATTACGAAAATCATATTTTCGAATGTAACAATTCACCTACTGTCCAAAACATTGAATTTCATTAATAGAATTTTAATAGGGATACAATAAACATATTTCGAAATAAGTCATTAGAAACAAGTTATATTTGCGGGGGGGGGTCCAGAGTTTCGACGATTCACTATAAAATTGAAGTCAACTATAGACGTTTTTCAGTTCGACATATGGGAATACAGATTGTTCTTTATTTCGACGTTCTAAATTACGAAAATCATATTTTCGAATGTAACAGTTCACCTACTGTCCAAAACATCGAATTTCACCCATACGATCTCAAAGAAAATATAACCTGTTTCTAATGATTTATTTCGGAACGTCTATATTGTACCCCTATTAAAATTCTATTAATGAAATTCGATGTTTTGGACAGTAGGTGAAGTGTTACATTCGTAAATATGATTTTCGTAATTTAGAATTCGAAATTAAGAGCAATCTGCATTATAATATGTCGAACTGAAAAACGTCTATAGTTGACTTCAATTTTATAGTGAATCGTCGAAAGTCTGGACCCCCCCCATATTTGCTTTGAAATCGTATTGATGAAATTCGATGTTAACTTTGGACCCCCCCCCCCTATTAGAAGTGGAATTATTTTAAAAAATGATTACGTCGAAATAATTAAATATAGAATATAAATTTCAGAAAAATATTTTATCGGAAAAATAACATGATTCCAATAGCTGAAAATAAAGAAATCATATTCTATAGAACGTTCATGTTTTCGAAAATGCTAAATTTAAGAGAAATAAAAAGGGCCAATCTTTCGAAACATATTGTGTAGAATGCACAATAATAATTTAAGTTTTCGAAAATAAAAATATAGACAAACCTTTTTAGAATTTTTAGCTATTCGAAATGCAATTGTTTAAAGATAATAATTTGCAAATGTAAAATATAGAAAGTCCAAGATTCCAAAAATACAAATTTAAAAGGTTTAAACTTTCGAAAAACCAATTAAGAATATTCAAACTTTCGAAAAAAATATATTAACCTCCAAAGAGAATTTTTGTCAACGGGGGGGTCCAGAGTTTCGACGATTCACGGGGGGGGGGGGGTCCAAAGTTTAGACGACTCACTTGAAAATTGAAGTCAACTATAGACGTGCTCGGTTTCGATATAAGCTACTACAGATTGTGCAAAATTTCGAAATTCTAAATTACGAAAATCATATTTTCGAATGTAACAATTCACCTACTGTCCAAAACACCGAATTTCATTAATAGAATTTTAATAGGGATACAATAAACATATTTCGAAATAAATCATTAGAAACAAGTTATATTTGCTTTGAGATCGTATTGATGAAATTCGATGTTTTGGACAGTAGGTGAACTGTTACATTTGAAAATATGATTTGCGTAATTTAGAATTTCGAAATTACGAACAATCTGCATTATCATATGTCGAACTGAAAAACGTCTATAGTTGACTTCAATTTTATAGTGAATCGTCGAAAGTCTGGACCCCCCCCCCTTGTAAACTTTATTGCATGTAACATGCAATAATTTGGGGGGATCCAAAGTTTCGACGATTCACAATAAAATTGAAGTCAACTATAGATGTTCTGCATTCCGACATAAGAAACTGCAGATTGTGCAAAATTTCGATATTTTGGACAGTAAGCGAATTGTTACATTCGAAAATATGATTTTCGTAATTTGTAATTTAGAATTTCGAAATTTTGCACAATCTGCAGTTTCTTATGTCGAAATACAGAACATCTATAGTTGACTTCAATTTTAAAGTGAATCATCGAAACTTTAGACCCCCCCCCCCATAATTTGATCTTTTCGAAATTTCGAACTTTCGAAAGTATGAACTTTTCGACATTTTGAGCTTTCGAAAGTTTGATCTTTCTACATTTTGAGCTTTCGAAAGGTTGATCTTTTTACATTATGAACTTTTGAAAGTTTGATCTTTCTAGATTATAAACTTTCTATATTTTGAACTTTTGATTCTATAAACATTTTGTAATTGGAATTTTTGATCTTTTAATATAGCTAAATATCGTACCAGATTCTACATTTTTATCATTCGAAAACATTATTTTCTAAATTAAGTACAGATATTTTCTATAGATGCATATTCTACAATTTACATTAGATAAATTGCGTTATCGAAATTGCGCCATTCTGAAATAGTGAAGTCAATTCTATAAATGTACTTTCTAAAATTTTAATATTCGTCAAAGTGGTACTTTGTAAAATCGATTTCGACATCATCAATTTTCGACATTATGAATTTTTAATTTTTAATTTTTTACATTCCATGTTTTCCATGATAAAAATTTCTAATATATTACTTTTATGAAAAAAAATATTCTATTTTTCGATACCCACGCGAAAATGATCTCTCGCCACTACAATTAGCAGGAAGTATACATAAAAATATTCGCATAGCTACCTCAAAATTTGGAAAAACAGATGAAAGTTTTTCAGTATATAGTAACTGATACATCTTCTCTATTGATTTTTTAATTGCCACATCAAGCTTAGCCTTTGGTTCCACGTATAATTTAAAGCGAATAAATTCAGGTGCAATGACAGATGCATCGAAATGATATGGATAGTTTTCACACAGTTTTTCACAGTTTTTTATTATACTCTCTTCATCTATATCTAAGATATTACTAATAATTTCAAATCTTTCAAATATAGCTGTATACTCTGTGCTTCGATGTTCGAGTTCCATCAGTAATTTATCAATAATTGGCAGAAAAACTTCAATCTCAAGTTTGTCTTTACTTTGTAAGATCATATTTTCAGTCGAAGAATCAGAAAATGTCGTATCTCGGACACACCAAAACATTTCATCGTAAGTCCAAATTTGGTGATTTTTTTAAAATTTCACTTGTAGTTTCGTTAGAGCTTGAAAAATGACCAGACAAAATTTTAAATCATTCTGATAATTTTTAGTTCTATAATTTAAGTAAAACAAGTAAAACAAGTAAGACAAGTTGCATGCCTACGTAATTCCGTAATGTGCGTGGACCTCGTATCCCGCGCCTACTTGGGTTTAAAAATTATTTAAATGATCGTTTGGCTTTTTTTCATGTATACATGACTATCTTATATTCGTAGACCTCGCGTCCCCCAGCTACTTGGGTTTAAAAATTGTTTAAATAATTGTCTTGCTTATTATTGCACATGTACGTGATCCTCTAATATTCGTGCACGGAGAGAAATTTTGTAGTGAAAATTACAAATATTCGAGACAAAATTACCAGTTTCTATGGTAATGGATGGACAGACTGACAATTTCAAACTTTTTACCAAAGTGCCTTGGTAAAATTTTTTTTTAGTTAATTTAAATTAAAAAAATGAACTTTTTTTATCCTTATTGATGGATATATAGTATTTTAATATAGAAATAGAAACAGAAACAAGGATGAAAAAACATTAAACTGAAAAAAAATTTTTACGGAAGCGGGATTCGATCCGACGATCTTTGGGGGTTGAGAGTCCGACGTTCTACCGACTGCGCCACGGAAGCTGTTACCAACAGTCATTTGAATCGCCGTTATTACTTACTGAAAATATGTGTATTGTTTTCATTTTAACGTCGCGCACGCCTCTAGTATCAATCTTCTGAAACACAATAATGCGCAGTGCGCATGCGCGAATACACAAATACCAGGTTATTTGGTAAAATTTATCAGTTTTCTTAGTAAAAATTCTTAGGTTACCTTGTAAAAATGACTAGATCTCAATTTTTACCAGTGTGTCTGGTAATTTTTATTCCGATAATTTGGTATTTTTTTTAAGTGGTTATGGTAGTTTTTCCTGGGAAACTTATAAATTGTATTAGAAACCTGGGAATATCATGGCTTTTGACAGTCTATCCATGCACTACCAAGGCACCTTGGTAATTTTTACTCTAAAATTTCTCTCCGTGTGGACATCATATCCCCCGCCTACTTAGGTTTAAAAATTGTTTAAATAATTGTCTTGCTTATTGTTGCACGTCTACGTAATTCCCTAATATGCGTGGACCTCGCGTCCCCCTGGTACTTGGGTTTAAAAATTATTTAAATAATAGTCTTGTTCATTAATGCATGTCTACGTGACTCCCTTATATTCGTAGACCTTGCGTTCCCCGGCTACTTGGGTTTAAAAATTATGTAAATAATAGTCTTGCTTATTAATGAATGTCTACACGACTCTTTTATAGCATGGGCCTCGCGCCCCCCTGCTACTCGGGTTTAAAAATTATTTAAATAATCGTTTTGCTTATTGTTTCATGTTTTTCAAGATTTTTGGAAAATAATATTATTTAGTTTTTTTGATAATTTTATTTTATATCGATTTTTCATTCTTTGAAGAAATAATTTTCATTTGTTTTTAATGATAACATTGAGATATTTGAATCGTATGGGAAGCATTCCAATATTTTCTAAAAAAAAAATTCTCTAGGTATCACGGTTCTTTTATTTTTAACAAAAACGTGTTTTTTTGTTTTTTAAAGCTTATAACTGCCAAACTAAACGGTCAATTTTTTTAAAAAAAAAATCATGATAATGCAGAATATAAGTAGCTATAATCTGTATAAATTTGAATCCATTCTATTGATTAGTTATTGAGAAAAAAATTGAAAAGCGAAAAAAATTAGTTTTGTATGTAACACGGTAACTGGAGTAAAATTGGCTTAATCGCTTTAAAATTTCTTGTGGTGGTAGATTTTGGAAAGCTCTCAGTCGAGTTATTTGGGTAAAATGATTGGTCCATAAATTTTGGAGTTATTTGAGGTTAAAAATTGTTTAAGTTTTTTTTCAAATCATAATTTCTCAAAAAGGGCTCGATGTATCAGCTCCAAATTTATAGATAATTTTGTGTGTGATATAGATGATATATGTGCGAATTTTCACCAAGATCGTACGATTACTTTTTGAAATATTTGTTATTGAAAATTTTCGTGTTTTGCAAACTTTCTTTCCTTGTGGCCTGATAACTAGAGAAAACAAAAATCGGTTTAATTATGTTGAAATTTTGTGGAAATGTAGAGTATATATATATATATATATCCTGTATTAGGGGAGAAGCGGCATGATTGGCGCACCTAACCTTTATTCTTGATTATTTAAATGAAAAAATAGTTAAAACATAAAATGAACTATACATGAAGATAGCCAAACATCTACTGTATCAAACTAAAAACTTTTTTACAGCATAGAATTTACAATTTATTGAATATAAACGATTTATTAAAAAAAAAAAAAAATTTGCGCCATTTAACCCGCCGCTTGCGGATTGATTGGCGCACACGTACATAGCTTTAGATCTCTTGCGCAAACTAATGTGCTGCACTTGCCCGAATAGACTTTCCATCTTTAACATCATTTATAGCACTTTCCAACTTATCTTTGTCCCACTGGTTGTATTTTTTTGCAATCTTGCCCATCTAAATATTTGTTCAAGGACGATATTACTTTATACACACTTGCTGTGCGAGTAAAAATATCAAATAATGCACTTAATGCGTAAACATTATAACAAGAGAATATAAGAATGCAGTCATTTTGATAAATCAAAGCTAGGCGGTGTATTTTCATGCCTGCGCCAATCAAATAGCTTCGTACTTTTTTATTATTTCAACTTATTTGCTAATTATAAATAAATAAATGTAATAATCGAGTTTTATTACATGAAAGTAAATAAATTAAACTATGTTATGGCGTATTTGTCTTTATTATCATAGTATTTCAGATTTGTCATTTGATCAATTTAGAACATGATACTGACCACATGAAAAGTGACTCAAAAATGCTTTTCTTAATATTTTATCGGAATAGGCTCCAATATTAATGGTTTTGTGTGTGGTTATTAATTTTGTATTTTTAATTAAGAAAAACTAGCTTGCATGTCGAAAATCTGAATAATAATTCTAATAATCATGTGCGCCATCGAAACCGCCGCGCCAACCAAGCCGCTTTTCCCCTGTATAGTTGTAAGAGGCTTGCATGCGACTCAGCCCCTCCTCCCCCTCCTCCGCCGTCCTCGCCAACCATCCCCCCTCCTCACAGCCCCTCTTCAGCCCTTCCTCAAAATAAGGTTAAAATATAACTAGAAATAGGTGTATTTAGCATTACATTTTCTCCTCAAAACCCCTCCCTCCTCCTCACCTCTCCACGCCACTCCTCCCCCCTCCTCCTGCCCCTCCTCCTACCCCTTCTCATAATATTATATTGTACATCTAATTAAAGATGAATTGTAGAAATTCAAAATGGCGGATCCAATATGGCTGTCAAAATTTCGAAGGAAGCTTTTATTTTGCTTAAATTTCGTATACAGGGGTTTTCGATGTCGCTGATCACGATTTTGCTATCAGACTTTCAAAATTCTAAATGGCGGATCCAATATGGTAATTAAAAATTCGAAAAAAGCTTAGATTTTGTTTAAAATTGGTATACAGGGATTTTCGGGGTCGCTGATCAAGTTTTTCTATTATACTTTCGAAATTCAAAATGGTGGAACCAATATGGCGATTGAAAGTTGGAAAAGTGCTTAGAGTTGGCTGAAAATTGGTTTACAGTGGCCTTCGAGGACGCTGATGAAAATTTTGCTATTGGACTTTCGAAATTCAAAATGGCGGATCCAATAAGGCTGTTAAAAGTTCGAAGGAAGCTTAGATTTTGCTTAAAATTTGTGTACAGGGGTGTTCGAGATCGCTGATCGCGATCTTGCTAGCAGACTTTCGAAATTCAAAACGACGATAAAAAATTCGAAGAAAGCTTAGATTTTGTTTAAAATTGGTATACAAGGATTCCGAGATCGCTGAACAAGTTTTTCTATTAAACTTTCGAAATTGAAAATGGCGGATCCAATATGGTGGTTAAAGATTCGAAAAAAGTTTAGGTTTTTCTCAAAATTGGAATTCACAGGTTTCGAAGTTGCTGATCACGATTTTACTATCAGACTTTCGAAATCCAAATGGTTGATCCAATATGGCGGTTGAAAGTGCGAAAAAAGCTTAGATTTAGCTCGAATTTGTAACACATGGATTTTCGAGGTCGCTGTTCACGTTCTTGCTATCAGATTTTCGAAATTCAAAATGGCGGTAACAAGCTCGAAGGAATCCTAAATTTGGCTTAAAATTTGTATACTAAGGTTTGCAACACTAATCACGATTTTACTATCAGACTTTCAAAATTCGAAATCGTAGATCCAATATGGCGATTGTAAGTTCGGAAAAAGCTTAAATTTTGCTGAATATTGGTATGCAGGGGAAAATTGGTATGCAGGGGTATTCGAAGTCGCTGATCACGATCTCGCTATCAGACTTTCGAAATTCAAAAGGGCCGTGAAAAGTTCGGAAAAAGCTTAGATTTTTGCTTAAAATTTGTATACAGAGGTTTTCGAGATCGCTAATCAGAATCTTACTATAAGACTTTAGAAATGTAAAATTGCATTTTGTTGAAAATTGGTTATATAATACTCTACTCTAAACTATTTCTTTTAATCTTAGAATAAAAACTAATAATAAATAAATAGTTCACCAACTTATGAATGGGCGGTTGGCGAGTGGAGAGAGCAGGGGGGTACCACCCCTAGTTTTATATATATATATATATATCTGCTATATAGTTCTAAGCGTTATTCGTGCCACGCAGACCACCCTCTCCTCCCCTCGCTTCCTCACCACCCCTCAGACCCTGCTAAAAATAACGTAAAATTTTGATTTTTTTACGCTATTTAGAGCATATGGCAGAGCCCCCCCCTCGCCCCCCGCGCCACCATCGTACTCCCTCGTACCCCCTTCAGACCCCCCTCGTGACCCCTCTCATTTCTAAAACATATATCAGATAAAATAACTTCATTGATCACTGTGCTCTATGTTGGTAAATTGTGACAATGCCCGCTCTCTAGTTGAGTTTTGTGCATATTTAAACAAATACAATATCCCCATTGCACCAATTTGTTGGTGTTTGCTCGAATATTCCCATTTTTTTATTGAAACGAAAAATAGTTATCTACGTCACCTTATATTTACATTAACAGAAGCATTGGATATTTATTTAAAGTGGGTATCTTTCGCCAATAGTTCTACGTAAACACTTATCTTATATGTTATTACAAATATATTTTTAAGGAATAGATAAGTCGAAAAATGAAGCACATATATCTTCAGAGAGATATTAGGGCACGAAACGTAGAAACAGGAACCTGGAGACAAGGGCGTAGAGACAGAGGCGGAGGGACAGACACATAGAGACAGAGTCGGAGAGACAGAGACGTGGAGTCAGATACGTTAAAACAGAAACGTAGAGACAGAGACGTAGAGACAGGCGCGTGGAGACAGAGACATAAAGATAGAGACATACAGACAGAGTCGAAGTGACAGAGGCATAGAAACATAGTCGGAGGGACAGAGACGTGGAGACAGAGACGTGAAAAGAGTAAGAGAGCGATTAAAAACAGAAACGTAGACACAGGACCATAGAGACAGAAACGTAGAGACAGGGATACAGAGACAGTAACGTAGAGTCAGGCGTGTAGAGACAGAGACATAGAGACCGAGACGTGGAGACAGTCCACATTAATTGTAATCAAGTACCGGCCATAAGAACTTTTCGTACCTCGCGTATAAAATTACATTTTACGCCCACGTTGTAACTTCAAAATTATTCAGCCAGCGGGCATAAAGTACTACATAACGCCCAAGAGGTCCAATAGCTCACACACTCCTACAAAACTTTATAGTACCTACGTACTTTACGCCCACGTGGGCGAAAATTATTTTAATTATATAACAATAATGCATTCTTTTTATTTCTAAAATTCATACGCATTTTTTCAGGTATTTACGAAAAGTCAAAGCCTATATAAAAAAATTACACAGTTACCAACACATCACTATTCTTCATTATTCCTCCTCAATTTTGGACTTTCTATAATATTACGCACCTTGGAAGGACAAGAGAAGTCTAGAGCTGCTCTAGCAGAGGTGGTCCTCCGATGTCCCGTACATACTTGGCGGGCCCGACGGTTTGCAGTCTATTAAAACCAATATAATCTTTGAAAAGGTAGACTTGTGTTTTAAAAGTAATTCTTTAGAAATTAGGATCAGTTTGTATTGAATCAAATTTGGGAGAAATATTGCTCACAGGGTGTTATAGATCACCCACTGGTAATAATAATATTTCAATGGTAGATTGGTGCAAGTTAATGAATAAGATTAAACAACATAAAATTAGACACTTTGTTATGGCAGGTGACTTTAATGCACACCACACCTCTTGGGGTAGTGCAAAACAATGTAATAATGGCAAAGTAATAATAGATAATTTGGATTACGATAATTTTATATTACTTAATAATGATAAACCAACTAATGTAAGAATTTAAAATCTAGGATACTCCTCATAATGCACTGACCTTACTTTTGTCTCGCCAAACCTAGCACTAATAAGTGATTGGCAGGTTTTAAATGATAGGTGGGGAAGTGACCACTTTCCTATACAACTAGAAATTAATGCTAATCCTATATATAAAAAAAGTTGATTACAAATATCATCTAAACAAAGTTAACTGGGATAATTATTGCAAACACTATATCAAAATATTCTAAATTTGTAGAATTTATTGATAATTCAATTATAAATTCATATAAAGAAAATAATAAATGTGAAATTAACAGAGGCATTAAACTTAGGGAAGATTATGGTAAAAATAAGGTCAAATGTATATGGTGGAACGATGAATGTAGTAAAGCTGTACGTTTGAGAAAAACAGCGCAACAATCAATAAAACACAAGTTTACCTTAGAAAGATTCATTGAGGTAAAAAGAACGGAAGCTTTAGTTAAAAAAACTTTAAAAGAGGAAAAGGCTAAATCTTTTAAAACATTTTGTGAATCGGTTAATCCACATACTAATATTCAAGAATTTTGGAAAAAAATAAAAATTTTTAAAAATGGTATGAATAAAAATCATCAATCGGTTAGTAACGAAAAGCAAGAGATTAACATTAAAGAAACTATAAACAATTTATGCTCTTCGAAAATGAGTATAAATAAACCTCTCAAAAATGTAAATAGTATGGAAGAAGATAAAAACTATGAAAATTTTTTAGATTCTCCCTTCTCTTTTGAAGAACTTGAATTCTGTCTAAATAGTGTTAACACTAAATCTGCCCCAGGTATAGATAAAATAAATTATGAAATTATTTCATATTTACCTGAATTTTACTTAAGAGTTTTGTTGGACTTATACACCGATATATTTCATTGCAAAGTTTTCCCTAAAGAGTGGGAAACCTATTTAGTCAAATTTATACCTAAAGGAAACTCTCATAAAGTTACACCTATATCACTAGCTTCGTACACGTTAAAAGTGATGGAAAGATTAGTTAAGGGGGTGTGGTACTCATGCACTCTGTTTTACCGGCAGAACTCGGTAAATTCTATATTATTAAAATAAATATATCGAATTACGTCTTATAAAGAGATAGTTGCCCTGTTCAATGTAATAATCTACCAGCTTGCGCAGTTTTGAGCCCAAATATCAACGGCACCCTAAAAAATTTTGCGAACGAAAGGACCCCGCACACAATGTATGGGAAAAAATCATTCGGTCAAATTGAACGAAACTTTGAAAAAAGATAGATCTTGAGATCCTGAAGAAATCTATGTTTTTCTAAAGTTTCTTTCAATTTGACCGGATGATTTTTCCAATACATTATGTGCGGGGTCCTTTCGGTTATTTTTGTTCGCAAAATTTTTTAGGATGCCGTTGATATTTGAGCTCAAAACTGCGTAGGCTGGTAGATTATTACATTGCGCAGGGCAACTATCTCTTTATAAGACGTAATTCGATATATTTATTTTAATAATATAGAATTTACCATGTTCTGCCGGTAAAACAGAGTACATGAGTACCACACCCTCTTAAAGAACGCCTTCAATGGTGGTGCGAAACCAATGGTGTATTAGCTGATTCTCAAATGGGCTTTCGGAAAGGCAAATCTTGTGTGGATAATTTAAGTATCCTAACAACTGATGTACAAACAAATTTTTACCAAAAAGACACCGTAGGAGCTTTGTTTTTGGATGTAAAGGGAGCATATAAATGATGTAATCCCTCAATTACTCATTGATGATTTGATAGACTTAGGCATTCCAAAGAAGATAGTATCGTTTATTAGTCACTTGATATTAAAACGTAGGGTATTATTTTGTACAAATGATCAAATCATTGAAAGAATTATAAGTAAAGGCCTACCTCAGGGCAGTGTTTTGAGCCTTCTTTTGTATGCAATTTACACAAGAAAATTGGAAAAAATTATAAATGATACTTCTAATATACTACAATTTGCCGATGACATATGAGAAAATCCACGGAACCTTTAACTGTTTTGATACTTTTTTCTTAAAGTAATTTATTGCTGCTATCAGTTGAGCGTGCGAAGCACACAAACGAGACAAGGTGTAAAATTTTCAATTTTTACGTAGAAAATCAGTCCGGTAATCCATATTAGTGTGCCACGCATGCTCAAGTCTGGGGATGTAAAAAACTGTCGAAAAAAGTCCACTTTTTCCACCTTTTCCAAAAAGTGGACTTTTTTCGACAGTTTTTTACATCCCCAGACTTGAGAATGCGTGGCACACTAATATGGATTACTGGACTGGTTTTCTACGTAAAAATTGAAGATTTTACACCTTGTCTCGTTTATGTGCTTCGGACGCTCAACTAATAGCAGCAATAAATTACTTTAAGAAAAAAGTATCAAAACAGTTAATGGTTCCGTGGATTTCCTCATATGCATATACAATAAAGAGATTAATATTACTGTTGAAAATAAAATACGCAAATTCAAATTAGAGGCAGCTTCAATTGTAGAGTATTTTATACCACTCTAACCTCAAAATCACAACTTCGATATGATTTTTCGGCGCTCGTGGTATAAAATACCGTTCGAAACTAGTGCGTAAGTCGATTATTTAGGTGGTGTGACTTTTTCGCACTCGCTTCGCTCGTGCAAAAAGTCACACCAGCTAAATAATCGACTTCCCCACCCATGTCGAAATGTACTATAAAAGAAAGAGTGCTCGAAATAGTTTCTGAGATGTTTTTATAATATTTGATAATTATAGAATGAACAAATACAAAGATACATTATATTAATATTAATAATGAGAGAATTAGTACATCTGAATATGTTAAATTCTTATGTCATAAAGGTTTCTCATCAATGAGAATTCTTAGTTGCTTAAGAAGGACATGGTCGGGAGCAGACCCATCATCTCTCCTACAACTATATACAGCTTTAATTACATCTCGAATAGAATATGGTGGCTTTCTTATCTTCTCGTGTTCAAGTACAAATTTTAACAAATTACAAAGAGCACAAAATACTGCAATTAGAATCGTATTACGGTATAGGAAAAGTACGCCTATTAATGTAATGACAGCCGAATCAAAAATTTTATATTTAAGTACTAGGATGAAAGAATTAGCTTGTAAATATATTGTAAAATGTCTTTCAGATAGTAACAGTCCAATTATCAAAAATTTAGAACGCCTTACAGAGGTTTCAGAAATATATACATTCCAAGGTAACTATTCTACGCTACTTAAATTGAATGCTATCAAGTATAGTAGATAAGCTATGCCGATTCTAGGCCATGCCGATTCTGGGCCATGCCGATTCTGGGCCATGCCGATTCTGCCCCCTCCTCCCCCTCCGGGTCGGTAAGGTAGAGCACTAACTAAACATTTTTTTTCAAATTTCAGAATGTTATTTTTAAATTTCATATTACGAATAAATGCTATTAAGAAAATTTTTTTCTTTTTTAGACAGATGGAATAGAACCCCCGATCTTTGGATTACTGAGCGCCCGTCTTACCACTAGACTAATGTTTCATCGTTACATGTCTAGCACTTTTTGCGGGTGTTTGAGGAAAATTTTTTCCACGGCGTCTTTTTCTTGTAGTTGTTTTGTTGTTGCGCAGGAGCAACGGTCGAGCTGTTTTGACCCATTTTGATGAAAGGTAGCTGTATGCTGTGACAGTATCATATCCATCTAGCGGTCATCTAAGAAACTATACAAAATTTGAAGGGGGATTGGAGCCCCACCTCGCTCCTATCCTGTGAGGTTCTACCCGTCTATCAACCCCTCCATTACCCTTCAAATTTTATTTTTCAATTGGAAACGGCTCTTTGAAGAGACAGTGGTTCACTATTGTCCGTTAGAAAAACTAATTCCTTTAAGACGAAGTCGTTCCCTGGCTGTTTGAAGCCTTGCATATTTACCACATACTCCATCTTACTTGAATCTTTTATATCCCTTTGTCTCGGGTAGATTGTGTGTATTAGTTGAATATTTTTGTGGGTATTCTTTCCAATTTGAATTAGTATTCTCCTTCTTGTTACTATCTAAACCAGGGGGAAGTTTTACTACGCTTTGACCCATTTCACTCTTGATGTGGCAGTAGAATGAGTTCCCCATGCTCGAGACTTCATTTTATACCCTATCCACTTCCCCCACCGTCATCTATCGCGAACCGCCGCCACCGCAACGAGCTGTGATTGGTTCCCCAACTGGTAGCTGCGAGCGTCGAAGCCCCACCTCGTTCCTATCCTGTGAGGTTCTACCTGTCTACCAACCCCTGCATTTTCCTTAAAATTTTATTCATCAATATCTTCCCATTCCATAATGTCTTCCCACTCCATGTTGGAATCGTTGAGGTAAAACTATTTCATGCGCTTTACGTTGTAACGAGTACAAGTACTTTTGTACGCTCCATTATGGTTAGTACATATAGTCACTGATCTTCGATAATCGAACGATGGATAGCCCATTTCAGTGATATCAGTAACTTTAAAGTTGAAACGCTCTAATCACAACTTTTTTATCTCACCAATGACAAAAATTCTTTTAGCATCTTTCAATGCATCTTGCAGAATTTTTCCAATTTCAGTATAGCTACAGTCACCACCATTCCACGATAGTCCATGATAGTAAAGTTCTAACCACAAATTTTCACTTTTGTATTTTTCTGTTAGTCTTTGCCAAGGAAATGGTGGCTTGAAGAGGTGCACCACTGGCTCATCGCCATCGTTGAAAGACACGAAAGCCAACTCTTTCAAAACGAAATCATTGCCAGGCTTTTTAAAGCCCTGTATATCCACTGCGTAGTCCATGGCTTCGAATTCCAAATGATGAGGACCCAGAGGCTCGCTCGTTTTATATGCTCTTACCACTCTTTAGAGTTTCTGCACGTCGCCACTTACGGGGCTGTATTGAACTATGCGATCGTGCAAGATCAAGCAGTAGGCTGAAGTTCTAGCAGGAAAATTTTCCTTTGCTTCAAATTCCAGACGAATGTCTACAGGGACGCTTTTTAAGGACTCGTTTTGTTTTGAGCAGTCTAGTACTATCAGCGGTATGTAAGCGAGATATTGCTACTTTTTCAACATCGGTTCTGGATCTTTGCCATAATAAGAATTTTGAAAATTAGCGTACATATCGTAGAGCATGGCAAATTGATTACGATTCACATCGAGGTTAAGATTACCATACGGATATGACTGAGAATTGAGAAAGAGTTTTACATTTGTAAGATTGCAATGATCAAACTGGCTAGCATTTGTAGCTCTTCGATCTTTTCGATTAGTTTGAAAACATAAGACGACGAAGCGTGGTTTTTCAAGTTGATTTTGATGTTTTTACAGTCCATACCTGTCTCGACGTAATCGGAAGTAGTGGGTACTCGTACAATTCCCACGTGCGAAAACTCATGGCAATGGGGCGATCTTTCCCCACGAAATCGAGTAAGCGAATTTTGTTAGAGTTCAATGCAACTACGTATGGCATTAGCCATTCGATTCTAGTTATTTCAACATTAAAGTCCTCGTAACCTTCTGGATTGTCTACTCTTATAGTGATTCGTTTAACGGCGTTTAAGTCTTTTCTCGATCTCATGAGAACTAGTTCATGCTTTGCATTTACGACAATTTTACGATAGTCCTCTGTGAAGCCAAAAATTAGGCTCAATGGAATCGATACATTAAAGTAACCAGCATTATCAACAATATTCTGTGTTTCTTCTACATCGATCCAGTCCGCATTTTCAATAATAAAACTCTTGTCGGATTGAGTGACACCCAGCCTTTCATGAGAACGGTTAAACCAACATTTTTACATTTGTCTATCTCAATGGCGTTCAACTCATATCTGATTTCTTCAAACAAGCGGCAAATGGCATTATTCACAAGTTTTGTATTTGTAGTGGGAGTATTATTAGTTTTAACCAATCGCCCACAGATATATAGTGCACTGCGAGAAGGTAAGAGACATAAATCTTGGTGTTGAATAGATATGCGAATTTCATCGCTGTTATTGAATGATGCTGTATACGGTTGGTGAGCATGAACCTCGTAGTGCGCTACGGATTCATCGAAAGTTACAGGTGTTTGTATGCTTAGAATTTCTTCCATTTCATTGAAAGCAGCAAAGGATGATACAAGTTATCTTCTACCAAGTACTACTTTTAATCCTAGACTTTTTAGTATTTGTATGCTCTGACGTGTTAGCGCCTTCGTTGATGACTGATGTGCGGAGGGCATGTTTCTCTGCTTATATAGTTTCTATTATAAATAATTCCCATTATGACTAGCGGATATGCAACCTTATAGTTATAACTTCTCCGTGGAAATTTACTAAATCTCCGTCTTGATCAATGATGCGTACTTGTAAATGATCTATACGCTTTACGGCAATTGGAAGGTAAATGACGTGTGAGGGAACTTCGATGATTTTATAACCTGGAGGTACTGCAGAAAAAAACTCGTGTATCGTGTGTACTTTTTTGTCGTTTATATATGCTCCCGAAGTGATATTATACTCGACTCTCAAAGCGTTGATTTTGAGAATTGTAACAGGTAAATCTGAATTATGAGCAACGTTCGGTTCCAGAACACGTCTGGTGAAGTCCAGTAAACGACTGAGTGAATTTTCAAGTCGAAAATCTATAGGCTGACTACACTTGATTGTACAGCGAAGAGTATTATTGTTTGGCTTTAAATTGAAAGTAATGTCTTTGTGCGCTAATTTTTTACGAAGGAATTTGTTAATATCCCCAATTTCGTAACTTCCTACTGTCAAAGTTAAAACGTTTTCACATACGTAAAACTTATTATTGTTATTGTCTATATTGGGGATTGAATTAAATGTTAAAAGTTCAACAAGCCCTAAAACGTAATTTGTTTGGCGATAACTCGATTGGTGGAAAATACTGTGCTTCTAGTGTAGAAGATGTACCTGAATGTGTCAGAGTTAATGAACCTTCCATGACAGCTTAAATCAGAATGATGCAATGTTTCCCCGACCTCTCCTTATATAGCCCCGCACAAGAATTTTAGACATAGATGTCCGCAATTGTATGTGTCAAAATCTTGAAATCTTTCATGATTATATTTAACTTCGTCTACTCCAAGATATGATATTAAATCTAACGGCGGTCGGAGATCGCAAAAACTATCGAAATATATAACATTGGTATTTTTAAAAGTTTCCATATTTTAATATGTCGGAATCGGTAAGTGCTCGTTGAGGTAATTTCATGAACTTTTTTTTTTAAATGAAGATCTAACCCTACTTTTTGTGGTTTAAGATATAAGCCATTGCCCAACGCTACACTTTCCATAGTTTTATTATGTCTTTTATTTTCTTTCAACTGCTCCTTGGCGGCTTTTGCGTCGTTTACTGCCTTTACTATTCCGGCAGCCCCACCCGCTAGAGCGCCAGTTGCACTCAAACCTGTAAATAGAGGTATGAGAAATGGTAACATACCACCTGTTTTCGCAGGGACTGGCAAAATGCGTGGAATTTTAATATTCTTTTTACCTCCAGCTTCTTTAACAGCGCTCCGAGCTTTTTTCAAGGCTGATCTTATGACTGTTAGAGCACAGTTACTAGGTGTTGATTTAAAGGCACCAGCTTTGATAATATTTTTCAAGGGAACTTGCTTTCTCTTCTTTTTCCTCAAACCCATTCCCAATTTTTTAACCTTATTTTGCTTTTTCTTCTTCAAACCCATGTCAAATCTAGATTTTAATTTCATAGTATTAGTCGCAGCGTATGCAGCCGCTTTTTCGCCAAAAGTAGCGTCTTTTGATTTAACGCGATTCCAAGCTTTTTCAGCTAAAATTTTATCTGCGACGTTTCTCGCTTGAACGTTTTCACGATTTCTAGAATAAGCTATATCGTGCTCTTTACAAGCAGCGTCTAGGGGATTAATTCCAAGGTCTCCTCGAGCTAAACGTTTTGCCAACTTAGTGCCGGGACCGCAGTACTGATAACCAGGTATATGAAGCTTAAATGGAAGTTTATTGATAATTTTATTAACTAAACCGCGTCCGCGTTTGTGAATGATCATCACTCTTCGAAAGTCAACGGGCAACTGACGATGGAAGCTATATAAGACCGCTATTTATACTCATAGCAATCAGTCGTGACTTGGTTGTCATAGAGTAAAGATCATGAACTTTAAAGAGCAATCAGTAAAGCTACCAATAGAAAATTTTGACGCACTCGTAGAACATGATAAAAGAGCAAAGTGTCATGGCGATCTACTTCCTGATAGTATACGAGCCGTCTTCTGCGTCCCATCAAACTGTGGAAAAACAAATAGTCTACTTGCTCTCATAATGCATCCTAATGGCGTTAGATTTGAAAACGTATATGTCTACTCAAAGTCTCTCAATCAGCCAAAATATAAATTTTTAAATGAAATCTTAGAACCTATAGAAGGTGTACAATATTTTCCGTTCAGCGAGCATGATGCAGTTGTCGACCCCGATCACGCACTTCCAAACTCTATCATGATATTTGACGATATAGCTTGTGAAAAATAGGATAATGTTAGGGCCTTTTTCTGCATGGGCAGACATAAAACGGTTGATTGTTTTTATCTATGCCAAACTTATGCTCACGTTCCAAAACATCTTGTCAGAGATAATGTGAACTTACTTGCTATTTTTAGACAAGATGAAGTAAATCTAAAGCATATCTATGACGATCACGCAAATACCGATATGACTTATATACATTTTAAAGAATTGTGCTCTAAGTGTTGGAGAGATGATAAACACGGTTTTCTAGTCATCGGTAAAGATAGAGGAATAAATGATGGTAGATTTCGCAAGGACTTTGACAATTTTGCTATAAATATATCACGCACGTAGGTAACAATCAGCAGTTTTAGACTGAACGTTGAAACAACAACATGGCTGACTTTCAACGAGAAAAAAACGTCTTTCGTCAACTCGTTAAGGCACGAGATGCCATTAAACGCAAATATAGAATATTAAAATTTGAGAAAGACAATGCCGAAAAGATTTTAAATGAAACATTCAAACCAGTAGTTGATCCTCTACAAAAACTTGTAACTCAGAAAAATAAGACCGTTGAACAAAATAATATCGAAGATAACACTGTCGAATAAAGTAGCGTCAAACATAACGAAAGTTCTGACAGTGAGTTCAATGATACGTTACAGAATGCCCACGAGACATCTTTCAAAACAGCAGATAGCGATATCGACGATGACTCTGATTTATATGTCAAGGCCCTGAAGCTCATTCAACCTCAGTATCTCGACAAAATTTATGGTGTACGAAATGAAAAGGGTGAATTTTTTATTGATAATTTACCGATTAGCTTTCATAATAATAAAATTAAAATTAACGGAGTAGCATACCTGAAAACTACAGGATTACTCGAGTTACTCATAGCGAAACAACCAAATAAAAATAATATAAGTTCAGATGATTTAAAAAATTATCGCAAAATTTTAAAATTATCGTCTGCTCATAAAAGGCGATATGACAAGAACGAAAAGATTCGTGTTCATAATAGTAATAAATTTAATAATATTATTGCTCCATTGTTCAATATTACCTCGAAAACAATCACCGGAGAATCGATTAAAGGTGGCTCATTACCTCGCTATAAAATTGCAAAAAGCGTACTGCCTTGGACTACGTCTACTGGGACGATCCAAACGAGCTCGTTGATTGAAATTACTAACAGCTGAAAGATCTGCCGGAAATCCAAGTCACGTAAACGAGATACACTCTATAATCGAAGAATTGCGTGAAGTAGGCTATATATATTGAGCGCACGCGAATATATGACTCATTCTTAAAATGAGCGTTGACGTGTTTGGACGTAACCTTGGAAAAACCGAAGGTAGTCGAGGGCCACCTGGCGTTGGCTTTAAAGTCATGACTGACCTCAACAACCGAGCGATGTTGTAAATTTATAGACTCTACGAACCTTATTCAAATAGAAATTCGAGTAATGACTGACATAACTACGAGACTTAGAACTAGTCTGGATGACTTGGATATAATAGTTGATAATCATAGAGATGAACTTGATGTACAGATATCTCAAATAAAAGCTGACATTTTGACTATAAAAGAGGCTATGGCACAGCTAATCGATCATTAATTCCACAAACATGGAACACGAAAGACTAGATGAAGAACTACAAAAACGTGCAAGACATAACTATACACGTCGAAATTTTGACGTGCATGGTTTGGACGAAACTTGGCAAGCAGATCTCGTCGAAATGATTCCTTACGCTCGCGACAATAAGGACTATAGATATCTGCTCACTATAATCGACATTTTCTCCAAATATGCATGGGCTGTTCCTGTAAAGAGAAAAACAGGCAAAGATGTCTCAGAAGCTATGAAATCTGTGCTGGCTAAAGGCAGAGTACCGAAAAATCTCCATACCGATAGAGGTAAAGCATTTTATAACACAGATTTTCAAAAACTTATGAACACATACAAAATAAAGTTTTACTCAACCTTTAGTAATCTAAAAGTAGCGATATGTGAACGCTTCAATCGCACCCTAAAAAGTGCAATGTGCAAAAAATTCAGTTTGCGCGGTAACTATAAATGGCTAGATAGTTTACCTGATTTACTTATCACATACAATAATCGTAAACATCGTACTATTGGTGTGAAACCTAAAGATGTAACCACTACTAATGAAGCAGATATACTACGAAAATTTACTCATAAAGTATCTAAGAAGATTAAGCCAAGATTTAAAATTGGTGACAAAGTCCGAGTGAGCAAGGCTAAAGCAGTATTTGATAAAGGATATACTCCCAATTGGTCTACAGAAATATTTACAATTGTACGTGTAGCAGCTACAAATCCTCCAACTTACCATCTGAAGGACTATCAAGATCAGTTCATCTCAGGCGACTTCTATGAGCAAGAACTGCTTAAAGCAAAGTATCCGGATATTTATCTCATAGAAAAAGTAATAAAAAAAAAGGAAGTAAAATGTTTATAAAATGGCTTGGATTTGACAATTCACACAATAGTTGGATTAATAAAACAGACATATAAATTTAATAAAAAGATGTGAAAAAAATATATGTAAATTAACTATTAACTGTAAATTAATGATAAATTAACTATTAATGTATGAATTTTATAGTAATTAAAAGGTAATTAAATAAATAAACTTCATTTAAGAAAAAATAGATTTTGTTTTATTATAAATGATCTTATAAACTATATGTATAAATACACACACACACACACACACACACACACACACACACACACATATTTACACACTTATAATTTACCACTAAACTGAACAGTAGAGCCTTTACACGTTAAAAAAATTCGTACTTATTTGCGGCATCTCACAATTCATTAAAGAAGTTGTCATGTTCTTCTAATGTGGCACACACTCTCTTTGGCAGGAAAATCTGGAACTCATCATCCAGCACTGCCATTAACTTCTTGCCATATTTGGTTGACACCTCCTTGAATCGTGTGACCATAAATTTATGACCATCACTTAATTCACCGATTTTCTTGGTTGGTAGATGTTCACCAAGAGCAATAGCATTCAATTTTGTGAGATCCATCTATAACAGAAGAGAGAGAGAGAGAACAAATTATTTTCTTGACTTTAATAATATTTCAGAAATAAAAAAAATCGAATTTATTAAAGAAATGATTTTTAAAATAAAAAAAACGTTTGTTAGAGTTTAATAATATTTTAGAACAAAAAAAGAAAAATTTAACAGAATAATAATTTTTGAAAATAAAAAAAAAACAAATACTAACCATGAAAATATAAACGTTGCTTTCAAGTTTTAAATTTCTTGCTCTGTATTTCGTCGTCGTCCAACAATCGATTCAGCTCAAGTTTTTTTACTGCTTGCTGCTGCTGCTGTTGAACTTCAATGTTGAGAACTCTTGGTCGGTTGACGAACGGAATGAGCTCTGGTTTCTGAAGCGCCTTCATATATAGGCGGCGGCTCGAGCTGGTTCCCCACTAGAGGTTCGAGCGGTGGTGGCGGCTGTTCCTCCTCCAATTGCATCGCTTCTACCCTCACCATAGGTTTCAGCGGTGGCGACTCGAGCTGTTTCTCCAATTGCAGCGCTTCTACCCCTACCAGAGATTTGAACGGCAGCAGCGACGGCGGCTCGAGCTGTTCCCCCACTTCCATCTGCACGGCTTTTACCCCCACCGGAGGTTCCTTCCCCATCATGTAATGGCGCCATGGTAAGGTGTCAGTTGTGTTGGAAAGTAGATAGCGCTTATCATCGCGAGCACTTAGAGCAATTTTGGTTTCCTTCTCAGCGTGCAACACATGATGACGAGACCTGATGTTTCGCTGCTCTCGTGTAATCACCACTTTTTCATGCATACATTTTACGTAGTCTTCAAAGGTGATGGTAGTCTTAATTACATTACTTTTTATCTTCACTTTCTTGATAGAGTTTTGATTTTGCACTCTTATACTGTACATTTTGCTCCTAAATCCTATAAACCCCAACATGATTTGTCCGTTACACTCATACTTCATCAAGCCAACTATTTTTTTTATTAGCACGAGGCATGTTGAACGGATTATTTTCAGGGTAGTCAGAAGTGTCAAACTCATGTATGTCTCTCTTCATAACATCGCACATGTTGACGTCTGTCACTTCATAAACTAAGCTGTCTGTGTCGGTGTATAATAGTTTGCAATTGTCACTTACACGACCTAGCATGTAATCATAGTCAAACCTATACACAAGAGTTTTAGATAAATCCAAAACAGTTAGTCCAATGTATATCGGTTTCTTAATGATGATTTCCATACGTGACATCTGCACTGCTACAAGCTCTTCATCAAAGATCGTACAGCTGTGATAGTTTGGTCTGGCTATGAGAGCTTCTGCGCCATAGCGCCCAGTCCACTTATTCACAAGTTTAACGTCAACATGCTTGCGCTCATTCTCCATCGTTTTACCATAAACTGCGTTATTAAACAGCTTGAAGAGCATTTTCTCAAATTCATTTTTGGCATTTTTTCTCTTTTCACTGTTCAAGTCGATGTATTTTTTCAACCAGCGACTTTGATTGAATTGGAGAGCACGATGAACTTTTTTCAAACGCAGTCCATTTGCCAATGCCTGTTTGAGAACACGATAGTGGAGAACGTAACGCTCCTTATTATAGAGCGTCGTCATCAGCTTCGTTTGCTTTGAGCCTGGTGGTGCCATATGTTCAGCGCACAATGGAAGGTCCTTATGCATTTCATGAAGTATCTCAGGATACTCCAAATCTACTTCGAGTATATATCCGTAGGGATGGTCGTCGGGATATTATAGAATCCGGGCTGCTCAACGTCTTCTACTCATTTGAATCCTCCATAGGGAAGAGGTTCAGTCATAGCCCAGCCATACAAGTTGTTGACATCAAAATACATGAGGTACTTGTCACCTTCGTTGGGCTTATAATCTTCTCCCATGTATAGATTATTCACTTTGGCATAGCGATTACAACACTGACTGATGCCTCCTCTTATACCACGCTCGATGACTAAGAGCATGTCAATGTCAGTCAACAGTTCTAGCTTCACCTGCAATCATAGATAAAATTAATATTTTTCATCATCATGTTTATATTAGTTAATATTTATTATATTACCTGTGTATATTTGAGCATGGCATCCCACGTCAAGCCAGGTGTAGTGTAATAATGAGCAGCATCCAACCCATAAGCCTCTAGACAGTTGCTTCTCAAGTTCTCGAAGACTTCAACGAAAAGCAACACATCCGTCTTGAGATGTAGATCAGAGTATTGTCCAAGGTTTTGGATGTTAAACTTATTCCAAACATTCTTGGTATGCTCATAATCTTTATCTGTACCATCAGCTTGATACAGACTACTGTAGAAGTTAGCTTGACATGGAAGATTTTTCTCCTTCAGCTTGTAATATGAGGAGACATAGTCGTAGGGAAAGACTCCCTTCCTCCTCAAAAGTATTATTAGCTCAGACGTGAAGCCATCCTGATTGAAAATATGTTCAAGGATATCAAGCTTCTCCAAGTAGGGCGCTAGTTTATCCAAGGAGGAAGCCATAAATCTAAACGAGTCAATGAAACGTAGATTTATGTCAGTGCCTTCATCGTACTTGCTGAAAGATATATATCGCTCCTTTGTTTGAGCGAGAAGATTCACTCTTCCAGGGAAGCATCTTGCGATCTCCTTGATGAACAAATGTGCATCATAACCACTTAGGTTATGAAAGATAACGGGCACCGCGTCCTAGAGTCTTGATAATTGACGTTACAGGAACCGTTTGTAGGGCCACGATAGCTAAAAGTATAAAAAAAATATATATGTAAGAAAAAAAATGTATACGATTAAAAAGAATGTATTTTAATATACTTACTCTCCTGAAAAGTGGCAATGATCTCGTACTTTTATGTCAGTCTGTGTAAACGCTTTGTTACATATGTGATATAAATGTGCTCTTATAAATCGAGCTTTTTCTTATAGCGTTAATTCTCTCACAGGTCTTGGATTTTTATACAGATCTTGTAAATGTAGGGCGAGATCTTTGAGATTCTTGACAAACCATTTGGCAGCAGGCTCATCTTCTTCATCATCTTGCCTATAGCTTTTATACTCAGACTAAGTATCATCATAGCACTTGACAAAGTATCCAACACTAAACGCCGTATGACGCTGATAAGCATGTTCGTCATCGTTCACTGGCTGCAACAAACATTCAAAGTTGGCGTACACTGTGTATGGCACGGGATTTTTGTTGGTAAAGTTTTTAAATTCCAACATACTGTCTTTCTTCTTGGGTAGCACTATTTTGCAGCGATTCATTTTTTCACAGTCAATTGTATGAGTGGAAAGTTTTTGAGTTGTGTGAAAATAATGTAGACAACAATTAAAAATAAATATTTTATGACCATGTGCACTCAATTGTCTTCCAACCAATTGCGATAAGCCTTTGATATACAGGTTGTTAAAAAACAACCGCATTGGGTGTATATCGCATGACAGAGCGGAAAATTCTGAGATAGAAAGTCCAATGAACCAACGCGATCGGATCGCGCGGCACCTTCCCCCACTCCGCGCTCTCCGTCGCCTCTTGCCGCTAACGCCGCGCGCTCATTGGTCTAATCGAGCAATTTTCATTATTCGATTATGGAAAATCTATCGATCCGATCGCGTTAGTTCATTGGACTTTTTATCTTAGAATTTTCCGCTCTTTCACGTGATATATACCCAATGCGGTTCTTTTTTAACAACCTGTATACATAATGAAAGCTATGTGGAAAGTCGTCAAAGTCGTTAAGCGTCTCATTCTCTTCTTCTTCTTCATCCACATAGTATTATAATTTTCTATGAGAAGAAGATTCACGTGTTATTCTTTTTTATGTGAGATTACATATCGTGGTAAAGCATTATAAGTATTTCCTTTCTTTTTTAAGAAATAAACATTTACTGACACATCGTTCTGCTTCTCAAATTTAGACACTTGCTTTAGATCTACTGGAAACTGGATCCCTGTAAAGTTCAACTCATCTGCATATTGTGTTTAAGATGACACTTGATACGCATGTTCGGTGGTGAAATGTAACGCTGACTTGATTGACCACTTGAAACACTGATTATCATTGTTTATCACGTTAACACAAGCTTTCTTTCTTTTGATAAAATCCGGTAGTTCGATATAAGAACTTCCTCTCATCGGGTTAAATTTGTTAATATTAATAGTTAAATGCAGTATCGAACGTAAAGACCAATCCGAATCTCGCTCTTGAAATTCTTCCATGTCTGCATCAATAGGTTGAAAGATATTTATCAAAAACGACTCACTCAAATCTGTTGTTGAATATATTGGAACAGACTTTGTATTAAAATACTTAATTTCCACAATTTCTTCATCGTCTTTCACAATCACGTACTCAGCTGTCAACACAGCATTCACTTTAAGAGAATGATGTTCATCAAGAGCTTTATTTACTTGAATGATAAATTGTTTTTTAACATCCTTCATGAAATTCGATAAATCTAAATGTTTGTGGTTAGTAATAACACCACTTCTAATTCGATTATCGAAAGCAGCTTCAACATCATCCCAACTAACCGCAGGAGTTGCATCGTTCACAGGTATTTCTTCTTCAGCTGCTGCTGCTCCTTTCAGTCCTGCTCCAACATGCTCTACAGCTACTGCTCCTTCCTCTGTGCATGATAATTTAGCCAAAACTGCACAATACTCTTTATGAGCGTTATTGCAACTTGTAGTTTCTGCCGATTGGCAACACTTAGATCTGGAGAACGCAGCAATAAGGATGCCGATCGTAGAATCACATAACCGAGATTAATCCACGTTTGTATATCATCAGAGTTAGCATCGCCCATTAGCGTCAGATAGTAGGACTTTCATAACATATGAGCCGCATCCTTGAAGTACTGAGCGGTGAACATGATGTACTACTTACCGATCAGATCGGTGAACTGAGTTTTCAATATGGATATCGCACTTTTTATAGCCAATTTGGCTCAATCATGATTGGTTCTAAAATCATGGTGGGGGATGCCATTTTTTAATTGGCTAGAGAAAGTATGGTGGGGGAAGTAGTGACACAAGCTCCCTTCGGCAATAAAATGAGCGGTTCAACGCTTCAAGTCACACTCCTCGTTTGGATCTCAAGCAAGAGCAACAGCAGCAGCAGCAATGAAGTACGTCGTTGATGTACAAGGTTTCAAGGTTATCCTGAACCAATTTATATTTAAAGAGATCACCATAGTACCGCTTGAGGAGGATGCAACACCATCAGTCTTACTCATTAAACCACCTTACCCTTGGAAGCAAGTCCCAAAAAGAAATAAGTGTGAGAACCGCTGGTTGGAACGTAATTTTCATGGATTAACTTGGAGCACTGGAAATATACCCTATGTCGAGATCGCAAAAACGCTGAGAACTATCCTTGAAGACGCAACGATTTATGTGAAAGGAGAAGAAAAAATGAAGTGGTTGAAAACATAACTAATTAACGAAAGGTACTTAATTATATTTTGAAAATTATATTTTTAATTATAGATATTTTCTATTAATATTTCTATTCTCTCTCTTTTCAGTGCAATTCATAACGTTGAAGATCTAGGATGCCCTGCACTAAGAAAACTAATACCTATGATTCCAAACTCTTGCTCGAATCATATTGCTTATTGCAATTTTGTATGTGCACATAGGAACGCGCAAGCAATTAAAAAATGGATCTTAAAGCAGGAGAAAGAAAATAAAAAGACTGAATGTAATTTTAATTCAATGCACACTTAGTGAATAAAATTATTATTATTACAATCAAAACAATTAAGTTTGTCCTATTTTCCTCTATCCAAAATATATATTTTTATTCTATTTATTTAATTTCTAAAATAATAACATCTGTAAATAAAAATTTTAGATCATTATTATATTTATTTAATTTTTTGTTAGGTTAGCTCAAAAAATAAAAAAAAAATTACATTTAAGGGTGGTTCCATTTGTTAAAAAAAAAAAAAAAAAAAAAAAATTATAATACTTCTTAGGTTGGTTTTCTTTTTTTTTTTTTTTTAATTTCATTAAGGGTGATTTCATTAACCTCTAAGTAATACTTCTAATTCAAGAACAGCCTTTGAAGCTTAACACAACTGTTTTAAATATATATTTATCTAAAGTTTAAAAACAATTAAACCATCAGCCTTTGAGGCTTAAATATCCTCTTTTTAAGCCTAAAACTATATATATATTATCCGCCTCAGTTTTCTTGACAATCGGAATTTTTCTCACTCGCCGATGGCGATGATCTCGAGGTTAAGGTTTACTATCGCTCACGATTATTTTACCCTTTCGCTCAACTTAAGATAAATTATCTACTAGAGAGAGCGCTAGAAATCCTAACCTTATCGCCAGCATGAGAGAAATATTGAAATATCCGTGTGAGAAAGCGATGTCATCGGCGAGTTCTTCGTCGAGGAAGCGCAAGAGAAATATCCGCATGAGAAACCCTAGTGGTTGACTCCGTCGTCGTCGAGAGAGTTAATGCGCGCGACCGAAAATTCTAACGTCATCGGCGAGTACAACTAACCTAGAACTCTTCGTCGAGAAACCCTAGTGGTTGACTCCGTCGTCCACCGAAAATCCTAACGTCATCGTCGGCAATAGAGAGAGATAATATGCTCGCGCGTGACCGCTAGAAGCCTTGCCAACGAGGAGAAAAGTTGAGCGGCAGGGAAATAATTGCGCGTGCGCGACAGTAAACCCTAACCTCGAGATCATCGCCGTCTGCGAACGGGAGAAACAAAAACATAATATGATAACGCGCTCATCGCTGTCGTCCGCGAGAAGAAAACTAATACCGCGCTCGTCGCCGTCGTCGGCGAGGAGAAACCTAACCCCGCGCTCGTCGTCATCGGCGAGCGAGAAAAAACATGATGTGCTCGCACGCGCGCCTCGATAATTTATAGTTAACACTAAAATATATATAATTACCAATTTACTAACCTTTGATGAGACACACAGCATCGTCCGCGAGAAAAAACTAACACCGCGCTCGTCGCCGTCGTCCGCGAGGAGAAAAAAATATGATGTGCTCACACGCGCGCCTCGATAATTTATAGTTAACTCTAAATATATATATATATATATATATATATATATATATATATATATATATATATATATATATATATATATATATATATATATATATAATTTCAAATTTTGCCTAACCTTTGATGATTCAACTCCTGCTGAATGAGACTTACCTTCAAGCGTGTTTCTCCTTCTTATATATATATATATATATATATATATATATATATATATATATATATATATATATATGGGTCGTTCTTGTACTTTTCGGTCATAACCGGTCGCAGGGGGTCAACCGTTTTCCTCGCTGATTTTTTCTGTGAAAGTACATATAAAAAAAGTGAGAAAGCCCCACTATTAGCTCCCCATATCCAATACTGAGACAGCTACACTGTGCTGAATTTCGAAAAATTGTCAAAAAATGGCTATTTTCGAAAAATTCTGTGCTGCGAGTTTTTTGATCGATTTGAATGATTCAAGAACAAATTTCTTTGTTATTTTGTCAAATTTTAGAAAAAAAATTTCTGGAATAAATATAACACAATGAAATTTTTACACAAAGGAAAACGTGAATCTTAATTTTTTCATTTTTAAGGTTATCTTTCAACTTTCGCAGTTCCTCGAGTTTTATAGATATTGAGATCGGGTAGGGCCTATTTTCTTCATCTTAAAAATACGTTTCATTTTCACTCGGCCAACGATTGATTTGATTAACTGAAAGCAAACATACAGCTCTTTCAAAATGGTCGATTTTCGAAAATCGCAATGTTGGCACCCCTGTAACTTTTCTCTATCAAAACCGATTGGGCTCGTATTCGGCGGAAAAAAAAGTTTTAACCTTCTAGAAAACGACCTAATCGGTCCCGTTCGTTTTTTTTTTATTATTTGCAAAAGTTACGAATTTTTCAAAATAGGTGTTTTTCGTATACGTATCCATTAAGGGCATGTTACACCTAGTGGCTTCTGAGGCCAAAATCAGCTGAATCGATGGCTTTTCATGGGTCTAAATTACTTGAAATTCATGTATTTATTGCCCGGAGATTTGAAAATATTAAAAATATTTTATTAAATAATTTGAAAATGCTAAAAACGACAAAGAAAATTACAAAAGCTCTTAAAATTAAGTAATTAAAAGTGGTTTTCTAATTTTTTAAAATAATTAATTAATCAAATAATTGTAATATTTCCAACTCTTCGGGCCATTGCTGCATGAATTTTAAGTAATTTAGGACTTGTCCCATGAAAATTCATTGAATACTTTTTGTAAAAAAGCCTCAGAAGCCACTATGTGTAAGACCCCCTTTAAGGAGGTTCGATACCGAAATGAAAAAGGTTACGTCATTCCAAAAACTAAATATTGTTGTTCTTCGATTGATTTTCTATTAATGTGTGAAATTTCAGATCGTTTGTCAACTTGATTATGAAATTATTCAACTTCAAAGTTCAACTCTTATACACGGGCTCTTATGGAAGTACCTTGGTAAAACACAAACACTTATGACGCGATTCTTTTAAAAAGGGGACCCCCTCCCCACGCCCCGCGAGCGGTGAGCTATCGAACGACCTTAAGGTGGCTCCGGTGCGCTGGGCCGTATCATTGGGAGGCTCTTTCGGGTGCATTGCATTTTACTTAAAGAATCGATCAAATTGCGATAAAACAGTTAATAGTAAGTTATAAAGTACTCTTAAGTATTTAAGCACCCTAGAATATAAAAGATAAAAAAGTTATTCATCACTATTGATCAAGTACTACGGCCCTGGTAGTGCATATATAGATATATCTTATACACAGGGAGTGCGGCTTTTCATTTTATACGTAAAGATTTCTTCGAAATTTTGTCGTCGATCGTTATTTTTCAATACATCATTGTAAACTATAGATGATGAACAGTTATTTACAAGTATATACACGTATATACAAGAGTACTTTATAACTTACTATTAACTGTTTTATTGCAATTTGATCGATTCTTTAAGTAAAAATGCAATGCATCCTAAAGAGCCTCCCAATGATACGGCCCAGCGCGCCGGAGCCACCTTAAGGTGGTTCGATACCTCACCGCTCGCGGGGCGTGGGGAGGGATATCCCCTTTTTAAAAGAATCGCGTCATAAGCGTTTTGTGTTTTACCAAGGTACTTCCATAAGAGCCCGTGTATAAGAGTTGAACTTTGAAGTTGAATAATTTCATAATCGAGTTGACAAACGATCTGAAATTTCACGCACTAATAGAAAATCAATCGAAGAACAACAATATTTAGTTTTTGCAATGACGTAACCTTTTTCATTTCGGTATCGAACCTCCTTCAAGGGGGTCTTACACATAGTAGCTTCTGAGGCTTTTTAAAAAAAAAGTATTCTATGAATTTTTATGGGACAAGTCCTAAATTTCTTAAAATTCATGCAATAATGGCCCGAAGAGTTGGAAATATTTAAATTATTTGATTAATTATTTTTAATAATTGAAAAACCACTTTTAATTGCTTAATTTTAAGAGCTTTTGTAATTTTCTTTGTCGTTTTTAGCATTTTCAAATTATTTAATAAAATATTTTTAATATTTTCAAATTTTCGGGCAATAAATACATGAATTTCAAGTAATTTAGACCTATGAAAAGCCATCGATTCAGCTGATTTTGGCCTCAGAAGCTACTAGGTGTAACACGCCCTTAATGGATACGTATACGAAAAACACCTATTTTGAAAAATTCGTAACTTTTGCAAATATCCAAAAAACTGAACGAAACTAATTGGGTCGTTTTCTAGAAGGTTAAAACTTTTTTTTTTCGCCCAATGTGAGCCCAATCGGTTTTGATAGAAAAAAGTTACAGGGGTGCCAACATTGCGATTTTCGAAAATCGACCATTTTGAAAGAGCTGTATGTTTGCTTCTAGTTAATCAAATCAATCGTTGGCCGAGTGAAAATAAAACGTATTTTTAAGACGAAGAAAATAGGCCCTTCCCGATCTCAATATCTATAAAACTCGAGGAACTACGAAAGTTAAAAGATAACCTTAAAAATGAAAATATTTAGATTCACGTTTTCCTTTGTGTAAAAATTTCATTGCGTTATTTTTATTCCACAAGTTCTTTTTCTAAAATTTGACAAAATAAGAAAGAAATTTCTTCTTGAATCATTCAAATCGATCAAGAAACGAGCCGCACAGAATTTTCCGAATATAGCCATTTTTTGACAATTTTTCGAAATTCAGCACAGTATAGCTGTCTCAATATTGGATATGGGGAGCTAATATTGGGGCTTTCTCACTTTTTTTATATGTACTTTCACAGAAAAAATCAGCGAGGAAAACGGTTGACCCCCTGCAACCGGTTATGACCGAAAAGTACAAGAACGACCCATATTATATATACACTAGGGGGGCTGCGCCCCTTGCTCGCTCGGCTCGCCAACCCCCATTTGTAATGTGTAATTGTTAATCGGGCGGGCGAAATCTTTACGACCTCGTGATCGCCCAACACTCGGGCGGCTGCGCCGACCCTCGAGCGTGTCGATCACTCGGTGCGTAAAGTTCAACTTTACGCCCTAGTGACGAAAACTACTATTTAATAACAAAATTTATAATTTTTGCAACAATTTATGACATAATTATAATTAAATTCATTTACAAAGATTAAAAATTATTAATTTTTAAATTATGTATAAAATAGGAATAAAATAATAGGTATGATTTCTTTTGTTTATTATGTGTGAAAAATAAATACAATAATTGATTGTAAAATTATCGTCAAAACCTTTCAAAATTCCTAAATAACCTTTACTTTAAATTATATTTTCTTTGTGAAATTTCACACATAGGGTACGTGTCTCTAGTAGTATTCTGTCCGTATTTCTGTGCTCTTTCTGCAATTTCTGATTTAAGAAAGAGGTTCTAACCTTATAAATAATAAATGGCTATTACAAAACAAAAGCAGGTATACAACACGCGCTCATCGACGCAAAGCGCATGTCATTTCCATTTTCCAGTATACATAAATACGTTCCCGAATAATTACGATTTTAAAAGAGGGCTAAAATAGTTTTAACCTCAAATATCTCTGAAAGTCATAAACGAATTCTTTTACCCTAAGAATTCTTCTAATAAATAATATACAAACTCTACATTTCCACAAAATTTCAAAGATATTAAAACAATTTTAATGTAGTTATATTGTGCGACAACAAAGAAAGTCATTTTCAAAAATACTAAAATTATAAATATCAAACATCTCAAAAAATAACTATATAATCTGGCTGAAATTTTACAAAGGTATTGCCTATATCGCATACAAAATAGTCTATAAATTTCAAACTGATACATGAAGTCGTCATTGAGAAATTACAATTTTGAAAAAACCCGTAAAAGAATTTTAACCTTAAATATCTCTAAAAATCATGAGACAATTCTTTTATCTAAAGGATTTATACGATAATATATAGACTCTACATTTCCACAAAATTTCAACATGATTAAACCAATTTTTGTTTTCTCTAGTTATCATGCGACAAAGAAAATAACTTTGTAAAATACGAACATTTTCAAAATCAAATATCTCAAAAAGTAATCGTACGATTTTGATGAAAATTCGCACACATATTATCTATATCACATGCAAAATTGTCTATAAATTTGGAGCTGATACATGGAGCCGTTCTCGAGAAATTACGATTTGAAAAAAAGGTTAAAAAAATTTTAACTTCAAATATTTCTGAAATTTCTGGACTAATCATTTTGCCCAAAGAACTCGACCGAGTGCTATCCAAAACCTACCTCTGCAAGGAATTTCAAAGCGATTAAGTTAATTTTACTCCCGTAATCGTTGGACATACAAAACAAATTTTTTTGACATTTCAATTTTTTTCTCAAAAACTAGTCGACAAAATGAATTCAGATTTTTACACACTATAGCTATTGATATTCTGCATTATCATGATTTTTCTCAAGAAAATTGACCGTTTAGTTTAGGAGTTATAAGCTTTTTAAAAAAAAAACACGTTTTTGTTAATAACAAAAGAATCGTGGTAGCTAGAGAAATTTTTTTTTAGAAAATATAGGTATTTTAATGCCCTTTCGAATGCTATCTATTCGATTCAAATATCTCGATCTTATCATTAAAAAAAAGCAAAAATTAATCTTGAGAAAATCGAAAATTCGAAATAAAATAAAAACGCATCGGCGAGTCAAAAAACGAGTTTTTGACCCGCCATCGCACAAAGAAAACAAAAAAATGAGATCTGTCCGGTCAAAATCGATCGAGTAGAAGCTGAGATCCAGGCGTACACACGCGCGCACACCCACACAGACATTTTTCAAAAATCATGTATTTTGATTCCTAACACCTCGAAAGACAATTATAACATGTTTTTACAATAACTCAAAAAATTACTATCACAAAGCTTCCTCTAGGAGGAAGCAAAATAAACTTAATAACTAACCTTAAAACTATGAAGAATATGGCATAAAATGCTCGCTTAATAAATATAACATTTCGTAGAGATTTAATGTAAACAAATATAAATATTAATTATATTTATAATATTAATATAATTTATATTAATGCCATAAATATTAATTATTTTAATTTAATTTATAAGACTGTAAGACCGATGAAAAAATTCTCATCAGTTAAACAAATATAACATTTTTTATATACTATTCCGATATAAAAGTTTTTAATTTTTTCTTAATTGTAGACTTGTTCGATGACAGAATTTTCAGACCTTTACTCACAAGGAAAGGATACTTGCTGTCCGCCTCCGATTTTCATGAAACTTCGCATATGAGTAGAGTGTCAAATATTATTCGACACGTATTTTTTTTTTATCTGCGGAAAAACATATCTAAGGGGTGAAAACCCCCTTAAAGTTCACCTCCTAAAACCGTTTTTGTTTTTAATATCTCAAGATGGAATCGGAATTTTTTAATGAAACCAACACCTATTTATTTCTCATGAGAAGTCGAGTTTTTCGGCACAGTTGTCATGCTGGGGGTTGCATCCCCTATTTTTTAAAAGGGTAAATATGATATTTTCCTTTGTATTTTTGATATAAAAATGTTTTAATGAGCTAAATTTGATTAAAAATTGCCATACTATAAAGAAAATTGAAAATTATAGTTGACCTGTTTCGAGATTTAAAAATAAAAACACGTTGACGGGGTGAATTACCCCTAATTTATTTAATCACCTTTTTGTTAGTGTCTGCCTCCAATTTTCATGAAACTTTGCAAACTGGTTAGAGTATCGGAAAATATTTGACACGAATTTTTCTTTTATCTGTGGAGAAAGACATCTGGGGATGAAAACCACCCTTAAAGTTCACCTTCAAAAACAGTTTTTTTTTAATATCTCGAGATGAAACCGGAATTTTTTAATGAAACCAACACCTATATGTTTCTTATAGAAGGACGAGTATTTGGACACAGTTTTAATGATAAGGGGTTGCACTCCCTATTTTTATGTGGGTAAATATAATTTTTTTCACCCTCTTTTTAAAATAACAAAGTTTTGACAAGCCATATTTGATTAAAAAATGCCATCTTGTAAAGAAAATTAAAAATTATAGTTGACCTGTTTCGAGGTTTAAAAAGAACAGATAGAAGGGGTGAGCTACTCCTACTTTAGTTATTTATCTTTTAGTGATTAAAAAAAATTGATCACAACATTCTTTTTGATTTTTAATTTTGAGATGCTTATTTCAAATCATATTTTACGTGAAATACTAAAATTGACTACTAAAATTTAATACATTAAATGAAAATTTGCAAGAAAATTTTTATCGATTATTTTTTTTTTTATTTATGAAATTAATGATGTAACTATTTATAAACAAAGAATTTTTCTGGGTAAAATTCTATTAAAAATTCATTTTTTTTTACATTATATTAGGATAATATTTCATTTCCCGTATTGATACTTGTATCATTGATGTCATAAAAATTTAAGCTTTTTTATAAACGAAGGTTTCATTCTTACCGAAATATGCAATATAATTATAATTATATTAAATTTACATTACAATTTTCAACGTCATCACGCTTCTACGAATATTTTTTTCGCGACGACATTTATAAAAATATTGGTAAGTTAAAAATAAACTTTGACTACGAGAAAATTCTCGAGTAAACAAGAGATATTTTTATTTGACTGTGGTCAGTTTGTAGTGTTTCTTTGTATTGACTACACGCTAGTTACTAAACTGAGTACATATTGTTGGTGTTTATACAATTGTTTAAATTGATATAATTATACATTTTATTATATACTCTTCAAAAAAAATTTTAAATTACGCATTGAGGATACAGAAAATATATTATTAAAAAGGGCTTGTAAGTATTGCTATTTTATTCTTAGTCATATTCTTGAAAAAAATAAAATAGTTTAAATATTAAAATGATATCTAAAGTCAAATAGTAAGTTTGATTAAAAGAAGTGATATAATGTAAATAGGATTATTATAAAAACGTAAAATAAAATAATGATTCTAATAATGTTCAATTTATTAATATAGCCATGATAGGAAGAATATTTGTAAAAAAACATCGACTTGTTTTCATTTTTTTTTCTAGAGTTAATAGAATTTATAATATTTATTATATACATAAATATCATATCATGATATCCTCTCTTAAAAAAGTGATGGAGGAAATCTGTCATTACAATAAGACTGTTTTGATTGGTTGTTGCTGGCTCATTTGATTGGTCTACATAGAAAAAGCGCCAAAATCGAGTATGTTTGAATTTTGAAGATTGGATTCTTGACTTTGAATATTTAAAACTGAATAGTATAAGAAAAATTTCATGATTTTATTTATGAGACTTACGTTATTATCGTATAATTTAAACTATTTAAAACAAACTTTTAAAATGAAACTTGATCATGTTCATAACCTCAAAAACAAAAAAACAAAGAGATAAATGATACGCGCGAAGCGCGCTAAAAGTAGCTAGTATTAATAAATTTTTCGTTTTCCTTTTATTGAGTGTATGTTAAATAATTACAATTATCTAAAAAAGTCGTCAGATTTTTCAACCCAAATATCTCACAGATACTATAACAAAAATGACCCACAAAATTTCTGAAAATTATCTCCGCACAAATCGAAGGCCTGAAGTCGAGATTATATCAAATAAATGTTTACAAATTAATTTTTTAATTAAAACATGTGGTGGCCGGTAAAGTTTCTTATTCTTATTCGTCATGCCCTCAATAACTGTTTTAAATAAAACTAGTATAATATTTTATTGTAATGAGTATCTTGCCCATTTAATACAATTAATAAATAAAATTAATGAAATCGTATGAGTGTGCGTGTGTAAGCGTGTGAGTGCGTGCGCGCGCTTAAGTGTAAATACATATATTCAATTTCATTATTTTATGTATTTATTATATTAAACTGGCACGATTCTCTCTACCATATAATAAACAAATAAAATAAATTAAATTATTTGTGTGTGTCACATAATATTGTAGTAATTATAATATTTTTATTTCAGTGAAACATAACTTTATTTTAAAAAGAAGACTAGATCAAACGCGCGCTGCGCGCGCGGAGATGAACTATGCTTTGAATACAATATTCAAAAATGGGAAAATAACCTTATAAGAAAAATATAAATAAACAACATTACGTTGTCATGCACATAGCGACGCATGGCAACGCTTCCGACCAATCAGATTACGAATAAAATGTGAAATAATATAGCTATCAATTTTAATAAAAGGGATAAAATTATGAAATATCTGAAATAAAAATAAGTTCAATTGTCGTTCATGAAAATAAAATAAAGTTGTTTTAAGTAAAATAATGATTATACAATAAATAATCTACGGCTGTTGCTTGAACGTTATTTTAAGTAAAATAATGATTATAGAATAAATAATCTACGGCTGTTGCTTGAACGTCATTGCCTAAAATAAAATTAAAAAATGGCTATGAATCCACTGGTTTTAATATCTTTATTATCTATAATCTTTAATCCTAACAATGTTAAAATTGAAGAATCACAAGCTAACGAACAAGAGATAATTTTATATCATGTAATAGAAAATATAATAAAGGAGAGTGTAAATTACAATTTACATACAGAAGAAGAATATACTTTACTTTTTGAGGATGACTACAGTGATACACTTCCACAAGATATTGAAGAAGAGGATGAATTAAATAAAGATTATGCCGAGGTTCCTGCTTGCTTACCGAATGAAGAAGATGTAGACTTTGAATATAAGAAACAGGTAGTGCAGTATTGGCAAAGTGGAAAAAGAAAGCCATTATCCTTGACAAGTGTACAATCGAAGTAGAGAAAAGTTACTTCCGATCGTCAATTGTGACGGTGGAAATTAAAAATTGAAGCAGGGCGTACCAGAAAAACGATTCTATATGGAATAACAACTTATGTACTTCAAAAAGTTAAAGAAGCGATAGAATCCAAAAGGACTCTGCATGATATTGATATAAAAAGATGGGCTCTCGTAAAGAAAGCAGAACTAAATATTCCGTGGTTTAAAGCTCCACATAGATGGATATAAATATTAAAAAAAAAACATCACATTATTTCCACCAAACAGTCCACTTTTTCCACTTTTTCCAAAAGTGGACTTTTTTCGACAGTTTTTTTACATCCCCAGACTTGAGCATGCGTGGCACACTAATATGGATTACCGGACTGGTTTTCTACGTAAAAATTGAAGATTTTACACCTTGTCTCGTTTATGTGCTTCGCACGCTCAACTAATAGCAGCAATAAATTACTTTAAGAAAAAAGTATCAAAACAGTTAAAGGTTCCGTGGATTTCCTCATATATTTATGTTCCATGAAATTATTTATGAATTCTTGTTTAATTATATTGTCTGCCGGTTCAGAATTATTAAAATTTTTTTCTAATATATTGATATTAAAATCGCCCGTAACAAAATGATTTTTGGTATTTAATTGGTCTCTTAAAAACTTTTTAAAGCAATGTACAAATTCCATTTTAGATATACCATGCGATCTGTAAACCGCGGAGATTTTAACAGTTTCCTCACCTGTTAACTTTATAGTTGAACTTAAAATACTTATTCTGTCTACCTTTATTATTTCTGTATATTCTTCAAGGCCATCTTTTATAAATATTATTACACCACCACATTTGTTTATCTCACTGACATTATAATAGCTACTATAACCTGATAGTTTGTAGTACTGCGAATATTTCACTTTCCACGTTTCCGTGCATACTATTGGTTTTATGTGTAAGTCTCAATAAGAATTTCAAGGTTTTCAAAATTCGCATTAATGCTTCTAATATTGACACACAAAATAAGATTTTTTTTCTTTAACGATATTCTTATTGAGGGCTTGTACATTATCAAAACTTATTTCTCTTTGGTAAATATCTTCAACGTTGATGTGTTGGTCCATGTTCATTTAATCTTCGTGACTGTCCAGCTGGCTGTGGTAAAATCTTCGATTTAATTGTTCTAGCCATCGAAGTCTGTTTTCCTATTAATTCTATCATTTTTGTACTGTTTAAAGTGTATGTAGGGTTCAATGAAATGGGAGAGAGACTGCTTGTTATTTTAGTTGACTGGGTGTTACTTGACATATCCACGAAAGTAGGCAGGCGGTTACTGCTTATTTGCGTCTTTTCTACTTTACCGATGTAGGTTGATAAGATAGATAGGACTGGATAATCCGTCATATCAAGTCTTTTTAACTTTGGCCTTGAATATTTCGCATTTACTGGAGTCTGTTGATAAGTGAGAGGTGTCATAATTTGTGTTATACTTACTGTTCCTAATAAACAGTTTAAGCATTTCGTTTTCTTCTCTATAACATACTCTGATGTGTTCATGTTGATCTGCACATCTCAAACAAACAGATTTGTTCTTGCACTTAGTGCCACTATGTCCAAATCTACCACAGTTATAGCATAGTTTAATATTAACTAAGTCATACGCTCTGCAACTTTGGTGTCCTATAAATACTCAATAATTATTTTCTCTGATATGTTTATAAATTTCGCTAGGCACTTCAACTATTAAACTATTTGTCTTAGTTTTGTTATTTGTATAGATATGTAGCACTGAGCATTTAAATGAGTAAATGTCAAAATTTCTATCTTGAATGTCTTGTTGCAACTGTACAACGTCTGATCCAAGACAAGTATCTATCCCCACTATTTTTAATTTTGTGCCTCAGCATAGTTTTTGTTTATTGTTGTTAGTGTTAATAGATATTAACTTAATTAAGTAAAGCAGATGCTTTACTTAATTTTAATTCTTTAAGATAAGTATTCTTTTCTGCTAGCTCAGCACTTGTTTTAGAACTGCATTTTTGTTGCTTTAGTAAAGCATATTCTATTTTTATGTTTTACAATTCAACACTGTCTTCACATACGGTAGTATTATTTAGTGTCTTGTGCGTGTTTTGTTCTATTTCTTTCAGCATCCATTGTCTAGCTTTGAATTGAGCCTCAAGCTTTATTTGGACAATAAGAGTTCTAACCTCTACACTTAGCGGCACGTGGTTAATTTTTGAGGTTATGTTTAAGTCAGGATGCTCTTGACAGATTATCAGTTGTTTACTTAGCTGGGTTGATCCATTTATAGGCTCATAGTGACCCGTATGATACTCTTCTCCACAAATGATACACACTAGTGTTATCACTCTTAATTTAGGATAGCACTTGTAATATTTGCCAGAGCACTTGTCGGGAGGCTCCATCCTTCCCGAGGGCGACGCCATTTTCGAGTATTTTAAAATTTTTTAGCCTTAAAAAGTGACACTGAAAACTCTGAAAAAATTTGAGCTTATGAACTTAAGCGCCTTCTATTTATCTAATTCTTTTCAGAAACTTAAGAACTTTAGAACATCCTTCTTGAGATATATACCAAAATAACCTCAAAAACGTGATTTTATGCGGTAAAAACATGCTTCTTAGGTTGTATTAGCAATTTGAAAGGCGAGCTATTTAAAATATCGTTAGAAATAATTTTTAAGATTCAATTTAATCACAGAATAAGTGTCACGAAAATTGTAGGTAAATTTTTCGTCCCTACTCTATAAATCAGTAAGCATTTGAGTACTACGAAATTTAACACTGAAAATTACCTAAGTAAAATATGAAAAAATTCACGTACGTGTACTTACGTATCTTCTATATGCCTAAAATCTTTAGGAACTTTAAGAACATCCTTCTCGAGATAAACACAAAAATAACCTAAAAATCAGGGTTTTTTGTATTTTTCGAGATGGCCCACTTCTCAGATGCAAAAATCAGACGTATATATCTTTTTTAATTATATCGATTTTAATTCTTTTAGATTTTTTTTACTTTCAAGATGACCTTCAAAATATTCACAAAAATGTGACCATTCACTATTATTTCAACTATTATTCCAAATTTTTTTAGATTTTTTCGATGGCGGATTTCAAAAATAAAAATTATTATGTAAAAACACGACTTTTTTGAGGTTAGGTCGAAACAGGAAGCGGTTCGGAAGGCATTTGGGAGGGGCAAAATTAATTTTTTAGTGTCCAAACAAGTCTATGGAGCTTATTTTCCAAAAGCCGACGAAGGGCATTTCGACTATTATAATGGGATACCCTTTGAGTGTAAACACTCATTTTTCAGTGTAAACTCCCAAAATTTGAGTACCTAGAAACACTGATATTCCGGTGTTAACTCTGAACATTGGGTGTACACTCCCATTTTTTAAGTGTACATCAAAATTGGATGTACATACTTAATTTTTAAGAGTATACAATCAAAATAGCGTGTACTTGCTAAACTGTTAAGAGTACCCTTGTAGAAACATTAACCAATAGTTTACAATCGGTTGGCGAAATCGGAACGAGTTCGCCAGCGATTGGTTCAATTGTTGGCTAAGTGAACCATTACTTTGTGACGAAATTAGTAGCATTTTAAAGCAAGAGGTAGTTAAACCGTTAGGTTTAAGCTTCGCTTAGCCAACAATTGAATTAATCGTTGGTTTAAAAATGCTATAAATTTGTGTACTGAATTAATGAGCCGTTGGCCTGCAGACCCTTAATTTTCAAAATTACTAAAATAATAAATTATTCATTTGGTATACAATAAAAATAATCAAATTAATAATAATAATGCTATACCGACAGTGTCAACAAAATATTTTTATGGTAAATGAATGTTTTATACATATTAAGGTGATGTGATACCCTGATTTCAATATTTTTTAAATCAACATTCAAACGTTTATTTGGAAAAAGACGACTGTCAGGCGCCCCGGACACGTAAGCACTATATTTAGAAATTTTTTTGAGCGATTCTATTAGTATTTTTGTTAGCTGTGCTCGTTTTAAAAGTAGGTCAATTGCAGATTCCTACTTACCGACAGTGTGGTTTTCATTTAATTAAATAAACTCTGATCATTTTTTCGGAAAAACACGTCTGTTAGGCGCTCCGTATATGTAAATACTATACTCAGAATTTTTTGTGGATGATTCTATTGGTATTTTCATGAGATGTACTCTTTTTAAAATTATGTCGGTATATAACATCACCTTAAGGCCATGTGAAACCGTGAATTTCAATATTTTTTAAATCAACATTCAAGCGTTTATTCGGAAAACAAATTTTGTCAAGCGCTCTGTACACATAAACACTATATCCAGGAATTTTGTTGAGTGATTCTATTAGCATTTTCGTTAGATATGCTCGTTTGCAAAGTAGGTCAATTGCAGATTCCTACTTACCGACAGTACGATTTTTATTTAATTAAATAAATTCTCATATTTTTTTTAAAAAAACACGTTTGTCAAGCGCTCCGTACATGTTAATACTATACTCAGATTTTTTTTGAACGATTCTATTGGTATTTTCATGAGATATCCATGTTTGAAAATTATGTCGGTATTTCACATCACCTTAAGAGGTTAAACATTTTGAGGTTAAATATATTTTTGTAAAAATTTTTATATTATAAATGATACTTCTTTTGTTTTTGAAATGTTATATTTGCTCTTTTTCCGAACCGTTGGTTAACCGTTGGCTTACACTTGTTGTAACCGTTGGCTAAAAAGATTACCGTACAATTACTTTACCAGCCACTTTCGTTAGCTTATTTTCTACCAAGGTATACACTCAAATTTAGGTGTGTACGCTCAAATGTAAGGAGTATATACACTCAAATTTGGGATGCACGCTTAAGGTTGTATTGGCCGTAAGATCGCTGCCAAAACTTAGTTTTTCACGTTAAAACTGCGATAAATAATTATTTAAAGCAATTGATCAATTTTTAGTTCTAGCGATCAATGTATTAATGCAATTGGAATATTATAAGCTTTGCGAACTGTCGTGAACTGCATCAGCGACAGGCATCCAAAATCTGCCCATAAAAAAATTTCAAAGCGATTCAGCCAATTTTGCTCTAGTTATGCAGCAGCAAAGAAAATTACTTTTTTTTATAAATTACTTTTTAACACACCCCATCATAAAGTTCGTACTTTATTCCCGCCGAAGTGGGAAAAAAGTGCTACGTTCATTCCCTACCCCCACTCTAGTCCCCAGCGCCACGCACGTGCCCTCGCCTTCGGCTCGGACACAAACAGTGCGTTGCGCTGGAAACGAGAGTGAGGTTAGGGAATCAATATGCAGCCTTTTTTTCCCTTTTCAGCGGTAAACGAGTACGAACTTTATGATAGTTGTGTTAAAAAGTCGTATATTGCACTCATGAATATAGTGGGCTGTGCGAACCTGCGCGTTTGTCGCCCTCGCTTCGCTCAGGCGACAACTCTCGCGCAGGGAGCACACGGCTCACTTTATTCCCTTGGTGCATAATATACTATTTTTTCTCAAAAAATTATCAATAAAAAACAAAAATTTAGCAAATTATAGTATTAAATATTCTTTTTAACCAAAAAAATATTTATGTCAATATGTTTTTTAATTTCGAAATATAACCCACACGGAAAAAATCCAAAGTACGAGCACTCCGAACCTCCGTATGCGGCATCACATCAAGATCGGGAGAGCGACCCTCCCGATTTCGGATGACAAACTACCCGTGTAGAAATCTCCCCGAGTCCTCCCTACATTTGCGTAAAACTGAGAACCCTACTTGTTATCCTCGAATCTACATAACCTCAAACGAACATTAGTTTTCCTCGACAGAATCTGGTCAGAAGTCCCCAAAATTTACAGAAGTCAGCAGGTGGCGCTGCTCTTAAATAGAAAAACGGATAGGAATCCTACGTGTATTCCCCTCTTAGGAAAATTAAGGAAATTAACCAGAAAAACGAAACAGATTATAATGGGTATTACTAAGAATAAGATATATTTAAGAAAAATTGAATAATTATTAAATTATTATTATTAATAATGATAATTAGTAATTAATAATTTTTTAACAGCCATATTGTTCTAGTCATAATAATCAATTAATCATTAATTATATTAGTTAATACTTTTAGTTATTAGTTTTTATTTAATTATTAATTACTAATATAAAAGTATTATTATATTAATAATAATAATTGATAAATATTTAATAGTTATTAAATAATTTAATAACTATTATTAACTGTTTAAAAATGTTACTGTTATAAATAATTAGTAACGCCCAAAATCCTACATTTTATAACTATTTTTAACAGTTTATAACTCTTATTAATAGTTTCAAACTTTTCTGAACAAAAATATTTCCGCTAGGGTTTTACTAAAATTTTCAAATTAGATTTCCTAGGCAGTATCGGGTCTGATTTACGAAGTTGTCAGCAGATTTCTGTTTTACCCACAGAGAGCTCGGGAAACCGAACCCGATTCTAATAGGGAAATCTTGTAAAAGCCATATTTAACATGTAAGAATAATAAATAATAATTTTTCAATAGATTGGCCCATTTGTTTGAAACATTTGATTAATGATAGGAATATTTAAGTCCTATTAATATTTATTTTTTGTTATTTATAGTAATTATTGTATAATAAAAGTAAAGAAGTTTGAACTATGGAAGTGTCGTAATCAGAACTGTGTATACTAATACCCATCTTAGAGTAATGGTTAAGGCGTTGGACTAGTAGCTGAAAGGACCAAGGTTCAAATCCCGGTGACATCAAAATTGTTTTAATTTCTTTATTTACAATTTCAGACTTTCTATAATTTAATATGCATATAAATAACGTTATAAATTAAAAATAATTAATTTCAATAACAATATTCAATTTAATAAACATTTAAATAAACATTAACTTGTGCATAACGTGTAAAATATATTAAATAATTAATAATAAGCGCGAAAATGAAGATAAAAGTTTTTTTTTTTATATCCGTGTTATTATTTATATTTTATTTATTAACAATCGCTTTTATTTACTATTTTTTATTAATAAATAATCGTTATTAATATAAATTAATTAAAATTTAATTTAAACAAATAACGATTTTTTTGTTTGGTAAGAAATTAATTATACAACATTAAATAAATGTTCGTTAATTAATAATATATAGATATTTCATCGTAGAATAATTAAAATCACGATCGAATTATACCCGAGAAGTAGTCCCGATTCTTATCGGATTTCCCCATCCGAATCCCAGAAAAAAGTGGGACACCACCCGATCGGGATCCAAAAGGATTCCCTACAAGATTCCTACTAGTTGCAGGGAATCCCTAGCAGATTCCTGCCTGAATCCTTTTTGAATTTCTACACGGGTAACCCTCACGTTGCCTCGCGCGAAAAAAAACTGCTCTCCCATCTCTCTTGGTGCGCTGGTCCACGGATTCGGGCGACTCTGATGCCCGATGCTGGTATAATAGACGCGCGTTCACTTCAGAGGGCCAGAGGGCGGCATCTGAAATTCGGTAAACTCACGCTTTAAATTATTAAAATTATGAAAATTCATAAAAAAGTTTTTGTTTTGTTTTGCAAGACGAAAAAAATCTTTTCTTAAATGCTAAAATATAATATATTGAAAATTGAAAATACTACTTAGTTTTGAAAATGAGCAAAAATAAAAAAAAAGGCTTTCCAGTTTGAGGTTATGTATCAGCTCAATAATTGCATAATTAACTGTTTCTTCCAGTGAATCAAAAGCTAATTCAAAGACGAAGAAAAATGTTTTTTGATGGGATGAAAATGTGAAAAACTCCAGATTTGGCTTGATTTTGAAAATTGACATAAAATAGCTAAAAATAGTCCATTTTTCAACATTTAAATGGCCAGATCCCGACTTCTAGCAAATTTAAAGAGCTAAAATCTTACAGAGCTTACTTTTTTGAGGAGTACTTTAACATATTTAAAAAGCAGCAAAATCGAAAGATGCCCCGCGCACACTTTTTTAAAAAAGTACTGGAACTTTTCATATATATATATATATATATCTCTATATCAGGCTGATCCCCCCCCCCCCTAGATCCCCGTCAGCCCCTCCTCAAAATAACGTAAAATTCTCATTTTCTACACGTTATTTTGAGCATGGCTCGTGATTCCCCTCATACCCCCCTCATACCCCGGTTATAGAGTCTTGTAGTAATAACTTCCGCTACCACGGTGGATGCTATGTGCGAATGTTCTCTGGAACTTCATTATGGCCCTTTTTTGCGCGAGTACAGCGCAGGCTCGCACGCTATTGTGGCCTCTCTCGATCGGTTATCCGCCAAGAGAAAGGTTGGTCTGGCGCTTACTGATATAAAAACTAAGGGTTACCCCTCTTGGCTACTCCAAAACGGGTCCCGATTAGTCCGGACGGTGGGTACCATCCCGTATGCAATAAACATTCCCCTAGTAAAAATTTTTCTCCCTTACACTTTGCAATCTAAGTATTTTTTTTTGAAAAGTTAGGCTATTTTGAGAAGAAAAGGTTCCTTGGTTCACCTTCGGAAAATGCAAATTGAAAAAGTTACGATTTTTTAAAATTGCAATTTTTTCATTTTTTAACAATTTTAACCAGTTGTAAAATCAATGCAAATGAATCTTTTTCAAAAGTTGAAACTGATATTTCATCTTTGAACCTTGAATAAATATTTTAATGCCCAAAACGCATAGTTTTTATTAACTATAACTATACTGCCGCCGTAAACAAAAGATGGTCTGTAACTTCAACATGACATTTTCGCCGCATTTTCGATATGAAGATTGAAAGCCGGCCGTTTTCTATTAAGTTAATCATTTTTAAAAATAAAAATTTATTGAAGTTACACACTATTTTAGAAACATTAAAATGTTCTAAAATTGATGTAAAATCTTCTTCATAGTTCTAAAAACCATTTTTTGTAACACATGCACGATTTTCGCTGTTTTTCGGCCTAAAAAGAGGTCCTTAAGTGATTTTTTTTTACCGATGGGAAAAGACCGCTGCTAACTGAATTAGCAGAATGCTTTCTCAAAGAGTATCTTAAAGAAGTAGAAAATGTAGATAATTGATTTAAAAAAATCTATTGATTTCTATTATTTTTTTTTTAAAAGCAAATTCTGGTTACTCATAATTTTTATAAATTCCTTGTGCTATTTTACTTTTATTACTTTGACAATATGTCCATAAATATTCATGTTTCATAAAAAATCTGATATTTTAATTTAAATCTTTTTCACTAGACCTTTTACTTTAAAACTTACTATTTGCATAAAATGTAGCGTTACTTTTGAATTTATTGACTCAGAGAACAAAGTCGATATCAAATTTATTAATCTTAAAAATAGGGAATTTCAAGACGCCATCTTCAACAGAACGCCCTTCTACTACAGGTAGATTCTCTTTGATGCAGGAGGAGTTTTTCTGAGTGTAGATTGCCATATTCATTAGTAAGAAAATTATGATCAGTGTTTATATTCTTAATATGTTCCAAATTGCAATATCATCAATTATGATGATATGTGCTTGTATTCTTAATATGTTATTTTGTTTAAAGTTGGTACAATCTTCAAATATAAAAAACTTAAAAATAACTTTAAAATAGTCTTAAAAGGCATGAAAATGACATGAAGAGAGAGGGAATTGAGCGTATTTCAATAATCTTTGTTTATATTATATTCATCTTTGAGATGTAATGTCGAAAAAGTATTTTCGACATTCGAATCCGTATTTTTAAGTCAAAAATAACTCCTGAGTAGTTTTAAAATACATAATTTAGAAGGAAATCAAATATATTTTAAGAATAAAAGTCTCTATTTTGGATATCTTTAGAACAAATTAAAAAAAAATTTATTTTTGAAAAGAAAATGTTTGCAAAATTGTTATTTTATCAAAATAAGACCTTAAAATCATCCATTTGACTCCAAAATTTAATCAGTTCTAAGTTAAGACATACCTAAGATGCTTGCGAAAGTTCAGCTCATTATGTCCATCCGTTCAAGAGTTATGCTGCAGACAAAATTTGGATACATACATACTTACATTTTTTTTTAAATCTATTATTCTGACTCAGGAACCTCAAAAAGATCGAAATTCATCAAAATCTTTGATTCGAAAATGTTCAGCGTTATAAAGCTTTCTCTTTGAGAAAGCAAAAATAGTTGTTTGCTCAGCGGGCGCAAATGTATCTTTTAGAAGGTACTTTTGCGCCCGCTGCTCTAAAAGAATAGAATAGAATAGAATAAAATAGTATATTGTGTGCCAAGGGCGTAAAGTGGGTTTTTTTAGACCGAGTACTGCAACCACACGAGGTCAAAAAACCCACTTAGCCCTCGGTACACACCATATTTTTTGTACCGCAAGTATAGATTTTTGCGTTTTTTTCAATTTACTAAAGTGTGGCTAACGTGAATTGCTTTTAACTCAAGAACCAAGATTGTATTAAATATTTTTAGCTTTAATATTTGCTATTTTTCAAAATATCGATGATTTTCTTAAACAATCTTGGAAACTCCATTCAAAAACGATAGCGGGAGTCTTTCGATTTTCACCGCCCGCTATACGGCGAGGAGCGGGCGTTTGTCAGGCTTTACCGCCCACTACGGCGAGCAGCGGGCGGAAAATAGTATATTACGCAGCAAGGGAGGAAAAAACTTGGACAGTCCATAGCTCGTGTAAATTGCCACCCGAGCCGAAGGCGAGGGTGGCAATTTACACGAGCTGTGGACTGGCCAATTTTACTCCCGTGGAGCGTATACTATTTTTTTGCCTAGCGAGGCCGAAAATACAACCTTCGCGATCGGACGCCGGGAGCGAAAGTGGTACTTTCGGCCCGCTAGGCAAAAAAAGTTTTTCCCGCCCACTGGTCGGCAAGCTATCGCTTTCGGCTCTATTAATAGGTTAAAAAAACGCAAAAATCGTGCGTGCGGTACAAAAATTTATTTGCACATGACAAAAAGAATACAGGCAGTATCACCGAATTTTTTACTAACATCATGGTCTTATCACACGGATGTGCATACGGTTGATCAAAAATACTGTACATAATATTAGAGGAGAAATATATAGAAAATTAACGCAGAAATAGAGACTGTATACAAATGAAATCACAGTAGAGTTCGAGATCGTAATATAATCTCACGTCGTTAAGAGAGCATAGAAGAGTGCAGGTGCTCACGCATTGCCAGTTTAAACTTCCTTAACGAACATTTCGAATGCTCTGTGGAAGCGAGTTCCAGAGACGCGCGCCACGTCAAAAAACTGCGTAAAATTGCAAAAATTAAACTTGGTCCCCCATAAATTTGTGCATGCCGGTTTTTCATGGCTTTTTTTATTTAGAGATGTATCCAAATAATTTTAAGAAAGAAAAGAAAATTGAATTGATTTTTTTTATTTAATCTTAGTATCAAGTTACAAAACTAACTAAGAATAACATATAACAATTTTAAATGAATAATTAATTTATAAAATATACAAATTATAAAACAATGTTTTACATATAATTTAATAATATCATTTCCATTTTTCATTGTAACTTTACATACAAAATCAATTAAGTTCGTTTTTGGCTCAAAAACCCCGAAAATCAATACATGTATCACAAAAAATATATAGTGGGCCTGTTGATCTCGTGTGTTTGCGAGCTTGACACTCGGGCTAAAAAAGCCCAAAAACCATAAAGCATTCCATGGATTTTCATGGGACAAGGTCTAAATTACTTGAAATTTCTGCAATTATGGCACGAAGCGTTGAAAATATAAGGTTTACTGAAGCAAATAATAAGTAAATGCTAAAAACCACAAAAAAAAACATAAAAATTGATAAAATTCATGAATTAAAAGTAGTTTTTTTCATAAAAAAATACCCCGTGTAGAAATCTCCCCGAGTCCTCCCTATATTTGACGGGATCCCGGTAAGTTTTCCATGATTCGTCCCTAAATGCGTAAAACTCACTGGGATCCGACCAGAACCCTGTTTGTTATCCTCGAATCTACATAACCTCAAACGAACATTAGTTTTCCTCGACAGAATCCGGTCAGAACTCCCCAAAATTTACAGAAGTCAGCAGGTGGCGCTGCTCTTAAATAGAAAAATGGATAGGAATCCTACGTGTATTCGGTTGTCAGCAGATTTCTGTTTTACCCACAGAGAGCTCGGGAAACCGAACCCGATTCTAATAGGGAAATCTTGTAAAAGCCATATTTAACATGTAAGAATAATAAATAATATAATTTTTCAATAGATTGGCCCATTTGTTTAAAACATTTGATTAATGATAGGAATGTTTAAGTCCTATTAATATTTATTTTTTTTATTTATAATAATTATTGTATAATAAAAGTAAAGAAGTTTGAACTATGCCAGTGTCGTAATCAGAACTGTGTATACCAATACCCATCTTAGAGTAATGGTTAAGGCGTTGGACTAGTAGCTGAAAGGACCAAGGTTCAATCCCGGTGACATCAAAATTTTTTTAATTTCTTTATTTACAATTTCAGACTTTCTATAATTTAATATGCATATAAATAATGTTATAAATTAAAAATAGTTAGTTTCAATAACAGTATTCAATTTAATAAACACTTAAATAAATATTAACTTGTGCATAAAGTAAATATATTAAATAATTAATAATAAGCGCGAAAATGAGGATAAAAGTTTTTTTTTTGTTTATATCCGTATTATTATTTATATTTTATTTATTAACAATCGCTTTTATTTACTATTTTTTATTAATAAATGATCGTTATTAATATAAATTAATTTAATTTAAATTTAATTGTATGTGCATAAACAAGAACACGTCTTAATTTTAATTGGCATGTTCTTGTTTGTGCACATAAGGATTGTGCACATATTTATTGTGCACAGATAGCATTGGTACAGATCTATATATATAGATATATACCAATGTTAAAGTGTGCACAATTAATATGTGCACAATCAGTATGTGCATAAACAAGAACACGTCATTTAATTTAAGGGGATGTGAGTACCGACGTTATTTTTCAAACGAGCATAACTCACGCAAATATCAATAGAATTATACAGAAAAAAATCTGCATATAGTGTTTGCGTGTACGGAGCGCTTGACAGACGTCTTTTTCCAAAAAAATGATGAGAATTTATTGAATTAAATAAAAACCGTACTATCGGTAAGTAGGAATCTACAATTGACCTACTTTTCAAACGAGCATAACTCACGCAAATATTAATAGAATTATCCAGAAAAAAATCTGCATATAGTGTTTGTGGGTACGGAGCGCTTGACAGACGTCTTTTTCCAAATAAATGTTTGAATGTTGATTTAAAAAAATATTGAAATTAGGGTTGCACATCCTCTTAAACAAATAACGATTTTTTTGTTTGGCAAGAAATTAATTATACAACATTAAATAAATGTTCGTTAATTAATAATATATAGATATTTCATCGTAGAATAATTAAAATCACGATCAAATTTTACCAGAAAAGTAGTCCCGATTCTTATCGGATTTCCCCATCCGAATCCCAGAAAAAAGTGGGACACCACCCGGACAGGATCCAAATAGGATTCCCTACAGGATTCCTACTAGTTGCAGGGAATCCTTAGCAGATTCCTGCTGGAATCCTTTTTGAATTTCTACACGGGACTTGCTTCAGGAAATCTTATATTTTCAACTCTTCGTGCCATAACTATATTATTTCAAGTAATTTAGGCCTTGTCCCATGAAAATCCATAGAATGGTTTTCCCAGAAAGTTGCGCCAATGCCAAAAAAAATTTGAAAATGCTATATCTCTCAGAAAAATAGGGCTACAGATTATATTCGAGCTATTTTATAAGAAATAGTATATATTTATAGTAGTGGCCTCAGAAGCCACTAGGTATAAGACGCCCTTAATTATTTTTATTTGGATGCGGCGATATATAAATAAGACATTCTATGAGTATAAAAATAAATACAAAATTTGTATATGCCATACCTACCAGACCAAGTTTTTCTGGTTTTCTCATCCTAAATATAAAAAAAAATGTGAAGTCGGTCGATCGAAGGGGGTCCAGAGTTTCGACGATTCACTATAAAATTGAAGTCAACTATAGATATTTTTCAGTTCGACAAATGATAATGCAGATTGTTCTTAATTTCGAAATTCTAAATTACGAAAATCATATTTACGAATGTAACACTTCACCTACTGTCCAAAACATCGAATTTCATTAATAGAATTTTAATAGGGGTACAATATAGATACTTCCAAATAAATCATTAGAAACAGCTTATATTTGCTTTGAGGTCGTATTGATGAAATTCGACGTTTTGGACAGTAGGTGAACTGTTACATTCGAAAATATGATTTTCGTAACTTAGAATTTCGAAATTAAAAACAATCTGCATTATCATTTGTCGAACTGAAAAACGTCTATAGTTGACTTCAATTTTATAGTGAATCGTCGAAACTTTGGACCCCCCCCCCCGTTCGATCGGGTAGCAAGCTTTTTTGCGGAGAATAGCTTTATTTTTTTAAATATTAAAAAATGTTGCTGCTTTAAACATGAATCATTTTGCCAAGGAGAGTCGCACATATATTTCAAAACAAGAAAATTAAATTAGTGAACCCTGGTAGAAATTTCTCTATCGCAAATGGCCATGAACTTAATAAATCGCTAGTAAAAATAGAAAATTTCTGGATAGTGATAAAACGATTTTAATATTTAATAAAATAGCCTTAAAATGTTTTTACTAAATTATCTCTGTAATTTGATCATATATTTGAAAACAAATTTTAAAAAATACAGCTAAAAAAGATGTAAACGCGAATTGTTTGTACTTAATTCGTTTATGTTACTGTTTAAGGATATACAAACAAAAAGAATGATTTTTCCTTTTGATTCTATCTCTCTCACTCCTCGCCATAATAGCAAGCCTCTTACTAGCCATTTCCTAACTAAAAAAAAACTGTCCAACTCTAATATCTTTTCAAGGAAGACTGAGGTGGAAAGATAAAATTTGATCCTATTCATTGTATGAATATATTATATATATTATCCGATGACCAAAAGTTAGAACTCGGCATACCGAAAGCGTGAGCTATCCGTCTGCTTCGATTTCGGCGAACTGCTTGCCAAAATTTCTCTCCGTGCAGCTTCATGTCTCACTATGGACTGAAACTAGATGAAAAATCAAAATGATTTAATATTTTTCTTTATACAGCAGTAAAGGCGACAAAATGGGAATAAAATTATTTCATGTGGTTTTTTTCATTATTAACTTTGCCCAGGTAAAAAACTTTTATAAAGTTTTTGTAAAGTTTTATAAAAATTGTATAAAGCCAATTTTATAAAAAATTACTCTTTATAAAATTTTTATAAAAAATTACTTTTTATTAAATTTACCCATGTAAAAAAATTTTGTAAAGTTTTTATGAAAAATTGGCCTTATAAAATCTTTATAAAAAATCTTTTTTTAAAAAGTTTTATACAATGTTATTTTATATAAGGTTGTTTTTCACAAGATAGAAATATACAATGTAAAGTCTTCTTCTGAGGTTCACCTCAACTTCGTCTACGCGACCTCGTGTTTTGTGCAGCATCAGAGAGCGTATCACTCCAAAGGAGTAGAACTCGTGGGGCGCGAGACCCATCTCCATGGCCAGATCTAACCTTCTCGTTGCCATTGATGCCGTCGTTTTCATGGTTGTCACCACGCGTCGACCGCGGCCGTCATCCCCGCCGAGCAATCAGCCTTTCTTTTTGCCTCTGTAAAAGTAAATAACTCACAAAGAATTTCTTCTTACTATCTCTACAACTAGATGATAATTATTTTTAAGAAATTTGAACGTACCCAGGCGGAAATAAAACTTTACAAATAATTATTAATAACAATATATAACTTTTTATAATTTAAAAAAAAAGTTTATAACTGTTCATAACTGTTTATAAAGATAGGATTTGAGACTATAGTAACAGTTTATAAAAGTTATCAACAGTTTTTTTCTGTTATGAACAGCTAAAAAAAGTTTATAACAGTTATAAACTTGTATTTACTTTTTTGGCCTGCAGTGGATAACCATAAAATCAATCTATAAAAAGTTATTATCAGTTATAAACTTTTTTTATTTGATAATAATAGTTATTAATAGTTTTAAATAGTTTTGAATGAATTTAAACTTTAAAATCATTCTAAAATTCTTATTATATGAAATCATTATTAATTATAAGTTTAAAATAATTATTTTCAATTATTAAAAATTGATAATAGTTATTAATAGTTATTTACTTTTTTTTACTGATCAAATATTCACATTTTTCGGCAATCCAAAAAACTTAAAAAAGTAAATAACTATTTATAACTATTTATAATAGTTTTAGACTTTTATAAAAGTCTCAAATCCTGACTTTATAATCTGCTAATATCAGTTATAAAGTTTTTTTAACTTTTATTATAGAAGATCATTTCCGCCTGGGTATCTAATCATTTTTCAAAAAGTGGTTGCTCGTGAATTTCACCATAAGTAATTCTTAACCAAAACACATCCCAAACTGTCGAGAAGCCCAATCTGTCCAAACAACTCGAAGTCGTTACTATGTCCTTATTCCAAATATTGTATCTATATATTGAAAACAAAGAATTTTTAACCGATTTCAGGTTGTTTAAACTTCTCGACAGTTTGCGATGTATTTTAGTTAAGAATTACTTATGGTGAATTTCACAAGAAACCACTTTTTGAAAAATTTTTAGATACGTTCAAATTTCTTAAAAATAATTATCATCTAGTTGTAATAGGTAGTAAGAAGAAATTCTTTGTGAGTTATTTACCTTTACAGAGGCAAAAAGAAAGGCTGATTTTTCGGCGGGGATGACGGCCGCAGTCGGCGCGTGACAACGATGAAAACAACGGCGTCAACGGCAATGAGAAGGTTAGATCTGACCATGGAGATGAGTCTCGCGCTCCACAAGTTCCTCTCCTTTGGACTGATGCGTTCTCTGATGCTGCACAAGATGCGAGATCGTGTAGACGAAGTTGAGGTGAACCTCAAAAGAAGACATTACATTGTATCTTTCTATCTTATGAAACATAACGTTATATAAAATAACATTGTATAAAACTTCTTAAAAAGTGATTTTTTATAAAGATTTTACAAGGCCAATTTATCATAAAAATTTTACAATTTTTTTTTACATGGGAAATTTTATAAAAAGTAATTTTTTATAAAAATTTTATAAAACCAATTTTTTATAAAATCAGCTTTATAAAATTTTTATAAAACTTTACAAAAACTTTATAAAAAATTTTTTACCTGGGTGATTACTTTATGAATTTAATACCTGGTAAAAATTTCGTATTGTTAAATTGCATATTTTCAAAGATAAAAATTAAATAAAAAGTTAAAGCTCTCTCGGAGCCATTTCATAAAGTTCAATAATATTAGCTCTATTATAGAGAGAAAGAAAAAAAAGAATTTGAAATTCATCTAATTTGATTCCAGAATAAGATATATTAGAAATATTCCAGATCTTTAAGTATTCTCAAAACTGATGATAATAACATGTCATTATTCAAATCGATCGTACGTTCTTGATGAATCCACTCTTAGCACTGCACACACAAAGCTAAAAAAAATTTCTTACAAATGTCTTGAAATCTGTCTATAAATATGTAAAAAAAGTCTTCTGTTTCTCAAAGAAAAAAGTCGTGATGTAAGCCTCGATGCAAGATAATTTTGAGATTTAATATTTTTTTCTTTTAAAATGCATGATTAAATCTATTGCATATACATACCTGATCGGCGAGTAGGGTAATCCTAGTAGGTAATAAGTTTCCATATAAAATTTAGAAATTTCTATTTTCTTAAAAATCTTTTATTGGTATACAATTTATTTCTATACGTATCCATAAATGTAAGATTATTAAAATTATTCAAAGCATGGCAACATTGTTTGGCTAAATTTCAATGGTTATTATAGACTTTACTCGGAAGGGAAGGGAAAAGAATCGGTAAAGATGAGTCAGCAGAAATAAATGAATTCCAAGTTTGTCGGGACGAGGAGGCCGTGGGCACGCAACACCGCGCGAAAGAAGCATCATACGCAATTCAATGGAAAGAGGCCTGCCGGCACGCAGGCCCTGGTGTAGAGTGACGCCGAGTTACACAACTGCACCTGTTTGCGCGAGCTTTCAGTGCGAATTGACGTAAGGTATCTAGTATCAGGCGAGACCAAGTGAGAAGACCGTGCGTCTTGCGCGGGAGCGTACTCCAATGTAAACCGGCCCTTGTGAGATTGGCGAGCCGGCGGTGGTCCCACCGAAGCTGACCGCACCTTCCGCTCGATCCGGCCCGGCTGCTCTCTCTCTCTCTCTCTCTCTCTCTCTCTCTCTCTCTCTCTCTCTCGCTCTCCCTCTCGCTGTGCCCTCAGGCCGGGGCTCCCCCGCGAGGCCGGAGCCCGCGGCGATGTGCAATTAGTCGCGTCGGGGCCGCAACCGCGAACGCGCGTTCGCCGATCGACTGCCGCAGAGTCGCAGCTGAGTGCCGGGAGCCCGCGCGCGAGTCTCACTGCGACGAGAAGCGGGCGAGCGGAGCGCGCGCGGATGCTGGCGCCTTCGGCGTAGCCGTAGCAACCCCCGGCAGCGTGCGCCGCCCCCCACGGGCCGCCAATGGGGCTGGCGGGCCGGCGCGAGGGGTGCATGGGCGGGGCGCGCGGCCGCGGCGGCGTGGGGGCGCAGCCCCGATGAGCGGCGCCCGCACGACGCAGCAGCCGCCGCGAGAGAATCTCGCGAGCGCGCGAGCGAGCCGCGAAATCGAGTCGAAAGTCACGTGCGGACGCTCAGGAGGCGAGGCTGCAGTGCCGACCACGCGAGTGTGACTGAGTGCCGCGCCGCGAAGCCCGGCATGCGCCGGGCCGCCCCGGGCCCCAGCGCCCGCCAGCAGCGAGAGCAGTTCGGAGCCAGCGAGCGCTAGCCGGTGGACCCGAGCCAGCCCGGCGGTCCCGGCAGCCATGGACCTGAGCACGGCCTACCGCTACAACCAGAACATGATGGAGTATTACACGTGTAAGCCCCGTCGGCCCGCCGGTGCGCCGACTCGCTTCTCTTCTCTCTCGCGCAGTTGCCCTAAAGTAGCAGCGCCTGCTAGCGAGATCGGCCGTTCCTGCGCATATATTTCTCACTCATTTGTAGATAGTCGGTAGCAGGTAGGGACGTCTCGGTATGTAGCCCTAGCCCTCATTTCCTTCCTCCCTTCTCGCCGAAGCGAGCGCGCCTGGGAAATTGAGAGTCGCTGGAGTTCCGTGCGCGTAAAAAGCACTGCATTCACGTGAGAGATACGGAGAGTCGAGCGCCGAATAAAGAAAGAGATAAGTATCGAATGTTCGCATGAGCGGGTTTCTGTTTCTTTTGCCTTCTGACGAGTGCCACTGTCTACGGATACGCGTAACTGGTGGTGAAGCGACGCAACGTAACGATGCGATTGAAGGATCGCTTAACATGAAAACATTATCTGCAGAGCGCTGCGACATCGTGACTGCCAATTACTGCTTTTTCGGTACGCGTTCTTCTTCTTTCTTATGAAGCATGTTGTAAACTTTTATTGTTAGCCAAAATATTAAAATCCTATCTGAATATTTTGAGCGAGCTACATTTCGCATTTTTCTTAAAGTTTACCGTTGCCGCTACTTAAAAATTGACAGTGATTCCCAACGTATAAGTGCACCTCTTAGTTACTTTGTTCTTACGGCTCCGCACTGAAAAGTTCACCTGTTTTCATCACGTAATCTTAACTAATAATTTTAATCACTGCACTTACTGAAATATGGACTTCAAGCTGTGTCAAATCACTATTATAAGAAATGATTCATTTTTATTAATTATTGAAGTAACCCTGGTAGAAATGTTAACCAGAAGTTAGCTTTTTTCAGTTAACTTTATGGCTAAAAACGAACATTACTTGTATTTCATAATTATCCGAAATATATTATAGCATTTATACTTCATAAAATATGTATTTTAAGTAATAGCATAGAACTTTCAGATGAATTATATTACATTTAATTAAACGTTAGCTATAAAATATAGTTAATTTATTACCAGCGAATGCATTTGCAAAATAACACCTACATTTAAAATTATTTCTATTATTTTATAAATTTCTTGAAAATTAATGAGTAAGTTTCTAAATAGTATTTTTCGATACCAGTGCGAGAGAGATGACTCTCGTACGAGTGTGAATTTGTAACAATTACACGAGTCAAGAATCATCTCTCGCACGTGTATTTTTTAATATTTTTCAAAACGACGGGCGGAAAGTACGAGTACGAAAGTACGGAAAGTGGGTACTTTACGCACGGAGTGTAGAAAAATAAATTTTTTAATCAGTTGTTAGTTGAAAATCCGTGGGAATGACAGAAATGTGAAAAGTTCGATGGAAATAGTGTTGAGAAATGTTTTCCAACATTCTTTGTTATAGATGTTATAATGTTCTAACATTTCTTCGCCCATTTAAAGTGTTCTCTTTGAGGAAGCAAAAGTGAAATATTTTTGTTGAAACGGGTCTGTTGATTAAAAGAATAAAAGCGAGATGGGGCATCGACGAGAATCTGGCCTACCGGAAGTGAGATGCACAGTTGGCTGGACAGCTGGGTCATCTTATTTGCGACGCTGTTTTTGCTGTAACACTGCTTCGAAATAAGATCATCCGGAGAAAAGAGTGTCTCACTTTTTTGCCCGCCCACCTCAGCTAGCTATCGGCTTTTCGTCACTGTCTATCGCTATAGCATCAGAAAAAAAATGTCTATCATGCACGTTTCGCCAGCCAGAGCTACGCTTTCCCACACGGGTCCTCGAGAATATAGCATTGACACGTAGTCTCATCTTAAAATGATGTCGAGGAAGAGTTAATTCAGTCATCGTGCGCGCTCCTTTTCCTGATGCGTTCTTTTGGAAAGCTCTCTCTCTCTCTCTCTCTCTCTCTCTCTCTCTCTCTCTCTCGCTCTCTCTCTCTCTCTCTCTCTCTCTCTCTCTCTCTCTCTCTCTCTCTCTCTCTCTCTCTCTCTCTCGCTCGCTCTCTCTCTCTCTCTCTGCTGGTGCGCTAAGCAGGGGGTAACGGTCCTGAGAGCCAAAGGCTAACAGTTCATGGCCGCACTCTGACCACTTTCGCGAACAGGATCTAGAGGCTAGATCTATTTGGCTTCGACCCTGCCCGAGTCCTCCTTCTCCAAACTCCACACGTGAGACCCGATTGATTTGTATCGGGAAGTGTCGATCACTTCCGTTAAAAAACGTCAGAAACTCAAGCTATAAAACTGTGTTCCTCTCTTGTTCATCAGGCAAACAAAAAAATGATTCAACATGTGTGAAAACAGAATGGCTGCAATACGGGTCCGAGTTTTATAAAGACCGAACTGACTGGCAAAATATTGCATGTGCCAGAAGATAGATTATTGCATTCGCGTTCTCGTAAAACAACGCAGTGTGACCAGCGTACCAAACTTGTTCGCTTTCTATCCAATCGAGCCTACTAAAGTCACTCGAGCACTTTTCTCAACCTCGCAGCAAGATAAGCAGTGCTTACATTAAAATGAGAAGAAACAGGAGAAAAATCTACGTGCCAACAAAGCAGTTTTAGCTTTACGATTATTCAAAACGTTACTATGGTATTCGAGAAAATGAGCGATCTTTTTTAGCGTACAGGCAATAACAGAAATGAAAGAGTCAGAGTGGAAGCGATTGGTCTGTGGAAGGGCGGTTGTCGTTCGCCGCTGATTCTTCGCTATATTTACGACTTTATTTACGTGCGGTGGCGCAATCCATGAATTAGGGTAGCGCGTACAAGCGTGAGATCAGCGAGGGTGGGATGGAAGAGGCGGGGAATGAAATAAGATAATGCGATAGAACGCTCGAACACAGCGCACAAACCTGGCTACTGTCATTTTTGCCGACTGCCTGAGTAAAAGCACGTGCACCTATTCACCCAGAAGCACTCGAGAAACCAAGCCTCGTCCTCTCTCTCTCTCTCTCTCTCTCTCTCTCTCTCTCTCTCTCTCTCTCTCTCTCTCTCTCTCTGTCTCTCTCTCCCCTCTCTCTCTCTCTTTCTCTTTCTTTCTCCTTCCCACTTCTCAAGACTTCCGTTTAATCATGCAAGTCGATGAGAAGTGACTGCGCGCTTTCTCAGCACGGCTCGTTCGTCGAACACAAAGCGGATCTCGTTCCATGCTGTATCAGAAGCATAACGAGGGGCTCAGCGATTTCTAGATTTAGGCCGATAATCTTGTGACAAGTCGTTTGATAACATATTTTCGTTGATAATATTAACAGATTATTTTCGCTGTTGCAGGCCACGGGGGAGTGAACCAGCTCGGTGGTGTCTTTGTGAACGGGAGGCCGCTGCCGGATGTCGTCAGGCAGAGGATCGTCGAGCTCGCGCATAGCGGCGTTCGACCATGCGACATCTCCCGACAACTGAGGGTATCTCACGGCTGTGTATCCAAGATATTGTCGAGGTAAGAGCACTCTTTCCGAGCAGTTATCACTATCGTATACTAAATATCATTACAAAGTGTACTAAACTCGTGTTACTTCGATGGATTTATATGTGCAAATCCGCGGACTACAGACAACAACTGGGGTACAAAAACGGAAAACATTTTTTTTTGAGGGCACACCTACCACATAAGGTTTTTTCGGTTCTTTGGGGATCCCCCAACATGAAAATACTCGTGCCAAACTTTTTTGCCGACGAAATCAATTTTTCTTATGGAAATTTAACATGGGAAAAATGGACGAAAAGTAGTCATTGATGATTAACCAATAGCAAACTATTGAAGAGGCCAAACCAAATTCCACAAAAAAGGGATTAAAGTTGAAGAATAGAGCTTTAATTTGAGATGAGAATCGTTAAAATCGGTCGATTCTGTGCAAAGCTACGTGAAGTTGAAAATGGCAAAAAATGACAAAAATTTGAAGAATTACGTGGGTTTGAAAAATATCTCTCATTTTCGTCATTATTCGCCATTTTCAAATTCACGATTCTCATCTCAAATTAAAGCTCTATTCTTCAACTTTAATCGCTTTTTTGGGGAATTTGGTTTGGCCTCTTCAATAGTTGCGTGTGTGTATGCGAATGCGTGTGTGTGTGCGTGTGTCTGCGTGTGCGTGTGCGTATGCGTATGCGTGTGTGTGTGTGCGTGTGCGTGTATGTGTGTGTGTGCGCGTGTGCGTGTGTGTATGTGTGTGTGTGTGTGTATGTGTGTATGTGTGGGAGAGTTGCAAACTCATGGCCTCAACGCGTTTCTCGTGTCTGACGGTATGTGGTGTTAATAAACTTTTTTCTATTAAATTGGCCGAATTAACTACGCGCGATGAAGCATAGTCAAAACGCTCGTTTTACAATTTCATAATATACCATATTTTCATGTCTCTTTAACAGTTTTTTTATAAGCCTGCTTACAGAAACATAGAAAAAAATTTTCTACTAGAGCCAGAAATGGCCTCAATTTCGTTTTATTAGTCCAGGATTTTAAAATACCTCTAAATTTTAAAATCTTGAGATATCTTGATGGCAAGGTCAAACATTTTTTTTTAATAATTTGGATAGTAATAGTGTATAGCCCTAATCACGCCCTACAGAATCTATTTTGAATCACGTGAATACGATTTTTCTTCTTGAAGAAATATTAAAATAAAATTTTTCGTCCTTACATCTCACAGAACGAAAAATAGTATACAGATGATTAAAAATATTATTTTAGTATTTCTCCAAGAAGAACAATCGTATTCAAGTGTTTCAAAATGAATTCTATAGTAGGGCCGGACTAGTAGTACTATACAACGCCACTGCCAAATTAAGATATTTTACCATAAAGATATCTCAAGATTAAAAAATTTAGAGTTATTTCAAAATCCTGAACTGACAAAACAAAATTGGAGCCACATCTGGGTTTAGTAGCTCAGAATGCATAAAAATACTAAAATCTGACCCGCCGGACCAGACACTTTTATTTTTCTGTGGGTCTGTGCAAATGAAAAAACTAGTTCATCCTCTTATAGGAGACTTCCAAGGAACATTTTCTTTTTTAGTTTAATTTTGACATAGGACAAAACCACTGGGCAACTCTTTTATATACATATAGTGTGTGTGTGTAATAGAATTGTAATATATATATATATATATATATATATATATATATATATATATATATATATATATATATATATATATATATATATATATATATATATATATATATATATATATATATATATATATTACAATTCTATTTACAAAACCCGAAATCACGATTTTAAAAATTTTTTTCGAGCACACCTTCGGCACGTGTTTTTTCTTGTTCCTTATAGTATATAAAATGAAGTTCCACAGTTGTACAGTGTCCATCAAGTGGGCTACTTTTTCTAGAGCAATTTATAGCTTGTCGTTTGCGTTTTGAATGATTTGAGCGAAATATTCATCGTAACCAACAACGCGTTTGAAGTCAAATACTGTTGTACTCAACTCATTAATTGAAGTTTTTATGCAATATTAAAGCCTTTTTCGTAACGTAAATTAATAATTTATAATGTTTTACATTGTTAATTAAATTATAATCCGTTATTTATTGTTTTGAAATTAGGTTTTCTTTCATTTATTACAACAACAATTTAAAACATTACTAATTCTTATTTTCTGTTACGAAAATACTCTAATATTGCATAAAAACTTGAATTAATGAGCTACGTACGAAAGTATTTCACTCCGAACGCGTTGGTTGTAATGAATATTTTGCTCAAAATCACTGAAAACGCAAACGACTGTTCGAGCAATAATTTGATCTAGAAAAAGTAGTCCACCTGATGGACGCTGTTCAATTGCGGATCTTTATTTTATATATACTATAAGAAGAAGCACGCGCCGAAGGTGTGTTCGAAAAAAATTTGTTAAATCGTGATTTCGGGTTTTGTCGCCACTTTGATGAGAATTGTACACACACACACACACGCACACACACACACGCGCGCGCACGCACGCACACACGCGCACACACATATATATATACACGCACGCACGCGCGCACACACACACACATACACACACACACACACACACACACACACACACAAACACACATATATATATATATATATATATATATATATATATATATATATATATATATATATATATATATATATATATATATATATATATATATATATATATGAGTAACTTCATGTCAACTGTTCAGCTCAAAATTTTAAAATTGCTCAAAATTGTTTTACTCATTCCAAATTAGCCTCAAACCACAAATATAAAGTTTTACAGCAAAATATGCAATCGTTCTAAAATTACAATTAATTGAAAATTTGAAAATTTTGAATTTTTTCATAAATCTACAATTTTTATGATTTTTTAACTAAAATCTTGAAACTTTTTGTATATCATATTAAATGGGAAAGAGTTTGCAAATTGTAAGTAGAATTGCTCAGAATTTTTGCAGATCGATGCCAATTATTTTGCTAATTTATACTTGACAGAACACCATTCAAAATATGCTTAAGGCGAATGCGACTGTATCAATATCCCTCACCAAAGGCTAAAAGATTTATAAAAATGTTACCTTTATAAAATGGCAGTTTGCTAAACATGGAAAAGGATCACTGAAAAAAGTTATGTGCAATTAAATCTGTAAAACAGTGATAATAGTGCTTTTTCACTGTTTTGACAGTTTGAATTGCCCGTAACTTTTTTCTGTGATCTATTTCCATTTTCACCAAGGTCGCATTTTAAAGGTAACATTTTTTCAAATCTTTTAGCCTTTGGTGAGGGATATTGATACTGTCGCGTTCGCCGTAAGCATATTTTGAATGGTGTTCTGTTAAGTATAAAGTAGCAAAATAATTGCCATCGATCTGCAAAAATTCTGAGCAATTCTACTTACAATTTGCAAACTCTTTCCCATTTAATATGCTATACAAAAAGTTTCAAGATTTTAGTTAAAAAATCATAAATATTGTAGATTTATAAAAAAATTCAAAATTTTCAAATTTTTAATTAATTGTAACTTTAGAACGATTGCATATTGTGCTGTAAAACTTTATATTTGTGTTTTGGGGCTAATTTGGAATGAGTAAAAAAATTTTGAGCAATTTAAAAATTTTGAGCTGAACAGTTAACATGAAGTTACCCATATATATATTGACGAGGCCGGTTCGCGCGCTGACAACGTTTATTCTGCGATTATGTATCCTGCAGTCACGTAGTTACGTGTCGTCGGATGGCTACAGAGTTTCTCCTCGTTCTGATTAATACGCAAATTTCCTTTTAACCAACACTCACCGGTCGCGCGGCCAAAGAAAAAAGGCAGAACTCAAGCAGTAGTCGACCTTTCAACTTGCACTTGAAGACGCATTTACTGCCGACCAAGTAGTCTGCGTATAGAGTCGAAGAAATGTTGCACAACACTCGAGCTAAGCTGAGAAGTATTAAGAGGATGTTAAATCAGAGGCGCGTCTCCGGAATCAGAAAAGTTTGTAGCCAAGTGAAGCGGCTGGTGTGCACGTGCTGCATTTGACGCGGGCGCTTTACGATCCGACAATGATTCGTACGTGCTCTTGCAATTTTACAGATGCCATACAGCAGCCATGTTAAGCCCAAGTCCATCAATTCAATCCTCCATGCACACGTGTTTCCTCTCGCTTTAAATGCTATTTTTCTTCTTTGTGAGACTTCCTATAACAGTCGTAAGACTATCAGTTTGTTGCGCACATTATCAATAGCAACTATACCTACATTCAATCATATAGATAATATAACATGAAATTTTTCTCTTAACGAGTAGTCGAAGAAAGTTGGAAGTTTGTTTCCGAGAAATGCTGAAATAGACGGTGCGTGCGCGTAACTGGAATTTATAAAATTAGTCACAAGAGTTTTATCTTTCTACGTATTGCTAGACTGTGAAGAAAGCTTGTGCGAAAGACATCCGCTTAATTACTTCACTGCGAACAAGTTGGAAAAAATTGCGTCAAGCGATTTGACATGCAAGGTGGCTATAGAGAGTTGGCACTGTTATTGTTGAGGTCATTTAAATCGGTATTAAAGCAGCAAGGTGCCTCGGAGTGAGTGGAGATTTGAAGAATTGAGCGTTCTAATGGTCATTTCACGCTGAAAAGAGAGGGGCGCGGCGGCGCAACATGTGCACTGCACGCCTGAACATGAAAGTAGGCTTTCACGCAATCTATAATAGTTTGAGTGTCGTGGGTGTCTTGCCTCCCCTTTACGCTCGCACTCGTTCTCTGCAGAGCGCGGTTAATAATTCAGTAAATCAGAGTAAATCAGGATTACAAGGAATAAGTTAGCAATAGACGGTGGGCCGAGAGTTAAAAGTAAAGCACGTTAACAGTAGGCAGCAGCGCGAAGTCAAAATTCGGGCCGTGCGAGGAGCCGCACATTCATCATGGCGGGCGAGCACAAGCGAGCCACTATTGCAGGCCCGACCTCATTAAATGTAAGCACGAGCCAAGATATTATTTAACTAATTAGACACAAAGGCCTCCTTCAGCTTCAGCTCATCGATAGAATCGGCGCTTTGGGGGGTCAAAACGGCTCTCTTAAGTAAGGAGAACCTGCCTGGTCCCTCTATCAGTAATGTATATCTATATATACATTAGCGCACCTTTCCTCAATCTATCGCCACGCCGCATTAACGAGCCTTTAATGCTAACTCACTATCGTTTGCAGGTATTATGAGACTGGTAGTTTCAAAGCCGGAGTCATAGGCGGCTCGAAACCCAAGGTGGCAACGCCACCGGTAGTCGATGCGATTGCCAACTACAAAAGGGACAATCCCACGATGTTTGCCTGGGAGATCCGAGATAGATTGCTCGCTGAAGGCATCTGCTCGCAGGACAACGTGCCATCCGTATCCTCCATCAATCGGTGAGTATAACAGGCTTCTTACATTAACTTTAGCCCAGCCTTCACCCGCCAATTTTCACAGTAGCGCTGGCACACGCTCGCCGTGTGGGATTTTTTCTCTTTTAAATAGTACCTCCAAACATCACACACGAGTCAAAAGTAAATTATCTTATAAAAAAGGCAAACTTTACAACAAAATCTTTTCCCTGTACGTTTCCGTTGCGAAAAAAATTAAAAGCTGGAATGAACGCACGACACGAGTAAATCATTATAATAGCCTCACTCTCAGATCTACGGTTTATAGTGTCTATAGCTACTCGGTTGCTTGCTTACTTATTTTTTTAGCTAGTCACTCACTTATACTTGCTTATTTACTTTCTTACTGATCCCGCGTTAACAAATTTACTATTGCCAATAGCAACGTGTGTGCTTTATATCGTCAATATTTCGACCGCACTATAGGCAATGTATGTGGCTCCGGCGCCCTGACATTATATATGTCTCATATTTAACCTGCATACAGAGCCTATCGTTCAACAACGGCTCATACATTACCCACACACCATCAATACTTTGTGCAATGTACTTTGCCTATACTAACTTTTTTTACCATGTCCTTTGCAATAACTTCATTCCAGTGGAAAGAGTGATCCACTGAGAAAAATCTACATAGATATATACGAAATATAGTTATAGATCCTATATTTTTTAGTTAAGTATACTATATTACAGTAGTGTCGACCATAATTATAGTCAATGCAACTAATTAATATTGTTACGTATGAGAGGACGATAGAGTGAATGAAATGAATAAGTCGCATAAAAAATATGTGCCGAGCGGGAACACACGGTCCCGAGGTTTATTCCCGCGATCGCGAGAGTCTCGTTCTTATCGTGAAGCGGATACGTATTGTAAATGTAACCATATTTTTTTCTCAGTGCAAAGTGAGTTAAAGATCCTGTCGGTAAATTATTTATTCCTCTTTTTTGATCGCGCTTTCTGTAAACTTGTACCCGGAAAAAAATGATTGGTCACGGTTACAAACTGTAATTCGTTAAAAATCTCCCGCCTGCTCAGCATAAGTACAGATAAGACGCTAAAATAGTTACAGTAAGCAAGTGAGACATTTTCGAGGAATTAGTTGGTAACTGTGAGCAATCATTTCTTTCGGTGCACAGAGACAGTAAGGACCAAGTGGAGGAAGGAAGAAATGGAGCGAAATGACGTAGCAACACTCATATGTTTTGAACAGTGAAGCAGCGGCGCGTGTGCTTATCGCGCCGCTCGCTAACTCATTTGCGTGTATTTTCATTAGCACAGGCCGTGAGCCGCGATCGAGTTAGCGGATTCCAGCTGCGCAAAAAAAATCCGATCGGCGTGAAGGAGAACCCTGTTATCTTATCGCGGCGCGCAGGAAAAGCAGGCCAAGCGGCGGAGAAGCAGAGGAGCCCTGGCCGGAAGATGAGCAGCGCAGATAAGGGCCAAAGAAGTGCCTGATTAAATCTGGCGACATATGTGCGCGTTAGCCGCCCCCCCCCCCCCCGGCCGAGGAGAGTAGCAACACACCCTAGGCTGGCCCTCGGGGGACTTGTCTTTCTCTCGCCGGCTCGGCCTCTTCCCTTCGTCGAGCAAAAACACTCGAATTAATCGGCCCTACTCCCCGAGGAGCTCGCTAAAGGTCAACAGCAGGCCTGCGAGTGCCCATCGTCAAGTGCATTATTTCCCCAAATTCATCCGATCATTTTCATTTTAATTTTCGCATTCTCCCGAATCGCCCGCGAGAGACATACCAGGCAATATGTCCCCGTCCCTGGGGAGTGCTTGCAGAAGACGTTATTCGCCAAATGACGCCGTAATCGTGTCACCCGATTCGTAAACACGCGGGGGAGAGAGGGAGTGAGAGCCTCGTTGGGGCAAATAAAAGCCGGCCACGACTCGGCAATGATTATTCTGAAACGAGGAGCGCAGAGGTGTCGCGCAATCGCGGCCGAGCCTCACGTAGGAGAGGAACTACCCGTGTAGAAATTTTGGAGGTCATCCCCGTGAATAACTCCGATTCGGACGCGATTTTCTGCAGTTGTACCTATCAGTGGATAACAGTCGAGATTCGGATATGATTTCCCTACTTTATCCCTTCTTTATTAAAGGCAGAGCCAATTGTACGATTTCCCTGCCAGAATCGAATGTGATATTCGTAGCTTTGTATCAATAAAGCAGAAATCCGCTTTACTAACTGAAAACTTCGATAATCAGACCCGATTCTGCTAGGAAAATCGCATAAGTATCCTTGCTACTATAATACTAAAAACTAATGTTTGTGTATGTTAAGAAAGTCTTTCTAAAGTATAAAATGACAGTAATAAGCAATGAAACTATTCCATTATTTCGTTATACTCCTAGAGTGCTTAATTTTAATTCATTAAAACTGCAGATTTCTGTTTTATTCGTTGAGAGCTACGAACATCAGATCTGATTCTGACAACAAAATCGTGGGACTATCGCGTTTGTATTAACCTTTAGAGGACGGGGATTTGGGTTTACTGTTTTCTCTCACTTTTCTATAGAAATCGAGTTTTTGTGATGTCTCACATCTCAAAACTAACACATGTAAAGGGTCGATCATGGGCATGGCCCGTATAGGGGCCATCCCGTCCTCTAAAGGTTAAAATAATGTATATAATAAATAATAATTGCAAACAGCAAAATACATTAAATATTTGTACTTTTCTGAATGATTTTCATTCTATTATACATTAAAATCAAGTTAAACTAAATTAATACATATGAATACTCAAATTATCACTTCACTGGGAAGTACTGTTTGTAGGTAAATGGATTAGACGTTGGACTACTGCACGGGAGACCCAGGTTCGAATCTCCATCAGGGGAAAATTATTTTAATTTCTTTAATTTTTTAATTAATGTTTTAAACTTAATCATTTCAAATGTATTCATTAATATGTAAATATAAAAGATTTTTAAAAGATAAAAATAAACATTTAAATTAAATACATAATATATGTAATATAAGTATAAGTACTTGAACATAATTATTCGTGAAAATAACTGTCAGTATAAATATTAATAATAAATCTTATTTGCATCAATAATCTTTTTTTAACAAAATTTACAGCTTTACGTTTGTTTAATTTTTACATTCTTTATTTTTTGATGCAACAAAATTAAAATAAAAAAATTCTATAATTTTTTAAATTACCATATTGACAATATAATTAATTTCTTTATTAATATATAACACGAGAATTTGTTGTTTTAACTATTTTGAAACAAACAAAACCATTCCCAAAATGCTCGAAATTCATATGGATTCCTAGTCAGATTCTACCTTGGAATCCTCATCCGAATCGTGGAGAAAATGGTATTCAAAAAAGTGTCCGAATCAAGTACGATTTTCCTGTCTGAATCGTACTACAGTTACGGAAATCGCACCAGAATCGGGTTTGAGTTACCTATATTTTTCTACACGGGTACTTACTTGGAGCCCTCCCCGGATGGCTGCTCTGCCGGCTGCTTGACACTTTACCAAGCAACGCCAGTCCGAGTATTGATCTTAATCAGGACTACGGAGGAGCAGATCGGCTGGAAAAAGCCGCTCCTCCTTACCGGGTTGCCGCCAACGTCTCCCGTCTCCGAGGAGAGGGAGAGAGAAAACTGGAGGATTCGCCACCTTTGTTGAAATGTCGACAAGAATGACAATAATTCCTGTAGTAACTACATATAATGCTATGTAATATACTTGGAATAAGCAGATCTTCATTGCAGATGCAGCGCCGCGTTTATCCTCATTTCTTAGCAGCCCCCCCCCCCTCACCTCTCTCTCTCTCTCTCTCTCTCTCTCTCTCTCTCTCTCTCTCTCTCTCTCTCTCTCTCTCTCTCTCTCTCTCTCTCTCTCTCTCTCTCTCTCTCTCTCTCTCTCTCTCTCTCTCTCTCTCTCTCTCTCTCTCTCTCTCTCTCTCTCTCTCTCTCTCTCTCTCTCTCTCTCTCTCTCTCTCTCTCTCTCTCTCTCTCTCTCTCTCTCTCTCTCTCTCTCTCTCTACTTTCACCGTTGTCAGCTTTGCTATTATGATCGCATCGTAGTTTTTCTCTTGTTTGAGCCGACTTGAGCGGAAAAATAAGGCTGATATAATGCTGGAAGATCTATGCCGCACTTGGCAGCGTTGGTGTTGGCGAGCAGCAGCAGCTCGCACGCAAAAAGCCGAGCAGTAGTAGGAGAAAGAAATAGTGGAGTGTCCGTGGCACTCCGTGAAAAATAGCCGTAATCTGCACGTGCTGCAAATATCAGCGTGTAAAATCTCGGCAAAGGACCTGAAAGCTCCTCCGGGACTTGATGAATTCATTACTGACTCGTATCTCAGGCTGATTTCCGCCCACCAAGTTTATGTAGGTGCAAAAAATAGTCGTTTACTCGTCCCGAAACTGTGCGCTGCCACGGAATAAGTTGAGAGTTAAGAGTTTCCAAGGATCGTGGTCTGTTGAGAAGATCTGAAATAAAATAGTTCGTAAAGGCAGAGGGAGGGTGAGCGGGTACGAAGTACGCGGAAAGAGTTGTAGCCAAGTCGGAGCAGGCGGGACAAGCTTTGAAAGAAAGGAAAGGCGCTGGCGCAACGGGCGCAGCGATGGTCACTCGTCGAATTAAGAGATCAAATGAGTCGGGCATTATAGTGAAGAGGAAAAGATGGCGTCGGCGTCGCTGGCGCGAAATCGTCGGAGGCGGAGAGAGGGGGAGCGCCCACGGCGGCGGCCCCCGCAGCCGGGATTTCGGGAGGAAATATTGATAGGCTCGGCTTCAGCCGTGGAGTCACGCTCGAGTAGGCGGCGCTCTCTATCTTGGCCGCGCTCGCGCGCGCGCACGCTCTGCCCGTCTCGGGCAGATCGATAAGACGCGAGTTTCGCCGACGGGAGGCTCAAGCTCAAATCCCGTCTGACCTCCGCGAGCTTTCGCCCCCCCGCTGGGGCGAGACACTTGCGCGAGCGAGACACGCAAAAAGTGGCCGCGCGCTGGCTGCCGCGGCTCCTTCGGACATTGGAATTTCATGCTCGGCGCTCGCGCCGAGACCCTCCATTACTATCGGACTTTTAGCAAACTTCAACTCTTCTCACTGTTGCTCCGTCCACGCAACACTTGGTGCTCCGACTTTGCACGCCGGCCGACGGCACGGGCACCGGATCGCGGCGAGGCGAACTCAGGGGCGAACATTGCTGCGATGAGGTTTCATTGAGTCTGCCGTAATGAGCAGAGCTCGTGCGCGCAGAGCGACAGTTGGCAGAAAATCTGTCGCGGGAATAGTATCAATCTGTCATCGCGCCTTTCTCGCGCGCGCTTCTCCATCGGACGGGTCAATCTGCCGGATGCACAGGAAAGTAAGGGTGCAAGCACGTCTCTCCATTACTTCCATATCATTTCGCACCCCAAGACGCGACACAGCCATATGGCCCCGTAGTGCTGCTACTTTCATGCCGGTCCCTCTTACGCTCCTGCGAGCGGACTATTTTACTATCTCCTGGTTCATCTTTCGCTTATTAAATTATATCACCATAAATAACATTTGCCCACGGAGCGCACTTATTAACACGTTCCGAGCGCAATATATATAAGTACCTCGACTACTTCTAAATTGCTCCTACGCATAGTCGTTTCTCCAATTTTTCTCCTAGTATCTCTTTACTTATTGTGAGAACAATACACTGAGAGAAATGTTGTAGTAAAATTTATTATAAACATAAGAAAAATTACTATATTTTGTAGGAACGGAGGGACAAATCGAAATTATAACAATTTTTGCTATGCAACATAGTAATTTTTATGAATGACCTTAAATTTCAAAAAATTAAATTTTTTCTCGTTCTTCCTGTTTTCAGAACTATTTTCAGACTCTAATCATACAATATTTAATGTGAAAATAAATTAAAATGAGAAATAAAAATATTTTTTTTACGAGCGTTGGGATCGAACCTGCAACCTTCACCGCGGCAATCGGACGCGCTAACCACTTACCCAAATAGGATTCTTGAGTGTAAAATTTTGGAACTTGTACATGTCAAACCATCGATTTCAAGAAAATTTCAGATAACATTAAATAATAACAATAAATAACTTTGATAACACAAAGAAACTTATCATTAACGTGCATAATATAAAAATAAAATAGTTGAAGTAAGGTTTTGAATGTTTTGTAAACTTAAAAGCAAGACAAAGTGAAATTCCCGTAGAAACATAACCTCAATCAGACACGTGGGCGTCTTGATCTGCGCAGAAAGTACTAATGTTGTAGCAATTTTTACTATGTTGGATAGCAAACTTTCTTATGGCCTGTAGCAATTTTTGAATGTGGCACTTTTTACTATGTTTATAGTAATTTTTAATACGCTACAAAATAAAATTTATACGCTACAAAATAAAATTTAAACGCTACAAAATAAAATTTATATTCTATTCTAATAAAAATTAAAAGCATATATTTTAAATTTTATTATATCACAGTTTTTGCTATGTGTATAGCAATTTTTCTTTTATTTCGTAATACTTTCTAATCAACAACTGTCATAAAAATTACAAGAAATTTTGTAATTATTCATACAATTATAATAAAAATGCAGCATAAAGTGTATTTATCTCACCCTTCCTATACTTTATAGTAATTTTTGTTACAATTATAATAAAATTTACTACAACATTTTTCTCAGTGTACAAGGGAGACTTCTTTCTATTTATTTATGTGTATTTTTATTTTTTCGTAAGCGTAAAAATGGTAATTTTTATTTCCAAAAGTAAAATTTTTTACAGAAATATACAAGTTACGAGTGTGTCTCAAATTTACTGTAGAAAATAGTAAATTTTGTGATAAAAAAGGGTCAATTTAATTTTCAATGAATTATACAATTATTAATATTTCAATCTATTAAACGGTCTCCCCATTTTTAAATAACTAGTGTTATGTGTACTACAATATTTGTCGCCATCATTAAGGTAAAAGGCCGCATTATGAGACACTGTCCACGTTTATGAGACACCAGAAAGAAAACTAAATTTTGAAAATAATTATTGCTCATATTATCAAACAAAAATTATATTCATAAGCATAAGTTTTCAATGCTATAAGTATGTGAATTTGTAGGTTGTTTTAAAGCATTTAATATTTAAGAAAAAATAATACAGAATTTACGCATGAACGTTATGTAGATAGCACTCTGTTATTTGAATGGAAGCAGCAAGAGCACTGACTATTTAGCTTATATATTGCAAGGAATTTAAATGATTCCAAAATATGTTACCTAGCTTATTTAAAAGATTAAGAGCTGCAGATTCTAAATAAATGATAAGTTATCACAAACTTAATAAAGCTTATTAAATTATTTAGCTGTCTCATAATATGTACATTTGCTTTTCGGAAGTCCGTATTTATGGTACAATATTAGACGTGTCTCATAATACGGTTCACCTTGTCCCCATTATTGAGACACTCTTTTACACACTTTTGAAAAAAACTCTTTTATTACAAACTTTTTACTTTAATAATGAAGCAATCTTCATTCCTCACCTTTATTTTAATTTATGAAACCTAGAAAACGGAAATAAATCTTAATTAAAAATTATAAAACATAACCTCAAAAGTCTAACATGAGTGATTTTGATTCCTGCGTAGAAGAGATTTCAAACCCAGTTGTTCGATAACTGATTTATGGGCTGGTAGATTTCATTGTAGGAAGTAATTGGGCTCGGTGAACCACATCATTTCATATTTAATATGATTTTGCTTCCTCCTAGAGGAAGCTTTGTGATAGTAATTTTTTGAGTTGTTGTAAAAACATGTTATAATTGATATTCGAGGTGTTAGGAACCAAAATACATGATTTTTGAAAAATGTCTGTATGGATGTGTGTGTGTGTGTGTGTGTGTGTGTGTGTGTGTGTGTGTGTGTGTGTGTGTGTGTGTGTGTGTATACGCCTGGATCTCAGCTTCTACTCGATCGATTTTAACCGGACAGGTCTCATTTTTTTGTTTTTTTTTTGTGTGATGGCGGGTCAAAAATTCGTTTTTTGATTGGGCCGATTCGTTTTTGTTTTATTTCGAATTTCTCAAAATTGTTTTTGTCTTTTTTTCAATGATAGAATCGAGATATTTAAATCTAATGGGTAGCATTCGAAACAGCGTAAAAAAACCTATAATTAAAAAAAAAAATTTCTCTAGCTATCCCGGTTCTCTTGTTATTGACAAACACGTGTTTTTTTTTTTAAAAGCTTATAACTCCGAAACTAAACGGTCAATTTTTTTGAGAAAAATCACGATAATGCAGAATATAAATAGCTATAAGCTCTAAAAATTTGAATCCATTCATTCTTTTGGTTAGTTTTTGAGAAAAAAATTGAAAAATGAAAAAAACGAGTTTACTATGTCCAACGATTACGGAAGTAAAATTGACTTAATCGCTTTAAAATTCCTTGTAGAGGTAGATTTTGTATAGTTCTCGGTCGCGTTCTTTGGGCAAAATGATTGTCTAGAAATTTCAGAGATATTTGAGGTTAAAGTTTTTTTAACCTTTTTTTCAAATCGTAATTTCTCGAGAACGGTTCTATGTATCTGGATCGGGTGGGTAGCATTCGAAAGAGAATTAAAATATCTATATTTGGAAACAAAATTTTTATGACTAGCTATCACAGTTCTTTTGTTATGAACAAAAACAAAAACGTGTTTTTTTCAAAAAAGCTTATAACTCCTTAATCCTATCTCCTATCTTCAAAAATGATGGATTAGTTATGATATCAATTTATTAGTGGTTTGGTTGGTAGGTGTAACGGGTTGCTAGGTCACAAAAACAAAAATGGTGTAGTTTCGATAAAATCACAGCGCACACCGCGCGCTTCGAGAATGCTAGTGATGTTATATATGTATATATGTATATATTCCCGTGTAGAAAAATATAGGCAACTCAAACCCGATTCTGGTGCGATTTCCGTAACTGTAGTTCCGTAACGATTCAGACAGGAAAATCGTACTTGATTCGGACACTTTTTTGAATACCGTTTTCTCCACGATTCGGATGAGGATTCCAAGGTAGAATCTGACTAGGAATCCATATGAATTTCGAGCATTTTGGGAATGGTTTTGTTTGTTTGAAAATAGTTAAAACAACAAATTCTCGTGTTATATATTAATAAAGAAATTAATTATATTGTCAATATGGTAATTTAAAAAATTATAGAATTTTTTTATTTTAATTTTGTTGCATCAAAAAATAAAGTAAAATGTAAAAATTAAACAAACGTAAAGCTGTAAATTTTGTTAAAAAAAGATTATTGATGCAAATAAGATTTATTATTAATATTTGTACTGACAGATATTTTCACGAATAATTATTTTCAAGTACTTATACTTATATTACATATATTATGTATTTAATTTAAATGTTTATTTTTATCTTTTAAAAATCTTTTATATTTACATATTAATGAATACATTTGAAATGATTAAGTTTAAAACATTAATTAAAAAATTAAAGAAATTAAAAAAATTTTCCCCTGATGGAGATTCGGACCTGGGTCTCCCGTGCAGTAGTCCAACGTCTAATCCATTTACCTACAAACAGTACTTCCCAGTGAAGTGATAATTTGAGTATTCATATGTATTAATTTAGTTTAACTTGATTTTAATGTATAATAGAATGAAAATCATTCAGAAAAGTACAAATATTTAATGTATTTTGCTATTTGCAATTATTATTTATTATATACATTATTTTAATACAAACGCGATAGTCCCACGATTTTGTTGTCAGAATCAGATCTGATGTTCGTAGCTCTCAACGAATAAAACAGAAATCTGCAGTTTTAATGAATTAAAATTAAGCACTCTAGGAGTATAACGAAATAATGGAATAGTTTCATTGCTTATTACTGTCATTTTATACTTTAGAAAGACTTTCTTAACATACACAAACATTAGTTTTTAGTATTATAGTAGCAAGGATACTTATGCGATTTTCCTAGCAGAATCGGGTCTGATTATCGAAGTTTTCAGTTGGTAAAGCGGATTTCTGCTTTATTGATACAAAGCTACGAATATCACATCCGATTCTGGCAGGGAAATCGTACAATTGGCTCTGCCTTTAATAAAGAAGGGATAAAGTAGGGAAATCATATCTGAATCTCGACTGTTATCCACTGATAGGTACAACTGCAGAAAATCGCGTCCGAATCGGTGTTATTCACGGGGATGACCTCCAAAATTTCTACACGGGTTATGTTAAACCTGGAAAATTCATGGCGGTTGATATAAATAAGTAAAAAAATGAATAAATTTGAAAATTAATACCTTTTAATCTTCAAAATAAATTTAATTATAATTATGGCAGAAATTGTTGCAAAAATTATAAATTTTGTTATTAAAAATTAAAGGAATCACAAAATTAAGTTTGAGGAAGCAACGGGTCAATGAATTGGTAGCGGTTTTAATTTATAATAGTTATGGTTTGCATGGATAAAATTTTCTATAATAATTAAAATAAAATGAAAAAAATAAAATTATAAATAAACTAAAATAAATAAAATCATGTCAAATATGAAATTGTGTGGTCCACCGAGTTCAATTATTTCCTACAATGAAGTCTTCCAGCCCATAAATCAGTTATCGAACAACTGGATTTGGAATCTCTTATTCGGAGGAATCGAAATCAGTCAGGTTAGACTTTTGAGGTTCTGTATTATGATTTTTGATAAAGGTTCTAATCAAGGTTTATATTAGTTTTTTATCTGTGATTGACCAAAGTAATGCTGAGGAATAAAGATTACTGTATAATTAGCATAGAAATTTTGAAATAAAAGAGTTCTTTTTCAATAAATAGGGTGTAAAAGAGTGTCTCATAATATGGCCATTCTCTATGAGACACACGGACAAATCGTTTCGACCGTGTCTCATAATACGGACGTCAAAGTAGCTGCGATTTTTAGTTAATTACATAATTTTTTTAACTCTTTTTCTAAAACAAAAATTTTGTTATCATTCTAGAAGCTTAAAACCAGATATATGTAAAAAAAATCCACCTGATTTCAGTTTTAATCGATTTTAAAAATCGAAAACCTCTGTTGACCCATGAAACACTGTCTCATAATATGGCCTTTTACCTTATTTATCACTCTGAAAATCTCCCTTTTAAGAAGGGATTCTACCTATAAAAATCGTGAAAGAGTAGAAGAATAAACTGTTGTTAAAATTAATTAATTGAAAGGCCGGAAACGAAAATAGCGTAGACCTATAAAATTTGCTCTTAAATATCGTCATGCAAGAGTGATTTTTGAAATTTTGAATGCCTTGACGTTAATCTTATGTACTTTTTTTTTATTTATTTAATGTCGCATACACTATAAACTATTTATATAACTTATACTTTATAATTGATGTTAATCGTTGATGCACGGAAAAAAGGTTTTCAGTAAAATTTACTATGTTTTCTATTAATCTGAGGACATATTCAAATTATGGAACTATTTAATATATTCCTAGCAATTAATATTATACACCCTTTTAAAAGTAAATAAATAAATATGGTTATAAAATTTGCTACTTACTATACTAAATTTTCTAATATTTGATAGGAGGTGTTGCAATTTTTACGAGTCAATTTTACTAAAAATTACGAAAACTTCTGTTAACGTCGATATAGTCAACAACTCGACATAACCTCAAAAGAGATATTTATTACCGCCTCCTGTTTAAAACTAGTTATAATACCATATCTTGTATATTTTTACAAATATTTCTTAATATAAAAACTCATGTACTGCGTCCTTAGAAAAACAAATACCCGTGTAGAAATTTTGGAGGTCATCCCCGTGAATAACTCCGATTCGGACGCGATTTTCTGCAGTTGTACCTATCAGTGGATAACAGTCGAGATTCGGATATGATTTCCCTACTTTATCCCTTCTTTATTAAAGGCAGAGCCAATTGTACGATTTCCCTGCCAGAATCGGATGTGATATTCGTAGCTTTGTATCAATAAAGCAGAAATCCGCTTTACCAACTGAAAACTTCGATAATCAGATCCGATTCTGCTAGGAAAATCGCATAAGTATCCTTGCTACTATAATTCTAAAAACTAATGTTTGTGCATGTTAAGAAAGTCTTTCTAAAGTATAAAATGACAGTAATAAGCAATGAAACTATTCCATTATTTCGTTATACTCCTAGAGTGCTTAATTTTAATTCATTAAAACTGCAGATTTCTGTTTTATTCGTTGAGAGCTACGAACATCAGATCTGATTCTGACAACAAAATCGTGGGACTATCGCGTTTGTATTAAAATAATGTATATAATAAATAATAATTGCAAATAGCAAAATACATTAAATATTTGTACTTTTCTGAATGATTTTCATTCTATTATATATTAAAATCAAGTTAAACTAAATTAATACATATGAATACTCAAATTATCACTTCACTGGGAAGTACTGTTTGTAGGTAAATGGATTAGACGTTGGACTACTGCACGGGAGACCCAGGTTCGAATCTCTATCAGGGGAAAATTTTTTTAATTTCTTTAATTTTTTAATTAATGTTTTAAACTTAATCATTTCAAATGTATTCATTAATATGTAAATATAAAAGATTTTTAAAAGATAAAAATAAACATGTAAATTAAATACATAATATATATAATATAAGTATAAGTACTTGAAAATAATTATTCGTGAAAATAACTGTCAGTACAAATATTAATAATAAATCTTATTTGCATCAATAATCTTTTTTTAACAAAATTTACAGCTTTACGTTTGTTTAATTTTTACATTCTTTATTTTTTGATGCAACAAAATTAAAATAAAAAAATTCTATAATTTTTTAAATTACCATATTGACAATATAATTAATTTCTTTATTAATATATAACACGAGAATTTGTTGTTTTAACTATTTTCAAACAAACAAAACCATTCCCAAAATGCTCGAAATTCATATGGATTCCTAGTCAGATTCTACCTTGGAATCCTCATCCGAATCGTGGAGAAAACGGTATTTAAAAAAGTGTCCGAATCAAGTACGATTTTCCTGTCTGAATCGTACTACAGTCACGGAAATCGCACCAGAATCGGGTTTGAGTTACCTATATTTTTCTACACGGGTAGTTAATTAACTTATCAGGATGTAATGTTATTCCTACGATGGGACTAGACAAGCTGTAGCTAGAGATGTAAAAAGACGGTTTTTTTTTCAATCGGTCATGCGACCATCTTTTGGACCGTTCCATGACAATTTGGACCGTCCAAAATGGATTTCAAAATTTTTTGATTTAAAAAGACCGTCTTTTTTAAAAACGTTTGGTCATAAGCCCGTCACATTTGTGATAAAAAGTTAGTTATATATTAATAAACTTAAATATAGAATAGTAAATACTGTATAGAAATTAAATTGAAAATTTATACAAATAATGTAACAGGGGAAAGATAAATTAATATGCCTTATATATTTTTTACTTACATAAATCTTTTACAATTTTACGAATAATAGTGCGTTTAATAAGTTTACTATCAAATGAAAAAAAAAATTGTTACACTTTATCTACATATATACACTTGTAAGCAGTACAATTCATTTATTGTGCGAAATTATTATAAGAATCACATCTTTTTAAAAAGCTGTATTTTAAAATAGTAAAAAAAAATCGGTCTTGATAATACTCCCTTCACCTATTAGGGGAGGGCGGGGCATAACGTGTCAGGTAGGTAAGATTGGCACCCTCATATTTTTAATATTAATGAATGCAAAAAATGTAATTTTTACGTAAACCTAATTAGATATGCTTTTAGAATTTTCCTCTATACTTTTGAGATTATAGATAATGTTTAACATTTAATTTAATAAGATTGAAAATCGGTGCTTAGAAACAAGGTTGACTTCATTTTTAAGTCGCTTGGAGCAACGAGAAAATGATTTTTTTTCTAAATGAGACCAAACCTATTTGATAGTTTCAACTTTTATCTTTCAAGCCCTGTTTTTGTTATTTTCAGAAAATATTTATAAATAATATAATTAAAAAATGAAAATGGTATTAAAATGGGGCATGACGTGACACCCTGGCGGGGCACGCGTGGCACACTCGCATCAGTGCGCCGCGGCGGCCGCCGAGCGAAGTGATGAAACCTACAAATCAAAAACGGAGCAAGGTGGGTTAACGACTACGCAGTGCAATAATTTAGTTTTAACTAGTTTTTAGTTTCAATTATTACATTAATAAGTAAATAACGATTATTTCGACTGCGTATTAAGTTATATTTAGAGTAGAAAAAACAATGGTAAGAAAGTATAAAAAAAAAACCCGTAAACGTAAGAAGTCTACTCCTGCTAATCTACCAAGCAAACTACGGAAGCCACTCTTGAAGGCTTAAACACAAATCAGCTTGATTTATCCATTGTTAATAATAATTCAGCTTCCATAAATAATGAAAATTACTTTAGAGAAGTAATACCTGAAGAATCAATTGTAGATACTCAAACTGCCTTTTTCAATGGTCAGGTAGTTCAAATATGCTACATAGATGAAAATGATGCGAAATCTTTAAATTTAAACTTATTGTAATAATAATGATAATTTGTTAATCAAACAAAAGTATTATGTTGTGATCCTATTTTATAAGAAGGAATTTATAATATATAATCATTTATTAAAATGTAATAATCTATTTTAAAATAAAAATTGTTATGTTCCTTAATAAAAATAAAATTTTAAATTTTCAATAGACTGATTAATTATTTGATTTTTGAAAATTTTATTATGGCATAATTATTAAAGAATTAATTATTGGAAAAAAGAATTAAAAAATACCTATAGTAAAATATTAAATTTGATCGTGCCATGCGTGCCCCGTCGGGTGCCACAATCCACCCGCCGGTGGGGCACGTAGAGCATTTTTTTCAGAATTTCTTTTCTGTGTTTTATCAATAATTAAAAGAAAATGAAGAAAAAGTTAATAGTTTATTTTATTTTATTTTTTTCTGATCTAATTATTCCGTTTTTGTACATTTTGAAATAATACACGGTTTAGTTGTTATTTTTAATCAAAGTTAGGGTGTCACACGTGCCCCGCCCTCCCCTATAGATGTAAAAAGGCGGTCTTTTTATTTTTTGTCTTGCGACCCCGTCACATTTGTGATAAAAAAATAATTACAGCAAATTTTAAAAAGTATGACGGCATCACAAAATTTGGAGTTGGTCTTGTGACCGTCCATGGATCGTCCATGGACCGTCCTAAAATTTGTGACGCGGTCCCTTTACATCACTAGCTGTAGCATATGTAGAGGAGTCCAAGCACCATTCGAGTAATGTGTACGTTGTTGCAGTGGTATAAGACTGCGGCTTATTGTGGCTCGGCGGGCTCAGGTTAGATTCCCGCTTTCTGCGTTTTTTACTTCAGATACAAAAAAATATTTCTTCTAATGTACATTCACAATCTAAAATATCAAAGAATAAGGTTGGTAATGTAGATTGCGAAAAAAGAAATTTTAATCGTAAATTTCCACTTTAGTTTCCGAAATAGTAAAATTTAGTAAAGTGTGGATTCTAAAATTTAATACATTTCGAGTATGCCCCGTTTTCTTTAGTAGTTGAAATTCATAGAGTACATTCAATTTGAAAGAAGATCGAAAATCAGTCCTGCTTAGCAATGATGACTTGCGCAATTCGGGTCGCATGCCTTTTTCGTTCGACTTTGAGAATTTAATTGATAACAAAACAAGAGATGTTGCCTTCAAATGGTTCAGATATTATCGAGGTATTTTACAATGTAGTCTGCAAAAGAAAAAGGCCTTTCCCTTGCAGTCGGATTGCACCTCAGTATAGGAACGTGGGCCACTAAGCGAGAATGGCGCTTATCCTCTTTCAGCACAATAATGGCGGGGGCCAAGCTCAAAATTAATAAGAGATAAATGTGGTGCGCGCATATTGAGCAGTTTAGGCGGGAGTCCAAGCTACTGTAGCTCAATGCCGGCGCCATATTTGCAGAGCGCGGCAGTCCTTCGCACTCCGGCGAGAAGCGGCGAGTCTCGCGAGAAAGGGAGAGAGCGGGAGAGAGAGGGAGAGGGTAGCCGGAGGTTTCACGGGGATGACTTCCGGAGCGCTGTTGCCTGCCGCGGCGGCGCGTATCCATAACCGTCCTTTGTCTGGCTAATACAATTATTACCGCGTTTCATCATAGCCTCCACTGGAAATTAGCCTCAAATGAAGTTACAATTACGATCCTCTCTGGGCCGCCCCATCCCTCCCGCGGCGTCGGCGCGCTTCCGACCCCAGCCTCGAGGGAGAGTCGAGGCACGAAATCCCGGTTGCCGTGGAAACGTCAGAGGACAGACGGAACCGCGATGAAACCGGATGGTCGGCGAGGAGCACGAGCAGCTAGTCGCTTGCCCCCACATAATGCTTGCGCCTGCCTCCTTTGTTCCTTTACACGCGGCTCTTGCTCACTTAGCGAGCTGCGACTTAAAACCGGCAATCCACTGTGAATTTTCGCGGCTGCACGAGCTCGCCGGAAGGCTTGGCATTCTCCTTTTATCGGCTTTTGTTCTGTCCTTTGACGTCCGATCAAAACAATGCCCGCGCCCAAAACTATCGCGCGGAGCTTTACTTATCCGCGCAGGGCCGCGAGCACGATCCCGTGCGGGAAAAACGTGCGATTCTCTCCAGAAGCGCGTTCGTTGGCTGGCTTGCCGGACTGCAAGTGCCAACGGATTTTCCGATTGCCCGCTGGAAAAATTAGCAGCGTCAGCCGGACACAATGGGTCACAATCGGTCACAATCTGTGACAATCGGTCACAATTGACAGTGGCGCTGCCGCTGCACCAGCCTCGACCCCCGAAAGCCAAAGTGCTTTGCGATCCGTCACGATGCATCATCGATTCTCGCTCAGAGCCGCAGAATTTTTCAATTTCCGAGAAAATTTCGAGCCCGCCACTGGAAGTGGAGTAGGCGCCTAGTCAACGAGGAGCCGCCGCTCTTCCCGTTCCTCGAGCCGGCGGCCAGAGTGATTCTGAATCGATTTTCCCGGCGATTAGTAGTTTTTAGTGCATAAAACCGCCGCGCAAAAAGTGCATGCTTGCACGCCGCTGGCAAGCGAGAGCAACGATACCGCGCGCGGAAGGAGGGCCTATCGGACGAATATAAGAGACGGCAGCGATCGCGCGCATCCCGCACTGTGAGTGCAATCGCGGCGAAAGTCGCGCGCGCGCGCGCGCCAAATAAGGCCAAACAAACCAAACAGAGTTGTATATTCCGCATTGTGCTCGCCGCTCGGGGGATACATAATGTAGCGTGTAGCAGGCCGCGCGCGCCCCACTCTCGTGGCGGCGGCAGAGGAGGTGGCAGACCAGCTGCCGTTTGACAATGCGCGCACGCGAACGGCTAGGTATAATAATGACTGTCTCCCTCTCTCCCGGGCTGGCCACTTGATGAAAGTGAGGAGAGAGAGAGAGACGCGCGCCGCGGGAGAGCTCCGCCATAGGCCGTGGCCCCTGCCCCGCCACACATACACACATCGTGTCTATGGGCATGACGGCGGGAGGAGAAAAAAACGACGACGCCCGGCAATGCTCCCTACCCACAGTTCAGCTCCTTCCGCTTCGTTCCGTTCCTCTGCCTCCGCGCTTCCCCTTCCGACTTCGCCACTCGCTCTTTTGCCTTTTTCTCCGCGTAGCCTAGCACGGCGGAAGATCATTTTAGCCATGGAGAGAGCTTCTCCCAGCTCTTTGCTTTTTTTATAAACTCCTCGCTGTTGAGTGCTGACTCCTCTACTGCTCACCCCCTCCCCAACCCCTCCTCCACGCGAATTTACGACTCTCCAGCCGTTCATACGTCGGCTCCTGGCCGACGTTCTGTTATACCGTCCTCATTCGGCTCCGCCAATCCTTGCACTCCTCTTGCTTTTTACTGAAACCATCGACGATCGCTGCTTTTATGTCAAAATAAAAACAAACTCATTACCAAATCGCAGTCTTCATCAAGCGGCATGCTGTTAAATCCTAGTAATCACAATCTTCTCCCAATGTTGTTCTTTCTTTCAATATGTTTTAGTAATCATTTGGAAAAACTCCTGCCAATCCATTGACGCGTGGCTTCTTCAAACTCAATTCACTGATATCTTATGTTAATCTTGAAAAATTAAAAATTATAGAAAACAAAAAATTATCTCAAAATCATACATTATACTTTACATCAAAAAACGTACTACGGATGTCACGATAAAAAACGCATTATGATATTTATGAAATAAAAATTATTTTTCATGATAAATAATATAATTATTTTTTAATTCAGTATTTGCTAAAACATTTCTTACATGCGTCCAACGTATTAAAGAAATTTTTTATTTCAAATATCTGTCAAAGTAATTATTCAATTTTCAAAAAATTTGCATCAATATTGCTAATATTATCATTAAAGCTCTATAGTTTCTGATCAGTTAAGCGCTTCCTTCAATATAGTTTATTTATTAAACATAGATCGTTTCAATTTAAAAATATTATGTTGTTTCTATACTTAAATTGAATCTGAGCAACCAAAATTAATTACTGATCAGCCTATAGGAACCGATCAACAAAGAAAAATGAAATAATTAATAAATGAATAATTGCATTAGGTTAACCTCCTAAAAAGGAAGGGGGAGTTTAGAGTATGTTTATTATATCCTTCCACGAAAATTGTTTACTTCCATCATGTAAAATATATCGTCACTTCGACATAAAAAGGCGTTATCTCAGGATATGGTTAAAGAAGGCGTTACCTCTGAGGCAGGTTCAAAAAGGTCTTATCTCGCGCGATGATGTTTTTCGCTTCTATTTATATGGTCAACCGATGATGAATTAAACCACTACTAAATTAACAAAAAATAAAGGGTGATTCATTATTACAAAAGCAATAGATGGTGTAAAAATAAAATGGTCAGACATTTTTTATGGTAAAAATAGTAAGTAGAAGCAAACAACATCATCGCGCAAGATACACGGGGAAAAAAATACCGCTGCAATTACTTAACATTCCCGTAACTCTAACTTGGCTGTATCAGTAAGCGAAATTCAGTAGAATCAACGTTAGCACTCAAGTTAAAGTTACTTAAGTCATCAGTACAAACGTTTGTTTACGTGTCGAGGTCATGGCCATACGGCACATTTTACTGAACTCTTTAAGTAGATTTTACTTAACTCCACAGTTCTGTTTACGTGAGCGCTGCTTAGTAAAAACAACACACCTAACCTCAGTTACAACAGCGTTATTTATCTCCCCGTGTATAACGCCTTTTTGAACCAGCTTCCGAGATAACATCTTTTCCAACCGGATTCTGAGAACAAACTATTATTTACCATAACACATTCAAATATTGTAAAATATGCATTAAAATAATTTTTAATGTAAAACTAATATTTAATTATAAGATGTTATGTAATAAAAATCTGTTATACTTATTTAAGTAATCAAAAATTAGTTCGAGGTTCAAAATTGGAACTGATATCTACATCTGGGTCCCAGGATTTTCCAATAATAAAACGATTTTTAAAGAAAACCGTCCCGGGAAACCATTTATTTTAACTTCGAATATAAATGCTTTTTCTGGTTTATGCCTAAGGTATTATGCAGTAGATAATGATTGTAATGAAAAAGCTTTATACAATTGTAATTTTTATGTAAACATGTTATAAATATAATCAGTATTTTGTAACATATATACAAAACTTCTTAGAAACCTTTTTAAAAATAATCCTCTCTTTAAAAAGTGATGATCGGAAATTAAAGCCAAAATAAAACGATTGTGTTGGCTGATCCTTATAATATGAAATATCTGATTGGCGTAAGAAAATACGCGATTGGTTCAAAATTGATAAAATAAGTTTTCACGAAAACGCGATTAAAATATTGTATGTATGTGTGCGCACGCGCACACAAGATTATCTCTGGGTTTTGTTTATTTATTTTAGGTGAATATTTCTTTGTAGTAAAATTTTAGTCATTTTAGAGATTTTTCGGTTTTTGACATTTTATTTTTTCATTTTTGTATTTTTTGCTTCCTCCTAAAGGAAGCTTTGTGATAGTAAATTTTTGAGTTGTTGTAAAAACATGTTATAATTGTGTTCCGGGGTGTTAGGAATCAAAATACGTGGTTTTTGAAAAATGTCTGTATGGATGTGTGTGTGTGTGTGTGTGTGTGTGTGTGTGTGTGTGTGTGTGTGTGTGTGTGTGTGTGTGTGTGTGTGTGTGTGTGTGTGTGTGTGTGCCTGGATCTCAGCTTCTACTCGGTCGATTTTGACCGGAAAGGTCTCATTTTTTTTGTTTTTTTTTTTGCGTGATGGCGGGTCAAAAATCCGTTTTTTGATTGGGGCGATGCGTTTTTGTTTTTTTTCAAATTTTCGATTTTCTCAAAACTGTTTTTTGATTTTTTTAATGATAGGATCGAGTTATTCGAATCTGATGGGTAGCGGTCGAAAGAGAATTAAAATACCTATATTTTCTAAAAAAAAAGTTTCTAGCTATCACGGTTCTTTTCTTATTAACAAAAACGTGTTTTTTAGAAGCTTATAACTCCTAAACTTAACGGTCAATTTTTTTGAGAAAAATCATAATAATACAGAATATAAATAGCTATAATCTGTTAAAATTTGAATACATTCTGTAGGCTAGATTTTGAGTAAAAAATTGAAAAATGAAAAAAATCAGTTTTGTATGTCCAACGATTACAAGAGTAAAATTGACTTAATGGCTTCAAAATTCCTTTTAGAGGTAGATTTTTTATAGTTCTCAGTCGAGTTCTTTGGGCAAAATGATTGGTCCATAAATTTCAGAGATATTTGAGGTTAAAAATTTTTTGACATTTTTTAAAAATCGTAATTTCTCGAGAACGGCTGTATGTGTCTGAATGGGGTGGGTGGCATTCGAAAGTGAATTAAAATACCTATATTTTCTAAAAAAAATAATTTTCTATCTATCACGGTTCTTTAGTTATCATCAAAAATAAAAACGTGTTTTTTTTTTAAAACTCATAACTCCAATGATGTTATCATCAGTATATTATAAAAGTATATAGTATTGGCGTTTTAGAGCAGAGGGAGAGAATGAATTTCTTTACACGATAGGTAAAAAAAGTCAATTTTTAGAACATATTTTTATGTAGGAAAACGCCGAAAATCATTCATGTGTTACAAAAATTAATTTAATCTCTAAATTAAAAAAGATTTATATTTTATTTTTAAAAAACGCGGAGTGATATCTACCGCTAGGTGGTGTGGAATGAGGAAACGTCATTGAGTAGGCATTCGATGATTTTTTTTTAATTTTTAAAAACCAACCAACAAAATAAATTAAAATGTTTAAAAATTATATCTATTATAATTTATTATAATTATGAATTATGCATTATGAATGCATTATATTCTGCATTATTATAATTTATTTGTGAGTTATGAACTTTTTTAAAAAAACATGTTTTTGTTAATAACAAAAGAACAATGATAGCTATAAATTTTTTTTTTTTCTTAAAAAATATGAATTATGAAATATAAGAAAAAACACGTTTTTGTTAATAACAAAACAACCGTGATAGCTATTTGTTTTATTATAAAATATAGATATTTTACTTCTATTTCAAATGATAACTTTATTTATCAGCTCAAAATTTATATAAATTTGATATAAATAAATAATAAATAAATAAATAAATTTAAAAATTAACAATTTTTCATATTCATAAATGAATTTAATTATAATTATGCAATAAATTTTTAAAAAAATTATAAATATTGTTATTAAAAATTAATTGAAGGAATCAAAAAATTACGGTTGAGGAAGCTACGGGCCAATGAATTGGCAGCGGTTTTTTTTAATCTGTTGCTTCAATGTTACTAATGTATCATTAATGCACTTGAAACAGGATAAAATTATGTTCTATTTGAAGAAATAGTTTTCATAACTGTAAGGTTAATCTTTAGTTATTTATGAAAACGTAATGTATAATAAATTCTTCAATGATATTTTTATAACGAATTACCCTATAGGAATTTTCGGGCAAAAATATTAAACGAACGAATTAAAAATCAATATAAGGTATAAATATAAGGTAAATTAAATTCGAGGAAACAACATATCAATGAATTGGCAGACATATTTGATGGTGCGGTGAGGGGAGATGGTTTATCTTCACACAAACGAATTTTGATTAAAAAGGATTTCCCCTCTGGTCGACTACACTGAGAAAACTGTCGTAGGAAAACTTACTGAAAAGCTAATAAAAATTACTATTTTTTATAGCAACGATGGGATATCATGGAAATTTAGGTACTTTTGCTAACTAATATAGTAATTTTTGTAGCCAAGCTTAAACTTAAAAAAAATTGATTTTCATGATTTTATATCTATAGGATACCTAATATTTATACAATATTTAATATATTATTAATTAAATTTAGCTATACAAGAAATAAATAAGGAAATAAAAATTTTTTTTTTACGGTGGTTGTGTATTCGAACCCTGGACCCTTCGCATGCTAGGCAGACGCGCTAACCTCTTACCCACGTGAGCTTCTTGAGTACAAAATTTTGGAACTGATACATTGGCTACCTTCGCTTACGAGAGAACTTTGATGATTATTTGATAGCAATAAATAACTATGATAATATAAAGAAATAACTCATAGCTCACCTGCACAACGTAAAAATAAAACAACTGAATCGATATTGTCGATGTTTTTGATAACTTAAAAGGAAGATAATCTCAAATTGCGGGAGAAACATAACCTCAATCAGACACGTGCTCCCGGCGTGCACGCAATAAGTACTACATGTAGAGGGTACTTTTTGCTATGTGTAGTAGTAAAAATTATTCAGATACCTTGTAAATATTCCTGAACTATAGCAAAATTTTTTATAATTTGCTTATATCCCCGCGTTGCTATCAAATATAGTAATTTTTGTTAGTTTTTCAGTAAATTTTCCTACGACAGTTTTCTCAGTGTAGAAATAAGTTTGATGTCTTCTCTGTCCCTGATAGAAATTTGAAACATTTTGTGGGTAATAAATGGTTAGTTTGAACCAAGATGACAAAAAAACGAACTCTACTTTTCTACCATAAGTGTAACGCTTTTTTCAACCTATTTTTCACATTTATTGGCCGCAAAAATTGTCAAAATTTTGTATTATCTATTAATTTGACATTTTAATGCTAGTTAAAATAGCTAACCGACGAAGTTATTAAAAATCTAGTAACAAGCGATTTGTTATGCCGTGAGTGAGAGAGATGGATAGAGTCACTTGGCAAAATAACGATTTTGGTTTATATCTTATAGAATAAAACTGTAAATAGAACAGAGACTACTTAATTTTGTTCATATCCCGGTAAACCATCTCTTAAAAGTATATGTTTTACAATATATGATATCATTAGATTGTTATGAAATTTTAATGTGAAGATTTTGAGGTTAGGGCCATTCCATAAAATGGGAGAAGTTGATAGAAAAAAGCGTTACATTTGGGTCTAATAACTATAGCCATTTTCAATGGCCAGATTCTGTCTTCCTACCCATTTTTAATACTAATTTATACCAGGATTATTTAAGAAGAATAGCCGCTTGGGTCAAACCAATTGGTTCCACGTATGTCTTTTTAATGTACGAGCGAGTTGTGATACACAGTGAGGAAAATTATTATAGTTATGTCAAATACAATCCCTTCAAGTCGTGCGGGCATTCTTCACAAAAAGATATCCAAATTATTTTTTGTTGAATAGAGAAGACAATTCTATTCAATCAAAACTCATTTGTGTGAAGAGGAAGGAGAAACCTTTTGCCCCTTTCCCTTTTCTCCCCCTAAAATTCTTTGGTTCCATTTTCTATTTGTTGCAAAATATTTTACTCGTGGTGACGAATTTTACGAACATGAACATCAATTTTTCTTTAATAACATAAATTGGTATATTATTCTATTTTCATGATAAGAAACAAAAGTTATTAGAACATATAGTCCTGGAAGAGCACCGATGGGATATCGATTTCTCAACATTTATGTTAGAAATCCAGTATCTTAATTAGATGACTAAGTTTCAGACGGTAAAAATAGCTGATATTTAAAATTTTATATCTGTATACTTTCTTGACATTAAGAATTCATTCTTTTTTTATTTAATTTGCATTGTAATTAATGCACTAATCAATTATTTGTATATTAATCACTCGTGTTTATATTGAATATTGTATATTGAAAATCTTTTTGCTGCGGGATAAAATTACCATTCTTTTAAATCATTTTCGGTTTGTTATATACATCATTGAAGATAAATTGAAAAAGAAAGCGCTTCTTGAAAAAAGAAATGAATTTTCGTCTAGCGAGGCATTGCCTTTAATGGAAAGAAAATTGTTCTTGAATCTAAAGAACATGCATTCGTAATAAAAAACAAGATTTCTCTCAAAGTATAAGTTTCGCTTTAAAAAGAAAATTCTTTTAAAACCAAAGGATTTTGATCGAATGTTAGATTCTCAGTATATACTAGAACTCAAATTAAGCAGCAGTCCGCTTATTTATTTAATTGAATAAAATTGTAATTTTGAAAGTATTTAAGGAGCTAAGTTTAGAAAGTGGCATTTGATCGAAAGACTGGCTTGGTACAGTGTAAGAAATGATATAATTTGAAGTGTCCGAGTGAGAAGAGCCCTTTGCTTTCCCGGGCGCAATTACGTTGATGTTGTTTTCGCATTCTCCTTACTCGGCAAGTTGGCATTATCATTAGCACGTGAGAGTCGGAAGTACTTGTAATAAAGTAATTTCTCGCGTCTCGGGGCGCACGCGACTTTGCGGCAGTGCCGTCCGCACTCGGCGGAGACGAGTGTCGAGCGCATCAGAATGCACCTTTTGTTTCGGTGCGCGCGAGCAGGGAGCACACAATGGCCTCGCAGTAGCATTGTATTGGCGAGCGCGGCGCAAAGCGGAACCGGCGCGCGACGACTGGGGCTACTCTGTGTCTTTTTGTTGGCGCTGGCCTCTCGCTTTCCACCTCTCGAGCTCGCGCGCTCGCTCTATGCTTCATACGCGCCGACTCGCCTACATAACTCGGGCGCCTGCATGAAGGCGCAGCAGCTGCCGCGCGAACTGGCGGATCCTCTAAATCCTCGGCGCTCCCGCCTCGAAACGGCGCGACTCGTGTAAACAGCATTATACCTGCAGAGTTCGTGCGCCCCTACTCCCGCGCTGCTCCTGCCAGCGATAATCTCTCTATGAGCGCCTACTCGCAACCATTTAAATGCTCCTAATTCAAGCCGCAGGCCAATGGCAGCAGCGCGAAAGCCGGGAGTGGGGCCAGCGAATCAGTCGGGGAAGGAGGAAAAGAATAAAATGTTTGAAACAGACGCCATAAAAGGGATTGAGGCGCGGGGGTCAGGGGATCATCTAAGTAGCATAAAAGTCAGTCATTTGTCGAAATGGCCTCGCAGTGCGCATTCTATGCAAATGTGTCGCAGCATTCGCGCTCCTGCGGTCGAAGGAGAGATAAGAGGAACAGCACTGCTGCTTGCACACCCATAAGCTGAATGTAACGCTGGCTAAAATCGCCGTCGATTCTGTTCCGGCGCCCGGCGCTCACAGTGCCGCGAGTAGAGTGAAATGCGATAAAGTTAGCGCAAAGGTAATTTCAGTATAAAGTTTTATTCGCAATAATTTAGAGGTGAGCCTCGAGCTCACTCTCCCTCGCGGCTCGTCCATTTCATAGGATACTTGGCATAAAGTCACGGGCATAAAAGTAATGCCAACATTAAAGTTTGTGGTTCCAGAGCCTCCCCCGCTACCTCCCTCCCTCCCTCCCACTCTCTTGCTCTACTACTCTTCTTACTCCTCAATTTCATCCCTCGCACTTTTTCCTCTCCCGCGATCCAGACAGCAAGAGCAGGAGCCGGACGTTGTACAGCATACCGACGTATTATCGCGCGGCAATGCAAATGCGCTGGTCGAGGCGGAAGCGTCACTCTGACCACTTAAAATTCAATCGCGACATTTAAATTTTTAATGGAACCAACTTGGAAATCATGAGCACTTTTTGTTAATCCTCAAAAAGTCACCTGACCATCCAGATTAGAGATAAAATGAAGAAAAAAGGGAGACCAGGTTCGTGACTTAGCTGCAAGTGTGATGCGACGTTAATTGAAAACGATTTGATAAAGGCGACAGTTATAAGACCTTTTTCGAATGAATTTCGAATGATAGCGATCGTGTAAAATCGCAAGCGAAAAGTGGAGGGAGACAAGCGAGAGAGAGAGAGAGAGAGAGAGAGAGAGAGAGAGAGAGAGAGAGAGAGAGAGAGAGAGAGAGAGAGAGAGAGAGAGAGAGAGAGAGAGAGAGAGAGAGACAGACAGAGAGAGAGAGAGAGAGAGAGAGAGAGAGAGAAAACTGATAGCGGTTACGGGGCCGACTATGGGGAAGCTTGCGTACTTTAGTTGGAGAGTAGCCATTGGGGAACGATCGTTGGGGCGCCAAGGGAGACATAGCTTCTTCCCACGTGGCGCTTCGCCCCGCTGATTCCATAATTCTGCGACGATGCTGCGCTGTTGCCTTCAGTTGTGCTACTACCTCGACAGTAGACTATTTTCTCTCCAAACTTTACATTCTCAAAAATAATGAGAATATATTGTATTAGTACATTTTTATGAAAAATGGAGGCCCGGGCAAAACGGACAGGTTCAGGAGTTACATTAAATTGTAGACAACAATTTATAGTTAAAAAAACATTCATTACACTGAGAGAAATGTTATAGGAAAATTTGTTAAATATATAACAAAAATTGCTATTTTATATAGAAACGGAAGGATATACTCGACTTGTGACGTATTTTATTATATATAAAGAAATAATTATTATATTTATAAAAATAATTATTATATTATAAAATAAATTTTCCAATACACTTGAGCGAAAATTATTATATTATATTGTAAAAATTTAGATATAGTAAAATTTTTAATCTTTTTTAATAATATTTATTATATACATACCAAGTTTTACTAACTTATCCCTCTATATAAAATGCAACCAGACGTGTTCGGCGCCATGTTGATTTTTTCTCGAAAATCTCGAAGTATATCTCGAAAATCTCGAATCGCGTCAATTGCGTCTGCTAAAGTTAGAGGGACTAGAGTTTTAAATGCGAACTAGATTAAGTTTTGAATACAGATATTGTAGTAATATGTAAATTGTATTTTGTATTATGTTGACATGTTGTTGTATATTACATTATTGTAATTATTGCATTTGTAATATAATAATATTAAAGAGGCGTATACATTCAGATGTTGCGCCGTGTTGCATGCGCAGAGATGCAACGTGACTGTGACGCGCGTCATAAGACGGTCATGCGACCGTCTTAAGACCGTCGCAAGACCGTCGAAAATATGAAGCAAATGACCATACTTTGTCAAGTTCCTGATGACGCTTATCGCCATTTTAACAGATTTGATATTGATAAATGCAACACATATTTGTCTAAAGTTTTTAAAACTCGTATCGTATATTTCTTAAAATAAACTTTTTATATTTAAACTATTTTTTTAATAGCAAATCTTAGATTAAAATTAAAATTCATGACGTGACCAAAACTTTTAAGACGGTCATTCTACATCTATATAGATTTATAGGGTTATAGATTGGATAAATGCAATACATATTTGTCTAAAGTTTTTAAAACTCCTATATAGATATACATAAACTATTTTTTAACTATCAAAATTACAATTTAAATATATTTTATTACAAGAATAAAAGTTACAATCACAAAATAATTTATTAGATTAAATTAACTTTATAATGACAAATATTAAATGTAGCTCCTATTACACTATACTCGGGACTACCGCTTTCAAATGTAGCTTAATCTGAGACACAAAATACAACAAACTTGCGGTTTTTATAGGCGGTGATCACGAATCTGATATAAAAAATAATGTAATAATGATTTTAAACAAAATTATTTAAACAAATTATTGAGAAATATAATTTTTTGAAACTATAATTACGGAACTGTATTATGTTTTGTTTTTGGGGTTGCCAATCACGAATCTGATATCAAAAATAATGAAATAATTAATTTAAACCGGATTATTTATTTAACAAACTATTACAAAATAGAATTTTTTGAAACTATAATTACGAAACATGTATTAGTACAAGTAGGCGGGGGATATGAGGTCCACGCATGTAAGGGAGTTATGTAGACATAAAAAAATAAGCAAAACGATTATTTAAATAACTTGTAAACCCCAGTTGTCAGGGGATATGAGGTCCACGCATGTAATTTGCCCACCACTAAGCATCGAAGCCGAAGATTGGCTCCGATTGGCTGAGAGTTGGGTACCTTAATGCACAAGGTACATTATGTAGATACTCATGAATGACAGAAATTTTAAAACGGTAATTTCTCGAAAACACGTAAAATGTAGTTACGTCGTCATTCCTGGAAGCCACATATATGTATTTGCATAAATACTTGACCATTTTGATAGCTTTATTAACAAATTATTAGCAAAATAAATAAAAAAAATCAGCGCGCGAAGCGCGCGTGTCGAACTCTAGTATAGTAAAAAGTGCTATCAGACGCCAGCGCCACCTGATCGTGGTGAGGTTATAGTGAAGATGACTAATGTATAAGTTCCAAAATTTTACACTCAAGAGTCTCCGTGGGTAAGTGGTCAGCGCGCTCGACTGGTGTGCCGAGGGTCGAGGGTTCGAATACAGCCAAAATTTTTTTTTTTAATTGAGCTTATTACCATAAATTGCTATATATATATATATATATATAGTAAAAATTATTAGATGTCGAGTATATCCTTCCGTTCTTATATAATATAGCAATTTTTGTTATATATTTAACAAATTTTCCTATGACATTTCTCTCAGTATATAATAGAAAAGTAATTAAATAAAAACGCAGGGAATCTTATCAGGCGTTTATGAAAGAAGCAAGTGAAAACGTAAACAAAAAGCCGAGTCCGTTGGGCTGCGCGAGGAGGTGCGCAGTGAGCGGAGAGCCGTCGCGGGGAGAGAGGAGACATCTAGCCTCGTCCCGGAGGTAAAATCACTGAACCTCCTTATGAAACAATAAATCAAAAATAAATAAAATAAGAAAAATTTAAATTACTTTAAACATATTTTACTTCTATTTACATTACAAATTGCTTCATCACGTTTTCACATATAAGAACTGTCACGTTAAAATAATAAATAGTCGTATCTTAATTCTTATATTATGCGGTACGTTACGGGGACAAAAGTTTCATTGCAAAAATTACCAATAACCTTATTAAAGCGGGGATATAATATACAAGCGTCTGAAAACACGTTGTATTTTTGGACTTGATCGTGAACTTGATCAAGTCCGAAAGCGCTTTGCATTCTGGACTTCTGGACGCAAGAAGTGCAAAATCTGCAACCCTGATCCTGAGGTATAATTGTATACGGACACATTCACACACACACACACACACACACACACACACACACACACACACACACACACACACACACACACACCTCTACGGATATTTTCTAAAAATATAGTGTGTTTCGATTCCAAATGTGCTAAACAACATTTTTGATATAGTATGCGTAAAGTGCCTACTTTACGCACTGTTTTCAGTGCGTCAAGTGGCACTTTTACACGTAGTTACGCTAGCACCGCCTGCGTGTTGCTGCTCTCGCTTCACTCGGGCCGCAAATCACTGCAGGCGGCACTAATCGCGAATAAAGTAGACACACGACCAGAGGTACGTTACGTTTTCGACCCTGAAATCAGGGATTAAGCACAAATAACTTTCCGCCGGGCATGCGAAAAAATTGTATATTGCCCTCGGGAGCAATGAGGGCTATGTACGCCCGCGAGGGATTTAATTAACACGTAGGCGGCGCTAGCTTACTTCCTAGGTGCATAATCTACTATTTAAATAAAAAAGCGAAAGATTAAAACTTTAACTTTTTAGGCACGACCGCTACTCGGGAGGGCCTTATATTTTCACTAGAGCGATAATTGTTACACCTCGAATATTAATAATTTATTATATAAAAATTGTTTTCCATCCAAAATGAGTCCATTTTGAGCATTTTCCGAGATACATGTATGACTGTATGCCCATATGTAATCAAGTCCCTCAATCGAGGGATGCTGAGATAATCATCTCAGCGAAATTTCGGCGGATCCAAACTAATTTTGGGTCAGATACTTGTCTGATTATATGAACCGGATAGTCCTATATTAAGCCGAATCGTTGGGAAAATAAAAAAACGCCAGGGTAAATAAAAATTTGAAAAAAACGATTTTCAAACTTGATGTATCGAATGGATAATTTTAAGAAGTTGATGGCCTTGTTACTATCAATCTCAGTGTTTTTTATAGTGGTGGTGAAATTTTTGTAGAATAAAACACCGTTTTTTAATTAATATATCGACGTTTCGGACATTTATTTTCTATATGTCCCTCTTCAAGAATCATCTAATACAACAAATAATAATACAAACAGTTTATAACAAATTATAATCACGTTGACAAACATATTTTTATAATACAAACCAACAGTAGAGACTTACAATTAATATGAAGTCAAGTGTATATTAGCGGGAGACAATCCGCTCGTCAATGACCTTATACAGTATGAATTTCGGCTTTTATAGTGTGACTGTTCATAGTGTGTGTGTGTAAATTCATGTTGTACGTGTGGTTAAGTATATTAACGAACATACACAATATGTGCGTGTATATATACTCGGTCATTATAGCAGTTAGGAAGATAAAAATTCGCATTTGTTAATCAAAATCCTGCATTCTTTCGGTAATATAGCTATTTCAAATTGTTTGTTCATAAATCTGTTTTGGCTATGTATGTGAAATGCTTCAGAGAATAATCTTTTTTGTATGTTCCGTTCCGTATCTAATATTTTAACATTACTGAAATCTATTGTATGATTGTTTTCTTTTTTGTGTATGAACAATGATGAATTTTTATCTCCCTCACTATATTTCTTTTAATCTTACAACAAGTCGTCTACTAGTCTGTCCCATATACGAAGTGTTACAATCAGCGCAATTTATTTTATATACAACGTTATTACTATTTAATTTAATATTATTATCCTTACCTAACACTATAATGTTATTTTGTTGATCATACTATACACGACATTAGTGTTAATTTTCTTAAAAAAGTTTTTCGTGAAATAATCAATTTCTTTTACAAATGGCACATATATATGTTTTTTCTCATTTATTATTATCTAATTTATTCTTCTATGATGCCTAGTAAGGCAGGTTGACAGTAGTCAAACTTGATCTTTTTTAAACTCATATTTATATGTAATTTAATAAAATGCTGTGGATAAATGTTTTGTGCTAATATTTCTTTTATAAACGTGATATTTTGTTTGTGAAAAGATTTGTGGGATAAATTAACCGCGCGATCCACATGGCCGTAAATAATACACTGAAAAAAAATATTGGTAGTTTCAAGTAAATATTTAGTTGAAACAACTACATGATTTCATTAGAGCCTGCTAATTAAATATTATATTGAATCCGCTAATTTAGTTATTTAAAATAACAAAATATTTAGTTACATGAACTAAATATTTACTAAAAATAAAGAAATATTTTATGAAGTTAACTAAACGATTCATTGTATCAACTAACAGGTTATTTAGATTGATAAAATATTAAATGAATTCTATAAAATATTGTATTGAAATGACTAAATATTTAATTAAAGCAACAAAATAGTTTATAAAATTGACTAAACGATTCATTGCACAAACTAATTAGTTATTAAGAACAACGAAATACTTAATCAATTTGATAAAATATTTTATTCAAATTACAAAACATTTATCTGGAGCAACAAAATATTTTATGAAATTGACTAAATAATTCATTCAATCAACTAACGGGTTATTAAGAACAATGAAATACCTAATCAATTTGACTATAAATTTTCTTGAAATTACAAAATATTTTTCTGGTGCAACAAAATATTTTATGAAATTGACTAAACGATTCATTGGATGAACTAACAGATTATTAAGATCAATGAAATACTTAATCAATTTGACAAAACATTTTACTGAAATTACTAAGTATTTACCTGGAGCAATAAATAATTTTGTGAAACTGACTAAACGATTCATTGTATTAACTAACAATTTATCTTGTTTGATAAATTATTCAATTATGTTGACTAAATACTTGTTTGTAATTACTAAACATTTAATTAAAACAGTGAAATATTTTATGATACTAACTAACCGCTGCATTAGATTAACGAAATATTTAATAAATATGAATAAATGATTTGTTGAATCAACTAACTGTTTAGTCAATTTTACAAAATATTTTGCTAATTATTTCAAAAAAATTATAAAAATTTTTTTTTTAATAATTTTGAAATAAAAGTTTTTTCTTCCTTGTAGCCTTTTCGTACAACCATCCGCATTGAAGTTGGTGATTTTTCCTGAACTCCTGTAACTTAATATGGATTCTGCATAGTTATTATATAGTAATTTTATTAATATTAAATCAAATTATTATTACATATTCGCATTAATTTATATTAATTATCGCTCGCAGTTTCGCATTTACATATTATCTAACAGAAAAAAACACAGAAAAAATTTTTGACCTAAGGTGGGATCGAACTCGGGACCCTCGGATTACAAGGCTAACGCTCTAACCGCTACGCTACGCAACGCTTGTACCCTACAAAATTTCAATTTTAACTAAGTATAGAGTTGCATGTAAATGTAAAATATCGCGCACATCAATCTAATAATTAATTATATTCTTATAATTAATATACATTCTTAATTACATTTTAATTAATGATTTATAAACTCAATAATATGTGTGTAACTCATCATTTGTAACTAACGATTTATTTGAAACTATGAAATATTTAGTAAACTTTAATATAAAAGGCCGTGTGAAGTACCGACACGATCTCTACCTTACCGGCATCAACATTTTAGATTGTAAAACCTGTTAGTTACAGTTACTAAATATCTTGTCGGCTTAATAAAATGTTTGTTTAAAAGAAGTAAACATTTAGTAAGAATGACAAAATATTTGGATACAAAGACATTGGCATTTCAAATAATTTATTAGTCAGACCTAACAAACATTTATTTAAGTTGACTAATTGTAACTTAGTAATCGCGAGACAAATTTTTTAACCAATATTTTGTTGGTGTGAGGAAATAGTTTTGTAGATAGAAGTACGCAGTTACTCCTTTTAACAAAGATTTATTTGAAACAAAGAAATATGTAGTCAAATTAACTACATTCTTTTATATTGTCATAGTGCTTGTTTAACTAAACATTTAGTTAAATCTAATTAATCTTTATTGTCGTCTAAGAAATATTTAGTTAAATCAGGGAAACGTTTGATTGACGAGAGAAGAAAATTCATGAATCATTTTTGTTCAGATTGCAAAACCTGTTAGTTGCAGTTACTAAATATCCTGTCGGCTTAATAAAATGTTTATTTAAAACAAGTAAATATTTAATAAGAATGACAACATATTTGGATACAAAGACATTGGAATTTCAACTAATTTATTAGTCAGACCTAACAAACAGTTATTTGAGTTGACTAATTGTAACTTAGTAATCACGAGACAAATTTTTTAACCAATATTTTGTTGGTGTGAGGAAATAGTTTTGTAGATAGAAGCACGCAATTACACCTTTTAACAAAAGATTTATTTGAAACCAAAAAATACGTAGTCAAATTAACTACATTCTTTTATATTGTCATAGTGCTTGTTTAACTAAACATTTAGTTAAATTTAATAGTTATTTATTGTAATCTAAGAAATATTTAGTCAAATTAAGGAAACGTTTGATTGACGAGAGAAGAAAATCGCGAATCATTTTCGTTCAGATCGCAAAACCTGTTACTTACAGTTACTAAATATCTTGTCAGCTTAATAAAATGTTTGTTTAAAACAAGTAAACATTTAGTAAGAATGACAACATATTTGGATACAAAGACATTGGCATTTCAACTAATTTATTAGTTAGACCTAACAAACATTTATTTAAGTTGACTAATTGTAACTTAGAAATCGGGAGAGAAATTTTTTAACCAATATTTTGTTGGGGTAAGGAAATAGTTTTGTAGATAGAAGCACGCAATTACTCCTTTTAACAAAAGATTTATTTGAAACCAAGAAATATGTAGTCAAATTAACTACATTCTTTTATATTGTCATAGTGCTTATTTAACTAAACATTTAGTTAAATCTAATTAATATTTAGTATCTTCTAAAAATATTTAGTCAAATCAAGGAAACGTTTGATTGACGAGAGAAGAAAATTATCGAATCACTTTCGTCCAGATTGCAAAACCGGTTAGTTGCAGTTACTAAATATCTTGTCGGTTTAATAAAATGTTTGTTTAAAACAACTAAGTATTTAGTAACAATGACAACATATTTGGACACAAAGACATTGGCATTTCAACTAATTTATTAGTCAGACCTAACAAACAGTTGTTTAAGTTGACTAATTGTAACTTAATAAGAGTAAGAGAAAGTTTTTAACTAAATTTTGGTTGGGGTAAGGAAATAGTTTTGTAGATTGAAGTACGCAGTTTGTCCTTTTAACAAAAGGTTTATTTGAAACCAAGAAATATGTAGTCAAATTAACTACATACTTTTTTATTGTCATAGTGCTTATTTAACTAAACATTTAGTTAAATCTAATTAATATTTAGTATCTTCTAAGAAATATTTAGTCAAATCAAGGAAACGTTTGATTGACGAGAGAAGAAAATTATCGAATCACTTTTGTTCATATTGCAAAACCTGTTAGTTGCAGTTACTAAATATCTTGTCGGTTAAATAAAAGGTTTCTTCAAAACAAGTAAATATTTAATAAGAATGACAACATATTTGGATACAAAGACATTGGAATTTCAACTAATTTATTAGTCAGACCTAACAAACAGTTATTTGAGTTGACTAATTGTAACTTAGTAATCACGAGACAAATTTTTTAACCAATATTTTGTTGGTGTGAGGAAATAGTTTTGTAGATAGAAGCACGCAATTACACCTTTTAACAAAAGATTTATTTGATACCAAAAAATACGTAGTCAAATTAACTACATTCTTTTATATTGTCATAGTGCTTGTTTAACTAAACATTTAGTTAAATTTAATAGTTATTTATTGTAATCTAAGAAATATTTAGTCAAATTAAGGAAACGTTTGATTGACGAGAGAAGAAAATCGCGAATCATTTTCGTTCAGATCGCAAAACCTGTTACTTACAGTTACTAAATATCTTGTCGGCTTAATAAAATGTTTGTTTAAAACAAGTAAACATTTAGTAAGAATGACAACATATTTGGATACAAAGACATTGGCATTTCAACTAATTTATTAGTTAGACCTAACAAACATTTATTTAAGTTGACTAATTGTAACTTAGAAATCGGGAGAGAAATTTTTTAACCAATATTTTGTTGGGGTAAGGAAATAGTTTTGTAGATAGAAGCACGCAATTACTCCTTTTAACAAAAGATTTATTTGAAACCAAGAAATATGTAGTCAAATTAACTACATTCTTTTATATTGTCATAGTGCTTATTTAACTAAACATTTAGTTAAATCTAATTAATATTTAGTATCTTCTAAAAAATATTTAGTCAAATCAAGGAAACGTTTGATTGACGAGAGAAGAAAATTATCGAATCACTTTCGTCCAGATTGCAAAACCGGTTAGTTGCAGTTACTAAATATCTTGTCGGTTTAATAAAATGTTTGTTTAAAACAACTAAGTATTTAGTAACAATGACAACATATTTGGACACAAAGACATTGGCATTTCAACTAATTTATTAGTCAGACCTAACAAACAGTTATTTAAGTTGACTAATTGTAACTTAATAAGAGTAAGAGAAAGTTTTTAACTAAATTTTGGTTGGGGTAAGGAAATAGTTTTGTAGATTGAAGTACGCAGTTTGTCCTTTTAACAAAAGGTTTATTTGAAACCAAGAAATATGTAGTCAAATTAACTACATACTTTTTTATTGTCATAGTGCTTATTTAACTAAACATTTAGTTAAATCTAATTAATATTTAGTATCTTCTAAGAAATATTTAGTCAAATCAAGGAAACGTTTGATTGACGAGAGAAGAAAATTATCGAATCACTTTTGTTCATATTGCAAAACCTGTTAGTTGCAGTTACTAAATATCTTGTCGGTTAAATAAAAGGTTTCTTCAAAACAAGTAAGTATTTAATAAGAATGACAACATATTTGGATATACAGATATTGGCACTTCAACTAATTTATTTATTTGAATCTATGAAATAGTTAGTAGTAACAAGTAAAGATTTTGTAAATTAGGATTCGATTCTTTAATAAATCCTTTAGCTAGTTGAACAAAATCATGCTGTCGAAGTTACTAAATAAATAGTTGAGTTAACAAAATATTTGTTAAAGGAATGAATGGTTTAGTTAATGCGTCGGAGATATTTCCTTGTTTTTAATTGTTTAAATCAACCAAATATGTAGTTGTTTCAAACAAACATTTATTTGTTTTTAGAGATTGGGTTCATCAATATTTCAGTTATTTGATTTAAGTAAATATTTCGTTAACTCTACCAATTGATTTTGCTAAAAACAATAAACATTTATTTGAAGTTATTTTCTTGTTTCAAGAAAACGAATTTAGTTCTTTCAATGAAACCTTTTAATTGAATCAACCATACCATATTTGAAGTAACTAAATGTTTAATTAAATTTACTAATTATTATTTTAACTAAATAATTTAGTTGATTTTACTCTTTATGTAGTTGTTTCAGAGAAATATTTAGTTGATTTAACTAAAGATAACTTTACTAAATATTTTACTAAATATTTAGTTGAAATAACAAATCTTTTTTTTCAGTGTAGCAATTTTATTACTTAGCGGATGGTGAGAATTAAAGTTTAAGTACCTTTCTGAAAAAGTTTGTTTTCTATACCAGTTTCTTTTGACAAATCTACTTTTATCCACAATAATTTGTACATCTAAAAAGCTAATGTTGTTGTTCTGCGGTCGTTCAACTTTAAACTGTAAGTTCTCGTCATAAGAGTTAAATATATTCAAAGTTTCATCTATACAGTTTTCGTGTATACAGAGCAAAATATCGTCTACATATAGGAAATAAAATATCGGGTTTGATTGTAATTTTTTAATGCATTCATATTCTAAATCGTCCATCACAATATCAGATAAAATTGAACTTAGGGGATTTCCCATAGCCAAGCCGAAAATTTGTCTATAAAGTTTTTTATTAAATTGAAAGAAATTATTATTGAGGATAAAATTTAAATTTTTAAAAATTCAGTACAATTCATATTGATCTTGTTATACAATTATTGCCATCTTCTTTCTATTGCTGAATAAACCAAGTATTCTGGAACGTTTGTAAAGAGGCTTACGACGTTCAAGCTAATAATAACATGATCAGGAGGAATTTTGAGATTTTCTATTTTTTGTTTTAATTTTAAACTGTTATCAATATGTGAAAATGATGTATTGATTGATGTATCGAAAATTAATTTTCAGTATAAATCTAGCATGTTTCTTTATTTATTTATTTAACGGAGTAATACAGTAGTAATACATGTTTTTTTTTAACTTCAAAACACACTTAATGTTCCTGAAGCAACAAACATCCTGTAGAGATAGTCATAGCTATATCTGTACATAGGTCCAGTGTATATAATAATACTTACAAACTAATTTAAAATCTAAAATTCTTTAAAATATAAAAATATTTTAAAATATATAACCTCTAATCCATTTGTTTAACTTTATTTTATTATAATTTTTAATCAATTGTTTCTGTAATTCCCGATACGCAGTCTTTTATATATACAACTACACCATAATTTTGATTTAACTTGCTATTATTTGTAATATATAAATTTATAACCCTTTGCTGCAAAATATTGTAAATTTCGTAGTTCTGAACACAAAATTATTTTAGGTTTGATCTTTAAACTCTTAATAAAAATATCCAATTTAGTATAATTAGCATTGAGACTTCTAATATTAACGTGCAGTATAGGACTGTCCTTTCTTTCTAAATTTCTATTAAAGGTGTTTTCGATACAGTTTGCATAAAATGCAATTTTACACATTCTGTAAATTTTTAAAATAGCTTTTACGCTCCCTGTATCGAAAAATATCGTTCGATACACGTGCGAAAGATGCCTCGCTTCGCTCGGGCGACAAACCTACCGCTCGTGCTAGAATCAACACTTTCGCACTTGCATCGAAATATACTATTAAATCAGGATACGATGTTTTTTCTCGTATCCTTTCTTTTTGTGATTCTTCAATGAGATCGATGTTTTGCTCCATTATGTATCTCATTGCTTACTTGGCTTCGGGCACGAATGTGTGTGTGTGTGTGTGTGTGTGTGTGTGTGTATGTGTGTGTGTGTGTGTGTGTGTGTGTGTGTGTGTGTGTGGGATAGTTGCAAACTCATGGCCTCAACGCGTTTCTCGTGTCCGACGGTATGTGGTGTTAATAAACTTTTTTCGATTAAATTGGCCGAATTAACTACGCGCGATGAAGCATAGTCAAAACGCTCGTTTTACAATTTCATAATATACCATATTTTCATGTCTCTTTAACAGTTTTTTTATAAGCCTGCTTATAGAAACATAGAAAAAAATTTCTACTAGAACCAGAAATGGCCTCAATTTCGTTTAATTAGTCCGGGATTTTAAAATACCTCTAAATTTAAAAATCTTGAGATATCTTGATGGCAAGGTCAAACATTTTTTTTAATAATTTGGATAGTAATAGTGTATAGCCCTAATCACGCCCTACAGAATCTATTTTGAATCACGTGAATACGATTTTTCTTCTTGAAATATTAAAATAAAATTTTTCGTCCTTACATCTCACAGAACGAAAAATAGTATACAGATGATTAAAAATATTATTTTAATATTTCTCCAAGAAGAACAATCGTATTCAAGTGTTTCAAAATGAATTCTGTAGTAGGGCAGGACTAGTAGTACTATACAACACCAGTGCCAAATTAAGATATTTTGCCATAAAGATATCTCAAAATTAAAAAATTTAGAGTTATTTCAAAATCCTGGACTGAGAAAAAAAAATTGGAGCCACATCTGGGTTTAGTAACTCAGAATGCATAACAATACTAAAATCTGACCCGCCAGACGAGACACTTTTATTTTTCTGTGGGTCTGTGCAAATGAAAAAACTAGTCCATCCTATTATAGGAGACTTCCAAGGATCATTTTCTTTTTTAGTTTAATTTTGACATAGGACAAAACCACTGGGCAACTCTTTTATATACATATAGTGTGTGTGTGTATGTGTGTGTGTGTGTGTGTGTGTGTGTGTGTGTGTGTGTGTGTGTGTGTGTGTGTGTGTGTGTGTGTGTGTGTGTGTGTGTGTGTGTGTGTATCATTGTAACTATATGGCACTATAGCGCTGTTTACTGTCGTTGTGATTGGGCTGGATTTTGTTGCACCGAGTAGTGTTCACTTTAACGGGCTTTGTATGCTTCGGTTATGTGGCTCTCTACTTATATCGTCGATTTTATTTGTTGATATCCGAACTTGTAGCATATTTTCTGTCTTACCGATATACCTTGATAAGATAGGTTTTTCTAGGTAATCAATTTCGTCTATGCTTCTCTTCATTTTGTTTTTCAGTATTGAACATAGCGCGCTATAATTCGCCACTTGGTTGGTGCCATTTGTAGTTTTGTACTTCATGTTGAAATAATAGCAATTAGGGCACTTATGTTTTTCACTTTTGGACAGAATTGTTTAGTGTGATTCTGACTTATACTTTAAACATGTAGTTGTGTTCTGCTATTTGCGTACATTATGGCCATATCCACCACAGTTATAGCACGGTTTTATATTTATTATGTCGTATACTTTGCAACTTCGATATCCAACAAATATTTCATTGTATTATTGTCTTTAGTATGTTTATATAATTCAGAATGTACTTCCATGATTATACTAACAAGGAACGTCCCGAACTGTCGAATTCAAAAAATTATAAAAACTCTACTACGTAGTATAGTCCTCTGTGGGACATTCACAAATATATTTCTTTTTATCGACAACCAAGACCTTTTTGAGGGTTAAATCCACGCCAGAAGTTCACATTGAAAAATGATTTTTTCAATATATCTCTGTTTCTATTCAATTTTTTTTTAATGTAAACTTAAAACGAAAATTTGGAGGTTATGTCCAATCTATTAAATGGGCGAATAATGGGAGAAAAAGCGTTTCACCGGGGCCTATTAACTAGCCATTTTTTCTACCTATTTATTGAGATTGTTGGCCATTTCAGATAGACAAATTTCCACCAGGGATCTTGATAAATATTTTCTTCGGGTTATCATAAATTTTACCATTTTAAATTGGAAATATTAGTATAAAACGAGTCTGTCCCAGAGTTTTGCCCTGAAAAAAATGTGATTTTTGCTACATAAATTTGTAAATTTACATTCATAATTTCTCTTCATGCAGGCGTTCAATCAGAAATTATTTAAAAACATATAAAAGCAATTATATTATACTTTCATGGGTATCAAAGGCATCTAATATTTTTTATATTTTCTTACATATAATTATACAACTAAAGATCGTTGTCTATCTAATATTCTGAATATAGTTTTATTGACAGTGCAATAACGTTTTGAAATTTAACCAACTAAACTTGATGTACAGTAGCGGGCATTCGATACTCTGTGGGCGTGTTAGGTCCCCAGTCCATACAATTTCCGGTCCTCACCGCAGAAACCGCACCTTCAGATATGATTCAAGGTGTGCCGAAATTATTATCATGGTACATGAATCACTGTGAAAATTAGCAGTACGTACCGTGATGTTAAGAACTTTTCCTCTCTTTAATATTCTTCAATTTCAATTTTATTAAACGACTAGCTTTTTGCATTTGAAAGTAGAGAAAAATAAATAAAATTAATGTAAAGCTAAAACTGTTATTCATCCCATTCTGTAGATATTTGAAGAGATATTTTGTGGGTTTGAGTGTTGGTTGTATAAAGTTAAACATAGTACTAGGTGCACCGGTTTGAAGCAAGCAATTTCTGCGGAGCACAGCGAAAATGCGAGAATACCTTTTTTCTCCGTCCTTCTCGCTCTCGCAGTCCCTGGCAAAAAGCGGCACATCGAGCCGGAGGGAGTCGAAAGAGGATAGTTTGGGTGACAGAGCAGTATATAGTAGGAACCGCTGACGCCGCGAACTCAATGATTAGATGGAGCGAGACCGGAAGCTGAGGAAGCAAGAAAAAAAGAGAGACAGACGGGGGGGGGGGGGGGGAGACCCAAAGAAAATCGTATTGCCGTCGTTTCATGCTTTTACACGTTACCGTGAACACTCCCTTTATAGAGCAGTCGATTTTAAGAGAACAATATGGATTGTTTCATGATCATCGGAGGCAAAAAATTCCATTGTCTATACAACTCGGCGTGTTAATGCCATAAAAGATATTTATAATGCAAGGATCATTATTACATCCTATTCTAAGCTGTTTGAGTTTTTGCAGAAAATTTTAAAAAATTGGTGTTTTTGAGGAAAAAAAGAAAATGGATAAAACGATGATTAGGCTTTCATATACTTATAACGGTGCAAGGAAAGGAACAGTAAGCGTTAGGAAAACAAGCGTAAAAGCACAGGTGCCGTAGAGCTGTGAGAGCGAGAGAGGGAGGAGGAGAGGAAGCGGGAGTATCGAATACTACTAGTCTGGCGAGGAGCTGTTTGGCTTCCTCTCGGCTGTACGCATGCGGCTGCCCCGTTTTTTCGTAGCCGCCGCGCGCGTGCACGGCCGCGCATCCCCAGTCGGTGCCGACCTGGCAGTTCCCTCTCTTTTTCTTGAGATCGATTGCTATGACAACAGTGCTCTCTGCTCTCGGGGAATTGACAGTGTGCCGTGTTTTTGCCCGCGCACTGTAGGGGTAATCAGCGAAATGGGTCCCCTTCTTATCAACGTTTTTCCGCGCAGCAGCAGTTCCTGCCATTCGAGCAGCGCGATGCGGCGACGATAATGATGATCATAACATGAATTTGAATGGGTGCAAGGATCGGAGAAGAGCCGGGGAAAAGAAGGACGAGCCTGCTGATCGCAGAAGGCGATAATGGGGCCAGCATGGCGGTTTCTCCGACCTGCGTGGCGGGGGCGACAAATCTTCTATCTTGGTGATCGGCCGCGCAAGATAATCCCGGGGCAGGCGTGGAGCCAGCAGTTACGACCGACATGGCTTGATAAGGATCACCGCTAATTGTCGGGGATTGCCGAAGGTTGCGAGGGAGTCGGGCAACAGGTGTCATCTGATTGATCGCCGTCGCTGCCGGTGCGAGCGAGACCTTAATGTCGGCCCATTACGGACTGGCCCCGGCCGCGCACCTCACCCTCTCGCCCCGGAACAACGCTTGAAAGCCCCGTAGACCGCACGCGATGCCGCCGCGATGCCGCCGCGGTCAGCTTTTCACGGCACCCCTCGCCGGGCTCGCACTTTTTTCATGCCTCGCGTGCAACCGATCCTACTTCATACCTTTACACGGTAATCCATTGTTTGCTCCGCTCGCTGCCACCCGCCTTGTCATTCACCTGCAGTATCGACCTTCATATCTTTATCAAGCTTGCGTTTTCTCCAATTTCACGCCCAAGTATAGCCAGTTCTGGTAGCTGCTGCTGTTTTCTAAAGCAGCGAACAACTCCAGAGTAGTTAATCTCACCAAGTTTGGCAAAACCTTCAAATCGGAGCTCTCTTAGACTCGGCAGAGCTCCGGAAAAATACTGGAAAGACGTCCGTCGCGGCCGCTCTCTGCATACGTGCAATTCACATGGTTAACAACAAGCTAGAGACTAAATAAAAAATCTAATTTATCAAGTATTTGTGAAAATGATCGCATACGTTCTTCAAAAGCTGAATTTTATCTATATTGTGAAAAATTTCGTAGGAAAATTTACTAATAATCTAAGAAAAATTACTATATTTTATAGCACGGCTCGGATATGCTCAAATTATCAAAATTTTCTTATAGTTGTAGAAATATTTCAAACGCATCTTAATAAATTTTATTACATCATGTAGTGAAAAAAAGTGCTCTATCCGTAGTACTTACTGCGTACGGATTATCTTGCTTTTAAGTTAGCAAAAACATCGACGACGTCGATTCAATTGTTTTATTTTTACGTTATGCAAGTGAGTTATAAGTTATTTTTGTCATAGTTATATATTGCTATCAAATAATCATCAAAGTTTTCTCGTAAGCGATGGTAGAAAATATATCAGTTCTAAAATGGTGTACTCAAGAACCTCACGTGGGTAAGTGGTTAGATCGTCCCACTAGCATGCACAGGGTCCAGGTTTCGAATACAGCTGACGTAAAAAAAAATTTATACCTAAGAATATTCCAGCCGTGCTATAAAATATAGTAATTATTCTTAGATTTTTAATAAATTTTCCAACGACATTTTTTGCAGTGTAGTTGTAATGAACAAATTGATTTCGCAGTATTAAGGAATTTGTACGCCTTCCTTTAATTGCTCAACAAACCATCGATTTCTCTTAAGTGAAGGCTGATTCATGTAATAATATTGCACAATGCTAAACGATAGATTGCGTCTTTGCTCGTGCTTTTCACAGTTTCTACATTTAATATTCCGTGGTAATCTAGCGTCAATCAAAACAAGTCGAGTGACAAAATCTTTGAAGGTAATCTTATCCCCCTTATAGTGTATATTTCAATACTATGCCAATTAACATTAAGAGAGATATCTCGTTAAGCAGAAAAGGACGTCATTAAATTCAATGTACACTTAAATTTAATGTGCACTCATGCAATAATTTTCATAAATATGTAACCTAAATATATTATTTAATCTTTTGGCGGTCGGGATTTTTTCCACGTTGAAAAGTTGTACTTTGCGGATTTTTTCCATTGTAAAGTTTCTGAAAGGTCAAGTGGCAAGTGAGGACCATCAAGTGGCCCCATACGGGCCCACCCAGGCCGCCGAGAGGTTAATGCACATTTACCATAAAAATAATGTGTATTATACACACAATTAATTATGAAAATACATTAAACTTCAGTATTACATATAAAAATTAGGAATGCAAATTAAAATTAAAGCTTTATCAATAAATTTCAAGGTCTATTTTGACAAATGTGGTAGGTGCATGAAAATTCATGTTATAGTAAAAGAAATTTAATTACATTGAATTAATGGAACAACTCGATTAAGGACCGTATAGTATACGTTAACATTTATTATTATTTATTGCAATATTGAATATTTTTAATGTAATTTTAAAGTAAAGATAATTTCAGTACCAATCATTAGATTTAAAATGCCGTGCTTTAAAGCATCGCATTTAATGCAGATCCTTTTTGCAGTGTGTGTGTATGTGTGTGTGTGTGTGTGTGTGTGTGTGTGTGTGTGTGTGTGTGTGTGTGTGTGTGTGTGTGTGTGTGTCTGTGTGTGTGTGTGTGTGAATTTGTGGATGAGTGTGTACGAAAGAGCTCGAGTGATTTATCTACGTGCATTGTTGCAGGATTGTAAGGAACAAAGCGGCGGAGAAAGCGAAGCACGCGCACCAGCAGCAGCAACAGCAGCAGGCGCAGCAGCAACAAGGCCAGCAACAGAGTCAGCAGTCACAGCAGCAGCAACAGCCCCAGTCGCAGCAGCCGGAGCAGCAAGGCACGGGTGGCTCGGTGTCGGTGATAGCACACGCGCCAGCGACGGCCGGCGGCCATCCCGCCGCTACCGCCCCCAACGCCTACAGTATCAGCGGCATCCTCGGCATCCCGGCCCACCACCAAGACCCCAACGGCAACAGCATCAAGAGGAAGCGTGCCGACGACGGTCAGTACCTATACACGCACTCGGACACGTGAACACGCCTGCAGATCGAAATCGGTCCGATTCCTATCACCCTCTCGATTCGCTGTGCACCGTCTTTATTTACACGGAAAAAAATACCTTATGAAAAATTAGTGGAATATCCACTAAAAATTACTAGAGTGTTAATTAAAAGTAGGGCATATTTGCAATCTATCAAGTTTTGTAATATATTATAGTAATTTTGACGAGAGGTTGAAATTCATGAGAAAAAAAACTCCGGAGAAGGAGATTCGAACCCTCGACCCTCCGACTACGAAGCTGCGCTCTTATCCACTCGGCCACTGCCGCACTTATAAGTAAGGTTTCGACTTGTCTACATATGGTACACCCTGTTTTACCGACAGCCCTCGCGCCAACAAAATTACTATACTGTCTATTAAATTTTCAGTATAACTTAGACTAAAAATTAAACTAATTCTATTAATTTTTAGTAGATAATATGGTAACAATTATTTTCTATTCTGTTAAAATTTAGATTTAAAATTTTTATCATATTATCTACTAAAAATTAATCGTAACTATAATAAATTTTAAAACTTTTTCTATTAATTTTTAATAGAACTATGCTAATAATTAGTAGAAGTATACTAAATTGCTCAAGAGTGTGAGTATGTCCCATCTTTACCTGAGATTCTAGTAATTTTTCATAAGGTATTTCTTTCCGTATACATTCTTCTTGCAGCCCTCTTATGTTCGCACTTTTCCATCAACATCATTACTAAGCAGAGCGACAGCCAGCGTTTCCCGGACCACTAGCTGGCGATGACAACGCAGCCTTAGCCACTTTATTCCGCGGATTTAGAGCATCTTTTCATTTATCCCAGCCGCGTTCAGCGCAGACAACCGTTATAGTGCAGCTCTTCAGTAGTTATAACCAATATGGTTGAGCCCTGGCGCTGTGACTGTAGAGCGAGTCGGAGGCTTGGGGCTGCCGGCATGCTATGCAAAGCGGGAAAGAAGGGGAGGGAGGAGGCCGGGGAGGCCGAGAAGAAAGCGAGGCATTCGCGAAGAGGGGTGGATTAATGTGGGTTTTTGAAAAATTCGACATGGGCCCGAGCGGCGGCGTGTCGAATGGCCGCGCCAAGATCGCTCTTGCGGGAAAAGCCCGGCGCAGCCCCGCGACGGCGCGGGCTTAGCGGCACGTGACGCTATTCATCCGACGGCTCCCGAAATATTCCCGACACGCGCCAGCCTTGAAAGACGCGGCGCCGAGCGGAGACGTCGCGTGAGCCGATCGGTTTAACGCGGGAACCCTCGAGCGGGAGCTCGTCGCGGCTCCCCTGCGGCACGCGATCGCCCCGCCGCTGAAAAAATGACGCATTAGCGCCGGCTCACTTAAGGTAGTTCTCTAACGCGTTATAGTTTGTGCGCTCAGCGAGAGCATAAACTATACCATACGCATGCCATACGCGTCGTTCTGTCTCTCTCGCTCTCATGCATGTCGTCTGCTATTTGTGTTTATAATCATTCATATCTTTTTAAAAAGGTCGGCTTGACACATATTTGATAAACTTAAAAGAAAGAGCTGAATTTCATCTTTTCTAAGCTGTGTTTTTCTTTTTCAAAACCCACTTTTTTATCAAGTAATACTATTACTTCCTGTTATGCGTTATATGGCGTCATTTACTCTCAATGTAAAAGTAACCATTTTCAATAATTTTTTGCTTGAATAATAGGTCGGCAACCTATATTTTAAAAAATAAAGAAAAATCATTTAGATTTTAAAGAACACGCTAGAATTTTATTACTTTCGAAACCCACTTTCTGATATATTAGAGAACTACCTTAAGCTCCCTGCAGTGTGGCGCGAGCCCGGCCAAAGGAGAGAGAGAGAGAGAGAGAGAGGGAGAGAGAGAGAGAGAGAGAGAGAGAGAGAGAGAGAGGGAGTGCGAGAGAAAGAGGGAGGCCATTTCCCGCGAATATCAAGCCCGGCTAGTGGCCGCTGACGGCAGACGCGCGCGCGTCCGCGCACGTGGCTACTGTGCGCGCCGCTTTACCTACTCGCTTTACAGACAGTAATTTGATATAATTCGATTATGAGTTGCGGCGGCGGCATGCGTGTATTTACTCGTGCGGTCGGCAAAGTGCCGGTTGCGCCGCGGTGAGAGCACTCAATGTTTGCGGCGCTCGCTCGTGCATGTATTAGATTATGAACTTCAGAGAGCCGACTCTCGCTCGGCGCTTCCCCTTTCCCCGGCCCCTTTCCCACAAATGCATGCGCATACGCGCGACGCCCCGAACCTCGCCACATTAGCTACTCCCTCGAGATCATAAACGCGAAATATCCCGGCCTCCATCCACCTGCCATCCGCTGATGGCCGACCAAATGCGCCCGCCGATGCTCCTCTGCTCCGAGAGGTCCAGACCGCTACACCGCTACAGAGAGCGCGTGGAAAAGTGGAAGCGAGTGGAAGCGAGTGGAAGCGAGTGGAAGCGAGTGGAAGGTCGCGACTCGGAGCGGAGCCTTTGTGCTGGATGGAGATGTCGGCGCAGAGTCGATTAAGAGGTGCCGAAGAGCTTCTGCAGTCAATGAGCGGCGCACTTGGGAAAGAAATCGCTGCAGTTTGTTGTCGCGCACATCTGGCCCCTCGACCCCTCTTATACATCTCGCGCAGTCTCTCGACCGGACATGGGACAGAGCCACCCTAAGCGGGCTCCCCATTATTACCCGTGTATTGTACTGCTCAACATTGACTCAATTGCTTTCGAATAACGGCCGACGCCTCGACCCCACGGCCGAAGAGACGGGGGGAAAGCGAGGGGCTGCACGCGCTCTTATGGCTGCACGCGCTTGTCCCTCCACCTCGAGTATCAATCGAATTATTTGATTTACTGCTCTTTTTCGACTCTCGAGAGGGGCCGGCCCGACTTTGTACAAACTCTGCGTTTCCCTTTCGTACATTTTCCTCTTTCACAGATTTCGCCTTTTCCCCTTTGCGCCGCTGTCAAATCACTTGCGGAATCTGGCCTAATCCCAGCCGCGGCGGAGCAAAATAACGGCAGCGCCGTGAGCATTATTAATGGTCGATTGCAAAGTAAAGTTTCAGCGCAGCCGGCTTTGTACACAGGCGACAATGTAACATGACGAGATAGTTGCTTCTCTGCTCGGGCGGGCATTCAAAGGATATTCATTCCAATCGATTTGATCGTAAAGCTCGAGCGCTCGCAGTACCGAGAGAAACAACGGAGGGAAAGGGGTGGGCGGTCCTCGCAGTGAAACGAGTTTTATAGCGGTCCGGCAACAAACCCCCGGCCTCGCCCGGTCAAACGTTCAGCCCGGACAATCACAACTTGACAGGAAGGTTTAACGAGCCCTATGCTAGCGCCCCCATCTACCTCGGGATGGTCATTTAATTATTCGGGATATCAGAGCAACGTGTACATTCTCCCTTCCCCTTCCCCCTTTCTCCCTTCCACCCGCCTCGATCTCTGCCTATGAAACAGTTGGCCTTTCCCTCTTGTCCTCACCGAATGTATGTATTAAAACGCCAATGTCACCTCGCCCGCCGCTATCCTATATATTAAATTGCTACGACTCCAGCTAGATTACAAACACTGCTATAATGGAATTGAAATTGTGTCTCCCCTATCAATACCGCACACATGTCTCTCTCCTTTCTCTACAACGGCCTTCCTCACGCAGCTGTCAAACTTTCTCATTTCATCAAAAATATTGCAAACCATTCCATTTTTCTTTCTTCGCTTGCTCTATTTCAGAAGAGCGTATTCTGATCGGGCTTCAAAAGCCTTATTTTATGTAATACCCAGGTACTACTTTTATCATGGAAGAAAAAACCATGACATCCAACTTCGGGTACACTAAGAGAAGAATTTTGGAATATTTACAAAGAACTTAGAGAAATTTTACTATAGTAGTTTTAGAATCCGACTGCAGACTGTCCATCTAGTATTTTTTATTAGCCAGTATAGTAATTTTTGTAAATGTCCGAAAAATACAGAAAAAAATTATTTTTAGCCAATAATTTTTATATACTTTCCCACAAGAGAACGCATATGAATACATATCACACACAAGAAATAAATTATAAATAAATATTATGATGAAAAAAAACCTCCGAGGCGGGGAATCGGGTCTTCTATGTTGAAAGGCGAACTTCTTACCGACTGCGCCACTGCGTACACTTGCGTGTTTATAATCCGAATCGTCTACATATGTTACATTATACTGACACTCTTAAAGTGAATTCGTTCTTCACGTATTTTTAAAATAATTTTGTAATGAATACATAGATAATTATTTGAATGAATTAATTAATTAATTATACGAGTGTTAACTAAAGTTATTTATACTGAAATTATATCATTTTAAATTAGTTGTTAGGGTTACATCATTGCAGGTTATAACGAGTTAAGCGCGCATGCCCTCGTGTTTTGTTTATAGCGCGCATGCGCAGCGCTGCACATATACTGTATATATCGTAAAAATTACTATTACTGTCTTGTAAATTCTGTCAGCTCTATAGGAAAAATTCTTATAAAGTCTAAGAATATTTTCCAGTTGCCTGGTAAAATTTATGACTTGTGATTTTTACTATACTGTCTAATAATTTTTCCAACTTTTTTATGATGTTAAATTTTACCATACTTTTCTTGTAGTTTTTCTTAGTCAAACTGTAAAAATTATTAGAAATCTAATAAATAGGTCACTTTTACCAGTCTGTGGTCAGATTGCGCGTACAGTATAGTAATTTTAACCAATCGTCTCATAATTATTCCAAAAAATTTTTCTCAGTGTACTGGGCATCGTTTTGCGGCAGCAGAATCATTTAATTTTCATCTCTTTGTTTTGTAAGACGAATGCGCGTGCTCCTACCTAGAGACAGAAATGCAGTTATTTGATTTTTATATGCCCGCAGATGATAATCGTGACTTGGCCGACCACTCCGATGATGATCTCAAGAGACAGAGGAGCAACTACAACGGTGATCAACTCTATTCAAACGTAAGTTTTTATCCTAATCACTTTATCTATTTCCGTTTAGAAAACATGCTAAGAGAGAGAGAGAGAGAGAGAGAGAGAGAGAGAGGGGGGGAAGAAAAAGTGAGCGATAAAAGTAGGTTCCGGCAATTTTCGTCAATGGAGAAAAGTCGCGCAAACTTTTCGCGTGATCGTTCCGTAAAAGTGTCTCGGCGTCTCACACGAGTGCACGCAATCGTTCGAAGACAGTTTGCAGATGGCTTCGACTATCTCTAAGCATTTGCCCCTTGATATGCTTTCGCAGCTATGGTCGAGCAAATGGAGCATCAAGGACGAGCACAAGCTCCTGAGCGAGCTCGGCGGCGCAGGCGCTGGCGGCGGGGGCGGCGGAGGTAGTGGAGGCGACGCGGGAAACGGTAATGGCACCGCCGCTGGCACCACCGGCGCTGGACCCGGCAGTACCAGCAATGCCGCTGGATACTACGAGCACGGGGGCTTCCCCGGCAACGCCATTCCCACCTCGGCTGAGCTGTATGAATCTCTCGGCACAATGACACAAGCACAGACGCCGCACCTTTACACGCCGCCCATCGGCGGCACCATAGGTGAGTCTCTGTTCTCACTTTTTCAACTCGAGCTTCCAATTGCTTTCCCTTCCTTTAGCGCATAAATAATCTGCAAATCATACGTTACGCCTTAAATCACTACACATAACTTTCAACAACATTTTAATAACCTTACACGCACACCCGCACACATACAATATTATGCATTAGCATAGATTATACGCCCACTTTTCTTTATTTCTCTATTTCTGTATGTAATCTCTTTATTTCTCTGCTCCTCCTTTTGCGCACAGACTCACGTTACATTACATTCTGCTTATTACATTCTGCTTTTGCTTAGCCATATCGGCTAAATGCTAGGCTTTAATAATGCATGAGCGAAAAAAGGACAGGGATGAAGAGGTGGCGGTGGTTCACTTGGTGGTTGGTCCTTTGTACATTTTATTTACTCCTAGCTTCTGCAGAAGCTTGTGGAAGCAGCTTAGAAATCTCTTCTTTAAAAAAAACTGCGAGAATCGTAAACTACACGGCTCTTACTCTTTTCTTTATTTCTTTTTTTTTTTGGTAATTATACCTAGTTCTATACAATCTATTTATGTATTCCAGTGTTTTACATGTACCTATATCTTATTACTTCGAGCAATTTGCTCTTAACTTTGTACAAGTTTTTTATTCTACCTGAACTTGTTTGCAAAAACTCATTTCATTATTTCGTCTATTCGCAATGACAAAAAAGTGAAAGTCTGTGGAATAGGCTAAGATTTATTTATGATAAAATGTAACCTACCTGTACAAAAGAGAGAATACGACAGGAACGGACTTATTCGTTTCATTGTGGCTGCATCTTATAAAATTCATATTTGTCGTCAATACGTAAGTGCCAAACATAGTAAATAAACCGAAAAAATACCGGTGACGATTCTCTCGATATCTTTTCATAACTTAACTGAACACAGTATAAAATATCGATTGTATTAATCATCACTTTAACAAATTCGCTCTTCAAGCTTGGTATTTTCATTTTTATGATTTACAATATACTATTGTAATAAGTCGATCAAGTATTTTGAAAGCTACAGATTCCACACGCTTTTCATTACATGTCAATGCAGTAACTATTAAAGGATTGTGCTAACATGATTAATACAAATAAAACCAGCATTAATGGTTATTAAAACATTAACGAAAATATGTGGGGATCCTTGTATAATGGCAGGTGGTACTTTGACGCCGCTTGCGCCACTGACGATGCAAGAACTAAAATTGAGCCAAACACTGGACGGGGCTAACATGTCTCCCTATCACACCACCGGTGAGTTCGCCACCTCTGTATCTTATAACCGCTTAATTATTGTCTTTGCGTGCTAAATTTTTTAGTTAACCTTAAATAATCCATGATTTCTGTCTCACATTTATTCTTATGTTTAACAATATTCAAGAGATTTCAAACTTCATTTACCTTTTGTTATTTAACAAACCTGTTGCTTTTTTTATTCTACTCCATATTCCATTTTTAGTTGATACATGCGGCAAATAATACTAAGGAATATTTATTTTAATGAAGACAGGTGATTCAATTCCTTTTTAATACAATTAATGAGTTTCATAAACATAAAAATCACACGTTTGCAGCTTTACTAAATAGCTACCAGAAAATATTTTTCATCTATTTTTTTTGTCGCAATAAATCAAATAATTAATTAAAATAACTGTGCTATGTAGAATCAGATACGTTTACAAATTTCTTATTCAACTATAAGTTCTTACGAATCATGAAATAATTATCAAAATTTAATTAAAGCCCTATATAAAGTCCTAATTTCTATGGTGGTAAGGAAAAGGGTTGACAATCCGCTTGAATAAAATGAGTATATACGATTTTAACATAACTTTGGATCTCATTTTTTTTCAATATAAAATAGTATAAAACCTTAGTTTTGAGAAAGGTGAAATAACGATGATAATTTTGAACATTAAATAATATTACCATAAAAAGTTTCTGTTTCATCTTTTTTTGAAACAAAATTAAGAACAAATTAATTAAATAAAAAAGTGACGTCAATACGGCAGAGATCATGCCTATATACTAATTATGCTGATTTCTCAAAATAAAAACCTTATAAAAGATACCAATATAACCTCTCGAAATATTCTGAGTATAGTTTTTATAAAAACGAAGGCCCTGATGATGTGATTTAATTGCGATTTTACAAATGAGAGCTTAGAAATTCATTTAAGAAATAATAATAATGGAGTTTCATGTAAAAAAACACTAATAATTCATTGGCACGTGGCTTCTTCAAACTTCTTCACTGATATCTTATATTTATTTTTAATTCCAATAATTAAAATTCTTACGCCAAAATTATTTATATAAAAACATGATTATGGGGTGTCCTACAACTTTGGATTTTAATATCTAATAGTTTCAACAATAACAAGTAATATATTTGCCATTATTTTTATGTAATATATCATAAAAAGACATTATTTAGGACAAAATAAGACAAGCTAGAAGATCCTAAATCTTTTTTATGCAGAGATACAGAATTTTTAATTTTTTGACTTTGTGGTAATTTTTCTTTGGAACTGCTTGATGGATTTTCATGGGACACATCTTTAATTCTTTTTATAGTATGTAGTTATGGGTGAAAGAGTTGAAAATATAAAAATTATTTGAGCAAATAACTTTTAAAGTTGAAAATTCACATATCTGTTGTTTCTCGCTAACGACTTCCAAGTTTTTGAGAAATTGCGTTTTTAATGATTGCATTAAAACAGTAAATCAATTAATCCAAGTTATGTTTCAAATTTATGCTCACTAGTGTGGTATCGGGAACGGGGGGGTCCAGAGTTTCGACGATTCACTATAAAATTGAAGTCAACTATAGATGTTTTTCAATTCGACATATGATAATGCAGATTGTTCTTAATTTCGAAATTCTAAATTACGAAAATCATATTTACGAATGTAACACTTCACCTACTGTCCAAAACATCGAATTTCATTAATAGAATTTTAACAGGGGTACAATATATAGACATTTCGAAATAAATCATTAGAAACAGGTTATATTTGTTTTGAAATCGTATTGATGAAATTCGATGTTTTGGACAGTAGGTGAACTGTTACATTCGAAAATATGATTTTCGTAATTTAGAATTTCGAAATTAAGAACAATCTGCATTACCATATGTCGAACTGAAAAACGTCTATAGTTGACTTCAATTTTATAGTGAATCGTCGAAACTCTGGACCCCCCCCCCGTCGGGAACCTTCTCAACGATTATATTAGATAGAAAATAACTTGGTTATATTTTTAGAAATACTGCAATGTTTGGGCTTAAGTCGTTATTCCGGTACTCAATCTGATTATATGAAATTCTGTATTATCGCGTTAAAACTCTGAGCTATTACAGAGACACGCAGCATCTATAGCAAAGACTCGTTAAGCTTGTAATTGTGAATGGCGATGGCGAATAGGCTTTTATCCTAGTCTTATGTAATGCCTGGTTTTAGAAGCTAAATTTCATGAATTTTTTTTTCAAAAAAATAAAGTACAATCATTTTGGCCGTTTTACATGTTATTATTTACATCTTAAATTGTAAAAAAAAAAATTCATTTTACAATATTTTGTTAATGTTTTTTTTTTGTGACCAAAGTGAACACATCTTGACAAAAAGCTAGGTGGCTCGTCATGGTGATTATGGAACTTGTAGTAATCTGAAACACAAAATTCAAACTGATTACTTTTCTGTAGGCTTACCACTCTGGTCTGTAGCAGATTTAAACAATTTTATTAATAAACAACAAAATGACGGATTTTTAAAAACAAGTTCAAAAATTGTATTTTTTTCGTTGAAAATAGGGCCAAAAAATAACAAATTATTGTATAAATAAATCATTTTGCTACCTGACAGCCTTTGGTGTGTAGAATAACGTATCAAAATTTCAGCCTGATCGGTTCAATAGATTTTTTTTCATCGAGAACACCAATCAAAAAAATGTTGGTACAAGAAAAACGAGTTTAAAGTTTAAAACAAATTTTTTGTAGAAAATTTGTACTTACACGAATTAGCTATGCCTGGCGCATACATTAAAGTGGCTTCACCGTGAGAATTGGTCACATTACTAAAATTGGTTTACAATCGATTCTTCACATGTTATAATGTAAAAAACGGTAACATATAAAAATACGGTTCATAAAGTAACAAATTTTTTTTTTTCAACGAAATTTCGACATTGCAGAACCAGATATCACCAATTAAAAAAAAATTTAACAAACAATATTTTTTGTTATTTTTGATCAGATTTCAAACTGAAAGGGCTCATTTTGTTCATTATGCAATTTCATAGGGAGTCGACGATATAAAAATTGAAAAAATTTCAAAAACTGCAAAGATATATTGTTTATAACTAATTGTTTATAAGTTCGTGTATGCTTTCTATAAACAAATAGTTGTATGTTTACAGGTTTTTAAATTTTTTCAAGTTTTATTCCATTGTCTCGGTATTAAATTGCACAAAGAACAAAATAAACTCTTCCAATTTTAAATCAGATCAAAAATAAAAAAGATTTACATTGATTGTTATTGCTTCCTCATAGAGGAAGCTTTGTAATAGTAAAATTTTAATTTTCTTTAAATTGCTCTAGAAACACGAATAAAGGTGTTAGAAGTTTGTGTCACATGATTTTAGAAAATGTCTGTATGGATGTGTATGTATGTGTGTGCGTGTGTGTGTGTGTGTGTGTGTGTGTGTGTGTGTGTGTGTGTGCGTGCGTGTGTGCGTGTGTGCGTGTGTGCGTCTCAGCTTCTACTAGATCGATTTTAATAGGAGAGGTCTCATTTTTTTTTGTTTTCTTTGTGTGATGGCGAGTCAAAAATTCATTTTTTGATTTGCTGATGCGTTTTTGTTTTATTTCGAATTTTTGATTTTCTCAAAATTGATTTTTGCTTTTTTAATGATAAGATCGAGATATTTGAATGGAATGCAGCATTCGAAAGAGCATTAAAATACCTATATTTTCTAAAAAAAATTCTCTAGCTATCACGGTTCTTTTGTTATTAACAAAAACGTGTTTTTTTTTTTTAAAGTTTATAACTCCTAAACTAAACGGAAAATTTTTTTGAAAAAAATCATGATAATGCAGAATATAAATAGGGGGGGAGGTGATTTATCAAAATGGTAAAATGTTAGATGGATATTTTCTCAGAAACGTAAAAAAACAAATTAGAATATCTTATGATAGAAGGGTAAATTTTCCGAATGTTTAAAAATGTATAATATATAAAAATTCGAAAAAATTTGGCAAGAAGGCCATAATATTTTCATTAAATTATTTTGATATGATATGTCATGTCAATTTTTCGAATGTCATTTCAACCTAACGATTAAATTGTAGAAAATGCAGTGATTCAGAAAAGCTAAAATGTCGACAAATGAGCTGAAAATCGTATAGGAATGAACGTTTGAGATTTTTCGGAATTTTATTTTTCTAATAAAAAGTATTTTTATAATTTCATGCAATCTGTTTTCAATTTTTATAGACGCAAATTTTTCTGATATTTTCTTTTCGAAAAAAAATCCTTGTGTGTTCTGAATAACTCCTGTTCGAAATCAACAGTATCGGATTCGAAAAATAATTTAAACGATAGTATATTTTCTGAAAAAATATCCATTTAACATTTTACCATTCTGATAAAATACCTCCCCCCTATAAATAGCTATAATCTGCAAAAATTTGAATCCATTTTGTCGACTAGTTTTTGAGAAAAAAATTGAAATATGAATAAAATGAATTTTGTATGTCCAACGATTACGGGAGTAAAACTGACTTGATCGTTTCAAAATTCCTTGTAGAGCTAGATTTTGTAGAACTCTCGGTCGAGTTCTTTGGACTAAATGACCAGTGGGGGGGGAGGGGGAGGGTCCAAAGTTTAGACGACTCACTTGAAAATTGAAGTCAACTATAGACGTGCTCGGTTTCGATATAAGCTACTGCAGATTGTGCAAAATTTCGAAATTCTAAATTACGAAAATCATATTTTCGAATCTAACAATTCACCTACTGTCCAGAACATCGAATTTCATTAATAGAATTTTAACAGTGATACAATAAACATATTTCGAAATAAATCATTAGAAACAAGTTATATTTGCTTTGAAATCGTATTGATGAAATTCGATGTTTTGGACAGTAGGTGAATTGTTAGATTCGAAAATATGATTTTTGTAATTTAGAATTTCGAAATTTTGCACAATCTGCAGTAGCTTATATCGAAACCGAGCACGTCTATAGTTGACTTCAATTTTCAAGTGAGTCGTCTAAACTTTGAACCCCCCCCCTCTAGAAATTTCAGAAATATTTGAGGTTAAAATTTTTTTAACCTTTTTTTTCAAGTCGTAATTTCTCGAGAACGGCTCCATGTATCAGCTCCAAATTTATAGACGATTTTATATGTGATATAGATAATATGTGTGCGAATTTTTATTAAGATCGTACTATTACTTTTTGAGATATTTGATTTTGAAATTTTTCGTATTTTACAGAGTCATTTTCTTTGTCGCATGATAACTACGGAAACAAAAATTGGTTAAATCATGTTGATGTCTTGTGGAGATGTAGAGTTTATACATTATCGTATAAGTCCTTTAGGTAAAAGAATTGTGTCATGATTTTTAGTGATATTTCAGGTTAAAATTTTTTTGCTGTTTTTTTCAAAATTGTAATTTCTCAATGACGACTTCATATATTTATAGACTATTTTGTATGCGATATACCTATTTTGTATGCAATACCTGTGTAAAATTTAATCCAGATTATATGGTTATTTTTTGAGATGTTTGATATTTATAATTTTAGTATTTTTAAAAATGTCTTTCTTTGTTGTCGCACAATATAACTATTTGGTGGAGATGTAGAGTTTGTATATTATTTATTAGAAGAGTTCTTAGGGTAAAAGAATTCGTTTATGAATTTCAGAGATATTTGAGGTTCAAAACTATTTTATCCCTCTTTTAAAATCGTAATTATTCGGGAACGCATTTATTGTATACTAGAAAATGGAAATGACGTGCGCTATGCGCTATGCGAGAGTGTTCTGTACCTGCTTTTGTTTTCTAATAGCCATTTATTATTTTTAAGGTTAGAACCTTTTTGTTACTTCGGAAATTCCAGGAAGAGCACACAAATACGGACAGGCATACTACTAGAGACAAGTACCCTATGTGTGAAATTTCACAAAGAAAATATAATTTGAAGTAAAGGTTATTTATGAATTTGGGGGGGGTCCAGACTTTCGACGATTCACTATAAAATTGAAGTCAACTATAGACGTTTTTCAGTTCGACATATTATAATGCAGATTGTTCTTAATTTCGAATTCTAAATTACGAAAATCATATTTACGAATGTAACACTTCACCTACTGTCCAAAACATCGAATTTCATTAATAGAATTTTAATAGGGGTACAATATAGACGTTCCGAAATAAATCATTAGAAACAGGTTATATTTGCTTTGAGATCGTATGGGTGAAATTCGATGTTTTGGACAGTAGGTGAACTGTTACATTCGAAAATATGATTTTCGTAATTTAGAACGTCGAAATAAAGAACAATCTGCATTCCCATATGTCGAACTGAAAAATGTCTATAGTTGACTTCAATTTTATAGTGAATCGTCGAAACTCTGGACCCCCCCCATGAATTTTAAAAGGTTTTGACCATAATATTACAATCAATTATTTTATTTATTTTTCACACATAATTTAAAAAAAAATCATACCTATTATTTTATTCATATTTTATACATAATTTAAAAATTAATATTTTTTAATCTTCATAAATGAATTTAATTATAATTATGTTATAAATTGTTGCAAAAATTATAAATTTTGTTATTAAAAATTAATTGATGGAATAAGCAAATTAAGTTTGAGGAAGCCACGGGCCAATGAATTGGCAGCGGTTTCTTATGGTAAAAGAATTCGTTTATGAATTTCAGAGATATTTGAGGTTAAAACTGTTTTAGTCCTCTTTTCAAATCATAATTTTTCCGGAACGGCTTTATGTACAAACATGAAATTTATAGACCATTTTGTGTGTCGTATAGGCAATATAGGGTAAGTGGCCGTATTAGTGTAATCGTAAAGCAATCGACAGTCCGTATTAGTGACACTTTTTAACTAACGATTATTAACAAATAATACATCTAACCGAGTAATTTATGGGATAAATCATCTTTTTACTGTTTCTTGTAATAGCCATTTATTATTTTTAAGGTTAGAACCTTTCTCTTACATTGGAAATTCCAAAAAGAGCACACAAATACGAAGCGTCACACTACCAGGGACCGTCAGTGTAAAATTTTATAAAGAAAATATAATTTGAAGTAAAGGTTATTTAGGAATTTTAAAAGGTTTTGGACGATAATATTACAATCAATTATTTTATTTATTTTTCACACATAATTTAAAAAAAAAATAATACATATTACTTTATTCATATTTTATACATAATTTAACAATCAGTACTTTTTAATTTTCATAAATGAATTTAATTATAATTATGTAATAAATTGTTGCAAAAATTATAAATTTTGTTATTAAAAATTAATTGAAGGATCAGCAAATTAAGTTTGATAGAGCCACGGGCCAATGAATTGGCAGCGGTTTTTTAACATTGCTTTGAATTCCGGCTAAGACTCCATAAATTGTACACTTTATTCCTGAACTTTAGAACTCTGTTAAGTAATTCTTTTATTCTTCATTATGTTGGCCCAAAATTTTGCTTCCTCAAAGAGGAAGCTTTCAAACAGTCAAAACAAATTTTGAAACAAAAAATGATTTAAGACTTTTGGCATTAAAATCCGTTGTTTCTGAACAAAAAAATTGCCGTGGCTGTGTATGTGTGCGTGCGTGCGTGCGTGCGTGCGTACGTGTGCGCGTGTGTGTGTGTGCGCGCGCGCGCGTCTGTGTGTGTGTGCGTGCCTGCGTGTGTGTGTGCGGGTGGGTCAGTGCGTGCGTGCGTGCGTGCGTGCATGTGTGTGTGTGTGTGTGTAAACTATTCAACTAATTTTCATCGGACAAAGCTTATTCTCTTCGATTCAGAAGTTATTTTGAAGGACCTAACCTATTTTTCGATTTTCTCAATTTTATTTTGTTTTATAACCAAAAAACCATTTTCAATTTTTCATGTTTCTTACTTTTTAATATGTTACAGCCAGTATTACTTAATATGATAAATTTGTATTCAAAGTCTTTAAATTACCTACATTTTCTTTGTTTAATATTTAAAAAAGTATCAAATAGTATCAAAATATTAATCATATTAAAATATTAAATAATATCATATCAAACGACAATTATCTTTCATATGTCATTTGTTATGAATGAAAATATGGTTTATACTTCTTTGATTAATTTCTAAAAAAAATATTTTATTCGTCAACTCAAAATTTTAACCACTTATTACACTTATCAAGTACAAGACTGTGTTGAAATTTCAAGAGATTATCTTCATTTGTTTTCGGAAAAAATATTATTACATAAACAAGTGCGTTTTCGCTCTCATACGATAACAGAAGTAAAAATCAATCAATCGTTCTGAAATTTAGCACAGAGATAACTTCTTTATATCTTCAAACCGAGTTCGGGAAATTTTTTTAAAATAAAAAAATTTAACATAATTTTGTAAAATAAGTTTGAAAAAAATATAATATGTAAAACACACCCTGATAGAAAATTAACCATATTTTATAGCTAACGTGTTAATTAAATAGAAGCATTTTTAGCAAAAATCGTAATGCAAAAATAATAAAATTCATCTGAAAGTTCTACTATTACTTAAAATACATATTTATGAAGTATAAATAATTATGAAATACAAACAATGTTCGTTTTTAACCATAAAGTTAACTAAAAAATAGCTAGCTTCGAGTCAAGATTTCTACCAGGGCATGCACGTTGATAAATAACAATTATTTACCTATATACTGATGTAAACAATGTACTAGAACAATAACTTTAGTTTGAGGAAGCAGCTAATTGCCAATGAATTGGCAGCGGTTTTTTACTATTGTGTATTTACATTTTGTTAGTAATTTTTTCCGTAAAATAGAAATTTGAAGTCATTTAAAAAAAAAATTAATTTTTTAATCTGTTTAACCAAATTAAGAAAACAATGTCTTTTTGTAAAACTAATGTCAAAATCAGAAAAAATATATAAAGTTTTTACTTACAGCCTATTCATTATATACGATCCATACATATCGGAAAAATTTATATTTGAAAAAAATTTCGAGCCTTAAACTGTCATCTCGGGCCACCATGATAAGTAGTCAATATCCTACTTTACTTCCTAGGTACATAATATACTATTCTAACATGTTTTTAACAAAACTTAAATTTTTACCATTACAAAGCATCGTCTGTAGGAGGAAGCAAAACACAATTTGAAATAGGACACAAGTCCATTCGCTGATTGATAATTTTGCTACGTTAGGAAAAGGACAAAAGTCCAAAGATTATAAGATCCCAAAGTACATACTTTAACATAAAGAATTAAAATCCAAAGTTTGTATTTAGATGCACATAAACTATCTTTACCGCATGAGATGTTTTTCATACGAGCGAAGTTAAATAGAAAAGTCTAATGCGGTAAAAATTACCTTACACACGAGTCAAAGTTGCGATTTTTAGGTTAGAGTGGTATAAAAACATTATTTTTACAACGGTTAGAGAAATATTTAACCCGGAATATCTTCAATTTGACTTCGTCAAATTACGAATGTCACTTGTCCTTACCACCAGAGATTCATTATTACAGCTCAAAAAATTACATTTTCTCTTTTTTCTGTTCGGAAGGTCACAATTTTTTGCAATAATGCAATGTTTAAAATAAATATATATTGTTGTAGTAAACTCAATAAAGAAACTGGTCGAAATTTGTACTTCGCGAAATGGCCAGAAAGTCGGCGAATAGGTAGGAAAAATGGTAAGTTTGTAGGTGACGATGAAACTTTTTTTTTCATATTATTGATGAATTAATAGATTTGGAATAATAACATCAAAATATTCATTTTAAGTTTACTTGCTGACTTGGTTTTCCCTACTTGAAAGAAATCAATTGTTACTGGCAGTCTACCCCATTGGGTATTAAATGTTTATGATTATAAACAATAAACGCAGATAGAAAAAACATATACATCCTTTCTTTCGTACACGGAGAAAAATAACATAGGAAAAATTACCATATGTGATTGTAAGTCGAGGACAGACTGAAATCCTCCACAAAATTGCCATAATTTATGGTAAAAATTGCCATAAATTTATGGCAATTTTTCCTACATTGTAAAAATTACTATAAATTTATGGCAATTTTTACCATAAATTATGGCAATTTTGTGGAGGATTTCAGTCTGTCCTCGACTTACAATCAAATATGGCAATTTTTCCTATGTTATTTTTCTCCGTGTATATCTGTGGCTTCCAGGAATAACGAGTTAACCCACTTGTACGTGTTTTCGAGAAATCGCCGTTTTAAAATTTCTGTCACAACAATTCATATGTAAGATCGAAATGCGCGAGATTAGTCATAACAATTTAGACATTTACAAAGGTATCGAATATCTTTCGAGTCCCACTATCAGCTGCTAGAATACATTTTTGTTCTTTGTATAAACAAACAAAACAATGCAGTTAAGTCGTTATTTCGATAACTGTGCAGTTAAGTGGTTTAGGGAAATTGTTCAAATAAGATAAATAACATAGTTATTTCTACACTTAAAACATAGAATACAAATTCTTTTTTAAATATTCATTTCCGCGTATGCGCCTCCCAACGGAATGTGCGTGACGTCTGTGAAGTCAACGGAACTCGGTAAACCGAATACCGAACGTTACTCGGTTACTGTTTATGCACACTCGCCCCATCACCCGGCAATCAAAGCTGTTGTGTTACCTTCTATTATCTATTGCCTTTGATCTTTGTTGCTATAAATAGATATGTCATAATCTGTTTATTGTATAGTATTGACTTCAAAACGGTGATTTTATTAAAACTAAATATTCAGTTAAGTGGTTTTTCCGGGCACAGTTAAGTGGTTATGCACTTAGCTGATATTTGCTCTTTGAACGCATTTCGGATTTCCGGACCAAGTCTACATGAAAAAGGGTAGTTAGAAGGTATAAATTCCGGTGCTAACTCAATTTTGACAAAAAGTCAGTTAAGTCGTTATTCTTGGAAGCTACAGATATATTACAATAACCAAAATTCATATTTTTCCACTTTATTCTATCTCTCACATTCCTTATCATAACAACAAGCTTTCCGTTAGCTATTTCCTAACTAAAACAACTGATCAACCTTTGATAAAATACTCAAGAACAAGGTTTTGCCAATTTGTGCATAACTCATTCTAGTTTTTATTTTATATTTTATCAAAGTATGGAATAATGTAAAAAGTATTTCACCGAGAGTAAAGAATATGCCTTTTTTTGTGCATTTCCAGTGCAACAAGTTATTTATTGTCTCAAAAATATTTCTTATTTGAACTTGAGTAGTTTAAATGACGAATATGAACAAAGGTTTTTCAGTTGAACTTTAGGGAACCTTTGTAGTGAGACAGTCATCAGCAGGAAAATGTTCAAAACTTTTTCAATAATATAAAAACAGCTAATGATTTGGACAAATACAACTTTTTAAAGGCTTTTAGATACTAATATTATTTCTACAAGTAAAATTAAAATAATTGTACATGACCTGCCTAATTTTATTATGTGCAAAAATATATTGTCAACTACGCAGTTATCTCAATAATTTTCTATTATAAAATCAATATTTGTCATTCTTTCAGGCAATATCTTATGTCTCCGTTAAAAGTAATGTATTACATGCACAGTTTATGATAACTTCGCTATTATAGATCATTATGATTGGTAAATTTATGTTTATGTCTGCAAAGTTATTATTTATAATAATCACATATCATCAATATGATTTATATATTAATATTATTTTTCAATAATTGAATTTTGTCGACTAAATCTTTTGAAATCAATTTTGTAAAGTACACTCGTAACGAGAAATTCTCAATGTCTATCACTGGTTATTAAAAAATACTTAGTAGAGATGTACAAAAAGATTTCTTATATTTATGGTTCAATAAGTTTGCTTGTTGTTCGGTATTGGCTGATATTGCTCTATTAATGTTATGATACCCTATTGAAAAAAATCATGTGACTAATCATATGATTAATCCAGTGATTAATCACATGATTAATCATATGATAAATCATGTGATCAATCATGTGATTAATCATGTGGTTAATCATGTGATCAATCATATGATTAATCACATGATATTATCGACGGAAAAATCATGTGATTAATCACATGATTGATCACATGAATTTTTCCAGAATCCAGGAATATGCTCTGCTGAATTTATAACTTAATTTATTTATTATCTAGCAGTTTACCACTGCTATATTATAAATGAAAAAAAATAGTTAAATGAAACATTTGCAATATAATATAATTATTTGTATATTACAGTTATTTAGATAATTAATTCAATTGAAGATATAGACAACTTTATTGTTATTATAATTATAATATTCTGACAGAACTGAAGAATGGAATAAAATAAGAACTTCTAAATATATTCTGCCCTAATGAAAAGATGGGATATTTGGGTTATTGGGTATAGATGAGCAATTGATATACGATAAATGGGCACTATGGGTTTTCCTTGCGGGTCCCATATGACTGATATAAAACTAGTTAACATTTTTTTTCGGATTACAAACATTTTATTCGAATAATAATCAATATTACTTCTTATACTACTTTGATAAAAGTATATTTTTATTATAAATTAAGGCTACAACTGTAAATAAAAAATAAAGACACGTCACATACCTGTATAAGGGAATAAGATTATTATAAATGATATTGTTATCAATGTAGAGAAATGATGTTTAAGGAGCCTCGTGCTCGCGCTACTCGACTCCGACCCGTGGTAGCAAATTCACACGAAGCCGGAGCCGAGCGCGCCCACGTGTACTCGATTTTGGCAGCTACCATGAACAGTTGCGACGACGTCGGCGACAGCGCGAGGAGACCACTACTTGGCGATGCTGTTTCTATTAAAAAACAGAGAAGATATTTTACATAAAGCCACCTGCTCAAAATTTAGAATTGTTTATGTTTAATTTGTGAGTTAACTAATATTTTTTATTCAACAAATTTTTTCTGATTCTTTATTAAAAACCATTTAAAATGAGCCGTGGAACGATATTAGCAAACATTTAAAATGATCCATTTGGAAAGTCTCAGATTTGCTACTTGTTAGTATACCTTCATCTGAAAAAAAGAAAATAATAAGTACAGCAGAATATTTTTGATTAGACAACATTTTTACTGAATCTTTATTAAAGTCCCTTTCAAATAAGCCCTGATCGATGTTCGCAAACCCACTTGAAAAGAATTGTATATTTTTTTAATCTCAGTAGAAACCAATAATTGGTATTTTTGAGAACCTGCTGGATTTGAGATCTTAATATTATTCATATATCTTATGTCATGGATCTTGTCGCTGAATTTTCTCAAAGCATGAAAAATATATTAAACATCTATTTTCAACAATATTTTCAACAGGCATTTATACTTTCCTAAATTTTCAATGGGAGATGCTTACACTGTTAATACACTCTATTTGTAAACTTCATATCTGTTCGAAACTGAATTTTATAAGTAATCTATTATTATGTGTACCAAAGCTAAAATTAAAATACTATAAAAAAGTTGCAATCAAATTAGTTGAAAGACAATTAACAATTGTATATTCAAATGCGCATACAAACACTTCTTACTCAATAATTTTGAAATAAAATATGGTGTTCTTATTAAGGCTTCGTTTCATAAATTTCATAAACTATGTAATCTACAAACTTATAATAACTCATTAAGATCCATAATACAATTATTTAATTTTCAACTTAACACTGAATAGTTTATGAAATTTCATGAAGCGGAGGCTTAATAAGAAAACCATATTTTATTTGAAAATTATTGGTTATGGAGTATACGTCTGTGCATTTGAATTTGCAATTGCTAAATTGTCTTTCAACTACTTTATTGCAACTTTTTTATAGTCATTTACTTTTAGCTTTGGCACACGATAATATAGATTACTTATAAAATTGTTTCGAATATATATGAAGATTACAAATAAAGTTAAGCGTCTCCTATTGAAAATTTAGGACAGTAAATAAAAATATTATTACTTATAAGCCAGTCAACAATATTGTTGAAAATAAATATTTAATATATTTTTCATGCTTTGAAAAAATCAGCTACAAGATCCATGACATCAGATATATGAATAATATTAAGATATCAAATCCAGCAGGTTGTCGAAAAAACCCTGATCGATGTTCGCAAACCCACTTGAAAAGAATTGTATATTTTTTTAATGTCAGTAGAAACCAATAATTGGTATTTTTGACAACCTGCTGGATTTGAGATCTTAATATTATTCATATATCTTATGTCATGGATCTTGTCGCTGAATTTTCTCAAAGCATGAAAAATATATTAAACATCTATTTTCAACAATATTTTCAACAGGCATTTATACTTTCCTAAATTTTCAATGGGAGACGCTTACACTGTTAATACACTCAATTTGTAAACTTCATACCTATTCGAAACTGAATTTTATAAGTAATCTATTATTATGTGTAGCAAAGCTAAAAGTAAAATACTATAAAAAAGTTGCAATCAAATTAGATGAAAGACAATTAACAATTGTATATTCGAATGCGCATACAAATACTTCTCATTCAATAATTTTCAAATAAAATATGGTGTTCTTATTAAGGCTTCGTTTCATAAATTTCATAAACTATGTAATCTACAAACTTATAACTCATTAAGGTCCATAATACAATTATTTAATTTTCAACTTACGCTGAATAGTTTATGAAATTTCATGAAGCAAAGGCTTAATAAGAAAACCATATTTTATTTGAAAATTATTGGTTATGGAGTATACGTCTGTGCATTTGAATTTGCAATTGCTAAATTGTCTTTCGACTAACTTGATTGCAACTTTTTTATAGTAATTTATTTTTAGCTTTGGTACACATAATAATAGATTACTTATAAAATTCAGTTTCAAATAGATATGAAGTTTACAAAAAGAGTGTATTAACAGTGTAAGCGTCTCCCATTGAAAACTTAGGAAGTATAAGCCTGTTGAAAATATTGTTGAAAATAGATGTTTAATATATTTTTAATGCTTTGAGAAAATTCAGTGACAAGATCCATGACATGAGATACATGAATAATATTAAAATCTCAAATCCATTGTGTTGTCGAAAATATAAATTATTGCTTTCTACTGACATTTAAAAAATATACAATTCTTCTCAAGTGGGTTAGCGAATATCGATCAGGGCTTATTTGAAAGGGTCTTTAATAAAGATTCAGTAAAAATTTTGTAGAATCAAAAATATTCTGCTGTACATATTATTTTCTTTTTTTCAGATGAAGGTATACTAATAAAGAAAATATAACCACATATACAAATAAAAAGCAAATTTTTTCCCAATCAATATTTTATACAAAAAATTTCAGGATTCCACATTAGAGAGGTTAGAAGCGAGAAAGGGCTTACCGAATATATGCTTTGCAGATGACTTCGCTGTCTTGTTGTCTCAAATGGGTGATCACCTCCAAGTGATGGACGCGACGAAAGAATCAAAACCTACCAGGACACCGTACTACAACCGACGCTGTCATCGCTGGGAACGCCACGGACGAGACGATTCTATCGCAAATTCGAAAGTACGCACGAGGCACGGCAGCACCAACAGCTGATTGAATTGTTTGTATAAGAAATGCCTACCGAGGCTGCCGTGCGCGTGTCTCGTCCGTGGCGTTCCCAGCGATGACAGCGGCGGTTGTAGTACGGTGTCCTGTGGGTTTTGATTCTTTCGTCGCGTCCATCACTTGGAGGTGATCACCCATTTGAGACAACAAGACAGCGAAGTAATCTGCAAAGTATAGATTCGGTAAGCCCTTTCTCGCTTCTAACCTCTCTAATGTGGAATCCTGAAATTTTTTGTATAAAATATTGATTGGGAAAAAATTTGCTTTTTATTTGTATATGTGGTTATATTTTCTTTATTAGTATACCTAATCTGAAAAAAGAAAATAATATGTACAGCAGAATATTTTTGATTCTACAAAATTTTTACTGAATCTTTATTAAAGACCCTTTCAAATAAGCCCTGATCGATATTCGCTAACCCACTTGAGAAGAATTGTATATTTTTTAAATGTCAGTAGAAAGCAATAATTTATATTTTCGACAACACAATGGATTTGAGATTTTAATATTATTCATGTATCTCATGTCATGGATCTTGTCACTGAATTTTCTCAAAGCATTAAAAATATATTAAACATCTATTTTCAACAATATTTTCAACAGGCTTATACTTCCTAAGTTTTCAATGGGAGACGCTTACACTGTTAATACACTCTTTTTGTAAACTTCATATCTATTTGAAACTGAATTTTATAAGTAATCTATTATTATGTGTACCAAAGCTAAAAATAAATTACTATAAAAAAGTTGCAATCAAGTTAGTCGAAAGACAATTTAGCAATTGCAAATTCAAATGCACAGACGTATACTCCATAACCAATAATTTTCAAATAAAATATGGTTTTCTTATTAAGCCTTTGCTTCATGAAATTTCATAAACTATTCAGCGTAAGTTGAAAATTAAATAATTGTATTATGGACCTTAATGAGTTATAAGTTTGTAGATTACATAGTTTATGAAATTTATGAAACGAAGCCTTAATAAGAACACCATATTTTATTTGAAAATTATTGAATGAGAAGTATTTGTATGCGCATTGGAATATACAATTGTTAATTGTCTTTCTACTAATTTGATTGCAACTTTTTTATAGTATTTTACTTTTAGCTTTGGTACACATAATAATAGATTACTTATAAAATTCAGTTTCGAATAGGTATGAAGTTTACAAATAGAGTGTATTAACAGTGTAAGCGTCTCCCATTGAAAATTTAGGAAAGTATAAATGCCTGTTGAAAATATTGTTGAAAATAGATGTTTAATATATTTTTCATGCTTTGAGAAAATTCAGCGACAAGATCCATGGCATAAGATATATGAATAATATTAAGATCTCAAATCCAGCAGGTTCTCAAAAATACCAATTATTGGTTTCTACTGACATTAAAAAAATATACAATTCTTTTCAAGTGGGTTTGCGAACATCGATCAGGGCTTTTTCGACAACCTGCTGGATTTGAGATCTTAATATTATTCATATATCTCATGTCATTGATCTTGTAGCTGATTTTTTCAAAGCATGAAAAATATATTAAATATTTATTTTCAACAATATTTTTGACTGGCTTATAAGTAATAATATTTTTATTTACTGTCCTAAATTTTCAATAGGAGACGCTTAACTTTATTTGTAATCTTCATATCCATTCGAAACAATTTTATAAGTAATCTATATTATCGTGTGCCAAAGCTAAAAGTAAATGACTATAAGAAATTTGCAATAAAGTAGTTGAAAGACAATTTAGCAATTGCAAATTCAAATGCACAGACGTATACTCCATAACCAATAATTTTCAAATAAAATATGGTTTTCTTATTAAGCCTCCGCTTCATGAAATTTCATAAACTATTCAGTGTTAAGTTGAAAATTAAATAATTGTATTATGGATCTTAATGAGTTATTATAAGTTTGTAGATTACATAGTTTATGAAATTTATGAAACGAAGCCTTAATAAGAACACCATATTTTATTTGAAAATTATTGAATGAGAAGTATTTGTATGCGCATTGAAATATACAATTGTTAATTGTCTTTCAACTAATTTGATTGCAACTTTTTTATAGTATTTTAATTTTAGCTTTGGTACACATAATAATAGATTACTTATAAAATTCAGTTTCGAACAGATATGAAGTTTACAAATAGAGTGTATTAACAGTGTAAGCGTCTCCCATTGAAAATTTAGGAAAGTATAAATGCCTGTTGAAAATATTGTTGAAAATAGATGTTTAATATATTTTCCATGCTTTGAGAAAATTCAGCGACAAGATCCATGGCATAAGATATATGAATAATATTAAGATCTCAAATCCAGCAGGTTCTCAAAAATACCAATTATTGGTTTGTACTGACATTATAAAAATATACAATTCTTTTCAAGTGGGTTTGCGAACATCGATCAGGGCTTATTTGAAAGGGACTTTAATAAAGATTCAGTAAAAATTTTGTCCAATCAAAAATATTCTGCTGTACTTATTATTTTCTTTTTTTCAGATGAAGGTATACTAATAAGTAGCGAATCTGAGACTTTCCAAATGGATCATTTTAAATGTTTGCTAATGTCGTTCCAGGGCTCATTTTAAATGGTTTTTAATAAAGAATTAGAAAAAATTTTGTTGAATAAAAAATATTAGTTAACTCACAAAGCATAAACGATTCTAAAAATTTGAGCTACTGACTTTATGTAAAATATCTTCTCTGTTTTTGAATAGAAACATCATCGCCAAGTAGTAGCCTCCTCGCGCTGTCGCCGACGTCGTCGCAACTGTTCATGGTAGCTGCCAAAATCGAGTACACGTGGGCGCGCTCGGCTCCGGCTTCGTGTGAATTTGCTACCACGGGTCGGTTTCGAGTAGCGCGAGCACGAGGCTCGTTAAACATCATTTCTCTACATTAATAACAATATCATTTATAATAATCTTATTCCTATATACAGTTATGTTACGTGTCTTTATTGTTTATTTACAGTTGTAGCCTTAATTTATAATAAAAATATATTTTTATCAAAGTAGTATAAGAAGTAATATTGATTATTATTCGAATAAAATGTTTGTAATCCGAAAAAAATGTTAACTAGTTATCAGTCATATGGGACCCGCAAGGAAAACCCATAGGGACCATTTATCGTATATCAATTGCCCATCTATACCCAATAACCCAAATATCCCATCTTTTCATTAGGGCAGAATATATTTAGAAGTTCTTATTTTGTCCCATTCTTCAGTTGTGTCGGAACATTATAATTGTAATAACAATAAAGTTGTCTATATCTTCAATTAAATTAATTATCTAAATAACTGTAATATACAAATAATTATATTATATTCTAAATGTTTCATTTAACTATTATTTTTCATTTATAATATCAGTGGTAAACTGCTAGATAATAAATAAATTAAGTTATAAATTCAGCAGAGCATATTCCTGGATTCTGGAAAAATTCATGTGATCAATCATGTGATTAATCATGTGATTAATCAAATGATTTTTCCGTCGATAATATCATGTGATTAATCATATGATTGATCACATGATTAACCACATGATTAATCACATGATTGATCACATGATTTATCATATGATTAATCATGTGATTAATCACTGGATTAATCATATGATTTGTCACATGATTTTTTTCAATAGGGTATCGATGCATATTGATAAATTTTAATAGAGTTTTGTGTCATTCGCAGAAAGAATGATTCGAAGTTCGTTAGTCGAGTCAATTAAACACAATTTATTTTTTATAATTATTAGGATATAAAAATGAAATTTTCACGCAAAGAACAAGAGGAATATAAATTAATTAGATGTTTGAAATTTCGAACGTTCATAGTGAACGAAAGATTTTTGCCATTTTCAAATTTAGCCGAATTTGGCTACTTAATACATTTAACATTGGATAATAACTGTATTTCTTCACTTCTCACTCTTACAGTCACCAGTAAACCACACTCCGGGGAATTCTAACCAGAATTAGAAACTTTAAGTTAATATTTCGTTCATTATGAACGTTCGGAATTTCAAACACGTAATTAATTTGTTTGAAAAGTTGGCCTTTAACGTTGTACTGGCTGTACAATCGGTGTCAAAAGTTAGTTTTTACTTAAAAAACTAATAATTAATTATAAGATATTATGTTGTTATTGTTTTTCTTTTATTTGATAACTGTATAGATGGTCACAAGTTCAACAGTTTGAAACCCGAAATAATAAATTTTGCAACAAGTGTGGGAAATGCGGTTTCCCGTAAAAGAAAATTATCCGAGATCTAAAATAGTTTTTTTAACGGAGTGTGCGAAACTCGCCTTCTCGTGCTTGTTTTGCGTGCGCGAAGTAGCTGTTTTACACACGGCGTGCGCGAAAGTCGCGCATGCGCAGATCAATTTACTTTCGCGCACGCCGTGCGAGAAACGGCTACTTCGCGCACGCAAAACAAACAACAAGGCTAGTTTCACACATTCCGTTAAAAAAAATAGAGTTCGATACACGTGACCGAAAAGGGTCATCATTGCACGAGTGTTTTTGTCACCCTCGCTTCGCTCGGGCGACAAACTACACCCGTGAGAGAATGACCCACTTCGCACACTTGTATCGAAAATAACTATTTCTAAACTAAGTGGGCAAAACTCGATTTTCTATGCCTATTTAGCGTACGTAAAGTTTAGGATTTCCGCAAAAGATCTTGGTTACTGCGAGTTCAAAATGCGAGAAACCCACACTCTGCGTATGCTACATAGGCATTGAAAGTTGATTTGCGCACACGTTTAGAAAAATTCGTACTCGTCTTTTTTGTCGCCCTCTCTACCCTCGGGCGACAAACACTACTCGTCTGGAACATGCCTACTTTCCGCACTTGTTGCGTAATTATGTACTATTTCCTACTGGAAAATCTCAGATGAGATCTCAGGTGACTTCTTGTGTTCATATTATTTCTTGTGTCAATTTCTCACCCGAGATTCTGCTCCAGATGCTGCGGAAAACCTACGTAAATAGAAAATCAGGTTCTTCAGTATTGGAAATCGCCTGTTAGGATGTTTTACTCCCTAGAAAAAAATTGTGTAAAATGCCTCTAAACATTCACTTTAGAGTTCATCTAGGTGGTAAAACATCCTAACAGGCGATATCCAATATTGAAAAATCTGAATTTCTATTTACGTAGGTTTTCCGCAGCATCTGGAGCAGAATCTCAGGTGAAAAATTGGCACAAGAAATAATATGAGATCTCACCTGAGATCTCACCTGACATTTTTTAATAGGGTTATAATAGTACCCGCGTAAAAATTGAAGCTATTGCAACAACATTGCTACTATATTGGAAATTAATATCGCTGATGTATTGGCAATACAGATGTACAACAATTGCAAGGCTATTGGCGCTATTTGCCTTGGGTGTTATTTCCAATGTATTGCCAATATCTTAAGATTTAATTTTCTAAAAAAAAAAAATTCTTGGGTGGATTCGAACTAGGAATCTTCGAATTACTAGACTTGCTCGCTACCCACCGAGCTAATTCGTTGTTTCTGTCAAAATGAACGAAATGGAGGTTAAAAGTTGAAACAAGTGATCATTTGTTTTGAATTAGATTTAACCTCTATTTCGTTTATTGACAGAAACAACGAATTAGCTCGGTGGATAGCGAGCAAGTCTAGTAATCCGAAGATTTCTAGTTCGAATCCACCCAAGAATTTTTTTTTTTAGAAAATTAAATCTTAAGATATTGGCAATGCATTGGAAATAACACCCAAGGCAAATAGCGCCAATAGCCTTGCAATTGTTGTACATCTGTATTGCCAATACATCAGCGATATTAATTTCCAATATAGTAGCAATGTTGTTGCAATAGTTTCAATTTTTACGCGGGTACCTGTGCGGAATATTCGTATTTACCACGCTATTTTTAGTGTAGAAAATCGCATTTTCCACACTAAAAACAGTGGTTTTTACATGTGGTTTTATATTCTATTATAATTGATTTTTAGTGATACTCTACTGTGACACGGATAGTGTAGTCCATGCAACTTTAAAGCTAATATCAAAATATTAATATTATTTTTTTATTAATGTCAAAATTATGTAAAGCATTTCACCAATTGTCTAGTGTTTTACTTAACCTGCGGGCTGATTTTGATTACTGTAGAGATATTCAACTTTTAATAAAATATAAAAATGTCTATTGTAATTCTACTGCAATCTCGTGTATTAGTAAAATTCATACATCCTTACGTCGGCTAGGAGAGAAAAGGTGAGAAGTCGGCTGCGCGTTAAGAAAGGTGGCAATTAGCGGGTTACTTTTTCTTCATTAACTTTTTAGTTAAGAACCGCTATAGAGATTTGAACAATTTTCACATACTATTTGCTTGAAACATGTAGTAAATTCGATATTTAAAATTTTATAAATCAAATGAAAGATAAGATAATGGTAAAATAAATCTTTTGTTTATAAAATTTAAAATATCGTCTTTATTTAATATTTTAAACAAATAGTATATGGAAATTGTTCAAATCCCTACAGCGGTTCACAAGTAAAAAGTTAATGAAAAAATAGTAACCCTCGAGTGGTCACCTTTCTCATCGCGCAGCCGGGTTATCACCTTTCTTAGTTCGCAACCGAGCTGTCAACTTTCTGAACTCGCAGCGGACGATTAGTAATAGTATATTAAGCAACTATAGGAAGGCAATATCATGTGCTCCGGGGTGGCCGTCTTCATCCCCATGTGGCGTATACTATTTTTTTTGCCTAGCGGGCCGAAAGTACCACTTTTCTCCCGGCATCCGATCGCGAAGGTTATATTTTCGGCCTTTGCCGGGCAAAAGAATCGTATACGCAACACGGGGATAAAGAGGGCAACCTCAGAGCACATGTTATACATAATTTACACGTGCTCTGGACTGACCAACTCTTTACCTCCCTAGTTGCGTAATATACTATTTTACCATATCCGGGCCGAAAATACCACATTCGCGTTTCTGAGCCGAGAGTGAAAGTGGTAGGCTGAAAAATATATTTCGCGGAGATGAGGTTAATGTTTTCCTGGTTGTAGTACCATAGACATATAGGTTATAGTGCCATCACCTGAAATGTAAAATTCCAAGAAGTCTAAAGTTATCATAAAGTATGATGTAAGACTACCGTTTTCAAGATAAATTTAGTAGAGGCGAATGTAGAAATCTGTGGATAATTGTGATGAAAGAATGTCAAAGAAAAAAGTTGTTAGCTTCAGCATAGAGGTGGAAATGCGCCAGACGTTATCATTAGTTGGCTTGATTCGAATGTTGTATTGTGTTATGTGCATGGCCGATCGCGTAGGAGAGAGCGGCAGCGTAGCAGTATCGTATGTGGGTGTGGGGGCCGGCGGGGGTGAGCAGAGCCCGCCGATGACGATGCAGAACGAGGCGGGAGCCGCCCCCACGACCCCCCAGACCCCCCAAGGAGGAGACCCTGGTCTCACGGTCCTCCAGCCGCCCGTCTCGCAGCCTCAGGTAGCCTCCGCAATTCCACCTTACTCCACGATGTTACCCAGTTTCGGACACTATGCCACCGGTGAGTACACCATACACCTTCGCAAACCCTTTTGATCCCACATTTCATTCCTCGACACTCTCCTGACATTGTATCTTGGACGTATATATGTATGTAAGCGCAAAATTTCTTTTAACATTTCTTTGTTTTCCACCTCCTGGCATTTGCATATTGCGCTTGCGATCTCAGCGTTCAAGTATATTTTTAAATCAAAATGGCCGAATGTGATTTTAACGTAACGACTCGTTTCAGGTGGCGGCGATTATGCGTATAGCACAGCCTACTCCCAGTACTCGAGTGCACCATACGGCGGTTACAGCTACGGAACGGCGACAAGCGGGTTGCTCAGTAAGTAAACAGTGAGTATGAGTACCGAACAGACTAGGCTCAATAGGACAATTTGCACCATTGACAACGTTTTCCACATCGAGAAAAAATTATACACGAAAATTTACAAATTCTTTTGAAATTCCTATCATACTATATACGTAAATACTACGAGAAGCTTTATAATAGCTCATAACTCAGGTGGAAACGAAAATCCTTTTTTCAGCCAAGAAATTGCTTGTTTCGCTAGAAATAGGCGACAAAATGGATCCATTGTTTCACCGTTGGTGAAACGATTATTCCGGTCTTATTCTCCCATTTCTTAGTTATTACGGCGAGATTGGGAAAGATAGAATCGTGTAAGTAAATTACTAATTTCTTTTATATCTCCTTAAGAAGTACGGCAAACGAGTTTTACTCCAGTAATTTTTATTTATATCCGGGTAAACTATCTTTTCTCGCTAGATGTTTCTAATTTCAAAGTTATGTGATTCTACCATTTTCACCATTGAATGGGAAATATGACCGAAGTAATCATTTCATTACTATCGAAAACTTAGCTATTATTCCTAGCTATTAACAAATTTTCTAGCCATCTTTATAGACACATTTCTACCAGGGAATATAGTATCTTTCTATCGTTTTTCACCATAAAATTGTACGCAGGGCCGTCTCTATGCAAAGTCCTAATAGGCTAGGGCCTAGGGCCTGAAGCAAGTTAGGGGCCGGATTCACGCATATAAGGGAGTCATGAAGACATGAAAAAATAAGCAAAACGATTATTTAAATAATTTTTAAACCTAAGGAGCCAGGGGATATGAGGTCAACGCATAAAAGGGGGTCATGTAGACATGAAGACCTAAGCAAAACGATTACTTAAATAATTTTTAAACCTAAGTAGTCGGAGGACGCGAGGTCCACGCATATTAGGAAATTTCGTAAACGTGCAACAATAAGCAAGACAATTATTTAAACAATTTTTGAACCTAAGTAGGCGGGGGATACGAGGTATCCGCATATAAGGGAGTCATGTAGACATAGAAAAATAAGCAAAACGATTATTTAAATAATTGTTAAACCCAAGTAGTTGGGGGATATGGGGTCCATGCATATTAGAGAATTTGGTAGACGTGCAACAATAAGCAAGACAATTATTTAAAAATTTTTAAACCCAATTAGCCGGGGGACGTGAGGTCCACGCATATAAGGGAGTCATGTAGACATGAAAAAATAAGCCGAAAGATTATTTAAATAATTTTTAAACCCAAGTAGGCGGGTGATATGAGGTCCACGCGTATAAGGGAGTCATGTAGACATGAAAAAATAAGCCGAAAGATTATTTAAATAATTTTTAAACCCAAGTAGCCGGAGGACGCGAGGTCCACGCATAGTAGGGAATTTGGTAGATGTGCAACAATAAGCAAGACTATTATTTAAACAATTTTTAAACCCAAGTAGTAATTTTGAAACCCAATTAAAATTCATGAAAATAAAAAATAATTTTTTTTTTAGAGCCCTATGGTATTGAAAGACGGCCCTGATTGTACCTATGAGAGAACGATAAAAATATGCGATAGAGGATTCTTACCAATTATAATGGGTCTTGGATTTGGGCTAGTCTGCGCGCACAGACGAACTCTGTATTACCCGCATCATCGTTTATCATCAATAGAAGGACGACTCACCAGGAGTGTGTCAGGGATCCGGATCACGGATTAGGCTCAAACTTTAGGATATGTTTTTGGACGTAGTAACATGGAGTAAGCTGCAGCATTAGATCCTAACGCTCCAAAAAACTGAAGTTATAGATATTTTTTGCTTTATTTTCAAGAAAATCTTTTAAAACAGTAACCATTTACTCTAACGACATTTTAAAAACTATTTCAAGAAAAGAAAATAAAACTAAAGAAAACAATTAGAAAATATTAATTCCTTCCAATATCATGAAAGTTTAAATTTGAGCAATAAAAATGCACTGGCGTAAAATTCGCTGTTCGAATTCATGCATATTTTGGTACATTTTCGGTGCTCAACTCTAAACTTTCATAACTTTGGAAGGAATTAAGATTTTCGAATCCCGAAAAAAGGAAATGAAAGATCGTTTTCTCTAATTTTTTTTCTCTTCTTGAAATAGTTTTTAAGCCTTTACTAGAGTAAATATAAGTTACTGTTTTAAGAAGAGGCATTTTTTAAAGATTTTTTCAAACTAAAGCAAAAAATGTCCATAACTTGAGTTTTTGGAGCGTTAGGGCCTAATATTGCAGCTTTCTTCATGTTTCTATGTCCAAAATCATATCCTAAAGTTTGAGCCGAATCCGTGATCGGTATCCCTGACACTGTCCTGGTAAGACGTACCAACTCGCCCAAACGGCGGGTTCATTGTTCCTCAAAGGTGTGTTCCGAATTAATTTCTTTACGAACGGTGCGTTAGAGGATCAGATAGAATCGACTGTTGCGCATAATATGTATATTCAAGAGAGCTGTATGTTTTAATGAACTTTAGAGCATAATTCGAAGGGTAAAGTAGAAAATGTTCTGTAAAAAATCTGGATGTATAGGAAATTATAAGTAGTTTGAGAATATGGTCTCATTTCTAACTGATTTCCAGTACCACCACTAAAAAAATTTTTTTCGGTTTTTTTATATTATTCTTTATTTTTTTTAACCAACTTAATATTATCCGATTGGGTCACAAGGAATATGAACCACGTAGCTAACACATTTTTTCGATTTTTTGATATTTTTTTTTATTTTTTCTACTTTAATTGAATACTATTCTATCAACAATAAAATTGGCCTTGTACAATTTCGAAATATACTTTATATACGTGCAAATAGTTCTAGGCTGATATCTCTTTCCGTTTCCCAGTTATGGAGTAGTCAATTTTAACACACACACACACACACATACGCACGCACACACGCACGCACGCAAGCACGCACACTCGCACGTACACATATATATGAGGAAATCTCACAAACCTTTAACATTTTTCACTTTAAAAAACAAAAAGTCTGAAAATCGATGAGCACCTTTACCACATTTAAGGTTTAGGCTTTTCATAATAAAAAAATACAAAATTAATGCTGTTTCCTTTTTCATAAAGAATGCTTAATAGAAAATTTGATTTTTTTTCTTTTTTGAATATTTTATCTTAAAATTGTTATATGTTTGTATCTATTATAATCTTATAATGCCAATTTTAGTAACAAAATTATTTAATTTTTATTTTTGAGGTGATGCGATACCCACGCTATTACTCAAAATTGAGTTCCCGTTTTTCTCATTCAATTTTTAATTTTAAGGAAAAAACTCTTTGATACGTTATAGTTCTTTATTAAACTTAAAACATGCCAAAGAGTTTTTTTCAAAAAGTTTAAAATTGAAGGAGAAAAACGGGAACCTAGAATTGAGTAATAGTATGGGTATCACATCACCTTAAGAGACAAAAAGTTCATAAAAAAAATAATAATGTAAGCCACCAAAGAGTGAAGTTAAAGTAGGAAAAATATAAGATATCAAAAATATGCTAAAAAGGCTAAAATTCCTAAAAATGGCATCTTCACCCTCTAGGGTAAGTGTGCCAGTTACTGTGCCCGCTTCAGTTACTGTGCCCTTAAATAATTTTCATTTATAGTACAGTATAATCATATTTAATCATAAATATCTAAATTTTTATATACAGTTCAATTCATCCTTTTTATTGTTAAACCTACAGTATGACTTAATTATTCTTATAATATATTTCAAATAATTTATTAAATTTCTCATCGCGATTTCTATGATTTTCTTATCGAAACGCTTAAGAATATGCCTATACAAAAGTGATTGAAAAAGTATAAAAATAACATTTTTCAGAATAAAAAAATACACTTCATGTTTATAAAACCCATCTAGTTGACAAAAGAACAATAAAAAAGTAGTTTTGATTAATATTATTGTTTAATTTAATATAATCCAGTAACTAAAACGAATTTTCGGCATGTTTCTATTACTGTGCACAGTAACTGGACAAGTTTTCATGAATGTATTTAGTTACTGTGCCCCCTCACGGTAGGCTACGCTAACCTTACTTTCTCATGCTTCGTCGCCTGTGCAAGTCAACTTCGACGTTCGTTGCTTATCCACAGAGCAAATAACACAGTTTTTAATATATTTTATTTCCATCTTTATTTTATTTTCTTCTATAATAAGTAAGTACTTCTATACGTAGTAAATCATAGCAATGGGAGAGAAATGGATGATTTCCAGCAGGGAGTCTACTAAATATAATAATAATAAAAAAAAACAAATTTCATGTTTAAATATATATTATATAGTTTATGCAGATGCAGATGAGTGAGAAAAAAAGAAACAGGATTAAATACAGTGTTCAGAATCTAAGGCACAGTAATTAAAACACTGTACACTAAGTGACACACAGTAATTAAAACAATGTACACTAACTGACACACAGTAATTAAAACAATGTACACTAACTGACACACAGTAACTAAATTAATGATACACTAACTGATGCAAAGGCTTATGCTGTTATTTTATTAATTATTTAATATTATTATAAAAATAGTAATTGATTAAATACTACGGACATCGCCTTAAGGGGCACAGTAACTGGCACACTTACCCTATACATTAAAAATGCATGCATACAAATTTTTTGCTTCCTCAAAGAGGAAGCCTTGTAACGGTGAAAAAAATTTTTGAAACAAAAAATGTTCGAAAAAATGTTTTAAGACTTTTGGCGCTAAAATCCGTTGTTTTTGATAACAAAAATGTTCGTGTCTGTATGTGTCTCTGTGTGTGTGCGTGCGTGCGTGCGCGCGCGCGCGCGCGTGTGTGTGTGTGTGTGTGTGTGTGTGTGTGTATGTGTGTGTGTGTGTGTGTGTGTGTGTGTGTGTGTGTGTGTGTGTGTGTACAGGCGATAACTTTTGAACCGATCGACCGATTTACATCGGAAAACGCTTATTCTCTTCGTTTCGGAGGAGAATAGAGAGAGCATAACTTACTTTTTCATTTTATCAATTTTTTTTTTATAACCAAAAAACGATTTTGAATTTTTCGTTTTTTTGATTTTTTAATTTGTTTCATCCAGTATTACTTGATAAACTAAATTTTTATTAAAAGGCCTTTAACTTACCTACAATTTCTTTTGCTTCCTCCTAGAGGAAGCTTTGTGATAGTAAAGTTTTTGAGTTGTTGTAAAAACATATTATAATTGTGTTTCGAGGTGTTAGGAATCAAAACACATGGCTTTTGAAAAATGTCTGTATGGATGTGTGTGTATGTGTGTGTGTGTGTGTGTGTGTGTGTGTGTGTGTGTGTGTGTGTGTGTGTGTGTGTGTGTGTGTGTGTGTGTGTGTGTGTGTGTGTGTGTACGCCTGGATCTCAGCTTCTACTAGGTCGATTTTGACCGGACTGGTCTCGTTTTTTTTGTTTTTTTTTTTGCGTGATGGCGGGTCAAAAATCCGTTTTTTGATTGGGGCGATGCGTTTTTGTTTTTTTTCAAATTTTCGATTTTCTCAAAACTATTTTTTGATTTTTTTAATGATAGGATCGAGTTATTCGAATCTGATGGGTAGCGGTCGAAAGAGAATTAAAATACCCATATTTTCTAAAAAAAAAAAAAGTTTCTAGCTATCACGGTTCTTTTCTTATTAACAAAAACGTATTTTTTTTAGAAGCTTGTAACTCCTAAACTTAACGGTCAATTTTTTTGAGAAAAATCATAATAATACAGAATATAAATAGCTATAATCTGTTAAAATTTGAATCCATTCTGTAGGCTAGATTTTGAGTAAAAAATTGAAAAATGAAAAAAATCAGTTTTGTATGTCCAATGATTACAAGAGTAAAATTGACTTAATGGCTTCAAAATTCCTCTTAGAGGTAAATTTTTTGAAGTTCTCGGTCGAGTTCTTTGGGCAAAATGATTGGTCCATAAATTTCAGAGATATTTGAGGTTAAAAATTTTTTGACATTTTTAAAAATCGTAATTTGTCAAGAGCGGCTCTATGTATCTGAATCGGGTGGGTATCATTCGAAAGAGAATTAAAATACCTAGGGTAGATGTCCGTATTAGTGTGGGTTTAAGAAACTCTTCAGTTTTGTGGCATAATAATAGACTATTTAAGCTGTATCAGAGATTCCGGGTGGTTTATATAGATAATAAAAGTAATAATCTACACGAAACAATTTTTTTTATAAAAAATATTAATATTTACGAAAGTTACAAGCAATATAAAAAAAAAAATTTTGTACGCATTTGTGTGCCCTAGCAGACAACAAAGTACATTTTTGTGTGCCCCGTATTAATGTGGATGTACACGTTTGTGTGCCCCACATTAGTGTGTCTTGATAATATTATCATTGCCAACAAAATTATTTTAACTGTAGTGCATTTATAATCAATTTCTAATCCTTGTTTACATTGAATGTTAATTAATTCCAATACGGTAAAAACTGCTGAAGGTCGTCAGTGCGATATGAAACAACGTTTGTGCGCAGACAACCTAACCTAACTTTCCTGTTCAAGCGCCGATACGAGCATGCTCGTATTGTATTTGTGCACACACAAATCTGGACAAGTCGTTTTTCACTGCCCTATTAGTAGACACCATTAATTAAATATTAAAATCAATTGAAAACCTTTATATTAAGGTTTATTATATAACATAATATTATTTTATGATATAATCAATTGTATCCCACATTAAAATCCTTCCGAAACATTATTTAATGTTACTTTTAGAAATGTCATTTCTTAGGAAGTTTGAACAAGGAAACACCGTGACACACCGCAAACCGTGAAACATATTTTTGAAAGTTCTTTTTTAATGTTATAGTAAATACAAACAAATTAAGTAATTAATTCTATTTAAACTTAATTAACTATACTTTATGAAAAAAAATATTTTAGTGTTACGTTTTTACTCGTTCACTTCTAGGATATGTTTTAATAATGGGGCACACAAATATGGACAGGCATACTAATACGGACCACTACCCTATATTTTCTAAAAAAAATTAATTTTCTATCTATCACGGTTCTTTAGTTATCATCAAAAACAAAAACGTGTTTTTTTTTTAAATCATAACTCCAATGATGTGTAACAAAATTAATTAATATGTTTAAAAATTATATCTATTATAATCTATTATAATTATGAATTATGATTTATGAATGCATTATATTCTGCATTATTATAATTTATTTGTGAGTTATGAACTTTTTTTAAAAAACACGTTTTTGTTACTAACAAAAGAACAATGATAGCTATAAATTTTTTTTTCTTAAAAAATATGAATCATGAAATATAATATAAAAAAAAAACATGTTTTTGTTAATAACAAAACAACCGTGATAGCCATTTGTTTTATTATAAAATATAGATATTTTACTTCTATTTCAAATGATAACTTTATTTATCAGCTCAAAATTTATATAAATTTGATATAAATAAATAATAAATAAATAAATTTAAAAATTAACAATTTTTAATAATCATAAATGAATTTAATTATAATTATGCAATAAATTTTTTCAAAAATTATAAATTTTGTTATTAAAAATTAATTAAAGGAATCAACAAATTACGGTTGAGGAAGCTACGGGCCAATGAATTGGCAGCGGTTTTTTTTAAATTTAAATGATCTCTAGCCTGTCATTTGTTATTAATGAAAATATGGTATATATTTCTTTAATTAATATCCCAAAAACTTTGTATTTTTCTACTCAAAATTTTTACCACTTATTACACTTATCGAGTACAACATTGTGTTAAAATTTGAAAAAGTTATGTTGATTTGTTTCCGAGAAAAAAAATTATTTTTGAAAAAATGTGCGTTTTCTTTCCCTTACGATAACAGGAGTAAAAGTCAATGAATCATTTTGAAATTTGGCAGAGAATTAGCTTTTTTATATCTAAGGTTCTTTGCCCAAAAAAATCTGACTGTTGTGACCAAAGATATTTGAGATTAAAATTTTTTTATAAATTTCTTATATTTGCATTTTTAAAAAGAATATTCGATTGATTGACTCAAAATTTTTACCACTTATTATACTTATCGAGTACAACATTGTGTTAAAATTTCAAGAGGTTATGTTGGTCAAAATTTGTTTACTCATTCCAAATTAGCCCCGAAACACAAATATAAAGTTTTAGAGCAAAATATGCAATAATTCTATTTAATTTGTATATCATATATAAAACAAATAATTATTGTGTACTAGGGCATATCCCCGAGAAAGTAATTTCAGATTGAGTCCCGCGGCAACGTGTACTAGGGCACCGATAATAATTGACTTTCAAAATATGAATTTTGTAAAAATTTCATAAAAATATTTCATAAAAATATCGATTCTTAAATATGAAAGAAACTACCTCTCTGTTAAATTTCAAAACGATTCATTGTCTTTTGTTAAGAAGTATAACTTAGTTATTATATTTGTATAATTTCTAGAATGGTGGATTAACTTTAAACCACTAAGTCGAGCAGGATTAGTAGTTAAATACCTGTTTCAAAACAAATATTTATTAGATTATTGATAATACATACTTTTCTTTCTCAAACTAATGTATTTCTTTAAAATTTCTTATAACAATAATTCATTGTTTGTATAGGATACATAAATGAAAAAACAAAAAAGATATTTTTTATATTCAGTCAAATTATTTAACAAACAACAAAGAACCACAAAAAAAAACAGTTTTATTTATTAATAAAGTTTTGTTGTGAAAAATTTGCTTTTGTTTTTTAAATTTTAAAAATGGAATCGATAAATTAGTTTGAGGAAGCATCTTGCCAATGAATTGGCAGCGATTTTTTAATAATTCTTATAATGTTAGATATAACCATAGATAAAAATATATAATCATCTACTAATTTTTTTCCCGGAACTCCAGCAACTATCTAGAAAAGTTATACTCTTACCTGTATAGTAGATTAGTATTTATGACAGTTAATAAATGAATCGTTTTAAATTTAATATACTGCAGTACAATAAAAGTGATCAGCTTTAGCGACTTAAAGATACTTTTTTACACAGTTTTTGAAGAGGGAACAATGGTTTATAGCGAGTAATTCTATTTTTTATGTTGGTGCATTTAAAAAATGTTTGTTGAAAAAAAATTTTCGTAACAGCATTATAAAATGAAAAGTACATATTTGCTCTAATAATCAGAGCACATCTTTCAAATTCGGTTCATTTTATTTGTTTTTACTCCCACAATAAGTAAAAATTTTTCTAAATTTATCTAAGGTACGCTACAACTCCACGAGTCAATAAATGAGTTCTTATTATTTATCGTGAAAAAAAGTTCCAAAATTTTAACCTTTCGGTACAACGATATGAAATAAAGTACATCCATTGGTCATGAAAAAAAATAAAGTTTTTATGTTCTTGTGATTATTCTATTATAGTCTGAAAGTCTAAAATCATTCGCTCAGATACGTAGAACTTTAAATATTTCTGTGCAATTTAAAAGTTCCCAATAAATTTTCTGATTTTCCATTATTTTCCGTCACATTAATCATTATATTTTTTTCAAAAATACTTAATATAGCCACAAAACATATGGAGTATTTTTTCTGAGCCATCCAAAAACATTTGATGACTTGGTGATTAAAAAATATATTGTTGAGTGAACGATATCTAGAAGTTCTACAAAAGTGAAAAGTTTGTGAGATTTTCTCATATACAAAGACATTTTCTTTAAAAAATGTACATTTCTACTCTAAAGCGTTAGAAACATCGAAAATCGTTGGAATCTCTGAGTCCAAAAATTTTACCGTTACCAAGCTTTTTCTTTAACAAAGTCAAATGTTTTTAATACAATGTACTCAAGAGTTCGAAATTAGTCTAATTTCTCATCATTATGCTAAGTAAAAAGATCTGCGCGAAATGGCTTGCGAACGTGCTTCAAATCAAGCAGCCGGAACCCGGAAATCGAGAACAAAAAAGAGCTCGAAACCGAGCTTACTATTCTTAACAGGACTTTTAAAAAGAGCTCTTAATTATATATATATATACACATTTCGGAAACCGGTACTTTTGAGGATCTATAGTTTTTTTCTCCAGAGTTCGTATATGCTTGACTAAAGAAATAACTCCCTCCCTGCGTTGAAGGTATTAATATAAATCCTCAAAAGTACCATTTCATACCGAAGGAATTTTGAGGATGTCCTCAAAAGTCCGAAAAATCCTCAAAGTATCGAATCCGTGCTGACATAGATCCTCAAAAGCTGCATTTGAGATATATATATATATGAGATGTTTCATGTGAAATGAGCAGCTCAAAATTTTAAAATCGCTCAAATTTTTTTTAATTTTAGTTTTTGATGAAAAGCACATGTTCCTAAAATTTTAGATCGATATTTGCATAGATAAAAAAGATATGCAACATTTAAAATTGTTATTTTTTGCAATTTTTGGTTAAAATACAACTTTTATCATTTTTTTACTCAAAATTTTGAAACATTTTGTATAGAACATTGATTGGAAAAAAGTTTGCATTTTATTTGTAGGATGTGCCAGTATTTTTTTAAAGACCTATAATTAAATGTTTCTGATTGGCTGGTTTTTCATATACCTTAATCGACCAAAAATAAGTACTACACCAGAATCTAATTTCTTCAGCAAATTTTTTTTCAATTCTTTGGTTCGAGTACTTTAATTTCCAAAAAAAAAAGATTATTGGCCGAGCTAAGGAAAAAATTCTACAGCCCTTTGAAAATTAACAAAAGCCATAAAATTGTTAAATCATGCAATCGTATGGCATTAATTATGTCATTGAGTATCATTTGAAGACTTCGTGTCACTTATCTTGCTACAAAATTTTGTATTGATAGTAAATGTACATTGAAAAACTAATTTCATTTCTCGAATATTTTATACAATATATTTAGCCCTACTTACTTTGAATTTTCTGAATAAATATTATATAGCTGGCTGACATCAGAGTTTTAAACACCAGAAACAAGAATTTATTCTAAACTTGAGTTAATACTTTCTTAAGTATATTTCTGTAATAATATATAAGTATTTTTATAATATTATACTACATTAATACTATATAAGTACTTTTTATAATGATTCAAATTATTTAATACAGTAAATCAGATATGTAGTGGATAAAACTTATTTTCGCCATACCCTGGCCGAAAGTGCCATATTCCCGCCCGGCTCAAAAACGCGAATGTAGTCTTTTCGGCCCGGGTATGGCGAAAAATAGTATACGCACCACGGGAGTAAAATTTACACGAGCTGTGGACTGTCCAAGTTTTTTCCTCCCATGGTGCGTAATATACTATTATTGTTTTAAAATACATTCAAAACATTATCTCTTAGTTAAATACTTACAGATGCACTGAAATACATTCAAATAGCTATATAATTTATGTAATTGATATGAACTTTTGAAAGTAATAAAAAATATAATTGGACAAAAATACTTCAAATATTTCATACAAAAGAACTAAATAAAAAATTATAGATTTTCATGTCTTATAACTGAATTAAATGATTACATGATTTTTAGTGAACATCCGTTAGAAGTTTTCCTGAATATAAATACCTGTAATATTGCATTATCAATAACACTACATAATATTTACATTATTATTGTGATTTTACGGATCATTATCCAGCACTGTACAATCAGGATCTTATATTTTCATGTAGCATACGTATTAATATCTTCATTATCAGTTTACAACAGGTATTTCCAAATTGAGAATTGGATCCAATTGTTAATGGCATGTAATGGATAAAACTTGGTATAAGTTAACCTCTATCGAATGTTCACTAAAAATCATGTAATCATTTAATTCAGTTATAAGACATGAAAATCTCTAATTTTTTATTTGGTTCTTTTGTATGAAATATTTGAAGTATTTTTGTCCACTTATATTTTTTACTACTTTCAAAAGTTCATATCAATTACGTAAATTACACAGCTATTTTAATGTATTTCAGTACATCTGTAACTATTTAACTAAGAGGTAATATTTCTAATATATTTTAAAACAATAAATAAATTTTATCCACTTGCATGTCTGATTTTCTGTATTAAATAATTTGAATCATTATGAAAAGTACTTTTATGGTATTAATGTAGTATGATATTATAAAATATTTATATAACATTACAGAAATATACTTGTATATTATTAAGAAAGTATTGATTCAAGTTTAGAATAAATTCTTGTTCCGGGTGTTTGGGACTCTGATTGCAGTCAGTTATAATATTTATTCAAAAAATTCAAAGTAAGTAGGGTTTGAACACATTACTAAATATATTGTATAAAATATTCGACAAATGAAATTAGTTTTTTAATGTACATTTACTACCAATACAAAATTTTGTAGCAGGATAAGTGACATGAAGTCTTCAAATGATACTCACTCACATAATGCCATACGATTGCATGATTTAACAATTTATGGCTTTTATCAATTTTCAAAGTGCTGTAGAATTTTTTCCTTAGCTCGGCCAATAATTCCTTTTTCTAGAAATTAAAGTACTCGAACCAAAGTATTGAAAAAAAAAATTTGCTGGAGAAATTTGATCCTGGCGTAGTCCTTACTTTTGGTCGATCAAGGTATATCCAAAACCAGCCAATCCGAAACTTTTAATATACCCCGTCATAAATTATAAATGTTAATAAAAGTTAATATAACTGTTAAAAATTATTTAAAACTATTTAGAACTGTTTAAAACTGTTTATAAATGTTAAAAAATGTATGATTTTGGACACATTTTTTCTAATTATAATACTTTGTAACAGTTTCAAACAGTTTGTAATAGTTTTAAACACTTTCTAACAGTTTCAAATAATTTTAAATTTGATATATTTCAGGAAAAATTAATAAATAATAAATTATTATTATTATTATTATTAATTATTTAATAGCCTCATGATTATAATCATGAGAATGAAGGAGCGCGGGAGCACTCCGAAGGCAAGTAACAGTCAAACAATGCAGAAGAAACCTAAGGAGTTAAATTATACTAATAATTAATTATTATTATGTTAATAATAATAATTAATAAATATTTAAAAGTTATTAAATAATTTAATAACTCTTACAAACAGTTACAAACGATTAATAACGTCCAAAATCCTACATATTGTAACATTTTTAAACAGTTTATAACTCTTCTTAACAGTTTTGAACATTTTTGAACAAAAATATTTCCGCTACGGTAGGTCTTAAAAAAGATACTGTCACATTCTACAAATAAAATGCAAACTTTTCTCCAATCAATGTTCTCTACAAAATGTTTCAAAATTTTGAGTAAAAAAATGATAAAAGTTGTATTTTATACAAAAATTTCAAAAAATAACAATTTTCAATATTGCATATCTTTTTTATTTATGCAAATATCGATCTAAAATTTTAGGAACATGTTTTTTTCATAAAAACCTAAAGGTAAAAAAAAATTTGTTCGATTGTAAAATTTTGAGCTGCTCACTTCACATGAAACATTCCATATATGAGGCGTTTCACGTCACTGTCCCAGCGCGCGGCGCGCGAGCCCTAAATCGTGCTATTTCTAACTCATGTTTATGATACTAAAATGTACTTAAAAAATTGTTTGATAAACGTTTTCGACGTATTTTTTCCTCAGCTTTCCAATGACGTAAGCAGTTTTTCCAAAATTTTTCATTTTCACCTTCAAAAAGTACGAAACATGTTATATCTCAAAAAGCGCATTTTTAATATTTTTTTTGACTCTCTAGATCGAAAGCTGAGCATTTTTTACGTAGAAAAGGATATTTTCCAAAGAGTGCCCGAGATGTTTTTTGCGAGAAATAGAATGCGAAAGCGTTTTTGAAGATGAAAATGGAAAATTTCGAAAAAACTACCTACATCATTGGAAAGCTGAGGAAAAAATACGTCGAAAACGCTTATCAATCAATTTTTTTAAGTACTTTTTAGTATCATAAACATGAGTTAGAAATAGCACGATTTAGGGCTCGCGAGCCGCGCGCTGGGACAGTTGACGTGAAACGCCTCATATATATATATATATATATATATATATTACTATACTATATAGTTGTAAGCTGAATTGAGTCGTTAACCCTCCGCGTCCCTCCGCGTCCCTCCGCGTCCCCCCGCGTCTCTCCGCGTCCCACCGCAAAGTGCCCTCTACAAAATAACGTAAAATTCACTGTTTTTTTGCGTTATTTGGGGTCTGCATTGTCCCTCCGCATGTCCCTCCGCGTCCCTCCGCGTCCCTCCGCGTCCCTCCGCATCCTTCCGCGTCCCTTCGCGTCCCTCCGCAAAAAGGGTCTTGTCCCTTCGCATCCCTCCGTGACCCTCCGCGTTCCTCCGCGTCCCTCCGCATTGTCCCTCCGCATTGTCCCTCTAATGACAACTATCTGTGATGCAGAAGACACTTCTGTCGACAACTTTTGCATCGTTCCGTTGTCAGTTCTTCACCTCGATACACAAATAACAGGCTGCTTTCTGAAAACAAACTATGCCACCCTCCTGCCATCAGCGCAAGAAGCGCGTTCGCGCATTTATTATAATGCGCGCCTTTTCTCCGCAATTAACGAGACCAATTAATTATAGAGCAACTTTTTGAAAGGAAACTTCTTAATTATTCAAATCAAGGATAACGCCAAACTCACGCGAGCGCAGCGTGGCGTATGCGCATTCATTTGACAGTTCAATTACAAGTCGAACGCTGTCCGTATTTTTTCTTCCCAAAGAAAAGTGAAGCAACTGCAAACAGAGCATGAGAAAACGGCGAGAGACGGATTGAGTGCCTTCGTTAGTTCTTTCTCTCCCCCTCTCTCTATCTCTCTCTTCTTCTCTCTCTTTCTCTTATATACATATAGTGTAGGAGAGGCGTTGCCGAGCTCATCCTCGAACATCTCGCGTCATCATCCTTTTCTACGTTAAAAGTAAATAAACAGAAATGTAGTAGAAATAAAAATTTAGAGTATATGAATCATATTTTGGTAATATGAGTTATGTTTGTAAATTGTGTTCGGCAGTATATTGGAAAGAAGAAAATAATAAATCAATTTGTTGTAGTAAGGGTAAAATAATTTTGTCTCCGCTAAGTATATATAATCTACGAAAGTATAAAATAAGGCAAGTATAGATGTTTTTTCTGTATAATCTAAAAAATAATAATATTTATGATTTTTTAAAAGAAATCAAATAAATACTAGTGAAAAAGTCTTTTACTTCTTTGAGTCATTGTATGCTGAACAAATTATATGTTAGTAAGTACATTCAAATTGTTCACTGCAAATCAAACAAATGAAAGTTGTGAAATCAATTATCGATAGTCAAGTAATGAAACAACTCTCGGAAACAACTGTGTGACTGTTCTCAGAAATGTATTAAAATTTGTTCATCCTTCTATACAAATTAGACACAAGAAAGAACTGAAATCAATTTATTGTAGTCAAGTACCTATAAGTTAACTTGACTGAATAATACAACTTTTCGTACCTACTCAAAAATATTCAGTCAGCGGGCATAAAGTACTACTTAACGCCCAAGAAGCGTAATAGCTCCCATACTCCTACAAAACTTTATAGACGCGCTTTACACCCGTGTGGGCAAAAATTATTTTAATTGTATAATATGTAAGTACATTCAAATTGTTCATTGTAAATCAAACAAACGAAAGTTGTGAAATCAATTACCGATAGTCAAGTAATGCAGACAACTCTCCGAAACAACTGTATGACTGTTCTCATGTTCAAATTTTGTTCATTCTTCTATACAAATTAAACACAAGAAAGTACTGAAATCAATTTATTGTAGTCAAGTAACCATAGGTTAACTTGACGGACATAATAGAACTTTTAGTACCTTGCGTGTAAAATTACATTTTACGCCCACGTTGTAACTTCAAAAATATTCAGCCAGCGGGCATAAAGTACTACTTAACGCCTAACAAGCGCAATAGCTTACATACACCTACAAAACTTTATAGAACCTACACTTTTACGCCCGTGTGGAAAATTATTTTAATTATATAACTATTATGCCTTCCTTTAATTTCTAAAATTCATAAGAATTTTATCATATATTTATGAAAAGTCAAAGCCTATATACAAAAAAATTACATAGTTACCACCACATCCCCATTTTTCATTATTCTTTCTCAATTTTGAAATTTCTATAATATCTTGGGAAGACAATAGAAGTCTATAGAGCTGCTCTAGCAGTGGTGGACCTCCAATCTCCCATACATACTTGGCGGGCCCGAAGGTTTGCAGTTTAAGGTGTAGACATGGTCATTTTCATATAAATATCATATGTTTAAAGACCAGATAAAATGTATAAATGGGTTGCTTCTACATATTAAATACTGATCCGTATTGAATCTATTACTCTGTTTTTAAATAGAAAGTACAAACCCGCATGAGAATATCATATGAGATCTCATATGAGAATATCGGACATCAGATCTCATATGAGATCTCATATGATATTTACACACGGGAAAAGGATAAAAAATAGGTGGCTTACAAAATGGTTAATAAAATCTAAAGCACTTTTGAGTAGACTATAAATGTATATGCATTTTTTATCTCATTTCCGCTTAAAAAAGACGGACACAAGGAAAAATATTTTGGGTAATGAAAGTAAAAGCGGTATCAATTAAAAACTAGAGCCAATGTAATTATTTATAGTGGGCTTATAGATATAAACATTGTTAATGAATTTATGCAAAAATTTAGTATTCTACATTTACAAAGCCCACCGGTAAACTGCAAACCTTCGGGCCCGCCAAGTATGTATGGGAGATTGAGGTACACCCCTGCTAGAGCACCTATATAGACTTCTATTGTCTTCCCAAGATATTATAGAAATTTCAAAATTGAGAAAGAATAATGAAAAATGGGGATGTGGTGGTAACTATGTAATTTTTTTATATAGGCTTTGACTTTTCATAAATATATGATAAAATTCTTATGAATTTTAGAAATTAAAGGAAGGCATAAATAGTTATATAATTAAAATAATTTTCGCCCACACGGGCGTAAAGTGCGTAGGTTCTATAAAGTTTTGTAGGTGTATGTAAGCTATTGCGCTTGTTAGGCGTTAAGTAGTACTTTATGCCCGCTGGCTGAATATTTTTGAAGTTACAACGTGGGCGTAAAATGTAATTTTACACGCAAGGTACTAAAAGTTCTATTATGTCCGTCAAGTTAACCTATGGTTACTTGACTACAATAAATTGATTTCAGTACTTTCTTGTGTTTAATTTGTATAGAAGAATGAACAAAATTTGAACATGAGAACAGTCATACAGTTGTTTCGGAGAGTTGTCTGCATTACTTGACTATCGGTAATTGATTTCACAACTTTCGTTTGTTTGATTTACAATGAACAATTTGAATGTACTTACATATTATACAATTAAAATAATTTTTGCCCACACGGGTGTAAAGCGCGTCTATAAAGTTTTGTAGGAGTATGGGAGCTATTACGCTTCTTGGGCGTTAAGTAGTACTTTATGCCCGCTGACTGAATATTTTTGAGTAGGTACGAAAAGTTGTATTATTCAGTCAAGTTAACTTATAGGTACTTGACTACAATAAATTGATTTCAGTTCTTTCTTGTGTCTAATTTGTATAGAAGGATGAACAAATTTTAATACATTTCTGAGAACAGTCACACAGTTGTTTCCGAGAGTTGTTTCATTACTTGTCTATCGATAATTGATTTCACAACTTTCATTTGTTTGATTTGCAGTGAACAATTTGAATGTACTTACTAACATATAATTTGTTCAGCATACAATGACTCAAAGAAGTAAAAGACTTTTTCACTAGTATTTATTTGATTTCTTTTAAAAAATCATAAATATTATTATTTTTTAGATTATACAGAAAAAACATCTATACTTGCCTTTTATTTTATACTTTCGTAGAAAGTTTTATATTAACAATATTATTATTGGTACAGTCATGAAAAAAATTATTACCATTTGCAGAGAGTGCTTATTGAATAGATGAGATTCGAAGAAATAAAAGGTCTGTACAAAAATTGTGTTGTTAAATTTCTCATTAAATTTTTTGGTACAGAGTTTGGCGGATATTGATAGATAGGGAGAGAGGAAGAGAGAGATTTTATATTATTTATGAATACACACTTGAGCTACTCTCAAAATATTTGAAACTCAAATTTAAAAAGTAAAAGTTAAATTAAGTTGATTTTATTTATTATTTTTTATTTATTTTTTTTATTTATTTAAATTGTTGATTATAAACACTGATTTAATTTCATGTAATACATCATACTGGTACTTTATTTTGTTTAACACAAAACAATGATTAGATATCACTTTTTGACAATACAATAATACATTTGTATCGGGAAGATCACTATTTATTTTTGGTTATAACACTGTTTATTTACACTACTTATTTAAATTGTTAATTATAAATACTGATTTTATTTCATCATGTAACACATCATACTAGTACTTTATTTAATTTAACGCAAAACACTGATTAGATGTCACTTTTTGACAATAATACACTTGTACCAGGCAGATCACTACGTTCTTTTTTTGAGTTTGTTATCAGTGAGTTTCCAATCCCTCAAAAAAAGCACACTATTTTCACCTAGATTTTCAACTAGATAATCTATTAAAACTAAATTCTCCAAAGATTTCTGTAATAGATCCTGTTTCTATTCCACCTCCTAAAAGTCTGTCTAATTGTATTACTTGTAGCCTATGAAGACTTTGCCGATGTAATGAGAAGTTACTGGTATTACTACTGGCGCTGCTCCTTTGATAAGAATCTGTTCCAGAGGTCAAAGTCTGTGAGAAAATTCTATAATCTGAAAATGAAAAAAATTTTCACAAAGTATCTATTTTTTATTTTTTTTAAGTTATATTTATTTTTCCGGCTAAAACCATGTAGAATTTTAATGCCTTCAAGAGATCTACTAGTCAGAAACATAACAAACAATACACAAAGCAACAATTCTCTTGAAAAAGAACAGTTTAAAAACGAAAAGAAACGTTTAAACTTATCTGATATATAATCGCTTTCCATAAAAAGTACTTTGCACGGACATTGACTAAATTTCTTGAAGTAGATGAAAATACTAGATCTAATAATCATACTACTGCATCACAATCAACTAGCAAATTAAAATATTGGTTGCAGATTCAAAAAGTAGCCATTATAGTAAAATTTATATTATAGTTTCATGGACTATATATTCACAGAACAGATGGCTTCTCTGAAACATTTGGCGTCCCTCACCATAAGCCAATCATTAATTATATTATTTTGAAATTAATTATATTATTGCAAAATTAAAAACAAAAGTTTGTGAACTCAGAATCATTGAGAGAAAAAAGCTTTCTCGACATTCTTTATAGTCGAAAATATAAAACATCTTGATATTTCTATACCTTGTAAATGGGAAGTTGTGAACCTATCATATCGTTCTTTCTAGACCTTCTCAAACTGTGTCTTCGCCTTCTTAGCATTTTTTTACACAGTTGTAAGATCATCCTTGTCAACATCTGTCAGATTATCCGATAACGAAGAATAATCTATTGTATTACGGCTTTCTCTTTTGTATGGTTTTTGGGTACTAACACTGGAATCATTATTCATCACCAGCAATGCCTTCCATACATATTACCACGAATCATTGGAATGTGGTGATATCTTCCATCTAAAATTAGTATAACATTTTTCATTAACAATACTATTAATTGTGAAGTCATATATGAAAATAATTCTTTTTATTTTTATATATTCCAGGAAAAACTTATACTTGCCTTATTTTATACTTTCTTATATTTTATAAAATAAATTTCACGAACTCGTGTTCCAGCTTTTTTCATATTGATTCTGGATTCATAGATTAGCTTTGTATTATTAAGTTGATAATAAAAAATTTCACTAGAATGCATCCTGGTTTTACTTTACATTATTTTTTAATGACTTCAAAAAGTCATAAAATCTGTAACTGTAATAAAAAAATCACACAAAGTATCACTTTTTTTAAATGATTATAGTCACTTAACAAATTTATTAAAATACTTATCTAATGTAAAAACACCCGATGATGTAGATAGATAAAAATTCTTCTTCTTAGATTGCTGAGAATAACTTCTTAACCTAAACAATCTAGCAACTTCTTGAGATCTTTGAAATATGTTTATTAACTATCTCACGATTATGATAACAACATTTGTATATAAAAAATATAAATATACTGACATGTTATATATAAGGTTAGGTCGATCACATATGTGTGTGTATATATATATATATATATATATATGTTATTAACTATCTCACGATTATGATAACAACATTTGTATATAAAAAATATAAATATACTGACATGTTATATATAAGGTTAGGTCGATCACATATGTGTGTGTATATATTATTAGTAGATAATACAAGCGCAAGATAGACGACAACCGGAAGTGTCGTAAGATATAAAACGGAAGTCTTACGATGAGAAATGGAGAATTGAGAAAAATCGGAAACGAGACATAAAATTTTTCATTATTTAATATCTTTAATATGAGAACACCTTTTGACATGAAATCTTTTGATTTGAGTAAAGCAATGAAATGGCTATCGATTAAGAGTGAGATGTTATATGGTAAAACCTAATGCAATATACGTAAAAGCGCATTGAATTTTTCGCATACCCATTTCAAAGTATAAGTAGTGCGGTCGTCCCTCAGGCTCTTTCTACATTGGACAGATACTTGCCTTCGGAGCGCTCCCGCGCTCCTTGATAAAATACTAAAGAATCTATTATTGTATGATAATAATTTTCGAACTTTAATCAGATATTATAATAACATATTTTGTTTTGCTACATTTAGTGCAAACGTAAAATACGAAAAGAAAAAGCTATTTATAATTTAAAAATTCAAAAACAAGTTTGTCATATAACGCCAAATACTTTATTACCAAAAAAAAAAAAAAATGCAGAACCTTCGTGTGGTCAATTATATATGAGCAATTCCTGGGAAATTTCCCTTTTACGTCGCCAAAAAAAATGAAAAATTTTTTTGAATGCACACTTACCACATAAGGTTTTTCTCGTTTCTTGAACCTTACAGAACGTGAAAAAACGTGTGTTCCAAGCCGATTGAGTGGTATCATTTTTTTACAGCACTTATAATTTTTCTTATGGAAATTTAACATGGGAAAAATGGGTGAGAAATTGTCATTGATGATGAACCAATAACAAGCTATTGAAGAGGCCAAACCAAATTCCATAAAAAGTGATTCAAGTTGAAGAATAGAGCCTTAATTTGAGAGGGCAATCGTTAAAATCGGTCGATTCGGTACAAAGCGAAGTGAATTTGAAAATGGCGAAAAATGACCAAAAATGAGCGATTTTTGCCAAATCATCGTAATTCTTAAAATTTTCGTCATTTTTCGCACTTTTCATTCATTTTCAAATTCACGTAGCTTTGCACCGAATCGACCGATTTTGACGATTGCCCTCTCAAATTAAAGCTCTATTCTTCAACTTTAATCGCTTTTTGTGGAATTTGGTTTGGCTTCTTCAATAGCTTGTTATTGGTTCATCATCAATGACAACTTCTCACCCATTTTTCCCATGTTAAATTTCCATAAGAAAAATTAAAAGTGCTGTAAAAAGATGATACCACTCAATCGGCTTGGAACACACGTTTTTTCACGTTCTGTAAGGTTCAAGAAGCGAGAGAAACCTTGTGTGGTAAGTGTGCATTCAAAAAAATTTTTCATTTTTTTTGGCGACGTAAAAGGGAAATTTCCCAGGAATTGCGCATATATATGATGACAATACTGCAATTGAAATGAAAATAAAGAGTCATAAAGATTTAACTCAAGAACATTTCAAATTATTGACTGAAGTTTTAAATAGTAATCCTTATGCTAAACAGTATAAATATTTACACGAAATAACTAATACAGAGAAACTTTCAAATTATAAATTATATTTTGTTCGTAAGAATAATAATCAAAAACATAATTATACTAAACCATTAAGTATTTTAAAAAATACTTTAGTGAAGATTTTCATGAAAATAAAGATAACTTAGCTTTAGATCATATAAATAAATTATTATTGTTGGAAGAATTATCTTGTACAGATTTTGGATTACCTGAACCTGATCCCATCATAAATGATATAAAATACGATAGTAAAATAATTTCAATTAGTAAGGAAATATTCGAAGATATGTTTACAAAATTAAATAAAGATCAAAAATTTATTTTCAAACAACTTATAAAAAATATAAATAAAATAAATTTTATAGACGGTCCTGGAGGTTCGGGTAAAACATTTTTATATAAAACTTTAATTTATTATTTTCTATCAAAAGGAAAAAATATTATATCAATGGCTTGGACTGGTATAGCGTCTATTCTATTACCCAAAGGGATGATTACTCATAGAACCTTTAGATTACCATTAGATTTAAATAGTATTGAAAATTCTTTTTTAAAATTAGAATCAGATAAAAAGAAATTAAGAGAAACAGAAGTCATAATCTGGGATGAAGCATCCTATGATACCCGAAAAAGCTTTAGAAATTATTAACAGAACTTTAAGAGATTTATGTACAAACGATTTATCTTTTGGGGGAAAATTAATAATTTTAGGAGGTGATTTTCGACAAATACTCCCAGTAATTAAAAACGGATTTACAAGTGCTATAATTGAAGACACTATTAAATATTCTGAACTTTGGCATTTATTTAAAATTTTCAAATTAAAACACAATATTTGTTCTCAGAATAATGAATTCTCAAAATTATTATTACAAATTGGAGACGGTAATATAAATCCTTTTATAATACCTAATAATTGGAGAACTAACGATGTTTACTTACAAATTTATAAAAATATTAATAAAATAAATGATTATGATAGTGTTATTTTAGCACCTCATAATGAAGACATTAAATTTTTGAATAAAAAAATTTTAATGTTATTAAATGGTGATAAGAAGACTTATTATAGTAGAGATTATGCGACTTTTAAAGGTGTTGATCAAAGTGATGACAACATTCATCTACTTTTTCCAATAGAAACATTAAACAATATTTATGAAGGTTTGCCACCACATAAATTAGATTTAAAAGTTAATGCTATTGTTATGTTAATTAGAAATTTGAGTGTACACGAAGGTTTCTGTAACGGTACTAGACTTAAAATAACCAAATTATTTAGATATAATATTGAAGCAGAAATATTAACAGGAGAAAAAGTAGGTAATAGATTTTTTATTCCAAGAATTACATTAAATACAGGAGAATCTTCTTCATTATCGTTTATTCTTTATAGAAAACAGTTTCCATTAACATTAGCATTTTGCATGACCATTAATAAATCTCAGGGACAAAGTTTTGATTATGAAGGGTTATACATCAAAAGGCAATTATTCTCACACGGTTAATTATATGTTGCTTTATCACGATGTAGAAATCCAGATAACATATATGTACAAAATAATTTAGAAAATTCATTAGAAATTGAAAATATTGTTTGGGAAGAAATTCTTGATAATTAAAAAAAACAATTAGTTATATAAATAAATATGTATATATATTTATTGCATATATTTATTAAAAAATATGTTCATATATATTCAAAAACCAAATTTCTCAATATAAAATATACGCAATAAAAGTATAAAATAAAGGAGAAATTATTTGAATGATAAGAGATTTTAATAATTAGCTAAATGAAAATTGTATATAAAATTTAATTAAGTTTCGATTTGATCCATATAAAAATACAAATAAAATCAAAGAAAAGATTTTTAAATCAAAATTTTTAAAGTGATTATGCTCTTATATTTTCAAAAAACAAATTTCACAATATAAAATATACGCAATAATAGTATAAAATAAATGAGAAATTGTTTAAACGATATTATAAGAGATCTAAATCAATAGCTACATGAAATCGGTATACGAAATTTATTTAAGTTTCAGTTTATACATAAAATAATAAAAATAAAATACAACAAAAAATTTTTAAATCAAAATTGATAGCGTAAATGTACTCTTATATATTAAAAAAAATCACTACCTTGAAGATAAATAGGTTCAAAGTCTTCAAGGTCTTATTTTTCAAAGTTGGGGGGTTAACGAGCGGAGCGAGTAGGGGGTGCAGCCCCCCTAGTATATATATATATATGATATTTTTCAAGTTTGTTTTTTGCAGGGGGTATATATATACCTCGTGCTCGCTCCGCTCACCAACCTCCAAGTAGTGTAAAATATTATACTTTTGAGATTAAAAGAGATTGAAATAAAATTATGTGTATATATATAGTGTGTGTGTGTGTGCGTGCGTGCGTGCGTGCGTGCGTGTGTGTGTATGTGTGTGTGTGTGTGTGTGTGTGTGTGTGTGTGTGTGTGTGTGTGTGTGTGTGTGAGTAGGTGAGCTAGGACAGTTCGGGGTCACCTAGCAGCGCCATCTGGCGCTCGGTTGGTAAGGTAGGACACTACCTTGCCGGTGGGTGGTAATCTCGGTCGGTAAGGTATGGCGCTACCTTGCCGGTGGGTGGTAATCTCGGTCGGTAAGGTAGAGCGCTACCTTGCCGGTGGATGGTAATGTAGAGCGCTACCTTGCCGTAAGGGCAACTCTGTCGGTATTGCAGGGAGAGCAATAACCCAACGCTCAGCAGACATAACCCAACTTTATCTTACCGGTAGAGCAACCCGCTCTATCTTACCGGCAGTTGATAACCCAAATACTATACTATGCTATGTATACTATGTATACCATACTATGCTATGTATACCATACTATGCTATGCATACCATACTATACTATGTATACTATACTATACTATACTATACTATGTATACTATACTATGTATACTATACTATGCATACTATATCCGAATTTCCATGCTGTCAATTTGAATTTCGCGCGCTCCACTAGGCGGCGAGTGGCAGACGTCGCGCTGCCGGGACTTCCCCGCGCTGGGAGTCTAGTTCCGCGCGCTCATCTAGGTGGCAAGCGGCAGGCGTCGCGCTGCCTACTGCTGAGTCGGCGCGGTGCCGGCTATAAGTCAGGCTATGCTCCAACAACCACCTACACTCACGTGAGGGCGGGTGGTATTTTGCTAAATAATTATTATTAATTAATTATTAATTAATTATTAATTAATTATTATTATTTTTTGACTTTTTCACTTTTTTACTTTTTTCACTTTTTTCATTTTTTTCATTTTTTTAGTGGTGGGGGCCCCAACCGCCGCCCCCACCTGTGGAGCACTCCATTAAACCATTGCTCCCCCATTTTTTCCTTTTTACTCGTCCTCAGTCAAGTCGATGATCTGCGGGTGTAAAGTATACCCGAAGCATCCTCCAGGCTCTCCGACCAGGATCGCAACCATACCATCATCCTCGGGATGGCAATTGAGGAAGAGAGAGAGGATGAACTGCTCGCTCCAATAACCATCTGGAAGCAGTTCATCCTCGCTCTCCTCCTCAACCTCCATCTCCTCCTCGGCGGCTGCGAACCAGGTCTGGCAGGGAATCACTTCTAAAGGTGGCATCTTGCTTGACTGAGTGACGAATGATAATTTTTTGGTCCTCTGCTCCTTATATACCCAAACTTGCATTACATTATATGGGTTTTCACTATCAGGAGTGCACATTTTATTAAGCAGACGAATTTCCAAGAAACTCCCCTCTCTCTTCATAGCAGACCATCAGAGAGTGCAAGCGCGCGCGAAAGTTTAAAAATTAACGTAGATATGAATTTATTAATCCATTATCGACCAATAAAGTCCTATTACAAGTCCTAAAATTTTGTCCGTTTCGCCGTTTCCATCTATCCGACAGAGATATGGGCGGGAATTCAAAATTTATAGAGTAACAATTTTTTATTTTTTTAAATAGTGGGAGCCCCAACCATCGCTCCCACCTGTGAGGTACAACCACATACAATTACCTCTCCATTATTACATTTATTAATTATACATTCCACTTAACATTACGTGTAGAGGTTTACATTGACTTAAATCCACTTCATCCGCGGCGTTGTCGTCGGCGCTCACGTAGAAGCTGCCAATCGATGACTGTGGTCTGCTGCTGCTGCTGTCAAGTATCCACTTTTTTAATGCGAATACGTTCTGAACGGCGCAGTTGCCATATTACAAGGTATGATATGTACACTGTATATATGGCTCCTCTCGGTTTAGCGTCTGCAGCGAAGGACAGCCCATCTCCTCGACGTTGCATATAGTTCTACAAAATTACGTTTGATAAAGTAAACAAAGATTATACATGAGGTAAGTATACTTACGTATTTAACAATATATCCTGCAACCACCTCTTCTTCTCCATCCCCTTGACGTACACCTTCTTCGCGTCTATCAAACCACACTGTACACTCTCCACCAGCTTCGTGTACGGGATTTCGCCAGAGCTCCAGGGTATGCCATGATAGTTCAACTCCAGCCAGCGATTCGTGCTCTTGCACTCACTCGGTAGATCGTCCCAACGGTGCGGAGATTTGAAGCTGTACACCCACGGTGTAGCATCATCCTCTAGAGCAGCGATGGCCACCTCCTTGAAGACGAACTCGTTGTCAGCGGCTTTGAAGCCCTGCACGTCCACCACGTACTCCATGACGAATGAGCTCCTCGACTCGATACGCCGCTTGTATACCCTCGCGGACCTTCCCCCACCGCTCACAGCGAGCGCTCTGTACAGAGCGCTCTACCCCCACCACCGCGCTCCCTACCAAGCCCCGCCCCCATGGAGCTCGCTGATTGGCTGACCTGCATAGAATTCTTGGAAAAACGGTTTCGACAGGTTGAGACCTGCACAGAGCTCTCTGATTGGCTGACGCATCTTCAAACCTTCACAGAATTCTTGGAAAAACGGTTTGAACAGGTTGAGACCTGCACGGAGCTCTCTGATTGGCTGACGCAATTTCAAACATCCAATAGAATTCTTGGAAAAATGGCATGGAGCTCTCTGATTGGTCGAACACCACGATCTGAAATATAAAAGGGGAGGTACGAAATTTAGACAAGTTTCTTCACGTCTCAGCTTATTACATACGAACCCTACGGTATTTCTACCTTACTGACAGAGCTGATTATCTCCATCGGTAATTGTAATACATTAACTTTTACATACAATGAATGCATTATATACTATGTGAACTACGTATACTGTATATGCTGTATATACTATGTATACTACATATACTATGTATAATGCATATACTATATGAACTACATATGCTGTGTATGCTGTATATACTATGTATACTACATATACTATACATACTAGCACTCTCCACCACCGCGCGCGAGCGCTCTCTCCACCATGCTATCATTACCAACGATTGATAAGGTAGAAATCTAATTTAGCGACAGAGTGGGAAATACAAAATGGCGGGTAATTTGAAAGAGCGGGAAATTTAAGAAGCTGGACAAAATTTTCACCATTCCGGCGGGAATTCGTGGAGCATCGAACGGTAAATTTTTTTTAATGATAAGAGCCCCAACCATCACCTGTGAGGTACATTACCTCTCCATCATTTATTAATAGATTTTATTCATAATCCATATGTATGTATTTGAAGTAAAAATTTTTCATCAGCTTGACGTTGTGAAGTGCACACGCAGCTTTGTATGCTCCATTGTGATTGGTGCAAACAGTCACCGCCTTGTTAGGCTCGTCAAAGCCTGGATAACCGTACTCGATGACGTCGATAGCGTTGACTTTGAAGCGTCTTAACCACTCTCTCCTGACTTCACCATGGACAAATACCTTCGTTGCATCATACAGATTATCTCGAATGATTTTCTCCACGTCAGTGTAGAGAATGTCTCCAGATTTCCAGGCAAGACCGTGATAGCAATGCTCCAACCATGTATTCTCGCGTCGGTACTTGTCCGTGAGTCGACGCCATGGATACGGCTCTCGAAACATGAGCACCAGAGGTTCTGATTTGTCGTCTAGAGGAAGTATGGCGAGTTCCTTGAGAATGAAATCGTTCACTGGTTGCTTGAAGCCCTGCATGTCTACGACGTACTCCATTATGTATGATCGCGCTGTATGCTACTTCAACCAATCAGAAGGCTTTCCGCAGGTTGTGACCTGATGATTGATTATTGGAAAGTTTAATCCATTATTATGTGATGAAAACCTCAGCAGGCTGATATAACCGAAGCCTCGCCTAACCGCTTGCGAGAGTACTTTCATATTAAAGCAACCTAGCGGTCAGCTGAGCAACTACTACGCTGGCTTTTCCAGACATCTATGTATGCTAACCTAAAAAAGATTCTTTTCGCTCGGTAGTCTTATATTTCTCTCCCATTACATTACTAGCATTTTTAACTTCAGAAAGGGCATCTTTCGATCCTGGAAATACTCTTGACGATTGTTCGAACATTGGTGAAATAAAATTATAAAATTTTTTACTTTTTAGTTTTCGAATCGACTCATTTGCGCAGTGCAGCTTTTTATGAGCACATGAACTTACTATGATCATTCTATAATTTTCCAAATCAGCTGAATTAATGCGATTTCCATCAGGATTTTTTCTAAACAGCAACTGTAATAAGCCCTCAGTCAGTTGAAAAGTTGCACCGCATACTTTCACGATGTTACCTTCAAACTCTATTGGCGAATTACCAATCATAAGAATATTTGCTTTTTTGTAAACACCGTATACATTATCAAGATACCTCTTTGAATTACGTTTGAGCTTGGATAAGTATTTCTTGTCAAGTGAAACCATTTTCTTATCAGCGTCAACAGCACTGGTATATGGAACACTATCAATACTATCTAAATCTGCCGTCATCTTTAAATAAGAGGCATCATTTCTCACATTATCGAGAGAATTGTCGATGATGCTCTTCAAAGACATAGATTTTTGCTTGATAGCATCTCTGAATATACGAAGATTATCCGCTTCTCGCTGAGGATATGCCATGTTTATGCTTTCAGAGTTCAGTTCGAACTAAACATATATTAAAGCTGCAGCTGTTATTTATAGTCAAATCCATTCGCGGCACACATAAGACAAAATCTGAGGTGTTTATGTATCAACACTTCAGCTGAACTCTGACTAATGATAATTTTATTTTATTTTACAATATATATATATATATATATATATATATATATTGCTACTGGTTTGATATGGGGTTGGTAGTCCATCTGAATCAACAGGCAACCAGTACCTTTTAACATGCTCGCTTTCGGAAACAATACTTATGATAATGCAAAACTTTAGTGCCAAACCTTTCGCGTTTGGAGAAAAGGTGTCACTCCTATGACACATTTTGCGAAAAGCGCTACTCCTCATATGCAAAAGTATCACTCCTATGACACATTTTAGAAAAAAGTGTTACTCCTTCTATGAAAAAGTGTCACTTCTCCAATGGAAAAGTGTCACTTCTATGACACATTCTATGAAAAAGTATTACTCTCCCTATGAAAAGGTGTCACTCCTATGATGCATTCTATTAAAAAGTATCACTTTTCCTATGAAAAAGTGTTACTCCTATGAAAAAGTGTCACTCCTCCTATGGAAAAGTGTCACTCCTATGACACATTCTACGAAAAAGTGTCACTCCTATGACACATTTTGCGAAAAGCGCTACTCCTCCTATGAAAAAGTGTCACTCCTATAACACATTCTATGAAAAAGTGACACTCCTATGAAAAAGTGTTACTCCTCCTTTGAAAAGGTGTCACTCCTCCTATGAAAAAGTATCACTCCTATGACACATTTTGCGAAAAGCGCTACTCCTTCTATGAAAAAGTGTCACTCCTATGACGCATTCTTTGAAAAAGTGTCACTCCTCCTAAGTTGTTACTCCTTCTATGAAAAAGTGTCACTCCTCCTATGGAAAAGTGTCACTCCTATAACACATTCTACAAAAAAGCATTACACCTATGACACATTTTAGGAAAAAGTTTCACTCCTATGACACATTTTAGGAAAAAGTGTTACTCTTCTTATGAAAAAGTGTTACTCCTAACACAGATTTTAGGAAAAAGCGTTACTCCTATGACACATTTTAGGAAAAAGTGTTACTACTATGATGCCTCCTATGAAAAAGTGTCACTCCTCCTACGAAAAAGTGTCACTCCTATCACGCATTCTATGAAAACGTGTCACTCCTATGACACATTCTTTGAAAAAGTGTTACTCCTCCTTTGAAAAGTTGTCACTCCTCGTATGAAAAAGTGTCACTCCCCCTACGAAAAAGTGTCACTCCTCCTATGAAAAAGTGTTACTCCTCCTATGAAAAAGTGTCACTCCTCCTATGGAAAAGTGTCACTCCTATGACACATTCTACGAAAAAGTGTCACTCCTATGACACATTTTACGAAAAGCGCTACTCCTCCTATGAAAAAGTGTTGCTCCTTCTATGAAAAAGTGTCACTCCTCCTACGAAAAAGTGTTACATCTCCTATGAAAACGCGCTACACTCCCTATGAAAAGGTGTCACTCCTATGACGCATTCTATAGAAAAGTGTTACTCCTCCTATGAAAAAGTGTCACTCCTCCTATGGAAAAGTGTTACTCCTCCTACGAAAAAGTGTCACTCCTATGACACATTTTAGGAAAAAGTGTTACTCCTCCTTTGAAAAGGTGTCACTCATCCTATGAAAAAGTATCACTCCTATGAAACATTTTGCGAAAAGCGCTACTCCTTCTATGAAAAAGTGTCACTCCTATGACGCATTCTTTGAAAAAGTGTCACTCCTCCTAAGTTGTTTCTCCTTCTATGAAAAAGTATCACTCCTATAACACATTCTACAAAAAAGCGTTACTCCTATGACACATTTTAGGAAAAAGTTTTACTCCTATGACACATTTTAGGAAAAGGTGCTGGTTGCCTGTTGATTCAGATGGACTACCAACCCCATATCAAACCAGTAGCAATATATATATATATATATATATATATATATATATATATATATATATATATATATATATATTGTAAAATAAAATAAAATTATCATTAGTCAGAGTTCAGCTGAAGTGTTGATACATAAACACCTCAGATTTTGTCTTATGTGTGCCGCGAATGGATTTGACTATAAATAACAGCTGCAGCTTTAATATATGTTTAGTTCGAACTGAACTCTGAAAGCATAAACATGGCATATCCTCAGCGAGAAGCGGATAATCTTCGTATATTCAGAGATGCTATCAAGCAAAAATCTATGTCTTTGAAGAGCATCATCGACAATTCTCTCGATAATGTGAGAAATGATGTCTCTTATTTAAAGATGACGGCAGATTTAGATAGTATTGATAGTGTTCCATATACCAGTGCTGTTGACGCTGATAAGAAAATGGTTTCACTTGTCAAGAAATACTTATCCAAGCTCAAACGTAATTCAAAGAGGTATCTTGATAATGTATACGGTGTTTACAAAAAAGCAAATATTCTTATGATTGGTAATTCGCCAATAGAGTTTGAAGGTAACATCGTGAAAGTATGCGGTGCAACTTTCCAACTGACTGAGGGCTTATTACAGTTGCTGTTTAGAAAAAATCCTGATGGAAATCGCATTAATTCAGCTGATTTGGAAAATTATAGAATGATCATAGTAAGTTCATGTGCTCATAAAAAGCTGCACTGCGCAAATGAGTCGATTCGGAAACTAAAAAGTAAAAATTTTATAATTTTATTTCACCAATGTTCGAACAATCGTCAAGAGTATTTCCAGGATCGAAAGATGCCCTTTCTGAAGTTAAAAATGCTAGTAATGTAATGGGAGAGAAATATAAGACTACCGAGCGAAAAGAATCTGCAGTGGTAGCCAAATTGAAGGTCAATCCTCTAAATCTCACAACTGTCAATCAAGAAAACTCTCAAATTGACTCTCATTCTCTAGTGGAAACTGCCAATAACGTGAATAATTATTACAAAGCTTATCATTCTAATAAAGATGCATCTGATTTCTCAACCAATAAAAATTCATCGAGAAAACTTTGGAAAGAAAAACATGACAAATGTAAAATAAAAAATAAGGACTTGATTAATTGGAAATGTAAATGGAAAAAAAGACTGTGGCCTAGTGATGATGAGGAGGAAGAGGAAGAAGTTGTTTCATCATTGCAAGACAATATTGCAACTGCATATGAATTCAATGTCTGGGATGACCCTAACAAATTAGTTGACCGTCTTCGAGTACTCATTGTTGAGCAAAATATGGTAAATAACTCTGCAGAAATCTATTTTATTATTAATGAACTTCGTGAGGCAAGGCTCATATATTAAATGGTAAGGGAATGTTGATTGATTGGGAGGTAATTGTATGTGGTTGTACCTCACAGGTGGGAACGATCGTTGGGGCTCTCACCATTTAAAAAATACAAATTTTTTTTAGGTTAGCATACATAGATGTCTGGAAAAGCCAGCGTAGTAGTTGCTCAGCTGACCGCTAGGTTGCTTTAATATGAAAGTACTCTCGTAAGCGGTTAGGCGAGGCTTCGGTTATATCAGCCTGCTGAGGTTTTCATCACATAATAATGGATTAAACTTTCCAATAATCAATCATCAGGTCACAACCTGCGGAAAGCCTTCTGATTGGTTGAAGTAGCATACAGCGCGATCATACATAATGGAGTACGTCGTAGACATGCAGGGCTTCAAGCAACCAGTGAACGATTTCATTCTCAAGGAACTCGCCATACTTCCTCTAGACGACAAATCAGAACCTCTGGTGCTCATGTTTCGAGAGCCGTATCCATGGCGTCGACTCACGGACAAGTACCGACGCGAGAATACATGGTTGGAGCATTGCTATCACGGTCTTGCCTGGAAATCTGGAGACATTCTCTACACTGACGTGGAGAAAATCATTCGAGATAATCTGTATGATGCAACGAAGGTATTTGTCCATGGTGAAGTCAGGAGAGAGTGGTTAAGACGCTTCAAAGTCAACGCTATCGACGTCATCGAGTACGGTTATCCAGGCTTTGACGAGCCTAACAAGGCGGTGACTGTTTGCACCAATCACAATGGAGCATACAAAGCTGCGTGTGCACTTCACAACGTCAAGCTGATGAAAAATTTTTACTTCAAATACATACATATGGATTATGAATAAAATCTATTAATAAATGATGGAGAGGTAATGTACCTCACAGGTGATGGTTGGGGCTCTTATCATTAAAAAAAATTTACCGTTCGATGCTCCACGAATTCCCGCCGGAATGGTGAAAATTTTGTCCAGCTTCTTAAATTTCCCGCTCTTTCAAATTACCCGCCATTTTGTATTTCCCACTCTGTCGCTAAATTAGATTTCTACCTTATCAATCGTTGGTAATGATAGCATGGTGGAGAGAGCGCTCGCGCGCGGTGGTGGAGAGTGCTAGTATGTATAGTATATGTAGTATACATAGTATATACAGCATACACAGCATATGTAGTTCATATAGTATATGCATTATACATAGTATATGTAGTATACATAGTATATACAGCATATACAGTATACGTAGTTCACATAGTATAATGCATTCATTGTATGTAAAAGTTAATGTATTACAATTACCGATGGAGATAATCAGCTCTGTCAGTAAGGTAGAAATACCGTAGGGTTCGTATGTAATAAGCTGAGACGTGAAGAAACTTGTCTAAATTTCGTACCTCCCCTTTTATATTTCGGATCGTGGTGTTCGACCAATCAGAGAGCTCCATGCCATTTTTCCAAGAATTCTATTGGATGTTTGAAATTGCGTCAGCCAATCAGAGAGCTCCGTGCAGGTCTCAACCTGTTCAAACCGTTTTTCCAAGAATTCTGTGAAGGTTTGAAGATGCGTCAGCCAATCAGAGAGCTCTGTGCAGGTCTCAACCTGTCGAAACCGTTTTTCCAAGAATTCTATGCAGGTCAGCCAATCAGCGAGCTCCATGGGGGCGGGGCTTGGTAGGGAGCGCGGTGGTGGGGGTAGAGCGCTCTGTACAGAGCGCACGCTGCAGAGCGGTGGGGGAAGGTCCGCGAGGGTATATAAGCGGCGTATCGAGTCGAGGAGCTCATTCGTCATGGAGTACGTGGTGGACGTGCAGGGCTTCAAAGCCGCTGACAACGAGTTCGTCTTCAAGGAGGTGGCCATCGCTGCTCTAGAGGATGATGCTACACCGTGGGTGTACAGCTTCAAATCTCCGCACCGTTGGGACGATCTACCGAGTGAGTGCAAGAGCACGAATCGCTGGCTGGAGTTGAACTATCATGGCATACCCTGGAGCTCTGGCGAAATCCCGTACACGAAGCTGGTGGAGAGTGTACAGTGTGGTTTGATAGACGCGAAGAAGGTGTACGTCAAGGGGATGGAGAAGAAGAGGTGGTTGCAGGATATATTGTTAAATACGTAAGTATACTTACCTCATATATAATCTTTGTTTACTTTATCAAACGTAATTTTGTAGAACTATATGCAACGTCGAGGAGATGGGCTGTCCTTCGCTGCAGACGCTAAACCGAGAGGAGCCATATATACAGTGTACATATCATACCTTGTAATATGGTAACTGCGCCGTTTAGAACGTATTCGCATTAAAAAAGTGGATACTTGACAGCAGCAGCAGCAGACCAGAGTCATCGATTGGCAGCTTCTACGTGAGCGCCGACGACAACGCCGCGGATGAAGTGGATTTAAGTCAATGTAAACCTCTACACGTAATGTTAAGTGGAATGTATAATTAATAAATGTAATAATGGAGAGGTAATTGTATGTGGTTGTACCTCACAGGTGGGAGCGATGGTTGGGGCTCCCACTATTAAAAAAAATAAAAAATTGTTACTCTATAAATTTTGAATTCCCGCCCATATCTCTGTTGGATAGATGGAAACGGCGAAACGGACAAAATTTTAGGACTTGTAATATGACTTTATTGGTCGATAATGGATTAATAAATTCATATCTACGTTAATTTTTAAACTTTCGCGCGCGCTTGCACTCTCTGATGGTCTGCTATGAGGAGAGAGGGAAGTTTCTTGGAAATTCGTCTGCTTAATAAAATGTGCACTCCTGATAGTGAAAACCCATATAATGTAATGCAAGTTTGGGTATATAAGGAGCAGAGGACCAAAAAAATTATCATTCGTCACTCAGTCAAGCAAGATGCCACCTTTAGAAGTGATTCCCTGCCAGACCTGGTTCGCAGCCGCCGAGGAGGAGATGGAGGTTGAGGAGGAGAGCGAGGATGAACTGCTTCCAGATGGTTATTGGAGCGAGCAGTTCATCCTCTCTCTCTTCCTCAATTCCCATCCCGAGGATGATGGTATGGTTGCGATCTTGGTCGGAGAGCCTGGAGGATGCTTCGGGTATACTTTACACCCGCAGATCATCGACTTGACTGAGGACGAGTAAAAAGGAAAAAATGGGGGAGCAATGGTTTAATGGAGTGCTCCACAGGTGGGGGCGGCGGTTGGGGCCCCCACCACTAAAAAAATGAAAAAAATGAAAAAAGTGAAAAAAGTAAAAAAGTGAAAAAGTCAAAAAATAATAATAATTAATAATTAATTAATAATTAATTAATAATAATTATTTAGCAAAATACCACCCGCCCTCACGTGAGTGTAGGTGGTTGTTGGAGCATAGCCTGACTTATAGCCGGCACCGCGCCGACTCAGCAGTAGGCAGCGCGACGCCTGCCGCTTGCCACCTAGATGAGCGCGCGGAACTAGACTCCCAGCGCGGGGAAGTCCCGGCAGCGCGACGTCTGCCACTCGCCGCCTAGTGGAGCGCGCGAAATTCAAATTGACAGCATGGAAATTCGGATATAGTATGCATAGTATAGTATACATAGTATAGTATACATAGTATAGTATAGTATAGTATAGTATACATAGTATAGTATGGTATGCATAGCATAGTATGGTATACATAGCATAGTATGGTATACATAGTATACATAGCATAGTATAGTATAGTATAGTATACATAGTATAGTATGGTATGCATAGCATAGTATGGTATACATAGCATAGTATGGTATACATAGTATACATAGCATAGTATAGTATAGTATAGTATACATAGTATAGTATGGTATGCATAGCATAGTATGGTATACATAGAATAGTATGGTATACATAGTATACATAGCATAGTATAGTATAGTATAGTATACATAGTATAGTATGGTATGCATAGCATAGTATGGTATACATAGCATAGTATGGTATACATAGTATACATAGCATAGTATAGTATTTGGGTTATCAACTGCCGGTAAGATAGAGCGGGTTGCTCTACCGGTAAGAGAAAGTTGGGTTATGTCTGCTGAGCGTTGGGTTATTGCTCTCCCTGCAATACCGACAGAGTTGCCCTTACGGCAAGGTAGCGCTCTACATTGCCATCCACCGGCAAGGTAGCGCTCTACCTTACCGACCGAGATTACCACCCACCGGCAAGGTAGCGCCATACCTTACCGACCGAGATTACCACCCACCAGCAAGGTAGCGTCCTACCTTACCAACCGAGCGCCAGATGGCGCTGCTAGGTGACCCCGAACTGTCCTAGCTCACCTACTTGTGTGTGTGTGTGTGTGTGTGTGTGGGTGTGTGTGTGTGTGTGTGTGTGTGTGTGTGTGTGTGTGTGTGTGTGTGTGTGTGTGTGTGTGTGTGTGTGTGTGTGTGTGTGTGTGTGTGTGTGAATAGAGTGATTCCAAAACAGTATAGTAATTTTCTGAAACTTTATATCTAAAAACTCCACTAATTCTTTTTGAGTGAATTCTTTTTTGTCAATATAAAAAACACTTACAAATAATGTAAATAAGAAAAGGTACTAATAAATGGCATTTTCCTTTCAAATAGATTCGGCATACTACTATTGCAACGGGGATACGCTGGCGTCTTCCCAGAATGGCGGAGGCAGCGGACCGGGGCTCCAGCAGCAGGAGCATCATAATCAGCATCCTCAGCAACAGCAGCAACAGTCGCAGCACATGACGAGTATCGACAGCACGGCAGACGTGGCATCGCGGTCTCCACTGGCGGCAACGAGGGCGAGCAGCGGGGCGAGCGCCGCCTCGCCGACAGGCAGCGCCTGTACGAAACCAGAACACGCGCAAACACCAACCGACATGTATCTTGCCTGATGGCTCGGTTTTAACGATAGCAACGGCGACGAGAAGGACGACTACGCGAGGTCGGCGCACGCGGCTACTCAGGACCGGGAGCACCGAGCTCACTCGAATCCAATGTACTGATCTCTAGACTCACGCGGCGGCTGCGATGCTCACGGGAGCACCGCGCTTTACTCGCCAAATGCACAAGTCTAACCCTTAGATAGTTTAATTTATCAGCATCAATTAGCACGATTTTTTGATCTATCCTGCCCCTTCGGGACTCTTGAGTGGACGCCGCGGCTTACTTTTCTACGTGGAGCAACCTCTTTCTTCATAGCAAATGCTAACGGAGCGCTTGGCAAAGTTACAACAATCTGCTACAGCGGTACCGCATTGCTGTAATTTTGAATGAGATGCTCTTCTGATACTGGCGGACTATCTTTTTCATGCTCTCCTTCTCGTCCCGCTAGAAAATAACAGAGAAAAACGCGTCCGCTTCAGGCTACGAGGGGGCATTCCGAACATGCACGTATCTTTACATAAATACGTTAATGCATAATCATAATCATAATAGGATTGTAAAGTGGTGAAAAATACTTATGGAGACCCTCAAGCACATGGACGTGATCGCCTATATGTACATATACATTACGAAATAAGTCATTTACAGGTCTTGATCTATCCCATGTCTCTCCATCTATAAATAAAAGATAGCGACAAAGCCGATGTTATTCAAGATGTGAGACTTGCAAAGTTGGTGAATCTGCAAGACGATCTTACATCTCGTATAATTGTTGTGAATATCGCATATATTTTTTGTAGAAAAACCAAAGACCACATCACTCGAAAAATTGGAATTTTATATATATATATATATATATATATATATATATATATATATATATATATATATATATATATATATATATATATATATATATATTCATGAGTAAATTAATAAGTAAGCAGATAGATAGAGATTAGATACATGGACGATTCTGAAAAAGAAATATAAAAATAGCGAACGAAACATTTCGTTGCATTATTGTCCGTCAACATGATTAATTTCTGTAATTGTACATAATTTACTATTATTTAAAGCAGTAGATCAACGTGATAGAGACAAAGTGACGCTAATAAGTGAATTTGATGAATGAAGCAGAAAAGGCAGATGATAGTAAAATTTGTCAATTTTTTATTTGCGTCCATTACAAAGCATTGTCCTGGCAAAAACGTGCAAATCAAGCTCTCTATTTCGTGGGTCGGGAACATAAAAAGACTTCTTGAAGATAAAATAGTTTAATTAATGTACTTAAAAAGTACTGAATAGCCTGAACATACCAATGAACTCTACGAATATCCCGAAACAATGAAATTGTATAGATAAGATTCGATCAGGGCCATGTAAATTTGGCCTAAGTAATGCGAGACTCGCCGTGTTCATTAAGGAAATTTTTTATTTCAATTACCGTACAGATTCGGGTTATTTTACAAGTACTTAATATTTATTGCTATCTAGGAAATGAATGGCGGAACTGTCCTCTTTTTTTGTTAGAATACAAAATCCGTTAAACGTTACTTTATTATAAGAAATATCTTTGGGAACATTATTTAATTTAATTTAAATAATTACGAAAAATTTAATATAAAAAATACTAATTATTAAACCGAAAAAATTATAATTTATTTATAAAACAAATGTCTCATATTACGTGGTGATATATGAAGTTGTTTTTATAAGTTTAAGCAACACTTACGTACTTAGACTGCGAAATTTGCAGAATTTATAGTTGGGCACCTTTTTTGAATTATATTTTGTGCACGTATGGTTTCTTTCTTTAAAGAATATGAAAGACTCATAGATAAGTAGCTCTTATTATGTTTTACCTAAAATCTTCTTCGTAACTTAAAAAGGTTACAAAATCTAATAAATAATGAATTCATTATCATATTGTATTCTTATATTGTTAGTTTGTTCTTGTATGCAATCATTATGACAAGGACGATTGTGATGATGGTTTATTATTACTTTTATTATTGCTACATTGATATTATATTAATATATTTTTCTCTTATTATTATTATTATTATTATTATTATTATTATAATTATTATAATTATTATTATTATTATTATTATAATTATTATTATTATTATTATTATTATTATTATTATTATTATTATTATTATTATTATCCTCATTATTATTACTATTACTATTATTTAATGTCTTTAATATTTATTCATTATTATAACTGTAATCTATGTGTAATAAGTTTTGCCAAAGAACACTTCTAATGAGAGCTTTTAAACTCAGTTTATCGGATTAAGTTTTTGTTCAAACATCACACAATGTCAAACATTTCAATGAAAATGAAATGAATACAATATTTACAGGAAGAAATCTGCAACAAAAATAGTCTTAAAGCATTTATATGGAATAGATTAAAATAAGAATTAACAAGAAAACCTACCTTAATAATGAATTTGTTAGTTAATATCTTGTGATATTGAACATCCATTCACTCTATTTCGTTCGTATGTGTGATATTTTTGTTCCGTAAGCGCTCTTGCCGAGTCTCGCTATTCATACTTACAAACAAAACTCTGTAAATCCTTTTTAAATAAAAACGAGGTTTATAAAATTTACTGATTTTTATTTATACAACAATTTTCATATTATTTTATTTGTTTAGAATATTACTTTTCAGCAATATGCCGTGAAAAGTATGATGTTACGGACCAAGTGCTCCACGTACAACACACCCACGAGGCCGTCAAATTTTATGGCCGTAAAATTAACATAATTTTTTTAAATACTATTAGCAAACAATTGTTGAGGTACTTTTTGAAGTTCGCTAAGTCCGATTTCGTACAACCCACTGGACCGTAAAATCGTGCTTTATGGACTCCAAATAGTCCCTAAAACATTTACTTTACGGACACGCACACTGAAAATACTCTGGCACGCGCGCCGTCCCGTGTATATCGGACGTAGGTCATCCTGAGGTTACGTGCGTCTGTTGTCTTGCGCGGTACGTCTGTTGTGCCAGTGAGGGAGCTCTCTCGTCTCTTCGCGGGGCGTCTGCTACACTGTCACGCGCGGGACGCGCGGCGCACTTGTTTCGGCACATCTGCTGCTCCGAAAAGGGACGGGAGAGCTCCCTTACTGGCACAACAGACGTACGTAACCTCAGGATGACCTACGTCCGTATACACGAGACGGCGTGCGTGCCAGAGTTTTTTCTGTGTATGACAAAAAAGCTTTATGACTGTATATTTTACTTTCTCGATTTCTGCTATTTTAAGTATAAAGTTTTCAATAAAATTTTAAGTAGGAGAGACTTGGGCAAAACGGCCGTGCCGGATAAAACGGTCATGCTGGACAACAGCTTTCTGGTATAGTCATAGTCACCAACATTCATTCACCAAATCGCAAAGGTTTGGCCAACAGTTTAACCAATGGTTCGTTATAAATACCGCTTATTTCGTCACGAAATAATCTCTGCTATTGGCCATGTAATACTGAATTTTAAAAATCACGAAAGTAGATAATTTATATATGATTTTGTATTCAAATAATTCAAATAAGGTATACAAAATTGTATTATTCATAGAATGTCAAAAAATTACATACAAACAGTACTTTACTTTACACAAATAGATTTAAATCAGGAAATTTGTACATCAAATTGAGGTTAGTTTATACATTTATGTGATATTTTGGTGAACGTCAGTACGTTCACAGGCAGCCTGATATATCTGTACAAGCTTGGACATCAATATTTTTCAGTCATGAGACAAGGTTCGAAGCCGGGCCGGACACGTAGCCTGACTTACTTTTTTTTAAAAATAATTTTTCTCTATTCCTCGGGCGAAAGTACGTGTTTTCGCCGTTTGTTTACACTAGAAGAAGAAGCACTTTTGCCCACTGCGTACGTCACTTGTTTCACGCGCGACCGAAAGCTCTGTGAGTAATGTTTTGAATATACGATACAGCGGATTGTGACTTTGCCGTGCGGAAGTCGCGAAAGTGTGCGACTTCGGCGCGGAACTGTCTCGCATCGGGGGCGTGGTGCTCTCAAGAAGGATGGTCTACTATGAATTCGTGTTTATTTATTTGGAAATATCCTCTCTCCCCCTATCTCCCTTTATCTCTCTCTATTTTAGCCTATTGGCGGAACATTATGATATTCGTATAAGTATTTTTATACATATCTTATTTACCACATGTTCTCTTATTTATTATTTCAAAGATTATCTTTTTATTTTTCTTTTGCATTGTTATGTTTTTGATAAATCTTTTATATCTCTTGTGTATTTTACGACATAATGAACTAAATTGTTATTGTATTCTATTGTAATTGACTGAAATTTATAATTTTATACCTTTTAATGTATTCTCTAATTTTTTCCGAAAAGGCAGAATAAAGATTTATCTATTTATCTATCTATCTCTCTATACCTCTTTCTCTTGATTCACATGAGTATGTAATAATCTGCTTGTTTATGTATTTTCGATGCCCGCCCCAACCAGCAGCACTCGCTACGCTCGTGCTGCAAATGTTGGGCGGGCATCGAATACACATAAACGCGCGCATCGGGAAAAACCAATTACGACAGGTAAAATAAAATTGAAAAATATAACCTGCAAACTACAAGAACGACGTGAGTCGCTAACGCTATCAAAGCATAGGGCGAAAGTAAAAACATGGCTGTGCAGAGTTGATGTCACCAGGAAAGACGATGATTTTCGACTTTTCTAGACTGATTAATTAACGTACTTTCGCCCGGGAATAGAGAAAAATACTATTTCTTACACGGGGGTTAAATGGAACTCCTGCATGCACGTGATATGACGGCCTCGGCTTCGCCTCGGTCATCATATCACGTGCCTGTGAAAGTTCCATTTTCCCCCCTTGTAAGAAAATCTACTATTATTATAATTCTTGATACTTTCTGTGTACGAGGTTTGGAGTAGAAGTTTGGAAGTACCAGCCAGATCATATTTCGAGAAATATTACATTAGTCTAGGCTTTAGATTAGTATTTAACGAACATTAAAAAATTGATTTTTAAGTCAATCTGTTCAGGGTTTGTATCGTACCTTGTCACATATACCTGGATACAGCCAGCATCCTTACTACGGCAGCAAATCGAAGCACAGCTCGTGTATTATGTTACGTTTACATAACATTATGGAGGGTCTTTCGCAAAATCAAAACCAATATTTTTAAATAAAATTGAAATACGTGATAAATAATGATTATTTCAATATGTGCGAAATTTTCATGTAGCTTGACGAAAAAAAATAATACGACATTAATAAAAATCGATTTTGAGGTTACACTGCTACATAGCCTTATGGGATAGCGCGATTTTATTTTGTATGTTTGCATAATTTTTATACTTTCAGCCTATTTTAGCCAGTAAGAAAATATATATGAGTTTTAGAAATCACCAAAAAATATTTAATATTAATCACGAAAATTTACACAAAATGCGTGACATACAGCTTTTTAAGTTTAATAAAATTTTTGAATTCATTGTGTAAACAAATTTTATATTCTTTTACCTATAAAATCGATTAGTTCATCTTTAATTTAGACTGTAGATTACTTTACAAGCAATAATATTAATATTGTGGGCTAAAAATATTGGGGACCCAAAGAAGTACCCATTAAATACGCTCCTTAGCGAAGGACCTTCCTTAAAATAATTTTATTTCCAACTCTGCTATAATGATTACTTTATTGATTTTTTATTACTTTTTATAATTAAATCGTTTCTACGTATCTTTATTTCTTACTAGTTACTATTATTGTTTCATGATGTTCAATTATATATACACACTGTAACGGGATGGCTGGGGGGAATATAAACATTTCATATCCTAGACTGCATGCAAACCGGATTTAAAAAAACAATAGTACTTAGACAGCTCTTATTAAACTTAATCCCAACGATATTCGAGTTGGAGTCAACCGACAGCATGTCACTCTCCTGCTTCTACTTTATTTCAGCAAGGCCTTCGACTCTGTCACGTATCCTTTCTTCGCAAACTGGAGGACTATGGTTTTTCTAAAACTGCGCTGAGATGGATAGCATCATATCTATCAGGTCACTAGCAAGCTGTAAAAGGAAAGAACGAGTCTATCTCATCCTACCGGCCCCTCAATACGGGTGTGCCACAAGGTTCTGTCTTTGGACCACTTCTTTTTTCTTTGTATGTAAATGACATAAGTCTCTACCTTGACCCTGGAGTCTTCCGCATTCTTTATGCTGATGATCTTCAGATATGTGCACAATGCCATCTAAATGACCTTGGTGTTCTAATTGAAAAGATAAGCGACAATGCCAGTCATATAGCTAGTTGAGCCACAGCCAATCATCTTAGACTAAATGTTGGCAAAACAAAAGCCATGGTCTGCGGCAACCCCTATTTTATTAATCAACTTCCCTATGTGGCATCCGACATTGTGATTGGTAACACTAGGGTAAAATTTTCTCCATCTGTTCAAAATCTGGGTTTGGTGCTCGAAGATAGGCTAGGATGGAAGGAATATGTCAATGAGGTCTGCAAAAGAGCCAATACTCTAATGTATCGACTTTATCGTCTGAGAGATAGTACCACCCTCGCACTGAGGAAGCGCTTCATACAAGCGCTTCTTTGGTCTTTAGTCGACTATTGCTCTCTTGCCTACTGTAACATCTCAGATCAACAGGACACTAGGCTCCAAGGGGTAATAAATAAGGGAATTCGCTATATATTTGGTACTAAAAGGGACGAGCACATCACTCCTTACAGACATTAACTCGGCTGGATCGCACACCCTTTGTTGCTGCCCCCCTGTTTTATAAACTAAATCAGAGTGGTCTGCCTCCTTATCTTGCAAATTTCTTCCTCTGTAGAGTCAGTGACAGACCATCCAGGAGTGGTATGAAGCCACTAGTTATTTCTAAGCACGACCTTGAAGCACTTGGTAATTCACATTTCATATCATAACCATCTACACCTGGAACTCCCTACTATCAACCATACGCTACCTTCTGACCTTAGCATCATTCGAAATCTCACTTTATAATTTCATGTTTAACCTTGAAGCCACATAATCATTCCATTAACACGATTTCAAATTCCGTGAAGCATTCTAATTATATCATCAATCAGTAGTACTCATCTCTTCTCCTTCTCTTGCTCATCACTCACCCGTCCACTCATTTCCACCTATCATATTGCTTTATCAATTATCACCACTTCTAATTATTACTTGTATGATACTTCTTATTTTCTTGTGTTCGTTATATTATTTTATTATTATATTTATCATTTCTATTTGTAATGAATTGTATAACATACTGTACATTAATAAATGGTTCTCTCTCTCTCACTCCCTTTCCCTCTTCATCTCCCTCTCGCCCCCCTCTCTCTCTCTTCATTAATAAATTTCAGAGGCAACAAATTGCATTGACGTTGAAGGCGTTGAGGTTAAGTTTGAGTCTTTAGTGCGTAGTCTCGGGGTGGTTCGAGTCTCAAAACTAATGTGGAAAGAGCACGTCACAACAATATGTAAAAAGGTGAACTCCACCATCAACCGCCTACTTTATTTTCGGAAAAGTACCAACCTAATGCTGCACAAACACCTCGTTGAAATCTTTGTGTTTCCAATAGTTGATTCCTGTTCCCTTGCTTTGTGTTACACCTCGGAAGAAAAAGATGTCAAACTGCAACGCTCAATTAACACCTTCATCAGGTACTTCTATGGTATAAGGAGAGATGATGACATCACCTTGTACAGACGTCAATTGGACTGGATTTCCATAGGTACACGCAGAAAATACTTTGCTGCCAATCTTGTCTATAAAATACTCAGAAAATCCTACCTATCCTCATTCTTCGTCACGTATAGCAGTACTCATCCTGTCGGGAGCGGAGGATCTTTGTCATTCCCAAGATTGATTCTGAATGCCTCAGAAACTCTTCCCACATCTGCGCATCTTATTTATAGAACTCTCTACCATCAGTCATGCGTAACTCACCCTCCATCTATTCTTTAAAATCATCTGCTTATAATCATCTATTGATTTATTGTGCACCTAAAGCCACTTCCAAAAGTGAGTTCTGCCAGGACGTCGAGAATGCTCTTGCACGTATCGATAAACCGCGCGATCACACTATACTCATGGGAGACTTCTCTATCAATTGGCAAGTCAATGGCTTCAACCGCTCTACTCTAGTTAATTTTCTGCACATTAATTTAGAACGGATTCCGTTTGGACCGACTCATCATCGTGGCGACTCTCACACCACAATAGATTACATCTGCCTCAGTGATTTGAAGAAAATCTTATCTCTCAACCAACATCATTACTCCTAGATTTCAGAACAAGATGGTCTCTTCGCAACGTTCTCAATTGAAGTGCCATCGCCAGTTACCCGTGTCATCCCTCGTCGCTCGTTCCGCGATTTCAATTCAGAACTTTTCTGTCGTGATCTGGTATGCATAAATTGGCAACAAATCGTGCACATTAATGATAATTTAATAAGTGAATCTAACGGCTATTCAGGGCGAAACATAATAGATAAGGAAGGTAACTAACTTATCAATCACTTTTTTCTATATATGTGTTTAAATACATATTTAAATTTTTAGAAGCTATTTGACACAATAAATAGCAGTCAAAGAATTATGCACAATATTATAATAATTAAAGTGCAGTCAAGAATTCTTTTAAAGGATATGGAAAGGGAAGGTAAACGTATAAGATAAAAAATGAGAACGAAAAAATAACGGCCCAGGCCGGGGTCGAACCGACAACCTTCTGCTTACCGGGCAGCTACGCTACTATTTGCGCCACTGGGCTGACAATCCTTTCCAGACCCTAACCGCTACTTAATCGTTCTCAATTTTTATTTCCCAAATCCCCCCCATCTGCATTATTTTCAGCCGAAGCAGACAATATTATTTTATCAATTGAAGGAAACGCCCGACGATTTATGTTAATTTAATAAGTGAATCTAACGGCTATTCAGGGCGAAACATAATAGATAAGGAAGGTAACTAACTTATCAATCACTTTTTTCTATATATGTGTTTAAATACATATTTAAATTTTTAGAAGCTATTTGACACAATAAATAGCAGTCAAAGAATTATGCACAGTATTATAATAATTAAAGTGCAGTCAAGAATTTTTAAAGGATATGGAAAGGGAAGGTAAACGTATAAGATAAAAAATGAGAATGAAAAAATAACGGCCCAGGCCGGGGTCGAACCGGCAACCTTCTGCTTACCGGGCAGCTACGCTACCATTTGCGCTACTGGGCTGACAATCCTTTCCAGACCCTAACAGCTACTTAATTGTTCTCAATTTTTATTTCCCAAATCCCCCCCCCCCCCGTCTGCATTATTTTCAGCCGAAGCAGACAATATTATTTTATCAATTGAAGGAAACGCCCGACGATTTATGTTAATTTAATAAGTGAATCTAACGGCTATTCAGGGCGAAACATAATAGATAAGGAAGGTAACTAACTTATCAATCACTTTTTTCTATATATGTGTTTAAATACATATTTAAATTTTTAGAAGCTATTTGACACAATAAATAGCAGTCAAAGAATTATGCACAGTATTATAATAATTAAAGTGCAGTCAAGAATTTTTAAAGGATATGGAAAGGGAAGGTAAACGTATAAGATAAAAAATGAGAATGAAAAAATAACGGCCCAGGCCGGGGTCGAACCGGCAACCTTCTGCTTACCGGGCAGCTACGCTACCATTTGCGCTACTGGGCTGACAATCCTTTCCAGACCCTAACAGCTACTTAATTGTTCTCAATTTTTATTTCCCAAATCCCCCCCCGTCTGCATTATTTTCAGCCGAAGCAGACAATATTATTTTATCAATTGAAGGAAACGCCCGACGATTTATGTTAATTTAATAAGTGAATCTAACGGCTATTCAGGGCGAAACATAATAGATAAGGAAGGTAACTAACTTATCAATCACTTTTTTCTATATATGTGTTTAAATACATATTTAAATTTTTAGAAGCTATTTGACACAATAAATAGCAGTCAAAGAATTATGCACAATATTATAATAATTAAAGTGCAGTCAAGAATTTTTAAAGGATATGGAAAGGGAAGGTAAACGTATAAGATAAAAAATGAGAACGAAAAAATAACGGCCCAAGCCGGGGTCGAACCGACATCCTTCTGCTTACCGGGCAGCTAAGCTACCATTTGCGCCACTGGGCTGACAATCCTTTCCAGACCCTAACCGCTACTTAATCGTTCTCAATTTTACATTAATGATATCAACGATAAGGTCGAATTCTTTTCGACTTCCATCAAGCAGCTATATGATAGACACGCCCCTCTTCGCTCTTTCGTACCTAAGGCTCACTCAATTCCCTGGCTCAGCCCCGACATTAAGTCTCTTATTAAAGAGCGCAACAAAGCATGGCGTGCTTTCAGGCACACTCGGCATTCTGCCGACCACATCGCTTACAAGCTTCTTAGAAACCAGATTAAGACGGCAACGCGTAATGCTCGCTCAGCTTATTACCACTCCAAATTCAGAAATGGAAAGAGTTCCACCGGTCTTTGGAAGCATGTAGACGAGCTTGGGCTTTCCAGTCGAACCAACGTCACATTCAATCTACCGACGGATATCGACATGTTTAATCATTATTTTGCGGGTGATTCAAATCCTCACGCTCTTAGGGACCGCCACCCCACTGTTCGTATTTCTCCGGACGAGCGGTTCTTCTTTTAGCACGTATCTGAGATTGATGTGTGACAGAGTCACATGTAACTGTTTAATCGGCGTTGGCAGAACGCAAACACTTGTTTCGTGAGCGCTGTCCTGTTGTTATTGCCAGGGTCGAGGATGATCAGCAAGACATACACACAAACACACACACTATCATTTTCAGGTCGAGAGGACGCGCAGAGAGCAAGGGTCGAGGAGGGGGATCGTGCGGAGAGAGAGACAGAGAGAGAGAGAGAGAGGGGGAGAGAACAGACGAGCAGCCGACGGACGATAGTGTAAGCTACGCGCAACTATCGGCGCGCGCGCCGAGGAGAGAGAGGGGCGCGCTGATAGTGCTGTGAGTAAGAGGGAGAGAGAGAGCCGTAGCCGGCCAACGCGTACAGTACCTATACGAGTACGGGCCGCGGCGCGGATGATAGAGTGTGAGGGAGAGAGAGAGAATAGCAGCCGGCCAGCGTGTAGGGCGTGTAGTGTATAGGCATAGATGAAAGTGAGAGATAGACGGGGGGAGCGAATAGTGGCAACCGGACCGACGCGTGGCGCGCATAGTCATATAGGTTCCGCGCATGATCTCCCGCGAACCTATCATGACTCCAATTACACGCGAGTCATGTAATGTGGACAATATGGGTATCAGAGCGGGGGCCAGAGCCAATCATTTGCGGTGCTGCTCAAAGGGGGGGAATTCGAGGAAAGGATGAGCGTCGCGAAGCCAGAGACGATCGCTCTCTTGATCTCCGACCAGTAAACGAGTCAGTCAACTCTCTCATTGTTCGCCAAGCAAAAGTAATGAGTCGTAGGTATAGTATGCGTGAGTGTTACCGTAGAAATTGTGAAAAAAAAGGAAGTAGCTACTGATCAAGAAGGAGTCTAAGGGTGTAAGTGTAGGTGGTTCCAGGTTGGAGCGGAAGAGTTGTATGAGTCGAGCAGCGGCGTGGTGAGAGTTCCGTTGCGGGTCAAGTGAGAGGGGTTGTGTCATGGCAGTTGTCGTCTCGTGAGTCGAGTCATAAGTTGCGGGGTTGATGTTCGTGACCGGGTGGTTCTTTGTGTGTTTAACAGGTTCAGTGGCGGGAGTGCGAGAGAAGCCTGGTGAGAGCCACGCAGCCAAGAGGAGAGACGATCCAACGACGCGAAATGGCGGAAGCAGCCATCTTGATTTGAAATCAATAAACTCCATTCTACCTCCTACGTGTTCGTTCTTATCTGCGAGTGTGCAATTCCTTGAGTGCGTGTCTATTCTCTTTGCGACCCAAATAAGAAAGAAAATTGTGTCCATCAGCATTGGTATTGTTGTGTGTCGGAGTCTATGGGATTCAACGTTGGTTGTTGCTGAGTCGTAGCGGCTCCGTCATCGAGATACTAGTCGAAAGCCGTGGCGTGGCTCCGTAAACAGAGAAGTAACGGAGAAAATAGTAGCGAAATATTTGCTCGAGTCTTAGTTAATAATTATTTAGACTCTATTAGTGGTTTTAAGCAAATACAACGTTACAGATACTCTCGAGGCAATTCTGTCTGCTCGCTCTAATGCCTGCAGACTTGATTATATACCGTGCAGTTTTCTGAAAGAGTGTCTTCCTACCATCTTACCACCACTGCTGAATGTCTTCGACAGCTCTCTTCAATCGGGTGTTCTTCCCCTGCTTGGAAATCTGCTTTTGTTCGCCCGCTTCCAAAGATTTTTCCTCCTCGTGAGAATAGACATCTTCGGCTGATCAGTATTTTGTGTGCGTCATCTAAGATTCTGGAAGCGGTAGTGCACAAACAGATCTCGTGATTCATTGCCGACAAAGATCTGTTAGACTCTTTTCAATCGGGTTTCCGCAAACGCGACAGCACGCATACGGCTCTTGCTTCGATTGTTGAAGATATTCGTGAGGTCGTTGACAATAAGCAGGTTGTTCTCGCGGTCGCTATCGATCACACCCGTGCATTCGACTGTGTGAACAATCACCTCCTCATTGATAAGCTCGTTCCGTTTGGCTTTCTGACCGACAGGAGCCAAAACGTTGTGGCCCCCTCTGAGGAGATTTCATCACCAGTCACGCGCATCGTGGGCATACCGCAGGGCAGCTTGAATGGACCAGGGTTCTTCGGGCTTTTCATAAACGATGCACCTTCAGCTCTAAGACACTATAACCACCATCTTTACGCTGACGACCTCACGGTGTATTATGCGAGTTTGTTCTTAGAGCTCAACGTGAATGAATATCTGGAGCATTTAGCACGCTGGGAAGCTGCTAATAGACTGTCAATAAATGCTCAAAAGTTCCAGGCCATCTAATTCAGGATACGCAATTTCATAAGCAGATTTCGGACTTTAACTTGCCTCAGGCGATTTTTGATGGGCAACCTATTGCGTACTGTGGTGCAGCTAAGGTTCTTGAATTTACTCTTAACAGTACCCTCACTTGGTCACAACATTGCTCATACACTATTAGAAAATGCTACGGTTCCCTCGCGCGGATGTGCAAGTGCCATGACTTCATCCCTCGAGAAACCAAACTGCTACTTGTGGAGGCTATAATGTTTCCATACTTTGATTATTGTGCGGAACTCCTCCTCTGCCTCTCGGGTGAGATGTGCATCAAGTTGGGCCGCTGTATGAATGCTACCCTGAGGTTCTTGATTGGGATCTCGAAGTTCGATCACATCACTCCGACGTATGGAAGGCTTCAAATTCTGACCTTCATCCTGCGTCGGGAATACATCTGCCTGTCTTTTGGCTTCCATCTTGGCCTCCACAGAACCACACCCGATCTTCGTCAAATTCTGCCTTTGAGAGCCATACTCGGCGGGGTCTAAAAGACGCCCAGATCTCGAACTTATGTACGACACGACACTCCGCGAACTGACTGTTTCGAGTCATCATTTGCGGTGGGGGCAGCACACCTATGGAATGCGCTCCCGGCGTCTCTGCGAGTTTAGTATCAGCACCTCTGTTTTAAAGGGCAACTATTTTCAGCATCTATTTAATGTCGTGAGTACTAAGAAGTCCCTCTTGCCTATCCGTCTATAATATAATTATTGTTAGTGTGATTTTTTATGTATTTTTACTCTTTCTTTTATTCATCTGTACATATGTATATATTTTTATAATTTTATAATTTTACTATATTTATTTTTAATACTGTTGTATTCTTGCATGGATATTTACTTTATTTGTATATTCCTGTTTGTCAGGACTATTTTGGACCATCGGTCCTTAGTTTCATAATAAAATTTTATCTATCTATCTAGCTACCTATCTCTCTCACTCCCGCTCTCTTGTGAGTAGTGCATGTGTTCTGTAATTCGCTCCGTCCTTAAGTGCTCTGTGAGCAGTTTTTTTCGGCCTTAAACTCAATCTCAGCCCTCGCTGTCCATACAGTAATTTCTTCTGTTCATAGCGATATATCAATCGGCACCTGCTGTCCACGCCAGTTGCTGTTTTACCAAATTTAGATGTACGCAATTTTTATAACCTCAATTCTGGGTGAGTCGGCGTTTCAGTGGGCTTCGTCAGTCGTGACATCTTGTGACAGCCCTATGATTCTTGTGTCTGCCTGTCGTCGTAGCCGATCATGAGTATTCAAAACAAACGTTTCCGCTCCGACGACGACTATGATGTACCCCACCAGAGACGCCTCTCTCACAAGCCGACGTCGATGCCTTAGTGGCTAGCTCTGCTACTCACCGTGAAATTCTACTCTACGACCTGGGGACCGAAAAAATAAGGAGAAGAGAGATAAGTTACGCCTTGCGATTCACGCCTTTTATGATGCTTTTATTAGTATTGCGACTGCTTACTCTTCACTTTTTGCGTCTGATTGTACTGTCAAAAGCCTCAAAAACGTCGCTTGCGAGTATCTCTTCCTCTGATTGTTCACGATATCCCCACTGATCTTAATGGTGATGATATTCGTGCTGCTTTACAGAGGCAAAATTTTCCGGATAACAGCATGGATGATTTTAAGATTATCTATCTCTTTCCTGTGCGTGAAGGGAAAAAATCAGCATCTGCGATTAAGTATGTACATATTTTTGGTCCATCATGTTTTTCAAGCATCTTTGTTAGTGTTTTTGATGCCCGCCCCGACCAGCAAAACCAAGGCGAAGCCGAGAATGAAAAAAATATTCATGTTAATATCTTTTTTTAATTTCGAAATATAATCTATTTTCAAAAAATTACGTTATCATTAATATGTTGTGACTAAATATAGCTATCGGCATTTTTTTTTAAATTGTAGAGAATTTTATCCTGCAAACAGATAATTCATAATATATAAATAATATTAATTCTAAACATTAAAAAATCGAAAATTAAAACTTGTAGAATTGAAAAATGGCTATAAAAAATCGATTTTTACAAAAATAGACTATTTACCCCAACTGTGTAAGCTAAATCTAAAAACATTATCACTCTCCGGTTAAATTCAGTTGAGTAAATCATGAGATATCAGCGTACACACACACACACACACACACACACACACACACACACGCGTGCGCGCGCGCTCACGCACACGAGCGCACATGCACGGAAATTTTCTAAAAATAGTGTATTTCGATTCCAAATGTGCTAAACAACATTCCTAATAGATTCTCTCCAAAAATTTTTGTTTACGATCACAAAGCTTCCTCTAGGAGGAAGAAAAAAAAGATTGCAGAATTGAAGTAAAAAAAAATTAAATGAGGATGTCGGTAGGTATGATAGGGATTATATATTTAGTTGTTCGAGGCGTGGAGAGCAACAGGCGCTTCTCGGAAGGCTTAGGATAGCGGAGCACAGGTCGTGAAGTAATTAATACTCATGAGGGCTGAATATTAACTCAGTACTTTATTAGATTACGTATAGACTAGAGTAAGGTACTGTCATAAATGTCAATTTATGACATAATGATAATTAAATTCATTTATGAAGATTAAAAAGTATTAATTTTTAAATTATGTATAAAATATGAATAAAATAATAGGTATGATTTTTTTTAAATTATGTGTAAAAAATAAATAAAATAATTGATTGTAATATTATCGTCAAAATGAGGGTTCCGGTTGGTGCGTGAGAGTGAACGCACGCGAGTGGGACACTCCGAAAGAATTTAAGCTTTAAGTGAATAGAAAAAGTTAGTAGTGGACCAAAAACCGGAAAACAGCAAGATTGGGTCAAGGAGAGCCGCTGTGAGTGTTATCTCGAAAAGTAGAGAAGATTTAACAGTGCAGTGGGCGAAATAAGAAAAGTGAAAAAGATAGGTTAGAGAAGGTGGAAAAAATGGCGGCGGCGGGAGACACCAGCGTTGAGTCTGACGGAAAAAATGGCAAGGAGAAGGAGGAAGATTCCAAGAGAGGTAGAGGCAGACCCAAAAGGAAAGTAGGAGGAGAAGCGGAGGCAACGGCGAGGAGGAGATTCCTAGGGAACAAAGAGGAGGAAGCGGTCTTTGGAAAAAGTAGAAAGATTAGCATTCTCCAGAGAAAAAAGAGACGAAGGGAGATAAGCAAGCGGAAGACGGAGTCGATAAAGAGGGAATCTCGATTACCGGTGGAGGGCAAGAGACAGACGAGAAGAGAGAGGATGAGGTAGAAGGCAAGGAGAGAACTACGGCAGGAGCAAGAGCCAACGAGAAGGAGAGGGAGCTGGGAGCGGATGAAGACGCGAAGAAAGAAAAAGACGGGCACAAAAAGAAGAAAGACGGCGAGACAGCGCGTGGTAAAGCGACGGGCAGTGAAGGATTGGCGAAGGGAGAGGGGAGCGAAGTCAACACAGAAAGCGACGGCAACGACGGCGGAGCGGCGAAGAAGGAAGAGAAGAACGGCGAGAGCGGAGATTTGAGTGTGAACGAAACGGTATGGATGCAAATTATGACGAAGAGAATGAATGAGCTAGAAGATAGGTTGAAAGAAACACTAGTTAGGGTAGGAAAGAAGGAAAACGAGATAGCAGAGTTAGAAGAAAAATGTAAGAATAGTAGGGAATTAGTAGCAGGACTAGAAAGGAAAATAGTGAGTATAAATGAGAGTCAGAAAAAGGATAGAATCAGGATAACGGAGCTAGAAAAAAAACTAGGGGAAGTAGGGGGAATCATAGATGAAAACGGAAACTTAGGCGACTACGCGATAAACAAAGCATATACGGACTGCGGGAAGGACACAGATGACGGAGCAGAAGAGAGGGGGGAACGTATAATAGATGGAGGGGCGATAGGCGAGAGCGAGCACGACAGAAGTACGACGGACGAAGACGCGAGATGCTGAGGGGCCGGGGGAGGGGACGGGAGAGGTGAAGAGATAAAGGAGAGAACTTACTTCCACTGTATTCCGACGCCGTTAAGCGAAGGCGAATTCGAGCGAGAAAAAGAAGAAAGAGAGAGTAGGAGAAAGAACCTAATGATTAAGGGAATAGGATGGTGGGGAAGGGTTTAAAAGAAGAAGTGAGGAGAACTATAAGAGAATTCATGGGGATAGAGATTTATATAAAAAATATAACGGCAATAGAAGGGGGATTATTAGTAGAACTGGAGTCATTTAACAATAAAATAGACATTATAAAAAGAAAGGAAATGCTGAGGGGAATAAATTTGTGGATAAAAGATGACTACACTCACAGAGAGAAGGAAGTGCAAGAATGGCTAGGAAAAATAGCAGAAGAAGAGGGAAAAAGAGGGTTGGAAACGAAAGTAGGTTATCAGAAAGTATTTGTGGACGGTATATGGTATGAATGGAGCGAGAAGGAGGGAACAGTAATACAAATGAATTTTCAGGGAAAAGAGGGGAGAATAAATTTAAAATAGTGACATGGAACATTGCGGGAATTAGAAAAGCAGTGGGATTACGGGAGTATCTGGGTAAATTTGAAATAATAGCGATGCAGGAAACGTGGATTGAGAGAGAGAAGAAAAAAGAATGGATAAAAAAACTAGATAAAAATTACGTTTGGGCAGCAAAAGCAGCGGAGAGGGAAAATGCAGAGGGTAGGGCAAAGGGGGGAGTGATAGGTATAAGGAAGGGAATACAAACAAAAAAAGTAGAAGAATGGAGATACGGGCTGCTCATAAGAGAAGTTAATGTAGAGAAAGGAAAGAAAATAAATATCATAGTGGTGTATAATAACGAAAGAATGAAAGAGGTAGCGGAGGAGTTAAAGGACCTTATCGAAGCGCTAGTAGTAGAGGGGATTACGATATTAGTGATAGGAGACTTTAATGCGAGGATAGAAAAATGGAAGATAGATGAAGAAGGAGAGTTAACGGAAAAGCGTAAATCAGCAGACGAAGCGCTAAACACGGAGGGGAAGAGGCTATTGGAATTATGCGAAAATATAGGCGGAGTTATAAAAAACGGTGATACGAGAGGGGACTGGGAAGGAAAGCCAATGTATGTAGGGGGGGAGGCAAGCTCAGTGCTGGACCTGCTAATAGAAATGGAAAATGAAAAAGGTAGCATAATCGAAAAACTAAAGATAGAACCCAGAATAGAGTCGGATCACCTTCTAGTAGAGGTTCACATAGGAAAAAAAGCAAGAGAAAAGGCGGAAAGAAAGGAAGTAAAGAGGGAATTTAGATTAAAATGGGATATAGTAATAGAAGAGGAATATAAGAATGAAATAAAAGAGAGAGCAGTAGAATTAGAAAATACAAGTGGAGGGGTACAGGAAAGATGGGATAGGCTAATTAAAAATATATGGGAAGTGGGGAAAAAATTAAGACTAGTCCGGGAACAGGGAGCGCGGGAGGAGGAAGAAAGGGACGGGGATATAAAAGCACAGAAAAAAAGAGTTTGGGCAGCACTAAAAAAGTGGGTCAAATCAAGGAAAAAGGAAGACAAAATAGAATTGAGGGAGGAAAAAAAGAGACTAAAGGAAACCAGGAAAATTAAGAAAGAGGAGGGAAGGGAGAAGAAAAGATCGAAGTTAGAAAATAGTAAAACCATGGCAGAGTTTTGGGCTGCAATCAGAGAGTTCAGACCGAAAAGGAAACGGAGAGGGGGAGACATAGAGAAAGGAAGGTGGAAGGACCACTTTAAAAATTTACTGGGGGGCGAAGTAGAGGGAGAAGACAGGGAGGAAATAGGGGGAGAGGGAGAGGAGGAGGAGAGGGGAGAAGGAGAACAGGATGAGATTATGGACAGGGAAATAGAAGTCGAAGATGTGGAAAGGGAACTGGCGGGGATGAAAAATGGGAAGGCAGCAGGGGAAGACGGGGTGCCAGTGGAATTCTTGAAATACCTACACGGGGCATGGATTAAAGAGATAGCAGAAATACTTAACGAAATTTATAAGGGGGAAGGGATAGTAGAAGGTTGGAAAGTAGCGAGAATATTTCCGATACACAAAGGCGGGGACGAAGAAGATCTTAAAAACTATAGGGGGGTATCGTTACTGGACAGCGGGTACAAACTCTATGCATCCATCCTGGAAAGAAGGTTGAGATTCTGTTTAGAAGAGAAGGGCAAAATCGGAGAAAGTCAGGCAGGTTTTAGGAAGAAAAGAGGAACAAGGGATCATATTTTTACGCTAAACAGTTTAATAAGTAACAAGACCAGGGGAAAAGGAGGGAAACTGTATGCGTGCTTTATTGACTGTAAAACGGCCTTCGATGCGATAGACAGGAAAAAGATGATACAAAAGCTCAGAGAAATGGGAGTAAAAGGAAGAATGTTGAAAGCAATAATAAAAATATACGAATCTACCCTAAACGAGGTGATAACGAATGAGGGATTGACGGATAGGTTCAAAACATATAAAGGGGTGAGGCAGGGGTGTCCGCTCAGTGTGATACTATTCATAATTTTTCTTGAAGACTTGGAGGACAGATGGAAAAGGAAAAACGAAGGGGGGACAGTAATAGGGAAAACTAAAATATTCAGGCTGAAATTCGCGGATGATGCGATAGCACTCGCGGACACCGCGGAGGGGCTAAGAAGTATACTGAGGGACTTAGAAAAATATAGTAAGGAAAACGAGATAATGGTTAATGAAAAAAAAACAAAAATTATGGTATTCAGGAAGGGTGGGAGGAGAGGGAAAGAGCATTGGAATTACATGGCAAAAGAGTTAGAAGTGGTAGGAGAGTACAAATATCTAGGGTTCTGGTTTTCAACCAGCAACTCGTACGCGGTTCATTTGAAAAAGATGGCAGCAAAGGTGAACAAAGCCATCAACGCGGTATGGGGGATCTGGAAAAGAGGGAAGATCAGGGTGCTAGAGAAGAGACTATATTTAATGGATGCAATAGTTAAAGCGGGGTGCTTTTATGGGGTAGAAGTTTGGGGCTGGTCAACCTGGGAGGAGCTAGAGAGAATACAAGGGAGGTATGTTAAAATGGCCTTAGGACTAAATAGAAATACACCGAGCTATATTTGGGAAATGGAAGCGGGAAGAAACAGGCTAGAGATAGACAGCTTAAGGAGGGCAAAGAAATACCTATTAGAAATAGAGAGAATGGAGGAAGAAAGATGGCCAAGGGTTTGTTGGAGGGAGGAACTAAGAGGCATAAAAAATAAAAGGGCATCAAAGTGGGGGCAAACGGTAAAAAGAGCTATAGAGGGGACAGGAGACGGGGAAAGTATAGACGAGTTATTAAAAGGGGAGGACAGAGAGAAGTTGTGGGAAAATCTAGAGAGAGGAATAAGAGTGAAAAAAGACCAGAGACTGCAGAGAAACTGGAATAAGATAGATAAATCAAGCTACTGTAAGGACTATAGGGAATGGAAAAAAGAGCCAGGAAGAGAAAGGTACTGGAGTAGAAATGAGTGGAGCGGGGAGACCAGAGAACAATGGGCTAGGTTACGATGTGGGAATTTAGGAAGGGAGAGATGCAAAGGATTTAAGGAGACAGTGTGCAGGATATGCAAAGGGGAGGAGGAGAATATAGAACACATATGGAAATGCAGAAAAGCCAGGAAGTTCATGGAGGACGGGTGGGTCAAAACGGTAGAGGAGAAGGGACTAGCAGAAGAGGGAGAAAAATTCAGAGAGGCCTTAATAGAGATGCTGAAAGATGATCCGATAGAGAACGTATGTAAATACAGCAAAAAGTTTGAAGAGATTACCAGGGAAAGAACTGAGAAGGGGGATAAAGTAGGAATAGGAACGAGCGGATAGGATAGTCAATTAAGCGAAGAAGACTTGTAAATAAAAACCTAAATAAGTGTACAAATAAAGTATAAGTTTAATGTAAATAATGAAAAAAAGCAAAGGGAAGAAGCGGATAGGAAATAAAATGTAAAAGCAAGGTAAAAGCTTGTAAATAGCGAAAGTAGAATTCAGTTGCGGGGAAGGCACGGGCCTGTCGTGCAAAGGGGCAAATATGTAAAAAAATTGTAAATTATCTATACATGTGAGAAATAAACAGTTTATACTACTACTACTATTATCGTCAAAACCTTTTAAAATTCCTAAATAACCTTTACTTCAAATTATATTTTCTTTGTGAAATTTCACACATAGGGTACTTGTCTCTAGTAGTATGCCTGTTCGTATTTGTGTGCCCTTTCTGGAATTTCCGATGTAAGAAAAAGGTTGTATCCTTAAAAATAATAAATGGCTATTACAAAACAAAAGCAGGTACACAAAGCGTGCGCATAGCGCATCGCGCATGTCATTTCCATTTTCTAGCATACATAAATGCGTTCTCGAATAATTACGATTTTAAAAGAGAGCTAAAATTGTTTTAACCTCAAATATTTCTGAAATTCATAAACGAATTCTTGTACCCTAAGAACTCTTCTAATAAATAATTTACAAACTCCACATCTCCACCAAATTTCAAAGAAATTAAAACAATTTTAATGTAGTTATATTGTGCGACAACAAAGAAAGTCATTTTCAAAAATACTAAAATTTTAAATCTTAAACATCTCAAAAAATAACCATATAATCTGAATGAAATTTTACACAGGTATTGCCTATATCGCATACAAAGTAGTCTATAAAGGCTATAGCGGGATAACATGGTCAAAATTGCACTCACCTGAATTTTTTTTTGGGATTGACCATTCGAAAGTACATTATTGAAAACCTCTCTAGCCAAATTTTCAGCTCCCTAGGTGATGATTTGAGTCTCCTAACCTAAAAAACGTATTTTTTCGAAAAAATTTTTTTCCGCTCGACCCTTTCTTTAAAAAAATCTAAAAAAATTCACGGACGTGTGTTTTTGAGCAAGAAAACAGTCTGATTTTTTTTCAGATTTAAAAAAAAAAAATTAAGATCAGAAAAATTTTTTAATTTTTCAATGATTTTTTAGGTTATGTAGGTAATTTTTGGCTAACTTGTAAATAATGATTTTTTGTGTATTTTTTCCCGTTCTTTCAAATGGCGGTGTCCGAATATGGGTTTTCGAGCCGGAACATACTCAAAATTCGAAAAAACCGATTTTTTAAGCATTTTTCACATGTTTTTGGCACATAACCTCAAAACCAATAGCTAAATAAGTGTTTATGAACAGTTTTTTTTCAATTTCTTTCTATATCTTCGAATTCCACTGTCAGAACTACCATTTTTGCATCAAATAATGCTATAAAATCAAATTATAAACATTTTTTTCGTGTTTTTACCATGTTTTTTTAAGGGGGTGTCAAACTCAATTTTTACCGACCGAGCAAAAAATATATTGTTTTTAGTAGAAAAAAAAAATATAACGATATATGAAAAATCATGAGTGCATTGCCCTCCGTAATTACATGATTAATCATTCTGCAAAATGCCAAGTTAATATTCAAAAGCGTCTAAGAATGGCATTTGAACGAAATTTTCGTTCAAATGCCATTCTTAGATGCCTTAAAATATTGGCGTGAAACTTTGCAGAATGATAGATAGTACCATTACGGAGGGCAATGCACTAATAATTTTGCATAATATTAAAAAAAAAAAGTAGTTTTTGTTACCATTGTAAACATATTACTTTTGTATATCTATATATTGCTGTTGCGCGGGCATGCATAAATATACATATACAAAAATAATGCACACTGACTTGCAGTGTGATGGTTAGATGGCGCTATAAGTGTAATCTATGTCGCTCCGTTTTCACCTTATATAAGAAAGAAACTACCGAATTACACTAAATCAAGATAACATTGCCCTAAGTCTTGTAACAGTTTATATCCCCTGCTAAGTTTCAAACGAAAATATGAATTCGTTTTTTTGTAAATATCGAACAAAATTTCGAGGTGAGTCAAGGCTTGGGTCTTGGTGACAGTCACGGTCGCGAGTATAGTTGCGTAGACCCACGCGCATGCGCAGATGCACATCTAGAGTTGCTGTAAGGAACTAGCGTTCCTTGGAATACAAAATGGATGCAAACCGACCTTTAAGCCCCTTTTGCAATGGGAGCAATCGATCGAACCCTTTTTCACTACTCATTCATGCGTATTGCTAACATGAGAATAAACCTTATGATTCGTGGAAATGATTGGAAATAATAATAATAGGTTAAAAATTATAACAAATACGGAGATTATTATTAATAATACTACAAATGCTATTAAAATCTTGGGAATAATTGATGTTCTGATAATCATTTAAATAACAGAAGCAACGCTGTCATAATTTCAGGTTAAGAAACAACCGTATAATAATAATTAACAAATCATGAGCATCACCGTCGCTGATAATTAACTGTTAAAATATAAAGCTTATAATTATTTAAGAATGCGCGGTATTGTATAGCAAACGTTGCGCGACGTATAATCGAAGGATAATAACGTTGTGCAACGTTGTGTAAATAAACAAATATAATAACTAAAAATAGTTAAGGAGTTGATTAGCAACAATCATCATAACCGACCAGGAATTTAATAATATTAATAACAATAATTTATCACAAGAGCTAAAGATAAACAATAAAACGCAAGTATAGATAATTAACAACAAATTTAAAAACAATCTCGAGTTATTCGGATAATTGGCTATTCTTGGAGGTACTGACGTGTAATAACAACAATTGTTTATAATTAAGTAGTTTTCCGGGACAATAGTAACCAAACGAATGATTAATATCATTTGCAATAAATAAATAAAGCCATTATTATGCAATTATCAACGGTATTTACTAGAAATTAGGAGTTGTGTAATAAAACGTAATTTGAACATACAATTAATTAATAATATCATAACTATTGGTTTATTAATTAATAATGTTAATGGTACTGATAAATAATACTAAAAATAATTGCAATTTGATAGACAATTAAGACAACATGCAACAATGTTATGCAACGTATAGTTAATAATGATAACATATAAACCTAACTTGAGAGGTTAATAAAGATTAATTAAAACAATTAAACTGAGTAATTAATAAAGTTATTAGCGATAGTTTATCAGTTAGTTAACAATTTATTGTTTTAAGCACTTTTCATTAATAAATTGAGATCATTATGATTAATAAGGAAGAGACCGGATAAATAAATAAAGTAACGATAAATTACCGGTGATACAAGTTGCATAATATGTTGATTAATACTATTATTAATAATACGTCATTAAACGTAATCTAACATACATGACAATCTGTTGCAGAGTATTCTAACGGACATTTTATTCCAAGAACCCCTAGGTAGTAAACAATTCCATGAAATTACGTAATAGGTAACTGGCCAAAAGGGGAACCAATAAGAGAAGCAGTATCTCCTACCACAGAAGAAGGGGGCGGAGCCTCCTTTCAGATTTTGACGTCCTACAGCACTTCCACAGACTATAGATGTATCTCAAGTTTTTACCACCAGAGGGAGAGGGATCATCCTCAACGGCTTTCAGGTCCGCGCTCACCATATAAAGGGAGCCCAGTATACCGACGGGCAGTCTCGCTTAGAGAAATAATCCAATCTTGTACCTATCAGCACCCACGTATCTTCAAGAATTACGCTGAATATATATAGTTATATCAAGATCAGCGCATTTTCAACGATTTTATATCAAGTTTCAACAGTTTTCATCAAGTGTTAACTGTTAACAAGTATTAACAAGTTTCAACAATCTTCAACGAGTTTCAACAAGTTTGAACGAGCTTTAACCAGTTTCAACGAGTTTGGACGAGTTTCGAGAAGTTTCAACGAGTCATCAACCAGTTTCAATTACTTCGACGATCTTTCGACAAGTCAACTGCATTCAACAACAACAAGTTAACAACAACGAAAGGATCAACAACCTCACCAATCAGAGGAGGAGAGCTGTTCTGGCCAAGGTTTTTGAGGCTGTGGTTTTCCTTGGGACTTCAGGGTGAATACCAGGACAACGGGTGATTGAAGTTGGGTCCACGGCCGTCCATATCGAAGGAAGAGCCCCAATCAACACCGAATCCAACGGATAAATCAGATAACATATAAATATATATATATTTGCAAATCGTCTCGTCATTAAGTCGATTAAGAGATTCGAGTCATAATAGCGAATTTAAAGATAGATAATTTACAAATTAATTCACTCTTTATAATTAACTCTGTGTTCTAAAGAATAACGAATTAGATACGATTTTAAGAAGTTAAGATTATTAAAATTATTAAGATCAATTAATATAAATTAGACTTTATTTTAAATATTTCAAATCATAATATCTAAATTCAAGGATAAATAATTTAAAGTATAAATCAATTAACTCTGTATTTTGATAGCATAATAAGGTAGATAAGTCTTTGAGAATTTAAGATATAAGATTAGTAAGATTACTTAATATAAATACGTAATAAATTCTCTTTATTAATTTCAATTAAGGATCTTGAATCGCAATAACAAATTCAATTCATTCAATTAACTTTTATATTAATTTTCGTACTTTTTACATAGCATCTAGTAAAAGATAGATAAGATTTTAAGTTAACCAGTTAATAATTAATAATTTTATGTAATAACTAATACCATCCACGAATGTAACATCAATTATATCTTTGATTAATTTTATTTAAATTTATATTTGTGCATAAGACGATAGCGTAGCCTTTAAATCAAAATTCAAGTATAAAATAACAATTTATGTCACTTAATTTATAATTTGAGAAAGTGTAATAAATTTATTTCTCGTGCTATTTGTACTTTTGTACTTAATTGGACGACGATCCCACTACCTATATAAAACCCTAGGGCCATTCTAGAATTTCATTTGTCAAATATTACATTCGCTTGCCGTTCTATATTAAAGACTTTAGTTTATGGCCACTGGGTTCGTAACATTTTGGTGACAGCGGTGGGATTGTCCAAGATAGCATTGGAAATAATAAATAATTATTAATTGGAATAGATATAAGTACATAAGGTTAACTGGAATAACTCGGTATATTTTTTTACGGTTGATCGATTGCATTCATAGATTTAAGATTTAAGTTGCGATTTAGTTATAAAAATGATTGAAAATAGTGGAAATATTAACTCAACCGTTGCTATCCATCCGGGACCAAGCACTCAACCTACCCACGTTAATAACAACTCTTTAGAATTGTCTAAATCACTCTCTAGAATCACTAATAGAATTGATTCAGATACCGAACAACAAAACCCGCTTCATCCCGAGGTCGCGAGGACCGCGGTGGGGGGAGCCTATTAAGATGTACTAAACTTAATGGATTTTAATACTGATGTAATCGGTTTTAATACATGTAATCTCTCTGCGGGATTAGCTATCGATCCTTTTTTTATCGGGAATAGTCTTAATCCAATTTAATACGGTTTATTTAATGGGTTTTAATACTATTCAATCAACTTTAATACCAACAATTATTTTTGTATCATAAACTTTAATCTGTTTTAATACATACTTGAAAGAAATCCTTTTAATCTAATACTATTTAATACAACATAAATTAGATAATAATCTGGATATTTTTAATCTGATTTAATACTAAAAAGCTAACAAGAATTAATACATTGGAATACATACATTTAAATATAAAAATCTGATGGTGAAAATTAGCGTACTTTCTTGAGTCAAATACAGTTTTAATTAACATTCAATTTTGGGTATTCGTTTAATTAAATCATTTATAATGTAATCTGTTTTAATACGGAAAGAATGTTATATTGGAATCAATTTGTTTTAATATATTATATTTAATATAAAATTTTCAAAATAATAAATTCATTTCATAATTTATTCTGTTAATCACGTAGTTGCACCGGTCTAACATAGGCTTTGTATCTTTGGTAGGAGTCCGGAGTCATTGCCTTCCCAAAACCAATTTAATATTTGTGAAGTAAATTTAAATAATAGTGATAATAATTCAAATAGTTATAAAAAGACTTCGGGGATAGTAAAGTAAAAATATTTCAGTAAATCAGTTTATCAGGGAATGCAGAGACGCCGAACGTTTTATAAATCCAAATGATAGGGAATAATGAAATTGGGTTGATTTTGAGGTTCACATCGCCTTAATGGTAAAAATATTTCAGTAAATCAGTTTATCAGGGAATGCAGAGACGCCGAACATTTTATAAATCCAAATGATAGGGAATTTTTCGTTAAATTGTAGTAAAATCCAGGGTAACCGGAAACGCTTAAGCCTATTTACAATTTAAGACATTTCCTAACGTAGAACTATTCGTATACATGGATGATACAGTAGTTTATGCAGTATCGATTGTAGAGCATACTAGAAAAATGAGAAAATTATTTGGTCGTTTAAAAACAGCGGGATTAACCTTGCAGCCCGAGAAATATCTTTTTCTAAGAAAGAAAGTAACGTACTTAGGGCACATAATTTCAAAGAAGGGAGTTAAACTAGATCCCAAGAATATCGAGGCTGTCATGAAATTCCCTAGACTTAAAATCGCGAAAACATAAAACAATTCTTGGGATTAGTAGGCTTCTATAGACACTTTATTCCTGATTTTTCAAAAATTGCGAAGCCTTTAACAAACTTATTAAAAGGGGAATACCTTTCATTTGGGGTGATAATCAGGAGAGGGCGTTTGAAAAGTTAAAACAAATTTTATGTACTGAGCCTTTGTTGCGATACCCTGATTTCAATGAGCCATTTATATTAACAACTGATGCCACAGATTATGCCTCGGGGGCTATTCTTAGTCAAGGAAAGATAGGAAAAGACCCACTAATTGCTTATGCTTCGCGAACACTAAACGATACGGAAATAAAATACACAACCACTGAAAAGGAGTTATTGGCTGTAGTATTCGCTATTTATCACTTTAGACCTTATTTATTTGGAAGGAAGTTTACCTTAGTAACTGATCACCGCGTTTTAGTTTGGCTTCGCAAAATTAAAAAAAAAAAAAAAACCCAATTGCACGAATTGTACGACGGGAACTTAAATTAAGGGAGTATCATTTTAACGTGGAACATAGATCCAGAAGAGTAAGCGCAAACGCAGACGCATTATCACGAAATCCTGTTTTAACTTTGATAACTGATGAATTAAATTCAAATTGCAATGAATTGACAGACTCAGAACATATAATATCAGAAACATTTATAGAAAAGGTATTCTTGATTGCCGATAAAAAGGGAAACTGGTTGGATCGGGATTCGCTAGAACCGGCCCGCGGTCCTCAGGTACCGGAGGACGGCGTGGATCGGCCTGCGGATGTCGAACCATCAGGATCTCATGAACTAACACGCATGAATAATGGCTTGCATGGCATGATTGAACAGGAAAGAGAATACGAAAGAAATGAAAGTAACAGACCCAGCACGCATGATGCTGTCGTGGGACAGCATTGTGCTTCTCACCAGGGGGTTACCCCTGCAGACACATCAGCGATGACTGCCGAAAGTGAAAAAGAGCCAGAGCCTCTGACGGTTCCCTCACGGGACAGCATTGAGCTTCCCACCGGGGCCGCCATACCCCGGGAGTTGTGTCAGAGGTATCTGAAGAGGCGAAGTACTCTTGCCAGCAGAGTTGAGCTCGCGGGACAGCATTGTGCTTCCCACCAGGGGTAACCTTGGCAGAGTCAACGCAAAAACCCTCGTGCGGTGGCCAACACCTTCAGTGGTATCAAGAAACCCCGACGAGCGAACGAAATCACCGCGAATTAAGCCGCCTACACGGCGTACTCACCCGTCTCACGGGACAGCATTGTGCTTCCCACCGGGGCCGCCATACCCCGGGAGATCGAATGAAAACGCCTGTCGGTGGCCAACACCTTCAGTGGTATCAAGAAACCCCGACGGGCGCAACGACAATTACAGCTGGTGGCCAACGCCTTCAGTGGCATCAAGAAATCCCAGCAGGAGTAAGTGCTGGCAAGGGGCCTAACGAACAAATAACAAAAGCAAAACAAAATAAGAGACAGAGAATTGACAAAGAGACAAATGAAACAAACGAATCGGAAATCAAGACGATTGCAAAAGATTATAATCTCAAAGAAACAAATAACGATTGCACAACCATAACGAACAAAAATGAAAATGATTCTGATAAAGTCAAGGATAATCTAACAAATATGATAATTGATAATGATTTTGATAAAGCTAATAACGGTTTAACGAATATGATAATTGATAACGAATCTGATAAAGTAACAAACAGTTTAACAAACAAAATAATGAATAATGAGTCTGACACTTCAAACAATTTTGAAGTAAAAAATGATAATGCTAGTCTGACAGAAATGATAATTGATGACGATATATGTAACGATAACATTGGGTTAACAAGCAATAATGATTTTAAAGATGACCAAATAAACGATAAAATTGATAATGATGATGAAACCGATAGTGCGTCTGACGAAAGCGACCAAGAACTCGATGAAATTAAAATAATAAATATGATAATTTGTAATAATAAACCGGTAGAATCAAATTTAACAATTGAAGAAAGATGTTATTTATTTACAATAGATCACGTTTTATTTTCGAGAGATCAATTAACTATGAGAAAAGATAATATAGCGCATTTTATATCAATTGATTGCAAAATTTGTTCAGAAGTATGCCGACAATTGGTGGACGAAGGTTACATAAATTTAGAACTTATAAAAAACGAAAATTTAGAAATGGGATATGTAGTGCAAACCGGTTTATCTAATGGGAAATTGGTATATTCGATAATAGCAAAAGAACGATATGACGAATTACTAAAAATAGAAAATGTAATAAACGGATTAGAGTCATTACGAAATAGTATGATAGGGGAAAACACAAAATCGGCTAGTATTGCTAAAAATGGAGACGGTTTAGAAATATTACATTGGTTACCCATCGAACATAACATACGAGCTCATTGGGATGAGGGAGACCAACAAATCACAATTTGTACCGGAGAAGTCATCGAACCCCAATTGAGGACCGTTCAAAAATTTTATCTGAAGCCCATGACTCCGCCGTAGAAGGGCATAAGGGTATCTACAAAACTTATAAGCGAATTCGCGATCAATATTTTTGGCCGGGAATGAAAGAGGATATTATTAATTATGTAAAAACTTGCGAAAACTGTCAGAGGAAAAAGCTAGTAAGAATAAAAACAAGGCAACCTATGAAAATTATAACAACTCTTTCGGAGGCTTTCGAGGTATTAGAAATGGACATTGTAGGTCCTTTGCCTGTGACGAATAATGGTAACAAATACTTACTTACAATGCAATGTAATTTAACAAAATACTCAGACGCAATCCCTCTATCAGACATAACCTCCGAAACGGTTGCAGTAGCCTTCGCTCGCGAATTTATTTGTAGATTCGGTTGCCCCCAAATTATAAAGACGGATCAAGGAAGTAACTTTCAAAGTAAATTGTTTAAAAATTTCGCGAAAATCTTCAAAATAAAACAATACAAATCAACCGCTTTTAGGCCCGAAACCATGGGATCATTGGAAAGGAGCCACGCGTTACTAGTAGAATATTTAAAAATGTATCAAGATAAGTTTGATTGGGATGCATGGGTGAAATGCGCCATATTTTCATATAATACTTCGACACACGCAGCTCATGAATTTACCCCCATGAATTAGTTTTCGGTAGAAAGGCTAGACTTCCGTCAGAATTTGAAAACAAAAATATAGAAAAAACATATACAATGTATTTAGATGAACTAATTTTAAAATTAAACAAAACGCAGACAGAAGCTAAGGATCGGTTGTTGCTAGCTAAAGAAAAGTCTAAACGATTATATGACCAAAAATTAAATTCTCAGACATTTCAAGAGGGAGATGAGGTGTATTTGTTAAAAGAATCCCGACACGATAAAATGGATGAACAATACGCAGGGCGGTACAAAATAATTGAATTATATAACGACGTAAATGCTAAAATAGATTTAGGTAATGGACGAACTAAAAGTGTGCATGTAAATAAATTAAAGCGTGCGTTTCTGCGATAAAACATGTAAAATATTCTAAAAAAAAAAAAAGGGGGGGCAGAAAAAAGATAAAATAAAATAAATAGGGTACCCAGGAGAGATGAAAGAGTTGGAGGCATTCACGGCAATAAGAACTTTAAAAGTAATTAATTTCTGTAGAATGTCCCAGCGAAATTTTTACGGTCGTATCTCACTGTACAGAGCGAAAGCAGGGGCTCCATACATCCTTAATTAAAATAAATAATTAATTTAATAAAAATACACACATAAATAAAAAAAAATAATTTTTTTTCATACCATAAATGATTTAAAATTCCATAAAAGGATACACCCTTAATTAAATAATAAAATTCCACAACTAATTAAAAATAAATAAATAAATTTTTTTTATATACGCCATCAACTCTAAAAAAAACAATAGCAGGATGTTGTGAAGCATTTAAAGAAGTGATTGGCTAATGAGTAAAATATCCGGTTCGAATGACGCCGAAATTTGAAATTTTCTCTAGTATAAAATGAATATTTGGATTTAAATTGGAAAGGATTTTTGAATATGCGTTGGAATAGATTGATAAAATAAACATTAAGTTATTGAATTGATTCAAGGTTCGTGTTAGATTATTTCTTTATAAAATAAACACTGTTTTCAATTATTTTCTAAACTCAAAAATGAGGAAGCATCATAATCTGTTATTTTAAAGAAAAATGCAATCATGAAGTGGAAAGTATTTGTTGTTGAATATTGTTATAAAAAAATAGGGCGCGCAAGGCGCGTATGAATTTTGCTTGTTAATAAAAAAAATAAATAATTTTTAATTATTTAGATTCCACCAAATGCATCATTAATTAAAATAAATAATTATTAATAATATGATTTCCATAAAAATATACTATTAATTTTTAATTAATAATTAGAACAAACGCATGCGGAGATGAACTGTACTTTGCATACAAATTTCAAAGATAAAATTTATAGTAATATGCAATAAAATAAAAAATAAACAACCGTTACATTTCCATACATATAGTTATAGCTGTGGCAGCTATGATAACGCTGCTGACCAATCTAAATATAAAAGAAGGCGCGGAAATTTGAATTCGTATAAGTATAGCACGAAAACTAAAACGCGAACCATGGGATCGCGTTTTTTATAAGGGGGACTGTAAGGAACTAGCGTTCCTTGGAATACAAAATGGATGCAAACCGACCTTTAAGCCCCTTTTGCAATGGGAGCAATCGATCGAACCCTTTTACACTACTCATTCATGCGTATTGCTAACATGAGAATAAACCTTATGATTCGTGGAAATGATTGGAAATAATAATAATAGGTTAAAAATTATAACAAATACGGAGATTATTATTAATAATACTACAAATGCTATTAAAATCTTGGGAATAATTGATGTTCTGATAATCATTTAAATAACAGAAGCAACGCTGTCATAATTTCAGGTTAAGAAACAACCGTATAATAATAATTAACAAATCATGAGCATCACCGTCGCTGATAATTAACTGTTAAAATATAAAGCTTATAATTATTTAAGAATGCGCGGTATTGTATAGCAAACGTTGCGCGACGTATAATCGAAGGATAATAACGTTGTGCAACGTTGTGTAAATAAACAAATATAATAACTAAAAATAGTTAAGGAGTTGATTAGCAACAATCATCATAACCGACCAGGAATTTAATAATATTAATAACAATAATTTATCACAAGAGCTAAAGATAAACAATAAAACGCAAGTATAGATAATTAACAACAAATTTAAAAACAATCTCGAGTTATTCGGATAATTGGCTATTCTTGGAGGTACTGACGTGTAATAACAACAATTGTTTATAATTAAGTAGTTTTCCGGGACAATAGTAACCAAACGAATGATTAATATCATTTGCAATAAATAAATAAAGCCATTATTATGCAATTATCAACGGTATTTACTAGAAATTAGGAGTTGTGTAATAAAACGTAATTTGAACATACAATTAATTAATAATATCATAACTATTGGTTTATTAATTAATAATGTTAATGGTACTGATAAATAATACTAAAAATAATTGCAATTTGATAGACAATTAAGACAACATGCAACAATGTTATGCAACGTATAGTTAATAATGATAACATATAAACCTAACTTGAGAGGTTAATAAAGATTAATTAAAACAATTAAACTGAGTAATTAATAAAGTTATTAGCGATAGTTTATCAGTTAGTTAACAATTTATTGTTTTAAGCACTTTTCATTAATAAATTGAGATCATTATGATTAATAAGGAAGAGACCGGATAAATAAATAAAGTAACGATAAATTACCGGTGATACAAGTTGCATAATATGTTGATTAATACTATTATTAATAATACGTCATTAAACGTAATCTAACATACATGACAATCTGTTGCAGAGTATTCTAACGGACATTTTATTCCAAGAACCCCTAGGTAGTAAACAATTCCATGAAATTACGTAATAGGTAACTGGCCAAAAGGGAACCAATAAGAGAAGCAGTATCTCCTACCACAGAAGAAGGGGCGGAGCCTCCTTTCAGATTTTGACGTCCTACAGCACTTCCACAGACTATAGATGTATCTCAAGTTTTTACCACCAGAGGGAGAGGGATCATCCTCAACGGCTTTCAGGTCCGCGCTCACCATATAAAGGGAGCCCAGTATACCGACGGGCAGTCTCGCTTAGAGAAATAATCCAATCTTGTACCTATCAGCACCCACGTATCTTCAAGAATTACGCTGAATATATATAGTTATATCAAGATCAGCGCATTTTCAACGATTTTATATCAAGTTTCAACAGTTTTCATCAAGTGTTAACTGTTAACAAGTATTAACAAGTTTCAACAATCTTCAACGAGTTTCAACAAGTTTGAACGAGCTTTAACCAGTTTCAACGAGTTTGGACGAGTTTCGAGAAGTTTCAACGAGTCATCAACCAGTTTCAATTACTTCGACGATCTTTCGACAAGTCAACTGCATTCAACAACAACAAGTTAACAACAACGAAAGGATCAACAACCTCACCAATCAGAGGAGGGAGAGCTGTCCTGCCCAAGGTTTTTGAGGCTGTGGTTTTCCTTGGGACTTCAGGGTGAATACCAGGACAACGGGTGATTGAAGTTGGGTCCACGGCCGTCCATATCGAAGGAAGAGCCCCAATCAACACCGAATCCAACGGATAAATCAGATAACATATAAATATATATATATTTGCAAATCGTCTCGTCATTAAGTCGATTAAGAGATTCGAGTCATAATAGCGAATTTAAAGATAGATAATTTACAAATTAATTCACTCTTTATAATTAACTCTGTGTTCTAAAGAATAACGAATTAGATACGATTTTAAGAAGTTAAGATTATTAAAATTATTAAGATCAATTAATATAAATTAGACTTTATTTTAAATATTTCAAATCATAATATCTAAATTCAAGGATAAATAATTTAAAGTATAAATCAATTAACTCTGTATTTTGATAGCATAATAAGGTAGATAAGTCTTTGAGAATTTAAGATATAAGATTAGTAAGATTACTTAATATAAATACGTAATAAATTCTCTTTATTAATTTCAATTAAGGATCTTGAATCGCAATAACAAATTCAATTCATTCAATTAACTTTTATATTAATTTTCGTACTTTTTACATAGCATCTAGTAAAAGATAGATAAGATTTTAAGTTAACCAGTTAATAATTAATAATTTTATGTAATAACTAATACCATCCACGAATGTAACATCAATTATATCTTTGATTAATTTTATTTAAATTTATATTTGTGCATAAGACGATAGCGTAGCCTTTAAATCAAAATTCAAGTATAAAATAACAATTTATGTCACTTAATTTATAATTTGAGAAAGTGTAATAAATTTATTTCTCGTGCTATTTGTACTTTTGTACTTAATTGGACGACGATCCCACTACCTATATAAAACCCTAGGGCCATTCTAGAATTTCATTTGTCAAATATTACATTCGCTTGCCGTTCTATATTAAAGACTTTAGTTTATGGCCACTGGGTTCGTAACATTTTGGTGACAGCGGTGGGATTGTCCAAGATAGCATTGGAAATAATAAATAATTATTAATTGGAATAGATATAAGTACATAAGGTTAACTGGAATAACTCGGTATATTTTTTTACGGTTGATCGATTGCATTCATAGATTTAAGATTTAAGTTGCGATTTAGTTATAAAAATGATTGAAAATAGTGGAAATATTAACTCAACCGTTGCTATCCATCCGGGACCAAGCACTCAACCTACCCACGTTAATAACAACTCTTTAGAATTGTCTAAATCACTCTCTAGAATCACTAATAGAATTGATTCAGATACCGAACAACAAAACCCGCTTCATCCCGAGGTCGCGAGGACCGCGGTGGGGGGAGCCTATTAAGATGTACTAAACTTAATGGATTTTAATACTGATGTAATCGGTTTTAATACATGTAATCTCTCTGCGGGATTAGCTATCGATCCTTTTTTTATCGGGAATAGTCTTAATCCAATTTAATACGGTTTATTTAATGGGTTTTAATACTATTCAATCAACTTTAATACCAACAATTATTTTTGTATCATAAACTTTAATCTGTTTTAATACATACTTGAAAGAAATCCTTTTAATCTAATACTATTTAATACAACATAAATTAGATAATAATCTGGATATTTTTAATCTGATTTAATACTAAAAAGCTAACAAGAATTAATACATTGGAATACATACATTTAAATATAAAAATCTGATGGTGAAAATTAGCGTACTTTCTTGAGTCAAATACAGTTTTAATTAACATTCAATTTTGGGTATTCGTTTAATTAAATCATTTATAATGTAATCTGTTTTAATACGGAAAGAATGTTATATTGGAATCAATTTGTTTTAATATATTATATTTAATATAAAATTTTCAAAATAATAAATTCATTTCATAATTTATTCTGTTAATCACGTAGTTGCACCGGTCTAACATAGGCTTTGTATCTTTGGTAGGAGTCCGGAGTCATTGCCTTCCCAAAACCAATTTAATATTTGTGAAGTAAATTTAAATAATAGTGATAATAATTCAAATAGTTATAAAAAGACTTCGGGGATAGTAAAGTAAAAATATTTCAGTAAATCAGTTTATCAGGGAATGCAGAGACGCCGAACGTTTTATAAATCCAAATGATAGGGAATAATGAAATTGGGTTGATTTTGAGGTTCACATCGCCTTAATGGTAAAAATATTTCAGTAAATCAGTTTATCAGGGAATGCAGAGACGCCGAACATTTTATAAATCCAAATGATAGGGAATTTTTCGTTAAATTGTAGTAAAATCCAGGGTAACCGGAAACGCTTAAGCCTATTTACAATTTAAGACATTTCCTAACGTAGAACTATTCGTATACATGGATGATACAGTAGTTTATGCAGTATCGATTGTAGAGCATACTAGAAAAATGAGAAAATTATTTGGTCGTTTAAAAACAGCGGGATTAACCTTGCAGCCCGAGAAATATCTTTTTCTAAGAAAGAAAGTAACGTACTTAGGGCACATAATTTCAAAGAAGGGAGTTAAACTAGATCCCAAGAATATCGAGGCTGTCATGAAATTCCCTAGACTTAAAATCGCGAAAACATAAAACAATTCTTGGGATTAGTAGGCTTCTATAGACACTTTATTCCTGATTTTTCAAAAATTGCGAAGCCTTTAACAAACTTATTAAAAGGGGGAATACCTTTCATTTGGGGTGATAATCAGGAGAGGGCGTTTGAAAAGTTAAAACAAATTTTATGTACTGAGCCTTTGTTGCGATACCCTGATTTCAATGAGCCATTTATATTAACAACTGATGCCACAGATTATGCCTCGGGGGCTATTCTTAGTCAAGGAAAGATAGGAAAAGACCCACTAATTGCTTATGCTTCGCGAACACTAAACGATACGGAAATAAAATACACAACCACTGAAAAGGAGTTATTGGCTGTAGTATTCGCTATTTATCACTTTAGACCTTATTTATTTGGAAGGAAGTTTACCTTAGTAACTGATCACCGCGTTTTAGTTTGGCTTCGCAAAATTAAAAAAAAAAAAAAACCCAATTGCACGAATTGTACGACGGGAACTTAAATTAAGGGAGTATCATTTTAACGTGGAACATAGATCCAGAAGAGTAAGCGCAAACGCAGACGCATTATCACGAAATCCTGTTTTAACTTTGATAACTGATGAATTAAATTCAAATTGCAATGAATTGACAGACTCAGAACATATAATATCAGAAACATTTATAGAAAAGGTATTCTTGATTGCCGATAAAAAGGGAAACTGGTTGGATCGGGATTCGCTAGAACCGGCCCGCGGTCCTCAGGTACCGGAGGACGGCGTGGATCGGCCTGCGGATGTCGAACCATCAGGATCTCATGAACTAACACGCATGAATAATGGCTTGCATGGCATGATTGAACAGGAAAGAGAATACGAAAGAAATGAAAGTAACAGACCCAGCACGCATGATGCTGTCGTGGGACAGCATTGTGCTTCTCACCAGGGGGTTACCCCTGCAGACACATCAGCGATGACTGCCGAAAGTGAAAAAGAGCCAGAGCCTCTGACGGTTCCCTCACGGGACAGCATTGAGCTTCCCACCGGGGCCGCCATACCCCGGGAGTTGTGTCAGAGGTATCTGAAGAGGCGAAGTACTCTTGCCAGCAGAGTTGAGCTCGCGGGACAGCATTGTGCTTCCACCAGGGGGTAACCTTGGCAGAGTCAACGCAAAAACCCTCGTGCGGTGGCCAACACCTTCAGTGGTATCAAGAAACCCCGACGAGCGAACGAAATCACCGCGAATTAAGCCGCCTACACGGCGTACTCACCCGTCTCACGGGACAGCATTGTGCTTCCCACCGGGGCCGCCATACCCCGGGAGATCGAATGAAAACGCCTGTCGGTGGCCAACACCTTCAGTGGTATCAAGAAACCCCGACGGGCGCAACGACAATTACAGCTGGTGGCCAACGCCTTCAGTGGCATCAAGAAATCCCAGCAGGAGTAAGTGCTGGCAAGGGGCCTAACGAACAAATAACAAAAGCAAAACAAAATAAGAGACAGAGAATTGACAAAGAGACAAATGAAACAAACGAATCGGAAATCAAGACGATTGCAAAAGATTATAATCTCAAAGAAACAAATAACGATTGCACAACCATAACGAACAAAAATGAAAATGATTCTGATAAAGTCAAGGATAATCTAACAAATATGATAATTGATAATGATTTTGATAAAGCTAATAACGGTTTAACGAATATGATAATTGATAACGAATCTGATAAAGTAACAAACAGTTTAACAAACAAAATAATGAATAATGAGTCTGACACTTCAAACAATTTTGAAGTAAAAAATGATAATGCTAGTCTGACAGAAATGATAATTGATGACGATATATGTAACGATAACATTGGGTTAACAAGCAATAATGATTTTAAAGATGACCAAATAAACGATAAAATTGATAATGATGATGAAACCGATAGTGCGTCTGACGAAAGCGACCAAGAACTCGATGAAATTAAAATAATAAATATGATAATTTGTAATAATAAACCGGTAGAATCAAATTTAACAATTGAAGAAAGATGTTATTTATTTACAATAGATCACGTTTTATTTTCGAGAGATCAATTAACTATGAGAAAAGATAATATAGCGCATTTTATATCAATTGATTGCAAAATTTGTTCAGAAGTATGCCGACAATTGGTGGACGAAGGTTACATAAATTTAGAACTTATAAAAAACGAAAATTTAGAAATGGGATATGTAGTGCAAACCGGTTTATCTAATGGGAAATTGGTATATTCGATAATAGCAAAAGAACGATATGACGAATTACTAAAAATAGAAAATGTAATAAACGGATTAGAGTCATTACGAAATAGTATGATAGGGGAAAACACAAAATCGGCTAGTATTGCTAAAAATGGAGACGGTTTAGAAATATTACATTGGTTACCCATCGAACATAACATACGAGCTCATTGGGATGAGGGAGACCAACAAATCACAATTTGTACCGGAGAAGTCATCGAACCCCCAATTGAGGACCGTTCAAAAATTTTATCTGAAGCCCATGACTCCGCCGTAGAAGGGCATAAGGGTATCTACAAAACTTATAAGCGAATTCGCGATCAATATTTTTGGCCGGGAATGAAAGAGGATATTATTAATTATGTAAAAACTTGCGAAAACTGTCAGAGGAAAAAGCTAGTAAGAATAAAAACAAGGCAACCTATGAAAATTATAACAACTCTTTCGGAGGCTTTCGAGGTATTAGAAATGGACATTGTAGGTCCTTTGCCTGTGACGAATAATGGTAACAAATACTTACTTACAATGCAATGTAATTTAACAAAATACTCAGACGCAATCCCTCTATCAGACATAACCTCCGAAACGGTTGCAGTAGCCTTCGCTCGCGAATTTATTTGTAGATTCGGTTGCCCCCAAATTATAAAGACGGATCAAGGAAGTAACTTTCAAAGTAAATTGTTTAAAAATTTCGCGAAAATCTTCAAAATAAAACAATACAAATCAACCGCTTTTAGGCCCGAAACCATGGGATCATTGGAAAGGAGCCACGCGTTACTAGTAGAATATTTAAAAATGTATCAAGATAAGTTTGATTGGGATGCATGGGTGAAATGCGCCATATTTTCATATAATACTTCGACACACGCAGCTCATGAATTTACCCCCATGAATTAGTTTTCGGTAGAAAGGCTAGACTTCCGTCAGAATTTGAAAACAAAAATATAGAAAAAACATATACAATGTATTTAGATGAACTAATTTTAAAATTAAACAAAACGCAGACAGAAGCTAAGGATCGGTTGTTGCTAGCTAAAGAAAAGTCTAAACGATTATATGACCAAAAATTAAATTCTCAGACATTTCAAGAGGGAGATGAGGTGTATTTGTTAAAAGAATCCCGACACGATAAAATGGATGAACAATACGCAGGGCGGTACAAAATAATTGAATTATATAACGACGTAAATGCTAAAATAGATTTAGGTAATGGACGAACTAAAAGTGTGCATGTAAATAAATTAAAGCGTGCGTTTCTGCGATAAAACATGTAAAATATTCTAAAAAAAAAAAAGGGGGGGCAGAAAAAAGATAAAATAAAATAAATAGGGTACCCAGGAGAGATGAAAGAGTTGGAGGCATTCACGGCAATAAGAACTTTAAAAGTAATTAATTTCTGTAGAATGTCCCAGCGAAATTTTTACGGTCGTATCTCACTGTACAGAGCGAAAGCAGGGGCTCCATACATCCTTAATTAAAATAAATAATTAATTTAATAAAAATACACACATAAATAAAAAAAAATAATTTTTTTTCATACCATAAATGATTTAAAATTCCATAAAAGGATACACCCTTAATTAAATAATAAAATTCCACAACTAATTAAAAATAAATAAATAAATTTTTTTTTTATATACGCCATCAACTCTAAAAAAAACAATAGCAGGATGTTGTGAAGCATTTAAAGAAGTGATTGGCTAATGAGTAAAATATCCGGTTCGAATGACGCCGAAATTTGAAATTTTCTCTAGTATAAAATGAATATTTGGATTTAAATTGGAAAGGATTTTTGAATATGCGTTGGAATAGATTGATAAAATAAACATTAAGTTATTGAATTGATTCAAGGTTCGTGTTAGATTATTTCTTTATAAAATAAACACTGTTTTCAATTATTTTCTAAACTCAAAAATGAGGAAGCATCATAATCTGTTATTTTAAAGAAAAATGCAATCATGAAGTGGAAAGTATTTGTTGTTGAATATTGTTATAAAAAAAATAGGGCGCGCAAGGCGCGTATGAATTTTGCTTGTTAATAAAAAAAATAAATAATTTTTAATTATTTAGATTCCACCAAATGCATCATTAATTAAAATAAATAATTATTAATAATATGATTTCCATAAAAATATACTATTAATTTTTAATTAATAATTAGAACAAACGCATGCGGAGATGAACTGTACTTTGCATACAAATTTCAAAGATAAAATTTATAGTAATATGCAATAAAATAAAAAATAAACAACCGTTACATTTCCATACATATAGTTATAGCTGTGGCAGCTATGATAACGCTGCTGACCAATCTAAATATAAAAGAAGGCGCGGAAATTTGAATTCGTATAAGTATAGCACGAAAACTAAAACGCGAACCATGGGATCGCGTTTTTTATAAGGGGGGCTGTAAGGAACTAGCGTTCCTTGGAATACAAAATGGATGCAAACCGACCTTTAAGCCCCTTTTGCAATGGGAGCAATCGATCGAACCCTTTTACACTACTCATTCATGCGTATTGCTAACATGAGAATAAACCTTATGATTCGTGGAAATGATTGGAAATAATAATAATAGGTTAAAAATTATAACAAATACGGAGATTATTATTAATAATACTACAAATGCTATTAAAATCTTGGGAATAATTGATGTTCTGATAATCATTTAAATAACAGAAGCAACGCTGTCATAATTTCAGGTTAAGAAACAACCGTATAATAATAATTAACAAATCATGAGCATCACCGTCGCTGATAATTAACTGTTAAAATATAAAGCTTATAATTATTTAAGAATGCGCGGTATTGTATAGCAAACGTTGCGCGACGTATAATCGAAGGATAATAACGTTGTGCAACGTTGTGTAAATAAACAAATATAATAACTAAAAATAGTTAAGGAGTTGATTAGCAACAATCATCATAACCGACCAGGAATTTAATAATATTAATAACAATAATTTATCACAAGAGCTAAAGATAAACAATAAAACGCAAGTATAGATAATTAACAACAAATTTAAAAACAATCTCGAGTTATTCGGATAATTGGCTATTCTTGGAGGTACTGACGTGTAATAACAACAATTGTTTATAATTAAGTAGTTTTCCGGGACAATAGTAACCAAACGAATGATTAATATCATTTGCAATAAATAAATAAAGCCATTATTATGCAATTATCAACGGTATTTACTAGAAATTAGGAGTTGTGTAATAAAACGTAATTTGAACATACAATTAATTAATAATATCATAACTATTGGTTTATTAATTAATAATGTTAATGGTACTGATAAATAATACTAAAAATAATTGCAATTTGATAGACAATTAAGACAACATGCAACAATGTTATGCAACGTATAGTTAATAATGATAACATATAAACCTAACTTGAGAGGTTAATAAAGATTAATTAAAACAATTAAACTGAGTAATTAATAAAGTTATTAGCGATAGTTTATCAGTTAGTTAACAATTTATTGTTTTAAGCACTTTTCATTAATAAATTGAGATCATTATGATTAATAAGGAAGAGACCGGATAAATAAATAAAGTAACGATAAATTACCGGTGATACAAGTTGCATAATATGTTGATTAATACTATTATTAATAATACGTCATTAAACGTAATCTAACATACATGACAATCTGTTGCAGAGTATTCTAACGGACATTTTATTCCAAGAACCCCTAGGTAGTAAACAATTCCATGAAATTACGTAATAGGTAACTGGCCAAAAGGGGAACCAATAAGAGAAGCAGTATCTCCTACCACAGAAGAAGGGGGCGGAGCCTCCTTTCAGATTTTGACGTCCTACAGCACTTCCACAGACTATAGATGTATCTCAAGTTTTTACCACCAGAGGGAGAGGGATCATCCTCAACGGCTTTCAGGTCCGCGCTCACCATATAAAAGGGAGCCCAGTATACCGACGGGCAGTCTCGCTTAGAGAAATAATCCAATCTTGTACCTATCAGCACCCACGTATCTTCAAGAATTACGCTGAATATATATAGTTATATCAAGATCAGCGCATTTTCAACGATTTTATATCAAGTTTCAACAGTTTTCATCAAGTGTTAACTGTTAACAAGTATTAACAAGTTTCAACAATCTTCAACGAGTTTCAACAAGTTTGAACGAGCTTTAACCAGTTTCAACGAGTTTGGACGAGTTTCGAGAAGTTTCAACGAGTCATCAACCAGTTTCAATTACTTCGACGATCTTTCGACAAGTCAACTGCATTCAACAACAACAAGTTAACAACAACGAAAGGATCAACAACCTCACCAATCAGAGGAGGGAGAGCTGTCCTGCCCAAGGTTTTTGAGGCTGTGGTTTTCCTTGGGACTTCAGGGTGAATACCAGGACAACGGGTGATTGAAGTTGGGTCCACGGCCGTCCATATCGAAGGAAGAGCCCCAATCAACACCGAATCCAACGGATAAATCAGATAACATATAAATATATATATATTTGCAAATCGTCTCGTCATTAAGTCGATTAAGAGATTCGAGTCATAATAGCGAATTTAAAGATAGATAATTTACAAATTAATTCACTCTTTATAATTAACTCTGTGTTCTAAAGAATAACGAATTAGATACGATTTTAAGAAGTTAAGATTATTAAAATTATTAAGATCAATTAATATAAATTAGACTTTATTTTAAATATTTCAAATCATAATATCTAAATTCAAGGATAAATAATTTAAAGTATAAATCAATTAACTCTGTATTTTGATAGCATAATAAGGTAGATAAGTCTTTGAGAATTTAAGATATAAGATTAGTAAGATTACTTAATATAAATACGTAATAAATTCTCTTTATTAATTTCAATTAAGGATCTTGAATCGCAATAACAAATTCAATTCATTCAATTAACTTTTATATTAATTTTCGTACTTTTTACATAGCATCTAGTAAAAGATAGATAAGATTTTAAGTTAACCAGTTAATAATTAATAATTTTATGTAATAACTAATACCATCCACGAATGTAACATCAATTATATCTTTGATTAATTTTATTTAAATTTATATTTGTGCATAAGACGATAGCGTAGCCTTTAAATCAAAATTCAAGTATAAAATAACAATTTATGTCACTTAATTTATAATTTGAGAAAGTGTAATAAATTTATTTCTCGTGCTATTTGTACTTTTGTACTTAATTGGACGACGATCCCACTACCTATATAAAACCCTAGGGCCATTCTAGAATTTCATTTGTCAAATATTACATTCGCTTGCCGTTCTATATTAAAGACTTTAGTTTATGGCCACTGGGTTCGTAACATTTTGGTGACAGCGGTGGGATTGTCCAAGATAGCATTGGAAATAATAAATAATTATTAATTGGAATAGATATAAGTACATAAGGTTAACTGGAATAACTCGGTATATTTTTTTTACGGTTGATCGATTGCATTCATAGATTTAAGATTTAAGTTGCGATTTAGTTATAAAAATGATTGAAAATAGTGGAAATATTAACTCAACCGTTGCTATCCATCCGGGACCAAGCACTCAACCTACCCACGTTAATAACAACTCTTTAGAATTGTCTAAATCACTCTCTAGAATCACTAATAGAATTGATTCAGATACCGAACAACAAAACCCGCTTCATCCCGAGGTCGCGAGGACCGCGGTGGGGGGAGCCTATTAAGATGTACTAAACTTAATGGATTTTAATACTGATGTAATCGGTTTTAATACATGTAATCTCTCTGCGGGATTAGCTATCGATCCTTTTTTTTATCGGGAATAGTCTTAATCCAATTTAATACGGTTTATTTAATGGGTTTTAATACTATTCAATCAACTTTAATACCAACAATTATTTTTGTATCATAAACTTTAATCTGTTTTAATACATACTTGAAAGAAATCCTTTTAATCTAATACTATTTAATACAACATAAATTAGATAATAATCTGGATATTTTTAATCTGATTTAATACTAAAAAGCTAACAAGAATTAATACATTGGAATACATACATTTAAATATAAAAATCTGATGGTGAAAATTAGCGTACTTTCTTGAGTCAAATACAGTTTTAATTAACATTCAATTTTGGGTATTCGTTTAATTAAATCATTTATAATGTAATCTGTTTTAATACGGAAAGAATGTTATATTGGAATCAATTTGTTTTAATATATTATATTTAATATAAAATTTTCAAAATAATAAATTCATTTCATAATTTATTCTGTTAATCACGTAGTTGCACCGGTCTAACATAGGCTTTGTATCTTTGGTAGGAGTCCGGAGTCATTGCCTTCCCAAAACCAATTTAATATTTGTGAAGTAAATTTAAATAATAGTGATAATAATTCAAATAGTTATAAAAAGACTTCGGGGATAGTAAAGTAAAAATATTTCAGTAAATCAGTTTATCAGGGAATGCAGAGACGCCGAACGTTTTATAAATCCAAATGATAGGGAATAATGAAATTGGGTTGATTTTGAGGTTCACATCGCCTTAATGGTAAAAATATTTCAGTAAATCAGTTTATCAGGGAATGCAGAGACGCCGAACATTTTATAAATCCAAATGATAGGGAATTTTTCGTTAAATTGTAGTAAAATCCAGGGTAACCGGAAACGCTTAAGCCTATTTACAATTTAAGACATTTCCTAACGTAGAACTATTCGTATACATGGATGATACAGTAGTTTATGCAGTATCGATTGTAGAGCATACTAGAAAAATGAGAAAATTATTTGGTCGTTTAAAAACAGCGGGATTAACCTTGCAGCCCGAGAAATATCTTTTTCTAAGAAAGAAAGTAACGTACTTAGGGCACATAATTTCAAAGAAGGGAGTTAAACTAGATCCCAAGAATATCGAGGCTGTCATGAAATTCCCTAGACTTAAAATCGCGAAAACATAAAACAATTCTTGGGATTAGTAGGCTTCTATAGACACTTTATTCCTGATTTTTCAAAAATTGCGAAGCTATTAACAAATTTATTAAAAGGGGAATACCTTTCATTTGGGGTGATAATCAGGAGAGGGCGTTTGAAAAGTTAAAACAAATTTTATGTACTGAGCCTTTGTTGCGATACCCTGATTTCAATGAGCCATTTATATTAACAACTGATGCCACAGATTATGCCTCGGGGGCTATTCTTAGTCAAGGAAAGATAGGAAAAGACCCACTAATTGCTTATGCTTCGCGAACACTAAACGATACGGAAATAAAATACACAACCACTGAAAAGGAGTTATTGGCTGTAGTATTCGCTATTTATCACTTTAGACCTTATTTATTTGGAAGGAAGTTTACCTTAGTAACTGATCACCGCGTTTTAGTTTGGCTTCGCAAAATTAAAAAAAAAAAAAAAAAACCCAATTGCACGAATTGTACGACGGGAACTTAAATTAAGGGAGTATCATTTTAACGTGGAACATAGATCCAGAAGAGTAAGCGCAAACGCAGACGCATTATCACGAAATCCTGTTTTAACTTTGATAACTGATGAATTAAATTCAAATTGCAATGAATTGACAGACTCAGAACATATAATATCAGAAACATTTATAGAAAAGGTATTCTTGATTGCCGATAAAAAGGGAAACTGGTTGGATCGGGATTCGCTAGAACCGGCCCGCGGTCCTCAGGTACCGGAGGACGGCGTGGATCGGCCTGCGGATGTCGAACCATCAGGATCTCATGAACTAACACGCATGAATAATGGCTTGCATGGCATGATTGAACAGGAAAGAGAATACGAAAGAAATGAAAGTAACAGACCCAGCACGCATGATGCTGTCGTGGGACAGCATTGTGCTTCTCACCAGGGGGTTACCCCTGCAGACACATCAGCGATGACTGCCGAAAGTGAAAAAGAGCCAGAGCCTCTGACGGTTCCCTCACGGGACAGCATTGAGCTTCCCACCGGGGCCGCCATACCCCGGGAGTTGTGTCAGAGGTATCTGAAGAGGCGAAGTACTCTTGCCAGCAGAGTTGAGCTCGCGGGACAGCATTGTGCTTCCCACCAGGGGGTAACCTTGGCAGAGTCAACGCAAAAACCCTCGTGCGGTGGCCAACACCTTCAGTGGTATCAAGAAACCCCGACGAGCGAACGAAATCACCGCGAATTAAGCCGCCTACACGGCGTACTCACCCGTCTCACGGGACAGCATTGTGCTTCCCACCGGGGCCGCCATACCCCGGGAGATCGAATGAAAACGCCTGTCGGTGGCCAACACCTTCAGTGGTATCAAGAAACCCCGACGGGCGCAACGACAATTACAGCTGGTGGCCAACGCCTTCAGTGGCATCAAGAAATCCCAGCAGGAGTAAGTGCTGGCAAGGGGCCTAACGAACAAATAACAAAAGCAAAACAAAATAAGAGACAGAGAATTGACAAAGAGACAAATGAAACAAACGAATCGGAAATCAAGACGATTGCAAAAGATTATAATCTCAAAGAAACAAATAACGATTGCACAACCATAACGAACAAAAATGAAAATGATTCTGATAAAGTCAAGGATAATCTAACAAATATGATAATTGATAATGATTTTGATAAAGCTAATAACGGTTTAACGAATATGATAATTGATAACGAATCTGATAAAGTAACAAACAGTTTAACAAACAAAATAATGAATAATGAGTCTGACACTTCAAACAATTTTGAAGTAAAAAATGATAATGCTAGTCTGACAGAAATGATAATTGATGACGATATATGTAACGATAACATTGGGTTAACAAGCAATAATGATTTTAAAGATGACCAAATAAACGATAAAATTGATAATGATGATGAAACCGATAGTGCGTCTGACGAAAGCGACCAAGAACTCGATGAAATTAAAATAATAAATATGATAATTTGTAATAATAAACCGGTAGAATCAAATTTAACAATTGAAGAAAGATGTTATTTATTTACAATAGATCACGTTTTATTTTCGAGAGATCAATTAACTATGAGAAAAGATAATATAGCGCATTTTATATCAATTGATTGCAAAATTTGTTCAGAAGTATGCCGACAATTGGTGGACGAAGGTTACATAAATTTAGAACTTATAAAAAACGAAAATTTAGAAATGGGATATGTAGTGCAAACCGGTTTATCTAATGGGAAATTGGTATATTCGATAATAGCAAAAGAACGATATGACGAATTACTAAAAATAGAAAATGTAATAAACGGATTAGAGTCATTACGAAATAGTATGATAGGGGAAAACACAAAATCGGCTAGTATTGCTAAAAATGGAGACGGTTTAGAAATATTACATTGGTTACCCATCGAACATAACATACGAGCTCATTGGGATGAGGGAGACCAACAAATCACAATTTGTACCGGAGAAGTCATCGAACCCCCAATTGAGGACCGTTCAAAAATTTTATCTGAAGCCCATGACTCCGCCGTAGAAGGGCATAAGGGTATCTACAAAACTTATAAGCGAATTCGCGATCAATATTTTTGGCCGGGAATGAAAGAGGATATTATTAATTATGTAAAAACTTGCGAAAACTGTCAGAGGAAAAAGCTAGTAAGAATAAAAACAAGGCAACCTATGAAAATTATAACAACTCTTTCGGAGGCTTTCGAGGTATTAGAAATGGACATTGTAGGTCCTTTGCCTGTGACGAATAATGGTAACAAATACTTACTTACAATGCAATGTAATTTAACAAAATACTCAGACGCAATCCCTCTATCAGACATAACCTCCGAAACGGTTGCAGTAGCCTTCGCTCGCGAATTTATTTGTAGATTCGGTTGCCCCCAAATTATAAAGACGGATCAAGGAAGTAACTTTCAAAGTAAATTGTTTAAAAATTTCGCGAAAATCTTCAAAATAAAACAATACAAATCAACCGCTTTTAGGCCCGAAACCATGGGATCATTGGAAAGGAGCCACGCGTTACTAGTAGAATATTTAAAAATGTATCAAGATAAGTTTGATTGGGATGCATGGGTGAAATGCGCCATATTTTCATATAATACTTCGACACACGCAGCTCATGAATTTACCCCCCATGAATTAGTTTTCGGTAGAAAGGCTAGACTTCCGTCAGAATTTGAAAACAAAAATATAGAAAAAACATATACAATGTATTTAGATGAACTAATTTTAAAATTAAACAAAACGCAGACAGAAGCTAAGGATCGGTTGTTGCTAGCTAAAGAAAAGTCTAAACGATTATATGACCAAAAATTAAATTCTCAGACATTTCAAGAGGGAGATGAGGTGTATTTGTTAAAAGAATCCCGACACGATAAAATGGATGAACAATACGCAGGGCGGTACAAAATAATTGAATTATATAACGACGTAAATGCTAAAATAGATTTAGGTAATGGACGAACTAAAAGTGTGCATGTAAATAAATTAAAGCGTGCGTTTCTGCGATAAAACATGTAAAATATTCTAAAAAAAAAAAAGGGGGGGCAGAAAAAAGATAAAATAAAATAAATAGGGTACCCAGGAGAGATGAAAGAGTTGGAGGCATTCACGGCAATAAGAACTTTAAAAGTAATTAATTTCTGTAGAATGTCCCAGCGAAATTTTTACGGTCGTATCTCACTGTACAGAGCGAAAGCAGGGGCTCCATACATCCTTAATTAAAATAAATAATTAATTTAATAAAAATACACACATAAATAAAAAAAAATAATTTTTTTTCATACCATAAATGATTTAAAATTCCATAAAAGGATACACCCTTAATTAAATAATAAAATTCCACAACTAATTAAAAATAAATAAATAAATTTTTTTTTATATACGCCATCAACTCTAAAAAAAACAATAGCAGGATGTTGTGAAGCATTTAAAGAAGTGATTGGCTAATGAGTAAAATATCCGGTTCGAATGACGCCGAAATTTGAAATTTTCTCTAGTATAAAATGAATATTTGGATTTAAATTGGAAAGGATTTTTGAATATGCGTTGGAATAGATTGATAAAATAAACATTAAGTTATTGAATTGATTCAAGGTTCGTGTTAGATTATTTCTTTATAAAATAAACACTGTTTTCAATTATTTTCTAAACTCAAAAATGAGGAAGCATCATAATCTGTTATTTTAAAGAAAAATGCAATCATGAAGTGGAAAGTATTTGTTGTTGAATATTGTTATAAAAAAAATAGGGCGCGCAAGGCGCGTATGAATTTTGCTTGTTAATAAAAAAAATAAATAATTTTTAATTATTTAGATTCCACCAAATGCATCATTAATTAAAATAAATAATTATTAATAATATGATTTCCATAAAAATATACTATTAATTTTTAATTAATAATTAGAACAAACGCATGCGGAGATGAACTGTACTTTGCATACAAATTTCAAAGATAAAATTTATAGTAATATGCAATAAAATAAAAAATAAACAACCGTTACATTTCCATACATATAGTTATAGCTGTGGCAGCTATGATAACGCTGCTGACCAATCTAAATATAAAAGAAGGCGCGGAAATTTGAATTCGTATAAGTATAGCACGAAAACTAAAACCCCAACCATGGGACCGCGTTTTTTATAAGGGCAGGACTGTAAGGAACTAGCCTTTCTTGGAATACAAAATGGATGCAAACCGACCTTTAAGCCCCTTTTGCAATGGGAGCAATCGATCGAACCCTTTTACACTACTCATTCATGCGTATTGCTAACATGAGAATAAACCTTATGATTCGTGGAAATGATTGGAAATAATAATAATAGGTTAAAAATTATAACAAATACGGAGATTATTATTAATAATACTACAAATGCTATTAAAATCTTGGGAATAATTGATGTTCTGATAATCATTTAAATAACAGAAGCAACGCTGTCATAATTTCAGGTTAAGAAACAACCGTATAATAATAATTAACAAATCATGAGCATCACCGTCGCTGATAATTAACTGTTAAAATATAAAGCTTATAATTATTTAAGAATGCGCGGTATTGTATAGCAAACGTTGCGCGACGTATAATCGAAGGATAATAACGTTGTGCAACGTTGTGTAAATAAACAAATATAATAACTAAAAATAGTTAAGGAGTTGATTAGCAACAATCATCATAACCGACCAGGAATTTAATAATATTAATAACAATAATTTATCACAAGAGCTAAAGATAAACAATAAAACGCAAGTATAGATAATTAACAACAAATTTAAAAACAATCTCGAGTTATTCGGATAATTGGCTATTCTTGGAGGTACTGACGTGTAATAACAACAATTGTTTATAATTAAGTAGTTTTCCGGGACAATAGTAACCAAACGAATGATTAATATCATTTGCAATAAATAAATAAAGCCATTATTATGCAATTATCAACGGTATTTACTAGAAATTAGGAGTTGTGTAATAAAACGTAATTTGAACATACAATTAATTAATAATATCATAACTATTGGTTTATTAATTAATAATGTTAATGGTACTGATAAATAATACTAAAAATAATTGCAATTTGATAGACAATTAAGACAACATGCAACAATGTTATGCAACGTATAGTTAATAATGATAACATATAAACCTAACTTGAGAGGTTAATAAAGATTAATTAAAACAATTAAACTGAGTAATTAATAAAGTTATTAGCGATAGTTTATCAGTTAGTTAACAATTTATTGTTTTAAGCACTTTTCATTAATAAATTGAGATCATTATGATTAATAAGGAAGAGACCGGATAAATAAATAAAGTAACGATAAATTACCGGTGATACAAGTTGCATAATATGTTGATTAATACTATTATTAATAATACGTCATTAAACGTAATCTAACATACATGACAATCTGTTGCAGAGTATTCTAACGGACATTTTATTCCAAGAACCCCTAGGTAGTAAACAATTCCATGAAATTACGTAATAGGTAACTGGCCAAAAGGGGAACCAATAAGAGAAGCAGTATCTCCTACCACAGAAGAAGGGGCGGAGCCTCCTTTCAGATTTTGACGTCCTACAGCACTTCCACAGACTATAGATGTATCTCAAGTTTTTACCACCAGAGGGAGAGGGATCATCCTCAACGGCTTTCAGGTCCGCGCTCACCATATAAAGGGAGCCCAGTATACCGACGGGCAGTCTCGCTTAGAGAAATAATCCAATCTTGTACCTATCAGCACCCACGTATCTTCAAGAATTACGCTGAATATATATAGTTATATCAAGATCAGCGCATTTTCAACGATTTTATATCAAGTTTCAACAGTTTTCATCAAGTGTTAACTGTTAACAAGTATTAACAAGTTTCAACAATCTTCAACGAGTTTCAACAAGTTTGAACGAGCTTTAACCAGTTTCAACGAGTTTGGACGAGTTTCGAGAAGTTTCAACGAGTCATCAACCAGTTTCAATTACTTCGACGATCTTTCGACAAGTCAACTGCATTCAACAACAACAAGTTAACAACAACGAAAGGATCAACAACCTCACCAATCAGAGGAGGGAGAGCTGTCCTGCCCAAGGTTTTTGAGGCTGTGGTTTTCCTTGGGACTTCAGGGTGAATACCAGGACAACGGGTGATTGAAGTTGGGTCCACGGCCGTCCATATCGAAGGAAGAGCCCCAATCAACACCGAATCCAACGGATAAATCAGATAACATATAAATATATATATATTTGCAAATCGTCTCGTCATTAAGTCGATTAAGAGATTCGAGTCATAATAGCGAATTTAAAGATAGATAATTTACAAATTAATTCACTCTTTATAATTAACTCTGTGTTCTAAAGAATAACGAATTAGATACGATTTTAAGAAGTTAAGATTATTAAAATTATTAAGATCAATTAATATAAATTAGACTTTATTTTAAATATTTCAAATCATAATATCTAAATTCAAGGATAAATAATTTAAAGTATAAATCAATTAACTCTGTATTTTGATAGCATAATAAGGTAGATAAGTCTTTGAGAATTTAAGATATAAGATTAGTAAGATTACTTAATATAAATACGTAATAAATTCTCTTTATTAATTTCAATTAAGGATCTTGAATCGCAATAACAAATTCAATTCATTCAATTAACTTTTATATTAATTTTCGTACTTTTTACATAGCATCTAGTAAAAGATAGATAAGATTTTAAGTTAACCAGTTAATAATTAATAATTTTATGTAATAACTAATACCATCCACGAATGTAACATCAATTATATCTTTGATTAATTTTATTTAAATTTATATTTGTGCATAAGACGATAGCGTAGCCTTTAAATCAAAATTCAAGTATAAAATAACAATTTATGTCACTTAATTTATAATTTGAGAAAGTGTAATAAATTTATTTCTCGTGCTATTTGTACTTTTGTACTTAATTGGACGACGATCCCACTACCTATATAAAACCCTAGGGCCATTCTAGAATTTCATTTGTCAAATATTACATTCGCTTGCCGTTCTATATTAAAGACTTTAGTTTATGGCCACTGGGTTCGTAACATTTTGGTGACAGCGGTGGGATTGTCCAAGATAGCATTGGAAATAATAAATAATTATTAATTGGAATAGATATAAGTACATAAGGTTAACTGGAATAACTCGGTATATTTTTTTACGGTTGATCGATTGCATTCATAGATTTAAGATTTAAGTTGCGATTTAGTTATAAAAATGATTGAAAATAGTGGAAATATTAACTCAACCGTTGCTATCCATCCGGGACCAAGCACTCAACCTACCCACGTTAATAACAACTCTTTAGAATTGTCTAAATCACTCTCTAGAATCACTAATAGAATTGATTCAGATACCGAACAACAAAACCCGCTTCATCCCGAGGTCGCGAGGACCGCGGTGGGGGGAGCCTATTAAGATGTACTAAACTTAATGGATTTTAATACTGATGTAATCGGTTTTAATACATGTAATCTCTCTGCGGGATTAGCTATCGATCCTTTTTTTATCGGGAATAGTCTTAATCCAATTTAATACGGTTTATTTAATGGGTTTTAATACTATTCAATCAACTTTAATACCAACAATTATTTTTGTATCATAAACTTTAATCTGTTTTAATACATACTTGAAAGAAATCCTTTTAATCTAATACTATTTAATACAACATAAATTAGATAATAATCTGGATATTTTTAATCTGATTTAATACTAAAAAGCTAACAAGAATTAATACATTGGAATACATACATTTAAATATAAAAATCTGATGGTGAAAATTAGCGTACTTTCTTGAGTCAAATACAGTTTTAATTAACATTCAATTTTGGGTATTCGTTTAATTAAATCATTTATAATGTAATCTGTTTTAATACGGAAAGAATGTTATATTGGAATCAATTTGTTTTAATATATTATATTTAATATAAAATTTTCAAAATAATAAATTCATTTCATAATTTATTCTGTTAATCACGTAGTTGCACCGGTCTAACATAGGCTTTGTATCTTTGGTAGGAGTCCGGAGTCATTGCCTTCCCAAAACCAATTTAATATTTGTGAAGTAAATTTAAATAATAGTGATAATAATTCAAATAGTTATAAAAAGACTTCGGGGATAGTAAAGTAAAAATATTTCAGTAAATCAGTTTATCAGGGAATGCAGAGACGCCGAACGTTTTATAAATCCAAATGATAGGGAATAATGAAATTGGGTTGATTTTGAGGTTCACATCGCCTTAATGGTAAAAATATTTCAGTAAATCAGTTTATCAGGGAATGCAGAGACGCCGAACATTTTATAAATCCAAATGATAGGGAATTTTTCGTTAAATTGTAGTAAAATCCAGGGTAACCGGAAACGCTTAAGCCTATTTACAATTTAAGACATTTCCTAACGTAGAACTATTCGTATACATGGATGATACAGTAGTTTATGCAGTATCGATTGTAGAGCATACTAGAAAAATGAGAAAATTATTTGGTCGTTTAAAAACAGCGGGATTAACCTTGCAGCCCGAGAAATATCTTTTTCTAAGAAAGAAAGTAACGTACTTAGGGCACATAATTTCAAAGAAGGGAGTTAAACTAGATCCCAAGAATATCGAGGCTGTCATGAAATTCCCTAGACTTAAAATCGCGAAAACATAAAACAATTCTTGGGATTAGTAGGCTTCTATAGACACTTTATTCCTGATTTTTCAAAAATTGCGAAGCCTTTAACAAACTTATTAAAAGGGGAATACCTTTCATTTGGGGTGATAATCAGGAGAGGGCGTTTGAAAAGTTAAAACAAATTTTATGTACTGAGCCTTTGTTGCGATACCCTGATTTCAATGAGCCATTTATATTAACAACTGATGCCACAGATTATGCCTCGGGGGCTATTCTTAGTCAAGGAAAGATAGGAAAAGACCCACTAATTGCTTATGCTTCGCGAACACTAAACGATACGGAAATAAAATACACAACCACTGAAAAGGAGTTATTGGCTGTAGTATTCGCTATTTATCACTTTAGACCTTATTTATTTGGAAGGAAGTTTACCTTAGTAACTGATCACCGCGTTTTAGTTTGGCTTCGCAAAATTAAAAAAAAAAAAACCCAATTGCACGAATTGTACGACGGGAACTTAAATTAAGGGAGTATCATTTTAACGTGGAACATAGATCCAGAAGAGTAAGCGCAAACGCAGACGCATTATCACGAAATCCTGTTTTAACTTTGATAACTGATGAATTAAATTCAAATTGCAATGAATTGACAGACTCAGAACATATAATATCAGAAACATTTATAGAAAAGGTATTCTTGATTGCCGATAAAAAGGAAACTGGTTGGATCGGGATTCGCTAGAACCGGCCCGCGGTCCTCAGGTACCGGAGGACGGCGTGGATCGGCCTGCGGATGTCGAACCATCAGGATCTCATGAACTAACACGCATGAATAATGGCTTGCATGGCATGATTGAACAGGAAAGAGAATACGAAAGAAATGAAAGTAACAGACCCAGCACGCATGATGCTGTCGTGGGACAGCATTGTGCTTCTCACCAGGGGGTTACCCCTGCAGACACATCAGCGATGACTGCCGAAAGTGAAAAAGAGCCAGAGCCTCTGACGGTTCCCTCACGGGACAGCATTGAGCTTCCCACCGGGGCCGCCATACCCCGGGAGTTGTGTCAGAGGTATCTGAAGAGGCGAAGTACTCTTGCCAGCAGAGTTGAGCTCGCGGGACAGCATTGTGCTTCCCACCAGGGGTAACCTTGGCAGAGTCAACGCAAAAACCCTCGTGCGGTGGCCAACACCTTCAGTGGTATCAAGAAACCCCGACGAGCGAACGAAATCACCGCGAATTAAGCCGCCTACACGGCGTACTCACCCGTCTCACGGGACAGCATTGTGCTTCCCACCGGGGCCGCCATACCCCGGGAGATCGAATGAAAACGCCTGTCGGTGGCCAACACCTTCAGTGGTATCAAGAAACCCCGACGGGCGCAACGACAATTACAGCTGGTGGCCAACGCCTTCAGTGGCATCAAGAAATCCCAGCAGGAGTAAGTGCTGGCAAGGGGCCTAACGAACAAATAACAAAAGCAAAACAAAATAAGAGACAGAGAATTGACAAAGAGACAAATGAAACAAACGAATCGGAAATCAAGACGATTGCAAAAGATTATAATCTCAAAGAAACAAATAACGATTGCACAACCATAACGAACAAAAATGAAAATGATTCTGATAAAGTCAAGGATAATCTAACAAATATGATAATTGATAATGATTTTGATAAAGCTAATAACGGTTTAACGAATATGATAATTGATAACGAATCTGATAAAGTAACAAACAGTTTAACAAACAAAATAATGAATAATGAGTCTGACACTTCAAACAATTTTGAAGTAAAAAATGATAATGCTAGTCTGACAGAAATGATAATTGATGACGATATATGTAACGATAACATTGGGTTAACAAGCAATAATGATTTTAAAGATGACCAAATAAACGATAAAATTGATAATGATGATGAAACCGATAGTGCGTCTGACGAAAGCGACCAAGAACTCGATGAAATTAAAATAATAAATATGATAATTTGTAATAATAAACCGGTAGAATCAAATTTAACAATTGAAGAAAGATGTTATTTATTTACAATAGATCACGTTTTATTTTCGAGAGATCAATTAACTATGAGAAAAGATAATATAGCGCATTTTATATCAATTGATTGCAAAATTTGTTCAGAAGTATGCCGACAATTGGTGGACGAAGGTTACATAAATTTAGAACTTATAAAAAACGAAAATTTAGAAATGGGATATGTAGTGCAAACCGGTTTATCTAATGGGAAATTGGTATATTCGATAATAGCAAAAGAACGATATGACGAATTACTAAAAATAGAAAATGTAATAAACGGATTAGAGTCATTACGAAATAGTATGATAGGGGAAAACACAAAATCGGCTAGTATTGCTAAAAATGGAGACGGTTTAGAAATATTACATTGGTTACCCATCGAACATAACATACGAGCTCATTGGGATGAGGGAGACCAACAAATCACAATTTGTACCGGAGAAGTCATCGAACCCCCAATTGAGGACCGTTCAAAAATTTTATCTGAAGCCCATGACTCCGCCGTAGAAGGGCATAAGGGTATCTACAAAACTTATAAGCGAATTCGCGATCAATATTTTTGGCCGGGAATGAAAGAGGATATTATTAATTATGTAAAAACTTGCGAAAACTGTCAGAGGAAAAAGCTAGTAAGAATAAAAACAAGGCAACCTATGAAAATTATAACAACTCTTTCGGAGGCTTTCGAGGTATTAGAAATGGACATTGTAGGTCCTTTGCCTGTGACGAATAATGGTAACAAATACTTACTTACAATGCAATGTAATTTAACAAAATACTCAGACGCAATCCCTCTATCAGACATAACCTCCGAAACGGTTGCAGTAGCCTTCGCTCGCGAATTTATTTGTAGATTCGGTTGCCCCCAAATTATAAAGACGGATCAAGGAAGTAACTTTCAAAGTAAATTGTTTAAAAATTTCGCGAAAATCTTCAAAATAAAACAATACAAATCAACCGCTTTTAGGCCCGAAACCATGGGATCATTGGAAAGGAGCCACGCGTTACTAGTAGAATATTTAAAAATGTATCAAGATAAGTTTGATTGGGATGCATGGGTGAAATGCGCCATATTTTCATATAATACTTCGACACACGCAGCTCATGAATTTACCCCCATGAATTAGTTTTCGGTAGAAAGGCTAGACTTCCGTCAGAATTTGAAAACAAAAATATAGAAAAAACATATACAATGTATTTAGATGAACTAATTTTAAAATTAAACAAAACGCAGACAGAAGCTAAGGATCGGTTGTTGCTAGCTAAAGAAAAGTCTAAACGATTATATGACCAAAAATTAAATTCTCAGACATTTCAAGAGGGAGATGAGGTGTATTTGTTAAAAGAATCCCGACACGATAAAATGGATGAACAATACGCAGGGCGGTACAAAATAATTGAATTATATAACGACGTAAATGCTAAAATAGATTTAGGTAATGGACGAACTAAAAGTGTGCATGTAAATAAATTAAAGCGTGCGTTTCTGCGATAAAACATGTAAAATATTCTAAAAAAAAAAAAGTGAGTGCAGAAAAAAAATAAAATAAAATAAATAGGGTACCCAGGAGAGATGAAAGAGTTGGAGGCATTCACGGCAATAAGAACTTTAAAAGTAATTAATTTCTGTAGAATGTCCCAGCGAAATTTTTACGGTCGTATCTCACTGTACAGAGCGAAAGCAGGGGCTCCATACATCCTTAATTAAAATAAATAATTAATTTAATAAAAATACACACATAAATAAAAAAAAATAATTTTTTTTCATACAATAAATGATTTAAAATTCCATAAAAGGATACACCCTTAATTAAATAATAAAATTCCACAACTAATTAAAAATAAATAAATAAATTTTTTTTTTTTATATACGCCATCAACTCTAAAAAAAACAATAGCAGGATGTTGTGAAGCATTTAAAGAAGTGATTGGCTAATGAGTAAAATATCCGGTTCGAATGACGCCGAAATTTGAAATTTTCTCTAGTATAAAATGAATATTTGGATTTAAATTGGAAAGGATTTTTGAATATGCGTTGGAATAGATTGATAAAATAAACATTAAGTTATTGAATTGATTCAAGGTTCGTGTTAGATTATTTCTTTATAAAATAAACACTGTTTTCAATTATTTTCTAAACTCAAAAATGAGGAAGCATCATAATCTGTTATTTTAAAGAAAAATGCAATCATGAAGTGGAAAGTATTTGTTGTTGAATATTGTTATAAAAAAAATAGGGCGCGCAAGGCGCGTATGAATTTTGCTTGTTAATAAAAAAATAAATAATTTTTAATTATTTAGATTCCACCAAATGCATCATTAATTAAAATAAATAATTATTAATAATATGATTTCCATAAAAATATACTATTAATTTTTAATTAATAATTAGAACAAACGCATGCGGAGATGAACTGTACTTTGCATACAAATTTCAAAGATAAAATTTATAGTAATATGCAATAAAATAAAAAATAAACAACCGTTACATTTCCATACATATAGTTATAGCTGTGGCAGCTATGATAACGCTGCTGACCAATCTAAATATAAAAGAAGGCGCGGAAATTTGAATTCGTATAAGTATAGCACGAAAACTAAAACGCGAACCATGGGATCGCGTTTTTTATAAGGGGGACTGTAAGGAACTAGCGTTCCTTGGAATACAAAATGGATGCAAACCGACCTTTAAGCCCCTTTTGCAATGGGAGCAATCGATCGAACCCTTTTACACTACTCATTCATGCGTATTGCTAACATGAGAATAAACCTTATGATTCGTGGAAATGATTGGAAATAATAATAATAGGTTAAAAATTATAACAAATACGGAGATTATTATTAATAATACTACAAATGCTATTAAAATCTTGGGAATAATTGATGTTCTGATAATCATTTAAATAACAGAAGCAACGCTGTCATAATTTCAGGTTAAGAAACAACCGTATAATAATAATTAACAAATCATGAGCATCACCGTCGCTGATAATTAACTGTTAAAATATAAAGCTTATAATTATTTAAGAATGCGCGGTATTGTATAGCAAACGTTGCGCGACGTATAATCGAAGGATAATAACGTTGTGCAACGTTGTGTAAATAAACAAATATAATAACTAAAAATAGTTAAGGAGTTGATTAGCAACAATCATCATAACCGACCAGGAATTTAATAATATTAATAACAATAATTTATCACAAGAGCTAAAGATAAACAATAAAACGCAAGTATAGATAATTAACAACAAATTTAAAAACAATCTCGAGTTATTCGGATAATTGGCTATTCTTGGAGGTACTGACGTGTAATAACAACAATTGTTTATAATTAAGTAGTTTTCCGGGACAATAGTAACCAAACGAATGATTAATATCATTTGCAATAAATAAATAAAGCCATTATTATGCAATTATCAACGGTATTTACTAGAAATTAGGAGTTGTGTAATAAAACGTAATTTGAACATACAATTAATTAATAATATCATAACTATTGGTTTATTAATTAATAATGTTAATGGTACTGATAAATAATACTAAAAATAATTGCAATTTGATAGACAATTAAGACAACATGCAACAATGTTATGCAACGTATAGTTAATAATGATAACATATAAACCTAACTTGAGAGGTTAATAAAGATTAATTAAAACAATTAAACTGAGTAATTAATAAAGTTATTAGCGATAGTTTATCAGTTAGTTAACAATTTATTGTTTTAAGCACTTTTCATTAATAAATTGAGATCATTATGATTAATAAGGAAGAGACCGGATAAATAAATAAAGTAACGATAAATTACCGGTGATACAAGTTGCATAATATGTTGATTAATACTATTATTAATAATACGTCATTAAACGTAATCTAACATACATGACAATCTGTTGCAGAGTATTCTAACGGACATTTTATTCCAAGAACCCCTAGGTAGTAAACAATTCCATGAAATTACGTAATAGGTAACTGGCCAAAAGGGGAACCAATAAGAGAAGCAGTATCTCCTACCACAGAAGAAGGGGCGGAGCCTCCTTTCAGATTTTGACGTCCTACAGCACTTCCACAGACTATAGATGTATCTCAAGTTTTTACCACCAGAGGGAGAGGGATCATCCTCAACGGCTTTCAGGTCCGCGCTCACCATATAAAAGGGAGCCCAGTATACCGACGGGCAGTCTCGCTTAGAGAAATAATCCAATCTTGTACCTATCAGCACCCACGTATCTTCAAGAATTACGCTGAATATATATAGTTATATCAAGATCAGCGCATTTTCAACGATTTTATATCAAGTTTCAACAGTTTTCATCAAGTGTTAACTGTTAACAAGTATTAACAAGTTTCAACAATCTTCAACGAGTTTCAACAAGTTTGAACGAGCTTTAACCAGTTTCAACGAGTTTGGACGAGTTTCGAGAAGTTTCAACGAGTCATCAACCAGTTTCAATTACTTCGACGATCTTTCGACAAGTCAACTGCATTCAACAACAACAAGTTAACAACAACGAAAGGATCAACAACCTCACCAATCAGAGGAGGGAGAGCTGTCCTGCCCAAGGTTTTTGAGGCTGTGGTTTTCCTTGGGACTTCAGGGTGAATACCAGGACAACGGGTGATTGAAGTTGGGTCCACGGCCGTCCATATCGAAGGAAGAGCCCCAATCAACACCGAATCCAACGGATAAATCAGATAACATATAAATATATATATATTTGCAAATCGTCTCGTCATTAAGTCGATTAAGAGATTCGAGTCATAATAGCGAATTTAAAGATAGATAATTTACAAATTAATTCACTCTTTATAATTAACTCTGTGTTCTAAAGAATAACGAATTAGATACGATTTTAAGAAGTTAAGATTATTAAAATTATTAAGATCAATTAATATAAATTAGACTTTATTTTAAATATTTCAAATCATAATATCTAAATTCAAGGATAAATAATTTAAAGTATAAATCAATTAACTCTGTATTTTGATAGCATAATAAGGTAGATAAGTCTTTGAGAATTTAAGATATAAGATTAGTAAGATTACTTAATATAAATACGTAATAAATTCTCTTTATTAATTTCAATTAAGGATCTTGAATCGCAATAACAAATTCAATTCATTCAATTAACTTTTATATTAATTTTCGTACTTTTTACATAGCATCTAGTAAAAGATAGATAAGATTTTAAGTTAACCAGTTAATAATTAATAATTTTATGTAATAACTAATACCATCCACGAATGTAACATCAATTATATCTTTGATTAATTTTATTTAAATTTATATTTGTGCATAAGACGATAGCGTAGCCTTTAAATCAAAATTCAAGTATAAAATAACAATTTATGTCACTTAATTTATAATTTGAGAAAGTGTAATAAATTTATTTCTCGTGCTATTTGTACTTTTGTACTTAATTGGACGACGATCCCACTACCTATATAAAACCCTAGGGCCATTCTAGAATTTCATTTGTCAAATATTACATTCGCTTGCCGTTCTATATTAAAGACTTTAGTTTATGGCCACTGGGTTCGTAACATTTTGGTGACAGCGGTGGGATTGTCCAAGATAGCATTGGAAATAATAAATAATTATTAATTGGAATAGATATAAGTACATAAGGTTAACTGGAATAACTCGGTATATTTTTTTTACGGTTGATCGATTGCATTCATAGATTTAAGATTTAAGTTGCGATTTAGTTATAAAAATGATTGAAAATAGTGGAAATATTAACTCAACCGTTGCTATCCATCCGGGACCAAGCACTCAACCTACCCACGTTAATAACAACTCTTTAGAATTGTCTAAATCACTCTCTAGAATCACTAATAGAATTGATTCAGATACCGAACAACAAAACCCGCTTCATCCCGAGGTCGCGAGGACCGCGGTGGGGGGAGCCTATTAAGATGTACTAAACTTAATGGATTTTAATACTGATGTAATCGGTTTTAATACATGTAATCTCTCTGCGGGATTAGCTATCGATCCTTTTTTTTATCGGGAATAGTCTTAATCCAATTTAATACGGTTTATTTAATGGGTTTTAATACTATTCAATCAACTTTAATACCAACAATTATTTTTGTATCATAAACTTTAATCTGTTTTAATACATACTTGAAAGAAATCCTTTTAATCTAATACTATTTAATACAACATAAATTAGATAATAATCTGGATATTTTTAATCTGATTTAATACTAAAAAGCTAACAAGAATTAATACATTGGAATACATACATTTAAATATAAAAATCTGATGGTGAAAATTAGCGTACTTTCTTGAGTCAAATACAGTTTTAATTAACATTCAATTTTGGGTATTCGTTTAATTAAATCATTTATAATGTAATCTGTTTTAATACGGAAAGAATGTTATATTGGAATCAATTTGTTTTAATATATTATATTTAATATAAAATTTTCAAAATAATAAATTCATTTCATAATTTATTCTGTTAATCACGTAGTTGCACCGGTCTAACATAGGCTTTGTATCTTTGGTAGGAGTCCGGAGTCATTGCCTTCCCAAAACCAATTTAATATTTGTGAAGTAAATTTAAATAATAGTGATAATAATTCAAATAGTTATAAAAAGACTTCGGGGATAGTAAAGTAAAAATATTTCAGTAAATCAGTTTATCAGGGAATGCAGAGACGCCGAACGTTTTATAAATCCAAATGATAGGGAATAATGAAATTGGGTTGATTTTGAGGTTCACATCGCCTTAATGGTAAAAATATTTCAGTAAATCAGTTTATCAGGGAATGCAGAGACGCCGAACATTTTATAAATCCAAATGATAGGGAATTTTTCGTTAAATTGTAGTAAAATCCAGGGTAACCGGAAACGCTTAAGCCTATTTACAATTTAAGACATTTCCTAACGTAGAACTATTCGTATACATGGATGATACAGTAGTTTATGCAGTATCGATTGTAGAGCATACTAGAAAAATGAGAAAATTATTTGGTCGTTTAAAAACAGCGGGATTAACCTTGCAGCCCGAGAAATATCTTTTTCTAAGAAAGAAAGTAACGTACTTAGGGCACATAATTTCAAAGAAGGGAGTTAAACTAGATCCCAAGAATATCGAGGCTGTCATGAAATTCCCTAGACTTAAAATCGCGAAAACATAAAACAATTCTTGGGATTAGTAGGCTTCTATAGACACTTTATTCCTGATTTTTCAAAAATTGCGAAGCCTTTAACAAACTTATTAAAAGGGGGAATACCTTTCATTTGGGGTGATAATCAGGAGAGGGCGTTTGAAAAGTTAAAACAAATTTTATGTACTGAGCCTTTGTTGCGATACCCTGATTTCAATGAGCCATTTATATTAACAACTGATGCCACAGATTATGCCTCGGGGGCTATTCTTAGTCAAGGAAAGATAGGAAAAGACCCACTAATTGCTTATGCTTCGCGAACACTAAACGATACGGAAATAAAATACACAACCACTGAAAAGGAGTTATTGGCTGTAGTATTCGCTATTTATCACTTTAGACCTTATTTATTTGGAAGGAAGTTTACCTTAGTAACTGATCACCGCGTTTTAGTTTGGCTTCGCAAAATTAAAAAAAAAAAAAACCCAATTGCACGAATTGTACGACGGGAACTTAAATTAAGGGAGTATCATTTTAACGTGGAACATAGATCCAGAAGAGTAAGCGCAAACGCAGACGCATTATCACGAAATCCTGTTTTAACTTTGATAACTGATGAATTAAATTCAAATTGCAATGAATTGACAGACTCAGAACATATAATATCAGAAACATTTATAGAAAAGGTATTCTTGATTGCCGATAAAAAGGGAAACTGGTTGGATCGGGATTCGCTAGAACCGGCCCGCGGTCCTCAGGTACCGGAGGACGGCGTGGATCGGCCTGCGGATGTCGAACCATCAGGATCTCATGAACTAACACGCATGAATAATGGCTTGCATGGCATGATTGAACAGGAAAGAGAATACGAAAGAAATGAAAGTAACAGACCCAGCACGCATGATGCTGTCGTGGGACAGCATTGGCTTCTCACCAGGGGTTACCCCTGCAGACACATCAGCGATGACTGCCGAAAGTGAAAAAGAGCCAGAGCCTCTGACGGTTCCCTCACGGGACAGCATTGAGCTTCCCACCGGGGCCGCCATACCCCGGGAGTTGTGTCAGAGGTATCTGAAGAGGCGAAGTACTCTTGCCAGCAGAGTTGAGCTCGCGGGACAGCATTGTGCTTCCCACCAGGGGGTAACCTTGGCAGAGTCAACGCAAAAACCCTCGTGCGGTGGCCAACACCTTCAGTGGTATCAAGAAACCCCGACGAGCGAACGAAATCACCGCGAATTAAGCCGCCTACACGGCGTACTCACCCGTCTCACGGGACAGCATTGTGCTTCCCACCGGGGCCGCCATACCCCGGGAGATCGAATGAAAACGCCTGTCGGTGGCCAACACCTTCAGTGGTATCAAGAAACCCCGACGGGCGCAACGACAATTACAGCTGGTGGCCAACGCCTTCAGTGGCATCAAGAAATCCCAGCAGGAGTAAGTGCTGGCAAGGGGCCTAACGAACAAATAACAAAAGCAAAACAAAATAAGAGACAGAGAATTGACAAAGAGACAAATGAAACAAACGAATCGGAAATCAAGACGATTGCAAAAGATTATAATCTCAAAGAAACAAATAACGATTGCACAACCATAACGAACAAAAATGAAAATGATTCTGATAAAGTCAAGGATAATCTAACAAATATGATAATTGATAATGATTTTGATAAAGCTAATAACGGTTTAACGAATATGATAATTGATAACGAATCTGATAAAGTAACAAACAGTTTAACAAACAAAATAATGAATAATGAGTCTGACACTTCAAACAATTTTGAAGTAAAAAATGATAATGCTAGTCTGACAGAAATGATAATTGATGACGATATATGTAACGATAACATTGGGTTAACAAGCAATAATGATTTTAAAGATGACCAAATAAACGATAAAATTGATAATGATGATGAAACCGATAGTGCGTCTGACGAAAGCGACCAAGAACTCGATGAAATTAAAATAATAAATATGATAATTTGTAATAATAAACCGGTAGAATCAAATTTAACAATTGAAGAAAGATGTTATTTATTTACAATAGATCACGTTTTATTTTCGAGAGATCAATTAACTATGAGAAAAGATAATATAGCGCATTTTATATCAATTGATTGCAAAATTTGTTCAGAAGTATGCCGACAATTGGTGGACGAAGGTTACATAAATTTAGAACTTATAAAAAACGAAAATTTAGAAATGGGATATGTAGTGCAAACCGGTTTATCTAATGGGAAATTGGTATATTCGATAATAGCAAAAGAACGATATGACGAATTACTAAAAATAGAAAATGTAATAAACGGATTAGAGTCATTACGAAATAGTATGATAGGGGAAAACACAAAATCGGCTAGTATTGCTAAAAATGGAGACGGTTTAGAAATATTACATTGGTTACCCATCGAACATAACATACGAGCTCATTGGGATGAGGGAGACCAACAAATCACAATTTGTACCGGAGAAGTCATCGAACCCCCAATTGAGGACCGTTCAAAAATTTTATCTGAAGCCCATGACTCCGCCGTAGAAGGGCATAAGGGTATCTACAAAACTTATAAGCGAATTCGCGATCAATATTTTTGGCCGGGAATGAAAGAGGATATTATTAATTATGTAAAAACTTGCGAAAACTGTCAGAGGAAAAAGCTAGTAAGAATAAAAACAAGGCAACCTATGAAAATTATAACAACTCTTTCGGAGGCTTTCGAGGTATTAGAAATGGACATTGTAGGTCCTTTGCCTGTGACGAATAATGGTAACAAATACTTACTTACAATGCAATGTAATTTAACAAAATACTCAGACGCAATCCCTCTATCAGACATAACCTCCGAAACGGTTGCAGTAGCCTTCGCTCGCGAATTTATTTGTAGATTCGGTTGCCCCCAAATTATAAAGACGGATCAAGGAAGTAACTTTCAAAGTAAATTGTTTAAAAATTTCGCGAAAATCTTCAAAATAAAACAATACAAATCAACCGCTTTTAGGCCCGAAACCATGGGATCATTGGAAAGGAGCCACGCGTTACTAGTAGAATATTTAAAAATGTATCAAGATAAGTTTGATTGGGATGCATGGGTGAAATGCGCCATATTTTCATATAATACTTCGACACACGCAGCTCATCAATTTACCCCCATGAATTAGTTTTCGGTAGAAAGGCTAGACTTCCGTCAGAATTTGAAAACAAAAATATAGAAAAAACATATACAATGTATTTAGATGAACTAATTTTAAAATTAAACAAAACGCAGACAGAAGCTAAGGATCGGTTGTTGCTAGCTAAAGAAAAGTCTAAACGATTATATGACCAAAAATTAAATTCTCAGACATTTCAAGAGGGAGATGAGGTGTATTTGTTAAAAGAATCCCGACACGATAAAATGGATGAACAATACGCAGGGCGGTACAAAATAATTGAATTATATAACGACGTAAATGCTAAAATAGATTTAGGTAATGGACGAACTAAAAGTGTGCATGTAAATAAATTAAAGCGTGCGTTTCTGCGATAAAACATGTAAAATATTCTAAAAAAAAAAAAAAAGGGGGGCAGAAAAAAGATAAAATAAAATAAATAGGGTACCCAGGAGAGATGAAAGAGTTGGAGGCATTCACGGCAATAAGAACTTTAAAAGTAATTAATTTCTGTAGAATGTCCCAGCGAAATTTTTACGGTCGTATCTCACTGTACAGAGCGAAAGCAGGGGCTCCATACATCCTTAATTAAAATAAATAATTAATTTAATAAAAATACACACATAAATAAAAAAAAATAATTTTTTTCATACCATAAATGATTTAAAATTCCATAAAAGGATACACCCTTAATTAAATAATAAAATTCCACAACTAATTAAAAATAAATAAATAAATTTTTTTTTATATACGCCATCAACTCTAAAAAAAACAATAATAGCAGGATGTTGTGAAGCATTTAAAGAAGTGATTGGCTAATGAGTAAAATATCCGGTTCGAATGACGCCGAAATTTGAAATTTTCTCTAGTATAAAATGAATATTTGGATTTAAATTGGAAAGGATTTTTGAATATGCGTTGGAATAGATTGATAAAATAAACATTAAGTTATTGAATTGATTCAAGGTTCGTGTTAGATTATTTCTTTATAAAATAAACACTGTTTTCAATTATTTTCTAAACTCAAAAATGAGGAAGCATCATAATCTGTTATTTTAAAGAAAAATGCAATCATGAAGTGGAAAGTATTTGTTGTTGAATATTGTTATAAAAAAAATAGGGCGCGCAAGGCGCGTATGAATTTTGCTTGTTAATAAAAAAAATAAATAATTTTTAATTATTTAGATTCCACCAAATGCATCATTAATTAAAATAAATAATTATTAATAATATGATTTCCATAAAAATATACTATTAATTTTTAATTAATAATTAGAACAAACGCATGCGGAGATGAACTGTACTTTGCATACAAATTTCAAAGATAAAATTTATAGTAATATGCAATAAAATAAAAAATAAACAACCGTTACATTTCCATACATATAGTTATAGCTGTGGCAGCTATGATAACGCTGCTGACCAATCTAAATATAAAAGAAGGCGCGGAAATTTGAATTCGTATAAGTATAGCACGAAAACTAAAACGCGAACCATGGGATCGCGTTTTTTATAAGGGGGGGACTGTAAGGAACTAGCGTTCCTTGGAATACAAAATGGATGCAAACCGACCTTTAAGCCCCTTTTGCAATGGGAGCAATCGATCGAACCCTTTTACACTACTCATTCATGCGTATTGCTAACATGAGAATAAACCTTATGATTCGTGGAAATGATTGGAAATAATAATAATAGGTTAAAAATTATAACAAATACGGAGATTATTATTAATAATACTACAAATGCTATTAAAATCTTGGGAATAATTGATGTTCTGATAATCATTTAAATAACAGAAGCAACGCTGTCATAATTTCAGGTTAAGAAACAACCGTATAATAATAATTAACAAATCATGAGCATCACCGTCGCTGATAATTAACTGTTAAAATATAAAGCTTATAATTATTTAAGAATGCGCGGTATTGTATAGCAAACGTTGCGCGACGTATAATCGAAGGATAATAACGTTGTGCAACGTTGTGTAAATAAACAAATATAATAACTAAAAATAGTTAAGGAGTTGATTAGCAACAATCATCATAACCGACCAGGAATTTAATAATATTAATAACAATAATTTATCACAAGAGCTAAAGATAAACAATAAAACGCAAGTATAGATAATTAACAACAAATTTAAAAACAATCTCGAGTTATTCGGATAATTGGCTATTCTTGGAGGTACTGACGTGTAATAACAACAATTGTTTATAATTAAGTAGTTTTCCGGGACAATAGTAACCAAACGAATGATTAATATCATTTGCAATAAATAAATAAAGCCATTATTATGCAATTATCAACGGTATTTACTAGAAATTAGGAGTTGTGTAATAAAACGTAATTTGAACATACAATTAATTAATAATATCATAACTATTGGTTTATTAATTAATAATGTTAATGGTACTGATAAATAATACTAAAAATAATTGCAATTTGATAGACAATTAAGACAACATGCAACAATGTTATGCAACGTATAGTTAATAATGATAACATATAAACCTAACTTGAGAGGTTAATAAAGATTAATTAAAACAATTAAACTGAGTAATTAATAAAGTTATTAGCGATAGTTTATCAGTTAGTTAACAATTTATTGTTTTAAGCACTTTTCATTAATAAATTGAGATCATTATGATTAATAAGGAAGAGACCGGATAAATAAATAAAGTAACGATAAATTACCGGTGATACAAGTTGCATAATATGTTGATTAATACTATTATTAATAATACGTCATTAAACGTAATCTAACATACATGACAATCTGTTGCAGAGTATTCTAACGGACATTTTATTCCAAGAACCCCTAGGTAGTAAACAATTCCATGAAATTACGTAATAGGTAACTGGCCAAAAGGGGAACCAATAAGAGAAGCAGTATCTCCTACCACAGAAGAAAGGGCGGAGCCTCCTTTCAGATTTTGACGTCCTACAGCACTTCCACAGACTATAGATGTATCTCAAGTTTTTACCACCAGAGGGAGAGGGATCATCCTCAACGGCTTTCAGGTCCGCGCTCACCATATAAAAGGGAGCCCAGTATACCGACGGGCAGTCTCGCTTAGAGAAATAATCCAATCTTGTACCTATCAGCACCCACGTATCTTCAAGAATTACGCTGAATATATATAGTTATATCAAGATCAGCGCATTTTCAACGATTTTATATCAAGTTTCAACAGTTTTCATCAAGTGTTAACTGTTAACAAGTATTAACAAGTTTCAACAATCTTCAACGAGTTTCAACAAGTTTGAACGAGCTTTAACCAGTTTCAACGAGTTTGGACGAGTTTCGAGAAGTTTCAACGAGTCATCAACCAGTTTCAATTACTTCGACGATCTTTCGACAAGTCAACTGCATTCAACAACAACAAGTTAACAACAACGAAAGGATCAACAACCTCACCAATCAGAGGAGGGAGAGCTGTCCTGCCCAAGGTTTTTGAGGCTGTGGTTTTCCTTGGGACTTCAGGGTGAATACCAGGACAACGGGTGATTGAAGTTGGGTCCACGGCCGTCCATATCGAAGGAAGAGCCCCAATCAACACCGAATCCAACGGATAAATCAGATAACATATAAATATATATATATTTGCAAATCGTCTCGTCATTAAGTCGATTAAGAGATTCGAGTCATAATAGCGAATTTAAAGATAGATAATTTACAAATTAATTCACTCTTTATAATTAACTCTGTGTTCTAAAGAATAACGAATTAGATACGATTTTAAGAAGTTAAGATTATTAAAATTATTAAGATCAATTAATATAAATTAGACTTTATTTTAAATATTTCAAATCATAATATCTAAATTCAAGGATAAATAATTTAAAGTATAAATCAATTAACTCTGTATTTTGATAGCATAATAAGGTAGATAAGTCTTTGAGAATTTAAGATATAAGATTAGTAAGATTACTTAATATAAATACGTAATAAATTCTCTTTATTAATTTCAATTAAGGATCTTGAATCGCAATAACAAATTCAATTCATTCAATTAACTTTTATATTAATTTTCGTACTTTTTACATAGCATCTAGTAAAAGATAGATAAGATTTTAAGTTAACCAGTTAATAATTAATAATTTTATGTAATAACTAATACCATCCACGAATGTAACATCAATTATATCTTTGATTAATTTTATTTAAATTTATATTTGTGCATAAGACGATAGCGTAGCCTTTAAATCAAAATTCAAGTATAAAATAACAATTTATGTCACTTAATTTATAATTTGAGAAAGTGTAATAAATTTATTTCTCGTGCTATTTGTACTTTTGTACTTAATTGGACGACGATCCCACTACCTATATAAAACCCTAGGGCCATTCTAGAATTTCATTTGTCAAATATTACATTCGCTTGCCGTTCTATATTAAAGACTTTAGTTTATGGCCACTGGGTTCGTAACATTGCACATGACTGTGTCGTGTCGTTGACACTCGCGTCGGCGACTCGACGATACCGCGTCTGCACCACGAGCCGTGACTACCTATACGAGAGCCCAGAGGCCGCGTTTGCGTCACTGCCAAAGAACGACGTCATCGTCTGGAGCAGCACGGAAAGTTACAAGCAACCGCCGGCACATCGACAACGCATCGAACGGGATCAAAACTTTGTACAACTCGGCTGACTGCCTGTGTATGTGAGCGCGCGCAAGACATCGTCAAGTGATTATAACTTGATCAACAACTGTTTTTAGATAAGTATTAAATGACTAAATGTTAAATGGTAATTTTAGAAGTGATACTTTGTGAGAATTTTTTATTTACAGATATTCAAGAAGATTATTTTGGAGTAGGTAAAACAAATTCGAAGTGGTGAAGATCATTATTCGCTACTTGTCAATTTCAAGATAATTATATCTTTAAAAGCTGAAGACAGTAAGGATATTATTGAAACAAGAACCAGAAAAACGCCAGAGACTTCTCAAAACAATATCAAATACTTATATCTTTAAAAGCTGAAGACAATACGGATATTATTGAAACAAAAACCAGAAAAACGTCAGAGACTTCTCAAAACAATATAAAATACAAACCTGTTCAAAACTGAAGCATATGCCAAAACGACTATATCTTACCAAACATCTACAGATATAACTCCAGGACAAATAAATATAGATAATATCGTAGAAGATCTATGAAACAAGTTCACTATCATGAACATTCTGATGGTTCTACATATAAAGAAGTTGATGAAAGTAACGAGTTTAATGTTTGTGCAGAAAAAAAGGATAGAAGTACAAGTTAGTGTAAGAATATAAGTAAGAGCAACAGTAGCTCTAACGAAATCATTTCAGTAAAACAAATCAAGGTATAGATTCTTCAACTCCTGCAATGCATCAAAGAACAGCCAATCACGTACGTCAATGCTGTTTTTAATACTAGATTTTTGTGTTAAGAAGGAGATTTTACACAGAGAAAGAAATATTGGCTGTTTATGAAATGACTTGTTCTTGTAACATAAATACCATGGTTTTCCGGTGAAATATATTTCTCGGTTTTTATGTCAGTAAAAGTATACGCTATTATTCATAATTAGATAAAAGTGTTGTTTAATACAGAAGGTAAATAAAGAAAATAGAAAAAGTGGATAATAAATAAGTGAATTTATTAAAAAATGTATTTTAAAATAAATTTATGTGTGTCAGTGTATGAACCTTGAAACACGAGATTGTTATATGTGCATGTGTGTGAATGTGTTAAGCTATTTGTTTGAAATAATAACAATGCAAATTAGCACAGAAAAATATACAGTTGGTATTTGTGAAATAATTTGTTTTTTTTTTTAGATAAAAACATAATGCTTTCCAGTGAAATACATCTGTCGGCTTTTCTGTGAGTGAAATATACATTATTTTTTGTATGTAATAAAAGTGTTGTAAAGTGAAAATCATAAATTATTAAAATAAAACAGGTGACTATTTTGTAATATAAAAACATGATGCTTCCAAGTGAAACTCATTTGTGGGCTTTTAAAATGTGAGTGAAATATACGTCATTTTGTATATTTTGATACAAGTGTTGTAAAGTGAAATGCATAACTGATTTAAATGAAAGGAGTGAATAAATAGGTATTTAAAATATAATTATCTCCTACAAACTGTATAAAAATCTCCCCAAAAAAATTTTATGAAAAAAAATTTATATCAGTGAACATCTTGATAACTTCTGTTTTGCAAGGAATATACTTTGTAATATGATGAAAATAAGCAGTATAACACAATATGTTTGCGATATTTACAAAACACTGCTGTGGATATTTGTATAATAACAAACATATTCCTAGTTTGTGAAATATTTATCACATCGGTGCTGTCTACTACTGGGTTTCTTTTTGTAATCTGTAACTACCTATCAACTTTACCAAAGGGAGTTGGCGCAGGACCTTGTGACTTTAGTTATGAAGGAGGCTCAATCAATCTGTCGGTCAGATATAGAAGCACAAAAATCTTAATAAAGTATTACATGTAAGACTAAACCTGAACCTGGTTGTAATTTATAATCATTGAATGTTAATGTTACTATACCTGTGTACAATGAAGAAGACTGAGAGCTCAACTTCTTGGCAATCTTTGAGCTTCGTATTTTATAAAGGCTAGAGAATTAGATGATTTCAGAAAAATCGATGTGAAAGTATTTTGTAAAAAATTTTGTACTACCTGCTGCTATGGAAATGGCAGTTGACATGAAAACTCAACTACTTAGCCAACTTTAAGTTTGTAGTTTTATAAAAGCAAGAAAATCAGGTGATACAGAGATTTGAATTGGTCAATTAAACTCTTTAAATTCTGTACTCGAAAATAGAGGAAATAATCTAAGTACAGGACAGAAGCAATTGCTTTGTTTAGCCCGTGCTATTATAGCTGATAATAAAATTTTAATTCTTGATAAGGCTACTGCTAAATGTATATTTTTCTAAGCATACGCGCATATTCAATTTCCTTTTTTTATAGCAAATTGTTGCCAATGACGAGCAATTGTAAAAATATAAAAAATACCTGTCGGTTAGATAAGTAATCGTGTTGTAATTTATAATAAAAAAACTGTAATGGAACATCTGTTCATTACAAAGAATAATAAATAGCTATTGTAAAAACGGACAAAAATATTTATTAATTTCAGTACTTTCATTCAACATTTGTTTTTTATTTAAAATAATACTTGACTTACACATTTAGGCATCCATAATACATTACAAAGATATATATTAATTATTTGCTACGATTTTTTATAAATTATACTCTCAGAAGTCACTTTGCCTTTTATTTTTAAAAAATCATACCGTCGACTTCTGTTGCAATGTAACTAGTAGTAGTATTATGCATAATGTACAATCTTTGTCTCTGACAATTCAAGAATCATAAGGCTATCGAAAAACGTTTGAAGTATTTACAAAAAAATAAGGTAATCAGCTGGTTCAATAACGTCACCGCTTTCGTTACTTATTTTGTCAATCTGACAAAATAACTGGTACCACTTAATTGACGGTGGTTATTTCTTTATCGTGCTAATTGCGTTATTAACGCAGCACACATTTCAAAAAATTCCATTGTATGATGTCCTGTGGCTTGAGGTTAAGGTAGAGTAGGATCTGGAACATATTGGTAGCATAAAATGATTGATTAAAGTAGATCACAGTTTTACTATAACCAAAATTTATATATTACCTTTAATAATATCCTCAGACTCTTCAATTGATAAAGATTTGAAATCTAACAGATAACTCTTATATCTGTTACTTTATTTTTACATCTCACCCTGACACTGAATGTATTAATTACTCTCCATTCAAAATTTAGAGCTTTCATGGCACGATAAACTTCATTCATTATATCATTAGGTTTTGACTGAGATCTGATTCCTAAATGCCACTTTGCTCTCTTGACTGGTGTGCCTCTATTAGCTTGTATTTGGGTGGGAGTAGTACTTAGAGAACCTTGTCGAAGAGCTAAAAAATATGTCATGCATGTCATATTTTTTACACTTTGTGTTATCTCTGCACACTTCAATCTTATGCAATAATTATTTATAAAATAATTTATAAACAGACTAAATAAAAATCAATATAAATTTTTTAAAAACACATGAAAAATAAAGATACATTTTTATAAGCACAAGAAATAAAAATTTATAAAATAAAAATTGACTTACGAGCTATTCTCTCAGGATGAGGCTTAAAGGGACTTCCACTTGCTTCCGCCGGACTAAAGGCTACTGGTAGAGGGCTTGAGGCAACATAAAAATCTTTGATTTCTGCTTTAGCTGCTTCATCTGCTATTCGTTTGTTATCAATGATTAAATGATAGGCAATTGCTAATTGATCATGAGGATCACCATTAAGCAAAGCTGTATGAACTTCAGCTTCTTTAACATTAAACTTCTTACAAACTTCATTAACTGCATCTATATCAATTACCGAAGAATCTTGTTCAACTGGTGAAGGAAATAAATATGTTGGAAGATCTTTTTGGAACCATTCATGTTTCCTGTAAACAACATATGCATCAAGCTACATTTTAATATTAAAATACTAAAAAAAATTTGTGATATTGTACATCAAAACTAAAACAAATGACTATAAGTGACATTTATGGTATTGTTAGTTTTGACATCCATTGTCTTAAGTTATATCAATTTACTTTATATCTTCTATTGGCGATCGCAAGTTAGTACGCCATCTGTAAATACCGTGCGGTCGGCCCATAAGAACTATTCCCTTTCCATAGCTTCTCAATACCACCGCACGGTATTTTATAGATGGTGTGTTAAAATTTGCGATCGCGAATAGTTGATCTTTTCATTGGGTCAACTTGTAACATGTGACATAGAAGATTGACCACACTTTTATTAAGATATTCAGGAATTGGAAAAATAATGTCTCAAAATCAAGTAATTCAAATGCCATTCAGCGAAATATTTATATACAAACTTCAACCCTATTGAAAAAAATCACGTGATAAAATTACGTGATTTTGTCACGTAACAAAATCACGTAATTAATCACGTAATATTTTGTTCCAATATGATACGTGATTTCCCAAAAATTACGTAATGGTTTTATTAGAAAATCACGTGACTTTTACGTAATTACGTGATTTTTACCGAATATATGAAATTTCTGACAAAAAAATCACGTAATTTTTTACAAAATCACGTAATTACCAGCAAAATTTTTGATTCGAAAATCACGCGAGTTTACGTAATTACGTGATTTGTACCGAATGTATGAAATTTCTGACATAAAAAAATCACGTAATTTTTTATAAAATCACGTAATTACCGGCAACATTGTTTGATTTGAAAACTACGTGACTTTTGCGTAATTACGTGATTTTTACCGAATGTATGAAATTTCTGACAAAAAAAATCACGTAATTTTTGACAAAATCACGTAATATTTTACAAAATCACGTAATTTTTTACAAAATCACGTAATTACCGGAAAAATTGTTTGATTCGAAAATCACGTGACTTTTACGTAATTACGTGATTTTTAGTTAAAATAAAAAATTTTAGACATTAAAAATCACGTAATTTTTTGACGAAATCACGTAATTTTAGGTAAATTACGTAATTTCTCTTATTTTACCTCTTTCATCACGTAATATTTAAAAATTTCCGTGATTTTTATTGTAGAGTCATTTTTTGTTTATACAGTTAATAATAATAGTACAATAATATACAGTTCGAAGAAACTTTATTTTTATTTTACTATGTTCCATGTGATTTCGTCAAGAAATTACGTGATTTTTTTGTCAGAAATTTCATACATTCGGTAAAAATCACGTAATTACGCAAAAGTCACGTGATTTTCAAATAAAAAATTTTGCTGGTAATTACGTGATTTTATAAAAAATTACGTGATTTTTTGTCAGAAATTTCATATATTCGGTAAAAATCACGTAATTACATAAAAGTCACATGATTTTCTAATAAAACCATTACGTAATTTTTGGAAAATCACGTATCATATTGGAACAAAATATTACGTGATTAATTACGTGATCTTTTTGCAATCTAACATAATATATGTAAATTTATTTGAGTTTTTCATTATTGATTTAAGTTATAAAATCCATAATTTTCTTATTTTTATTATTAGTACTATATTAAAATTATGACTAAAACTAATGTTTTATAATACAAGAAATAAAATATTTCATAATTATTTATAATTATAATTACTAATGACTTATTGTTAAAACAATTTTTGTCCATTTTGTTTACCTTTTTAAATTATTTTCCATATGCATTATTTGTTCCATCATACAATCAACAAATTCCATACGGTGAGGTAGAGGTTCTGGAGCAAATTTTTCATTTAAGGGGTTATATCTGGTTGGAGCTCAAAAAAAAAGGCCTTTTTTCATATTTTTTTTGAGCTCGTTTTTAAATTAGCATAAATAAATAATATATGAATCGGTTAAGCAACTCTTTTTTGGGAATATAAAAAAATTTTTTTATTGGTGAAAATTTACAAAATGGCGGCTATTTGTCAATAAATGTAAAGCAGTATTGAAAAAGTATCTCTGCGGCACGCAGTAGAAGTCCTCTGGATCACCATCTGGAACAATAAAAAAATTTTTTTCATATATACATGAGTTTTGCGGTTGAAGTACACACGATTATATTTTTAGGAATTTTTTTCGCAAAATGGCGGTTGTTCAAACAAAAAGTTGCGTTTTCGACGAAAAAAATCGACTTAAATTGTTTATAACTTTTTTAATTGTTTATCGATCGTTGAAATCGTGTGTACTTAAACAGATAATCTAATGAAGAAGCTACAGTTAAAATTTCAAATCAATCGGATGAAAACTCATCGAGTTTTACTGCGTGCCGATTTTGAAAACTTGGTTTTACTGCTTGGTTTTAAACTTGGTTTTAAAACTTGGTTTTACTGCGTGCCGATTTTGAAAATTTGTCTGAGTTTCTTTCATGTTTGGACATTATTGATCATAAATCTAGGGATGTTTTACCATACTTTAAGCCAATAAAAAAAAAATGGAAAAAAAAAAATTCCAACCAGATATAACCCCTTAACCAAGCATCTTCTAGACCTTGTAAAGCTTTTTCAGCTGTGATTTCGTCTTCATCACTTTCCTCTATTTGTGGCTCGATGCTCTCAATGTTTCTTGCACTATTATCCAAACTAGCCCCACTATCATCAGCAATATATTGTTCTGAATCTTCTGTATCCATCTTTCAAATTGATTTATTTGTGTAATGTAAATCCTAAGAAATTAAAAAAGTACTTATAGGTAAAAAGTTAAATTTCATTTTTATTTCACACTATATTACGAAATATTTCACTTTTTAGCGTTGTTTATTATACTTACTTACAAGTATTATAAATATAATAGAAATCAAATTCTCTTATGTTAATTATGATAGGTTTAGATGTTAAGGATTACTATACTTCAAAAAATAACGTTTATTTGCTTTTTAAAATGATTTCTACTATTGATATGAATATAATAAATACCTGAAGGTTATTGACTTATTTATTAGTTGTCATTATAAATTTTAGAATATCTTTATTTGCAAAGAACTTTAAATAAATCATCGGTCTTATTAGCAAAAAAAACACGCGGCGGCAAGCACAGTGACATGTAAAGGGACCGCGTCAAAAATTTTATAACGGTCCATGGAAGGTCACAAGACCAACTCCAAATTTTGTGACGCCGTCATACTTTTTAAAATTTGCCGTAATTAGGGTGCGATCCCATGGTGTTCCGAAAAATTAGATGGAATCATTTAAACCAGTGAGTGCGAGAGAGATTCTTCCTTAAAAGTCTCTCTCGCTCTCACGGGTTTAAATGGTTCCGTCTAATTTTCCGGAACACCATGGGATCATACCCTTATTCTCGCTACGCTCGAGCGCTAACTTCACGCCGTGCCATAATGGGCCACTTAAGTCACACGTATCGTAAGGGAGATTGTACACCCAATGGATATTGATTCGTGTCAAACGTGCCCCGTTAGTGACCGTCACGCATAACCTTTTGAATGTTAACATACATAAGAAATGATAAAACAATTGAAAAGGTTATGCATGACTGTCACTAACGATACGGATCCAAATTCCAATGTCCATTGGGTGTATATAAGAGCTACGCTACGCTGCGCGGCGCTACGCTGTCGCGTTGATTACTCGTTGTAGACCTCGTTGCCGATTGGCTAACATTTAAATATTAGCCAATCAGCCACGAGGTCTACAAGTAATCAACGCGACAGCGTAGCGTAGCGCTTATGTACAATCTCCCTAATGTACTATTAAAATTATAATGAAAGTTATTAAACAATAAAAAATTTTATTTTAACCATTATGTTATAAAGTTTATATACGGATGAGACCGAAGTTAGCAGCCGCTTCCAGCAGCCAGTTCGAATTTTGCAATGGTTTTCAATCAAAAAGAACTATCTTTCATTATTGAAACATACATTGCTCTATTGATGGATTTTTCACTATAGAACAATAGAGTATGATTAAATAAAGCCAAAATATACAAAATTAATTACTCAATTGTTTAAACAATCAAAATATATGAAAAAAAGGTCTAGTGCCTCAAAACTCATATACACTCACAAAACCGCAACACAGACTCGTTAACAAATAAATATACACACTCCCAACATCTCTAGAAAATTGCTAAAAGAGTATCGTGACATGAACATGCTTAATTGTTTATTTATAAGTCCGTAATTGCAAAATTAGAGACGGCTGCCAGCCGATTACGTTCGTCTTTCGGCTGTAAAAAAAAAAATAAGCCTGTTCATTGTCTACAAATGGATACACAGACCCCTAATGAGCCCACAAACTTGTTACGAAAATTATAAAAAATGAACACCTTTCATTATTTATTTATAAGCGTTATATTGCAAAATTCGAGCCGGCTGCCAGCACATTACGCCCGTTTTTAGACTGCCAAAATAAAACTAGGCCTGTTCATTCTCTATAAATGAATATACAGACTTCTAATAAGCGCAGAATGTTGCTCAGAAAGTTATAAAAAATGAACACCTTTCATTATTTATTTATAAGCGTTTTATTGCAAAATTCGAGCCTGCTGCTAGCGTATCGGCTCCGTTTTTATACTACCAAAATAAAACTAAGCCTGTGCATTCTTTGTAAATGGATAGATAGACTCCTAATGAGCCCAGAATGTTGCTCAGAAAGTTATAAAAAATGAACACATCCTATTATTTATTTATAAGCGTTTTATTGCAAAATTCGAGCCTGCTGCTAGCGTATCGGCTCCGTTTTTATACTACCAAAATAAAACTAAGCCTGTCCATTCTTTGTTAATGGATAGATAGACTCCTAATGAGCCCAGAATGTTGCTCAGAAAGTTATAAAAAATGAACACCTTTCATTATTTATTTATAAGCATTTTATTGCAAAATTCGAGCCGGCTGCCGGCACATTACATCCGTTTTTCAGCTGTCAAAATAAAACTAGGCCTGTTCTTTTTCTATAAATGGATATACAGACTCCTAATGAGACCAAAATATTGCTCAGAAAGTTATAAAAAATGATCACCTTCCATTATTTATTTATAAGCGTTTTATTGTACAATTCGAACGGGCTGCTAGGGTATCGACTCCGTTTTACAAATACTGAAAGGACAAATAATGAAAGGAGTTCATTGTTTTAAACCTTTCTTAACAACCTTCTGGTCTTGTTAAAGCTCTGTGTATTCATTTGTAGACAATGAACAGGCTTAGTTTTATTTTGGTAGTCTAAAAATGGAGCCGATAACTAGCAGTCGGCTCGAATTTTGCAATAAAACGCTTATAAATAAATAATGAAAGGTGTTTATTTTTTATAATTTTCTTGAGCAACTTTCCGGGCTCTTTAGGAGTCGGTATCTCCATTTATAGAAAATGAACGGGCCTACTTTTATTTTCGCAGTCGAAAAACGGAGCTGATGCGCTAGCAGCCGGCTCGAATTTTGCAATAAAACGCTTATAAGTAGATAATGAAAGGTGTTAATTTTGTATTACCTTCTGAGCAACATTCTGGGCTCATTAGGAGTCTGTATATCCATTTATAGAAAATGAACAGTCCTAGTTTTATTTTACTAGTCGAAAATCGGAGCATACGCTAGCAGCCGGCTCGAATTTCGCAATAAAACGCTTATAAAAAAATAATGAAAGATGTTCATTTTTTATAACTTAATGAGCAACATTCTGCTCTTATTAGAAGTCTGTATATCCATTTATAGAGAATGAACAGGCCTAGTTTTATTTTAGCAGTCGAAAATCGGAGCAGATACGCTAGCAGCCGGCTCGAATTTTGCAATAAGACGCTTATAAAAAAATAAGGAAAGATGTTCATTTTTTATAACTTAATGAGCAACATTCTGCTCTAATTAGAAGTCTGTATATCCATTTATAGAGAATGAACAGGCCTAGTTTTATTTTAGCAGTCGAAAATCGGAGCAGATACGCTAGCAGCCGGCTCGAATTTTGCAATAAAACGCTTATAAAAAAATAATGAAAGATGTTCATTTTTTATAACTTAATGAGCAACATTCTGCTTTTATTAGAAGTCTGTATATCCATTTATTGAGAATGAACAGGCCTAGTTTTATTTTAGCAGTCGAAAAACGGATCTGATGCGCTAGCAGCTGGCTCGATTTTTGCAATAAAATGCTTATAAATAAATAATAGGATATGTTGATTTTTTATAACTTTTTGAGCAACATTCTGGGCTCACTAGGAATCTGTGTATCCATTTGTAGACAATGAACAGGCTTAGTTTTATTTTGAAAGCCGAAAAACGGGCGTAATGTGCTGGCAGCGGGTTCGAATTTTGCAATAAAACGCTTATAAATAAATAATGAAAGATGTTCATTTTTTATAACTTTCTGAGCAATATTTTGAGCTTATTAGGAGTCTGTATATCCATTGATAGAAAATTAACATGCTTAGTTTTATTTTGGTAGTCTAAAAACGGAGCCGATATGCTAGCAGCCGGCTCGAATTTTGCAATAAATAGCTTATAAATAAATAATGAAAGGTGTTCATTTTTTATAACTTTCTTATAAATAATGGGTGGTGTTCATTTTTATAACTTTTTGAGCAACATTCTGGGCTCACTAGAAGCCTGTGTATCAGTTTGTAGACAATGAACAGGCTTAGTTTTATTTTGGCAGTCTAAAAACGGGCGTAATGTGCTGGCAGCCGGCTCGAATTTTGCAATATAACGCTTATAAATAAATAATGAAAGGTGTTCATTTTTTATAATTTTCGTAACAAGTTTGTGGGCTCATTAGGGGTCTGTGTATCCATTTGTAGACAATGAACAGGCTTATTTTTTTTTTTACAGCCGAAAGACGATCGTAATCGGCTGGCAGCCGTCTCCAATTTTGCAATTACGGACTTATAAATAAACAATTAAGCATGTTCATGTGACGATACTTTTTTAGCAATTTTCTAGAGATGTTGGAAGTGTGTATATTCATTTGTTAACGAGTCTGTGTTGCGGTTTTATGAGTGTATATGAGTTTTGAGGCACTAGACCTTTTTTCATATATTTTGATTGTTTAAACAATTGATTGATTAATTAATTTTGTATATTTTGGCTTTATTTAATCATACTTTATTGTTCTACAGTGAGAAATCCATCAATAAAGCATTGTATGTTTAAAAAATGAGAGATAGTTCTTTTTTATTGATAACCACTGCAAAATTCGAACTGGCTGCTGGACGCGGCTGCTAACTTCAGTCTCATTATATACTGTAAAATAATAAAATTAAAATTTATCAATATTCCTTTTTTTTTATTTCATTACATTCTACCGTTGTAAAATGCAGGCCGCTCTTTATTCAGACATAAAATATTCCTATAAGAAGCATGAAAGGCGTAAAATTATTCATCAATACGTACATGTATTTTATATAAAATGATTAGATAGCGATAAAAAATCATACATTACCTTTTTCTGGATATTTATAAAGAATTTATATTTGTAATATTATTTAAATTATTTGTATTTTGAGGTTTGAGTATAAATCTTATATTTATTCAAACCTATATCTTATGTATTTCGCTTATACACCTGCAGATTGTATGTGCAAACTTGTAATATGCATTCTGCCCATGCGCAGATAAACTGAAAGATGAGTATTTCACCTATACGCAGAATATTTTAAGAGTGGTGCGTATTTCACCTATACGCAGAATATTTAAAAAATGTTGCGATTATAGCGACTATCTAATATTTCAGGGAGTAAGCTGTCAAAATAAAATTTTCTTAATGGTTCAGCCATCTTGGCTTCCCAAAAATCATCATCACGTTCAACTCTAATATACTTGATGTCTATTTTGCTGCAAAGAGCAAATACGCAATAGTTTCGATTAGTTATATGTAACTGACCTTGAATTTGATAATAATATTCATGTTTTGGATTCATTTTGTTAATATTTTCTTTGCTAAAAATTCTTCTTAAATGCGGTTTGCGTTTTAGAGCCTGTGGTATTGTCATATTTGCTGCAGAAATAGGGTTCTTCAATTCGACAATACCATCGTTACCTATTAAACCATCTGCAGATGCTCCTAAATATTCCTCATTCGCGTCTATAAGCAAACCAGACATTTCTATATTTTGTTTTAATCTTCTGGACAACATCATCCGTGAACTAGCTTCATTTTCGTGCCCATACGTAAATGCTGGAAGATTCAAAACTGATGGATAAAGGATACCTTTTGCTATTTTAGCACAGGAAGTACTTTTTTTCCTTCGACAAACTTTATCGAAATTGGAAGCTGTCAACAATTCATTTCTTTTCTGGTACCATAAATCGCATTCGCTTTGATTGACGGTTGCCCGCTCAATTTCGAGTCGATTAGTTTGATCTTTTTTAAGTTTCTCAATGTGTTTTTGAACTAAAATTTCATATGCTTCTGGGCTGATATCTGGGCGATTAGCACCTTCTCCGTAATCTTCTTTTCCATTTTCAACATATCTTCTTCGTCGCCTTCCTCGAAGCATTCTTAAAGTTCTTTTTTGTTCAATCTTTTTCTTGGCGTTTTCTTCCATTAATGTGATAATGTTTGAAGGCTCATATCCACAATTTTCGTTCAATTTCGTTAAAAGAGATTGCGTATTGAATTGAATAACCGCAGCATGTACTCTTACATAATACGAATCCCTTTGACCATAGTTTATACGCTTTGCCCCAACCATTTTAGCAATAATAGCGTTAAAAGATTCTACGTAGTTACTATTTTCAAATTTTAATAAGCTCCGAGCATGGCAGCTTAAATCAGATACCGCTTTTCGTATAGGTAAATATATTCCGGTCGATTTCAATGTTGGAATCCAATTTTTATCAGTTGTTTTTTCGCAAGGTACCTGAAATTTGCGGCATTGAGCATGATCCCCAAAAATATGATGAATGGAATTCATGATTTGATGTTGTAAACTTTTTACTTCAGAATCGCCATCTCTTTGATTTATTTTTATTTTTATTAACGTCATTATGTGTTGCCTAATTTTGAATGAACAGTTTTTAACATAATCTCGAAATGACGTTACATTTCCCCTTGCCAAAGTATGTGTTAATCTTCCCTTAGAAGCATCAACAATTTTATTGCACATATTCCTGAGTAAATGGTTTGTGCATTCAACCTTCTGAACTCGTACTCCATATTGTCGATAAGAATTTCTATCTAATATCGCTTTATAAACACTGCTATCGCCATCAGCTATCAAAGTTTTATAAATCAAATTATGTTTTTCTACGCTTTCTTCAAATCCTTGTACAATAATATCTTTTTCCATAGAACTTGAGCTTTGTTCGCGACCCCAATTTTTATAGCATTGATGTTTTTTAGGGACGCAATTTTTTCTTTCAGCAAGATCGCAAACATGGCATAGCTTATTGCGTACTCCAACATACAAAACTTTTTTCGTTCTACATCCTATAATGGCTGCACAACCAGATAAAGAATCGAACTTTCCGCTTTTGTACGTTCTTTTTAACCAAGATCCATCCGCTTGAACAGTTATATATGGAATTCCATCAACTGTGTCGCCTTCCATTATCGCCAGATCTCTTTCCATAGCAGCTGCCTCGTTCATGGATTCCTGAGCAGTTTCTTCAAAGCTTGCTACTAAATTTTGTCTATGTTGTCTATATGAAACATTGGACATACATTTTATGCCCATGCTAGCAAATTCCTGTTTCAATTGAGAATATCCGGTTCCTGCTGTTATCGTTCCAGATACTGCGCCATCGTTTAAAGGCATAAGTGGACCATTATTATTAACAAGATTAATCCATTTAAAGTAACGGCAATGATTACAAACAAATTTTAATTTACAACATAATCCATTATCCATACAATTTTCATAATAAAGATCGTGAAAACTACATTGTTCACGGAATCCATGTTCTATGTACATTGCACGTAATTCATCATGATAATGCAAAGGATCACTGATTCTCCGACCATTGAAGTTTTTATGCCTTCTTTCATCTGTAAGAGAATTAGATACATCATCTTGCAGTGTAGGTGATTCCGTGTCGAATCCAAATGATTGCACATTTGAAGGAAGGCGTCGGTTTTCTTGCGATGCACGTGATTCTACTAGTACTCGTGATGACATAACTGTGTCGTTAAATATTTCTTCATTTAGTACGTTTACATCAGAGGTGTTTAAAAAAGCGGATTTATCTGATCCGCTACTTTCAAATGCCCGCTGATTGTTACAGATGCTATTCACAATAGTTTCATTACTGCATTCTTCAATGACGGTGTGTCCTACTTCAATTGTTGAACGATTGTTGCAAATCTCACCTTCACAATTGCTTGCAATATTAATAATATTGTCATACTTACTTTGACCATTCGCCTTCATATTGGTCCGCTTCAACCTACAATAATATTTATTATACATATTTGTACGTAATTTATTATTAAAACAGAACATTGTTGCAATCGTACAAAATTAAGTCAGGGCATAAAAAATAAAACCATATCGGCGCCTCGTATTTATATAATGCAACTCAAAAATCCATGCAACAAAATGCCAATTGAATCTCCCGTACATAAATAAAACTGGCGTGCCAATGCAATATAATTCCCATTCGTATTCTCAGTTTCTGTGCCAGTAAACTGTTCCAGACCAAACAACTATATATTCAAAAAAACCGCTGCCAATGCATTGGCCCATGGAATCCTCACACTTAATTTGTTGATTACTTTAATTATTTTTAATAAAAATAATTAAAATTTTTGCAAAAATTTATAACATAATTATAATTAAATTCATTTATGAAGATTAAAAAGTATTACTTTGAAATATAATTTATATTAGTAAAAAGACGACCCTTTTTCAATTTTGAAAATTTCATTTATTTAATATATGTTTATTCTAATTTAAATCTTTTACAATCTTGTGCAAGCGGTATAGCTCGGGCGATACTGCACGCTGTAAAAATGAACTGCTAATGGCACATATAGACGTGACATGGCGGATTTATACAGTCAGTGCTATAAAATAATGTAAGGCACACGTGTCGTAAGTCGTTTTTTATGGCATGGCGTTATAAGTTTTTTTTTTAAAACAACACGTTTTTGTTTTTATAACAAAAGAACCGTGATAGCTAGAATATTTTTTAGTATAGGTATTTTAATTCTCTTTCGAATGCTACTCATCCGATTTAGATACATAGAGCCGTTCTCAAGAAATTTCCATTTGAAGAAAAGGTAAACAAATTTTAACCTCAAATATCTCTTAAATTTCTGGACCAATCATTTTTCTCAAAGAACTCGACCGAGAACTATGCAAAATCTACCTCTACAAAGAATTTTGAATCGATTAAGTCAATTTCACTCCCATAATTTTTGGACATACAAAACTCATTTTTTTTTCATTTTCACTTTTTTCTCACAAACTAAGAGAATGAATTCAAATTTTTACAGATTATAGCTATTTATATTCTGTATTATCATGATTCTTTTATTAAGCAAAAGCGGTTTAAAAAAACACATTTTTGTTCCCTTCTTAAAATAGTAATGAGCGGCCATGTTGAAACATCTAAAGGCTTCATTCGTCGAAAAGAAGACGCGAGATATTTACCGTGTATGAATTTTTTAAATGAAATTTTTACATTCAATGGCTGAATAATTTTTAATTTAATCAAAATAAATTATCTCTTTTTAAAAAAGTGATGAGCGGCCATGTTCAAGCATCTAAAGGCTTATTTTGATTGGTTGATAAGAAGAAGGCGCGAGAAATTTACCGTGTTTGAATTTTTGAAATGGAATTTATACATTCTATGACTGAATAATTTTTAATTTAATCAAAATAAATTAATCCTCTCTTTAAAAAATGATGGCCGGAAGTAGTGGCTCATTTAAAGAATCGACGTGATTGGTTATTTGAAAAAAGCGCGAATATTTGAATATTTTTAGATTGAAAATGTGTTTTTCCCCTTAAGACAAATACGATGACCGAATGTTGTGAAGCATTTAAAGATTGATTTGATTGGTCTGTCTAATAATCTAATTATCCTATCATTTAAAATAATTAAAACTAAATCATACTGAAAAATAGCGGTCATAACTTGAAAAACAAAATAGTACGCGCGAAGGGCGTTTCAATTTTGCTAGTAATAACAAAAGAAGAGTGATAGTTAGAGAACTTTTTAATATAGGTTTTTTATGCTCTTTCAAATACTACCTATCTCATTTAAATATCCTGATCCTATAATTGAAAAAAGTAAAAAACAATTTTGAGAAAATCGAAAATTCGAAATAAAACAAAAACGAATCAATCGAATCAAAAAACAAATTTTTGACGCACCATCACACAAATAAACCGAAAAAGGAGACCTGTCCGATTAAAATGTATCGAGTAGAAGCTGGGATCCAGACGTATACACACACGCGCACACACTCACATACATATACGTATGCACCCATACAGACATCTGTCAAAAACCATGTATTTTTATTCCTAACACCTCGGAAAACAATTATAACATGTTTGTACAACAAATCAAATAATTACTATCTCAAACCTTCCTCTAGGAGGAAGCAAAAATTCATTCGTATTGTACATAAAACTAGTCATATCCATGCGTGCTGCGCGGGCTTCAGTTTTTCATAGAAACGGAATCAACACATATTTTAGACTTCTTTACTGCTTATTTTATTAACATTCTTTTTCAGAAAGCATAATATATTATTTGTATGATAACATATTTAAATTCGAAATTTTGAGGTTAGGAAACAAATTGAAACAGCGTTTATTTTGTAATTAAATTATTACAAAATAGATACAAAATTTTAATCAATTGAGATATTGAATAATTTAATGATTATTTTTTTGACTTACTCAAATGCACATATAAATCATTTCATTAATTTCTATATCAAAATATTCCTTTTATATCAGAGAACATTTTGAATTTTAGCGCTATTCAGACCGGATATTGAACCATCAACCAATCGCATTGCTTCTTTAAATGCTTCAAAACATCCTGTCATCTCTTTTTTAACGGGGTGGCATAGTCCTACCATTACTGACCGAGCAATTGGCACAGTTTCAAGCTTATTAAAAATAAAATACATAAAATCACAAAAAATCAAGAGAACCTAATTATTTTTTTTTGTCGCGCTAGTCTATACGTTTATCGACTGTTAAAGTCTACGTATTTACTAACTGATGCGCATGTATTTGTCCTATGTGTTAGTCTATAAGTTTACCGACTTTAGAGTCTACGTATGTGACCGACTCAACACAGAAACATAGTTTTTATTATTATTATCAGTTTTTTGAGATTAAAGGCATTATTAAATTTGTCAATTTTAAATGAATAGCTAAGCAACTTAAATTATACAATAATAACGTAGTTTTTAAAAATGCTGCAATATTCGTTTTCTTTTTTAATTATTCAGTTTTAAACACTTAAACTCAAGAATTCTATTTTTCAAAATTGAAACATATTTTCGTGCTCATCCTATATAGACTAATTAAATGAGTTAACAACAATCAATCATAACAGTCATTGTGATGGCAGATTTTATCCATCACTTTTTTTAAAGAAAGGATAGGTAAATATTTGTTATTGTTATCATTTCTTGTCCTTGTCAATACATTTATAGATTTAAGGTTTACGTATTTACCGACTAATGCACATACGGGCTAGTCAATACATTTATCGACTTAGAGTCTACGTATGTGACCGACTGACACAGACATATGGTTTTCCCTCAGAACAAAAATATGACATATGTATAACAAATAATTAATATATAGATATTTTAAAATAATCTTGTTATAGCACATTTCGGGACAATTTTATAGGACATGGGTGGGGAAGTCGATTAATTAGCTGGTGTAACTTCTTGCACGAGCGAAGCGAGTGCGAAAAAGCCACACCACCTAAATAATCGACTTACGCACTAGTTTCGAACGGCATTTAATTATACCACGAACGCCGAAAAATCATATCAAAGTTGTGATTTTGATGTTAGAGTGGTATAAATTACTTTTAATTTTGTTTCATTGTAAGACATGTCAATTTATATTTTTCATATTTTTTTCTGTCTTTTCATTGCTATTTTATTATGCATAAAAGAAAGTCATTGATATATTTATTATTACGATTACTTCTACGTGCTAGTCAATATGTTTGTAGACTTAGGGTCTACATATTTACTGACTAATGCACACACACGTATGTCATACATGTTAGTCAATACGTTTTTAAACTTACGAATTGATTCTTTTTATTTATAACAGATTCTTTTGTGTTCTTTTCTTTTCACGTTTTTCTTTAGTTTATTTTATTTTTTTATTTTTTCCAAATTACTTTATCTTTTTTTTATTTTATTATATCTCTACAACTTATTTTTATTATACTATATTAAAAAATAAATTGTAGATTTGTTCCCATTATTTTGGCACGTGATAAAAAATTTTTCAACATGCCACCAGCCCACGCCCAGTTCTTTAATTATGCTTTGGGGTATCTGCATTTGGATGACTTCACTTGAAAACAAATATATCATGTAATATAAGAAATATACAAAATTTTATTTAGCATGCTGCTTTAAAATCATGCTGCTAGGATAAAACCACCTGTCAGATCTAGCAGACATATTTGCTCTATGCATTCAATGTAATTCTTACTTTGGGATGTCATGGTTTAGTATCTAATTTATAGGAGTAAAATAAGGAAATGCACAAGTATTATCTCTTATGCAAGAATCAGAATAAAAATTTCTTTTCTACAAAACCTATCAATTCACAAAAAGGAAAGAACTGAAATAAACACTCTAAGGAGGTTTCTGTTTGCGACCTTGATGGAACAGACACCCTGAGGCGAACTAATGTACCCTGACGATATCAATTAGTTGGACAACTAACCCAAGTGCAATTTAGTCACCCAGAGCAGCATTAATAGAAACATAGTACTTATCACATCGTAGATTCAGTCCAGTGGTCAGAGATAGTCTAAGAGCAGTTCAGAAACGAAGCAGCAGCATCACCATAAACCCTGCTGCAAACACCACCACCAATGCTGCAGCAACAGTAGTTAGAGACACGGATGAGAGTAGACATCCAACAAAAGTTGAGGCAATATCAGCAGCAGTGGCAGACATCTCAGCAGGAAATTAGAATATGAGTCACTTATAATATTTACTTTGAGGTGACATGGGTGGTGGAACAAATCCACTACCATAACCTCTAAAAATCAGTTTTAGTGTATTAAGAAACAGATATATAAGCCATATCTTTATACAAGAACACAAGTAAAAATTTCTTTTCTATAAAGCTGACAAATGTACAAAGACAAGAGAAACCACATACATACGCTCAAAATTTTATGCTGGATATTACAGTACAAGTTTGCTCATCACTTTAAGGGGGCCAGTCTGAGTTAAAGCCTAGGAAAATAGATTTTAGTATAATTAGTCAGGAAATTATTTTTTCAAATCTATATATAAAAAAAAATTTAAACCTCAAAAAATATATATATAAAACATAACATTTTACCACCTCTCAGGCTCCTATATTTTGATTTATAAGTGTGTAATATAACCATTGGATTGAAGTATCAATTTTTGTATATCCATACAGCGCTGCTCTGGAACGCTTTTATCAAAATGAATGAGAGAGTGGGGAAAATCTTATTTATATATATTTACAGAAAATGAATGGGGCAGATTTTTGAAAAATTTTAATTCTTCCATTAATATACATCTTTGAATAATTTTTAAATGATTTTTGAATGATTTTTCCAACTTTTTCACATAATTCTATATGTAAAAATTAATTGGGAGTCTATTCTCAAAATCTACTCCGTTCATTTTGTGTAAATATAAATAAACAAGATTTTTCCCACTCTCACATTCATTTTGGTCAAAGCGTTCCAGAGCAGCACTGTGAGACATGAGATAATATACAAAAAATTGATACTTCAATAAGTGGTTATATTACACACTTATAAATCAAAATAAAGAAGCCAGGGAGGTGCTAAAATGTTGTTTTTCATGTACATTTTTGAGGTATAAAGTTGTTTTTTTATATAGATTTGAAAAAATAATTAGCTGACTAATTATACTAAAATTTATTTTTTCAGGCTTTAACTCAGGCTGGCCCCCTTAATGTCTATAAAAAAAATTAGTTTTATTAAACCTACAAAATTTAAAATGATGAAAAGTTATTGTTTATAAATATTTATTATTAATTTTTACAATATTATTAATTATTTTTAAGAAGTTAATTACTCTATAGAAATGAAAGTAAATAGATAGTTTTTGAACTTTATAATTTTTAATTCAAAAAACTAAGTCTTTACATTGCCTCTTCTCTAATATATTATAATGCCAAGATCTCATCTGAATTAATTCGAATTAATTTTAAAATGTACAATTACATCATTATAGAATTCACAAAGCTATCATCTTCTATTATGGAAAATAAACAAAGAAAGCCTTCTCCCCTTCCAAAATAATTATCCCCAATAGCTGCAAAATCTTCTAACCAGCAGTACCCAATATGTCTATCTATACTTCCTCTCCATCAAGAACAACTTTCTTTCTGTATGAATCAGCCATAGTGGGTTTATAGTTCTCAACAAACTGCAAAAAATGGTCGTAGGTGAGTGACTATTCTGCTTCATGTAGGGAAGATGAACTAGAGTGGTAAAGTAGATATTGATGCTGCAGTTGGAGGAGCTGGCGATCTCAAAAGGAGTGTCCTATGAATAGGTGGTACATTGGGTGGTGATAAAGCAGTTTGAGTTTGACTTTGCGCTGGTGGACAAATGAAGCTTTTCTTTGATGACTCTGCAATAATAAAAAGAATCTTTTAAATTAATACTGCTATGTCTTTATTTATATTAATTATAATTATTATTATTTATTAATTAATAATTTATTAATAAATAATAATTATTATTTATTTACATTAAGAGAGATGGATGCAGGAGCATGATTTGACAGAGGAGCAGAAAGCCTGATCGAGTGACTGAGATCAAGTGTACAAGGTAGACACAAGGTGGAAGGAAGAACAGAAGAGGAAAGAAAAGGGAAGCGTAACCAGGAACATAGGGAAGAGTGGAAGGACTAGCAATACAGATGAATAGGAAATAAAGAAAAAAGGAGCAGAGCATGAAGAAGTAGGCAAGGAGAGAAGTAGAAGAATAGAAATATTAAACAAAAGAATATAGATCTGAAGCTTACCTTGTTGGTATGCAATGAAATAATTTTGTAATTAGTTAAAACTATTTGAATAATGCAAATTACATTAAAATCCTTATCAGAAAGTTTGCTTATGCTATAAAAGAATGGGTTTGAAGTTTGCATCGTTGGAATACAAAGAAATAATTTCTTGCATTTACTTAAAGTTATTAAACAATAGAAATTTCATCTAAACCTTTGTAATAAAGTTATTTTATTCTATGAACACTAAATCTGCATACAAAATGACTATTAATTAGTAAAACCATTAATCAAAATAAATTTTTTACTTTACTTCGTTGCTCGCCAACTTGGCAAACTTTAGACCCATATAAAAGAAGAGATAAAGCCAAAGATTAGAGAAAGGAAGCAAGAATGAAGACAGTAGAGACAAGACAATGCCAGTTTCACGGGCAAAATTAAATGCTGCGATACATACCACAGCCACTATCAATCATTGATCCTCTTGCTGACTATGTGAAAGGCATACCAGGCATTTTTCCTTTTAAAGAATATTCAGTCATCATCATATCCGGCGATACATATACACCAACACCAATAATACTGTTGGAATTGATGTCTGGAGGCGCATTAATCCAACTTAAATAATGCTGGACTTACTGATCCACTGAACAGACTGACTATTAATAACGTGTTGCCATCGTCATGTTTATAGAAATTGTTAAGCTAATCAATTTTGCAAATCTTCTAGATCGGACTTGGCATCTTCTCGAATGAATTTACCAAATCTTGTTCACACTTGGCATCTTAAATCTGTGTCCAGTAAAACTTCATTCAGCTGTTTATTTACAGAAAAACAACAAGCAACAATAGAAACTACGCAAGTTCTATGTTGTGAATAAACTGGCTATTAAAAAAGTGTTATGCCTGTTTATAGAAATATTAAGTTGATCTTCCTGAGTTGATTTTCAAATCTCCTTCTTCTCATTTGCAATCTTTAATTGTATCCAGTAATACTTGTTAAATATCTATTGTTTTCACTACTCTGATAGTGTTAACATAACCTCATCCACTGCAATAATAACTGCACTTTTCAATAATCTTCGGCTTGCCATCAGATTTAACCTGCAAACCGGCCGCCTAGAGATCAACGCTGGAATCGAAGATGGTCATGATCGTACCCCGGCCATCGACTGCGGATACTTGGCGAGGAAGTTCGTTTCCCTCTTAGGCAACAGGTCCCAGACAGGGAGTTCAAATCGAGGTCACCCTCTGACATGATACCAATTCTGCCACGGAAGAACTCTCGGTTTTTGTTGTACTGCGTTTTTTTTTATCTTCCAATGTGAGGTATTCTAGCTCCAGGCCAGATCCTCAAGGTTGTACTGCGTATACTTATAGTCTAGTGTACGGCCATCAACAAACCTTCTTATTGTTCGAATAGAACCTTGCTGACGGAGATTCCACAATATGTTCTGCTCTGCTCCGCTCTGCTCTGCCTTACCTGCTAAGCCTGTTTCTGGCTTTGGTTAATTCCCTTGACGAAACTGATGGGGTGGATGGAATTAACCAATCACCGCCAGAAGCAGGCTTAGCGGGTAAGGCAGAGCAGGGCAGAGAGGAGCAGAGCAGAGCGGAGCAGAGCAGAGCAGAGCAGAGCTTATTGTGGCACAGGCATTGGTTCAAGTACTCTAACTCAACTTTGAACCAATCGGAGCCAAGCTTCCAAGCTGGAGTCTTGGCTCTGAATACTCCGATTGGCTCAGAGTTGAGTCAGAGGTCGTGAGCCTAGGCCTGTACCTCTTATGTGGACTCGCTCTAACAGAGATTCCACAATAAGCTCTGCTCTGCTCTGCTCTGCTCTGCTGTGCTCCGCTCTGCCCTGCTCTGCCTTACCTGCTAAGCCTGCTTCTGGCGGTGATTGGTTAATTCCATCCATCCCATCAGTTTCGTCAAGGGAATTAACCAATCAAAGCCACAAACAGGCTTAGCAGGTAAGGCAGAGCAGGGCAGAGCAGAGCGAAGCAGAGCATATTTTGGAATCTCCGTGACTTGCTGCCTTACTGCGTATACGTATGCGTGTGTATGGGTGGCAATTTGCACGAGGATAGGCTGTCCAAGTTTTGTCCTCCCTAGGTGCGTATAATATACTATTATTTTATAGGCCTAGCTTATCCGTAATTGATTGTACGCGAAAATGTTAAACGGAAGATAGTTTTGTTTTCACGTTGCCTACAACTTTTGTATTTGACATTTTTTTTTTTGTTTGTAAAGTTAAATCGTGTTGAAGAAATGCGAAAAACGAGTATTTTGGGCGTATTTAGATATTAATAAATATATGTGATATACAACTTTTGTATTTAACATTTTTGTATAAAATCAAATCCTGTAAAGTAGTAGCCAAAAATCGAGGCTTTTTTAAAACGTTTTTAGCTGTTTGTTGCTAGTAAAATTAACTTTGTACATATTATCCTCAAAAATCGATTTTTTCAAATTTTGATTTACTCTGGCGTTTTTGTAATATGCAACCGATCCGGCTCAATATAGGACTACTTATTTCCTATAATTAGACGAGCATGTACAACAAAATTCGACCCGATCCGTTCATTTTCCGCTGTGATAATCCCTAACTTGGATCACATACGAACGTATACGTACATACGTCATACAAAACGCCTAAAATAAACTAATTCTGGGCAGAAAATAGTTTGTATACAGAAAATTGTTAGTTTTTGAAGTGTTACAATTTTCCCTCTGGTAAAAATATAAAGCTTTACCGAGATGCGATCGTGTCTAAAAACCATCTCCACTGATTTTCCAACAAATTTTCTGGAATTTTTATCTTTATCTTTAGTTTTTTATCAATCTTATATCACCGCATGCACTTGACTAATCGTTTGAAAAAGATTGAAGTCAGAGTCTCTTTCTCAATCCTTTTACATTCTTCACTCCTTAATCCTCAGGAATTTGCGGTTTCTACATACTCATTTTTACACATTTTGCATGAATTAGTGTTATCAATTTTATGATTAATTTTTATTACTTTTTCATTCAATTCGCTGTCTTTCTTAATTTCCCATCTGTTTTCAATTTCTTCTAAATTTATTTCAGTCATTCTCCATTTATTTTCCATTTCTTCATCAATCATAGACTCATTTAGTAGTCACTGATCTCATCATCTTCTATCTCATCATCTTCTAAGTCCCCTAACAAATGTTCTATTTTATCTATTTTCATTTGATTTTTGTTTAAATTACATATGTTCCCCTTCTATACGTATTAAAATGATCATATATTGGATTCTATCGATTTTCTTCTTTCTTCTCAATATACTAAAAAGTTACACTCAATATATTATATAAACTTAATAAAAAAATTCTTACAGTAGCGGAAGCTCAATCAGCAGCTCAGGTTACCCGTTAGTGGCTGAAATACAATACGAAGAAAAATTAAAGATTTCCAAGCACTGTAGAAGCAATTGCAGAGATAACTTGTAACTTTTCTAGTAGAACAACAGCATAGAAATACGGCTAGTATTTTCTAGTAGGACAACATATCAAATTTGGACGTAGCAGACGACGTCCCCTGCTTCTGTTTTTTTTTTTTTTTTTTTGATTCTGTGAAGACTCCTGAAGACTCCTTCGATCGTGACTTGGGCATGGGAGACTTTTCAGGACTAAAAAAGTAGATTATACACTTAGGGAGTAAAGTAGGCTATGTACGCCCGCGGGAAACTTGCTACACGAGCGAAGCGAGGGCACCAACTCGCGGACGTTCATAGCCCTCATTACTCCCGAAGGCAATATAAAATTTTTTCGCCTGCCCGGCGGAAAGTTATTTGTGCTTAATCCCCGATTTCAGGGTCGAAAACGTCACATAACCTTATTCCTAGAAACTACGACGCTTATGCTCGTGTGTCTAGTTTTTTACCGATTAGTGCGCCGCCTGCAGTGATTTGCGGTCCGAGCGAAGCGAGGGCTGCAACACGCAGGCGGTGCTATCCGGGAAAAAGTAGGGAAACGTGCGTGCTCGTAGCAGTTTCTAGGAGGGAGTACATGTGGCGTTTTACTTCCTGACAACGGGGAGTAAACACAATACTTTACGCGTGGTATGCGAAAAAGTAACTTATACAATTGTGCTTGACAATTAGCGGGACAGCCTGCGTCCGGTTATGTAGTTTCATCGTGGATCGTGGCGTAGTGTATTCGAAGCGCTGAAAAAATTTTTTGCAAACGATTGCGATTATTAATTTTGATTTTTAAGTACTTCTGAATAAGATTCATTATACTTTGGTTTTAGTTCAAAAAATTTAAAAGGAATTGGTAAAAATAACAAAATTATATAAAAATCTCACAAGTTTTTAGTACTGTTATAGACTTTCAATACTTAGGATAGTCTAAACTAACTAAAATAGTAAAGATTTAACTGTAAACTATCTTTTTACAGTAACTTCAATGAAACATCATCACGTTTTAGTATTATTTTTTTTTCTTGTCCGTTTATGATCTTCCAACCATTCCATTTATAATAAGCTGCACCTTCGTTGTTCACGTTTTTGGGGTTCAGGTCGAAGTACTGCACGTACAGCTTCATCAAAGACTTGCTTTGATGTATAGGTAGACAATTGGCCATCAAATGCAAGATACACATATGATTAACACCCTACCATAAGCGCCTTTATCAACCAAATTCTACACAACGTTTGGCCGAAATCGCACGTTGTTAAAGAAACACCATCGACCACCATGGAGTTTTCATCGAATCCGGAACCACGAAGGGAGATTCGCTTACTACCTGAAGAGGGACACGGAAAAAGTGTCCGAAACGTCGTTTCAAAATAAATGGTGTTCATTTATTTAAACGAAACCTTTCCTAGTAGACAATTGGCCAGCAAATGCAAGATACACAAATTATTACAAATATAAGAATCATTTATCTTTTAATTACTAATCAGATAAAACCTATTTTATTTTTGAGATCTAATCTGTTAATTAACTTATTAGCTAATTTCTGGTCCTGTTCACGTTAACTGAGTCCCAGTTCAGCCACGACAGTGTTTCTTGATCATCTCGCAAGTAAATTTTTGTCCCCACAAGTATCATCAGTGCATCAGGACAATGCGATGTATACTTGTAATATTTTAAAATGAAAATAGGCTTGTTGCAGAGAAATAAGTAAGAAACAAATCTGCTTGTAGTGATAAAGATGGTGGTTGGAGCTTATTATAATTTTCTTGGCCTACTGTATCCTATAAGCTTAGACTGGGATGCCGCCAACAACCATTGGTGCCGTGATTTTAAGACTAATTTTCTTGATACCAATTTTCAGAATTCAATTCAATTGCTTTCGATAAAAATTTACAGAAATCGATTAAATACGATTCAAATTTAAATTTCAGTGATTTGGTTTGATCGTTTTGAATCGATTTCTATCAATTTTAATCGAAATCAATCGAATTGAATTCAGAAAATTGTTATCAAGAATTATTCTCAAAACCAATTGAATTTTAATCGATTCCAATTCTTTTCTATCTACGTTTTTTAGCAGGGAAATTATAAGGCTCTCCCGATAGTCTAGGCGCAAAGTACCTTTTCGTGGCCGATTGATGGCCACACCTGCGAGTAGTTGTTTTTAATGTATTTTTTTTTTTTGCTGAAGATGAATCTTCAACTCGGTAGTCCGAAAAGTGATCAGGAAAAAAATTATTGACAATTTAATTGTTTAAAAATTCATAAAAAAGTAAGTAAACACGATATCATTACTTGCAAAGTGTCAAATTGTTTGTATTTTAATAAAATATGTGACCGTTTTTGCGGAATTAAAAAAAAATAATTAGAAGAAACGTTATCGCAAAAAGAGTACGAATAACCTTACTTTTAACCATTTTCGCAAATTGTTTTTAAGATATCTCCGGTTCTAATAATCATATCGAGGTGTACCAGGTCGCATTTTAAACAAGAAGTTGTGTAGAATCGAATAGTATATAAATTTGTTTTGAAAACATTGATTTAGGTATCAGAAAAACAACGGAAAACAAAAAATTATAGCAAAAAATGTCGATTGTATTTGTTTATAAGCTTTTTATATAGGTCTAATGTTAAGAATTATGAATAAAACATAATTATCATTATTCCTTGAGTCATGACTTTTTTAATTATATATATTTTTATATGATTATCTTATTTATATCGCGCTAAAACTCCATCAAAGTGTGCGGTATTCGCAGGAACAACGCGCGCCGCGCTCGACTGTATCAGAACGTAAGCGCGTACGAGCTATTATGTATATTTCTATTCGTATTTTGACAATAAGTAGTATTATATTAATGTTACAGTGAGAAAAATGTGCATAGTCACTACTACTATATCGTATAGTTGTCAAAATATTGTTACGGTTTTTATTTTTTTCAGTAAAATATACATATTGTATTAATTATTGATACTATATTTTAGTAGTTTTAATTATAATTATTGTAAAGGCAACCATAATATTAAGTAAATTTTACTATAAAATATGGTTGTCATGATTTTGCACTATACGTTATGGCAATAGTAACTATATTTTCACCTCAGTGATAATAATATCAAATCAATTTCTTAATAATTTTATTATCTCTTTAAATTTGAATAAGTGGAATTGATCACTCTCAATAAGTGAATATAATATCAAATCAATTTCTTAATAATTTTATTATCTCTTTAAATTCGAATAAGTGGAATTGATCACTCTCAATAAGTAAATATTCACTTTTTCAAAGTCTAAACTCGTCCACATATTGAATAAGTAAACGACTTTGGACTTTTTATAAATGAATATTCACTTATTGAGAGTGAATTCCACTTATATTTCTATTAAATTATTCATTACATATTATTTATTCTTAATAAAATATTCAATGTCTTTTATAAAACTATTTGAAAATGGTTTGATATTATTAACTTCAATATAAAACAGATAAATACTACTTATCGTTAAAATACGAATAGAAATATACATAATAGCGCGTACGCGCTTACGTAGTCGAGCGCGGTGCGCGGTGTTCCTGCGAGTACCGCACACTTTGATGCTGTTTTAGCGCGATATAAATAAGATAATCATATAAAAATATATAGAATTATAAAGGTCATGACTCAAGGAATAATGATAATTATGTTTTGTTCATAATTCTTAACATTAGACCTGTATTTTTTGCCATAATTTTTTGTTTTCCGTTGTTTTTCTAATATCTAAATCGATGTTTTCAAAACAAATTTAGATACTATTCGATTCTACACAAATTCTTCTTTAAAATGCGACCTGATAGACCTCGATATGATTATTAGAACCGGAGATATCTTAAAAACAATGCGCGAAAATGGTGAAAAGTAAGGTTATTAGTACTCTTTCTGCCATAACTTTTCTTCTAATTATTTTTTTTTTTAATTCCGCCAAAACGGTCGTATTTTTTATTAAAATACGAACAATTTGACACATCGCAAGTAATGATATCGTGTTTTCTTACTATTTTATGAATTTTTAAACAATTAAATTGTTAATAACTTTTTCCTGATCACTTTTCGGACTTCCGAGTTGAAGATTCGTGTTCAGCGAAAAAAAACATTAAAAACAACTACTCGGAGGTATGGCCATCATTCGGCCACGAAAAGGTACTTTGCTCCTAGACTACGAGCCGCGGTCGTGCCTAACGAAGGACAAAAGCTACCACCGCACAGGAGATGATCTTTTAATCTTTTTTTTAACGATTTTTGTAGTAGATAAAAACGCATTGAATTTCTCGTACACCCATTTCAATATATATCATCACGCGGTCGTCCTAAGTCTTGCCTTCGGAACGCTCCCGCGCTCCTTGATATTGGTGATTTTCTTTGAGAAAGCACTCTGCTAATTTAGTTAGCAGCGGTTTTTAATTTCAGATTTTGGAATTTGTCATAGATTTAGAGCATACTTTTACACGTCCAATTTAATAAATTTGAAATCTACAATTTTGAACAGTGTTTGAGCATTTGCTGTAATTATGCAGATGTAGTCTTTCTAAAAAAAATTTTTATGTGAAATAAATGAAATAAAATATTTTATTTCGGTGTTTGTACTATTTCTACCAAGTGCATTGATAAAATTCTTTTCTAGTCATGTAATTTAAATTAAAAAATTATATTCTTTATTTGTGGGTGGTGATAAACATAAATAGAAACCCACTCAAAACATTTTTATTTAAGTGGGATTCGTCAATCCGACGATCTTTGGGTGTGACACGGAAGATATTAAGATAGTTATTTCAATAGTCATTATTAATAAAATATGTTTGACATTCAATATTCAATATATACATTGAATATCGACAATAAAACTAATTAATTATTTGAATATTTCTATGGCATAATCTATGGTTGTTTTATTATAATGGGCTGGATAGCTAAAATATAACTAAATTCGCGAAGTAATAAAAATATTGTTTTTTATACCATACTCTAACCTGAAAATCACAACTTTGGTATGATTTTTCGGCGCTCGTGGTATAAAATAGTATATTATGATACGTGTGGCTAAAGTGGCTCTTTTTGGCACGGCATGAGGATAGTGCCCGAGCGCAGCGAGGGCACTAAACGCCGTGCAATAAAGAGCCAGTAAGTCACGAGTATCGTATACTATTTTATAGCACTGCCTGCCCAAAGCCCGCTGTCACGCCTATCCGTGCCCAAAGAAGTCCTTTTTTGCACCGTGAGGTTAGCGCACGAGCGTAGCGAGTGTGATAAACACGGTGCAAAAAAGGACTACTTTAGTCACGGATAGGCGTGACTAAAGTGCGGGTTTGGTCACACCGTACTATAAAATACTGTTCGAAACTAGTGCGAATTTAGCTCGTGTAACTTTTTCACACACTTGCTTCGCTCATGCAAAAAGACACGTGGAGTAAATAATACACTTCCCCACGCATGTCGAAAAGTACTATATTCTACTCGTAATGTAGCGCACGCCTGTAGTATCTATTTTCTGAAACGAAAATTCGCAGTACGCATACGCAAGTAAATAAATACTAGGTACATAGCAAACCTTCAAATTTTTATTGGCAAGATTAATTATGTCTCAATTTCCGAGGTGATTTTTACCAGTTTACGAGGTGATTTTTACTAACATAATTTTCTTTTTTTTTTAAAGCAGTTTTTATAATTTTTCGTAGGACACTTATCAATTGTATTAGAAAACTGTAGGAATATATCGCAATTTTTGACAGTCCATACGGTATACTAAGGCACCTATAAGCTTATTACTTAATTACGAGGCTGATCATTGAATTTATGTATAAAAAAAGAAGAAAAAATTTTGTACGTTACAACAATGTTAGATTTAAAATAATAACTGAATTCTTAAAAGTATTTACCGACGACTCCATTTTGTTGATAACTTTGGACTTAAGTTTTTCTTCTTCGTGCCCATGATGTCAAAAACTTCTTCATCAATTGACCAACAATCCGAACAATACTTTTACGAATTACGGCACTTAATAATCGCTGCAGTAAATACGTCCGAATCAGAAGTAACCGATAGCAAAAGTGATACGCGTAATAGCGTTTCGCATATGTTAAACAAAAACAAATGACACTTGAGTGCCTGCTAGGGAGACTTGGTAATTTGTATATGGTCAATATACATATTCATGACTAGTCTGAAGAAGGCGGGACCTCACCTCTTTTTTTTGGTACTAGCAAAATCCAAACGCGCTGCGCGCGTACTATTTTCTTTTTTAGGTTACGAATATATAATTTTTCATTATGATTTCATTTTAATTGGTTTAAATGATAGGATAATCAGATCATTTTTCAAAGTATGACAAAATTAATCTTTTTATTCTAATTTGATTTAATTATTTAGTTTTAAATATTTAAGAATAAAAATTCAATTTCAAAAATTCAAATGTAGTGGAAGTAGCGAATTTTCGCGCCTATTCCTTACAGACCAATCAAAATCACTCTTTAAGTGTTACACAACATCCGGCCATCGTTTTTTTAAGAGAGGAAATCAAAGTTTTTTTTACGCGCGAACTTGGTTGAAATCAAGATCCTACTCAAAGAGTGAAGAATGTAACAATATTAGTTTACGTGTACGAAATTAATTCGATGTCAATTAAACAGAATTTTATGTCCCTAGTCATATCCATGCGAGTTGCTGTATTCAAGCGATCGGAACGCGGCGCACGGCGCACGACACACTTCCATGTGGAAAGGACGTTAGTAATTGAGATTGATGTTTAAGTATATGTAGTTAGGAACATCCGTGAGCAGCTGTAGTCCCTATATACCTTTCGTTAGAACTGTATGAAATTTAACTCTGTTTTTTTTTATTACTCAAGAGTTATGAAGCAATAGTTTTCCTCATATAATTTAATAGAGAATTTGACTATAATACAGAAATTTCGAATACAAAAGTTGTGGATAACACTGAAACAAAACTTTTTTCTATTTAACGTTTTCATAAATAAAAATAAAAACGATTATTATAATTTCTATAAAAATTATGAAAACCATGTTTTTTAATTTTAAATCTACCTGCAATCATGATACTTATATTTAATATTGCTACATGAATTTTGATCATATAAATTAAAACTTAATAAATTTATATGCATTATAGACTAATTAATACATATATCTATGTATGTAGGATTAAAATGGAAACCTTTTACAAAAAAAAAAAGAAATAAATGTGTAAAAGTAAATAGATAATTTTTATATTTTTAATTTTACTACAGATGTATTTGTTTATTTTAATGATAAAAACAATAAAAATAAAGTATTATATTACATATTATTTTTACATATGGAGGGGGGTGACGAGCGAAGCGAGGAGCAGGTGTGTGTGGGGGCGTAGTTTTTTTTCTGTTCTCTTTTAACTATTTTCTTTGATTTCCGTTTATCAAGATATTGTTCAAATGGTGTCAAATTTTATTTTTCTTTAATTTTTTTCCTTGATTAACTTTTTACTCTTTTCTTTGATTCCTAAACCCGATGTAAATTCTAATTCAACTTCTTCTTCTTTTCCTCTTCTGCTTGCTCAATAGACTTTAATAAAGATTTGTATTTATATATTGGATTAACATTCGAATCAGATTCGTCAATGCCTTCCAATTGCTTTTTAAGTTCATCTTCTGATTCATCCTTACTTGTTCCACTAGCTAAGTATGTCATCAAATTTTCCAGAATTTAATTTTTGTGTAATTTCTATTCTATCTAGGTCAGTTTCATTTTAAGTTAAATCTACTTTAACCTGCTATAATTCATTAGCAGTGAATTGTCTTGGAGTATATTTTGTTAAATCTGGTAATTTATCACAAACTTCTCTAGGTTCATGATCAAAAGTCATATCATCAGGAATAAATCTTAAATCAAGTTTAGTAGATGATGATTCATACTCAAGACCATCACACTCAGTGTATACTTTATTAGCAGTGTTAGCAGAATCAAAAACAATAACTGCATAATAATATTTTAAACGGTTTAATTGATACTGTCTCAATTTTTCCATATGATAACTTGAACCTTCTTGATTTTCACTCATAGAAGCTACGTCTTCATCGTCATCATAATCCTTTTGTTTTGATTCTAGTAACTCAATAGGTCCTTTGACTTCTTCTTCTTTCATACGTTGTAATCCAAATTCAGATGGAAATAGTTATACTGTTTATTAAACCTCCAGTAGGTAAAAAGAGATGAAAAGTACCATAAGATCTGTTACTTTTATTCTATCCCAGTCCATGTTACATAAAGCTAAACGATGAGTGATTTCATTAGTTGTTTCAGCTTCTTTATCTAATTCTCCCCAATTACGTTCAATATCATATTCATCCTCATATTCTGAGCCTTCATCTTCTGATGAACTGTCAGATAGTAAAACACCTTCACCTCTGGCACAATCTATACTCAAATCTCTTAACTTTTTCTTTACATTATTATCTAATTTTTTTTTTCATTTCCTTTCCTAATATCCAATTGTCTTTCATTTTCTTTAAGTTCATTTTTACTATCCGATTCCTCATTCCCTGATTCTTTTTCATTTTCTGTATCTGAGGCACTTTCATCATGTTTTTTTATAAGGAGTAAACTGCCATTACTAGAAAAATTTTCTATATCATTTTCATCTGTTTCACTATGCTCACTTTCTTCTACTTCATTTTTTTTATTCTTTTTATTGTTACTATCTTTGATGATGTCCTTTTTTGTTTTTAGTTGTTTAGATTTTTTTTTGAATTCGCTCTTTTTCATCTTATCATCTTGAACAGTCGAATCTGATTCTTCGTTAGATGAGTCTTCTTCACTGCTAGAAATGTCATAATATTTTTTTAAATTCTCTGTAGAGGTTTGACTAACAGGCCTTTCTCTTATGTCAACTGTGTATTTTATAGTAAACTTTTTATCTTTGAACATAGCCTGAAACCGCTTGTCAATTTTGACTTTGCGTTCACTTTTAGGAATTCTTCTAAATTTTGGATCCTTTGCTATGTGCGCAAAGCGCTTGTCTTTCAGCATTTCTTCCATTTTAAAACAATAAACTGAAAAAACGAGTGGTAGCTACCACTTGTAACAGATGTAAGGTTCTAATAAAAACGATGATATGGTGTAGTTGTGTGGAAACGCTGCAAAAATATATAGGTATTATTAATTATTACAATGTAATAAAATGGAAAACATGAATTATAAAAATGTTATCTATGTATATACGTACATGTGAGAACTGTGCACCCTTTATTGAAGCCAGCTCTGCCTCCAATTCTAATATTTTCCTATTTGCCAAGTCCAGTTTCTTTTTGAGATCTGAATTGTTCTCATGGTACCGTCGAATCTTCTGAAAACAGATTGATTTATTTTTTTTTCTTATCTTAAAAAAATGATGGATTTTTTATAATATCAATTTATTAGTGATTTGGTTGTGAGAGTAATGGGTTGCTAGGTTACAAAAATAAAAGTGGCACACGTACTTTCTTTTTCAATTTAGTATTTTCAGAAAAATCATTAATGTTGGTGTCGCAAGGGAGGTAATCCAGTGGTAGTGTTGTTGGTTGCAGAAATGGTTGAGCAGTATTTGTGTGTAGCTGTTGCATTTTATTAAATGGAAGCTCATATAAACGATTCTGAGCTTGTTTTTCCAAGATGTCCAGCCTGGCTTGAAGCATCTCTACCTCTGAGCGGTTATGTTGATTACCATGATTCCTGGAAAACTGAGAGTAGGGAGACTTATGAGAATAGAAATTTTTATTCCTAAATTTTCTGTCTTCGTGTTGCTTTTCTTCCCTTTTTCTCTCTTCGCGTTTTTTGTCCTCTTCGCGTCTTCTCTCTTTCTCCTTGTATAACCTCTCTTCCTCTCGTTTTTTCTCCTCGCGTTCTCTCCTCTCTACCTCTCGTTTTTTCTCCTCGCGTTCTTTCCTCTCTTCCTCTCGTTTTTTCTCCTCGCGTTCTCTCTTCTCTTCCTCTCGTTTTTTCTCCTCGCGTTCTCTCCTCTCTTCCTCTCGTTTTTTCTCCTCGCGTTCTCTCCTCTCTTCCTCTCGTTTTGTCTCCTCGCGTTCTCTCCTCTCTTCCTCTCGTTTTTTCTCCTCGCGTTCTCTCCTCTCTTCCTCTCGTTTTTTCTCCTCGCGTTCTCGCCTCTCTTCCTCTCGTATTTTCTCCTCGCGTTCTCTCCTCTCTTCCTCTTCCTCTCGTTTTTTCCTCTCTTCCTCTCGTTGTGTCTCCTCGCGTTCTCTCCTCTCTTCCTCTTGTTTTGCCTCCTCGCGTTTCCTCTCGACCTCGCGTTTCTTCTCCTCCTCTTGCTTCCTCTTTTCCCCGCATTTTTTCTCTAATTCCTCTCATTTTCTCTTCTCCTCGTTCTTTCCTTCGTCCTTGCAGGTCTTCCCGCGCTTTGTTTTTGTGTCCACTTCTGTAACATTAATAAACACAATACATGTACTTAATACATGTCGTCGTGTGGTACGAAGAAAAGCCAACTTTAAAAAGCCAGACGAAAAAAATTAGTTTCGCGCGCAAAAGCCAACAATGGGCCTATTCTTTGGCACTTTTCACATGAAATAGTATATAAGGGAGCATGTACATAAGCGCTGTGCTGTCCGATGCCGTGCGATGCGGTAGGATGCCGTTCGATGCCGTTCGATGCCGCGCGGTGCCGCACGATTAGTGCTGCGTCCGATCCGTTGTCTAAATGGTTCAAAATAAATTGTAAGTTGTATCTCTGCATGATATAAATTAAATAGTTAAATAAATAATGCAGATATACAACGTACAATTTATTTTGAACCATTTAGACAACGGATCGGACGCAGCACTAATCGTGCGGCACCGCGCGGGATCGAATGGCATCGAACGGCATCGTACGGCATCGGACGCCATCGCACAGCACAGCGCTTAGGGAGCATGTACATAAGCGCTGTGCTGTGCGATGCCGTGCGATGCCGTACGATGCCGTTCAATGCCGTTCAATGCCGCGCGGTGCCGCACGATTAGTGCTGCGTCCGATCCGTTGTCTAAATGGTTCAAAATAAATTGTAAGTTGTATCTCTGCATGATTTAAATTAAATAGTTAAATAAATAATGCAGAGATACTACGTACAATTTATTTTGAACCATTTAGACAACGGATCCGACGCAGTACTAATCGTGCGGCACCGCGCGGCATCGAACGGCATCGTACGGCATCGCACAGCACAGCGCTTATGTACATGCTCCCTTATGTACATGCTCTCTTACGCCACTACGGAGGTAAAGAGTGGACCAGTCCAGAGCACATGTAAATTCTCGCTTTCGGCTCGGGTGGCAAACATGTGCTCTGGGGTGTCCATCTTTATTCCCATGTAGCGAGGGGGTATCGAAAAATAGAAAACTTTTTTAAAGAAAGGTAATTTATCAGAACTTGTTTTAATGGAAAACTTGTAATTTCAATAAAAAGAAATTCGAAATTCATAAAGTTGAAAATTTATAAGTCCGAATTCGATTTTACGAATTATAATTTTAAGGAATAGTAAATTTGTAGAAAAAATATTTATTTATAATTTTAGAATACTATAATTTCGAAAACCCAAATTTTAGAAATTAAATTACAGAAACGAAATCTACAGAAAATATCTGTACATAAATTAGAAAATCATAATATCAAAAGATCAAAATATAGAATTTAATAGCATCTTTAGATAGTTCAAAAGATCGAAAATTGAAAATCTAGAATGCTGAAAATCTCGTAAATATCAAATATCAAATGTTCAAATATCGAATGTTCAGAATATTGAAAAGTCTAAATATCGAAAGGTCCAAATATCGAAAGATCAAAATATCGAAAAATAAATGTCGAAAGTTCATAATATCGAAAGTTAAAAATGTCGAAAGTTAAAAATATCGAATGTTCAAAATGTCGAAAGCTCAAAATGTCGAAAGTTTACAATCTAGCGTTAATTACTTTTTCTTTACCCTAGCTGAATAGTAGATATGTTTTCGAAAGTCTGAACATTCTGAATTTGTTTTTCGAAAGTTTGAACCTTCTAAATGTTTAACTTCAATTATTTTTTTTCGAAAGTTCAAACCTTTTCAATTAATTTTTCGAAAGTTTGAACCTTCGACATTTGTTTTTCGAAACATTGAACTTTTGACGTATTGCTTTTCTTATACATTCATATCTTTCGAATCATTATATTCGAATAGCTAGAAATTCCAAAAGTATCATTCTATATTTTGGTTTTCTAAAATTATTTCATTCTATAGAGTAGAATTCGAATAATTGATCCTTTGAATTTCCACTAAATTCAGCATTTTCGAAACTGTGAACTTTCTATAATAGGGGAATTCTTCATTTTTAGCGTACGAAATTATATCATTTTTTTCGATAGTAATATCTTCTATAAATTTAATTCGATATTCAATTTTTTCCATGAAATGAATTTTCTAAAATAAATCTACTTCTAATATGTGCCTTTTCTACATTCTAAACTTTTGTAAAATTATGAGTCTGTATACAAATTTTTGGCATCTAAAGCTTTCTAATGAAAATTTTTCTATTTTTAGATACCCCCTCCATGTAGCGTATACGATTTTTTACCATATCCGGGGTCGAGAATACCACATTCGCGTTTAGAGCCGGGAGGTACTTTCGGCCGGGGCATGGTGAAATAGTAGATTACGCAACAAGGGAGGAAAAGACTTGGACAGTTCGCAGCTCATGTTGCGTATAAGTACTACTTTTCAACTCAACGGTGCCGGAAAAGCTTATTCTTCGCCTGGCTCTTCAAACTTGACTTTTCTTTACACACACACATACACACAAACACACATGCACGCACGCATGCACACACGCACAAGACTTACGTTTAGACCTATTTCGCTTCGTCATTTTGTGTTGCAGAAGTTTTAATCACTGGTTTTAGTCACTGCTCTCTGTTCTCTGCTCACTGACCTCACTGCTCCTACAGGGTATGTCTAGGGCCCTAGACACATAAGTGCGTTTGCTCGCGTTTGGCTGCGGTTGGCCGCGGTAACGTCCTTTCCACATGGAAGTGCGACGTGCGTCGTGCGTTGCGTCGTGCGCCGCGTTCCGAACGATGCACGACGCACTTCCATGTGGAAAGGACGTTCGAGTGCACGCGCTCGCTTCTCTCATTGGTCGTCGTCTCAACCAATGAGAGAAGCGAGTGCGTGTGTTCTTACCGCGACCGACCGGTGACCGCGGCTGACCGCATAGCCAAACGCGAGCAAACGCGCTTATGTGTCTAGAGTCTAGACTCTATAGGGCCTAGATGAGAGCTTCTCAGTTAGGGAGAATCCAGACTATACCCCTACCATGTATCCGTACCCCGTAAAATGCGACGAGAGAGGAGAGAGGGGGTACTGACCTACTGCCCGAGTAGAAATGAATCCGGCATGTGAGAAGGCACGGGTCAGGCCCGGCTCAGACCTTATCCGGCATTACCAGGGCCTGACCCGTGCCTTGTCACATGCCGGATTCATTTCTACTCGGGTGACGGTATGTACCGGAGAATCGTTCCGCGATCCGGCATGGCGCTGCGAGCTGCTTCTTTTCACGCAGTCTTGTAAACGGCCAAGCGCATGCGCCATAGCTGGTTTGTCGTCGTGGTCACTGGTGGGTGGTCGTGCACAGATGACACGCTGACAACAAAGCAACGCAAAGTGAAGGTATGAGCATTTTTATGTAATGAGAATTTACCTTTTTAAGGTGTCAATAATAACTAATGAATTTGTTATGTTGCAGCTTACAAACCTGCATGTGGAGATGATCCTGTTTAGAAATTGTATAGGAGAAATTTAAAGGGTCATGGAAATCTTTTTGTTGCTATTCATAGAGCTAAAGATTTTGGAACCATAGCCTTTGATGTCCCTTTCAAAGAATACGATTACTCTGACTGGTATAATCCAGAAGATCCATCTAAAGAGAAACAACGAGTAAATACTTATTAGAAAGCACAAACAGAAGTAACGATGGAAGCCACTTTTGTAATAATAGGTGGAGGAATTTCTGGAGTATCTTGTGCTAAAAGCATTGCATTTCTTGCTCCTAATGAAAGCATTATTTTAATAACAGACAGTCCATTAAGGGGGTGTGGTACTCATGTACTCTGTTTTACCGGCAGAACACGGTAAATTCTATATTATCAAAATAAATATATCGATATTCGATATTCGATATATTTATTTTGATAATATAGAATTTTCTGTGTTTTGCCGGTAAAACAGAGTACATGAGTACCCCACCCTCTTAATATTACATTTCATATTATCTCTATTGTAATTTTTCAAACAACTTGGATATTTTAAGAGTATTAGCAAAAATAATGAAAATTATTTTTATTCATTGATCATTGTATTAGAAATTAGAGGTAAATTCGGAGTATCAAAATAATTAAAATAAAGATTATGTTAAAGTAATTTTAATTACCAACATAATTATAAAAAGAATATAGCTTCAGAAAATCCTAATAAAATTATTAAAAAGAATGTTTGGATATAATATTATCGTGTATGGAGTGCTTGGTAGCAGTGTATTCCAGTTGGGTGAGGATCGGACTTCCGAATATTCAAATCTCCGAAACGGTTGAAATAACCAAAACTTTATTTGAGATTGAGAAAAAAAAATAATTTTTCAAAGAACAAATTATCTTAAATTTTTAAATTACCGAATGACAATTTTTCAAATATCAAAATAGACATTTCATACATATAATTATAACATTATGTATCATTTCTTAAATTGATATATTGCTAATAAATTATTCGGAGCAATGTTTTCTGAAAGTTGTAATTAGTTTTCTACATTTTCCAAAACATATTATCCTTTATAATAATTTTCTATTTATGGTTCAATATGAATTTTAATTTTTCGGAATTGTGACCCTCACTCGGATTTATCTTATTTTTAAAAATTATTAAAATTAAATCATACAAATCAACATTACGCCATCATCTCGATTCTTAAATACAGTTAGTACAATGAATTTTAGTTATTACAAAGTTCATCATTAAAATTGTTACATTTTTTAAGAAAAAAGTTATATACAAAATAAGAAGAATAACGTAAATATTATAACTAAATTTATCAGTAAAATAAAAAGAATGACTCGCGTAAAATTTTTGTACGTACCAGACACGTCTACAGCATTCACGTTTGATGAAGTACCTGAAATTTAAGATATTTATTATATTTTACATTTACTTTAACACATAATACGTACAACTACTGTATTACTAGTATAATAACTACCTAGAATATTCAAAGGTATTATAGGTCCGGAAAAATTTTTTCCCTTTTACGACACAGTATCTCGCCCTGGGAAGCCTTTTCCGGAAAACCGATTTCGTTCATAATTTGTTTCTAAGCATTTGAGGACTTTATCTACAAGAAACCGTCGAAACATTTTTCCGAGCGACGTAATTGCGGCTCTGGGAATTTTTTTTCCCGTTTACGACACAGTATATCGCCCTGGGGGGGGCTTTTCCGGAAAAGCGATTTCGTTCATAATTTTTTTCTAAGCATTTGAGGACTTTATCTACAAGAAACCGTCGAAACATTTTTCCGAGCGACGTAATTGCGGCACTGGGAATTTTTTATTCCCGTTTACGACACAGTATACGCCATGCAAGGGTTTTCCGGAAAAGCGATTTCCTTCATATTTTTTTTTTAGACCGTGTGGGACCTTTCCTTCAAGTACCAGTTGCAAAATTTTTCCTAACGATGTTATGGCGACTCTGGGAATTTTAGTTTTCGTGTGTGTGACTATGGGAAAATTAACTTGTCTGTAAGGGTGGTTTTGGGGGTGGTTTATGGGGGTGGCGAAGTGCTAAATTGGTTTTTAAACTGTTTTTGGTCCATTCCTACCCTGTTTTATGGTTTTAAACCGGTTATAATGTAAACCGTAAATTTTAGTTTTTTCGTTCACGGTGAACGTTCAGAATTTCAAACACATTTTATTTTCGGATCTACGCGGTCGATTTTAACTGACGTATCTCATTTTGATTGTTTTGTTATTCCTAATTCGGGAAAAAAATAATTTTGTACGATTAACTGATTCGTTTTTGTTTTATGTTGAATTTTTCGTTTTCGAAAAATTTAATTTTCAATTTTTTTAATGATTGGATTTAAATGTTAGAATCTAATGGATGGTGTTCGAAAGAGCAAGAAAACCTATAATTAAAAAAAAAACTTCTCTAGTTATTCTTTTGTTATTAATAAAAACGTGTTTTTTTTAAAAGCTTATAACTCCAAAATTAAATGGTCAATTTTTTTGAGAAAAATCACTATATTGTAGAATATAAGTAGCTATAACCTGTAAAAATTTGAATCTATTTTGTTTCAAAATTTCTTGTAGATGTTCAATTTTGATAGCTTTATGTCCGTTTCTTTGGGATAAATGATTGGTTCATAAATTTCAGAGATATTTCTCCTTTGAAATTGTAATTTTTCGAATTTATGTATATTAGAAAATGGAAATAACGCGTGCGTGTTGTTTACTTGCTTTTATTTTTATCGAGGTTAATTTATAGCGCGCTTCATCGATACATGAAATTAGCTACATACGCTGGCCAATTAGAGGTCGAGAAATCAATTTTATAAAAATTTCGGCTGAACTTCGATATTAATCGCACTCTCTCTTTTATAAATGGAAACGTGATATTTATACACAATTTTGTGTGTCGTATAGGCAATATATTTTAAAAGCGGTGATAATTCACAAACTAAATTGTAAAATATTTTGAAACAAAATATTTTGATAAATTATGATAATGCAGATTATAAATAGCTATATTAAGGTCAATTTACAGTACGCTTCGGAAATATATGAAATTAGCCAGATTTATAATTATGTTTTATCGGCGGAACATGACAAAATAATTAAACAAATTATTGTGCAATTCTCTAATTCATAAAATTACGAAATTTTAATATTAAATTACTTTTGAGCAATCTAAGTCGACATTTACTGATTTTTTTTTTTTTTTTAAACTGTTATTTTATTTTTTCAAAATAAAATTTCTCTGAAAATAAATTTAACCTTTCTATCAGAACATTATATAAATGCATGTGACATGTACTTATAGGCAATATAATTGAAAAATTCAATCAAGAAATTCATATTTTATACATAATTTAAAATATTAGCATTAAAAATTAATTAAAGATATCAGTAAATTAAATTGTTCTTATGCAGTAACCATTATGATCGACGCAATGCACTTATTTACACGCGCACACACACACGCACACGCACGCACACTGTGTGTGTGTGTGTGTGTGTGTATAAATGTGTGTGTATAAATGTGTGTATAAATGTCTGTATAAATGTGTGTGTGTATGTGTGTATAACACACACGTCTGTTAGCACCACGACACCACTGTAAACACAGTTGACAGTTTAGAAAAAGAAGTTGCATAACCGTTTTAAACAATTTTTACAATTTTAACGATTTGAACAATTTTTTTTTGTAAATATTTTGTTTTTTTAGATGAAAAAGTATTTTCTTAGCAATTGATTATTATAATAATATATTATATATGTGACTATATTTCAAGTTTTTATAAATAATAAAGTAAGCGGGTAGTGGCAGTTCTATTGAAATTTGGAAAGTAGGCGAGCACTGGGAGTCTTGTTTAAATTTGGAAAGTAAACGTCCAGTTGCACTTTTGTTAAAATTTGTAAAGTAACTATAGTTCAAGATAGAATGTAATGTTCTATAAGAATTAAACTTATTCTCACAAGATTTAACTAAATGTTTTGAAAAGGAAGCAGAAGTAAATAAAACAAACCTATTTATATTAGAAAGTTATAAGTATAATCATTAAGTTAAACTCACTATTAGAAAACCTTATTCCATTTGAAGAAGTTACGTATTGCTATTATAGGAGTCAAGATTAACTTGCATATTTCAGTGACAAGTCTGCCTAGCGTACAAAAAACAGAATGAAGACTTCGATTCAAGAAAGTTATTATATTTAACATTTCTGATCAAGTGATAAATGAAAAAATAGTCTTATCGGTTCTTATGAACTTTTGGCCATAGAAATGTTATTTTTTTAAGTTTCAATTATAATTTTGCATTTTAGAACATTAACTTCATATACTACTTTAATCTATGTATTGGTATAATGTCTTAAAATATATTTTAAAAGGGATGATAATTCATAAACTAAATTGTAAAATATTTTGATATCCGGTACTCTATGACATTCTTTTTTTTAAGTTAATCTTGATAGTGCTGACAAGCTATAGTGTACGCGTTACCAAACTTGAACTTTTATTCGCCATGTAACAACTACTGGGTAACCTTGTTTATTGTATTAGAAGTAGTATCGAATGTAAAATAGTACATTAGTATATTATTTTAAATCATATTTTAAAATTCACATACAACTTTCTAAAAAAATATTATATACATATTTAAGTAATAATTAAATTTAAATCTACTTGATAAGTAGTGTTTTAAAAAAAAAATTGTGGCTAAAATAAAATTGAATGAATCATAATAAATCTATATTTAATTTACTTCATAATTAAAACGTTTTGATCATTATCTTCTATTTTCAAAATGTTACCTATAATTACGAATTATAATTAGCAGCTCAAATCTTTAATTCAACTATTAATTAAAATTATGAATAACAGCTCAGGTATCGATTCTATTTTTAATAAATTAAAAGCAAATTAACCAATAAAAAATGTTTTGCATTACAATTTATAAATAAAAGCACACAAGAGCTGTTGCAAAATTTAGTAGCAAAAGTAGAATAACAAACTTCAATAAAAAAAATCTACAAGAAAGCAATCGTTACAATACTTCAAAAATTACCAAAAGCAAGATTTTTACCTACTCGCATCAACCAAAAAATAGCATTACCCATTGAAATAAATGTTTATTACATAAATGAGTATACCTTCTTATGTAATTATCCACAGAGTTGAAATCTGAACTTCCTGTATGGAAGACCTGTGACTGTACTGAAATGCTAACCTTAAAATCTTGATATAACCTCCGTAAGAGCATGCACTGCTTAAAGGATCACAAATGCAAACTGTAAAAAATAAAACTCTTTAGAATCATAACTACTAAAATTACTAATTACTTCAAAAAGTAAAAGAAAATATATTTAAATTAAAATTATAAAATAACAATATATTTGAAGCATGCTATTAATAGAAATTTTAATCTATTTGCATCGATTGCAAAGAAAACATTTAATTAGAAAATAATTATTTTTATATATTTTAGAAGGTCTTACCTTGACAACTATGACAATATTTTTCGGTAAAAGTTTTGTCGAATTTCAAATTTTTGATAAATAAACTTTGGTAGCACGAGCACATGTAGGGTGTAGTACGTCCATGCGGTAGAGACAAGAGACCTAGAACCTTCGAGCATATACTATCTGGAGTAGGCATCCAATGCGTGAGCGCCAGTGGTGGGTACGTCGAAAATTACGTGTCGTAAATGTATTTTACAACATGTCGAATATGTCATATTCGACGTTTACATTTTATACACGTACGTAATATTATACATCGCGGTAGATACACTATAAGTATTATTAAGTCCAGACCAGTATTTCAAAATGGTTTTAGCTCTTTGTTGACAAATTCAATACCATAACGACCGCGTAAAAACTGTTAATTTTAAATGAACTTTTTATAGTAAATTTAAAAATTATAATTTTTCATTATTTTTAATCTTAAAAATAAGTACTAATATATTAAAAAAAGTATACTCTACATATAGAAATATGTACAAGAATTTTAGATTATGTTTATATTATATTTCTTATTCCTATACATATAATTTCACACCTTTTTAGTATTAGTACTTATTTTAAAATTAAAAATAATAAATTATAATTTCTAAATTTACTATAAAATGTTATATTTTACATAAATAATATAATTATAGTATATATAAATCAACTTTAAAATATTGCAAATTCAAAATTTATCGAGTTCCCCCATAACACTAGCGCCACCAAGCATCAAAGTGATTATGAGCCATTTACGACATTTTCGACGGTATAATATACATACTTTACATTAATGACATTTTATACGTGTGACACGTCGAAAATACCCAAGTCGTGTCGTTTACCCACCACTGGTGAGCGCGTCTCGTACGGGTGAGAGAGAAAGATAGATTTGGAGTATCATCTGTCTCTCTCACACACGGCGCTGATTGGTTCATTCGCGCGCGCGTACTTGTAGACTCATCTGCTGATTGGTTTACTAGTAAATCTAAACCAATTAGCGCATGACTCTACGAGTACTAAAGTCATAGGTTATAAATCATAGGTCATAAATTATGCAATGTGGATTCCCTGTGTATAACAGAGATTCCACAATATGTGGAATAAAATTGTCTTTCAAAGCGTCATTATAATAGAATTTATAATTATTTCGAATTATAATTTTATTTATAACAGAGGCCCTAATTTGCGTCGACCAATCATATTTTTTGATCAGCAATATGGCAGCCTTCTAAAAGCAATATGGCTGCTTCCTCAAACCCATCTCCCTTTTAATATAGGAGGAGGAGGATATGGCTGCCTCCTCAAACCCATCTCCCTTTTAATATAGGAATATGTCAGCCTTCTAAAAGCAATATGGCTGTCTTCTCAAACTCATCCCCCTTTTAATATAGGATTTCTTATGCGTTATTGTGATTACAGAATTTAATTTTGTTAAAATTTATGCGAATTCCTTTTTAACTTATTATGAACATACGCTACATGCCATTTGGCTACATTTATAAATTTTCAATTCCTCCCTATTACCAACGATTACCAATGACCCATATTCTTCATTATGTTTGTTGAAATAAATTGTAAAAACTTATAAAACTGTATATACTTAATGATAACATAAAGATATAACATGAAGGTATAATGCGTTCTTCAAGAATTCTAAATTTACTTGTGTAAATATTAAAACGCGTTAAAAAAGAGTTCTAAAAATATACATTTTTAGGACCCTTTTGCCAGTTCTTACATTCGTGGTCTCTTAAAGCATTCTAATTGCTGAATAATAAATGAATTCTTTATTAATTACAATATGATTAAATGTGACACATTTTGAATTCATTATAACGTTAAAAAAGTATTAATTTTACACTAAAAACGTACATTTTTTTGAAGTCATAATTAAAGTAGAAAGAAGTCCTTAACAATTCATTTCTTTCCTGTATGAACTCTTTTAGAATACATATCCCTTCCATTCTACCGGACATAGCACCCATTCATTATTAACTCTTTAAGAATAGATTATGAATTACTTATGAATAACCAACAGAATAGTTTCTGAATGTAATTTGAATACTTTTAGTTCATAATGAACTCCGTATGAATTACGATGAAAGAACTCTTTTAGAATTCTTTTTGTGAATTCTTTTTAAATTCATCACGAACATGTGTGCTGTCTGGGATATGTTACAATGATATTCCATTTGGTGATAAGTTGATTGTATTAGGAGGTGATTTCAGACAAATTTTACCAGTCTTAAAACATGGTTACAGAGATAGTATAGTAGAAGACACAATAAAATTTTCTTCTTTATGGCCTTTCTTCAAAGTTTTAAAATTAACTCAAAATATTCGTTCAAATGATAAACAATTTGCTTCATTTTTGTTAGAATTAGGTGAAGGTAAAATTAATCCATTTATCATTCCAAATGAATGGAAAACCGAAAATGTATGTAATAAAATTTATGATGACATTAGTGTCGAAAATTCCATTGATCGTGTAATATTATCTCCACATAATGAAGATACGAAACTCATAAATAATAAAGTTTTAAACTTATTATATGGTGATACACACACATATTATAGCTTAGATTATGCAACTCATAAAGGAGTTGATCAAACTGACGAAAATATTCATTTACAGTATCCAATAGAAATGCTTAATAATATTAGAGAAGGCCTACCACCACATGAATTGAAATTAAAAATGAATGCAGTTGTAATGTTAATCAGAAATATAAGTATAACGGAAGGAATGTGTAATGGTACACGATTAAAAATTACAGGTTTATTTAATCATAATATTAAAGCTAAAATAATAACGGGTGAAAGAATAGGTGAAGAAGTTTTTTTACCGCGAATAACATTATACCGGCGATTCTTCTTCATTTCCGTTTACACTTTTTAGGAAACAATTTCCAATTGTATTAGCTTTTGCTATAACAATAAATAAATCGCAAGTCAAAGTTTTAATTCCTTAGGTATTTTTATTAGACGACCACTATTTTCGCATGGCCAATTATATGTTGCTTTGTTCCGATGTAGGAATCCTAACAATATATTTATTGAAAATCTTTTAGAAAATTCTTCAATAATTGATAACATTGTATGGAAAGAAATTTTTGACATTTGATCTATATTGTTAAATATATATTTTTATTGTAATTCAAATTATTAAAATTTACATATGAAAATGAATCGAAATTAGTAATGACATCACAAATAAATTAATATCATAACAAATTCAACATTTTTTATGTATCCCTTTTCATAATATACATTTAATATCATAAACATTTAAATAGATTTATAAGTCCAATATGTTTATAACAATAATCATTTTAATTATAATATTATTCTTTTGTGAACGTATAAGACATGCTGTATCTTCTCATAAGCTTAATATAGTATAAGTATCTGATTATTGTATTACATTTAATAAAAAAAATTTCAAGATAAATAAATATATTTATATGAAATAGTTTTTTATTAAATGTAATAAAAATGTGAATCAATTTTCATTGTATTTTATACTTTCTACATTTAGTACAATTTATTTAAATATTAATAAAAATGAATTATAATTGATTAATGAAAATTGATTCACATCTTATATGGTGGAGGAAGGAAGGGCTAGGTTGGAGTCAAGGAGGATTAAGGAGGGATGACCCCCATGGTTTTTAGGGCTACTGGCGATGAATTTCATGGTTGTGTTTAGGCTCATTATATAACAAAATTATTGTGTAATTTTATATAATTTCGGCATGTCCCAAAATCATATATAATTATTATTATTTCTTATATATCATCAAGTACATCTCGCCAAGATGGCGGACGAGGGTGTGCTGCTTAAGCAGACCCCTCCGCCAGAAATTTATTACAAATGTCATCCCGGGACGCCAGTGGGAGTTGTGATATGTGTAGTGTGTAACAATGTCTACCATAAAAGTGATTATAACAGAAAAAGAACACAAAACTACTTATCTGCCATAGAAATAATATGTGAAGAACATAATATAGATGACATAACCTCTAAAGACCCACGTGTTGCAGTAGTGCTACTACGGAGGGAACTAGAAAATCTGAGAAACCAAAATGATCTGATAATGACAAGGAACGAAATACTAATAAAAACCAATGCACAGACAGAACAAAAATTAAAACAAGCTGAAGAAGAATTGCTACTAATAAAAGCTAAGGAAATCAAAGGAAATCAAGAATTGACAAGTTTTCCTGAGGAAGAAAAAATCTATTAAAACAAATAAGTACAGAAGTATACAACAATAATCTCATGCTAAACCAAATTTTAGACAAAGAAAACTATACCAAAAACAAAAAAACATTTGCAGAAGTGGTAGTAAGTGATAAGCAATTAGAAAAGAAGATACAAAAACTAATAGTGAAAAGAATATAGAATGATAATAAAGGAACAAATGTGCCAGATATAAAACCATATATAGCTCACTATATAAATAAAAATTCATCTATACAAGCAAAAAGTATAAAAATCAAGAACAAAGATGAAGCAATAATAAGCTTTATAAATGAGGAGAGTTTGATACAAACTGAGAATATACTAAAACAAAAGTATTCTGCCTACTACAAAATAACAAGAGAATCTATTAAAAATCCCAAGATGAAAATAACAGGCTTCGACAATTTTGAAGACATAGAGATTAAAGAAATAGAGCAAGATATTAACAAAAGGAACTTCAAACACCTAAACAGCAAATGCAAAGTGTTACATATATTTGAAAACATTAAAACAAAAATTAACACTATATTAATTGAAACACCAGCGGAATTATATAATCAAATTGTGAGTAATAAATATAGAGTTCATATTGGTTATCAAAATTGCAGAGCATTCGATGACTTGAATCTAACCCCGTGTTTTAACTGTGGTCGATTTGGTCATAGTGGTAAAAAGTGTAAGAATACGAAAATCTGCCTACGTTGTGCTGGAAAACATAACACGATCAACTGTACTACCCCAAACGAACACAATTGTGTTAATTGTATGTACAGTAATCATCAATATAAAACAAATTATAATACTAAACACGTGGTAAATGATACCGAAAAATGCGAGGTTATGTTTCACAAGATAAAGAAGTTAATTGCTGAAACAGATTATCCAGTGAGACCGCACATTCCAAAATATGTAGGTAAAGTAAATTTTCAATCACAGTTACAAAACACTGATACAGCTACCGGTAAATCACCGGTCGTAACGACACCAAGAAGACAAAGTAGAATTTTTATCAGTCCGGCAACATCAGCTGGTAATTTATCGGCCACAACCTCACCAATAAATTTAAACAGAACCATATCACAAATTTATTACCCAACAGACTCAGCAACTTCTGAACTTCTGAATTTTGAACATGGATCAACAACAACTAAATTTTGAAGTTATTTCACAAAAAGAACAAGCTTTTGGTAATGTACAAACACTCAATAAAAGTATCGATAAAGGTAAAAATTTGATTTTATGTGTAAATATTAGAAGTATAAAACAAAACTTTGAAAAACTTGAAACTTTTATTGAATGTTTAGCCGTAAGACCAAGTGTCATTATATGTACTGAATCTTGGAATGTGCAATATACTCCATTGTACAACATATCAGGTTACAAAAGTTACTATAGTGAGAGTAAAATGAATAAAGCAGATGGAGTTATGATGTATATAAAGGATGAACTATCTGAACACACAGAAATTATAGTGGTCGACAACATACATATCTTAAGCTCGGTTATAAAACTAATTGGCACCGAAACTGTAAGAATCTCAGCGATCTATAGATCACACAATATAAAAAAGTATGAATTTGTTCATAGCCTGAAAAAATTCCTAAGAGACCAATTAAATACTAAGAACCATTGTATAATCGGGGATTTTAACATTGATATATTAGACGAAAATTTTAGTAAGACTGACTCAACAGATAACCTTATAACACAAGAATTTTTAAATGATCTCTTGGAACATAAATTTACGCCATGCTTTACTGGAATAACAAGGCCTTCATCTGATAATAAAAGAGGTACCTGCATCGACAATTTCTATATAAAAACTAAAAATATAAATATTAATTCATTTAAAATAACGAATCCATTTAATGATCACTACCCATTATTTATAACTATAGATAAATTAGAAATAAATCAGCCGAACAAATTCAATATGAAATCAATTAATTACAACAAGTTAAAACATGTTGCAAATAATTCAAACTGGTACTCAATATTGTCTATGCAGGATCCTAATCTTGCAGTTAACGCATTAATTGACATGATAAATAATTGTATTGATGCGTCCACTACCAAAAAACAATTTAAAAATAAACTTCCGAGAAAAAATTGGATTACTAGTGCTATTATAGTCTCGTGTACTACTAAAGAGACACTGTATATCTTATGGAAAAACAATCCCACTTCTGAAGCCCTAAAAAAAGAATATACAAATTACACTAAGATATTGAACAAAGTTATTAAAGAAGCAAAATTTAAATATGAAAAGGAAATGGTAAAACGAAATAGCGGAAACTCTAGGGAATTATGGAACATAATTAAAACTAAATTAGGGAGAAATAGTGTGCATGATAATCCAATAAAATATATATACGAAAACAATCAAAAAATCGAAAATAAAACTGATATAGCAAATGCTATGAACACCTATTTTTGCAAAATAGGACCAAATTTGAGTGCTCAATTTGCTAATATAAATAATAATAACCTGAAACTTCCAGATAGGAATCCTGAATCCATTTTCTTTCGTCCGACAGATTTTGCTGAGATATACAAAATAATCAATACATTGAAAAATAAATCTGGAGGTGTAGACAATATTAACGTTAAATCATTGAAAATTCTCTCTGAATATATATATGTGTGCCCTTAGAATATATCTTCAATTTATGTATTGTGAAATCTATCTGGCCTGACGCGCTCAAAAATGCTGAGGTAGTCCCTATTTACAAGGCTGGTGAAAAATCTAATATCAGTAATTACAGACCAATCTCTTTAATATCGAACATTGCAAACATTTTTGAAAAAATAATTTATAATAGATTATACCACTTTTTTGAAAAACATAACATAATATCAGAAAAACAATACGGTTTCGTTAAAAATAGGGGAACTACTGACGCATTAAATTATATATCAAATATCATATACGAAAACTTAGATAAAAGTAAACCAATAATTGTTGCTTTTCTAGACTTAGCCAAAGCATTTGACACTGTTAATCATAGAGTTCTTTTAGATAAGCTTGAACGATACGGAGTAAGGGGTAGTGCCTTAAAACTGATGACTAGCTATCTCACAGATAGGCGGCAAAGAGTAAAAATTCAAGACTGTAAAAGTGAATATAAAGAATTTACTACGGGTGTTCCCCAAGGAACTATATTAGGACCATTATATCCTTATGTCAATATACTTTATGTCAATGACTTACTAGGAAGTATGCAAAATGACACAATCATGTCCTATGCTGATGACACGGTTATCATATCAAGTGACAACATGTGGTCCTCAGCTCAGGAAAAAATGTGTGCTTACCTTAATCATGTGGCCAAATGGCTTGCACAAAATAAACTGTCGCTAAATATAGATAAACCGGTCTATATGACTCTCGGAAACTACTGTGATAGTGTGCCTGGCACACTAAACATCAAAATAGGAACGTAATTAATAAAAAGAGTTGAAAGTCATAAATACTTAGGGCTGTATTTCGACTACAATATGAAATGGAATAAGCATATAAGATATATCATTAAAAAAACCAAATACCTAATTTTTGTCTTTGCCCAGATAAAAAATATGATGGATACAAAAACATTAATGATAATATATTATGCTTTCTTTCATAGTCTAATCAATTATGGGATAATTGCCTGGGGTGGTGCGTACGATAATAATATGAAACTAATACAATCAACACAAAACAAAATATTGAAAATCATAAATAAAAATAAATTCTCTCAAACTAATCCACCTCTTGAAATAAAAAAATTATTCCAGTTAGAGTCAATATCCTTACATTATTCTACATTAAGAAATAAATATATAAACAGTGCCAGCAAGACCAGAAACAAAACAATTCAATTACCTAAATGTGATAAAAGAATTAGTGATAAAAATAGCTACAATGAAGCTATAAGAGTCTTTAATGGGCTATCTAAGGATCTCAAAGTTATGAATTTAAGTAGACAATTAATGAAGAAAAAATTAAAAATGTTTATAGTAAAAGATGCAATATAATTTCAAAATAATAATTAAATTTTAACCAATATATCTAATAAATTATTTAACTGTTATTTATGTACTATAATGGATTTTATCGATGTTAACAAACACTACGCACATATCATTATATAGTTTTTAAGAATTTTGTAGTTTGTAATATTTTTTTTTTAGTTTGTAAGTTTTCTATGTACCAGATCTACACACAGGCAATAATATTTGCCTCAGTAGGATTTACTTACTTATGTATATTTCGTATATAATAATGTAATGTAAATATTTTCTGGAAATAAATAAATAAATAAATATATAAAACCTAAGCACAATAAAATTAAAAATTCAGCGCGCTCATAACAGTACCCCAGTGGTGGTGTGGAAAGCTGTTTGAAATATTGCAAGACTTAAAAATCTATTTATATTTTTTTTAAATCTTAATTTTTTTTAGAATAAAATACTATTTATCTTCTTTATAATTGCGTCAGAGATATCGTTGTGTTAATTTAATAAATGATGTAGAAAGCTGTTCTGAATGTAATATGACAAAATACTAAGAAAATATGAAGAATGTATTAAGTCATATTCTGTGAAGAATATACCACTTCACATATATCTGTGGAGAGGTAAGTGGATGGGAGGTAGAGGGGCAAGTGGAGGGGCGGTTGAGGGAGGGTGGAGAGGCTGTGGAGAGGTGGTTGAGGGGCTGTGGAGAGGAGTGGAGGGGCGGTAGAGGGGCGGTGGAGGGGTACGATCCTTCAAAATAACGTAAAAATTGAAGGAATTTAACGGTAAAAAGTGGAGGGGTAGATGGAGGGGTAGGTGGAGGGGTAAGTGGAGGGGTATATGGAGGGGTAAGTGGAGGGGTAGGTGGAGGGGTAAGCGTGTGTGGGGGGTAAGTGGAGGGGTAAGTGTAGGGGGTGAAGAGGGTGTTGAGGAGGTGGAGGGGGGTGGAGGGGCAGTGGAGGGGCAGGATCCTTAGAAATAACGTATAAATTGAAACAATTTAACGTTAAAAAGTGGAGAGGCAGTGGAGGGGAAGTGGAGGGGAAGTGGGGGGGAAGTGGAGGGGGAAGGTACCCATTTTTATGCTTACAACTATATAATATAGGGATATATATATATATTTATTATATATCAATCTTCAACATATACATGTATATTATAAATAAAATATTGGGCAATAAATAAAGTGAAACTATCGTTTTTTTATACGGCATTTATTTATTTATTTAACCTTTACACATCTGATTTACTTATCCAGCCATTGTGTGAATTGTAGAATCATCGAACACCTGTAGGACCTCGACTGCCTCCAACTCGCTCGAGGTAAAGTTTATTAAACATAAGAAGGTGTTACTGTATAGAATGAAAGTTCAAAAACGTGTTACACTATAGCATAATAGTTTAAAATTGTATAACTCTATAGCATAAAAAAGGTGTTACTCTATAACATAAAAAAATGTGTTACTGTATAGCATAAAATTGATGCTACTCTATAGCATAAAAAAGGTGTTACTCTATAACATAAAAAAGATGTTACTCTATAGCATAAAAATGGGCAATATCTGGCTCATATATTACAGCCACGGCACCGGAGCCAAATATCGGCCATACTATTTCCCATATAACATCCCATATATGTCCCATAAGACACCCGGGACTTGGGGAGAGAGGGAAAATCTACATCACCGAGCTCTTCATCGTAGACGAGTAGTGGGGGCGCGCTATACTGACCCAACTTAGGCTATCCCTGTATGGAAAGACAGCGATATCGATTTTTCCGTCACTCCGTACAGGGATAGTGTAAGTTAGGTCAGTACAGCGCGCCCCCGCCACTCATCTACGTTGAAGAGCTCGCTGATGTAGATTTTCCCCCTCTTCCCAAGTTCCGGGCGTTTTATGGGACATATATGGGATGTTATATGGGAAATAGTACGGCCAATATTTGGCTCCGGCGCCGTGGCTATAATATATGAGCCAGATATTGCCCATTTTTATGCTATAGAGTAACACCTTTTTTATGTTATAGAGTAACACCTTTTTTATGCTATAGAGTAACATCTTTTTTATGCTATAGAGTAACAAGTTCTTTATGCTATAGAGTAACACCTTTTTTATGTTATAGAATAACAACTTTTTTATGCTATAGAGTAACACCTTTTTTATGTTATAGAATAACACCTTTTTATGCGATAGAGTAACACCCTTTTTATACTATAGAGTAACCCTTTTTTATATTATAAACCTTTTTTATGCTGTAGAGATATACAATTTTAAACTATTATGTTATAGTGTAACACCTTTTTGAACTTTGATGCTATAGAGTAACACCCTTTTATGTTTAATAAACTTTACCTCGAGCGAGTTGGAGGCAGTCGAGGTCCTACAGGTGTTGTATGATTTGACAATTCACACAATGGTTGGATAAGCAAATCAGATGTGTATAAAGGTTAAATAAATAAATAAATGCCGAATAAAAAAATTATAGTTTTTCTTTATTTATTGCCCAATATTTTATTTATAATATACATGTATATGTTGAAGATTGATATAAAATAAAAAAAAAGATATATATATATATATATATATATATATATATATATATATATATATATATATATATATAATAGATGAAAGTTGATTGTATGTATTTACAATCAATCTTCATCTATTTTATATATTTTATAATGCCCCCACGGCAGAGTATCTGTTTCATTTGGTATGAGATGTCTCTTATTGTCATGTGGACTTAGAGCTAATTTTGTTTTTTTCACAGTTCCCACTACATGAGCTTTAGACTGTATGATACACTGCTGTCTGTATTGTGTAGTTGAATTAAGTAAACACTGAAGATAGTAGTCGAAATTGATGGTTTTGCTGACAACTCCACCTTTCCACCTTTAGCTTTTTACATGTGGTCTTGGCCATTGACGCATATGCTATACATTTTACTAAGTAGTTCAATGAATTCTGTCATAATGCAGCCATTGCACTCATTGTTAAATGGATAGTCCGAAGTATTAAAATTTGCAATATCGCTCTTAATCACTTCATAAATATCATTTCTTATTTCATATATTCATGGATAGTCCGAAGTATCAAAATTTGCAATATCGCTCTTAATCACTTCATAAATATCATTTCTTATTTCATATATTAAGCTGTCAGTGTCAGTATATAGCAGTTTACAACGATCCTCAAATTTCGTTTTCATATATTTGTAGTGAAAATCGTATACTAATGTCTTTGATAAATCAAGTAAACACAGTCCTACGTAAATTGGCTTTTTAATATACACTTCAGTTTTTGCTAACTCTACAATAGCAAAATTTTCATCAATGACAGTACTGCTATGAAATTCTGGCTGTGCAATACGAGCTTCTGCTCCAGTAGTAATTTAACATTAACTCTTTTTCGCACATTTTCCATCGTCCTTCCAAAACAGCATTATTCATTAATTTGTAGAGATTTTTTTCAAAATCATTGTTAGCTGCTTGCCTCATTCTGCTATTTAGATCAATATACTCTTTGAGCCAGGGCCTTTGATCAAATTTTAATATCCTATGAATTTTATTAAGTTTTAATCCATTTGTTAAAGCTTGCTTCAAATTGCGATAGTGTAGAACGTATCGTGAATTGCCTTCAAAAGTTGTGAGAAGTTTAGCTTGTAAGGAATCTGGTGATTTCTTGTGCTCTGGACAAAATGGAAGATCTTTATGTGCATCACATAAATTTTCGGGGTACTCCAAGTCTACCTCAAGTATGTAGTCAACCGAAGCATCATCCGGAACATTGAAATTTATTCGTTCTACATCATCAATCCATTCAAAACCACCATATAAAAAAAGCAATACAATATGTACAAGAGAGATAGTAATAGCATAATATGGCGGCGGCAATTTTCGACAAAATGCCACTGCCCCGCATGGCGAATTTTGAAAGCTTCTTTATCCTCAGTATGGGAACTACCCCCACCACGAGAGTTGCCGGACCTGTACCTGCGACCGTGGTCAACCCTGACTGCAGAATTGCGGGCAGCTGTATGATCGCAGAAACTATACTGACTCCAGAAGCGCCATGACTCTAGAAAGCGGCATGACTCTAGAAGCGACACAAGTTAGAACGGCCAGCGGTGAGCGGTTTGCAGCTGAACAATAATGAAATAAAATGGAGTAAAAAAGTGTGGTGAAGCGCGATATCATCGAGACCAACATTTAAATAAATGTTTTCATGAAAAAAAAACGACGAAGGATGGATTCGAACCCACGATCTTCAGATTACTGAGCAGCAACTTTACCACTTGGTTATCGAGACGTATGTATACTCATAGCTGAATTTGTATCTAATAACACGCGCGAGGTCTCAATTTTCACGGTGGTACCGTTGGTAAGGTAGACCACTATTGGTAAATTATTCTAATATACTTTACCGATAAACATTAATTGTAGAGAATATGCATAGTGCGTAATATTTACTGGCTCCTACGAAAGTCCTACGAATGTAAGCGAGAGCGCGCGACCGAAGCGCTCTGCGTAAGAGGGGGGTCGGCCGACCCGTTCGAGCGCGCGCACGCGGAGCATCGTGGCGCGTGCCGGGTATTTTGGCGGAGCAGAGAGATTAGAGAGATTGAAGAGATTGCCGATTTTTGCTAGAGTTAATTGTAAGTGTCTTCAATTAATGATCAAACTGTGAGACTGCTTTTATTTATTCAGCGAGTTTCCCACACACCAGCGCCGACCTGAAAATTTAGTGGAAAGATTCCACAACATTTGGCGACCGTGATAGGACGCGACGTTTTGTCTGTAGTTTGTGTGTGTGTGTGTGTGCGTGCGTGTGTGCGCGTGTGTGCGTGTGCGCGTGCGCGTGCGTGTGTGTATGTGTGTGTGTCTGCGTGTGTGTGTGCGTGTGTGCGTGTGCGTGTGCGCGTGCGCGTGCGTGCGTACGTGTGCGTTGCGTATGTGTGTGTGCGTGTGTGTGTGTGTGGCGTACTCTCGTATGAAAATGGACAAACTCAAGAATGTTCAAAAACTATATCTCACTGCATTCGCGAAGTGTCTGAACGCATACAATGAAAATCTCTCTGCTGCCGTGCCCGATCAAGACAATGCCATGGTTTCGTTCCAACTTCTCGAAAAGAAAATGGCGGAACTCAACGCAGCTCAAACGAAAATAGCGACCTCATGCTCGAGGACGATAAAGCGATTGATGAAGAAATTCAGAGGATAATGAACGCCGCAGATGAGTATCGTTCCAAGAATTTACAAGCAAAGCACAAAATGACGAATTTCGTGGGACCTCTGAGACAGCGGCCTGCTAACACGTACGCGTCTGCCGTAGAGACGAAATCACACAAGTACTCGAAGTTAGGAATTTCGAAGTTTAACGGCAATATACAAGACTGGTTAGAGTTCTGGAGCCAATTCAAAAAAGTGCATGATGACGCAAATCTGACGACGAGGATAAATTCCAGTATCTACTGCAAGCGGTAATTCCAGGATCTCGCGCCAGCGAATTAGTTCAGAGTTTCCCACCAACTGGCGAAAATTACACCAAAGCCGTGGACAGTTTGAAGGAACGTTTTGGTAGAGACGAATTATTAATAGAAGTTTACGTCAGAAAATTACTAGAGCTTGTGCTGCAGAACGTGTTGAAAAGGAAGAAAAAAATGCGACTCTAGAGTCTCTACGACAAGCTGGAGATGCACATGCAGGTGGTTGAGATGTTCGGCGTGATCGCATCAAATTATGCCACCATGTTATTCACCTTAGTCGAGTCGTCACTGCTGAAAGAACTACTGCGCACATGGTAGCGATCGACAAATATCTCGTATAGCGGCACAAAGGATGCGAAGGTCAGGTTAACTGCGCTTATGAAGTTTTTTCAAGCGGAGGTACAAAACAAATTCAAAGAAGGTAGTAGAGTGCATGTTTTGTAAAGCGAGCCATGAATCTGCGGACTGTGAAGTCGCTCAAAAAATGCCGCTAGAGAAAAAGCATGGAATAGCGAAGCAGGAGAAATTCTGCTTTAACTGTCTCAAGAAGGGACACAGTTTTAATCGATGCCTTATTATTATGTGCTCGCAGATGACGAAAAATGATGCGTTAGTTTCAGTGGACAAAGTCACGCCGGAGTCGCTCACCAACGAACATAACCTCGCCAGCTTTCAAGACACACCTGTTTTATATCTCCGAACGCTCTGGGTAAAGGCGTATAGTGCTGAAGTTCTCAAGTCGACGCGCGAGTCATCATTGATACGGGATCGCGACGCTCGTATATCACAGAGAATTTGGCCAAGAGGTTAGGATATAAGACGACTGACAAACAAGAGATAGCTCACTCGCTTTTTGGAGATGGCTCAACGATGTCTAAAGTTCATGATATTTTTAAAGCCCGCGCGAAGAATATGGAAGGAAACTACGCTTGTAATTTTGACGTAATGAGTCAAGATATTATTTGTAAACACGTAATCTGTCTACAACCTGCTGCTTGGATTTATCGTTTTGAAAAGATGCGCGTTAAGCTCACAGGTGTTCGAGACGGCCAGATGTCAATTGATATTGTAATAGGAGCAGATGTAGCTGGTAAGCTGTATATTGGTAAACGTCATACTTTGGACACGGCTTAACAGCAATTGAAACTCTTTTAGGATGGACAGTTATGGGCGAGCCCAAGGAACGTCTATTAAGAAATAATGTTGTTTTAACTGTAACCTCTTTATTTTTACAGCAAATGGATATTTCTCAATTATGGAGTTTAGACGTTTTGGGCATAACTGATCATATTTCAAAGAGGTCGCAGGCTGAGAGAGACATTGAAATTAAGAATCGCCTTCTCGACTCTGTCGTGTTAAATAAAGAAGGCCGATATGAAATAGAGCTGCCTTGGATAGAGAATCATGCATCTCTGCCACCCAATGAAGTTTTGTCGAAAAGAAGGCTCGAACGCATTACCTCACCGACCAGTCATTAAGGAGGAGAGTTCGACTAAAATTCGACCTGTGTTTGACGTATCTACGCGTGATAACTCACCTTCATTAAATCAATGCCTAGAGAAAGGGCCTAATTTAATTGAATTAATGTCCTCTGTTTCATTACGTTTCAGAAAAGGCAAATTTGGCGTCACTTCTGACATAAGAAAGGCTTTTCTGCAAATTAGTATCAACCCGAGAGACTCCGCGGTGCAATAATTCAGTTTCACCTAGATCGAGCAAGCAGAAAGGAGCTCTCTAGGGAGTACTCGTCTGGCAAAATGTTTATGTCTATATCTATGTCTATGTGGTAGGGCGGGCCAGTGGCACTTCTCAGAGACGTGCTACCCAGCACTCAGGCTTACACTCATTGCGCTGTCCCCATTGGCTATTGTATTTCTTTATCTTCCGCTGCGCTGAAGCCTGCTGTCTATCCGCTCTATAACCTGACAGATAGACTGTAGGCTATGCTTCCTCAAGGTTTCAGGCTGAAGGAAGCATTCCCTCGATATCCCCTGCCTAGTGCCTACAAAAGTAGGGCACCGGCAGAGGAGGTGGAAGGTTGACTCCTCCGGCCCTCCACACCATTTACAGCTTCCCTCATCTAAGATCCTGCGGTTGTAGAGGTAGTATCTGACCCACCAGTATCCTGTAAGCCAGCCTACTATCTTCCTTGGCCTAGTTTTATTCAGCCTGCCGATCTCTTGTAGCCAATGTTCTAGTGGAGAGTCGCCGATGATTCTGTTGGCTTGTCTTAAGACTGGCGATTCCCGCCATTTCCTGAGTAATTCCTTCTCCATCATGAGGGAGGTGCTTTTCTTGATTTCACTCGGGGGGATGCCTACTGAGCACCGGCTCGCTCTAATCTGGAGAGCACCCCTACTCGCCAGGCCCAAATAAGGGTTACCGCATTATTTCGGACCAAGGTCCTAAGGATATCTATGCAATGTAATACTTTCTTGAAGTAGATGCTGGTGAAATTAAGGGCCATCAGTGCAGCCCTGCTGTCTGAGTAGATGGTGATGGCACAACCCTCATTGGCCCTCGTAAGTTACACCGCAGCACACTCCGCTATGGCTCTTACTTCTGCTTGGAACACAGATGCGTAGGAGTCAAGTATATACACTAGCTGCGTAGAGCTTCCTTGCTTCCAAGCACCCGCCCCCACTCTATTCTCATTTTTGGAGCAATGCGTGTACCACAACACTTCCGATTAGGTGTAGGGGTGAGTACCGTTGGCCCACTCTGTCCTGTCGGAGATGTGCTCCCTATAGGGTTTTAGAAATATAATCCTTCGCCCTATCTTGTCACATCCCGATGCTTCGATGTCAGAGGGTAGGGTCTGACCAAGTTCCAGGTCAAACCCGCTCCCTGTGCCCATGACATCTCTAATGCGCCACCAAGTTCTGATTGCTTCCCCCTCAATGAAGGTTTGTAAGGGTGGTATTCCTAGTATTAACTTTTGTGCTGCAAGTGGTGTAGTGCTCGGAGAGCCCGTTATGTACCCTATAGTCTTTATTTAGTCTTTGTACTTTATCTAAGGAGCTCTGGTGAGCTTTTAGTGAACATCTCTGCCACCAAACCACCGCTCCGTGCGTTAATCTGGGTCTGACGATAGCTTCATACATCCACCTCACGTTACCCGGTCACAGGCTCCAGGTGTTGCCAAAAGCCCTCCTACAGATCCAGAAAGTGTTTATGGCTTTCTCACATATCTTGCTAATGTGTTTTTCCCAATTCAGCTTAGAATCCAATGTCACTCCCATATACTTTGACTCGTTTACCAGCTTTAGGGGCTTGCCGCCCAGCTGCACTCCCCTAATAGGTTTGACCTTGTATCTGCCTTGGCGCAAGAAAAAACTGTACATTTCTGTATACTTCTGTACATTTCCGTACATACTTGTACATTCCGGTACTTTTCCGTATCTATATGTGCATTATTGTACATTTCTGTACATTTCTGTACATTTCCGTACATTTCTGTACATTTTTATTACTTAAGAGACTTTTGTGCCGATTTGTACAGAAGTGTACAGAAATATACGGAAATGTACACAAATACACAGAATGATACAAGAATGTACAGAAATATACAATTGTAAAGAATAATATAAAAAATACTTCAAAATCCTTAACATTTTTAATAATTAATAAAATAAGATATTTATATTTGGAAATTGAATTGGATAAGGATTGGACAAAGCAATAAAATTATAAAAAAATAATTTAAAAAAAAATCCGAATATTATTGGGAATCGAACCCATAATCTTTAGATTACTAAGCTGACCCTTACCATCTGCGTAATTGAAGTATGCTTATATGTGATGATCCAAATCGCCCTTATATGGTACATTTTACTAATTAACACATTAAATTCATTCTCAGTTTAAAAATGATAATGATTCCAAAGTCGACAAATGTGATTGATGTTACCATAATTGAGTTGACAGTTAGGTTTTTATGTTATTCTATTATTGCAGGATATATTATTAAGTTAATGTCGATAAAGTAACTCAAAATTAAAGTCACACGGGCATGCAAAAATCATTTCATCCGTTTACCACATCTGTCCATATGTATTGCCTCAAAACATATATTTGGATGTAATTAATATCAAATAATTCAATACTAACAACACATTTTTTTATAATATTATAAATAAGCTTTGATTTTTATTTATAAACATTACCGCATATTCGTGTACATTCCTGTACATTTCTGTACATTTCTGTACATTTCCGTACATTTTCGTACATTGCTGTACTAATTTATACATTTCCGTACATAACTGTACAAATCTGTACAAAAGTCTCTTAAGTAACAAAAATGTACGATAATGTACAAAAATGTACGGAAATGTATGAAAATGTACAGAAAGGTACCGTTTTTTCTTGCGTCAGGGTGGTAGTGAATAAAATCATGTTAACTTTGTCCGGATTTACGGACAGCCTAGCGGACTCGCCCCATGCTTGCACTATGCCTAACGCATGCTGCATCAGCCTTGCAAGTACGTGCTCGTCGTCGGCTTTCACTAGTATTAGGAATAGGCCTGGGCAAAGAAGCCTGCCTCATTCAGTAATCTGATGAGTTCATCGATCACCAAGCACCGCATAGTGGGAGATAGACTCCTCCTTGTGGACAGCCCTTCCTTACTTTTACTTCTTCCGAGTGAGAGCCCCAGTGGGCCTTCACTCTTCTACAACTAAGCATGCGCCAAAGCCACCTGCTAATGGAAGACCTCTCGTCTTCCGCCCATTCCCCTGAGCCAAGCCTTACTAGACTAGGCCCTTGAGCTTTCGTCTGTCTTAGCAGTTTAAGGTGGTCTTACACCTAAAAATTTTGAAAAAATCAACTTTTTTTTATTGAATTTTTTAATTATATATGTTATTCTGAACCTAAAAAAACTAGTTTGGATCAAAAATTAAAAAAATTAAAAATGATATGGTTAAAAGAGTTTACTATCTTCAAAATGACGAAAAAATTGATTTTCCTTTTTTTTTGCCTTTTCTATAGGTTTCTGATATATATAGGAACACGTTTACTTGTATGTGTTTTAAAATATCAAAAAACATTATTTAAGACTTATTAATATAAGAACTATAAAAGAAATATTTAAATTTAAATACGGGATTTATTATAAAAATAATATAAATCATATTCTGGAATTTAAAATCCAGTGGAATCGTCTTTTGAGTTGTGACAATTTTGCACTTCTGTTCTCGTAAAGTGACCATTCCGTCAACGAAATTTGACAGCAAATTACTATGTTAATACTCCCTTTTGTATATGTATATACTTATAAAGCTATGATACCATAGTGTCAACACAGCAGACAGCTCAAAATCTCAAATAAGCCAAGATACATAACCATGTTATTTCAACAGTTTGTTTTGCAGAGTTTTTGCTTTCAGATAGAGAAAGATTTTTTTCTTAGTGCTTGATTATTTTTATTCATAAGTGAATTTAGGACTAAAAATTTACTGTATTGTGTATGTGAAGATGTATGTCTCAAAAGTGTAATTGTAATTATAACACAAGCGTGCAGTGACAGTTTTGTTTAAATTTGGAAAGTAGTTTCAGTTCAAGATGGGAATGCTGTATAAAAATTAATACTGAAAAACATGTGTATTGGCAAGATTGAATTAAGTATTTTAAAGAAGAGGTAGTAAAAATTTTTATCGCATAAAAATAAATACATCTTTTTTCTAAGAAAGATGAAAGTGACATATTAAGTCTAACTCACTATAGGATATATAATTCAATTCAGAAGATTTGTGAATTGCAATAAGTGTCAAGATATATCTATACACATAAAAGCGACAAGCCTTCTCACAAGAATACAGGCTTAAATTCAAGATATATTTAATCAAGTGTGTATTCATAAATAATATAAAATCTCTCTCTTCCTCTCTCCCTATCTATCAATATCCGCCAAACTCTGTACCAAAAAATTTAATGAGAAATTTAACAACACAATTTTTGTACAGACCTTTTATTTCTTCGAATCTCATCTATTCAATAAGCACTCTCTGCAAATGGTAATAATTTTTTTCATGACTGTACCAATAATAATATTGTTAATATAAAACTTTCTACGAAAGTATAAAATAAGGCAAGTATAGATGTTTTTTCTGTATAATCTAAAAAATAATAATATTTATGATTTTTTAAAAGAAATCAAATAAATACTAGTGAAAAAGTCTTTTACTTCTTTGAGTCATTGTATGCTGAACAAATTATATGTTAGTAAGTACATTCAAATTGTTCACTGCAAATCAAACAAATGAAAGTTGTGAAATCAATTATCGATAGTCAAGTAATGAAACAACTCTCGGAAACAACTGTGTGACTGTTCTCAGAAATGTATTAAAATTTGTTCATCCTTCTATACAAATTAGACACAAGAAAGAACTGAAATCAATTTATTGTAGTCAAGTACCTATAAGTTAACTTGACTGAATAATACAACTTTTCGTACCTACTCAAAAATATTCAGTCAGCGGGCATAAAGTACTACTTAACGCCCAAGAAGCGTAATAGCTCCCATACTCCTACAAAACTTTATAGACGCGCTTTACACCCGTGTGGGCAAAAATTATTTTAATTGTATAATATGTAAGTACATTCAAATTGTTCATTGTAAATCAAACAAACGAAAGTTGTGAAATCAATTACCGATAGTCAAGTAATGCAGACAACTCTCCGAAACAACTGTATGACTGTTCTCATGTTCAAATTTTGTTCATTCTTCTATACAAATTAAACACAAGAAAGTACTGAAATCAATTTATTGTAGTCAAGTAACCATAGGTTAACTTGACGGACATAATAGAACTTTTAGTACCTTGCGTGTAAAATTACATTTTACGCCCACGTTGTAACTTCAAAAATATTCAGCCAGCGGGCATAAAGTACTACTTAACGCCTAACAAGCGCAATAGCTTACATACACCTACAAAACTTTATAGAACCTACGCACTTTACGCCCGTGTGGGCGAAAATTATTTTAATTATATAACTATTATGCCTTCCTTTAATTTCTAAAATTCATAAGAATTTTATCATATATTTATGAAAAGTCAAAGCCTATATAAAAAAATTACATAGTTACCACCACATCCCCATTTTTCATTATTCTTTCTCAATTTTGAAATTTCTATAATATCTTGGGAAGACAATAGAAGTCTATAGAGCTGCTCTAGCAGTGGTGGACCTCCAATCTCCCATACATACTTGGCGGGCCCGAAGGTTTGCAGTTTACCGGTGGGCTTTGTAAATGTAGAATACTAAATTTTTGCATAAATTCATTAACAATGTTTATATCTATAAGCCCACTATAAATAATTACATTGGCTCTAGTTTTTAATTGATACCGCTTTTACTTTCATTACCCAAAATATTTTTCCTTGTGTCCGTCTTTTTTAAGCGGAAATGAGATAAAAAATGCATATACATTTATAGTCTACTCAAAAGTGCTTTAGATTTTATTAACCATTTTGTAAGCCACCTATTTTTTATCCTTTTCCCGTGTGTAAATATCATATGAGATCTCATATGAGATCTGATGTCCGATATTCTCATATGAGATCTCATATGATATTCTCATGCGGGTTTGTACTTTCTATTTAAAAACAGAGTAATAGATTCAATACGGATCAGTATTTAATATGTAGAAGCAACCCATTTATACATTTTATCTGGTCTTTAAACATATGATATTTATATGAAAATGACCATGTCTACACCTTAAACTGCAAACCTTCGGGCCCGCCAAGTATGTATGGGAGATTGGAGGTCCACCACTGCTAGAGCAGCTCTATAGACTTCTATTGTCTTCCCAAGATATTATAGAAATTTCAAAATTGAGAAAGAATAATGAAAAATGGGGATGTGGTGGTAACTATGTAATTTTTTTATATAGGCTTTGACTTTTCATAAATATATGATAAAATTCTTATGAATTTTAGAAATTAAAGGAAGGCATAATAGTTATATAATTAAAATAATTTTTGCCCACACGGGCGTAAAGTGCGTAGGTTCTATAAAGTTTTGTAGGTGTATGTAAGCTATTGCGCTTGTTAGGCGTTAAGTAGTACTTTATGCCCGCTGGCTGAATATTTTTGAAGTTACAACGTGGGCGTAAAATGTAATTTTACACGCAAGGTACTAAAAGTTCTATTATGTCCGTCAAGTTAACCTATGGTTACTTGACTACAATAAATTGATTTCAGTACTTTCTTGTGTTTAATTTGTATAGAAGAATGAACAAAATTTGAACATGAGAACAGTCATACAGTTGTTTCGGAGAGTTGTCTGCATTACTTGACTATCGGTAATTGATTTCACAACTTTCGTTTGTTTGATTTACAATGAACAATTTGAATGTACTTACATATTATACAATTAAAATAATTTTTGCCCACACGGGTGTAAAGCGCGTCTATAAAGTTTTGTAGGAGTATGGGAGCTATTACGCTTCTTGGGCGTTAAGTAGTACTTATGCCCGCTGACTGAATATTTTTGAGTAGGTACGAAGTTGTATTATTCAGTCAAGTTAACTTATAGGTACTTGACTACAATAAATTGATTTCAGTTCTTTCTTGTGTCTAATTTGTATAGAAGGATGAACAAATTTTAATACATTTCTGAGAACAGTCACACAGTTGTTTCCGAGAGTTGTTTCATTACTTGACTATCGATAATTGATTTCACAACTTTCATTTGTTTGATTTGCAGTGAACAATTTGAATGTACTTACTAACATATAATTTGTTCAGCATACAATGACTCAAAGAAGTAAAAGACTTTTTCACTAGTATTTATTTGATTTCTTTTAAAAAATCATAAATATTATTATTTTTTAGATTATACAGAAAAAACATCTATACTTGCCTTATTTTATACTTTCGTAGAAAGTTTTATATTAACAATATTATTATTGGTACAGTCATGAAAAAAAATTATTACCATTTGCAGAGAGTGCTTATTGAATAGATGAGATTCGAAGAAATAAAAGGTCTGTACAAAAATTGTGTTGTTAAATTTCTCATTAAATTTTTTGGTACAGAGTTTGGCGGATATTGATAGATAGGGAGAGAGGAAGAGAGAGATTTTATATTATTTATGAATACACACTTGAGCTACTCTCAAAATATTTGAAACTCAAATTTAAAAAGTAAAAGTTAAATTAAGTTGATTTTATTTATTATTTTTTATTTTATTTTTTTATTTATTTAAATTGTTGATTATAAACACTGATTTAATTTCATGTAATACATCATACTGGTACTTTATTTTGTTTAACACAAAACAATGATTAGATATCACTTTTTGACAATACAATAATACATTTGTATCGGGAAGATCACTATTTATTTTTGGTTATAACACTGTTTATTTACACTACTTATTTAAATTGTTAATTATAAATACTGATTTTATTTCATCATGTAACACATCATACTAGTACTTTATTTAATTTAACGCAAAACACTGATTAGATGTCACTTTTTGACAATAATACACTTGTACCAGCAGATCACTACGTTCTTTTTTGAGTTTGTTATCAGTGAGTTTCCAATCCCTCAAAAAAAGCACACTATTTTCACCTAGATTTTCAACTAGATAATCTATTAAAACTAAATTCTCCAAAGATTTCTGTAATAGATCCTGTTTCTATTCCACCTCCTAAAAGTCTGTCTAATTGTATTACTTGTAGCCTATGAAGACTTTGCCGATGTAATGAGAAGTTACTGGTATTACTACTGGCGCTGCTCCTTTGATAAGAATCTGTTCCAGAGGTCAAAGTCTGTGAGAAAATTCTATAATCTGAAAATGAAAAAAATTTTCACAAAGTATCTATTTTTTATTTTTTTTTAAGTTATATTTATTTTTCCGGCTAAAACCATGTAGAATTTTAATGCCTTCAAGAGATCTACTAGTCAGAAACATAACAAACAATACACAAAGCAACAATTCTCTTGAAAAAAGAACAGTTTAAAAACGAAAAGAAACGTTTAAACTTATCTGATATATAATCGCTTTCCATAAAAAGTACTTTGCACGGACATTGACTAAATTTCTTGAAGTAGATGAAAATACTAGATCTAATAATCATACTACTGCATCACAATCAACTAGCAAATTAAAATATTGGTTGCAGATTCAAAAAGTAGCCATTATAGTAAAATTTATATTATAGTTTCATGGACTATATATTCACAGAACAGATGGCTTCTCTGAAACATTTGGCGTCCCTCACCATAAGCCAATCATTAATTATATTATTTTGAAATTAATTATATTATTGCAAAATTAAAAACAAAAGTTTGTGAACTCAGAATCATTGAGAGAAAAAAGCTTTCTCGACATTCTTTTATAGTAGAAAATATAAAACATCTTGATATTTCTATACCTTGTAAATGGGAAGTTGTGAACCTATCATATCGTTCTTTCTAGACCTTCTCAAACTGTGTCTTCGCCTTCTTAGCATTTTTACACAGTTGTAAGATCATCCTTGTCAACATCTGTCAGATTATCCGATAACGAAGAATAATCTATTGTATTACGGCTTTCTCTTTTGTATGGTTTTTGGGTACTAACACTGGAATCATTATTCATCACCAGCAATGCCTTCCATACATATTACCACGAATCATTGGAATGTAGTGATATCTTCCATCTAAAATTAGTATAACATTTTTCATTAACAATACTATTAATTGTGAAGTCATATATGAAAATAATTCTTTTTATTTTTATATATTCCAGGAAAAACTTATACTTGCCTTATTTTATACTTTCTTATATTTTATAAAATAAATTTCACGAACTCGTGTTCCAGCTTTTTTTTCATATTGATTCTGGATTCATAGATTAGCTTTGTATTATTAAGTTGATAATAAAAAATTTCACTAGAATGCATCCTGGTTTTACTTTACATTATTTTTTAATGACTTCAAAAAGTCATAAAATCTGTAACTGTAATAAAAAAATCACACAAAGTATCACTTTTTTTAAATGATTATAGTCACTTAACAAATTTATTAAAATACTTATCTAATGTAAAAAACCCCGATGATGTAGATAGATAAAAATTCTTCTTCTTAGATTGCTGAGAATAAGTTCTTAACCTAAACAATCTAGCAACTTCTTGAGATCTTTGAAATATGTTTATTAACTATCTCACGATTATGATAACAACATTTGTATATAAAAAATATAAATATACTGACATGTTATATATAAGGTTAGGTCGATCACATATGTGTGTGTATATATATATATATATATATATATATATGTTATTAACTATCTCACGATTATGATAACAACATTTGTATATAAAAAATATAAATATACTGACATGTTATATATAAGGTTAGGTCGATCACATATGTGTGTGTATATATTATTAGTAGATAATACAAGCGCAAGATAGACGACAACCGGAAGTGTCGTAAGATATAAAACGGAAGTCTTACGATGAGAAATGGAGAATTGAGAAAAATCGGAAACGAGACATAAAATTTTTCATTATTTAATATCTTTAATATGAGAACACCTTTTGACATGAAATCTTTTGATTTGAGTAAAGCAATGAAATGGCTATCGATTAAGAGTGAGATGTTATATGGTAAAACCTAATGCAATATACGTAAAAGCGCATTGAATTTTTCGCATACCCATTTCAAAGTATAAGTAGTGCGGTCGTCCCTCAGGCTCTTTCTACATTGGACAGATACTTGCCTTCGGAGCGCTCCCGCGCTCCTTGATATTTAATATGTGTAATCAAGTAATCATTAAAAAAATGGGCTTATCGGCTTTTATGTACTTGTGTACTTTTGTCTATGACAGTGATGGCTTCTTAAGTTTCGATTTAGATCATTGGGATTTCATATTTCATAAGACCTGGCGCATATTCTACATTTATTTTAGTATTATAAATAATAATCTAACTCAGTACAGTGTCTTAAAAAGTGATTCAACAGTGGATGAATCTAAAGTACAAAAGGACAGATTCAACAGTAACTTTCAATGGAACGAATGCTGCTAGCTTAGCAATAACTTTTAATGGAACGGATGCATGCAAGGTGCCAGAGCTTCTGTTTTAACCATTTTATATGGGAGAACAAATAACAGATATACAGGAAAATGAGTTTCAAGAAGGAAAAGAATGGGGATTAAATGACTGATTATTTTTTTAGTCTTATGGTATTTTTCTTTGCAGGCTTGTTTCTCAAAATGTCATTTTTTAAAGTTTGTCGTAACTTTTCTCTGAGACCAGTCGATAAATTTTCATGAGACAAAGTGCAAATTGTTCCTAATTTATGTAGTTATGGGCGTAAGAGTTGCAATTTCAAGGTTTTCATGTATAAGTATTTTTTTCATGGCAAAAACCCAAAAAATTTAAAAAAATGCAAAAAATTATTGCAAAAAAATCAGTTTTTGCCATGAAAAAAATACTTATACATAAAAACCTTAATTTTAAGGTTTGCAATTTTGCAACTCTTGCGCCCATAACTACATAAATTAGAAACAATTTGCACTTTGTCGCATGAAAATCCATCATGTGGTCTCAGAGAAAAGTTACGACAAACTTTTTTTCTTGAAAATGCTATAACTGAGGGTAAAATGAGTTTAAGGATCTCTGCCTTGGCTCATTTTATTCAAAATAAGTTATATTTACAATATATTTTGATTATTTTATTATAATAATAATTTTTATCATTTTTAGGTAATTTTGGCCAGGAAGGCCTATAGGTGTAAGACCGCCTTAAGTAATCTAGCGGTATCAGAGACACCGCTCATACTCTCACAGAAGCTTTTCCAGCGCTGGCCTTTGGCTCTTTCAATTCCTTTTTGTACTCTCTTTGAGATTCTCTAAAAGCTTCTCTATCGGTTGGATTGTTCCTTTTCTTAGACCTATTATAAAGCCTTCTGGTCTTTCTCTTCAACACCTCCAGTATTGGGCCCCACCGAGGTGCTCCCTTTTGCACTGGCTACAATCATAATCTGCAGTTGTTCTCGAAGGCATTGACGATGTTATTCTTTAGAATCTCATCGCAGTGATCGAGTTCAATCTGATTGCTATATTTATAATTTGTTCAAAACTGTTTAAAACTGTTTAAAATTGTTCAAAAGTACGTATTTTTGGACGTTTAAAACAGTTTTGAACAGTTTTGAACAGTTTTGAACAGTTTCGAACAGTTTTGAACAGTTTTGAACAGTTTCGAACAGTTTTGAACAGTTTTGAACAGTTTCGAACAGTTTTGAACAGTTTTGAACAGTTTCGAACAGTTTTGAACAGTTTTGAACAGATTTAAACAGTTTGAAAAGTTTTAAACTATTTTGAACAGGTTTAGACAGTTTTTAACTTTTGTATGAAAATTGTATTAATCAACAAGAATTTGTTTAGAACAGTTTAAAGCAGTTTTGAACAGTTATGAACGATTTTAAACAGTTTTGAACGTTTTTAAACAATTTTAAACGGTTTTGAACATTTATGAACAGTTTTAAACAGTTTTGAACAGTTTGAAATGGTTTTAAACAGTTTTGAACAATTGAAATTCTTAATTATTAATACTATTAATATTACTTTAAAATAAAAGTTCAAAACTGTTTAAAACTATTCAAAGTTATTCAAAACCGTTTAAAACTGTTTAAAACCGTTCATAACTGTTCAAAACTGTTTTAAACTGTTCCAAACAAATTCTTATTAAATAATACTATTTTCACACAAAAGTTCAAAACTGTTCAGAACTGTTTAAAACTGTTCCAAACAGTTTAAATCTGTTCAAAACTGTTCAAAACTGCTCAAAACTGTTTTAAATGTCCAAAAATACGTACTTTTGAACACTTTTAAACAGTTTTAAACAGACTTGAACAGTTATGAATAGTTTTAAACAGTTTAAATAGTTTTGAACCAATAATATTTCCACTATGGTACCCGGGAACGGATTGAGCTGGGGAATTGTCCCCAGTTCTCCAACATAGGTGGCCCAGTCTGTCTTCCTCGGATTTCTGTAGAGTCTCGATTCTGTGCGACAACCTTTGATTTCGAAAACTATATGGTTGAGATCTCGTTCGAGACCCTCCAGTTCTCCAGCCCGTGATCGCAGGCCCCATATTTCTCGTACCTAAGGTGATGTCTATGACCTCTTCCCTATTCGCATTTCGGAAAATAGGTTTACATCCTCTGTTCAAGAAGTCAAGGTTGGTGGTGGAGAGGAACTGCAGGAGCTTCTCTCCCCTGTGGTTCGTGTCCGAGTTACCCCACGCCAGATGGTGTGCTAAAGCATCGCACCCCAACAATGGATCCCACCCTTGGCTTCACACAATTTAATTAGTTCTATTACCTCCGCCGTCAGGCAGAGGTCAGATTCGTGAGGCAGATAGGCTGATACAACAACCACTTCCCGCATGCGGTCTTTCTCGTCTTTGTACTAAATCTTAGCCGTTGCCAGGTCGCGCACGCAGTACTTGGGTAGGGCTTCCTTTCTTAGGTCGTTAACCAGGAGACAGGCCTTTGAGTTGTCCACCTTCCCGCATACCAGCTGACCCCCACTCACACCCACTCAGGTCAGTTATCTTTGTTCTGTATAGCCAACGCTCTTGGTGGACGAGCGATATGCATGTGTGCATCCTTGCCATGCGTCCGGCTAGTACCGCTGAGGCACTTTTGCAGTGATGCAAGCTTATTTGCATGAAAATTATCTTACAAGCTGCCATCTTATCAGAGATTCGTTGGGTAATCTTCCCAGAGGGTCGTAGGCCTTTCTGTTTCAGAAGGTACGCCGTCCCCGTCCTGCCTTATTTCATTTTCCGAGGCAGCGGTGTCCACCTCCATATTTCCGTCGGTACCCCCACCCTTTTCTAATACTTTCTCCCTCCATACCAGGCAGCTTCGACCCCTGTGCTTTCCATGGAGACAAGCACCGCCATTTCAATACCCAAGTCGTTTTTCTTGGAGGGGACCTCTTTGGAGCCCTTGACCCTCCAGGTATCAACCTTGAGGTCCGGGTTCCCCCGAGACAGTCTTTTCATGACCGTCCCTGCCTCGTGCGTGTCAGGGATGAAAATCGTAACCCTGGCAAGCTTTTGGAGGCCTCCCATCTCTACTGCTTTGAGACTGGCGCTCTCCCAGGGTGCGCAGCCACCCAGTCTTTCCTTCAGCCACTTCGCATCCTCCTAGGTTCTGCAGTGGAACACACGTGCTCCCCTGAAAAACCAATTATTTTTGAAGGACGGAAAGTAGCTGTCCTCAGGTGTCTCGTCCATGGTGCTTTCCCCCGACGCGAGCACCAGCGCTTGCTTTGCTCTTCCCTGAGGCGGTTCTCCGGATATGAATGCAGGATTACCGCTAGCCTAAGCGGAGTGGCGACCGATTCGCTATTGGTCGGACGCTCCGCCTCAGTTGGCTTTCTTGATCTCCCTCGGAGTGGAGCTGTCGGAATCTGCTCTGCTCATTGGAGTATCTTTTTGCTTGTGTCGGATCTGCTGGGAGCTGATGAGCCATCAGCGTGGGTCAGCGATCCACTTTCCCCCCTCCTTTTGGACAACAATCTCCTCTACCTCTCCGCTCTGCAGAGTTTCTTGCCTTTGTTCTTTTGTTTTTATCTCAGCCTCCTCAGTATCGCGGGCCTTTAGGCCCACGTCCTGTGGTGTACTGATCTCATTCGGTTCTGTGCCAACAGTGTCGCGGTCCATTGGAAACACGTCCTGTTGTGCATTCGCTAAGAGGAAGCTAGGGAGCTCAACGTGTGTGGGCGCTTTTAAGACTGCTTTCTCTAATTTTATCAGGAATTTTTCATTTGTAATTTCTGATAAAATTCATAAAAAATTATGATGAACTACTTTTTGTTTGAATTTGTGTACAAAAACGTGCAAAAAGGTGTAAAAAATGTATAACAAAGTATATATAAAAGAGAAGAAAAGTGTACAGAACAGTGCAGAAAATCTTTGGTTTGCATTCCGAATTTCCCAATTTACGCGAAAAGTGATAATTCCAATTACTCAATTTTATGGCTCCCCTAAAAGTCGGGACAGGTTTTGACGGAAAAAAGCGGTATCTGGCTTAAGGAACAATAGTATTGAGAAGCTTTTCCAACAGTTTTGAAGTATTTATATCTTATTCTAATCTAATTATATGTTTTAGGATCACTGTGGGATGGGGGACGGCAGATCCGTTCGAGCGCGCGCACGCGGAGCATCGTGGCGCGTGCCGAGTATTTTGGCGAAACAAAGAGATTAGGGAGACTGAAGAAATATGTTTTCCGAGAGTTAATTCTAAAAAGTGGAGTTATATGGGTTTTCCGGGAATTATTCTTTAAAAAAATGGAGATTCTTGGTTATTTCCGGAAAATGTTGAAAAAAATGGAATTATAGCTTTTTTCCTTGTGTTGATTCAAGACAACAAGTACACTTTGGTAATTTCTGTCACGATTACGTGATACGGGACTGTCCGACGATAAGAAATAAGGCATAAAATCTATTTTGAAAAACACGTCACTTTATACGTGGTTTTCCGGGAAGCCACAGATATTAAGTTTAATCAGATTTTGTTGCCTTATGTGGGAGTAAATGATAGTCAATATAAATTCGTTTGTTTTCATGCGCAATTAATATACATATTAGAGTTTCAATTTATGAATGAGGTAGTGCTTATGAAAATAAACATATAGCTATCATTCAAATATCATGATAAAAAAAGATATATATTTTTTATTGAGCGAATTTAAGTCATATTACATCAATATTTGAGATAAAAGGTACATTAAAAAATATTTGTAAAATCCAAAATATATTATATAGTTCAATGTCGATTATTATCTAATTCTTAGTGAGGTATTCATTTCCTCAATTTTACTTCCTATTTTTAGAAAATGTTCGTATGGATGGATGGATGTGCGTGCGTGCGTGTGTGTGTGCATGTATGTGTGTGTGTGTGTACGCGGATATCTCATGACATCTGTCCAAAACGTTGAAACTCAACTAACTAGTGTTGTTCATTTCAATCCTTTTAAGTCTATACGTTCTGGTAGTAACTAGGCCATTAGCTGCACCTCTACAAATTCGTAATATATTATGAATGCACTTTATGAAGGATAAAATTCTCTACATTTAAAAAAAATGTCGTTAGCTATATCCTGTCATAAGTTATTGATAAAAACGTCAATTCTTGAAAATAGGTATGACGATGTCACACACAGCAGAAAACGAACACATGCTCGACCGGCGACGCCATGTTGTGCACGCCGGCGACGAGGACGCCGGGTGAGCAGCACAAGCGCTCGTGCACACACACTCACACAAGCACTACGGCCGGGTAGAGCGGCAACGCGACACACACGCGAGAGAGCAAGGCACAAGGGAAGGGGCCGAGCGAGAGAGCGGGCGCGTGAGGGTGTCGGGGAACGTGGTGAGCGGTATCGAGAGCCGGCGTCACAAGAGCGCGAAGTGAACGAGAGCAGAAGCGGGGCAGACTGAGCGCCGCGCAGCCAGGCCGACCAGAAGCAATAGGGGGGAGTAAGCCGTAGCAGGCGCGAGAGAAGTGCTCGTACAGTAGTAAGGTAGGCGCCGCGCGGGGGGAGAAGGTAGAAGAGAGGGAAGCCGCGATGGCCGACGCAAAGCAGCCAGGGTGGGAGAGAGAGTCACGGAGAGGGAAATAGTACTGGCCATCGTGCAGCAGCAAGACAAGCGCGCGCGGGGAGAGAGGGAGAGAGAGAGGTAGAAGTAGTGCGCGCAGGTATAGAATAGCGAGAGACGTAGAAGGAGAAGCGCCACGTAATAGCCAGTGTGACCAGGTTGTGGCGATAAATCGCCACTTGTACATGCGTAGTATTACGATATATATTGTTTACCTGGCCACACTGGTAATAGCTCGCGCTTGTGTATAGATTAGGTAATAGAGTAGAAGGGTGAGCGCGCGCGATAGTTGAGCTGCCGGGCGACGCGACAAGTGATGTAGTGGCCGCTCGTGCTCGTCCCCTATCATAGCTCAAAATAGTTGCGAGTCATAGTTTTTGGACAAAATAGAGTGAGTTCAGGGGCGCGAGCCAATGAACAATAGCCATGTAAGGGGAGGGGATTAGGATGGAAGGATTGGGCTGCACTGCGCCGAGGAGAAGCGCTCTCTTGATCTTGAGTCGGCGCCAGCAGCAGCCGCATCAAATTTAGTAGCTTTCTGATAGTTAGAGTGATCATAGTAGAGCTAGGAGTAGTTGTAGTTGAGAAGTTGCGTCGAAGGAAAGGATAATAGTAGTAAGTAGCTATGTGGCAAGGATTTCCAGGCACTGGGTTTGTGTGAGAGGTCGGGGGTTAATATTCCGCGTATACTGTCTCTGGGTTGAGTGTGTAGTACAGGTCGAGGTATAGGTACAGAGTAGCCAGCCGACCCTGATTGCTCCAGAGTACTTCGAGGAAGCTTCCAGCCTTCGAGACTATAGACTTATCGTGTTTGGGTCGTTATTTCTCTTTTATAGGATTGAATCACCAAGTTTGAGTCCAGGGGGGACAGACGCCATCTTGAGCTGAATAAAACCCAAAAGGACGCGCTCACCATCACGGTCATCTTGGGCTCTCGCCATTTAACTTTAATAAATTCAACCTAATTATTAAGTACAAGAATTGTTGTTATTAACGTGTGTGTCTCCTCGTATCGTCCTTTCGAGTCTTATTTTCAGGGAACTAAAAATTATTGCCGTGGGTAGTCAGTGATTTTACACTGTCGCATCGCTGGTGGAACGAGAGTCGCGGTTCTTGCTCATCATCTGAACCCCCTTTGTCGAGATATAAGTCTTAGGCCGGAGTGTGACTCAGTCAGGAGTGAGGAGTGACGAAGGTAAAGTGCACTAGTGTTCGCATTAGGGTCGCCCTTGATAAGTGAGCCCTAAACGGTGGTTATAGCGAAGCACTACGATACAAATGGCGCCCAACTAATTAATGATAGAACCAACGGGTCGTGTTGAGATACTGTTTGTGTTATATGTGGTGAAGGTGTAATTAGTTGCAGTGAATAAGTAACAATAATTCGAGTACGTGTGGCGATAAAGTGCTAACAGCACGAGAGTAAGAAAAGAAAAAAAACGGTTCAGGAAGAGGGATTCCTAAGGAAACAGGGTCGAGAAATTTTTTCTTTTTCAGGAATTGTGGGTCGAGAATGTTTTTTTCAGGTCGATCGTCAGAGTGGGGGATAGCATTGTGAGTTGTGGGTCGAGAATTTTCTTTATTTTCCAGGTTGATTTCAGAGGTAAAGGATTATAAAGGAAGAAATTTCCTCCTTTATTTAGGGTAACTGGAAAATTCCTAACCTAAATTACGAATAAAGAAGAGAGAAATGATTGTGTATATAAATAGGAAAACTTATTTTCTCTGTTCTTGCTCTTCGGTTCCATTTTGCTCTTTACTCTCTCTCTAGGAAGAGACGATTAAAGTTCTCCCGAAATACATAGAAGAAGACAGGTTCGAGTATTCGAATTTACAGGTTCGATTATTTGAATTTAGAGGTTCGAGTATTTGAATTTTCAGGTTCGAGTATTTGAATTTACAGATTCGAGTGTTCTAGCCTAGAGTTCAACATCGAGTAACTGCGAATACGGGTCGAGTTTTTTTTCTCCCTTTTATCCCTTATTGTGGTGGTGTGGCCAACAGTGTGCGTTTAAGATGGCAACGAAGAAAACAAAGAAAGTGGATCAATGCAAGGCTAGGATGAGAGAACTCAGTAATAACCGAGAGTATAGGGCCAGGTTTCGCGATGCGATGAAGAAGTCGAGCGAGGAGATCGAAGCCAACTTACAAGAATTTACACTCAACCATCATGGTAGCCACCGAGCAAAGGCAGAAAGACTATTTCGAGGTTGCTTACGGATGGTTGGGGTAACAGAAGTGCCCTGGTTTCCGGAGACGGATGAGGCAGACTGGAGGGACGTGCCGACGGAGGACGAGTTGGTAATGGCCTTCAGCGATCACAACTAGGAGTATGAAACGGAAGAGGAGGAGGTGCGATCCGGGCAGCAAGAGAATGCATACAGCAGAAATGTCCTGCTACCAATCCCAGAAGCGCATGCTGAACTTAATATGACCCAAAGGCCTGCAGATAACATGGCCGCACAAGCTATGGCAATGATACCAGAGATGCAGGGCTCTCCTGAATCCACCAATACCGGAACAATTCCCAGGGTTACTGTTAGCACTGAACAGAACGTAAACTCGAGGCGACGGGAAAATACGGGGTTGCGAAATTCAGTGGATAGTCGATACTTGATACCACCGCAACAACGTCATAATGTGTTGGTGACTAAGGCGAGATGGGATACACCGAGTTCACGTCTGCCACCGCACACCCGCTGCGCCTTCGAGTACAGTCGAGAAATAATGAATCATGCTATACCTCGATGATCGGACAGCTGGGGGACAGATCGAGACATACCCAAGACTTCGAGGTCCGCACAGAAAGGACAGATTTGGATGAAGAGTATGAGTCGAGGGAAGGGCGATTTATAAGAGTTAATAAGCATACTTCAACTCGCTCCACCCCCCGCCGGCGTAGAAAGATAGCACTTCCCGAAAGCTAGAGTTCCGATTCAGAGGAGGAAGTTCTGCTACTGTCCTCGAGCAGGCTACAGGCAGATTTTCGCGACTTGTGCCCGCAAAGTGATGATTCAAGAGGAAGGTATATGACCTCTCATAGTCGACGAAGTCGAGGTGATAAGTCACATGCAAGGCAGCAGAGGTCGCGGCGAAATAACTACCCAGAAAATTCACCGGCACTTCGAGATAACAACTTGCATGTGATTAAACCCCTGAAGAGTTGGGGATTGAGGTACTCAGGTGACGACAAGGACTCACCAGAGCAGTTTTTGTCACGGCTAAAGGCGTGCAAACGTGCCACTGGAGTTTGTGACGAGTAGCTGCTACCATGTCTCGCGAGCGTTCTAATCGAAGAGGCAGGTGATTGGTACGACGTCTATCAGGAAGACATGGAGCTGTGGGACTTTGTGGCGTTTGAAAAGGCCTTTAGGCGCCAGTTTATTGGCGAGCTACATGAGGATGACGTCATGGAGGAATTGAGGGCACGGTATCAAGGATTAAAGGAGACGGTGTCTCCTTTTCTAATGAAGTTCAGGAGAATCATCGCACACCTTAAGAGACCTCCCTCAATAAGGGAACAACTGAACCTGGCGTTCTCCCATTTGCGTCCAGAGTATCAAGACTATTTGCGGGATAAAAAGTTAGATAGCTTCGAGGCAATCGAGAGATTTGGGAGGTAGTTCGAGAGACGAGAGGCAATTAAGGAGAGATACCACTCTCCGCCTCGGCGAGACAAATCGAGGATTCAAGGTACAATGTATAGTGGACCACACCGCAGTGGACATAAAGTAGCTGCAGTGGAAGAATCTTCCAGTGAAGGGGACATCAGCCAACCAGAGAAGGGAAAGAGCAAGAAGAAAAATAAAAAGGACCGAGCAAAGGTGATGGAAGGAGAAGTGGTAGCACTTAATAACCCGGCCACCCCCGGACAGTTCAACGGGAAGGGGGTTAAGAGCTCAATCCAACCAACTCGGGTACCAAATAGTTCACCACCCAGAGGAAAGGCTCAGGTGAGCGAAACAACGAAGCAGGTTGGGTTTACCAGCCAACCGACGCCGTACTATGCACCAACGGAGAACACACCAATTGTGGCGGGGGGATCGAACTTTGTAGGTCCATGCTTCATCTGCCAACTTGTAGGTCATCGAGCAGCAGAGTGCCCAAAGCGAGCTTGCTATTCATGCGGGCAAAAAGGTCACTTTGCTCGTGACTGCCCAAGAAGGCAAGGAAAGCAGTGCCAGAGGTGTAGCAGGGTGGGGGTAACACGAAAGGAGTGCCCTAATTGCCGCCATATCGTCGCAGCTTTGGGAAACGGGCCCGCCAGGACGCAATATAGACCCCTGTGTCCTGCGCAGGAGTACCTGGGGCCCAAAGCGCAGCAGTAGAGTTAAAGGTGGACGTGGACGACGTGGAGTCGGGGTCGAGTGGGGGTAAAAGTCGAGTAGAGAGTATCGGGTGCGACGTTTTCGAGTACAAATGAGCCTTGTATTACGGCTCGAGTAGAGAGTACACCGCAACCGGGTGCGACGGTTTCGAGTACAAATGAGCCTTGTGTTATGGCTCGAGTAGAGAGTCCATCGAAACCGAGTGCGACGGGTTCAAGTACAAATGAGCTTTGTGTTATAGCTCGAGGAGAGAGTGAGAAGAAACCTGGGGTAACGGTTTCGAGTGAGCCTTGTGTTACGGCTCGAGTTGTGGAGAAGTGAGAAACTTGTGTAACAATCTCAAGTGAGAAGGAGCCTGATGCAACGGCTCGAGTGAAAGAGAGCGGAGAAGGCACGTCAAAAATGACAGAGCAGGAGTCATTGAGGACAATTATGCGAGAAGAAAAGGGTCAGCAGTCGGAGCCTATTCTACCACAGAAGAAGAAGCCTTGGATCAGTTGGCAGCCGGCCAGCAGCGAGGACGACAACGAATCCGAGAGCGGAAGGGACGATGGATTGAGGAAGAGTAACGAAATGGTATTGGAAGTGTCTCTAGAACATTGGAAACTTCCGGATCCAGAGGAAGAACGTGATCGAGCAATGTTACCACAAATCCAACAAGCCGTCGACATCATGTTGGGAGCAGCGTCAGAGCCAGCAACGGCGGAAACTGAATCATCAATGCAGAGCACACCAAATCTGCCGTCGCCTGCAGGAGAGCAGCAGGAGTCGAGCCGGCGTATTTTAGGCTATTTCGGAGAATAGCGTAATGCTGAAGGAGCTGGTGGGAGTTGAGGACGTGGTGGAGGCAGCAGCACTGGATAACAGAAACTTCATACGAGTCATGGTCGGAGGTGAACCGTATCTCGCACTGTTAGACCCTGGTGCTACAATATCTTTAGTGAGCTCACGACTTTTAAATAAATATCGAGATCGCCTACGAGAATCGAGTGGACAGGTGAAGGGGGTGTCGGGAGTGCCCATGAAAGTCCAGGGTAATCTACACATCTCCATCGATGTCAATGGCCAGCTAGGAATACTGGAGTTTCGAGCAGTCGAGGAAATTAACTATGATATTACCCTAGGTATGGACTTTGGGGTCGAGTAGAATTTATCATTGCGGTTTCGAGCCAAACAGTGGAAGTGTGAAAAGAAAGGGGCGTGGCACTCGTTCGCGGACAATATTGAGGGCTCTAGCCTCGCAATCATGGCCGAATGCGCCGGTTTAACGGAAATGACACCGACCGAAGCAGAGCGCGTCAAGGAAATCGACAACCGTCTCGTCCACAAACCGGCCACGGATTATTTGTCGACGGCACATCTCACCGAGCACCACATTGAGCTGACAAACTATACGCCGATCCGTCACGCATTCAGGCGACGATCACCAGCAATGTGGTTAGTAGCACAGAAGGCTGTTTGAGAAATGCACTGAGCAGGGATTATCGAGAGATCCGCCAGTTCCTGGTGTCACGCGCCAGTAATTCAGAAAAAGTCAGATGGTAAATTTCGGTTTTGTATTGACTTTCGAGACCTTAACGCGCGAAGCAAAAAGGACGCCTATCCAATACCTAATATGGACGGCATTTTGGATAAGTTACGAAGGGCCAAATATATCTCAAAAGTGGACTTGAAGAACGCATACTTCCAGGTGGCGCTAGACGAAGAAAGTATGCAGTACACCGCCTTCGCAGTACCAGGGTCAGGACGTTGGCAATTTAAAAGGATGCCCTTTGGACTGACCAACGCACTTGCGACTTTCCAGTGACTCATCGATGCCTTATTTGGACGGGAAATGATTTAATAACGTATTTGGGTACCTAGACGACATCATTATCACGATGGACACATTCGATGAACACCAGAAATGGCTCGAGATCGTATTGACCAAAATCCGAGATGCGCAATTGACGGTAAACTGGAAGAAGTGTGAGTTTGGGTGCTCAAGAGTTAGATATTTGGGGTACCTATATTAGATCGAGATGGGTTGAGACGGGACGCAGAGAGGGTCGAGCCAATCCTTCAGTATCCAGTCCCTAAAACGAAGATACAATTAAGACGTTTTCTAGGAATGGTCGGTTGGTACTCACGGTTTATCGAGAAGGAGAGCGAAATTAAGGTGCCACTCCTTAAGCTTATCAAAAAGACCCAAGCTTGGCAATGGAGTGCTGAGCAGCAAGAAATCTTCGAGCAACTAAAACTTGCCCTTACTCGAGCCCCAGTTCTAGCGAGGCCAGACTTTACTCGAGAATTCACAGTACAATGCAACGCCAGTAACGAGGCGATCGGAGCTGTGTTCTCTCAGGAATTCGAGGATGGAGAACACCCGATCGTGTACATTCATCGAGTATTGTCGAGCGCGGAGAAAAACTATTCAACCACCGAAAAGGAATGCCTCGCCTTAGTATGGGCTATTAAGAAACTCCGTTCCTACCTCGAGGGGTATAAATTCAAAGCCGTCACTGATCACAGTACTCTAATGGTTGCAGAATCTAAAAGAGACAAACGAGTACTCGAGTTTCGCCGGTATTTCTGAACTACGGTAGGCAATCTGCGCCTGTAAAGAGCCTGAGAAGAGAGGTTGAGGTTAAGGGTCCAAAGGTGCACATCTCACCCGAAGTCTGGGCGGACCCGGTGAGAAGACTGGACGCGCTGCACGGAAAAAAATTTCCTGGAGTTACCACTCCATAGCTACTACAACAGCGCCCTCAGAACTCTCCAGCAGTATGTCTGCTAATTTGTCGCACTCAGTGTACCAATCTCGACGAAAGCGGTTACATGCGAGGAAAGAAGACTAAGTATACTCTATATTTCCAGAGCAATTCGTTTCGTTTATTACACTTTTCTATTGATATGTTTATGGTACTTTTGCCATAGAGATATAAATATAAAATAACTTAATAATTAAATATTACTATAGTTAATAAGGTTAAGCAGAAAATATTGAAAATGAATGTGAAAAAATTTGTTATTCAAGTAAATATAATTATCTTTATTTTTTAATAATTTATGAATATAAACATATTGATTATGTCTTTTTATTTTAAAAAACGGTTCAGTAATGACCGTTGTAACAATACAGTATTGAACTTTATTTAAATTTTACACTATTTATTAATTTATATAAAAAAGATATGCAACATTGAAAATTGTTATTTTTTGCAATTTTTGGTTAAAATACAACTTTTATCATGTTTTTACTCAAAATTTTAATACATTTTGTATAGAACATTGATTGGAAAAAAGTTTGCATTTTATTTGTAGAATGTGCCAGTATTTTTTTTAAGACCTATATTAGAAGTTTCTGATTGGTTGGTTTTTGATATAGCTTGATCGACCAAAAGCAAGGACTACGCCATAATCAAATTTCTCCAGCAAATTTTTTTTTCAATTCTTTGCATCGAGTACTTTAATTTAAAAAAAAAGACAAAGATTATTGGCCGAGTTAAGGAAAAAATTCTACAGTACTTTGAAAATTGATAAAAGCCATAAAATTGTTAAATCGTGCAATCGTATGGCATTATGTGATTGAGTATCATTTGAAGACTTCATGTCACTTATCTTGCTACAAAATTTTGTATTGGTAGTAAATGTACATTAAAAAACTAATTTCATTTGTCGAATACTTTATACAATATATTTAGCAATGTGTTCAAACCCTATTTACTTTGAATTTACTGAATAAATATTATAACTGACTGACATCCAAGTCGAAGAGTTCCAAACACCCGGAACAAGAATTTATTCTAAACTTGAATCAATACTTTCTTAATAATATACAAGTATATTTCTGTAATATTGTATAAGTATTTCTATAATATTATACTACATTAATACTGTATAAGTACTTTTTATAATAATTCAAATTATTTAATACAGTAAATCAGACATGCGTATTGGATAAAACTTATTTACTGTTTTAAAATACATTGAAAACATTATCTCTTAGTTAAATAGTTACAGATGTACTGAAATACATTAAAATAGCTGTGTAATTTATGTAATTGATATGAACTTTTGAAAGTAAAAAAAAATATAATTGGACAAAAATACTTCAAATATTTCATACAATAGAACCAAATAAAAAATTATAGATTTTCATATCTTATAACTGAATAAATGATTACATGATTTTTAGTGAACATTCGATAGAGGTTAACTTATTCTAAGTTTTATCCAATTCTCAACTTGGAAATACCTGTTGTGAACTGATAATGAAGATATTAATACGTATGCTATATGAAAATATAAGATCCTGATTGTACGGTGCTGGATATTTTAAAATCACAATAATAATATAAATATTATGTAGTGTTATTGATAATGCAATATTACAGGTATTTATATTCAGGAAAACATCTATCGTATGTTCACTAAAAATTATGTAATCATTTAATTCAGTTATAAGATATGAAAATCTATAATTTTTTATTTGGTTCTTTTGTATGAAATATTTGAAGTATTTTTGTCCAATTATACTTTTTTTTTTACTTTAAAAAGTTCATATCAATTATGATAAGAAAAGTGGAAGGTGGCGGCGGCTCAAGCGCCCAGTATCCCAAGAAAGAAGGAGGATCGAATTGTGTCTCCAGTTCTGGAGATCGATATTGACCCGGTTGAAATGGAGCCCGCTTCACTTGCGGCATCCCCTGCTAGGAGATTGAAGCGCACGGCTGTAGATGAGGCAGAGGCTTTAATAGAGGAAATGTTAATCGATTTGGCGGAATCCGAGGGGGATGGAGGGGAAGGGGGAGGTTGAGGCGAATTCCTCAGTGAATAGGCAGTGTCAGAATTACCCGAGTGACTAGGGGGGGTTGAAGTCCCACCGCAAAACTTGTCATGACCACACGAGGAACGCTGCCCAAACCAAACCCTTCTGTTTACACATGTCGAGCCTGGGGTCGAGTCATTGGGGGGATCGAGACCACTCCGAAGGCCACATTTCGCGGTGGAGCAAACACGATGTGAGGAGGTTTTTCGCACACTATCTTTTCCAACAATCGAGCTTTTTCCTACAGGAGTCGCGGAATGGGACGACGATGAGCTGTCGCCGAGCCCTCTCATTCGCGTCGCCCATTGGCCAAAGGGGAAGGGCCACCGGAGTCGCTTCAACCCGCGGCGACTGGAAAGCAAGGAGAAGGACGACCCCGCCAACCTGGGGCAGGAAGTATTGCCTGGGCCACTTGTAGCCGAGGTCAATTGTCCGCTGAAGACCACTTTGCCAACCGAAGAGGAAATGACGGCACTCCCAACTCTGCCAGCTCCACCAGCAGGTGGTGACCCTAAGGCCACGGAAAAACGACGGTCGGTCTTCGATCGGTTGGGCGAGGTAGCCCAGCCGCCACCCCGACAGCCGTCTCCCGACCGCTATCCCGACCTACGTTGTTGTCCGGCTCGCGGGGTACTGTTTGGGAATCTTCGTCCCGTACCTGTGGACAGAAGTGTGGATCCAGTGGATGGCGTCTACTTTAATTGTTGGCAGAAGGGGCACACGCGATTCGTGTGTACCGCGGAGAGAAGCTTCTTCTGCTACAATTGCGGCCGACGGGGTGTGACGCTGCGCAACTGTCCACGGTGTGCACGAGCACTTCAGCTACCCCCGCGGGCAGGAGCTCAAACGGACTAACGTATCGGGAGGCATGCCACCACCTTCTCGAGTCTCACGGAGTCCCTCTGTAAGAGAAGGGGGCCGCCCGAACGGGATCCGCCTATTGTGGCTGGGAGGAGTTTTTCTCGAAACTCGGGAAAGCAACGACCGAACCGATGGGACCAGCCGTCGGCATCGGTGAGAACACCGCCTCCACCCGCAGCAGCTGAGCCGCCACCGCCCCCATCACTGGCAGGGACCACTACCACCAGTGGTACTCCAGGAGCTGCGACTACCGAGACAGCAATCCTGGAGTACTTCCAGTCTATCCGCCACCTGCCTGGAGATCTGCATGCGGTGTTACTGCGGGCCTTGATGGTCCAAAACCAATGAAGGTCAGTGGATCGTGGTTGCAGTAATGGAGATAATGCTCTGGAGCAATCAGCAGGGGGGGAAGCAATCGAGTTTAGTAAGCCGATGATTAGCAAATAATCATAGTCTTAGTGGGGGGTATTGTAACGATGTCACACACAGCAGAAAGCGAACGCATGCTCGACTGGCGACGCCATGTTGTGCACGCCGGCGACGATGACACCGGGTGGGCAGCACACGCGCTCATGCACACACACTCACACAAGCACTACACCGGGTAGAGCGGCAACGCGACACACACGAGAGAGAAAAGCACAGGGGAAGGGGCCGAGCGAGAGAGTGGGCGCATGAGGGAGTCGGAGAACGTGGTGAGCGGTATCGAGAGCCGGTGTCACAAGCGCGCGAAGTGAACGAGAGCAGAAGCGGCGCAGACTGAGCGCCGTGCAGCCAGGCCGCCCAGAAGGAATAGGGGGGGAGTAAGTCGTAGCAGGCGCGAGAGAAGTGCTCGTACAGTAGTAAGGTAGGCGCCGCGCGGGGGGAGAAAATAGAAGAGAGGGAAGCCGCGCTGGCCGACGCAAAGCAGCCAGGCAGGTGCCGCGTGGGAGATAGAGTCGCGGAGAGGGAAATAGTACTGGCCGTCGTGCAGCAGCAAGACAAGCGCACGCGGGGAGAGAGGGAAAGAGAAAGGTAGAAGTAGTGCATGCAGGCATAGAATAGCGAGAGACGTAAAGGGGAAGCGCTGCGTGATAGCTCGCGCCTGTGTATAGATTAGGTAATAGAGTAGAAGGGTGAGCGCGCGCGATAGTTGAGCCGCCAGGCGGCGCGACAAGTGATGTAGGGGCCGCGCGTGCTCGTGCGCGGACCTATCTTAGCTCAAAATAGTTGCGAGTCATAGTTTTTGGAAAAAATAGAGTGAGTTCAGGGGCACGAGCCAATGAACAATAGCCACGTAAGTGGAGGGGATTAGGATGGAGAGTTTGGGCTTGACTACGCCAAGGAGAAACGCTCTCTTGATCTTCAGCCGGCGCCTGCAGCAGTCGCATCAAATTTAGTAGCTTTCTGATAGTTAGAGTGATCATAGTAGAACTAGGAGTAGTTGTAGTTGAGAAGTTGTGTCGAAGGAAAGGATAATAGTAGTAAGTAGCTATTCCGCGTATACTGTCTCTGGGTGTGTAGTACAAGTTGAGGTATAGGTGCAGAGTAGCCAGCGGACCCTGATTGCTCCAGAGTACTTCGAGGAAGCTTCCAGCTTTCAAGACTATAGACTTATCGTATTCGGGTCGTTATTTGTCTTTTACAGGATTGAATCACCAAGCTGGAGTCCGGGGGGGGACAGACCCCATCTTGAGCTGAATAAAACCCGAAACGACGCGCTCTCCATCACGGCCATCTTGGGCTCTCGCCGTTTAACTTTAATAAATTCAACCTAATTATTAAGTATAAGAATTGTTGTTATTAGCGAGTGTGTTTCCTTGTATCGTCCTTTCGAGTCTTATTTTCAGGGAACTAAAAATTATCGCCGTGGGTAGTCAGTGATTTTACACTGTCGCACCGCTGGTGGAACGAGAGTCGCGGTTGTTGCTCATCATCTGAACCCCCTTTGTCGAGATATAGGTCTTAGGTAGAGGTGTGACTCAGTCAAGAGTGAGAAGTCACGAAGGTAAAGTGCACTAGTGTTCGCATTAGGATCGCCCTTGATAAGTGGGCCCTAAACGGTGGTTATAGCGAAGCACTACGTCACATATTTCGAAATTGAAAAAAGATATTGACATGAATATTTTTTTGGTTAAGAAGGATATTGAGTACTATAATTTTCTAAATTTTCATGTTTTTTTATTGATTATTTTTTTAGAAAAAATAATAATTTAAAAAAGAGATTTTTTTTGTCGTTGCATAATTAGAGTAATATTTACTTAATCGCTTTGAAATTCCGTGCAGGGGTAGATTTTGTATACGAATCGAGTCCTTTCTTTGGATAAAAGGATTGGTCAATAAATTTCAGAGATATTTGAGGTTAAAATTTTTTTAACATTTTTTTTAAATCGTAATTTCTCGAGAACAGATCATTTCAATCAATTTGCATTTGAGATAAGCAATATGTGTGAAAAATTTAATCATGATTGATCGATTATTTTCAAAGAGATTTAAGATAGAAAATTTTCAAAATTTTTTGAACAGTTTTTTGAAATAGCAATTTATTGAGGACGGTTTGTTTTTATATATAATTTAAATATTTTAATTATTCTTACGTGAGGATTATTTTATTTTAATTATATATTGGACAAATTTTAGAAGTAAAAAGTTTGATTATTATGCATTAATTATTATCTATTTCTTCTAAAAATATAACATAAAATTCTGTAACATTATGTATCCATTTAAAATCGTTGATTATTGTATCATTTTTTTGAATATATTTATATATCTTCATTAATATATTAGTATAATGTCCGTCATTAATTGTATTACCATGATGAAGAATTGAACTTACAATTTTATAATTTTTATTGCCTATTGTTATATTTATTTGTGGTATAATTTCAATATTATAATTTATTATTTTTTTTAATTCATATGAATCATTTATTATGAATAGGGAAAATTGTAGAATTAAAATTGTATTATTTTTTGGTTATATTATGTTTTGTTGCTGCAAAATACATTTACAAATATTGCATTTTCCTTCTATGTCTGTAAATTTATTAAAATTATAGTTAATTATTTGTTGTAAGTTATAATGTTTATTTTGATTTTTAAGTATAGATAATTCTAATATAATCACATTATTATTATTTGATTGTTCATTGAAATAATTGCAATTTTTACATTTTGATTCACGATCAGTTTGTGTTCTATTGTATATTTTAATACAGGAGATTTTAAACATATATCCATTATAAATTCAGGTACATCTTGTTGACGTTTTTCAGCATATTTTTCGTCTATAAATTTTCTAAAATTAAATATATCTATTTTATTTTTATTTGTGTATTGTTCTATTATAGTTTTTAAACAATCTCCTGTTACATCATTATTAATATTTTTTCTTAAAGTTGAACAGTGTAAAAGTGATTGAATTGTCCCTATTGAAAAATATCGCGCGATTATCGTGCGATGAATCGCGCGATTATCGTGCGATGAATCGCGCGATTCTTCGCGCGACTAATCGCGCGAAGATCGTGCCAGTTTATCGACCATTTTCTGCCGCGATAATCGCGCGATAATCGCGCGAGTTAGCCGAAATTCAACATTAAAAAATAAGTTTTATTTTCACAACTGTGTACGTGCTTGCATAATTGACAAACATTATGACTGTAAATGTATCACCCTACTGAAAAATCTCACGTGAGATCTCACGCCAAAATCTCATCTGACCTTTTTCGTCATTCATAATTAAATTTCACTAGAAATTTAACTTTTTTTCTATTTCATAATTAAATTTCTCTTTTCGGTGGCCGATAACGGAGTCTAGACGGTGCGCTCCGTAGTTTTTGGTCTAGAGGTCTCGAACCGCATCCAATGCGCGGTGTAGGTGTTCAGGGTTGCCGATGTCGGAGTCTACGTGGGGCGCTCCATAGGTTTCTGCCTCTAGGTATTGAAACTCATTGTATGCGTGGTCAGGTGTTCAGGGTGACCGATGACGGAGTCTACCCGCATGAATTCAGAAAAAAACTATTTCAAATAATTTCTCGAAGTAAGTTTTAGACTTAGTTCTGTTTTTTAAAACACTACTGAAATGTTGAAGTTCGTTATTAGCTAACAAAATTAATATTACTTAAGTCTTATACTTCTTTGATAAAATATATTTTTATTATAAATAGAGGTTATAACTGTATAAGTATATATAAAAAATGCTATAACTGTATAAGTATATATAAATAATAGATATGAAACATACCTGCAACATTACAATAAGATATAAGAGCACTGATGATATTTTGCTTAAGGGGTGTGGAATACCGACCTCTATTATGCGACCTACCGTACCGACCGGACAGAAGTAATTCGTTATAACTAGATTGTTACTACGATTAACGACTTATTCAAATCCGCTTGCCCTCCGTAATGTAATTATCTATCGTTCTGCAAAGTTTTGAGGCAAAATTGTCCTTGAAATTTTTCCTCAAAACTTTGCGGAATGATAGATAATTACATTACGGAGGGCAAGCGGATTTGAATAAGTCGTTAATCGTAGTAACAATCGAATTATAACGAATTACTTCTGTCCGGCCGGTGTGGTAGGTCGCATAATAGAGATCGGTATTCTACATCCCCTTAATGTGGGGAAAGAAAAACGACGTTTAACGAGTCTCGTGCTCGCACCCTCGACGTCGACCCGTGATAGCAAATTCACACTAGGCCGGCGTCGAGCGCGCCCACGTTTACTCGATATTAGTAGCTACCGCTAGAACAGTCACGATGGCGACGGCGACAGGGCGCGCGAGGAGGCGACGTCTTGGCGATGATGTCCCCATTGAGAGAAAGCTGAAATTTCGCGCCAAGCCTCATATAACAGAACAAAGTCCAAAGTATCTTGCAAATTTGTGACCTGACTGGTCTTGGCGAATTCACATATAGTTATAAAATCACTTCACATATGAAAGAGTATTGACATGTGGATGGCTTTACTAGTTTATAAATTTTAATCGGTTTTTAAATAAATTGTTTGTACATTCATTATTTTATTTAATATAATTGAGGTTTTTTGTCCACCACTCACTGTTATAGTGTAAGATATATTTTAAAATATTTTAAATATATTTATTCATTTTGTTATTTTGTTATAGGCACATCTCTTTTGATATTTACAATTCAGATGTTCGATGATAGGTTTAAGCCTTGGGTGGGTATAGCGTAAGAAATATATTTGGACCCAATGAACTAAATAATATTGTAGATCTCTTATACAAGAGGACCAAAATCAACTTTAATCATGTGTAAAATGTAGCTAAAGAGACCAAGTACCTACCCGGTTGTAATATTCACCTGGTTTTCACCTGAATTTCCACCTGAATTATCACCTGAATTTCCACCTAAATTTTACGTGAAATTCGTGTAAAATGTATGCGAAAACCACCCAAATTTTATGTGATTTATACCTGTATTTCACGTGTCAAAATTCTAAAAACGTGAGGTGAATTTCACGTGATTTTCACCCGATGCTCACGTGAACTTCACCGGAGATAAATTAAAGCTTCCTTCTTGTGACATCGTTTTTTCAGGTGAATTTCACGTGATTTACATGTGAATCCACACGAATTTCACATTTATTTCACCTATATTCCGTAGTATTTTCGGGTGAATTTAACCTGAAATTCACGTGATTTTCACCCAATATTCACGTGAACTTCACCACAGATAAATTAAAGCTTCTTTCTCTTGTTATCGTTTTCTCAGGTGTAGACCGGTGCTCTCGCGTGCTTCAAGGGTTACGACGACGTAAGTTCGAACGTGAGAGTGTGGTGGTTACTGGTGGCTGCATCTACGTCGAGAAAGACCTTCTGCTGCTATCCACGCTGTCATCTCCGAGGTTGTGACGAGTGTTGTGCTGACGTTGCCGGTCGAGTAAGGTGTGATATTCGTGGTTATGTTTCCCACGTTTACATCTAGGTGAGATCAGTGCACCCACTTTTTCATGTATTTTTGCGTCTGTCTCGTGTTTCTTCATTTTCTTATGCTAGTTGTGCTACGAGGGAGCTGTGCATTACCTGATGGCGAAAGCTATTTCATCCTCCTCTGACAGTCATGGCAAATTCTTCTTCCTGATCCAGTGATCCCTGCTACAATGCACTTGATGCTAGAAAAGTCCTTTTTGCAAGTTTGTTGCCGTCTCCTCAACTGGTGAGTAACATTCCAATATTTAATAGTTAGCTAATGTTACTTCAAGCAATGTTTATTCTTCTATAGGGTTGACTGGGTGCGACTTATCTGTATATGCATTTCCAAGGATGACACTTGGTATAGTAAGTACTTTCCCAATGATTTATTGTTAAAAATAAAAGGTTTTTTATTAACATATTTATATTTATATTTATACTTATATTTATAAAATAACTTCACATATTAAAGAGTATTGACAGGTGCATGTGTTCGATTGACATTGTTTATTCTGTTTTGTATAATTTAATATTTATGGATTGCAAGTTTTCCACATATAAAAGTATAAATTATTGTTATATAATTATATAATATTTATACTTTACCATTGAAATACAGTTAACTGTTTGTAAAAGGCTATGTAATAAATATAATATTGTTTGAAATTTACTGCCGTTGTATTTAGAGTACAAGCTGTAAGCTATATTTTAATGATCAAGTAGCATTTAGTAATAATGTATGGATTTCTTCTAACAATGAAAGTTATATAACAATAACTTGTAATATTCTATATGTAGAATACTTGCAAAGCATAACTATAACTTTAACTTCAAAAAAAAAAAGAAAAACAGAATGACTATTTACAGTTCCAAGACACGCACAACTAATATTCAATTTATATTGTTATGTTTCAGGTAGCAGTATGAAAGAACACTGACAGTTCATATGATTTTAGATCTGACACTATCACTGCTGTCCTTATAATACCACACTTATGTTTAACGAATAATAGGTGAACCATTATTATAAAAATTTTCTTGCCTGGCCTCGTATCTTATTATAGTAATTTCAACTTGACATATTTCAATTGGGAATGATTGTTCGATAATTATTTTTTAGTTATTTATAATAAGAACATTTAATTAGAGTTTATAAAATTCCTCATAATTTGTACGGTGTGTTTTAAATTGTTTGTATAAGTATGATTAAGGAAATTGTAAAAATTGGACAATAGATGAACTATATAGGATACGCTAGTTCATTCCAGCCTGGTGTTAGGCTGGAATAAACTAGCATATCCAATATAGTTTGTCGGATGTCCAATTTTTTCCATTTCCTACCTCATAATTTGGAGTTTACCTTCATAGCTTATAGTTTGCAAAAGGCTATGTCATAAGTATAATGTGTTTTAAATTTACTGCTGCATTTAGGTTACAAACTGTAAGCTATATTCTAATGATTAATTAGCATTTAGCAACAATGTATGGATTTCTTCTTTCGATGTAAGTTATATAACAGTAACTTAGAGGCACACGCATGTCAATAATCTTTAATATGTGAAGTTATTTTATAATTATATGTGAATTGGCCATAATAATATATGCTTTTTATTTTCTTGTACACGGAGAAAAATTTATTTGTAAACTTTACTCTTTTTATAAGAAAATTTATTATTTTTATAGTTTAGTACTGGGACACATTCGACATGTAGGATCTTTACTGTTATAAATAGTAATTTTTATAATTTTCATAGCAAATTTTATTTTTTAAAGAATAATTTTTACTACATTTGTAGCAAATTTTATTATCTGAAATAGTAATATTTATTATTTTTGCAGCAGTCATAAAAAGTACTATTTGAAATAGTAAAATTTGCTACAAAAATAATAAAAATTAATATTTAAAACAAGATAAATCCCCCATGTTGAGTATGTCCCAGCACTACTATAAAAATAATAAATTTTCTTATAAAGATTAAAGTTTAGAAATAAATTTTGCTCCGTGTAATGAATCAACTAATATTCAATCTGTTTTTGTTAGCAGTATGAAAGAATACTGACATTTCATATGACATTACATTATATAGTATAGGTATTTATAATGCATTTCACATGAAGTCAGCAGCTCAAAATTTTAAAAAATTTGTTTTTTATTTTAAGAATATAGTTATATTTATATTATGAATTATGATCCATTTGATAAAGCAGAATATTTTGCATGCGACAAAAGCTTTATTGAGTCCTTATTTAAGAGCTTTTCCAATAAGCCTCGAAGCATTGTTAGAAAACCCTGTTGAAAAGCATTCTATATTTTTTAAATATCAATAGAAACCAATAATTTGTATTTCTGACCACCAGACGGATTTGAGATCTTAATGTTATTCATATATCTAATGGCATGGATCTTGTCACTAAGTTTTCTCAAAGCAGGAAAAATACATTAAACATCTATTTCCAACAATATTTTCAACAGGCCTGTAAGTAAAAATATTCATCTTTACTTTCCTAAATTTTCAATGGGAGCCGGTTACACTGTTAATAAATTCTATATGTATTTTCATATCTACTGGAAAGAAAATTTCATAAGTTATCCAGTATTATGTGTCCCAAATGATAAAGTATATTATTATAAAAAGTTTAAATCAAAGTGGTTGAAAGACAATTTAACAATTGTATATTCCGATGCCCAGACACGAACTTCTTACTCAATAATAGTCCAATATAATATGGTGTTCTTATTAAGCCCTCGCTTCATGAAATTTCATAAACTATTCAGTGAATAAGTCACAAATAAATAATTGAATTATGGATCTTAATGATTTATAAGATTGTAAATTACATAATTTATGAAATTACATGAAGCGCAGACTTAATAAGAAAACCATATTTTATTTGAAAATAATTGAATAAGAAGTTCTTGTCTGGGCATCGGAATACACAATTGCTAAATTGTCTTTCAACTACTTTGATTTAAACTTTTTTATAGTAATATACTTTTTCATTTGGCACACATAACACTCGATAACTTATGAAATTTTTCTTTCGAGTAGATATGAAAAATACATATAGAGTTTAATAACAGTGTAACCGGCTCCCATTGAAAATTTAGGAAAATAAAGATGAATATTTTTACTTACAAGCCTGGTGAAAATATTGTTGAAAATAGATGTTGAATGTATTTTTTCTGCTTTGAGAAACTTATTGACAAGATCTATAACATTAGATATATGAATAACATTAAAATCTCAAATCCATCTGGTTGTCAGAAATACAAATGATTGGTTTCTATTGGTATTTAAAAAATATACAATTCTTTACAAAAGAGGGTTGTTCGCCAATATTGTTTTAGTAGGGCTCATTTTTAAGGATTTTTAATAAAGAATCTGAAAAAATTTTGTGAAATAATAATTATCAGTAAACTTACAAAGCATAAACGATTTTAAAAATTTGAGCTGTTTCTTTGAAGAGCACCATCATCGCCAAGATGTCGACTTCTCGCGCTGTCGCCGAGTTTAACCGCCCGTCCCAACTATTCATGGTAGCTGCTAATAATCGAGTACACGTAGGGGCGCTCGGCTCCGGCCTCGTGTGAATTTGATATCACGGGTCGTTGTCGAGTAGCGCGAGCACGAGGCTCGTTAAACGTCGTTACTTCTTTCTCCACATTAAGCAAAATATCATCAGTGATCTTATATCTTATTGTAATGTTGCAGCTAGGTATGTATCATATCCATTAGTTATATATACTAATACCAATATAGCCTTTTTTATATATATTCCAATGATGGTTCTCGGCGAAGTTCAAATCGTATCTGCAGTAGTATGTCCATAAATAATCCAGGTTCAGGGCAGATTTTTAATTGCATCTCTACATAGATTTGTACATGGATTTTCATATGGATTTTCACATGGATTTTCATACAGATTTGCATATGACGTTTTGGAACAGATTTTCAGGTGGATTTCCATATGAGTGTCCATATGGAATCCATGTATATTTCTATATGGAAATCCCGATGGATACTTTCAATAGGGTCTATATAAAGTTCACATGAATATTGGGTGAAAATCACGTGAAATTCACCTGAGAAAACGATAACAAGAGAAAGAAGCTTTAATTTATCTGTGGTGAAGTTCACGTGAATATTGGGTGAAAATCACGTGAATTTCAGGTTAAATTCACCCGAAAATACTACGGAATATAGGTGAAATAAATGTGAAATTCGTGTGGATTCACATGTAAATCACGTGAAATTCACCTGAAAAAACGATGTCACAAGAAGGAAGCTTTAATTTATCTCCGGTGAAGTTCACGTGAGCATCGGGTGAAAATCACGTGAAATTCACCTCACGTTTTTAGAATTTTGACACGTGAAATACAGGTATAAATCACATAAAATTTGGGTGGTTTTCGCATACATTTTACACGAATTTCACGTAAAATTTAGGTGGAAATTCAGGTGATAATTCAGGTGGAAATTCAGGTGAAAACCGGTGAATATTACAACCGGGTAGGTACTTGGTCTCTTTAGCTACATTTTACACATGATTAAAGTTGATTTTGGTCCTCTTGTATAAGAGATCTACAATATTATTTAGTTCATTGGGTCCAAATATATTTCTTACGCTATACCCACCCAAGGCTTAAACCTATCATCGAACATCTGAATTGTAAATATCAAAAGAGATGTGCCTATAACAAAATAACAAAATGAATAAATATATTTAAAATATTTTAAAATATATCTTACACTATAACAGTGAGTGGTGGACAAAAAACCTCAATTATATTAAATAAAATAATGAATGTACAAACAATTTATTTAAAAACCGATTAAAATTTATAAACTAGTAAAGCCATCCACATGTCAATACTCTTTCATATGTGAAGTGATTTTATAACTATATGTGAATTCGCCAAGACCAGTCAGGTCACAAATTTGCAAGATACTTTGGACTTTGTTCTATTATATGAGGCTTGGCGCGAAATTTCAGCTTTCTCTCAATGGGGACATCATCGCCAAGACGTCGCCTCCTCGCGCGCCCTGTCGCCGTCGCCATCGTGACTGTTCTAGCGGTAGCTACTAATATCGAGTAAACGTGGGCGCGCTCGACGCCGGCCTAGTGTGAATTTGCTATCACGGGTCGACGTCGAGGGTGCGAGCACGAGACTCGTTAAACGTCGTTTTTCTTTCCCCACATTAAGGGGATGTAGAATACCGATCTCTATTATGCGACCTACCACACCGGCCGGACAGAAGTAATTCGTTATAACTCGATTGTTACTACGATTAACGACTTATTCAAATCCGCTTGCCCTCCGTAATGTAATTATCTATCATTCCGCAAAGTTTTGAGGAAAAATTTCAAGGACAATTTTGCCTCAAAACTTTGCAGAACGATAGATAATTACATTACGGAGGGCAAGCGGATTTGAATAAGTCGTTAATCGTAGTAACAATCTAGTTATAACGAATTACTTCTGTCCGGTCGGTACGGTAGGTCGCATAATAGAGGTCGGTATTCCACACCCCCTTAAGCAAAATATCATCAGTGCTCTTATATCTTATTGTAATGTTGCAGGTATGTTTCATATCTATTATTTATATATACTTATACAGTTATAGCATTTTTTATATATACTTATACAGTTATAACCTCTATTTATAATAAAAATATATTTTATCAAAGAAGTATAAGACTTAAGTAATATTAATTTTGTTAGCTAATAACGAACTTCAACATTTCAGTAGTGTTTTAAAAAACAGAACTAAGTCTAAAACTTACTTCGAGAAATTATTTGAAATAAGTTTTTTCTGAATTCATGCGGGTAGGCTCCGTCATCGGTCACCCTGAACACCTGACCACGCATACAATGAGTTTCAATACCTAGAGGCAGAAACCTATGGAGCGCCCCACGTAGACTCCGACATCGGCAACCCTGAACACCTACACCGCGCATTGGATGCGGTTCGAGACCTCTAGACCAAAAACTACGGAGCGCACCGTCTAGACTCCGTTATCGGCCACCGAAAAGAGAAATTTAATTATGAAATAGAAAAAAGTTAAATTTCTAGTGAAATTTAATTATGAATGACGAAAAAGGTCAGATGAGATTTTGGCGTGAGATCTCACGTGAGATTTTTCAGTAGGGTGATACATTTACAGTCATAATGTTTGTCAATTATGCAAGCACGTACACAGTTGTGAAAATAAAACTTATTTTTTAATGTTGAATTTCGGCTAACTCGCGCGATTATCGCGCGATTATCGCGGCAGAAAATGGTCGATAAACTGGCACGATCTTCGCGCGATTAGTCGCGCGAAGAATCGCGCGATTCATCGCACGATAATCGCGCGATATTTTTCAATAGGGACAATTCAATCACTTTTACACTGTTCAACTTTAAGAAAAAATATTAATAATGATGTAACAGGAGATTGTTTAAAAACTATAATAGAACAATACACAAATAAAAATAAAATAGATATATTTAATTTTAGAAAATTTATAGACGAAAAATATGCTGAAAAACGTCAACAAGATGTACCTGAATTTATAATGGATATATGTTTAAAATCTTAGTTAACACTGTATAATGTATTTTCTTTTATGTCTTTAATAGAAAATAATATTTTTGATAGAGAATATTTAATAGAGAAAATTAGTATAAATGAAAACAAATTTTCCTTATAAATAATTTTAATTATTGTAACCAAAAAATTTAGAAAAAAGCAATTTTTTGTTAATTTTGCAAAATTAAAAATTAAATAAACAATTGCAGATAAAAACAATTTTGATAAGAAACTATTAGGCTAGGACGTCATAATTTTTGGTGTTATCCCAAATAAAAAAAAATCATTAAAATCCATTAATTAGTCGTTTAGAGAAAATTAATTAGAGAAAAGCTAAATTTTTCCGCGTATGTCATTTTGAACTTACCAATTCAGATTTTACGCAGCGCGCGGTCGGATCATAGCATCAATTACCTGTTCTTAAAAGCCATTTTTCACAGCTTTAAACTAAAAAAAGTGATTTACTTCTTATGGAGGAATTAAAGTACAACTCATTATGAAGAGAATGAGCTTTACCACATGTCCGTGCGACCTCTCACTGCTATAGAAATTAATTTTTAAATAAAAGTATTTTTAATTGCATAATTGATTTTAGCAATAAATAATTAAGTTATCGCAATCAGTAAAACGGCATTTTATTCATCTTTAAAAGACCTATTCAAAAATGTTAACTTTTAATTAATAACTATAATACAAAACTTTTTATGGCAAAAAAACGAAAATCTTAATTGTAACAGTGTTATTCAATTTGCGACGTAAATAATCGACCAATCTTAATGAACAAAAGTTAGTTTTGTAGGTATTTTTAATACCTACAACTTCTTCCATACACTGAATTTCATCTGAGCAATAGTTTTTTCGCAAAATGCAAAAATAGTACATTGCGCAACTAGTGCGTAAAGCGAGTCATTTTTGCACGGGTATTGTTTGTCGCCTTTCGCACGTGTTTCGTTTACTATTTTTTATAACTGAGCTCGTGAAACTCTACGTTAAATGCCTGTTCAGCGTGCGCAAAGTATCCGGATTTCTTTCACGAGTGTGTAAAGTGAGTACTTTACGCACTGAGTGCGTGAAAAACTCACTTCACGCATCAAGTGCGTAAAGTAAACACTTTAAGCACTAGTGAAAAAAGGGGGTACTCACGCTAAACAGGCATCTAAAGTCGAGTTTTACGCATTCAGTTATAAAAACCATTTTTTGCACCTTTAAACAACGATATAAACTATTCCGCCAGGAGTTGCGAGGTTCATTGTTTACAGTAGCTCTGTATTGGCGTACTGAATAAGAAAAACCAAGTCCCATCCTACTATTAATTTTGTTCGAAAATCACCTCTTTTCGAGCCAATTTAACTGGACTATCGTGCACGAATCATTTTTAGCGTGTATCGAACATTATTTTTTAACATCATGTGCGTGAAGTTTTGTTTTTTCCCATGCTTGTAAACGTAAGCGTGCGTTAAAGTAGCACTTTACGTACGGAGTGTCAAGTAGTTAATATTACTAAAGTATTATTTATGCAATTAAAGTAGAATACAATTCTCTACAATTAAAATACGTAGTTTCCTCAAACTTAATTTACTGATTCCTTTAATTGATTTTTAATTCCAATATTTAAAATTTAATACTTTATTTTGTACGGTGAGACTATATTAAATGGTTTGTGATTTTTTATTTTTAGTCTTTCTATTTTTTATCATTAAAAAGCAGTTATTATTATACAATTTTATATTTTTCAAAAAAAAAATTCATTGCCCACAAAAAACACAAAAAAATGATCATCACGACCAGATATACGAGGTTAAAAATTTTTTTTAATGTTTTTTAATACTGATATATCAGTGAATATTTCATCAATTTAGTTAAATTTTCAAGAGATTATCTTTATTTCTTTTGATAAAAAAGTTATGTAAAAAAAAAACTTGCATTTTTATTAAAAAGTGTTTGGCATCGATAACGGAAACCACCACAATGCTAGCAGCGATCGATACATTTTTGAGTTTAAAAATTGGATAAAATTATAAGACGATGAATCAATTACCCTCTGAAAAATCCGATATTCAACAATTTTTTTAACCAAAACTTTAACAAAACTTTTAACCTGAAATATTTTTGGTCGTAATGTACAGATTTTTTTGGGCAACGAACTCGATCTGACGATATATAAAAGCTATATCTGTTCCAAATTTCAAGACGATCGGATAATTTTTACTCTTGTTATTGTCCGACAACGGAAACTCGACTTCTTTTAATTTTTTTTTTTTTTTATTCAAAAAACCAGTAAGAAAATACAGAGTAAAAATTAACTCCAATAAACCCTGCAGAGATAAACACAGTTAGTATCTGTATGCAGGTCTGGCAAGGATGTACAAAAAAAAAACTTAAAACTAAACTTAGAACTAAATATAAAATTTTCAATTTTTAACAATATGTACATTAGCAAATGCTCCATACTTTTCCACAATTTATAATAAAACTTATTTGTATATATCATAGAAATTACAAGTTAAACAGTTTCCATTGCTTAATAATTATTCTTTATCCATGCTTTTATAATTTTCTTATGAGGTACTCTGTCTATATCTAAAAGTTTTAGTTCGTTTGGTAGAGAATTAAACGTGATGATAGCTCTTTTATAACTATTTTTGTCACTAATTCTGAATCTATTTTTAGGTACGATTAGGCTCTTATTTCTTGTCACACTAGATGATGTGAGGTATTTCATTTTGAGATCATAGTAGTGAAATCTTATAGATTCGAAAGTAAATAGCTCTTCTAAATTTTGATTAATAATTAAAAAAATTTTTTTTTTTGCAAATTTTGTACCAGATCCCGATTATTATTGTACGCTCCTTCCCGATCTAGTATACCGTAGTTTACTATACTATGGAAAAAAGCATAATAGATCATTCGTAGTGTCTCTGTCGGCATTGATTTGGCAATTTTATAAAAAACATATACTAAATATTTTGTTTTATTTATTAAGTATTCTATGTGTTTGTCCCACTTCAAGTTGCAATCAAAGAATATTCCAAATATTTGTAATTTTCAACTCTCGCTATATTTTTATCTTGGATCTTTACATTTATTTGAGTTGGAATACTATCAGTATAGTTGCCATACGTCATACAAACAGTCTTCCCGACGTTTAAAGATAACCTATTTACCGTTAACCACTTATGGATTACTAGTAGAAACTTATTCATATTTTCTTCTGCTTTACTCCAATTTTCGCCGGTGGCTATTATAGCAGTGTCATCAGCATATGAGAATATTGATTCCATGGGAATCTCTTTCAAGATATCATTGATATACAGTATAAAAAGCAGTGGTCCAAGGATCGGGCCTTGAGGAACACTTATATTTATTAATAAATCATCACTTTCCATACCATCTATTTTGCTGCTTGATATCTATTATTAAGATAACTTGTAAGTAAATCCAGAGCCTGACCTCTAATTCCAATAGAATGTATTTTATCGATTAAGATTTTATGATCCACTGTATCAAAAGCCTTAGCTAAATCCAGAAAAGTTACAATCATTGGTTTACTCTTATCCAAATTATTATACAATATATTCGTTATATGATTCAAAGCATTCTTTGTACCTATTCCCTTCATGAAACCATACTGGTGTTCTGATATCACATCGTTTTTTTTTTAACAAAATCAAAAATTCTGTTATAAAGTATCCTCTCAAGTATTTTCGCAACATTAGATATTAGTGAAATAGGCCTATAATTAGAAACGTTATGTTTTTCACCCGATTTATGTATCGGCACTACTTCCGCATTTTTTAGTGCATCTGGCCATATGGCTTTCTCAATACATGAATTAAAGATATGTGCCAGAGGTTCAGCAATAAGGTTACTGATTACTTTCAACGTTTTTGCATTGATTCTGTCAACACCTCCATTTTTTAATTTTAATGTATTTATTATACTTATTAGTACTTCACCAGCACTAGTTGGCGTAAGAAAAATAGAATTAGCATTCATATCGGGCAGTCTAAGTTCTGCATTTGGAGGTTTAACGATATTTTCACTTAATTTTCTACCTATTTCACAAAAATACCTATTCATATACTTAGCTATTTCATCTTTGTCTGTAATTTTGTTATTATCAATTTTTATATAACTTATGACACTATTTTCATTTTTATTCTTTCCTATTTTTGTATTTATAATTTTCCATAATTGTTTTTGGTTGTTTGCATTATTTTTAACTAAATTCATTTCATATTTGATTTTGGCATCTGTAATTACTTTATTTAGAATTTTTGCATAAGTTTTATACTGTAATTTGAGTTGATTATTATTTAGATCCATTTGCCATAAGTTATATAAAAATTCTTTGGTTTCACATGATTTTGTAATAGCATCTGTAATCCAATTTTTCCTTCCTTTTTGTTTATTTTCCCTCCTTTTTATTTTTGTCAATTGAATGCAATGTTTTATTTCTCTCAATATTTTATCAGTAGCTATATTAGGATCACGTATTATAATAGTGTCATTCCAATCTATTTTCTTAGCTGTGTTTCTCAATTTTTTGTAATCTAGTACGATAGTGGGTGCCTTACTTTGTGTTTTCATTTTATTTATATGAAAATGGAGTAATGATCTGTTAAATAGTATTTTAATTTATATGTTACTGTACTAAAGCTATTAGTTTTAATGAAAATATTATCAATACAGGATCTTTTACAATTTCCTACCGGTGGCCTTGTAATGTCCACGAAACCAGGAAAAAAACCTTTGTCTAAGAAGTTGCAGAGAAATTCTTGACTATTATTTACAGACTGTAATAAATCAATATTAAAGTCTCCTATAACTAAGTGATATTTAATATTTCTCTTTTTATTCAAAAATTTGTCTTAGGATTGTCATGTGTTCTGTACAAGGCAGAAAGTTCTATACTACTATTATCATTTAATCTAATATGTGTATTGTAACGCGTGTCTAGCCGCTATTCTAATCTACCGCGCGAAGGTAGTGAGCGCGCGCGCGCAAATCCTGCGCAGCCGAATCGAGGCGCGCCGCGCGTAGCGAATCGGTCTCGCGACGCGTAAAATGCCCGTCATCCGTCGCGAAGCTGCTAACCTGTTCCCACGAGAAAAGGGAGCCATCTTCGTGTCTGCCGTCGCGCAAGTAGCATCTCCTCCGTGTCTTCGTGAGTGACTTCGTCCGTGCCCTCCTATCGTTTTTTGTAAACGCCGCGTGTATAGTGTTGGTGCCGAGCGGAGTGCATACGCGTATAAGAGGAACAGAGAGAGAGAGAGCGAACACGAGACAGCGAGAGAGGAACCGGCAGCCAGCCGCCTGCCGACCCCGTACAGCGAGTAGGAGAGAGAGAGAGAGAGACAGCGCACAAATACTGTGCTAGCGAGCGTGACCGAGAGAGAGTCGTGTGCACCGACTGCTCCTTAAAGTAAGTCTTATACTCTCATCTCTCGCGTAATTAATGTAAAGGCTCGCACGGAAATCGCCCCGTGCAAGCTTTCTGTACCATGTACGTGCGGGTGTATGTCAGCCCGCCGTACTTTAACACCGCGCGCGATATTAGCAGCTTCGCCGCGCTCTGTAACGTTCGCGCGTTTGAACATTAACGGTCGCGCGCGAACTAACAATTTGTCTAATAAGCACGTGCGTTGGGTATGTAAATGTTTATTTGGTTTTAATATATTGTGATATCTAGTTACTCGTCGCGTTGTTCATTACAACCTGTCCTTCTCCCGGATACCGCCGCCTCCGCGGGAAAACGACTCCGCCGGTCGTTTTCATATCTGAGCATAGCGGCCGCGCGCTTTACTCTTCAAGCGCGCGCTTTTCACTCAGCGATCCAAATAGTTGGAAAGCGAAGTTCGCGTGAGAGCTTCGCGTTGTTTTCGGGATTCCAGGAGCAGATCCCCGGGCAAGTCATTTTAGTCTGACACCCGCGGCACCGTGTTCTAGGGCATCGCTGGCCTGTGGCTTGTTGGGATTTTCCCCCACTAGCCATCCCGTTACAACTGGCGCCCAACGTTTTGGGGGTGGAGAAGGACCTGCGGCGCGTTCGTGATTCGCGGCGAAGCTTGGCGCGAAGAAGCTCAGCAGCGTAGCTGAGCGTAAGCTGCACACAAAGGCTCTTCGTGCCGCAGCTCGTAGGCGCGTGTGTGCGTGTGCGTGACACAGCCATGCTGTTGCGAGAGTGCGGTCAAGAGGTTAGGCGTGCGATAGCCAATAACCCTCGACCTAGTGTGCCGACGAGGAGAGATATTAATCGCGGAATTTTTGGCGCGTTGAGGAATTATTGTTAACAATTAAAGTTTTTTTTTAATAACAATTAAAATTTTTAACGACAAAATTTTTTTTTTAAGCGATAATTAATTTTTTTTTTTAATTAATTTTTTTTCTCGTCTCGAAAATTTTTTTTTCTTCTCGTCCTCTCGTATTTCCGATACGAATTATTTTTTTTTGGACCAAAAATAAAATTTTTTTTTTTTTTTTTCTTTTATCGTGCAGTTAGAAGAAAATCGAGAGAAAGTCGGCAAGCAGTCTCGGAACAAAAAGTTGACTGTGCGCCCGAGTAAAAACTCGAGCGCAAAAATCCCCTCGAACATAAAAATTGTTTTTATTTTTTTTTTAGGTGAAAATTGTATTTATTTTTTTGTGTTTTTGGTGATATTGTCCGTTTTGACACATATATATATATATTTTTTTTTTTCACATATATTTATTTTAAAAATTACAAGTGCGAGTAGTGGAGCGTAAGTAATTACACATCGTAATTACTTACAGAAATAGCTTTTATTTTTTTTTTAGAGCCGCATACGGGAAATCCTCGTGCATTATCGAGGTTAAGAGCAACCGCCGTAGCTCTTAGAAAGTAACCCGGGTTCGCATTGAAAAAGCTAGCTCACGGGTTGAAAAGGCAAACTCTCTCTGCCATCAATCCGGATACTACTCGCGCTAGTAAAATAAGTTCGTGGGGAAGCGCACAGCCAATTGACACCATGGCCCGATCATCGCAGTTTGCGGAATCTGCGATACTGAATTGGGCGTATACACAGCCCGAAGAGGAAATTGTCGAGGCCATGCAAGCCCTTGGTCTGCAGCAGTCAGATCTGCAATCAGTGAATATGCTGACAGCGATCAAGTGGCTTATGGGCGATTACAGTGCCGCCGATTTCGTGCCAGAGCCGGAGCTGTCGGAGAAGCAAGCGTTTGCTAAACGCGAGCAGTCCCGAAGGGCGTTCATCGACTTAACGTTGATGAACAAGTCTGGGTCGACTATTGTGGATCCCAATACTGATCCAGACCAACCGCACCCGTTCATTACGCTCCTTGATGACCCGATAGTGATGCAAAAACTCTCGGAGTCTCAGAGGATGAACGCTCCACAATAAGCACATAATGCAGTGGTGGAGCCAGCGGATGAGGCAAACGGCCAGGAGGGTTCCGGGACAGAGATATTGAGCTCTGCAGCACCAACCGGGACATCTCCAGCCGAAGCTGAGGGACAGCTCCAACAGCAAAAGCTTCAACAGCAACAACTGCAGCAGCAGCAAATGCAGCAGCAGCAAATGCAGCAGCAGCAACTGCAACAACAGCAAATGCAGCAGCAGCAAATGCAGCAGCAACAAATGCAGCAGCAGCAGCAGATGGAGCAGCAGCGACGGCAGCAACAGCAACAACAGCAGGAGTAGCAGCGGCAGCAACAGCAAAAGCATCAAGAGCAGCAGCGACAGCAGGCGTTGCTAGAAGAGCAGCGCAGGCAACGACAATTTCGGCGGAGTCAAGAACAAGAGTCGTTGTCGGCACGAAATGGGCAGCACGCGTTCTGGCAGCAAACGCGAAGTCCATCGCAGCCACAGAGTTTTGAGTGGCCAAGTGCAGGGGAACAGCGTACCGCAGGGATTGCTGTGGGAGACAACGTAGTCTCAGAACAGCTGCTGTCGGTGATCCATAGACTCGTCAAAGAGGTGGAAGAGCTCAAAGAGAGTGTGCGAATACTCCAAGAAGCTCGACACCCCCCCTCAAAGACGCGCTTGGAGGGAGTCCAACTACCGAGTGCGGGCAGGGGACGAGGATCACCACATGTGAACTTTCAGGACACGTTCACATATGTGAATTTTGACAGCAGCAGCCCCAATACTGAATCGCCAAGGGACGCTAGGAGGAATAGCGGAAGAAATCCTAGACAGCGTCAGGCGGGGGTGAGCGCTACACTGGACCAGTCTACGAGGCAGATGTACGTGCCTCAACAGATAAACCGTGACGTTGGCCAAATCGTAAGGAAATGGCACATCAAGTTCTCTGGGTCCTTGAAGGAGCAGAGCGTCGAGTTATTCCTCACGAGAGTAGAGGAATGTCGAGTTCTAGCAAATCTGACGTACGACGAAGTACTCTCGTCATTGTCAGAGCTCCTGAGTGGAGTAGCGGCCACCTGGTATAGGAGTAACCGTCATACGTGGCGATCTTGGCAAGACTTCCAAGAGGCCATAATACACATGTATGGCGGTGACAGGAGCCATCAACAGCGAATCCTAGCGGAGATAAACGCGAGGACTCAAGGCAGAAACGAACTCACGAGAGATTACGTAGTGAATCTGCAAGCCTTGATTCTCAAGTTAGTTCCGGTGCCTAGCATGCCCCAACAATTGGACATGTTGCACCGGAACATGCGGCCAGAACTGCAAAAAATGGTGATGCGTAATCAAATTACGGATTACCGAGGGCTCCTGGATTTAGCCCGGGAGGCCGTATTAGCGCTCGCGGCAGATAAGGTGTATCACTCGCCACCACCGCCAGAGCGCACTTACTTGCCAGAGTTTGCCTACGTACCTACAGAGCCAACCACGGATCAACGGAAAAAGCAGAATCCAGGAGTGGCGGCGATGGGGTACCAACAGCAGGAGCCTCGAGAAAGCCTCGAGGCTATGTTCCGTCGGGTGATGGCCGAGTGTTTGTCAAGCTTGACAAAGAAAGGCACCGACGGAAATAGTGGGCAAACGCCAAACCCACAGTCGTTCAAGAAGCCCAAGAAAAAGAATAATTGGGAGAACAGGCAGCGGGAAGGCGGGCAAAGTAATAATCAGCCTAGTGGGGGTAGTAGCTCGACCCACCAGACTAGGCCGCCAAGTCCAAGGAGTAATGGACCTCCACAAAGGCCAGAGTACCGAAGGGGTTACGGCAACGAGCAAAGGGGAAGCGATCGCAACTCAATGCTGCCGGAAACCAGCAGGGAAACGGCCAAGGGGGCAGGTAAACACGGCCACACGCCCGCCCCCAGCTCTCACATCAGCGACCGAGGGTAACTCGGTCCAATTGCCTGAAGGAGAGAGCGAAGAAGTGCCCGCGACTCAGCAGAACGAAGCTAACCAGGAAACATGCTCGCGATGGTGGCTTCAAGTAGGTGCAGCCGGCTACAGGCTACGGGCACTCTTCGATACTGGAGCTTCCTGGACTGGGATGAATTCCATCGGCTTACAGCTCGCTACAGCCTGTGGAAAAGGATTAATCCCGGCCAGCGGCCTAACGGCACGGGTAGCTAATGGGCAGAGCATAGCAGTTGTTGGCTATGTGTATCTACCCATGGTCGTGGCAGGCGTGTGCAAGGAAGTGCGCGTCGCAATCATGCCAGACCTAGACACGGAGTGCTACTTGGGGGTGAACTTCATTAAGAAGTTTAGCGCCGTCTTAGACCCCACTGACAATACGCTGCATCTCAAAGATGATGATGCAAGCGTAAAGTTAGAAGTAGCCTCCATAACCGCCAATAATACCGTGTCCGTATCAGCTATAGGGTTGACGGACCCAACAGAAGAGCAGCGCAAAGAAGCGGAAGCTTTAGTAGCTGAGCTGATGGGAAACGGCCTGGCACCATTAGGGTGTACTTCGTGGGTTGAGCATGCAGTAGACGTCGGCTCCACAAGATCCATAAAACAGAAGTACTACCCAGTATCTCGAAAACTCGAGGAAGAGATGCACAAGCAGGTGGAGGAAATGCTACTCACGGGGATAATAGAACCTTCGACAAGCGGCTGGTCAAGCCCCGTGGTAATGGTACGCAAGTCCAACGGGAAGTTCCGTTTCTGTGTGGACTTCAGAAAAGTGAACGCAGCGTCAAGGCCAGACGCATATCCGTTACCATACATGGAGAGTATCTTACGCAAACTGCAGAAAGCGCGATACATATCCACGTTGGATTTAAGTAGTGCGTACCACCAAATACCACTAAATCCGGAGTCCAAAGAGACTACGGCCTTCACCGTGCCAGGCAAAGGGTTATTTCAATTTACAAGAATGCCCTACGGTCTTTCGTATGCCGGAGCGTCCTTCCAGAGGCTGATTGACAAACTCATCGGCCCCGAACTCGAACCTTTTGCTTACTCGTATCTCGATGACATAATAGTAGTCACAGAAACATTCGAGGAGCATAAAGAGGTTCTAAAAAGAGTTCTAGATAGGATAAAGGACGCGGGCCTCACAATAAATCGCGAGAAGAGTGTCTTCTGTCGCGATGAGGTCCAATATCTCGGGGTCATAGTAAATAGGGATGATTTTAAACCAGACCCCGAGAAAATAAAGCCCATTATGGAATATCCGGTGCCGAAAAACCTCCGTCAGCTGAGACGCTTCCTAGGAATGGCCTCGTGGTATAGAAAGTTTTTATCAAACTGCGCCACAATTGCTGAGCCACTGACCGAACTAACGAAAAAGGATCGGAAATACGAGTGGTCAACGGCACAAGAAGAGGCCTTCCAAAAGCTAAAAGCGCTAGTTACTTCTGCACCGATTCTCCACAGACCGGTATCTAACGCACAGTTCGTGGTGCAAACTGATGCGAGCGATACAGGACTTGGAGCGGTGCTATACCAGATAATAGACGGCGACGAAAGAGTCCTAGAGTTCGCTAGTCGAACTCTGAGCGCGGCCGAGAGGAATTATAGCGTGACGGAAAGAGAGTGTCTAGCAATTCTCTGGGCAATCAAAAAGTTCCGTCCGTATATAGAGGCCTATGACTTCAAGGTCATCACGGATCATAGCAGCTTGAAGTGGCTCCGTGATCTCCGAAACCCATCAGGCAGGTTAGCAAGATGGGCTTTGGAACTACAAAACCACAGTTTCACAGTCGAACACCGAAAGGGCTCTTTGAACAATGTCCTAGATGCCCTTTCGCGGATGTTCGAGGAAGAGGAGCCAGCGGTCGCCGCGTTAGAGCTCGAACGCGATACAAACGACCAATGGTACCTCGAAATTGTGAAAGAGGTTCAACAGCGGCCGCGAGACTTCCCCACGTTCAAGCTGGCGGGGGGGAGACTGTACAAGTACGAACCAAATGAAGTCATAGACGAGTCTCTCGGCGACGATGATGCATGGAAGTTAGCAGTCCCTCACGAAAAGCGACGCGAAGTACTGAGAGAATGCCATGACTTTCCAACTGCTGGGCACTTGGGCCGCGAGAAAACGCTAGAAAGAGTAAAGCGGAAGTATTATTGGCCACACATGTCTCGTGATGTAGCCAAATACGTGAGCCAGTGCCAAATTTGCCAGCAGTGCAAAGTCGAACAGCGCGCTCCAACAGGATTCATGGGACGCCGAATTACAGAGCGCCCATGGCAAATCGTGGCCAGCGACATTATGGGGCCCCTACCAAAAACCACGCACCGCCACGAATACATTCTCATATTCCAGGACTTGTTCACACGCTGGATTGAAGTAATTCCGATAAAAAGGGCAGATGGCAAATCGGTAATTAAGGGACTCAACGAGCGAGTATGTCTGCGATTCGGAGTCCCGGAGGTGTTTCTCTCAGACAATGGGACTGAATTTAAAAATGCACCATTAGAGGCATTCTTAAAGGAGAGAAACGTGCATCACACGTTTACACCTCCGTATCACCCTCAGGCCAATCCTGTCGAGCGTGTGAATCGAACGGTGAAGACAATGATTATGTCTTACGCAGAGGAAAATCACCGGTCCTGGGATGAGAAACTGAATGAGCTGGCGTTCGCGTACAATACTGCCGAACACAGCTCTACAAAGATAAGTCCTGCCATGCTCATTTACGGCCGACAACCTGACCCACCGAAGACACTAAGGCGGGAGGAAGACAGGTTAGCCGAAGAGCAAGGGCAGCGAGAGGCGATAAACAATTGGGTGGTACGTATGGACAAGCTCCGCGAATTGCACGTTCGGGCGGCGGCCGACGCGCAAGCGGAGCAGGCGAAACAAGCCAAATATTATGACGCTCATCGTCGACCTCCAGAATTCTGTCTAGCCGATCGTGTATGGAGAGAGAATAAGGTACTATCCTCAGCAGCTGAGGGGATTTCTGCCAAATTAGCCCCGAAGTACGCGGGGCCCTACACGATTGTGAATATTCTAGGCGAAAACACCTATGAGATCCAAGGTGAGGATGGTCGAACGATACATCCCGTCCATGCGCAGCAACTCAAGAGATACGTCTCCGCAGGAGAGCCCAAGAACTACTTGGACAAAAGTAGTCAAGAAGTAGCCCAGTCGCTACCAGCGAGGGACTCTTCAGCCGAACGTAACAGGTCAGAGGGCCACAGAGTTAGCCAGGGGAATGTACAGCCTCGGGTGACGGCTAAGAGGCGCGGTCCACCTCGTAAGACCGCGCTATTAGTTAGGCCAGGAAAGCGTGCGAGCGATGGCCGGCCTATGCGTGTGGCCGGTCCAACAGAACCCAAGCGAGGCCCAGGGAGGCCAAAGGGTTCGAAGAAGAAGCCCGTACCTGCTGATGCCGGACTAATTAGTCCTCGTAGAACCCGAGCGTATAAAAAGCAATAATTGTGCCGTCCAACTTGTGTCGTACGTACTGACCTGTGTTCGTCTTAATTTTCCAGTCCTCAATCTCACTCCTCCCCGGGATCGATTTACCTGTTTCAGGACATGCAAGGCCTGACTCCCGAAATAGCGGAGACGGCGAAGAAGGTGATCGCTGGATTAATCCAGTACAATCCTGACCCCGCCGTCATCGATTTTTTGGAGCAGGTCGTGGAGGGCATCGACGCTGTGACACTGGCACCCCAGCCAGTGGAAGAGCCCTCCACCGTCATGATCGAGGAGATAGAGGCGCCGAAGCCAAGAAAGGGACCTTCGGACCCGGCCTGGGCAGAGGCCGGTCCCAGTCCGCTTCGGCGACCTCGTCCCCTGAAGGAGCAGCAGGAAAGCCGGGAAGAACGGCTTTCGCAAGAGGCGTCGGTCCGAGCCTCAGAGCGTCGCGAAGCTGCTAACCTGTTCCCGCGAGAAAAGGGAGCCATCTTCGTGTCTGCCGTCGCGCAAGTAGCATCTCCTCCGTGTCTTCGTGAGTGACTTCGTCCGCGCCCTCCTATCGTTTTTTGTAAACGCCGCGTGTATAGTGTTGGTACCGAGCGGAGTGCATACGCGTATAAGAGGAACAGAGAGAGAGAGAGAGCGAACACGAGACAGCGAGAGAGGAGCCGGCAGCCAGCCGCCTGCCGACCCCGTACAGCGAGTAGGAGAGAGAGAGAGAGAGACACAGCGCACAAATACTGTGCTAGCGAGCGTGAGCGAGAGAGTCGTGTGCACCGACTGCTCCTTAAAGTAAGTCTTATACTCTCATCTCTCGCGTAATTAATGTAAAGGCTCGCACGGAAATCGCCCCGTGCAAGCTTTCTGTACCGTGTACGTGCGGGTGTATGTCAGCCTGCCGTACTTTAACACCGCGCGCGATATTAGCAGCTTCGCCGCGCTCTGTAACGTTCGCGCGTTTGAACATTAACGGTCGCGCGCGAACTAATAATTTGTCTAATAAGCACATGCGTTGGGTATGTAAATGTATTTATTTCATATTTAATGTATTTTATATATTTGGACACTACATTATAATCTTGTTTTTTTATAACAAATATAAAACTAATATTTGCACTTTTTCGAACAATTATAATTCTACATCTATTTGTACTTTATTTAATTAAAAACTACTTATTTTTATTAAATATCTTCTTTTTTCGAAATTTAGTAGTTAACTTTTTCCTTCATTGTTTATCCATTATACTTTATTAGGTTGTTCTTCGTACGACAGAAACAAACGGAGCACTATTCAGATTTGAGGCTATGACGCGCGTGTAAACAAATGCTCAAATACTAATGTAGTTAATGGTCGCAAATGGCAGTCATAGTAGAAAGTTAAGTAAGTTAGGAAGCTGATGGTTCTACTGCCTAGGTAGTAATTAAATAAAAACAAAAGTTTTTAAAAAATTTATTCCGACGTTTCGGACGGTTTATTTCCGTCCCTTTTCAAGGTCTGTGAAAATACACACGAAATTCAAGTTTATTAACATAAAAAAAGACACTAAAATTGATAAACACTCGCTTAATAACACTTACCAAAAAACTATATATACAAATATAAATAAGTGGACACAATAAGAGACCACTAGTCAAAGTGAGACGGCGCACGCAATTTCCCAGTATTTATCATCTCTAGAGTATGTATAGGAGGGGTAAGAACTACAAAACACTTTAGCCATAAATACACAATAAGATATGTAAACCTATAATAGTAAGCCTTGTTTATATCAACTTATTATTATTAATAAAAATTTTATAATCTGACTTCAAAAAATTAGTGTCAAACTGTCTATTCAAACTATTGCATTGGGAATGGATATGTAGCATTTCAGATAGTAATCTTTTCTGTAAATTAGGCTCTTGGGATTTTATGATTAGTATTCGCTATATGTCCGAGTAGTATATGGTCAGGTATAGCAAGACATATCATATTACAAGTGGGGGAGGGGGGCTCGCGCCCCGGGAAGGGTCATTAAGTCAAGTGTTATGTAAACAGTAGCTGCACAGTAACTGTCCCATGTCAATGGGCCTATTGTTCTCAACCGCAACTGTTGTGTAAACAAAACACCCATTGACATGGTTAATTAGCTACTGTTTTTACATAACACTTGACTTAATGATCCATACAGAGGCGCGACCCCCCACCCCACTTGTAATATGATATGCCTCGGTATACCCGACCATATACGAGAGAGAGAGGAGGTGGAAGGCGGGTGAGGGGGAGGCGGTGGGTGTTGGGTGATGGGAAGGCGGTGGGTGGTGGGTGAGGGGAGGTGGTGGGTGGTGGGAGAGGGGGTGGTGGGAGGTGGGTGAGGGGGGTGGGGAGGTGGTGGGCGCCGGTGGGTGGTGGGTGAGGGTAGAACTGAAAAAATGTTTATAAAAATATTTTATTTTTGTACACACACACACACACACACAGACACACACACACACACACACATACACACGTACAAATTATGTGGCTTACGCGGACGCATCTCACACACACACACACACACACGCGCGCGCATACACAAGAGAGAGAGAGAGAGAGAGAGAGAGAGAGAGAGAGAGAGAGAGAGAGAGAGAGAGGGAGAGAGAGAGAGATAGAGGGAGAGAGAGAGAGAGAGATCCTTTGTGTGGTGCAGGTATGGGCCTGCATTCCTAGTCCTCCGACGTTCGACGGTCAGCGCAGCGGGTGTCCCAAGCGGTCAAAGTATAAGAAATAGATTTGTATACGTAATAATGAGTTTGTGGCCCTGAAAAGGGCCGTTTTTTTTTGTATTAAGTTTTAATTATATCGTGAATAACCTTGTTTTTTGGGAAAGGAATTGGTATTGGTTGAAAAAGATTTATATCGCGATGAATCTTTATCCGATGATGAATAATCTTTCTTTTGTTTATCAATGAGAGGCTGTTTATCCTCTGGTGTCTGCTTGCTGAATGGTGGCCCCATGATGTGTACTCCGTGAAGGCTGCAGACCTTTTGCTCTCGCGACTATGCTACTATTAGCTTATATCTAAGATCGAGTGAGCGATGGTGGGGAAGGGGGCGTAAGAGTAGGATTATGAAATAATGAAGAAGGAGAAGGCAATTCAATTAAAATTTGTATTTATTGATTATTAACGGTTTCGTATACATCTTTTTCTAGTGTCGGTAAATAAAGACATTTTATTTCTACATACAGTCTTTCCACATTCGAACTACCAAAGTTTGAATAAATCATTCGGTTTTTTACATTAGATATTAACACATCTTTTTGATCATTATAAAGATTAGAAAATGTGGAACCGTCGAAACATTTATCAATAGCGCGGCTTTCCTCGAGTACTTTCAAACTGTCTATTATTACATCATACATTACATTAACATACGTGGACATATCCTCTAACTCTCGAAGGCGCAACTCGATACACTCACGCATGCTTTTTAATATTATAAAAGTATTACGCATAATCACAACACTAGGAAGTCTTTCAGCTTTTCTCTTCTTTTGCGCTGGTGCGTTCTCGTTGTCGTCGTTCCCAACCCCTGCGCCACTGGATGTATCGATATGCAAGCCGTCGGTGGTGTCCCAAGCCTGCGCCTCATGCCGATACACCCGGCTCCGTAATGACACGGGCTCCGATGTTTTTTTTCTTCTGAATGATTCCAAGTACTCTCGAGCTATACGCAGTGGTCAAATCAAGCTCGTGCTCTGTTAGATCTATTTTTACATCCGCCCGCTTGGGCCCGTAGAGATGATACATTATTGCAGAAAAATGTGTGGTGAATTCCTCCCAGGCGCTGCTTTCCATGGTTACGTATTTGCGTGGCGAAGTATCGCCGCCGAATTGAATCACAGCACGGAAATGGCCGGCGTAATATTGCAATCCAAGGTATGCAAACTTCGTGTGAGACTTATTGAGTGCGTAACTTGTATTAAAAAGCAAGTTTTGTGGAAGCTCGTCTTGATTCATCATTATTAAAGCCTGTTGTCGCAAACTTGTTTTTAAAAAAGAAATACTAATTCACGTGACTGAAGCGATGAAGCTGTACTGGCTCACTTTGTGTGTAAAGAAATACTGAGACGTACTTTCTACAGCTGACTTGACTGCTGCTGCTGCTGGTGTAGCGTGTTGCGATGAAGCTGTACTGGCTCACTTTGTGTGTAAAGAAATACTGAGATGTACTTTCTACAGCTGACTTGACTGCTGCTGCTGGTGTAGCGTGTTCTACTAGACTGACGCAACGTCGACGGCTGCGCTATTCGTTTGGGCGTGCGCGTCGAGATGTGGTAGGGGCTGCCAGCAGTGGGAGGCGGTCGCGCCACCAATGAGAATGCGTGTGACGCAATGTACCCGGTGGTGGGGGTAGACGGCGAGAAAAAAATATTAGGTTTATGACTGTATTCGATAAGTGTTTCCAATAATTGTCGTTATGAATGCGTCCATTGTTTAGCGCTTCCAATCACACACTCACGACAAAGATTTTCGTGAGGAGGAAATGCGCGCTGTGACGTGTAACTATAACAGTACCCGATAACAACGTTAAGTGGTTCTAAACACACTTCACTCTCGTCGTGAATGTGTCAATTGTTCAACGACTTTAACGGTCAGTTTCAAGAATGTGCTCTCAATTTTACGAGGCAAATGCATTCTTTGTTCTATGAGAAGGAAATGCGCGCTGTGATATGTATGCGATAACAGCGTTAAGTGGTTCTAAGAACACTTCACCATCATCATGAACGTGTCAATTGTTTAATAGTTTTAACGGCTGGTTTCAAGAGGGCGTGAGAAAGAAAAATGTGTAACTGCTTAAAAGTCAAAGCGCATACATTGAACGCACTCTTTGTTCAACGACATTTAAGTGTCGCGGGGTTTAAGTTACACATGCATTTCGTAACAAAACGTTTTAATACTCTCTCTCTCTCTCTCTCGCGGGAGGAAAATGAATTTAACTGTTTTTTTCTTTTTTCAGGAGTGGGAAAATGAAAAGGTCTGTAAATGAAAACATGATTTATGTAATATTTTTTTTATTCAATCAAACTTACAAACTATGAATACATAAACTTACAAACTATGAATACATAAATTTTGGGAAGAGATAAAAACTTACAATCTACGAATACATATGGTATAACCGAGACAGGCACAATCGATGCTTAAAATTAACTACACTTTTTGAACAGGGGTCTGCTTCATTTCAGTATTAAGTTTTACAAGTAATGAACAATCACGCATACATACATACATACATATATTAGCAATGCAAAATATATCTTAAAGTTAGAAAGATTAATAATAATGGTTCAATGGCATACATGCCTGAGTGCACGACCCGTACCCTCGTGAAGTAGCACACGGGAAATTGTACGCGCGGGCATCTTTTTTTCTTTTAATTTTTTGACCTTTATAATTTTATAAAATTTAGCAGCTATTTTGTCGTTGGATCGAGCATCCGTCGTAAAGATGTTACAAAATTTTTGTAAAGTAAAACCACTACACATAAAATGCAAAAACATAACGCAATATTCGCCGCACACTTTAGAATCGAAACTTTGCAACTTCTTCTTGTTCCACCTGAACCACTTGCAATTTCTTCTGAGTCGATCGAGATGATGTCGCGACGATGGCGGTAGTCCATAGCTGTCGAAATAGGTACCTCGTGCATGACTGTCTATGTAGAAAGCCACCCAATGAGAGCCCGGCTTGTCCACTGTGTCGAGATTTGCAATGATTGCCGCTGGGTGGCTCAGTCGTCTAGGGATGTGATTGGCTGCGTAAACTCTGATTGAATTAGCAGAGAGTCCTTCAATGACGTGAGTTATTTCATTTGTGTTCATTCTTTCATTCAGTGGATGCGTCGTACTCGGCGGCCGTGACGTATATGTCATTATTATCGCTACTGGTGTCGCTATTTGTACCCCTTCGCGCGTAGGCGTAAATCGCTGTAGTGAACATCTCACTATCCACTTTTTCTTTAGGGAGCGCTTTCCATTCTACAGGAAGTATCGAATAGAGCCACTTTTTTAGCTGGTTAACTTTGTAAAGAGCACAATGCTCTTGTTTGGCCGGTAATGTTTTCGTTGAATGCGCTGTGCACAGTGTATTGGTCGGGAACATTCTCACGAGTTCTTTAAACGATGGTGACTTAAATCTTTCCAAGTTGATGGCGCGGCGTCCGAGAAGCGCTTCGATGTAGCGGGCCTTCTCCTTACCCCGTGTGTAAATCGTTCACGACACTCGGGCTATGTTGTAAAGGTAACGATGTAGTTGGCGAAGTGTTACTTCCCCGTCAAACCATTGAAGGCCGTGAACTTCGACAGCGAGAAAGGTGTTTGTCTCTTTGAGATCGTCCGGCAATTCGGCAAAGCTATGTGGTGCTTGCACTATCCAATGACCGCTAATTTTCTTTTGTAGGCACGTAACGGCCACTTTCTTGGGTAGAAACTTTCTTTCCGAATCACGGAAACCTTGAATATCAATTACGTAGTCCATTGTGAGTGAGTGAGTGCGTATAGAGAAATGGAAGCAGTTGTGTGCGCGTGCGGTCGCGTGTAAGAGAAAAAGCGAACTGATGCTAGAGAGCGGGACGCGTGAGCAGCGGGGTGCGCGTACCCCCACTTTTTTTACGTACGTGGCAACGTCGCACGTGGCAACGTCGCACGTGTGTGTTAGTACTTAGGCGCTGAAATCCGTTAAAATTTGTCGTGTGGAGTCTATTTCGAGAACGTTATCGTACTCGGCGTAAACAATGCAGTTTATTGTAACAGTCGGTGCTGATGCGAACCCCACTTCGATGCGTACACTGCCCGAACGCACGAGGTTCCAATGAGAGTGGCATTGTGCTGATAAATCAGGCGTGAGATCGAATGCCGTGAGAAAATGACCGATTGAATAGTTGTAGCGGTTTATGCCTAGGCCCTCATTGAGAAAATGTATTCCTGTGCCTGAGTAGAGTGTTTGGAAGGCTTCGATAAATGTTGGGGAGTTGCCCGTAAAGTGCGGTTGTAATGGCTTGCTTGGTATTTGAACGCCATCGATATACAACGAGAGATAATTTATGTCAAAGTGTTGAAAGTTGAATGGGTTTAGCGCACGATTTCCATTGAACGCTTTGTTATCGACGAAGCCGATGATTATACGTTTCGGCAGTTGGCCCAGAATCGCATTATCGATGCTATCACCTAGGATGCCTGTGTGAAGCGTAAATGTTTTCACTTCGACACGCGTAATGGGGTATTTGGCTGTTGCTTTGGCCAATGTATTGGCGTGTGCGATCAAAATACCGGGGTTTATCTTGACGCGGCGAATAATGAGCGTAGCTTCTTTTATTTTTATTCCGAAACGGCCATCGTTTGTGGAATCCATCAGACAAAACGCGTCCTTGCTACGCACTAGGCGCACTCTCATTTCGACGCCGTTGATGAGCACTTTATCCTGATTAAACAAGTCGCAGTGCAGATGGCCAATCATATCGAATGCGCGCCCCTCTTTCGTAAAGAATTGTCTCTGAATGAGACCTTTGTTCGACCCGATTCCTTGATTTTCCGGAGCACCTTCCATACAGCCGGGTGTATCATCGTACCAGAGGCTTGCTGTGAGATGAGAATCTTTGGCAGCGGGTGAATAGCTCAACAGTGACTCTATGTAAGCTCTGTACGCATACATGTTGTTGGGTGGTGAGGCGAGCTTTTGATTGAGAAAAATATCGATTTGGTTGAACATTGAATGAAGAAGATTGTTTACGGGGCCAACTTTTAGATTTGAGTCGGGGTCGTCGCTGGAAAGTATTTGTGCTTTTACGAAGAGCATGGTGTGTGCGAGGTCGATGTAATGCTCGCTGGCACTGGGTACGACGAATTCGATGGGGGCATCACCCTCGTCGCTGATCGAGGAGACAGGCTTATAGTTCAAAAAAGTGCTACCCTCGATGGAGGTTTGAGTAGATGGGAGAGAGAAAAGGTCTAGCTCGCTCGACATAAACTCTGACGAGTGAGAGTGCAAGAAAGACATTTTTAAGATTTACCTTGGTCCGAAAATATCGTGAATGTCCCGAAAAGTAGGGCTTTTCCGCTTTCTCTTGCTCGCTTTACGAGTCTTGCGCGCGACTGATGTAACTTTTTTCTTACGCTTGCTCCGCGAGGTACGGGTGCTTGTGCGTGTCTTTGTCGACTGCCGCTGTCGTTTGACGCGCCTGGTAGTTTTATACCCCGAACCCTTCATGATCTCGCTAATTTTCTCGGCCGCTTTTCTCTTGAGATGCCTTCCCGATTCTCCGGCTCTCGATTTTATGGCCTCCTTGAAATTGACACCATTGTTTGCGACATCGTCTATGACTTTCATACCTGCGCGCAGGGTCTCTTTCCCCATAGCCTTAGCGCCACTTCTGACGTACGGGAGAATACGGCGAAAGAGGCCTCCTAACCAAGAGCCAATGCCACGCCCTCGCTGAAAGGGCGAGCCCGCGAAAACGTTTCTCACACCGCCACCGCCCCCTATCTGCTCGTCGTAGTATCTAGTGTAATGAGCCATCTCAGCGACTTCGCCTGAAATGGAGTGTCACAGTCAGCGTACCGTACTCGAATGGAATGCGACGCCCGTGCTGGTCTCTTATATCGATGATAATATTGTGAAAATTATGATAGAGAAGCGGTATGTAGTGAGTGGATGTGAAACGCTGCACAGCACTGCAGCCGTATTTGAATTTTGAGTTATCCAAGGAAACGATGCGCAAGAGGGCGGCCTGTGTGTCCCCCACTGTGTAGGGCTCACAAATATCTATAAACGTACAGTTGGTCAGGTATGGCGCGCGAGAGCGAGGCTGGCCTCTCAGCTACAATTTCTCGCAGTGCGCCATGGTTAAAGGTCGTAAATAGAGTTTTTTTCCCGGGTTCGTCATCGAAGCCAAAAATGCGCAGAATTTTGTCATTGAAATGAGTCGTATGTGGCTGTTGACAGTCGCACTTGCGTCTGATGGCATAATAGCCATTGCTCTTCTTTACGGGTTCAAGCATGTGATGCTTATAAGTGTCATTCGAGTTGTTTATGGCGTCTGTCAGCTTTTGGAGAGAGTCGTAAATGCCGACTGGAAAACGGCAGAGTGTTTTCTCAGTCTCTTCGTTGTCGTCCTCGCTGTACGAACTAAAAGTGTAAAAGGCGTCATTGTCTTGAAAATGCACGATACTACATGGTATGTGAATTTCCACCAGGCCGACCTGCCACTCTCCGTGTAATTTGATCTCGCGCGGCAAATGCGTGGTGAAACAGCTGGTTGTGTTATCGGGAAAGAAATCCATACTACTGTTGCTAGGCAGTACCATGTAAAAATCTTCGCTCGCATCCATGCCTGCACGTGGTTTTCTACGAAATGCTCTTGAGTTGACTCGCTTTTACCCAAGAATTAAATTTATCGGGATAGCCTAGCCACTTGACGAGAACTTGCTTGTTGGCACCGCGGCCTTTCGTACGCACGATACGCTCGATTTTGAAGCTCTGCTCGTCAGCCACGCGATCTTGCCCGACCAATACGAGCTCTTCGTTGTAAAAGAAGCCGTCAATTATTTCACCGTTTAAGTCCGCCAATACGTACGTGTACAGTCCTTGGCGCCGCGATACACGTATTATCTTGAAAATCTCCTCGCTGAAATTTTTTTCGTATCCTCGCTCGAAGGTGTTCTTTGTACGACTGATGCGTACGAGGTCACGCACGGCAAATTTACAGTGAGGCTCAGCAGGCCGCCGATAATTGGACCGTGCGCGTTTGGCCAAGTTTTCGCGCGCACGCGCAGCATTGTAAAGGTTGACCTCTGCGGGGCGCATTCGTGTACCGCTGTGGAGAGAATGATTATACGCGTACACAATTTTTTGTAGAACATCGATGTAGCGCTTAGTGTTACGGTGAGAGAAATATCTCCACATGCGCTCGCGCAATGTTCTGTTGAGGCGCTCGACCACGGCCGCCTTGACATCTGGATTTCTAGCGACACGAAAATCGATCTCCAAGCGCTTGAGAAGATTTTGAAATGCGCTGCCGAGGAATTCCTTGCCGCGATCGGATTGTACGCACCGAGGTAAGCGTGGTTTCGCTCTGTCGGTAATTCGTTCGAAAGCGTCGGCAACGTTGCGCGCCGTTTTATCCTTCAACGGTTCAACCCAGGCGAACTTACCGAGTACATCGATGACCACGAGAATATAGCAGTATCCGTCGTTGTAATCCTTTAGTGACGTTAGCTGAAGTAGATCGCACTCCCACACGTCATCGACGTTCGTTACATTGTACGACAGACGGGGAAATCTTCTTTTTATCGGATGATGAAGCGTGTAGATATCTTGATTGCTCAGCCAGGCGTAAATTTTTTTCTTCTCCTTCTTGGCATTCACGCGTAGAAGGTTTCGCGCACCCGCGTAACCAGCCTCATGCTTGAGATCATAGTATTGTTGGTCGTAAGACATCTCATTTACATATCAAGCCGCAGCCATTTTTTCTTGATCTGCGCTTTACTGCGTGTTTGCATGGGCGAAGCTGCGCTATTTTCTTCAGCCGCTATAGCGCCGTGCCGGGGCAGTCGGCGCTTGGCAGTTTTCGCGGGTGCTGTCAATATTCTTCCAATTTTCAAAACTTTGGGGTTTTCGATGAGATTAACAGGCGTCTCACTAGTTTTGAGAAATTTCGCAAACTCAAAACGCCCAGCAGGCACGTCCGTCTCCTCGCTCGCAGGCGTGCTCTTTTGTAGTGTGTCAAGAAGTAACTCGATTATGTTCGAACGCGCCACATGACGCCCGTCGATGGTCACAGTGCCTGCATTGTCCCACTTTAACCGCTCGGGAACCGCTGTCCTCCAGTGCCGGAGCAAGAGTCGTGCTTTGGGCACGAGTACTCTGGGTATACCTCGGAGAATGGCGTCCTCACTGAGCGGCGCCAGACTCTCTTCGATTTCGTCTATTTCGTGATTCGTTTCGCGCTCGGCGCTACGTTTGCTGTCGCGGAAAAAAAGATAACGACGTAAAATTTGCAAATAATTCAGACATTTTTCGTAATCATCGCGCGCCGCCTTCGAGCGTAAAACATCGTACATTTCGGTGTCCAAGCGAGAAAAATTATCACCCTGAGTTTGTAAACTTTTTTCCTCGTTATCGGCGGCGGCGGCGGTTGGGGCAGCGGCCATCGAACTTTCGGGCACGAGAATCATTTTACACGTGCGCTCCATCTTATTGCGTGTCACGCGAGCCAAATATTTTTGAAATGAGAGTACTCACGATTGGAGCTAATAAGATAGGTAGGAATGATCCGCAGTTCTGAACAATCACGCGTTTCTTTGTGCGCCAGTCGTTGTTTCCAACACTTGGGTGTGATAACTTGAGCAACGCGGCTTTATGCTTACTCAAACGCCTTTTCTCGCTGTCGGATAATTTTACGACCCCGTGTAAAACGTTCAGCACGCACTCGCATATACACTTGACGAGGGGTTTGTCAGCCGCTCGGGCTATGACTGTGCGATGTTTCTTATCACCGTGGCAGAGTGCACCGAGTAACGCGAGATTTTTCTTGGAAAAATGTTTACCATGAGGTAACGTAGCGCGACAAGAGGCAGCTCGTCCGTACGGCGCCATAGTTTTTTTCCGACTGACGTTCGCTCGCGCAAATCACCGTGATTTAAAGTATTTGGGCACGTATGCGTAATGCGCGTCGTCATCGGGGAATATGTTCGCGCGAAATCTAAACTCGTCGAGGCAATCTTGCGCGAGGTCTATAAAGAGATAAGAGTGCGGGGTTCGCGTGGCGTCTATGTAGGCTTCGCGGAGAAAACCCGAGTCTTCGGGATGAATTTGACGCGCGAGATGCTGTATTTGTGCCTTGTCGCGCGGATTTTTGAAGAGCACAACGTACTTTGTATTTAAACTTATGTCACGTTGCGCTTTTCCTTTGTGGAAAACATTTTGTGTTATGAATATCACACTGATATTTTTGTGATGACTACCTTTCGTAAATAAGTCTAAAATAACGTCGCTCGAGGATTCTCGCATAAGATCATCGAGAATGAGTAATTTTTTCTTTTCGTTGTCCGAGGAATAGTCGGCCAGATGCGGAAGTCCCTCTCGAAACTCAATGACAGGCTCTTTGGGTTTAAAAGCTGTTCTGTAAGCCTCTTGCCATTCAGCGTAATAAAACAGTATACGGTCGAAGCGTGCGGTACACATGACCGGTAAATGAGCGAGAAAGCGCTGAACAAAGCGTGTTTTTCCACACCCTGTGGGTCCGCACACGCAGCACGTAAACGGGTGTTTCAAGCGCGTGTCCATATTTTTTTTGTTACGACGTCTAGGCACCGAATGAGCGCGTCTCACACTTTTCCATGCATTTTATAAGACCCTCTTTTTCAGTCGAGCGAAACATTGACAAAATTGTCTGCAAGACGCGCGCGCGGGGGGCGGCGGCGGCGGCGGCGCGTGCGGACTAGCATCTTTACCGCGGTGAAGAGCTGGATGACCGCGGCGACAAGCTGATTCGCGCTGTCTAGCATGCCACCGCCCGCGGAAATGAACAGGTCTACCGCGGTGACTAGCATACAGCCGCCCGCGGAAATGAACAGGCCTACCGCGGTGACTAGCATACAGCCGCCCGCTCAAAATTATTAAAATTATTAATTATTATCAGCACATGCTTTTTTTTTCAATCTACTACTACTACTAATATGAGGAAAGTGATGGGTATAGGTAGAAATAACAACAATAATAATAATGATAAAACATTTTGCAGGTAAAATTTTATTAAAAATATAAAAAGAACAATTTTTATTTTTTTACATAAATACACGTATTTACAGGTTTTATAAAATATACATACATACATACTATGTGTCAGTCTTGTAACCAAAAGGTAGTGATACAGCGTTGGAAAAGTATCTACGCTTCTTAAGTACAACAGAGCACGATTTTTTTTCATCGCGGGTGATTACTTCATGCTCACGCGTGCGCCTGATCGCTTTATATTTCAAAACGATTGGGTCTCTTTCGTTTTGAAAATACGCTGCGATCAAACGTTCGATACTGTCGAAGTTTATTATACGTGAATTGGTGCTATTGAGGCTAATTCCTTTAATTTTACAACACTCGACAGTTTCGCCTGTAGAAGGTACGACCACGCGGAAACCATAAAATTTTGGCCCTGCTGAGAGAAACTTTGTAATGTAGGACCCCTCGCCGTAGGCCTTTAGCTCGTCCGTCATGTTGCCGAGTAAAGAACCCAGAGGGGCGTATACTCAGTAGGGTCGTCTTTCTTACATGTAAAAATACACGAGTCCGTGTCCATGTATAAAACACGCGCTGATGTGAGCTTTTCAATATAAGAATACAACACGAGACGGGCCTGTGCTGTTGTATACGCGGCTATTGCTACATTTGTATTACACGAAAGTTCGATAGCATCATCGCGATAGCGCCAATTTGTATATAAAAGTTGCTCGTTGACCATAAGAACGTCGAATACTTCTTTTTCCGGCGCCGTAAGAAGTTTTAGTAGAGCCTCACGCGTCTTTATAACAGCCGTTTGTTTCAAATTTGAGCGTTGCCCGAATTTTCCCCACAGCGAATTCAAACATAATTTCGCGACAGAACGCAAACCCGGATTTTTTCTATTTTTCAGGGTCTAAACTTATTCCCTCATCACGCTCGTACTCGTAGACATACCGCTTTCTACTCTCGTCGTCTGTACAGTAAGCGGGCCAACCGCTCGCCTGCTGCTTTAGACGGAGAAAAGTATTTACATAGGATGCAAACAGGCCACCCGCACCCGTGACAGAATCAAACTGTGTGGTCTCATACTGCCAAATAACAAATATTTCTGTGACACTGTACCCAAGTTCGATCGCCTTCTGTAACTCGCAAGCAACCCATGTGCCTGTAAATTCACGCTCAGAGGGATGCTCGTGATTACAGTCAAACTCGCGCAATTCCTCACAGCACGAGCGGCAGAGACCGAAAATCAATCGCGAGTGCATTTTTACCGGTAACACAGGCAGTGTCAAATTACGAGGCGGTAAAACTTTGCACTTTATCAGCCCCTCCACGCGCGCGAGATCGTTGTTACAGCCGCCTGTCAACTCACAGCATTCATTGCCAACGTAAATACGCGGATGCCCGATTGGGTAACGTCCCCTCTTGCAAATGTATGGGTAAAGCGAACAAATATCGGTATATTTGATCTCTTCACACGGCGCAGCAGTGCGAGAAGTGACGATATTTTCCGTACGTCCACCGAAAAAAACGTCGCGAGGGTTTAAAGATATTTTGCTCATGATCGGGTGAGCCGCTAAATATTGATTAATTTCCGGCTGTTGACTTTTTAAGCGCGTGAAATCGCACTCCCACATCTCGCGCACCTCGTATCCGAGACGTTTCATAGCGGCGACTTTTGCACACGTGGCCTCGTACGCCTGTGCGTATGTCTGACCATATTTGTTCTTTTTCACAGTCCGATCGGCGATAAAGCAGCGCGGGCACCCATGCGTGTAGCACCCTTGATATTCAAAAACAGTCCCCTTGTCTGTTAAGACAGACTCACCGAGCGGCGAAAGATACCCGACTACTAGAAAACCCTCGCGTAAACGAAACTCGCGCGAACGCCCTGCGTGTATAATTTCACGGCCGCACTCGCGCTCGCAATAAAGCAACCACTCTACAGAACGTTGCGAGTGCTTATTTCCACGCCTATAGCCGGTTGGTGGTATCAGCCCGATAGTGTTCGGCTGCAAAAAATTTTTTTTAAATATATACATGCAGGTGGACGCTATTGTGCACGCGCAGACGAATGGGTCTGTTTGCGCGACTTCTATGAAAATTTCGCGAAACCGTATGCACGCCCGTCTCAAGATTTCAACGTCCATTTTACAGTATTCGACAATCTCTTTTTGAAAGTCGAATACGTAGTCTGGGGGTGTATTCTCATACCACTCGAGAAAAGCGGCACGCTCAGTCACGGACATGGTGTCAGGGCAATAAAACTCGGGCGAAGGTAGAGGACCCCTGTAGTGCTCATTCTCACGGATGTTGAAAAGGTGCGGAAAATAACCTTTCTTAGCGCTCTCGGACAGGCCAAATGTCGCCGGGAGAGCACTCAGTTTCAATTGAAAGTAATTAATACTATCAATAAACTTGGTGCGGCCGTACTTTAGCTGTGTAATATTATGACCGGTTAATATTACACGGGGTGAACAGCGCTCGGAACTTTCCGCAAGTTCTTTCAATATAAATTGAGAATCGAATGCCCGAGCATTGTGCGCTATACATACAATTGCGGAAAAATCCGTCTTTTCGCGCACACAGAGTTCCAAGAGCTGTTTAACGGGATCGCGCCTGAAAACGAATTCACGCACATCGCAAGTGGGGCAAGTTATTTGTACATCGTCCACGTCGATGCAGTCCGTGCATACTTGGTGAGCGACGCACAAATTAGGCACATGGACGCGCGCCTTTTCACCATACGGGGTGTCTTGTGTCGTTTCAAAATCATAAAAAATATAAAGATATTTTTTGGTTTTACCCGCCTCGTCAACATTAATCGGGTGCATGAAGCACATGTCATTAAAGCTATGCTGCTTTTGACAGTGTCTACAAAAGCTAATACCGCACTCGTGTTTTTGCTTCTGACACATGTTTACAATGCGCATACAATCCTTACACAGCTGCACAGCATCGCACACTTTTTTATTATTTTTTTTGTATGAACCCGCACGCTTGTGATTCGTAAAACAATTGTGGCCGAAAAATTGACGCCCGCAATCCACGCACTCTATCATTTCGACACCGTCGGTACGGCAGGGCGGCGAAACATAGCAGCACGCGCATGTCTGTGTACATTTGTCCTGCTGTACATAACGGTACCCCTTATTGCAATAAGAGCAGAAAAAACGCGATTCGGCCGCTCCGTATAAATTCGTAATTAAATTAAAATGACGCGCACGCTCTTCAAACATCAAATAAATAATACCACTAAGTGCGATATTTAATTCGTGGAGAGTATTTCGACCGTCAAAGAGCGGTGGTTCGCCACTTCCAAAATTTTCTTTCTCGAAAACAACCAATGCTATACCGCTTGCGAGAAAAAAATTTTGAAAGCACGTAACCTCATCAAACCCGCATCCATCATCCGGAATATTTACCCCTGCTACGATCACGAGACTTTCCGCGCGCTCTTTTTGCAATTTTCGGCAGCCGTCCCGAATCGCTTGCCATTCTGCGCGCACCTCATCGCAAGGCTATGCCTTGAAAGCAATGTATACCCTGCCGGCCGCAAGCGCACGCGGTAAACATAAATTATCGTTATTATTAATAACGACGATTGACCGCTTCCGTAAATCGCTCAACTTTAAACCACCGCTCCCACCCGCGCCTACAGGTACTACTACATAACACACTTGTAACACGAGTCCCTCGCCGATACCCAAAATTTCGTTACTCTGACTTATGGAAGCTATTAAATTCCATAAATCAGCGTAATTAAAGTTCGCGACGGATCTGAACGACAGCCCGCCCGTACCGCGAGAAAAGCGCTCATTACAAATTGTAACACCTATTAGAGCATCACCCGGAACACGCGCGGTTGTATAATCGTGTATATCCCTAATCGCCGCCTCTAACCATAATACCGGATTTACATTCGCACGCGGTTCTATAATTGAAAAGTTTATCCTATGACCCTGCACTCCGAAGCGCCGCAGGTATTGCTGTCCCTCGACCACAGCTGTGAATCGCACACCGGGCGGTCGTACTCTGTCGTAGTCCTCAGTGTCATAAATTTCCTCTTCCACAACTGCACCACTATCACCGACACCGCTGCCTACCTGCAGGGGCGAACGCCCCTCAGCTGTAACAAAACAAATGATACCTTTATTAATATATATCTATATTAAAATAATAATGGTTTTGTGGGATTTACTTTAAGGCTCAGCAGCCCCCGCAAAGCTTTCTAATACTCTATCCACCAATTCGCGCAGATTGTTTTCTGTGTACAGAGGAGAGCATTCGTCTTCGGCTTGATCGCGAAACCATCGCTGGAGCTGTGCATTTCGATTGCTTGATACACGCTCGTATACCTCCACTAATCGCGTAAGCTCCGGGAGCGATGGTACAATCTGCGTTACAGAACGATCGCGACTTCGTACAACTGCGCACAGGAAAATATTTTTTTAAAGAAACGGGGACATTTAAAAATATAAAAATAAATATTTACTTACACTCATTAACCACACGGTCGAGACGATCAAGTGGATTGTAACCGAAAGACGGCTGATTAGCTGTGGCGCACAACACACTAAGTATGCGCCTCCTTTCTCTGCGTGCATTCTCAGCGGCGGGAGAATCGTCGTCAGCCGCTCAGCAGGTGGGTGACTTGACAGAAGGCGAAACTCCTCATCGGTGAGAGGTGGGCAGTCGTACGGCGCAAGATACTCGCCTATGACTTGCTCTTGAAGCTCGATTTCGTTCGCCACTTCGCGCGCCTCTCTTACGTCATCATCCTCCTCCTCCTCGTCCTCCTCCATGCGAATATTCCCTACAATTAGCGCAGGGCTTTCTACCTCTCGTGGGGGTGGGACAACCTCCTCCTCCCTCTCACCGTCAGCATGCACGTCAGCTATAACAAGAGACGGGCCAGCGCCGTCTTCATCATCGCTTGTATCACTGGCATCGAAATTCAGAGTGCGAGCGACTGGATTAAACACACCCGCGGGGCGCCGCGAGCGCGAGGGTGTGTCGTCCTCAGCGCCGGAAAAATACGTAACGTCGCTGTCGTCGTCGTTTAGTAGACTCTCCAGAGCTGAAAATACCAAAATGTCAATGATTATAAATTTTGTTTGAAATTTTGTTTGAAATTTTGTTTTGAAATATTTTAAACTTACCAAGCCGTTCCGATCGTCCGTTGCTTATGTCAGTAAAAATCGGAAGATCGATTAATCCACGATCGAAAACAAACTCCTCGATTACCCGCAAAACATCACCGGCACGCCTAGACGCACGATATAGACGCGCGATCGCGCGGTAACCTGCCGTCCTAAGAGCCCTCTGTAATTGACGAATCAACTCGTCACGCGTCATCTCGCGCAAGCGTTGCAACCACGAACTGCCTCTACTATGTCTCTCTCTACCAAAGAGACGAAGTATGGCTTTTCGCAGCGAAATTTTTATGAACGTATCCATCTCGGAGTTTCGAACAGAGTGAGGTTTGCGCAACGCTGTCAAGAGCTCTTATACAAGCGTGAGCGATAAAAATTCAACATCGCGTCACGTGACATTCATCCAATCGCGCTTTTCCACGGAGCGACCAATCGCATTTTCCTAGACGGTCCTCTGCATACATGCATGTATGAAAAAACAGTGGGTGCTTGATAAAAAATCGCTATATGACACGAAACAACGCTTTTCCAAAGGAGACCCCGAGATGCTCGTTAAAAACAATGAGTCTTTTATACTCGAAACTTCTCGAAATCAAAACATTCGTGACACAGGCGAGACAAAAATTTACCGCGCATGGCTAATGGGCCCGAAATATTTTTTATAAAGCATAGTTTATTACTTTTGGCGGGATGGGTCTACCCCCTGTAGTGCATCGGTGTTGCCGTTCAATCGCATTTTCCTAGACGGGTCTCTGCATGCATGTATGAAAAAACAATAACAGCGGCCCTAACGGGTAGTTGACAAAAAATCGCTATATGACGCGAAACAGCGCTTTTCCAAAGGATGCTTGATACAAAACAATGAGCCTTCTATACTCGAAACTTCTCGAAAGCAAAACATTCATGACACATCTGTGGAATGCTCCAAACCCTCCTGTGGTGCATTGGAGTTGCCGTTATATGCCGCGTTCTCAAGTCGTAAAGATTTTTTTTGATAAAAATCGCCGACGGGGTAGTGCTGTAAACACCACTGAAAAATGACCTGACAAACGGCCACTAGTCACGAGTATGAAAAAATTTCTCTCGGATTAACAGACCCTGAGGAAAAACATTTCCGACGTGTCCGCGCTTTCTTCCTAATACTTTGGTGGAGAATTCCTCTCGCGTTAAAACCATCTGGGGGTCAGTACGGCCGCATACGCACCCCCTACCATACCTACTTCTTTCAAGTACCCGAGGCTATGAGGCTGATCGTGTATACGGGTTACTTCAGTCTTCACCATGGTGTCGAAAAAGGAAGGCGAGCTCATCATACAGATGCTGTGCACGGTCTGCGTCTACGCGCAGCGCGTCACCAAGCAGCTAGCGCGAGCAGAGCGCGATGCTGCGTTTATAAGATCGCGGATTGACCGTGACTTCAGCAGTCCGAGGGACCACCGCCTACTTCGAAAGATTGTCGCTTACATAAGCGAAAATTCGAAACTACTGGACAAATGCTGTGAGGACATCCGGCTATTTTTGAATGTTTGGCCCGCGGAGCAGCGCGCCAGTGTGGAGGCCTGGGCCTGTACCCAGGAAGAGGCCGTCCGGAGAATGTTGAGAGCGGATGGCTCCACTCCTGCGGACGACAACGTCAGCGCTGCCACATCCGCCAGCACCGACCCCATAGCCACGGAGATATTGGGCCTGCGGATAAGACTGCGAAGGCACCGACGGGCGCTACAACTCCACCGTGCCAACGCATTACAGGCTGCGAAGATGGTGCGGCAGCTAGAGGCCAAACTGAAGCGAGCGAACAAGGCAGCGCAGCAACAGCAGCAGTGGGAGCAGCCGAATATTAAACAGGAGGAAACGCCGCCGTATTGCAACGACTGCGGAATCATGTTCTGTGTCCTCACCGGCGACCCGGAGGGACAGTCGTGGAATCAGTGCTGGCGGTGCAAGTGTTGGCGATGCGGAGCATGTCGCGAGGGCACATGACCGTGTGTTATAGGGCTGGACACGCCCGGATCGCCCAGTGCTGGTTAAAAACTCATCAGTGAGTGCGCACGTGTGTGTGTGTGAATGAGGCGTCTGCGCACGCCGTAAAATTTGTACACTTGCGCGTGCGTGTGCGCGTGTGGCGTATGCGAGCGCCTTGTAATTTGTGTGTGTGTGTGTGTGTATGTGTGTGTGTGTGTGTGTGAATGAGGCGTCTGCGCACGCCGTAAAATTTGTACACTTGCGCGTGCGTGTGCGCGTGCGGCGTATGCGAGCGCCTTGTAATTTGTGTGTGTGTGTGTGTGTAAAAAAAGAAAAATAAAATATTTTTTATTTTTATTTTTATAAACAATTTTTTAATTCTACCCACACCCACCACCACCCACCGCCTCCCTCCCCTCACCACCTCCTCTCTCTCATTCTCTCACACACCCCCACCCACCGTCCCCTCACCCACCTCCTCTCTCTCTCTCTCTCTCTCTCTCTCTCTCTCTCTCTCTCTCTCTCTCTCTCTCTCTCTCTCTCTCTCTCTCTCTCACTCTCTCTCTCTCTCTCTCTCTCTCTCTCTCTCTCTCTCTCTCTCTCTCTCTCTCTCTCTCCCTCTCTCTCTCTTGTGTATGCGCGCGCGTGTGTGTGTGTGTGTGTGTGTGTGTGTGTGTGAGATGCGTCCGCGTAAGCAACATAATTTGTACGTGTGTATGTGTGTGTGTGTGCGTGTGTGTGTGTGTGTGTGTGTACAAAAATAAAATATTTTTATAAACATTTTTTCAGTTCTACCCTCACCCACCACCCACCGGCGCCCACCACCTCCCCACCCCCTCACCCACCTCCCACCACCCCTCTCCCACCACCCACCACCTCCCCTCACCCACCACCCACCGCCTCCCCATCACCCAACACCCACCGCCTCCCCCTCACCCGCCTTCCACCTCCTCTCTCTCTCGTATATGGTCGGGTATACCGAGGCATATCATATTACAAGTGGGGTGGGGGGTCGCGCCTCTGTATGGGTCATTAAGTCAAGTGCTATGTAAAAACAGTAGCTAATTAACCATGTCAATGGGTGTTTTGTTTACACAACAGTTGCGGTTGAGAACAATAGGCCCATTGACATGGGACAGCTACTGTGCAGCTACTGTTTACATAACACTTGACTTAATGACCCTTCCCGGGGCGCGAGCCCCCCCTCCCCCACTTGTAATATGATATGTCTCGCTATACCTGACCATATACTACTTGTCCGTGTAAAACTGACTTGTCTCTCTTAAATTTACAATCGCTAACATGTTCTTTGCTTCTTACAATCAATTTTCGAGAAGTTTGTCCCACGTACGACGCATCACAATCGCAACAATTAATTTTGTATACAACTTGAGATTTTTCATTTTTATGGTATCTATCTTTTCCTAGTCTAATTATATGATTGAATTTATTGGAGATTGAATTAATCATAATTAAGTTGTAACACTTACAGATATTTTTTAATTCCGGGTTGATATATTTAATAAATGGGAAAACTAAAATGCTATTAAAATTTATGTTCTTAGAAATACAAGTATTTTTTTTATTATTTTTAATATGTAATATACGTTTATTGATATGTTTATTAATGAAATCCATAGGATAATCATTCTCCAATAATAAATCTCTAATTAGATTAAGATTCTTATCATGGAAGTGTGTATCAGCTAAATTAATACATTTGTCAACTAAAGAACATATTATACCAATCTTATTACTAATCGGGTGGTGAGAATTAAAATTTAGAAATCTACCAGAAAAAGTTGGTTTCCTATACCAATCCGTGGACATTTTTTGTTCGTTATGAATAATAAGAAGATCTAGAAAACTTATTTTATTGTTGCTTGGTGTCTCGACTGTAAATTGTAAATTCTTATCAAAACTATTAAATAAATTTGCTGTATAATCTATCATGTTCGCAGGAACACATACAATAATATCATCAACATATCTATAGTAAAACGGTACAGGAAAGCAAATTTTTGATAAGGCTTGATTTTCTAAGTCTTCCATGGCAATATCAGCTAAGATTGGACTTAAGGGATTGCCCATGGCAGCTCCAAATATTTGTTTGTAAAAAGTGTGATTAAATACAAAGTAATTGTTGTGTAGGTTAAACCTAAGAACATTTATGAATTCGCTACAGTTAAGCTCGCAAAGATTATACAATTGATTCCAACGTTTTTCTATTGAGTCGAAAATTAAATAATCCACAACATTTGTAAACAAACTAACAACGTCTAAGCTGATAATGGTATATCCAGCCGGTATAACTATGTTTTCAATTTTTTGTTTTAAGTCTAAACTATTAGTAACGTGTGAATTAGGCCTTTTTAAATTGTTAAAGAGAAACTTAGCAAGCATTTTGGATAAATAATATGTAGGAGTGTTAATAGCAGAGATTATCGGTCTAACAGGAAAATTGATCTTATGTATTTTAACGAGACCGTAAGCTCTGGCTATTGTACATTTATTCGAAATAGGTTGTAATTTTTGAAAAATGTTATTTGTCTTAGGTTTTTTATAAGTGCGTCTGCGTTTTTTTCCAAAGAAGGGAGAGGATTTTTCTTAACCATACAATAATATTTAGAGTCAGATAATAAATTAATCATTTTTTCACCGTATTTTCGTTTATCAATAACAACAGTACTATTTCCTTTATCTGCTCGTGCTACTAAAAGATTATTGTCGTTCTTTAGAAATTCTTTTGTTCTTTTTAAATCGATCTTGAGCCTTTTATCGAAAAAATCTAAACTAAATTTTTTATTCTGATGTTTACTTAAAATATTCATAATCTTATTTCTTATATTCTTAGAAAATTCAGAATCTATAGTTTTGTCATTTAAAAAGTATTCTAAGTTTTTTATAATTTCTAAAACATTATTATTCTCTAATTTCTCCGTGAAGTTGAATTTATCACCGAGCCTTAAAATGTCAATTACAAACGGAGGTAGTTGGACATTAGAAAGGTTCACTAACCATTTATCATTAGATATATTATGCGAAAGTTCATTGACATGCGTATTGTTGTGGTTGAGGTCAATAGCCCTTGCGTTATATGAAGTATCAGATCTATATGTGTTTTTAGTTAAAACTGTATTGTATCTTTGTAAATATAAATTTTCTAATTTACTATCGAGTTTCTCTTCAACTTTTTCCATTATAAACATTAGTTTTGTATTATAAAAATGCGTGAACAAGTTAGTCAGATTTGGATTCGTGTGTTTATTTAATAAGTTCTTAAAGTTCGATATTTTATTTATAAGAAATCTCTTATGGAGGTTTATGTCTGAAATCTCTATATTTAAAATTCTTTTTTCGGTTATTCTAATAATTTTTTTTTTCAGACTACGGAGTTCTTTACAAGAATGCATCCGAAGATAAGATAAATTTTTAGAACTATTACTAATACGAAATTCTCAACACGGCCTTTAATATACTTTCAATGTGCTTCGGATATACTCCATTCATCGATGACTACAACTTAACTTTGGAGGATCGCCATTCATCGATGACTACAACTTAACAGTGGAGGATTCTTTGACTTCCGGTAAGATATTGTATGCCGAGTCACTAATATTTACGCAAGTTTTATTACTTAAATTTTCGACACTTTAAATTGATAGCCATTCTTTATTCAAGATGGTTTTAGAGGAAATTCTTACAAAAAGATTAGACTCTAAACTGAGTTATGTTCTACACTTAATCTTTAAGAAGTTTGGTTTTTTTATAAAAAAACTCTTTTACAAATTCAGTGTGTTACTATACGATTATAAGAAATCGTGTTGCCAATGTAAGTTCTTAATAAATTGCAGATTTTATGATCTAATTCCGACACATATTAGTAATAGTTCTAAAAATTTATCTTATCTTCGGATGCATTCTTGTAAAGAACTCCGTAGTCTGAAAAAAAAAATTATTAGAATAACCGAAAAAAGAATTTTAAATATAGAGATTTCAGACATAAACCTCCATAAGAGATTTCTTATAAATAAAATATCGAACTTTAAGAACTTATTAAATAAACACACGAATCCAAATCTGACTAACTTGTTCACGCATTTTTATAATACAAAATTAATGTTTATAATGGAAAAAGTTGAAGAGAAACTCGATAGTAAATTAGAAAATTTATATTTACAAAGATACAATACAGTTTTAACTAAAAACACATATAGATCTGATACTTCATATAACGCAAGGGCTATTGACCTCAACCACAACAATACACATGTCAATGAACTTTCGCATAATATATCTAATGATAAATGGTTAGTGAACCTTTCTAATGTCCAACTACCTCCGTTTGTAATTGACATTTTAAGGCTCGGTGATAAATTCAACTTCACGGAGAAATTAGAGAATAATAATGTTTTAGAAATTATAAAAAACTTAGAATACTTTTTAAATGACAAAACTATAGATTCTGAATTTTCTAAGAATATAAGAAATAAGATTATGAATATTTTAAGTAAACATCAGAATAAAAAATTTAGTTTAGATTTTTTCGATAAAAGGCTCAAGATCGATTTAAAAAGAACAAAAGAATTTCTAAAGAACGACAATAATCTTTTAGTAGCACGAGCAGATAAAGGAAATAGTACTGTTGTTATTGATAAACGAAAATACGGTGAAAAAATGATTAATTTATTATCTGACTCTAAATATTATTGTATGGTTAAGAAAAATCCTCTCCCTTCTTTGGAAAAAACACAGACGCACTTATAAAAAACCTAAGACAAATAACATTTTTTCAAAAATTACAACCTATTTCGAATAAATGTACAATAGCCAGAGCTTACGGTCTCGTTAAAATACATAAGATCAATTTTCCTGTTAGACCGATAATCTCTGCTATTAACACTCCTACATATTATTTACCCAAAATGCCTGATAAGTTTCTATTTACCAATTTCAAAAGGCATAATTCGCACGTTACTAATAGTTTAGACTTAAAACAAAAAATTGAAAACATAGTTATACCGGCTGGATATACCATTATCAGCTTAGACGTTGTTAGTTTGTTTACAAATGTTGCGGATTATTTAATTTTCGACTCAATAGAAAAACGTTGGAATCAATTGTATAATCTTTGCGAGCTTAACTGTAGCGAATTCATAAATGTTCTTAGGTTTATCCTACACAACAATTACTTTGTATTTAATCACACTTTTTACAAACAAATATTTGGAGCTGCCATGGGCAACCCCTTAAGTCCAATCTTAGCTGATATTGTCATGGAAGACTTAGAAAATCAAGCCTTATCAAAAATTTGCTTTCCTGTACCGTTTTACTATAGATATGTTGATGATATTATTGTATGTGTTCCTGCGAACATGATAGATTATATAGCAAATTTATTTAATAGTTTTGATAAGAATTTACAATTTACAGTCGAGACACCAAGCAACAATAAAATAAGTTTTCTAGATCTTCTTATTATTCATAACGAACAAAAAATGTCCACGGATTGGTATAGGAAACCAACTTTTTCTGGTAGATTTCTAAATTTTAATTCTCACCACCCGATTAGTAATAAGATTGGTATAATATGTTCTTTAGTTGACAAATGTATTAATTTAGCTGATACACACTTCCATGATAAGAATCTTAATCTAATTAGAGATTTATTATTGGAGAATGATTATCCTATGGATTTCATTAATAAACATATCAATAAACGTATATTACATATTAAAAATAATAATAAAAATACTTGTAATTCTAAGAACATAAATTTTAATAGCATTTTAGTTTTCCCATTTATTAAATATATCAACCCGGAATTAAAAAATATCTGTAAGTGTTACAACTTAATTATGATTAATTCAATCTCCAATAAATTCAATCATATAATTAGACTAGGAAAAGATAGATACCATAAAAATGAAAAATCTCAAGTTGTATACAAAATTAATTGTTGCGATTGTGATGCGTCGTACGTGGGACAAACTTCTCGAAAATTGATTGTAAGAAGCAAAGAACATGTTAGCGATTGTAAATTTAAGAGAGACAAGTCAGTTTTACACGGACATATAGCGAATACTAATCATAAAATCGATTTCAAAAATATTAAAATTTTAGATCAAGAGCCTAATTTACAGAAAAGATTACTATCTGAAATGCTACATATCCATTCCCAATGCAATAGTTTGAATAGACAGTTTGACACTAATTTTTTGAAGTCAGATTATAAAATTTTTATTAATAATAATAAGTTGATATAAACAAGGCTTACTATTATAGGTTTACATATCTTATTGTGTATTTATGGCTAAAGTGTTTCGTAGTTCTTACCCCTCCTATACATACTCTAGAGATGATAAATACTGGGAAATTGCGTGCGCCGTCTCACTTTGACTAGTGGTCTCTTATTGTGTCCACTTATTTATATTTGTATATATAGTTTTTTGGTAAGTGTTATTAAGCGAGTGTTTATCAATTTTAGTGTCTTTTTTTATGTTAATAAACTTGTATTTCGTGTGTATTTTCACAGACCTTGAAAAGGGACGGAAATAAACCGTCCGAAACGTCGGAATAAATTTTTTAAAAACTTTTGTTTTTATTTAATTACTACCTAGGCAGTAGAACCATCAGCTTCCTAACTTACTTCTCAAATACTAATGCTAATATAACGGAAAAATGACATGTACCTTATCCGGAAAATTTCACAGCGTTGTACCGGCCCAGATAAGGCTTGCTGTAATTGAGTTTATCGTACGGCAGAAACGCACGTACCTTACAATAAAAGCGTTACATACCGCGCGAGGGTCTTGCACGGCATACGCCATCCGGCCCGTGTGATACCTACCCAGTTGAAACAATCCAATAAAATACGATAAAAAAATAGTTTATACGGTTAATATGTGTATTTGCACCCGCAGTTTTACATTAAAACAGATACAATATTACAGTTTATTAGGTTATCTTAGCAGTTTCCAATAACTACTTTATAAGCTTTTATCAGTTTTTGTATTGACAACATTAAAAAGCGTTTTAAAAATCTGTGGAGTACATAAACTTTATAGATATTTATAAGGAATCTCCTATGACGCAAAAAACTAAAAATTTTTTATGAAATTTTATAAGGTTACACTCGCATTAGTTTTACCTCCATCTTTTTTTATCAGTGCGAATAAGGATAATCTAACACCTGATTTTGAATTAAAGTTTTTGTATGGGAATTATTCGGTTTAATCCTTTTTACAGTGGGACTTGAAAAATCCTTTTTTTATCAGATTTAATCGTTTTTAAAATTTTTATTGGCGACTATAGGAATTTTCGTATAGTATCAAACTTTATTTAATTGGGATTTATAAAGAAAAATGTCAATTTTTTATAAGTCCATATGAGCCTATTCACCATTGAATTATTTAAATTTTATTGTGGTTCTATGAGATTGTAACAATTCATTTCGTTGATTATTTAATACGTTTATACTGGAAAAAAAACATAAGAAAACATTTTTTTCTATGGGTATTATTCTGTTCAATCCTTTTTACAGTGAGACTTGGAAAATCCTGTTTTTATCAGATTTAATCGTTTTTAAAATTTTTATTGGCGACTATAGGAATTTTCGTATAGTAGCAAACTTTATTTAATTGGGATTTATAAATAAAAATGTCAATTTTTTATAAGTCCATATGAGCCTATTCACCATTGAATTATTTAAATTTTATTATGGTTCTATGAGATTATAACAATTCATTTCGTTGATTAGTTGATACGTTTATACTGGAAAAAAAACATATATATAAATTTATCTGTGGGTATTATTCTGTTCAATCCTTTTTATAGTGGGACTTGGAAAATCCTTTTTTATCAGATTTAATCGTTTTTAAAATTTTTATTGGCGACTATAGGAATTTTCGTATAGTAGCAAACTTTTTGTAATTGGAATTTATAAGGAAGAATGCCAATTTTTTATAAGTCCATATGAGCCTATTCACCATTGAATTATTTCAATTTTATTATGGTTCTATGAGATTGTACTTTGTATATTTACGCAAATTAACATCAACTAATTTGTTGAATAAGAAAAAAATTTGTCTTTATTTTAATAACTTCGGTAATATCACTTTTTACACACATAAACGCACTGGTCAGTCTCGAACGATCCGGTCGCTGCAACGTCTCCAGTGGCTTTTTGACTTTTCGTATCGGTAGAAGTGGAGGGGTGGTGCGATCGGCGCTTCTAATTGGTTGTGACGTCACAGGAGGAGAAGCTCCTTGAGCTGTATAACTATCTTATCCATACAGTAGGGTGAGTAGGGGCGGGCGAAGGTTGCTCAAAAGAGGGAGAAAGGGATTGAGGAGAGTCGCATGACTTTGTTTTCCAAGAATACGGTCGACTTTGTTTGGGTTGCGAAAATTTCGACGAACTTGAAAACATTTGAACGTTTACTGTTGTTGACCTTTTCTTATGTGAAGGTTTTATGTATAATCATTTATGATAAATAAATTAGAAAATAAATTAAAAAAAAATATTAGTAAGTAATGGTGTATCCTCTTAGAGTTAATTTGATGATAGTAAATAGTCAATTGACTACAGTATGTAAATATTGTAATATTTTTTATTGGTTTTTATCTGTCTTTTACGTATGAATGTAAAAATATAAATCTTAACAAATATAATCTTAGTGTTGTAACTATTAACATGTCTATGTTTAGATATGGCCAAATATACGTATTATAATAGATAATTTACCATCTGCAGTCAAACGATTTCAGTATGTTATATATTAATCATCGACATTGTAATAGTAACAATATCAGATTTACGTTTAAATATACCTTCTAAATTTTTCCCTATTTAAATACAGATATTGTAACCATTACAATATTTTAGTTTCGAATTCCAAATAGATGAATGTATTAATGAAGAAATTCTTCTATCAGTGTGTATTCGGTTTTATGCGGTTCTATTGTATTTTATTTGGTTGTTTTAACTACTGACTGTGTGTGTGATTAAAATTATGATAAAGTCTTCTCTATTTAGTTTCTTCGTTTTAATCAGTGCCAAATATATTTATAATCTTAATTAACAGCAAAGTAATTACTAATAATGATGATTGCAATTTTATGCGTAACAGAAATTTAATTTCATATCGATTAATTTTTTGGTTTTGCGCGCCTCACAAATATTTATAGATTCTTAGTTGTGTATCTATTCCGTAATTCTTTATAATGTCACATAAACCAATTGATGAAAAAATATTACTCAGCAATTCCAGATATCGTTTGGGTTTTATTAAATCTTACAAAGATTATATGTAACCTATACTATAAGATCTTGTAGATGTTTCATTATAATTTTTCTCATAAAGCACAAAATAATTTTTATATGGATTGCCTTATTTAGTATTAGAACATGCCAATGACTTAATGACAATGGTGTTAATATAAGCTGATATGAATTTTAATAAGTTTATTCAAATAACTTCCGATGCTGTAAATTAATTGGAAAATAATAATTAAACCATATAAATGAAATACATGTATTCATACATCATTTGAATTTTATAAGGATTACTTTTTTGGGTTTTCCGTATAAATATTTATAGACTTTCGCTTATAAAGACTTGAATCGTGTATCTGCACCCGTAATTCTTAATAAAATCACATAAAACAAATAATTAAAAAATATTACACAAAAATGTCTATTATTGTTCATGTCTTATTAATTCTTACAAAGATTTTATGTGAGATATGCTATAAAACCTTATCGATGTTTCAATCTGATTTTACTAATAAAACACAAAATAATTTTTATGCGGATCGCCGTATCATCGCCGTATCACGTGTTAATGATGAAGATACTAATAAAACTTATATGAATATTATAAGTTTATCGAAATAATTTCAGATATTTTAAATTAATTGGTAAATAATAATAAAATCTTATAAATTAGTTATCTGTATCGACACATAAACTTACACAGTGTCATTCACCTTATAAAATGACATAAAATATTTATGCGTAAATTCTTATAAAATCAAAATCTATGTTTCAGAAAATCCATTCTATAGGTCATTTTGAATAAAACATTATAACATAAATGTATTTGTGAAAATCAGATAAACTCTTATAACATTTTTTATCAGACTTTTTTTTTTCACAATAGATAACGCTGTATTTTTATTGTATTTTATCGGTCTCTTTCAACTGGATACGACACGCCGTATTTCATTTCTACTCGGGCAAAAGGTTGTCGGTTCGATCCCAGCCTGGGCCGTTATTTTTTCGTTCTCATTTTTTATCTTATACGTTTACCTTCCCTTTCCATATCCTTTAAATATTCTTGACTGCACTTTAATTATTATAATATTGTGCATAATTCTTTGACTGCTATTTATTGTGTCAAATAGCTTCTAAAAATTTAAACATGTATTTAAACACATATATAGAAAAAAAATGATTGATAAGTTAGTTACCTTCCTTATCTATTATCTTTCGCCTTGAATAACCGTTAGATTCTCTTATTAAATTAAAATAGAAACGTTTTCCTTAATAAAAAATGACAGAGTGAAGATAATTGAAATATTATAAAAGAAAATATAGGTAATTTAAATATCTTTCAAGAAAAATCCATTATATTATGTAATAATGGCTGTAAGATGTAAAAAAATCAAGAAAACTAAAAGTTAAAAATCTTTTTTCGGTTATCAAAAAAAAGGAAATCAATAAAAACTCAAATTCATCAAGGTACCGAGTTTTTTTCACGAGATGAACAGGATAGTCTTTGTCCGACGAAAATCAAGTTCACACACACACACACACACACACACACACACACACACACACACACACACACACACACACACACACACACACACACACACACGCGAGCGCGCGCGCGTGCGCACGCACACACGCGCACACACATGCACACACACGCGCACACACACGAACACACGCACCCACACACGCACACACACACACGCGCACGCACGCACACACGCACACATCCCCGAAAAAAAATTTTCTCAAAATCCACAAATATCCACATATATCGCCTTAAATCATCTTTTTGAACATTTTTTGTAACAGTGAAAAAATGTTTCGAGACTTGAAATTTTAACCACTTACCCTGTTGAAAAGACCTCATAAAATCCGATAAAAAAATACCTCTTTTTATCCGACTCCCGATAAAATTTTTATGGTAATATATCGGAATACATCTTTTTATCAGCCATTATAGTGAATTCCTTATAAACATGAATGTCACGTTTATAATTTCAGATTATATAGGATTTCTCCTGGTAAAAAATATATCAGGTTTTATGAGGCAACCGTTCTTATAATATTCTATAGGGTTATAGTCATAAGATTGTTTATAAGAATATATCTTCTACTACATTGTTTCTTGAATATAGGAACATATCGCAATAAGCAGATAAAAAGGTTATAAGTACATATAAGAGTTTTCACAGCAGAAGTTTTATAAGGCAATCCATAAGAATATTAATCGGGTTTTATAGTAAAAATGATAATAATGTAAAATTTTAAATCCATAATGATTTCACTATAAAAAATTTTATGAGAACTTATCACGAAATTACCATAAATAATATAGCATTCTTTTTTTTTAATTAATAGGGATTTGTAAAGAATTCCGGGTGCAGAAACCTCATAATAATATTATAAACTAACAAGTTGTAGTATTTTATAGTGAAAAACTCGTAAAATTAAAAGTTCGTATATAAGCATTTATAAAAATTTAGAAGATAACAATTAATAACAAGCAACTAATTATTGCTTTCTACTACATTTTTTATCGAGCTATATAGGATGCTACACGGTAACAAAAAGTAACTGCTACTTGGTTTTACCGCTATTATTCTATATTTTTAAGAAACATACACGAGCCATTTATAGTGTTTTATGATGATTCTTGCATCAATTAAAAGGTTCGTCTACCGAATGCTGCTGACTGAACCAATATTAATTCAAGCAATCTTCATCAATTCGCTTATCGCGATTTATCAGGCATTGTTATATAAAATATTAATTATCAAGCCATCGGCGTATATCCGGATATCAACTAAATTGTTTTTTACTGTCGCATTATTTTATCGAGTTTTATAGGCCTTTCCACGGTAAGAAAAATAACGGCTATCGGTTTTTATCACTATAATTCTGCATTTTCAAGAATCCTACACGAGCCATTTATTGTGTTTTATAGTGAATGTTGCATCTGAGACAAGGCTCACTTACCGGAGGCTGCCGGCAGAACCGATGATCAAAGCATTATTACTCAATTTGCTTATCGCAATTTATCAGGTATTGTAATATAAAATATTAATTACTGACGAATCGGTATATATCGGGATATCAAGTTAATTATTGCTTTCTGCCGCATTTTTTTATCGAGTTTTATGGTCCTTTCCACGGTAAGGAAAATAACGGCTATCGGTTTTTATCACTATAATCCTGTATTTTGAAAAATCCTACGCGACCCATTTATAGTATTTTATGGTGAATGTTGCATCTTAGGCAAAGTTCACTTATCGGGTGCTGCCGGCTAAATCAGCGATCAAAGCGTTCTTCCTCAATTCACCTATCGCGATTTATCAGGCATTGCAATATAAAGTATTAATTACTAAATAATATAGATATATATCGGCATATCAAGTTAATTATTGCTATCTGCCGCATTTTTTATCGGGTTTTATAGGCCGTTTCAGGGTAACCGAAAGTACCTGAGATATGTTCTCACCGCTATTATTCTATATTTTCAAGAAACAGGCCATTTATAGTGTATTATAATGATTATTGTATCAAATCCGAGCTTCAGCTACATTATGCTGCGGCTGAACCGATGATTAAAGTAAACTTAATAAATTCGCATATCGCAATTTATCAGGGATTGTCATATATAAAATATATGTTGATTTATTAGGGATTTATCAATCCCTGATAAATCGCGATCAGCGAATTTATTAAGTTTGCTTTAATCATCGGTTCAGCCGGCAGCATCCGGTAGCTGAACCTCGGATTTGATGTATCAAATTACATGTACAATGATCATCACAAAACACTATAAATGGCTCGGGCCTGTTTCTGAAAATATAGAATTATAACGGTAAAAACATATATCAGGTACTTTCTGTTACCGTGACATGGCCTATAAAACCCGATAAAAATGCGGTAGATAGCAATAATTAACTTGACATCCCGATATATACCTATTCTTTAGTAATTAATATTTTATATTGCAATACCTGATAAATCGCGATAGGTGAATTGAGGCAAAACGCTTTGATCGCCGGTTTATTCGGCAGCATGCGGTAACTGAGCCTTGCCTTTATTCACCATAAAACACTATAAATGGCTCGCGTAGGATTCTTGATAATGCATAATTATAGTGACAAAAACCGATAGCCGTTATTTTCCTTACCGTTGAAAGGCCCATAAAACTCGATAAAAAAATGTGGCAGAAAGCAATAATTAACTTGATATCCCGATATATATCGATTCGTTAGTAATTAATATTTTATATTACAATGCCTGATAAATTGCGATATCACTCTACTGAAAAAGTGTAGCTGATTATCAGCTGATAATCAGCTGACAATCAGGTGATAATCATGCTAAATCGGCACCTGATTATCAGCTGATTTTCACATGAAAATTTATCATTTAAAATGTATTTATTATTAATTATTATCTATTATTATAATTTATTATTATCGTTCATTTACTTGAATCTATACGATTAACTAATGTATTTAAAATAATGTACACTGTGGCAAAGAAGTTTTGAATTATTTGTCATAATTTAGGAATGTAAAATTAAAATTAATACTAAAAAATGATAATAGTAATTAATAATAAATGAAAATGTCAACAGGATTTTCAAGTCAAAATCAGCTGATAATCAGATGATAATCACCTGACAGTCACCTTATAGTTACCCGATTCTCAGATGATTATCAGCTGATATGCACCTGAAAATCATGTTGATATTTTCATTTATTACTAATAATTATTATTATTAATTATTGTTAGTAATGTTACATTCCTAAATTGTAACAAATAATTCAAAACTTCTTTGTCAGCATCTATATTTTTCGACATTTTTTTGAACACATTAATTAATTGTAGATCCAAGTAAATGAACCATGATAGTACTTTATAATAATAAATAACAGTAATTAATAATAAATAAATTTTAAACGATAAATTTTCATGTGAAAATCAGCTGATAATCAGGTGCCGTTTTGGCACGATTATCACCTGATTATCAGCTGATTATCAGCTGATAATCAGCTGCACTTTTTCAGTAGCAAATTGAGTAATAATGCTTTGATGATAGGTTCAGCCGGCAGCCTCCGGTAAGTGAGCCTTGCCTCAGATGTAACATTCACCATAAAACACTATAAATTGCTACAAATTTATCGGAATTTATTATTAATTTATTCAAGATAGCAATAAACTGAAAAATTCTTATAAGATTAATATCGTTTCTATCTTTTAATGAAGAAATCCTAGTGTAAATACGCACATTTACTCTGATAAAAAGTAAAATTTTTAGTATTTTATTAATTATTTCAAACTTTAAGGTAAATGCTGGATGTTTTTTGTAAAGACTTTCAAATTTTTACAATTTTATATTATTATTATTTATATTTTATATTATATTTATGATAGTATTTTTTATTATTGTTAATTAATTAATAGCAATTGCTCTAAAGAGTTTTCAAACTATTATTCTATAACTAATATTTGAAGACGCTTTCAATTTTCGCGCGCTAAAAACTGTCGCGGTAAAACAGTTGACTTGTCGGCTGCACTTACCATACCATGCGTTACTATACCTATACCTACAGTGCAACCCCCTAATAAGCGCGCCTAAGCCCGTAAGGGGAAGAATTTTTTCCATAAACGGTATACCCCCTCCACGCACTTTTCCCTAGAGTATCTAGCGCCTTTTGTCTCTCTCTCTCTCTTCGGCACGTGACCTCTCAATAAGCGCTCTGACGATCGTCAGTTTGTTGACAACATTGAAGGGCACGTAATACAACGTTTTGAGAGTAAATATCGTTTGCAGTATAGGAAATTGTGCTGTGCATAAAAATGTATACTTTTAAGAATATTTAAGTGTACGTGTGTTGATGAAAATGAAATTTTTCTATTAAAAAGTCTCTTCTAAATTCTGTTTTGCTTGGCGCGCTTATTGAGAGGATAGGTTGTGAAGTCTAACTCGAGCTGTTAATTTGAGTCGGAGTGGGGATACCCTGTTCTTAGAATTGAGCGAGAATCCAGGAAAACGCGTTTGTTGCGAGAGCGCTTATTCCGGGGTTGCACTGTATACACACATGAAGAACAGTCTTTGTTTCTTATGTATATAGGTATAGTAACCCATGTTATTTACTGTATGGCTTTGCAAATATTCGGACATTTTCACGATATATGGCCGAAGGCGTATATGCATACGTGATAAAGCCACTAAGGAAATCCATCAGCATCACTTTCTAAACTAATGTAAGTAATATAAAAATAATTAATAGTAATTTATTTATTGTATATTTATGTAGTTTTAATACTAGTTTATACATTGTTGCAATATTTTTTATTATATTTACGTTTGCATGTAACGAGCACATGTATAATCTACAAATAATAAATTTAATTTTTTTTCTTGTAATTTATTTAAATGAATATTATAGATTGCAGTATTTTATTATTAAAAATACTTTAACATATAACATTTGGATTCATATTCATTAGTTTAAAATAAATGTTAATTACATTTTTTTCAATAATTGTGATTAATAAGTTATAAGTATTAATATTTATTCTTTTGATTTGATTTCAGTATTACAACTGTATTATAAGTATTCAAGAAATTGGATTGTTGGAGAGAGATTTGTTCCGGTATAAAACTTCTGTTAGATTTCTATAGTTATGTTCGTTCTTTGACTAATTGATGTGCAACTAGATAATTTCATTAGCCTATACGGTAATAACTGTTTTTTGTATACAAATAACTAATAAAATAATTAATATTTGCATCAAATAATATTAATATTTAATGCTAAATGTGTATTTCTCTTTTACAGTTTCGTTTAAATCATTGTTCTATAAGTATAGTACTTGTCGCTGAAAGTGGGATATAGTTTTTACACCACTCTAACCTCAAAATCATAACTTTAATATGATTATTCGGCTCTCGTGGTGTAAAATACGGTACGATACTGGTGCGTAAGGTGATTTTTACCGCATTCGACTTTTTGCACTCGCTTCGCTCGTGCGAAAAATGTCTCCTGCGGTAAATAATCACCTTCCACACCCGTATCGTAATGTACTAAATTGAGCAGCTCTAGCTACTTCAATTTCTGACCATTTATTCGTTGCTGTAATTACATAGATTTCCTTGGATGCTTGTTCCTTACGCAGCTGCACTCGATTTATTTGATTTCAGTATTCGTACAAGTATTCCAGTATAGACCTACTGTTGAATCTGCATAGTCTTGTTCGTTCTTTGACTTCTGCGACTAGGCAATTTCATTAACTTATAAGGTAATAAATATTTTTTGTATACATTTTTACTTATTTTTTATAGTACCTTTTGTAATTATAATTTTGTGACGGAACCGTCTACATTACTGCATAAACAAATTTTTCTTTTTTTTATTTTTTATTGAGGATTAGTTAAAAATATTTCGTAGTCAATGAATCAAGATCATAACCCTGAACCGCCACTACCCTACCGACACTGCTGCACCAAGGGTTGTAGGTGCGACCTGCGCTATGGGGAGTTTCCCAAACTGCCATAAAAACGACGACGCGGCCCATGCAATTAACCGATTATATCCACGACTACGAGTGTAGTAAACTATATTAGAAAATCTGTTACCAAAGATTATTACTTTTTCTTATGCAAAATAAGTAATTCACTCTAGAAGAATTATTCACCAGACATTGATTATTAACATAACAAAATTATGTACTAATCTGAATAAGAAAATTATATTTATATACCGTAAAAATTGAAATAGCGAAACCTTTAGTAGAAGTATAATATTACTGCATCACGATTGTTATTAATAATACCTTAGTTTGCATTAACGCGCTAGTTATAAATTATAATTAAGTTTCTACAAAATATGTACTAAATAATAGCTTAAGTACAAATCGCCAATTAAAATTTTACTTTTATATGTTTGACTGAGTATTTTTGTATTATTTTATATATAAACTAAGTTTTGTCTGACAATAAGTACAGTACGCATTAATTAACAACCGTTCGGGTGTGAGATGAAAAGTTATAGGGTACAGCATTTGTGAAATTAGCTTTAAGGGACGCTTGCCTCGAGCGGATGCGTAATCTTGGGGCTGTAAAACACATGGCCCGCAACTAAATATAGATACGATGCTTTCCCACTCAGAGACGCGCTTTTCCGAATTTTGAATATACGACTTATATTATACACTGAAAATATTATTTTACATTATTAGACAAAATCTCTCAAACCGTTAAAGATAAAATTGTTTTAACAACTACAAATATTAAATATAGCAGTAAGAAAACTAAGAAAAATAAGAAATTCTATATTTCTATGTTTCATTGCAATCTACAGCCTTTGTTTATTTCCGTGTTAATAATATAAAGATTTAGTAACCAAGCTCAATAATATAACTGTTTAAATAACCACCTGCACTTTTGCAACTACAACTCTTAAGCATGAAACGGATTATCACTAACAAATAATAAATAATTATTATAATAAATACTATATTATGTAAAGCAACAAGTTATGTTAACCATTAGCTTAATTTTTATAACCGACTATTTTTTTTATAAACCTATCGAATACAATTTCATTGTAATTTAGATTTTTAAGTATTAATAACTTTTATATTGCGAATAACTATCGTTAAACTAATCATAGCACTTTCGTTCAAAATTGTAATAGTTGTTACGCACAATATCTAATAAAAGAGGAAATTTCACATTTGTAAAACATTCACGATTGTTAATAATAAGGAAATGCTGAGACAAAGAGAGAGTTTATCTGTACCCTCTATCGCATGCACGTGGCATGCATAAAAATAGATTTCCTCAAATCCCTCCGCGTGGTGACGCATTTTCCAGCATCTTTTGGGACTCAACATACTATGGCACAAGAATATTATTTTAGAATAACACTCAATATCTCAATAACTATAAGTAGGAAAAATAATTTTGTTTAAGATAAAAGTTGTATTATGTTAAGTAAAAAACTAGGAGATGATAAAAACCGTTATTATAATATGTTTTTATAGTAAGAATAATCCATTTGGTTATTTCTACTAGATTAATTAACTTGACTTTAAGTTTAAATAATAAACTGTTTCGAATACATTGTAATTCATACGTTCCCTAATAATAATGAACTATTACGACTATTTATAAGAGATTCTCATTTGTTAATGCAAATTTTATGAACTGTATGCATTAGATAAAATCTTTTACTATACAACAGTTGTATTTTAACACATTGTTATTTACACAAATTAATTGAATTTCAAATATTTTAAATAAATATTAGAAAATCTAAGAAAAATGAATTAACTTAATAAGATAACTTAATAGTATGATTAATATTTTAGCTAGAATGAATAATGTAATGTTTTTTATAAAAATTGCATAAGAAATCTCATCAATAAATTTATAATTAAGTTCAACAAATTGTAATGCGTTTAACTCCTGTTGTAATAGACCGATAACTTCCGTTCAAATTTGTATTTTCATTTTAAAACAAAATGTAATAGCATAACATATTTTATAATTTATAAGCTGCCAACATTATATAATTTTTAACAAGTAACAGAAAACCAGTCATTTTTGACTCAAAAGAAAGAGAAGGATATATCTTTTATCTCTCTCATCTCTCTTTCTCTGTCGTACATATAACGTTCTCTCTCACTCTTCAAGAAAGATACGAGCCGCCGGAAAATGCCCTAGAGAAGGGATGAGCGACCGTTCTCTGCCGCTCTCTGTGTTAAAACATAGGATTTTCCCCACTATCACAAAAATTGACGCTTGGAAGGGAGGCCACCCTCACACCATTGGACACCGCTTTCCCGCACCACTCGCTCCATTTAACATTACGTATATGCAAAGCATCAACCGCCGCCGAACAACACCATCGATGATTCGATGACTCAAGATGACGCAACCACCCGATTCGACACCGCAGCTTTTCCAGCCAAAGAAGAGGAGGAGCAACGTATTTAAATACGCCGAACGCGCACTGCTGCTCAGTCAGTCAGATCAACACAAGCCTCACAAGCTTTGCTGACTGCTCCAGTCAGATCAACACAAGCCTCACAAGCTTTGCTGACTGCTCCAGTCAGATCAACACAAGCCTCACAAGCTTTGCTGACTGCTCCAGTCAGATCAACACAAGCCTCACAAGCTTTGCTGACTGTACAGCAGATCGACACAAGCCTCACAAGCTTAAAGACTCTGTACACAAATTCAAGCTCTCAAATAAAAATATTCAAATTTTTCTAAAATCAAATTTTCAAATTCATTTTTTTTCAAAACTTCTAAGAAGAATTCAAAACATACTAAATTCAAAATTATCAAAATTAATTATATTCGAAACTACTTCTCTAAACCATAGTTGTTACGACCTTACGGGTAAGCATACTCCTATTGGTTTAGAAAAGGATTGAGCAAACATAACGGCAGTTGTACGACCTTACGGGTAAGCCTCACTGGTTGTGTTTGCAAAGAATATTATTAATTATAATAAATTTCATATCACAAAATTCAAAGGAACTTATATTGAAAGAAAAAAAAAATATATATATATATATACATAAAGAACACAAAAATAAGAAGGTAAATAAAATCTTCAATTAACTATATTCAATATTTATTCTCTAAACCATAGTTGTTATGACCTTACGGGTAAGCATACTCCTATTGGTTTAGAAAAGAATTGAGCAAACATAACGGCAGTTGTACGACCTTACGGGTAAGCCTCACTGGTTGTGTTTGCAAAGAATACAATTAAATTATATTAAATTTTCTCAATAAAATAAAGGAAATAATAAAATCTTCAATTAAATATATCCTAAATTACTTCTCTAAACCATAGTTGTTACGACCTTACGGGTAAGCATACTCCTATTGGTTTAGAAAAGAATTAAGTAAACATAACGACAGTTGTATGACCTTACGGGTAAGCTTCACTGGTTGTGTTTACAAGGAATATTTTAATTTATAAGAAATTTTAGATTAAAACAACTAATATTTGAAAAAATTTAAGGAACAAGAAAATCAAAGGGAAATTCTAAAGAAATTATCCTTTACTAAGATAAAAATTTATTTATTAAAAAGGGAAATAATATATCAATTCCAAGAAGGACAAGTTTCATAAGTAAAAATTAAATTCACATACGAGCTCCGCTCTTGATAGGGAAGGGCGAATCTGAGAATAACCTGAGACCGGGAAAAGTTATAAGAATCTCAAACTCCAGGTATCCAAAGAAAATCGTGCCCTTATTCCTAGTCCATACGGGGATACGTGCGGCCAAACGATCTTTACGAGACGTTCGTGCTACTCACCGTTGGTCCTTATGATAGCCAAATCCTAAACCAAATATTAGTCAAATTTGAATTTCAGCGTTTAACCGTGAATTTGATATTACACTCCTTTCCTCAGCTCGTCCAAGGTTTACTAGCTAGCGCAGCTAAGGCCTAAAAGAGCATAACTCTTAATTGAGTTAAACATCCCAGTCGTGTCATGTCTTAGGATGTGACAATTTATTAGCAAAGTACAGATAATAAATTATAGCTACTGTTTTAACAAATTCTTTACAGTAGAATCTTAATTCATTAACTAAGATTTTGTACAAAATAATTTTTATTCGTATCCAATAATATTGACTTTTAATGTTAAATGTGCGTTTCTCTGTTACAGGTTTCTTTAGATAATTTCTTTATAAGTATAGTCTACTTTCCGTTGAATGTGGATATTATTCAAGTGAGGAGAACAGCCCTATTTCAATTTTGGCCATTGATTGGTTGCTGCAATTACATAGATAATCTTGGATGCGTCAGTATTGAATCCGCTTCAGTATCATCTGATTTCAGTATTTGAACAAGTGTTCCAGTATAGAACTACTGTTGGATCTCCATAGTGTGTTCGTTCTTTCACTTACTGCAACTAGACAATTTCATTAACCTATAAGGTAATAAGTGTTTTTTGTATATATTGTTATTTATTTTTTATAGATAGCACATATTTTATTTATACTTTATTAGCAAATTACAGTTAATAAATAAAAACTACTATTTTAATAAATTTTTTAGACTAAAATCTTAGTTCATTAACTAGGATTTTTCACAAAATAATTAATCTTCCCATGAAATAACATTGATTTTTAATGTTAAATGTAAATTTTTCTTTTACAGATTTGTTTACCTCAGTGTTCCAAGTATTGTATTTGTTGTTGAAAGTGGATATTGTCTAATTGGGCAGAACAGCTCTATTTCATTATCTGGCCATTGATACTTTACTACAAATAGATTTAAATAGATTGTCTTGGATGCTTGTTCCTTACGCAGCAGCACTCGACTGATTTGATTTCAGTATTCGTACAAGTATTCCAGTATAGACCTACTGTTGGACCTGCATAGTCCTGTTCATTCTTTGACTTCTACGACTAGGCAATTTCATTAACTTATAAGGTAATAAGTGTTTTTGTATATACTAATTCTTTTTTATACATAGCACATTTATTAGCTTTAATCATTTAATCGTAGTTTATTAGTAAATAACAGTTAATGAATTAAAGTAACTGATTTAATGAATCTTATACAACAGAATATTAGTTCACTAACTGTAAGATTTTATACAAAATAATTAATATTCGCATCAAATAATATTGTTATTTAATGCTCAATGTGTATTTCTCTGTTACAGTTTTGTTTAGATAATTGATTCATAAGTATAGTATACTTGTTGCTGAATGTGGATCTTATTCAACTGAGCAGATCAGCCCTACTTTAATATCTGACCATTGATCGGTTTACTGCAATTACATAGATTTTCTTGGATGCTTGTTCCTTGCGTAGCAGCACTCATTGATCATATTTCAGTGGTTGTACAAGTTTTCAGTATATAACTACTGTTGGATCTGCATAGTCCTATTCGTTCTTTGACTTTCTGCGACTAGACAATTTCATTAACTTATCAGATAATAAATATTTTTGTCTCATACCCTGTCGGAAAGTGTTGTCTTCCCACCCTGCTCTCACGGCCGAAAGTGCCACCTTCCCTCACGTCTAGAAACTGCGACGCGCATGCGCGTTTCTCTAATTTTCGGCCCGGCTGGCGCCGCCTGCGTGTTGCAGCCCTCGCTACCGCTCGGGCCGCAAATCACCTGCAGGCGGCGCTAGTCGGCAGAAAATTAGAAACGTGCATAAGCCTCGCAGTTTTAGGAGTGAGGTTATGTGGCACTTGAGACCCTGAGATCAGGGTGAAAAGACAATAATATACTTTCATCCAGGGAATACATGAGACAAAATAGTATACGCAACACGAGACGGAAGTAGAACATCTCAACCCGCGTGTTTACAGCCCTCGCCTTCGGCTCGGGCGTTAATATCACACGCGGGTTGGGATGTCTTACTTCCGTCCCTTGGTGCGTAATGTACTATTTCGCCATACCCCGGTCGAAAGTGCCACATTCCCTCCTGGCGCAAAAACGGAAATGCGGTATTTTCGGCCTGGGTATGACGAAAAATAGTATACGCACCATGGGAGTAAAATTGGCCAGCCCACAGCTTGTGTTTGACACCCCCGCCTTCGGCTCGGGTGGCAATTTACACGAGCTGGGACTGTCCAAGTTTTTTCCTCCCATGATGCGTAATATACTATTTGTATACATTGTTAATTATTTTTTATGGATAGTACCTTTTGTAATTATAATTTATTAGCAAAGTACAGATAATAAATTATAGTTACTGCTTTAATAGATTTTTTACAGTAGAATCTTAGTTCATTAACAAACTTTGTTACAAATTAATTAATATTCGCATTAAATGATATTGATATTTAATGCTAAATGTGAATTTATCTTTCTCAGATTTGTTTAGATAATTGTTTTATAAGTATAGTATATGTCGCTGAAAGAAAGTGGATATTGTTTTATTAAGCAGAGCAACTCTACATCAATGTCTGAATATTGATTCGTTGCTGAAATTAAACAAATTTCTTTGGATTCTTGCTCCTTACGCAATAACACTCATTGCTGCTGTGACTACTATAATTAGTTAATTTCTTTGTCAAGGTAATATAAGTATTTTTATTTAGTATTTCTTTAATCATATTTAAGTAATTTCATTTAATAATATAATGATAATTTTTATCGGATTTTTTTAATTCCGGCAGTCAAGTCGCGTATTTTTTGCGATGATGAAAGCGCTTTTTTATATACCATTTTATTCCGTTTTTGCTTCCTCAAACAAAGCTTTGTAATGGTGAAAACAATTTTTGAGACAAAAAATGTTTAAATTGAGAATAAAAATTGTGAAAATCCTGTTGAAAATCTCTTGTTGAAATTCTCTTCGCTTTGAAGGAGAATAGAGATAGCATAACATATTTTTTCATTTTCCCTTTTGTCTTTTGTTTTATAACCAAAAACCGATTTTGAATTTTTAGTTTTCTTTATATTTTAATATGTTACAGTAAGTATTACTTGATGTTATGAAAGGTTCTCGAAAGGTCGTTAAATTAGCTACAATTTCCTTTTTTTAAAGTTGAATTATCTTTCGTCTGACATTTGTTATTAAAGATAATATGGTTCAAATTTCTTTAATTTTTTTTTTTTAAACTTTTTAATCCATATTCTTGAAATTTTAACCACTTATTACATTTATTAGGGACAATACTGGATTAAATTTTCAAGTGATTGTCTTCATTTGTTTCCCTAGCGGAAATCGTCTCTGTAAAAAACTGTAAATAACTGTAAATAACTGTTTGAATTGAGACAGTAATAACAGTTATTTACAGTTATTTACAGATATTTTCAGTTATTACAGTATTTTACAGTTTTTTACGGTTATTTACAGTTATTAACATTTTTCATTTCCGCTAGGGTTCCGAGAGAAAAAATATTTTGGAAAAAAAAATTAATTTTTTTTCCCAGACGATAACAGGAGTAAAAATAAACTAATCGTCTTGGAATTTAGTACAGAGATAGCTTCTTCATATCTTCAGGCCGAGTTCGTTACCTAAAAGAATCCATCCATTACGTCCAAAGATATTTGAGGTTAAAATTTTTTTTTTAATTTTTTAGAACAATAATTTCTCATAAAGTATTTAATCAATCAGTTTGAAATTTTAATCACTTATTACATTTGGTATGGGCAATATTGGATTAAATTTACAAATGTTTATCTTCACCTGTTTTCTGGAAAAAAAATATTTTTGAAAATAAGCGCATTTTCTTTCCCAGACGATAACAGGAGTACAAATTAACTAATCGTCTTGAAATTTAGTACCGAGATAGCTTTTTCATATCTTCAGGCCAACTTCGTTGCCTAAAAGAATCCATCCATTATGTCCAAAGATATTTGAGGTTAGAATTTTTTTTAAACTTTTTAGAACAATAATTTCTCACAAAGTATTTCATCAATCGGTTTGAAATTTTAATCACTTCTTACATTTGGTATGGGTAATATTGGACTAAATTTACAAATGATTGTCTTTATTTGTTTTCTAGAAAAAATATATTTTTGAAAATGAGCGCATTTTCTTTCCCAGACGATAACAGAAGTAAAAATCAACTAATCGTCTTGAAATTTAGTACAGAGATAGCTTTTTCATATTTTCAGGCCAAGTTCGTTACCTAAAGGAATCCATCCATTATGTCCAAAGATATTTGAGGTTAGAATTTTTTTTTTAATTTTTTAGAACAATAATTTCTCATAAAGTATTTAATCAATCGGTTTGAAATTTTAATCACTTATTACATTAGGTATGGGCAATATTGGATTAAATTTTCAAATGATTCTCTTCGTTAGTTTCCGAGAGAAAAATATTTTTGAAAAAATTTCATTTTCTTTCCCAGACAATAACAGGGGTAAGAATCACCTAATCGTCTTGAAATTCAGTACAGAGATAGCTTTTTCATATCTTCAGGCCAAGTTCGTTACTTAAAAGAATCCATCCATTATGTCCAAAGATATTTGAGGTTAGAATTTTTTTTTTAATTTTTTAGAACAATAATTTCTCATAAAGTAATTCATGAATCGGTTTGAAATTTTAATCACTTATTACATTAGGTATGGCCAATATTGGATTAAATTTACAAATTATTATCTTCATTTGTTTTCTAGAACAAAAATATATTTGAAAAGAAGCGTATTTTCTTTTCCAGACGGTAACAGGAGTAAAAATCAACTAATCGTCTTGAAATTTAGTACAGAGATTGCTTCATCATATCTTCAGGCCGAGTTCGTTACCTAAAAGAATCCATCCCTTACGTCCAAAGATATTTGAGGTTAAAATTTTTTTTTTTAATTTTTTAGAACAATAAATTCTCATAAAGTATTTAATCAATCAGTTTCAAATTTTAATCACTTATTACATTTGGTATGGGCAATAGTGGATTAAATTTACAAATGTTTATCTTCACTTATTTTCTGGAAAAAAAATATTTTTGAAAATGAGCGCATTTTCTTTCCCAGACGATAACAGGAGTAAAAATTAACTAATCGTCTTGAAATTTAGTACCGAGATAGCTTTTTCATATTTTCAGGCCAAGTTCGTTACCTAAAAGAATCCCTCCATTATGTTCAAAGATATTTGAGATTAGAATTTTTTTTAACCTTTTAGAACAATAATTTCTCACAAAGTATTTCATCAATCGGTTTGAAATTTTAATCACTTATTACATTTGGTATGGGCAATATTGGATTAAATTTACAAATGTTTATCTTCACTTGTTTTCTGGGAAAAAATATTTTTGAAAATGAGCGCATTTTCTTTCCCCGACGATAACAGGAGTAAAAATCAACTAATCGTCTTGAAATTTAGTACAGAGATAGCTTTTTCATATCTTCAGGCCAAATTCGTTACTTAAAAGAATCCATCCATTATGTCCAAAGATATTTGAGGTTAGAATTTTTTTTTTAATTTTTTAGAACAATAATTTCTCATAAAGTAATTCATCAATCGGTTTGAAATTTTAATCACTTATTACATTTGGTATGGGCAATATAGGATTAAATTTACAAATGTTTATCTTCACTTGTTTTCTAGAAAAAAAATATATTTGAAAAGAAGCAAATTTTCTTTCCCAGACGATAACAGGAGTAAAAATCAAATAATCATCTTGAAATTTAGTACAGAGACAGCTTCTTCATATCTTCAGGCCGAGTTCGTTTCCTAAAAGAATCCATCCATTATGTTCAAAGATATTTGAGGTTAGAATTTTTTTTTAACTTTTTAGAACAATAATTTCTCACAAAGTATTTCATCAATCGGTTTGCAATTTTAATCATTTATTACATTTGGTATGGGCAATTTTGGATTAAATTTACAAATAATTATCTTTATTTGTTTTCTAGAAAAAAAAATATATTTGATAAGAAGCGCATTATCTTTCCCAGACGGTAATAGGAGTAAAAATCAACTAATCGTCTTGAAATTTAGTACAGAGATAGCTTTTTCATATCTTCGGACCGAGTTCGTTACCTAAAAAAATCCATCCATTACGTCCAAAGATATTTGAAAGTAAAATTTTGTTTATAATTTTTTAGAACAATAATTTCTTATAAAGTATTTAATCAATCAGTTTGAAATTTTAATTACTTATTAGATTTGGCGTGGGCAATATTTTATTAAATTTTCAAATGATTCTCTTCATTATTTTCCGAGAGAAAATATATTTTTGAAAAAAAATATCATTTTCTTTCCAAGACGATAACAGGAGTAAAAATCAACTAATCGTCTTGAAATTTAGTACAAAGATAGTTTTTTCATATCTTCAGGCCGAGTTCGTTACCTAAAAGAATCAATCCATTACGTCCAGAGATTTTGAGGTTAGAATTTTTTTTTTAACTTTTTAGAACAATAATTTCTCATAAAGTATTTAATCAATCAGTTTGAAATTTTAATCAATTATTACATTTGGTATGGGCAATATTGGATTAAATTTACAAATGTTTATCTTCACTTGTTTTCTGGAAAAAAAATATTTTTGAAAATGAGTGCATTTTCTTTCCCAGGCGATAACAGGAGTAAAGATTAACTAATCGACTTGAAATTTAGTACCGAGATAGCTTTTTCATATCTTCAGGCCAAGTTCGTTACCTAAAAGAGTCCATTCATTATGTTCAAAGATATTTGAGGCTAATATTTTTTTTTTATTTTTTAGAACAATAATTTCTCACAAAGTATTTCATCAATCGGTTTGAAATTTTAATCACTTATTACATTTGGTATGGGCAATATTGGATTAAATTTACAAATGTTTATCTTCACTTGTTTTCTAGAAAAAAAAATATATTTGAAAAGAAGCAAATTTTCTTTCCAAGACGATAACAGGAGTAAAAATCAACTAATCGTCTTGAAATTTAGTACAAAGATAGTTTTTTCATATCTTCAGGCCGAGTTCGTTACCTAAAAGAATCTATCCATTACGTCTAGAGATTTTGAGGTTACAATTTTTTTTTTAACTTTTTAGAACAATAATTTCTCATAAAGTATTTAATCAATCAGTTTGAAATTTTAATCACTTATTACATTTGGTATGGGCAATATTGGATTAAATTTACAAATGTTTATCTTCACCTGTTTTCTGGAAAAAAAATATTTTTGAAAATAAGCGCATTTTCTTTCCCAGACGATAACAGGAGTACAAATTAACTAATCGTCTTGAAATTTAGTACCGAGATAGCTTTTTCATATCTTCAGGCCAACTTCGTTGCCTAAAAGAATCCATCCATTATGTCCAAAGATATTTGAGGTTAGAATTTTTTTTAAACTTTTTAGAACAATAATTTCTCACAAAGTATTTCATCAATCGGTTTGAAATTTTAATCACTTCTTACATTTGGTATGGGTAATATTGGACTAAATTTACAAATGATTGTCTTTATTTGTTTTCTAGAAAAAATATATTTTTGAAAATGAGCGCATTTTCTTTCCCAGACGATAACAGAAGTAAAAATCAACTAATCGTCTTGAAATTTAGTACAGAGATAGCTTTTTCATATTTTCAGGCCAAGTTCGTTACCTAAAGGAATCCATCCATTATGTCCAAAGATATTTGAGGTTAGAATTTTTTTTTTAATTTTTTAGAACAATAATTTCTCATAAAGTATTTAATCAATCGGTTTGAAATTTTAATCACTTATTACATTAGGTATGGGCAATATTGGATTAAATTTTCAAATGATTCTCTTCGTTAGTTTCCGAGAGAAAAAATATTTTTGAAAAAAATTTCATTTTCTTTCCCAGACAATAACAGGGGTAAGAATCACCTAATCGTCTTGAAATTCAGTACAGAGATAGCTTTTTCATATCTTCAGGCCAAGTTCGTTACTTAAAAGAATCCATCCATTATGTCCAAAGATATTTGAGGTTAGAATGTTTTTTTTAATTTTTTAGAACAATAATTTCTCATAAAGTAATTCATGAATCGGTTTGAAATTTTAATCACTTATTACATTAGGTATGGCCAATATTGGATTAAATTTACAAATGATTATCTTCATTTGTTTTCTAGAACAAAAATATATTTGAAAAGAAGCGTATTTTCTTTTCCAGACGGTAACAGGAGTAAAAATCAACTAATCGTCTTGAAATTTAGTACAGAGATTGCTTCATCATATCTTCAGGCCGAGTTCGTTACCTAAAAGAATCCGTCCCTTACGTCCAAAGATATTTGAGGTTAAAATTTTTTTTTTTAATTTTTTAGAACAATAAATTCTCATAAAGTATTTAATCAATCAGTTTCAAATTTTAATCACTTATTACATTTGGTATGGGCAATAGTGGATTAAATTTACAAATGTTTATCTTCACTTATTTTCTGGAAAAAAAATATTTTTGAAAATGAGCGCATTTTCTTTCCCAGACGATAACAGGAGTAAAAATTAACTAATCGTCTTGAAATTTAGTACCGAGATAGCTTTTTCATATTTTCAGGCCAAGTTCGTTACCTAAAAGAATCCCTCCATTATGTTCAAAGATATTTGAGATTAGAATTTTTTTTAACCTTTTAGAACAATAATTTCTCACAAAGTATTTCATCAATCGGTTTGAAATTTTAATCACTTATTACATTTGGTATGGGCAATATTGGATTAAATTTACAAATGTTTATCTTTATTTGTTTTCTAGAAAAAAAAATATATTTGATAAGAAGCAAATTTTCTTTCCCAGACGATAACAGGAGTAAGAATCACCTAATCGTCTTGAAATTCAGTACAGAGATAGCTTTTTCATATCTTCAGGCCAAATTCGTTACTTAAAAGAATCCATCCATTATGTCCAAAGATATTTGAGGTTAGAATTTTTTTTTTAATTTTTTAGAACAATAATTTCTCATAAAGTAATTCATCAATCGGTTTGAAATTTTAATCACTTATTACATTTGGTATGGGCAATATAGGATTAAATTTACAAATGTTTATCTTCACTTGTTTTCTAGAAAAAAAATATATTTGAAAAGAAGCAAATTTTCTTTCCCAGACGATAACAGGAGTAAAAATCAAATAATCATCTTGAAATTTAGTACAGAGACAGCTTCTTCATATCTTCAGGCCGAGTTCGTTACCTAAAAGAATCCATCCATTATGTTCAAAGATATTTGAGGTTAGAATTTTTTTTTAACTTTTTAGAACAATAATTTCTCACAAAGTATTTCATCAATCGGTTTGAAATTTTAATCATTTATTACATTTGGTATGGGCAATTTTGGATTAAATTTACAAATGATTATCTTTATTTGTTTTCTAGAAAAAAAAATATATTTGATAAGAAGCGCATTATCTTTCCCAGACGGTAATAGGAGTAAAAATCAACTAATCGTCTTGAAATTTAGTACAGAGATAGCTTTTTCATATCTTCGGACCGAGTTCGTTACCTAAAAAAATCCATCCATTACGTCCAAAGATATTTGAAAGTAAAATTTTGTTTATAATTTTTTAGAACAATAATTTCTTATAAAGTATTTAATCAATCAGTTTGAAATTTTAATTACTTATTAGATTTGGCGTGGGCAATATTTTATTAAATTTTCAAATGATTCTCTTCATTATTTTCCGAGAGAAAATATATTTTTGAAAAAAAATATCATTTTCTTTCCAAGACGATAACAGGAGTAAAAATCAACTAATCGTCTTGAAATTTAGTACAAAGATAGTTTTTTCATATCTTCAGGCCGAGTTCGTTACCTAAAAGAATCAATCCATTACGTCCAGAGATTTTGAGGTTAGAATTTTTTTTTTAACTTTTTAGAACAATAATTTCTCATAAAGTATTTAATCAATCAGTTTGAAATTTTAATCAATTATTACATTTGGTATGGGCAATATTGGATTAAATTTACAAATGTTTATCTTCACTTGTTTTCTGGAAAAAAAATATTTTTGAAAATGAGTGCATTTTCTTTCCCAGGCGATAACAGGAGTAAAGATTAACTAATCGACTTGAAATTTAGTACCGAGATAGCTTTTTCATATCTTCAGGCCAAGTTCGTTACCTAAAAGAGTCCATTCATTATGTTCAAAGATATTTGAGGCTAATATTTTTTTTTTATTTTTTAGAACCATAATTTCTCATAAAGTATTTAATCAATCAGTTTGAAATTTTAATTCCTTATTACATTTGGTATGGGCAATATTGGATTAAATTTACAAATGTTTATCTTCACTTGTTTTCTAGAAAAAAAAATATATTTGAAAAGAAGCAAATTTTCTTTCCAAGACGATAACAGGAGTAAAAATCAACTAATCGTCTTGAAATTTAGTACAAAGATAGTTTTTTCATATCTTCAGGCCGAGTTCGTTACCTAAAAGAATCTATCCATTACGTCTAGAGATTTTGAGGTTACAATTTTTTTTTTAACTTTTTAGAACAATAATTTCTCATTAAGTATTTAATCAATCAGTTTGAAATTTTAATCACTTATTACATTTGGTATGGGCAATATTGGATTAAATGTACAAATGATTATCTTCACTTGTTTTTTAGAAAAAAAATATTTTGGAAAAAAGCGCATTTTCTTTCCCAGACAATAACAGGAGTAAAATCAATTAATCGTCTTGAAATGTAGTACAGAGATAGCTTTTTCATATCTTCAGGCGGAGTTCGTTACCTAAAAGAATCCATCCATTACGTCCAAAGATATTTGAGGTTAAAATTTTTTTTTTAATTTTTTACAACAATAGTTTCTTATAAAGTATTTAATCATTCTGTTTAAATCTTAATTACGTATTAGGTTTGGTGTGGGCAATATTGTATTAAACTTTCATATGATTTTCTTCATTAGTTTCTGAGAGAAAAAATATTTTTGAAAAAAAATTTCATTTTCTTTCCCAGACGATAACAGGAGTAAAAATCATCTAATCGTCTTGAAATTCAGTACAGATATAGCTTTTTCATATTTGAAGGCCGAGTTCGTTACCTAAAAGAATCCATCCATTACGTCCAAAGATATTAGAGGTTAAAATTTTTTTTTTTAATTTTTTAGAACAATAATTTCTCATAAAGTATTTAATCAATCAGTTTGAAATTTTAATCACTTATTACATTTGGTATGGTCAATATTGGATTAAATTTACAAATTTTTATCTTCACTTGTTTTCTGGAAAAAAAATATTTTTGAAAATGAGTGCATTTTCTTTCCCAGACGATAACAGGAGTAAAAATCACCTAATCGTCTTGAAATTCAGTACAGAGATAGCTTTTTCATATCTCCAGGCCGAGTTCGTTACCTAAAAGAATCCATCCATTACGTCCAAAGATATTTGAGGTTAAAATTTTTTTTTTAATTTTTTACAACAATAATTTCTCATAAAGTATTTAATCAATCGGTTAGAAATTTTAATCAATTATTACATTTGGTATGGGCAATATTGGGTTAAATTTAAAAATGTTTATCTTCACTTGTTTCAAGAAAAAAAAATATATTTGAAAAGAAGCAAATTATCTTTCTCAGACGATAGCAGGAGTAAAAATCAAATAATCGTCTTGAAATTTAGTACAGAGACAGCTTTTTCATATCTTCAGGCCAAGTTCGTTACTTAAAAGGATCCATCCATTATGTACAAAGATATTTGAGGCTAAAATTTTTTTTATTATTTTTTAGCACAATAATTTCTCATAAAGTATTTAATCAATCAGTTTGAAATCTTAATTACGTATTAGATTTGGTGTGGGCAATATTGTATTAAACTTTCAAATGATTCTCTTCATTAGTTTCCGAGAAAAAAATATTTTTGAAAAAAAATTTCATTTTCTTTCCCAGACGATAACAGGAGTAAAAATCACCTAATCGTCTTGAAATTCAGTACAGAGATAGCTTTTTCATATCTGCAGGCCGAGTTCGTTACCTAAAAGAATCCATCCATTACGTCCAAAGATATTTGAGGTTAAAATTTTTTTTTTAATTTTTCACAACAATAATTTCTCATAAAGTATTTAATCAATCGGTTAGAAATTTTAATCAATTATTACATTTGGTATGGGCAATATTGGATTAAATTTAAAAATGTTTATCTTCACTTGTTTTCTGAAAAAAAAATATTTTTGAAAATGAGCGCATTTTCTTTCCCAGACGATAACAGAAGTAAAAATCACCTAATCGTCTTGAAATTTAGTACAGATATAGCTTTTCCATATCTGCAGGCCGAGTACGTTACCTAAAAGAATCCATCCATTACGTCCAGAGATTTTGAGGTTAGAATTTTTTTTTTAACTTTTTAGAACAATAATTTCTCATAAAGTATTTAATCAATCAGTTGGAAATTTTAATCACTTATTACCTTTGGTATGGGCAATATTGGATTAAATTTACAAATGTTTATCTTCACTTGTTTTCTGGAAAAAAAATATTTTTGAAAATGAGTGCATTTTCTTTCCCAGGCGATAACACGAGTAAAGATTAACTATTCGACTTGAAATTTAGTACCGAGATAGCTTTTTCATATCTTCAGGCCAAGTTCGTTACCTAAAAGAATCCATCCATTATGTTCAAAGATATTTGAGGTTAGAATTTTTTTTTAACTTTTTAGAACAATAATTTCTCACAAAGTATTTCATCAATCGGTTTGAAATTTTAATCATTTATTACATTTGGTATGGGCAATTTTGGATTAAATTTACAAATGATTATCTTTATTTGTTTTCTGGAAAAAAAATATTTTTGAAAATGAGTGCATTTTCTTTCCCAGGCGATAACAGGAGTAAAGATTAACTAATCGACTTGAAATTTAGTACCGAGATAGCTTTTTCATATCTTCAGGCCAAGTTCGTTACCTAAAAGAGTCCATCCATTATGTTCAAAGATATTTGAGGTTAGAATTTTCTTTTAACTTTTTAGAACAATAATTTCTCACAAAGTATTTAATCAATCAGTTTTAAATTTTAATTCCTTATTACATTTGCTATGGGCAATATTGGATAAATTTACAAATGTTTATCTTCACTTGTTTCTAGAAAAAAAATATATTTGAAAAGAAGCAAATTATCTTTCCCAGACGATAACAGGAGTAAAAATCAAATAATCGTCTTGAAATTTAGTACAGAGACAGCTTTTTCATATCTTCAGGCCAAGTTCGTTACTTAAAAGGATCCATCCATTATGTACAAAGATATTTGAGGCTAAAATTTTTTTTATTATTTTTTAGCACAATAATTTCTCATAAAGTATTTAATCAATCAGTTTGAAATCTTAGTTACGTATTAGATTTGGTGTGGGCAATATTGTATTAAACTTTCAAATGATTCTCTCCATTAGTTCCCGAGAAAAAAATATTTTTGAAAAAAAATTTCATTTTCTTTCCCAGACGATAACAGGAGTAAAAATCATCTAATCGTCTTGAAATTCAGTACAGATATAGCTTTTTCATATCTGCAGGCCGAGTTCGTTACCTAAAAGAATCCATCCATTACGTCCAGAGATTTTGAGGTTAGAATTTTTTTTTTTAACTTTTTAGAACAATAATTTCTCATAAAGTATTTAATCAATCAGTTTGAAATTTTAATCACTTATTACATTTGGTATGGGCAATATTGGATTAAATTTACAAATGTTTATCTTCACCTGTTTTCTGGAAAAAAATATTTTTGAAAATGAGCGCATTTTCTTTCCCAGACGATAATAGGAGTAAAAATCAACTAATCGTCTTGAAATTTAGTACAGTGACAGCTTCTTCATATCTTCAGGCCAAGTTCGTTACTTAAAAGGATCCATCCATTACGTCTAGAGATTTTGAGGTTACAATTTTTTTTTAACTTTTTAGAACAATAATTTCTCATTAAGTATTTAATCAATCAGTTTGAAATTTTAATCACTTATTATATTTGGTATGGGCAATATTGGATTAAATTTACAAATGTTTATCTTCACTTATTTTCTAGAAAAAAACATATATTTGAAAAGAAGCAAATTTTCTTTCCAAGACGATAACAGGAGTAAAAATCAACTAATCGTCTTGAAATTTAGTACAAAGATAGTTTTTTCATATCTTCAGGCCGAGTTCGTTACCTAAAAGAATCTATCCATTACGTCTAGAGATTTTGAGGTTACAATTTTTTTTAAACTTTTTAGAACAATAATTTCTCATTAAGTATTTAATCAATCAGTTTGAAATTTTAATCACTTATTACATTTGGTATGGGCAATATTGGATTAAATGTACAAATGATTATCTTCACTTGTTTTTTAGAAAAAAAATATTTTGGAAAAAAGCGCATTTTCTTTCCCGGACAATAACAGGAGTAAAATCAATTAATCGTCTTGAAATGTAGTACAGAGATAGCTTTTTCATATCTTCAGGCGGAGTTCGTTACCTAAAAGAATCCATCCATTACGTCCAAAGAAATGTGAGGTTAAAATTTTTTTTTTAATTTTTTACAACTATAGTTTCTTATAAAGTATTTAATCATTCAGTTTAAATCTTAATTACGTATTAGGTTTGGTGTGGGCAATATTGTATTAAATTTTCATATGATTCTCTTCATTAGTTTCTGAGAGAAAAAATATTTTTGAAAAAAAATTTCATTTTCTTTCCCATACGATAACAGGAGTAAAAATCATCTAATCGTGTTGAAATTCAGTACAGATATAGCTTTTTCATATCTGAAGGCCGAGTTCGTTACCTAAAAGAATCCATCCATTACGTCCAAAGATATTTGAGGTTAAAATTTTTTTTTTTAATTTTTTAGAACAATAATTTCTCATAAAGTATTTAATCAATGAGTTTTAAATTTTAATCACTTATTACATTTGGTATGGGCAATATTGGATTAAATTTACAAATGTTTATCTTCACTTGTTTTCTGGAAAAAAAATATTTTTGAAAATGAGTGCATTATCTTTCGCAGACGATAACAGGAGTAAAGATTAACTAATCGACTTGAAATTTAGTACCGAGATAGCTTTTTCATATCTTCAGGCCAAGTTCGTTACCTAAAAGAATCCATCCATTATGTTCAAAGATATTTGAGGTTAGAATTTTTTTTTAACTTTTTAGAACAATAATTTCTCACAAAGTATTTCATCAATCGGTTTGAAATTTTAATCATTTATTACATTTGGTATGGGCAATATTGGATTAAATTTACAAATGTTTATCTTCACTTGTTTTCTAGAAAAAAAAATATATTTGAAAAGAAGCAAATTTTCTTTCCAAGACGATAACAGGAGTAAAAATCAACTAATCGTCTTGAAATTTAGTACAAAGATAGTTTTTTCATATCTTCAGGCTGAGTTCGTTACCTAAAAGAATCTATCCATTACGTCTAGAGATTTTGAGGTTACAATTTTTTTTTTAACTTTTTAGAACAATAATTTCTCATTAACTATTTAATCAATCAGTTTGAAATTTTAATCACTTATTACATTTGGTATGGGCAATATTGGATTAAATGTACAAATGATTATCTTCACTTGTTTTTTAGAAAAAAAATATTTTGGAAAAAAGCGCATTTTCTTTCCCAGACAATAACAGGAGTAAAATCAATTAATCGTCTTGAAATGTAGTACAGAGATAGCTTTTTCATATCTTCAGGCGGAGTTCGTTACCTAAAAGAATCCATCCATTACGTCCAAAGATATTTGAGGTTAAAATTTTTTTTTTAATTTTTTACAACAATAGTTTCTTATAAAGTATTTAATCATTCAGTTTAAATCTTAATTACGTATTAGGTTTGGTGTGGGTAATATTGTATTAAACTTTCATATGATTTTCTTCATTAGTTTCTGAGAGAAAAAATATTTTTGAAAAAAAATTTCATTTTCTTTCCCAGACGATAACAGGAGTAAAAATCATCTAATGGTCTTGAAATTCAGTACAGATATAGCTTTTTCATATCTGAAGGCCGAGTTCGTTACCTAAAAGAATCCATCCATTACGTCCAAAGATATTTGAGGTTAAAATTTTTTTTTTTAATTTTTTAGAACAATAATTTCTCATAAAGTATTTAATCAATCAGTTTGAAATTTTAATCACTTATTACATTTGGTATGGTCAATATTGGATTAAATTTACAAATTTTTATCTTCACTTGTTTTCTGGAAAAAAAATATTTTTGAAAATGAGTGCATTTTCTTTCCCAGACGATAACAGGAGTAAAAATCACCTAATCGTCTTGAAATTCAGTACAGAGATAACTTTTTCATATCTCCAGGCCGAGTTCGTTACCTAAAAGAATCCATCCATTACGTCCAAAGATATTTGAGGTTAAAATTTTTTTTTTAATTTTTTACAACAATAATTTCTCATAAAGTATTTAATCAATCGGTTAGAAATTTTAATCAATTATTACATTTGGTATGGGCAATATTGGGTTAAATTTAAAAATGTTTATCTTCACTTGTTTCAAGAAAAAAAAATATATTTGAAAAGAAGCAAATTATCTTTCTCAGACGATAGCAGGAGTAAAAATCAAATAATCGTCTTGAAATTTAGTACAGAGACAGCTTTGTCATATCTTCAGGCCAAGTTCGTTACTTAAAAGGATCCATCCATTATGTACAAAGATATTTGAGGCTAAAATTTTTTTTATTATTTTTTAGCACAATAATTTCTCATAAAGTATTTAATCAATCAGTTTGAAATCTTAATTACGTATTAGATTTGGTGTGGGCAATATTGTATTAAACTTTCAAATGATTCTCTTCATTAGTTTCCGAGAAAAAAATATTTTTGAAAAAAAATTTCATTTTCTTTCCCAGACGATAACAGGAGTAAAAATCACCTAATCGTCTTGAAATTCAGTACAGAGATAGCTTTTTCATATCTGCAGGCCGAGTTCGTTACCTAAAAGAATCCATCCATTACGTCCAAAGATATTTGAGGTTAAAATTTTTTTTTTAATTTTTCACAACAATAATTTCTCATAAAGTATTTAATCAATCGGTTAGAAATTTTAATCAATTATTACATTTGGTATGGGCAATATTGGATTAAATTTAAAAATGTTTATCTTCACTTGTTTTCTGAAAAAAAAATATTTTTGAAAATGAGCGCATTTTCTTTCCCAGACGATAACAGAAGTAAAAATCACCTAATCGTCTTGAAATTTAGTACAGATATAGCTTTTCCATATCTGCAGGCCGAGTTCGTTACCTAAAAGAATCCATCCATTACGTCCAGAGATTTTGAGGTTAGAATTTTTTTTTAAACTTTTTAGAACAATAATTTCTCATAAAGTATTTAATCAATCAGTTGGAAATTTTAATCACTTATTACCTTTGGTATGGGCAATATTGGATTAAATTTACAAATGATTATCTTTATTTGTTTTCTGGAAAAAAAATATTTTTGAAAATGAGTGCATTTTCTTTCCCAGGCGATAACAGGAGTAAAGATTAACTAATCGACTTGAAATTTAGTACCGAGATAGCTTTTTCATATCTTCAGGCCAAGTTCGTTACCTAAAAGAGTCCATCCATTATGTTCAAAGATATTTGAGGTTAGAATTTTCTTTTAACTTTTTAGAACAATAATTTCTCACAAAGTATTTAATCAATCAGTTTTAAATTTTAATTCCTTATTACATTTGCTATGGGCAATATTGGATAAATTTACAAATGTTTATCTTCACTTGTTTCTAGAAAAAAAAATATATTTGAAAAGAAGCAAATTATCTTTCCCAGACGATAACAGGAGTAAAAATCAAATAATCGTCTTGAAATTTAGTACAGAGACAGCTTTTTCATATCTTCAGGCCAAGTTCGTTACTTAAAAGGATCCATCCATTATGTACAAAGATATTTGAGGCTAAAATTTTTTTTATTATTTTTTAGCACAATAATTTCTCATAAAGTATTTAATCAATCAGTTTGAAATCTTAGTTACGTATTAGATTTGGTGTGGGCAATATTGTATTAAACTTTCAAATGATTCTCTCCATTAGTTGCCGAGGAAAAAATATTTTTGAAAAAAAATTTCATTTTCTTTCCCAGACGATAACAGGAGTAAAAATCATCTAATCGTCTTGAAATTCAGTACAGATATAGCTTTTTCATATCTGCAGGCCGAGTTCGTTACCTAAAAGAATCCATCCATTACGTCCAGAGATTTTGAGGTTAGAATTTTTTTTTTTAACTTTTTAGAACAATAATTTCTCATAAAGTATTTAATCAATCAGTTTGAAATTTTAATCACTTATTACATTTGGTATGGGCAATATTGGATTAAATTTACAAATGTTTATCTTCACCTGTTTTCTGGAAAAAAATATTTTTGAAAATGAGCGCATTTTCTTTCCCAGACGATAATAGGAGTAAAAATCAACTAATCGTCTTGAAATTTAGTACAGTGACAGCTTCTTCATATCTTCAGGCCAAGTTCGTTACTTAAAAGGATCCATCCATTACGTCTAGAGATTTTGAGGTTACAATTTTTTTTTAACTTTTTAGAACAATAATTTCTCATTAAGTATTTAATCAATCAGTTTGAAATTTTAATCACTTATTACATTTGGTATGGGCAATATTGGATTAAATTTACAAATGTTTATCTTCACTTATTTTCTAGAAAAAAACATATATTTGAAAAGAAGCAAATTTTCTTTCCAAGACGATAACAGGAGTAAAAATCAACTAATCGTCTTGAAATTTAGTACAAAGATAGTTTTTTCATATCTTCAGGCCGAGTTCGTTACCTAAAAGAATCTATCCATTACGTCTAGAGATTTTGAGGTTACAATTTTTTTTAAACTTTTTAGAACAATAATTTCTCATTAAGTATTTAATCAATCAGTTTGAAATTTTAATCACTTATTACATTTGGTATGGTCAATATTGGATTAAATTTACAAATTTTTATCTTCACTTGTTTTCTGGAAAAAAAATATTTTTGAAAATGAGTGCATTTTCTTTCCCAGACGATAACAGGAGTAAAAATCACCTAATCGTCTTGAAATTCAGTACAGAGATAGCTTTTTCATATCTTCAGGCCAAGTTCGTTACTTAAAAGGATCCATCCATTATGTACAAAGATATTTGAGGCTAAAATTTTTTTTATTATTTTTTAGCACAATAATTTCTCATAAAGTATTTAATCAATCAGTTTGAAATCTTAATTACGTATTAGATTTGGTGTGGGCAATATTGTATTAAACTTTCAAATGATTCTCTTCATTAGTTTCCGAGAAAAAAATATTTTTGAAAAAAAATTTCATTTTCTTTCCCAGACGATAACAGGAGTAAAAATCACCTAATCGTCTTGAAATTCAGTACAGAGATAGCTTTTTCATATCTGCAGGCCGAGTTCGTTACCTAAAAGAATCCATCCATTACGTCCAAAGATATTTGAGGTTAAAATTTTTTTTTTAATTTTTCACAACAATAATTTCTCATAAAGTATTTAATCAATCGGTTAGAAATTTTAATCAATTATTACATTTGGTATGGGCAATATTGGATTAAATTTAAAAATGTTTATCTTCACTTGTTTTCTGAAAAAAAAATATTTTTGAAAATGAGCGCATTTTCTTTCCCAGACGATAACAGAAGTAAAAATCACCTAATCGTCTTAAAATTTAGTACAGATATAGCTTTTCCATATCTGCAGGCCGAGTTCGTTACCTAAAAGAATCCATCCATTACGTCCAGAGATTTTGAGGTTAGAATTTTTTTTTTAACTTTTTAGAACAATAATTTCTCATAAAGTATTTAATCAATCAGTTGGAAATTTTAATCACTTATTACCTTTGGTATGGGCAATATTGGATTAAATTTACAAATGTTTATCTTCACTTGTTTTCTGGAAAAAAAATATTTTTGAAAATGAGTGCATTTTCTTTCCCAGGCGATAACACGAGTAAAGATTAACTATTCGACTTGAAATTTAGTACCGAGATAGCTTTTTCATATCTTCAGGCCAAGTTCGTTACCTAAAAGAATCCATCCATTATGTTCAAAGATATTTGAGGTTAGAATTTTTTTTTAACTTTTTAGAACAATAATTTCTCACAAAGTATTTCATCAATCGGTTTGAAATTTTAATCATTTATTACATTTGGTATGGGCAATTTTGGATTAAATTTACAAATGATTATCTTTATTTGTTTTCTGGAAAAAAAATATTTTTGAAAATGAGTGCATTTTCTTTCCCAGGCGATAACAGGAGTAAAGATTAACTAATCGACTTGAAATTTAGTACCGAGATAGCTTTTTCATATCTTCAGGCCAAGTTCGTTACCTAAAAGAGTCCATCCATTATGTTCAAAGATATTTGAGGTTAGAATTTTCTTTTAACTTTTTAGAACAATAATTTCTCACAAAGTATTTAATCAATCAGTTTTAAATTTTAATTCCTTATTACATTTGCTATGGGCAATATTGGATAAATTTACAAATGTTTATCTTCACTTGTTTCTAGAAAAAAAAATATATTTGAAAAGAAGCAAATTATCTTTCCCAGACGATAACAGGAGTAAAAATCAAATAATCGTCTTGAAATTTAGTACAGAGACAGCTTTTTCATATCTTCAGGCCAAGTTCGTTACTTAAAAGGATCCATCCATTATGTACAAAGATATTTGAGGCTAAAATTTTTTTTATTATTTTTTAGCACAATAATTTCTCATAAAGTATTTAATCAATCAGTTTGAAATCTTAGTTACGTATTAGATTTGGTGTGGGCAATATTGTATTAAACTTTCAAATGATTCTCTCCATTAGTTCCCGAGAAAAAAATATTTTTGAAAAAAAATTTCATTTTCTTTCCCAGACGATAACAGGAGTAAAAATCATCTAATCGTCTTGAAATTCAGTACAGATATAGCTTTTTCATATCTGCAGGCCGAGTTCGTTACCTAAAAGAATCCATCCATTACGTCCAGAGATTTTGAGGTTAGAATTTTTTTTTTTAACTTTTTAGAACAATAATTTCTCATAAAGTATTTAATCAATCAGTTTGAAATTTTAATCACTTATTACATTTGGTATGGGCAATATTGGATTAAATTTACAAATGTTTATCTTCACCTGTTTTCTGGAAAAAAATATTTTTGAAAATGAGCGCATTTTCTTTCCCAGACGATAATAGGAGTAAAAATCATCTAATCGTCTTGAAATTTAGTACAGTGACAGCTTCTTCATATCTTCAGGCCAAGTTCGTTACTTAAAAGGATCCATCCATTACGTCTAGAGATTTTGAGGTTACAATTTTTTTTTAACTTTTTAGAACAATAATTTCTCATTAAGTATTTAATCAATCAGTTTGAAATTTTAATCACTTATTACATTTGGTATGGGCAATATTGGATTAAATTTACAAATGTTTATCTTCACTTATTTTCTAGAAAAAAACATATATTTGAAAAGAAGCAAATTTTCTTTCCAAGACGATAACAGGAGTAAAAATCAACTAATCGTCTTGAAATTTAGTACAAAGATAGTTTTTTCATATCTTCAGGCCGAGTTCGTTACCTAAAAGAATCTATCCATTACGTCTAGAGATTTTGAGGTTACAATTTTTTTTAAACTTTTTAGAACAATAATTTCTCATTAAGTATTTAATCAATCAGTTTGAAATTTTAATCACTTATTACATTTGGTATGGGCAATATTGGATTAAATGTACAAATGATTATCTTCACTTGTTTTTTAGAAAAAAAATATTTTGGAAAAAAGCGCATTTTCTTTCCCGGACAATAACAGGAGTAAAATCAATTAATCGTCTTGAAATTCAGTACAGAGATAGCTTTTTCATATCTTCAGGCGGAGTTCGTTACCTAAAAGAATCCATCCATTACGTCCAAAGAAATTTGAGGTTAAAATTTTTTTTTTAATTTTTTACAACTATAGTTTCTTATAAAGTATTTAATCATTCAGTTTAAATCTTAATTACGTATTAGGTTTGGTGTGGGCAATATTGTATTAAATTTTCATATGATTCTCTTCATTAGTTTCTGAGAGAAAAAATATTTTTGAAAAAAAATTTCATTTTCTTTCCCATACGATAACAGGAGTAAAAATCATCTAATCGTCTTGAAATTCAGTACAGATATAGCTTTTTCATATCTGAAGGCCGAGTTCGTTACCTAAAAGAATCCATCCATTACGTCCAAAGATATTTGAGGTTAAAATTTTTTTTTTTAATTTTTTAGAACAATAATTTCTCATAAAGTATTTAATCAATGAGTTTTAAATTTTAATCACTTATTACATTTGGTATGGGCAATATTGGATTAAATTTACAAATGTTTATCTTCACTTGTTTTCTGGAAAAAAATATTTTTGAAAATGAGTGCATTTTCTTTCCCAGACGATAACAGGAGTAAAGATTAACTAATCGACTTGAAATTTAGTACCGAGATAGCTTTTTCATATCTTCAGGCCAAGTTCGTTACCTAAAAGAATCCATCCATTATGTTCAAAGATATTTGAGGTTAGAATTGTCTTTTAACTTTTTAGAACAATAATTTCTTACAAAGTATTTAATCAATCAGTTTTAAATTTTAATTCCTTATTACATTTGGTATGGGCAATATTGGATTAAATTTACAAATGTTTATCTTCACTTGTTTCAAGAAAAAAAAATATATTTGTAAAGAAGCAAATTATCTTTCTCAGACGATAGCAGGAGTAAAAATCAAATAATCGTCTTGAAATTTAGTACAGAGACAGCTTTTTCATATCTTCAGGCCAAGTTCGTTACTTAAAAGGATCCATCCATTATGTACAAAGATATTTGAAGATAAAATTTTTTTTATTATTTTTTAGCACAATAATTTCTCATAAAGTATTTAATCAATCAGTTTGAAATCTTAATTACGTATTAGATTTGGTGTGGGCAATATTGTATTAAACTTTCAAATGATTCTCTTCATTAGTTTCCGAGAAAAAAAATATTTTTGAAAAAAAATTTCATTTTCTTTCCCAGACGATAACAGGAGTAAAAATCACCTAATCGTCTTGAAATTCAGTACAGATATAGCTTCTTCATATCTGCAGGCCGAGTTCGTTACCTAAAAGAATCCATCCATTACGTCCAGAGATTTTGAGGTTAGAATTCTTTTTTTTTAACTTTTTAGAACAATAATTTCTCATAAAGTATTTAATCTATCAGATTGAAATTTTAATCACTTATTACCTTTGGTATGGGCAATATTGGATTAAATTTACAAATGTTTATCTTCACCTGTTTTCTGGAAAAAAAATATTTTTGAAAATGAGCGCATTTTCTTTCCCAGACGATAATAGGAGTAAAAATCAACTAATCGTCTTGAAATTTAGTACAGTGACAGCTTCTTCATATCTTCAGGCCATGTTCGTTACTTAAAAGGATCCATCCATTATGTCCAAAGATATTTGAGGCTAAAATTTTTTTTTTATTTTCTAGAACCATAATTTCTCATAAAGTATTTAATCAATCAGTTTGAAATTTTAATTCCTTATAACATTTGGTATCGGCAATATTGGATTAAATTTACAAATGTTTATCTTCACTTGTTTTCTAGAAAAAGAAATATATTTGAAAAGAAGCAAATTTTCTTTCCCAGACGATAACAGGAGTAAAAATCAACTAATCGTCTTGAAATTTAGTACAAAGATAGTTTTTTCATATCTTTAGGCCGAGTTCGTTACCTAAAAGAATCCATCCATTACATCTAGAGATTTTGAGGTTACAATTTTTTTTTTAACTTTTTAGAACAATAATTTCTCATTAAGTATTTAATCAATCAGTTTGAAATTTTAATCACTTATTACATTTGGTATGGGCAATATTGGATTAAATTTACAAATGTTTATCTTCACTTATTTTCTAGAAAAAAACATATATTTGAAAAGAAGCAAATTTTCTTTCCAAGACGATAACAGGAGTAAAAATCAACTAATCGTCTTGAAATTTAGTACAAAGATAGTTTTTTCATATCTTCAGGCCGAGTTCGTTACCTAAAAGAATCTATCCATTACGTCTAGAGATTTTGAGGTTACAATTTTTTTTAAACTTTTTAGAACAATAATTTCTCATTAAGTATTTAATCAATCAGTTTGAAATTTTAATCACTAATTACATTTGGTATGGGCAATATTGGATTAAATGTACAAATGATTATCTTCACTTGTTTTTTAGAAAAAAAATATTTTGGAAAAAAGCGCATTTTCTTTCCCGGACAATAACAGGAGTAAAATCAATTAATCGTCTTGAAATTCAGTACAGAGATAGCTTTTTCATATCTTCAGGCGGAGTTCGTTACCTAAAAGAATCCATCCATTACGTCCAAAGAAATTTGAGGTTAAAATTTTTTTTTTAATTTTTTACAACTATAGTTTCTTATAAAGTATTTAATCATTCAGTTTAAATCTTAATTACGTATTAGGTTTGGTGTGGGCAATATTGTATTAAATTTTCATATGATTCTCTTCATTAGTTTCTGAGAGAAAAAATATTTTTGAAAAAAAATTTCATTTTCTTTCCCATACGATAACAGGAGTAAAAATCATCTAATCGTCTTGAAATTCAGTACAGATATAGCTTTTTCATATCTGAAGGCCGAGTTCGTTACCTAAAAGAATCCATCCATTACGTCCAAAGATATTTGAGGTTAAAATTTTTTTTTTTAATTTTTTAGAACAATAATTTCTCATAAAGTATTTAATCAATGAGTTTTAAATTTTAATCACTTATTACATTTGGTATGGGCAATATTGGATTAAATTTACAAATGTTTATCTTCACTTGTTTTCTGGAAAAAAAATATTTTTGAAAATGAGTGCATTTTCTTTCCCAGACGATAACAGGAGTAAAGATTAACTAATCGACTTGAAATTTAGTACCGAGATAGCTTTTTCATATCTTCAGGCCAAGTTCGTTACCTAAAAGAATCCATCCATTATGTTCAAAGATATTTGAGGTTAGAATTGTCTTTTAACTTTTTAGAACAATAATTTCTTACAAAGTATTTAATCAATCAGTTTTAAATTTTAATTCCTTATTACATTTGGTATGGGCAATATTGGATTAAATTTACAAATGTTTATCTTCACTTGTTTCAAGAAAAAAAAATATATTTGTAAAGAAGCAAATTATCTTTCTCAGACGATAGCAGGAGTAAAAATCAAATAATCGTCTTGAAATTTAGTACAGAGACAGCTTTTTCATATCTTCAGGCCAAGTTCGTTACTTAAAAGGATCCATCCATTATGTACAAAGATATTTGAGGATAAAATTTTTTTTATTATTTTTTAGCACAATAATTTCTCATAAAGTATTTAATCAATCAGTTTGAAATCTTAATTACGTATTAGATTTGGTGTGGGCAATATTGTATTAAACTTTCAAATGATTCTCTTCATTAGTTTCCGAGAGAAAAAATATTTTTGAAAAAAAATTTCATTTTCTTTCCCAGACGATAACAGGAGTAAAAATCACCTAATCGTCTTGAAATTCAGTACAGATATAGCTTCTTCATATCTGCAGGCCGAGTTCGTTACCTAAAAGAATCCATCCATTACGTCCAGAGATTTTGAGGTTAGAATTCTTTTTTTTTAACTTTTTAGAACAATAATTTCTCATAAAGTATTTAATCTATCAGATTGAAATTTTAATCACTTATTACCTTTGGTATGGGCAATATTGGATTAAATTTACAAATGTTTATCTTCACCTGTTTTCTGGAAAAAAAATATTTTTGAAAATGAGCGCATTTTCTTTCCCAGACGATAATAGGAGTAAAAATCAACTAATCGTCTTGAAATTTAGTACAGTGACAGCTTCTTCATATCTTCAGGCCATGTTCGTTACTTAAAAGGATCCATCCATTATGTCCAAAGATATTTGAGGCTAAAATTTTTTTTTTATTTTCTAGAACCATAATTTCTCATAAAGTATTTAATCAATCAGTTTGAAATTTTAATTCCTTATAACATTTGGTATCGGCAATATTGGATTAAATTTACAAATGTTTATCTTCACTTGTTTTCTAGAAAAAGAAATATATTTGAAAAGAAGCAAATTTTCTTTCCCAGACGATAACAGGAGTAAAAATCAACTAATCGTCTTGAAATTTAGTACAAAGATAGTTTTTTCATATCTTTAGGCCGAGTTCGTTACCTAAAAGAATCCATCCATTACATCTAGAGATTTTGAGGTTACAATTTTTTTTTTAACTTTTTAGAACAATAATTTCTCATTAAGTATTTAATCAATCAGTTTGAAATTTTAATCACTTATTACATTTGGTATGGGCAATATTGGATTAAATGTACAAATGATTATCTTCACTTGTTTTTTAGAAAAAAAATATTTGGAAAAAAGCGCATTTTCTTTCCCAGACAATAATAGGAGTAAAAATCAATTGATCGTCTTGAAATGTAGTACAGAGATAGCTTTTTCATATCTACAGGCGGAGTTCGTTACCTAAAAGAATCCATCAATTACGTCCAAAGATATTTGAGGTTAAAATTTTTTTTTTAATTTTTTACTACAATAATTTCTTATAAAGTATTTAATCATTCAGTTTGAAATCTTAATTACGTATTAGATTTGGTGTGGGCAATATTATATTAAACATTCAAATGATTCTCTTCATTAGTTTCCGAGCGAAAAAATATTTTTGAAAAAAAATTTCATTTTCTTTCCCAGACGATAACAGGAGTAAAAATCACCTAATCGTCTTGAAATTCAGTACAGATATAGCTTTTTCATATCTGCAGGCCGAGTTCGTTACCTAAAAGAATCCATCCATTACGTCCAGAGATTTTGAGGTTAGAATTTTTTTTTTTAACTTTTTAGAACAATAATTTCTCATAAAGTATTTAATCAATCAGATTGAAATTTTAACCACTTATTACATTTGGTATGGGCAATTTTGGATTAAATTTACAAATGTTTATCTTCACTTGTTTTCTAGAAAAAAAAATATATTTGAAAAGAAGCAAATTTTCTTTCCCAGACGATAACAGGATTAAAAACCAACTAATCGTCTTGAAATTTAGTACAGTGACAGCTTCTTCATATCTTCAGGCCAAGTTCGTTACTTAAAATGATCCATCCATTATGTCCAAAGATATTTGAGGCTAAAATTTTTTTTTTGTGTTTTAGAACCATAATTTCTCATAAAGTATTTAATCAATCAGTTTGAAATTTTAATTCCTTATTACATTTGGTATGGGCAATATTGGATTAAATTTACAAATGTTTATCTTCACTTGTTTTCTAGAAAAAAAAAATATATTTGAAAAGAAGCAAATTTTCTTTCCCAGACGATAACAGGAGTAAAAATCAACTAATCGTCTTGAAATTTAGTACAGAGGTAGCTTTTTTATATCTTCAGGCCAAGTTCGTTACTTAAAGGGATCCATCCATTATGTCCAAAGATATTTGAGGCTAAAATTTTTTTTTTATTTTTTAGTACAATAATTTCTCATAAAGTATTTAATCAATGAGTTTGAAATCTTAATTACGTATTAGATTTGGTGTGGGCAATATTGTATTAAACTTTCAAATGATTCTCTTCATTAGTTTCCGAGAGAAAAAATATTTTTGAAAAAAAATTTCATTTTCTTTCCCAGACGATAACAGGAGTAAAAATCACCTAATCGTCTTGGAATTTAGTACAAAGATAGTTTTTTCATATTTTCAGGCCGAGTTCGTTACCTAAAAGAATCCATCCATTACGTCCAGAGATTTTGAGGTTAGAATTTTTTTTTTAACTTTTTGGAACAATAATTTCTCATAAAGTATTTAATCAATCAGTTTGAAATTTTAATCAGTTATTACATTTGGTATGGGCAATATTGGATTAAATTTACAAATGTTTATCTTTATTTGTTTTCTAGAAAAAAAATATATTTGAAAAGAAGCGCATTATCTTTCTCAGACGATAACAGGAGTAAAAATCAACCAATCGTCTTGAAATTTAGTACAGAGATAGCTTTTTCATATCTTCAGGCCGAGGTCGTTCTCTAAAAAAATCCATCCATTACGTCCAAAGATATTTGAGGTTAAAATTTTGTTTAAAATTTTTTAGAACAATAATTTCTTACAAAGTATTTAATCAATCAGTTTGAAATTTTTATTACTTATCAGATTTGGTGTGGGCAATAGTTTATTAAATTTTCAAATGATTCTCTTCATTATTTTCCGAGAGAAAATATATTTTTGAAAAAAAAATTCATTTTCTTTCCCAGACGATAACAGGAGTAAAAATCAACTAATCGTCTTGAAATTTATTACAAAGATAGTTTCTTCATATCTTCAGGCCGAGGTCGTTACCTAAAAGAATCCATCCATTACGTCCAGAGATTTTGAGGTTAGAATTTTTTTTTTAACTTTTTAGAACAATAATTTCTCATTAAGTATTTAATCAATCAGTTTGAAATTTTAATCACTTATTACATTTGGTATGGGTAATATTGGATTAAATGTACAAATGATTATTTTCACTTGTTTTTTAGAAAATAAATATTTTGGAAAAAAGCGCATTTTCTTTCCCAGACAATGACAGGAGTAAAAATCAATTAATCATCTTGAAATGTAGTACAGAGATAGCTTTTTCATATCTTCAGGCGGAGTTCGTTACCTACAAGAATCCATCCATTACGTCCAAAGATATTTGAGGTTAAAATTTTTTTTTTAATTTTTTACAACAATAATTTCTCATAAAGTATTTAATCAATCAGTTTGAAATTTTAATCACTTATTACATTTGGTATGGGCAATATTGGATTAAATTTACAAATGTTTATCTTCACTTGTTTTCTGAAAAAAAAATATTATTGAAAATGAGCGCATTTTCTTTCCCAGACGATAACAGGAGTAAAAATCAACTATTCGTCTTGAAATTTAGTACAGAGATAGCTTTTTCATATCTTCAGGCCAAGTTCGTTACTTAAAAGGATCCATCCATTAGTCCAAAGATATTTGAGGCTAAAATTTTTTTTTTTATTTTTTAGAACAATAATTTCTGATAAAGTATTTAATCAATCAGTTTGAAATCTTAATTACGTATTAGATTTGGTGTGGGCAATATTGTATTAAACTTTCAAATGATTCTCTTCATTAGTTTCCGGGAGAAAAAATATTTTTGAAAAAAAATTTCATTTTCTTTCCCAGACGATAACAGGAGTAAAAATCACCTAATCGTCTTGAAATTCAGGACAGATATAGCTTTTTCATATCTGCAGGCCGAGTTCGTTACCTAAAAGGATCCATCCATTACGTCAATCAATTAGTTTGAAATTTTAATTACTTATTACATTTGGTATGGGCAATATTGGATTAAATTTACAAATGATTATCTTCACTTGTTTTTTTAGAAAAAAAAATATTTTCTTCATCCCCTAGCCGTAAGTACGGTCTTCCCGGCTCGATTTCGCGCCGGGAAGAGCGACTTTTGTGGCCGCTTTTTGGTGATCGTTGCGTGGCAACGTTCGCGACAGCGCACGTGTTGTAACCTAAACTATGCTAACCGTCCCAAGTGTGATGACAAGAAAATCATTTCTAAAATCGGAAAGTTGAAAAGATATAGGCGTATTAAATTAATTATATGTTATTATTAATATATTGAACAATATATTTATAACTCTGATAATCAATTATGTTCTTATATTGCATACACGCTGTCAGAAAGCTTCTATACATATATAGACATGATGTTTACATTTTGAGTTTCAAGACATGGTGCAGCTATATACTTATATGTGAAAGTTTTTTGACTCTCATTCTATAATGTATCGCTTATGGGATAGAAAAAGACAAACAGAGGAACCATTGAGAGGTTGTTCTGTAGTTGAAATGAGTATCAATTAAGTATATACATATTTTTGGTCCATCATCTTTTTTAAGCAGCTTTTGCTAGTTTTTTTGATGCCCGCCCCGACCAGCAAAACCTCGGCTTCGCCTCGGTTTGCAAAAGTCGGGCGGGCATCAAAAAAAGCAGAAGTCGAGCCTTATGCTCCGCGATATGTAAAGTGGCGCTGAAGCAGGCCTTTTATACATATGGCCGAGCCGTAGTTAACAACCAACAACGCTATTTTATTAATTAATATCAAAACTATAGGGCGTACTTTCGGCGGGGGATGAAGAAAAATAGTATACGACACTTGGCCAGAATGTTGGATGCCCTCGCCGGCGCGCATCGACGCCCTCGGCTTCGCCTCGGGCGTCAAAATGGCGCCGGCCAGGAAATCCAACTTCCTGGCCTTGTGTCGTAATATACTATTTTGAAGAGAAGCGCATTTTCTTTCCCAGACGATAACAGGAGTAAAAATCAATTAATCGTCTTAAAATTTAGAACAGAGATAGCTTTTTCATATCTTCGAAACCCGTTCGTTACCAAAAAAAAATCCATGTAGTACGGCCAAAGATATTTAAGGTTAAAAATCTTTTTAAAATGTTTTAGAACAACGATTTCTCATAAAGTATTTAAGGGGATGTCGTTGCAAAAGTTGCACCAAATCGCCATCAAGATGCTGGCGCCGCCGTCAGGTGGGACATTCGTGACATTAGTCACTTTAAGCATTGATTGTGGAAAAGATAGGCATTTGCATATAAAATAAATAGGCGAGCGGCGTAGCCATGACAATAATGAATCATTTTCATCAGTCAGACTTTCCCAAAGATGCCTATTTTTTCCTATTTCTTGGAAATACAAAATACTGCCCGAGCCCGAAGCGACGCCATTTCGGCATACGCCGGGAGCGGAGTAGTAACGACATATTTCCGAGAGATGGCACGGAGCGCGCTGATTTGAGCTAGAGCGCTAAAGCAAAAATATTTTTTGAGATACGGTGGTCAATGAAAGCAACTTCATATTATAGATAAACAATAAATAATAAAAAACAACATGTAAATGAATTTATTATTATTTATTGAATATTTTATTGTTTCATTTACCAGCATAAAATTTTATTCTAATACATCTAAATATACTAGCTGAATAGATAAAATAGTAAAAAGTAAGCATAGAGTTGTAGTTAGCAATGAGAACATGCAATAAATAAAAATTATTTTAGAAGTAATTCTTTGAGGTCAAGTGAACTTGACAGAAATCATTTTCAGCAAAGACTCGTGCTTGCCATGGACTTTGTTTTCCAATCATCATGATAGTATCTTTTAGTGATAACCCGATAAGTATCAAATAAAATTATTTGCAAGTGATAAAACAATAAAATAATAAAGAATAAGAATGCTGGTTTAGTGGTAAGAAGCTTTTCAAAGCCATGCATTCAGGTTTTATGAGTTTAATCGAAATCATTTTGAGTCAAAGCTCATGTTTGCTATGCGCTTGATTTTGTTTTTGAACTTCCATCATATGTTATCTTTTAGTGATAACCTAAATTCATAGGTATCATTTATGAAATAATAAAAAGGTATGCAAAATAATAAAGGGTGTAAGCATACAGTTATGTTAGCAAAGGCGGGCATGCAGTATTGGCAAACATTTACATTAATAAATTCATGTATGTATAGAAGAAGGAGCTCGATAATCTAAAGAGACAACATATTTCTATTCTAGAAGCCAATTTTCAATCTTACATGCAATTATGGAAATAATTATCTGTGTAAAATGCTCAGCATCTAGCAATACGTTACTAAATAAAAATCAACTTATAGACAAAATTAGAATCTTACTTAGTCATGCTACTTTTGTTGCGATTACTCTGCAGTACGTTGAGGGGACTTTCAACATCCTGAGAAGAACTAGATGTATAGATTGAATGAAAAAATACTCACGAAATAACTAGCACACACTATTAGAAATCACCTCAACGTTGCTCCATCTTACATAACCTCTAACGAGCAATGTAAACGAGACACTTGTACACAACACAAAAAACGCGAGAAGATGGACAAAATCACGACCATTTACCACGAGAAAAACCAGTGACAATTACAGAAGGATTAATTACAAAAATAATACATCGACGAATGCGGCTAAGTCGACTATATCCTACAATGAGCAGATGCTCCTACTAAAAGTAGCAGACCACAACGCACCTAGATGGTCTGTTATGAACTGCGTTCACACGGACGAGTAGCAGAGTATTTAGGGGCGATTCTACAATAGTAAATTTGGAATTTGAGGAATTAATATTAGGTAGCAAACGTAATTATACGTATTTGATCAATTAAATAATAAACGTGGACATAGGTATTCAATAAGAGATCGATTAAATAATAAATATAATTAATTGTATATCAAACCTGATTGAAACGTATAAAACGATCAAAACGTAATTAAACGATTAATTGAATGATAAACGTAATCAAACGTATTACCATAAAATAAAACCCAATAAAGATTTTATTATTAAAATCTTTATCTTTAATCACATAAATTATTTCAACCGTTTCGTAAATAAATAATAATAAATGATAATCAAGAATTTATGATAACCCGATAATAAATAATAATTAAGCGATAGATAATTTGATTGACAGTATTGCGATGATTAATAAATCATTTCGTTAATAATAAACTCCGAAATAACAAATAATTAGTAGATTGCGATTCCGGTAGAAATAGGTCAAATAACAATTAATTTAGGCATTAATAATAATAATTAAGATTTAGAGTCTATTAATATTAAGATTAAATAAATTATAACAGGATGAAACTCGCTCAGGGAAACGCTCATTCCTTTTCTAAATATATAATTCCTAGAGTTGTTTACTCCGTATAATTCCTGGAGTTGTTTACTCCGCATTATTCCTGGAAATATTTACTTCATATTTTCCAGGAGTTGTTTGTCTCTCCCCCCCCCCCCCCCTCTTCCTGTTTCCCTCCTATTTTTAGAGTCATCAAGGTCAACAGAGGGAGCCATATAAATCCAGTTATAACTGACCTAGCTACCCCCACTCTCGAGGACGATCCAGATTAAACTAGAATTATCCAGCGAGGCCACTCCCACTCTAAAGGACAAAACCGGATTAAACTAGAATTCTCTAGCGAAGCCACTCCCACTTGAGGAAGGGAAATAGTTCTGATTGGTTCCACTCCCACCACCAACCTGGAGTTCCATCTGCAATCTAGAATATAAATAGGGCCCCCTCACCGGCCTCCAGTAGTCACTCCGAGGTCTCTGTGCAAGTGCCTCAGAGCATAATATTCAAGGTCATTTTGAATTATATCGAGTCACGTTTAAAAGTCTTTATATTTTGATAAAGTTCCATAAAGTTTTTCTCGTGGTATTTATTAATTGAATAAAACTCCAAAGTTAAAGTTTATCTCTTCAAGTTCGAGTTTTCATTTCAAAGTTCCCGCAATTCCGTGCGCTTCAGCGCTTAATCGGACAACGAGCCCACAATTTAATTGGTCAACGAGGCGACCATTGCAGAAGTGACTTTCTACTCGCAGACCCCGACTTGGGCCATAACATTTTGGTGACAGCGGTGGGATTGTTCGAAGAATTGCAGGGAAAAGGATCCAAGGAGAAGAGGAAGAGTCAAGTATTGTGTTCTGTCCAGGGTTTTTGACCTGTGGTTTCCCCCGGAACACGGGCGAATGCCGGAACATTTGATTGGTAATTTGGGTCCACGGCAGTAATAGGAAAGAGAAAATCCCCAACCAATCAAGGATCAAGGACTTCATGAACGACAACATCGTAAGTGACCAGAACTCCACCGAATTCAAGAGAAAGCACCCCTGATTCAGGATACGAGAGTGGGACGGATAATACAACACCAAGGGCAAATCGAGGACGGCGATCCTCCTCTAGAGCGCATCATTATCAGCTTCGTTTCCGACGCCACCTTCGATCAAGTCATTGCTTGTCTACACCACGGAATTGCAAGCATTTCCAGCAGCACTAAGTCAACACCTTCCCCGAATCACCGATATCATCTGCAGCATCAGCACCAGCCGAGGGTCATTGGAGTCGGCTAATCATCAAGCGATAGCTGAAAGCTAAGTACCTGAGCGAGCGAGCGCTTAAAAATGGCAGAAAATAATGTACAGGCTTCCGGTACTTGGGCCGTTACCGAGTACCTACCGACGCGAAATTCCGATAAAGACGTTAACAAATCTACCGAGACGTTCTCAAATTCTTCTGAAGTACTTGCATTCGCTGAAATTAATAATAAAAATAATGCTAATTCGATTGACGGTAGTGTACACGATAAACCTTTCATTTGTCCGAAGTTGAGCAATTCGCAGAGTTTTTCGGTTCCTAGCACGGGATTACAGGTGCCTCTTAGACGCGATAGTATAGATTTAAATTCATTATTAGAATGTACGGGAATGAAAAAACGGTATAGGAAATCGTCTGATATAGCACGGATTCTAAAGGAGTTTACAGTCGAAATATCTCGGTAAATCAATTTATAAGAGATGTTAAAAATGTCTAGAGGTTTGTGGATCCTATGGATAAAGATTTCTTTGTAGAGCTAGTAAAATCTAAAGTAGTTGGGGATGCACAGGCCTATCTTCAATATAAGACTTTTGCGAGGTTGGATCAGCTTTTAGCCGAAATAAAGAGAGCCATTGCACCTACCGAGAATTTACCACAGATTCAAGCCGATTTAGCCCGAATAAACCAAAAACGGGGAGAAAGTGTTTTAGGCTTGGCTGGGTACTATCGTCGCTTTATTCCAAATTTCGCGAAGATTGCAAAACCTTTAAATGTTCTGTTAAAAAAAAAAAAAAAAAAATACCTTTCGTTTGGGAAACTAATCAGGAAGCTGCATTTATTGAATTAAAATCTCTGCTATGTTCACAACCTTTGTTGCAATTTCCAAATTTTAACGAACCTTTTATTCTAACTACGAATGCATCGGATTATGCAATAGGAGCGGTTCTTAGTCAAGGGCCTACAGGTAAAGATTTACCCATCGCCTATTATTCCTCAACCACGTTAGACGCTAAGACGAGATATACCACGACAGAAAAGCAGATTTTAGCTGTAGTTAGAGCAGTAACTCATTTCAGGCCTTATCTGTATGGTAGAAAGTTTACCTAGGTTACGGATCATAGATCGCTGATATGGCTGAACAGCTTCAAGGATCCGATGGCACGAGTGGGCAGGTGGAGAAGTAAATTACAAGAATATGAATACGAAATGGTATATGCCTGGAAAAATAAATACGAATGCTGACGCCCTGTCTCGTGATCCGATCCTTCAGACTGAAAGAAGCATCGAAAATTTATTCCTTATTTCCAACCATTCCTTCATCCCAGAATCTCTGGAGGTAGAAGTCCGTAAGGACGAAGAAAGTCCAGCAGATTCTGATTCATTCCTTACTCCTAAAATCCCAGAATCTCTGGTGGTAGAAGTCCGTAAGGACGAGGAAAGTCCAGCAGATTCTGATTTATTCCTTATTCCTAAACACTCCACACCCTCTTCCTTCCTCCCAGAATCTCTGGAGGTAGAAGTCCGAAAGGACGAGGAAAGTCCAGCAGATTCTGATTCATTCCTTATTCCTAAAATCACAGAATCTCTGGAGGTAGAAGTCCGTAAGGACGAGGAAAGTCCAGCAGATTCTGATTCATTCCTTACTCCTAAAATCCCAGAATCTCTGGTGGTAGAAGTCCGTAAGGACGAGGAAAGTGCAGCAGATTCTGATTTATTCCTTATTCCTAAACACTCCACACCCTCTTCCTTCCTCCCAAAATCTCTGGAGGTAGAAGTCCGAAAGGACGAGGAAAGTCCAGCAGATTCTGATTCATTCCTTATTCCTAAAATCACAGAATCTCTGGAGGTAGATGTCCGTAAGGACGAGGAAAGTCCAGCAGATTCTGATTCATTCCTTATTCCTAAAATCCCAGAGTCTCTGGAGGTAGAAGTCCGTAAGGACGAGGAAAGTCCAGCAGATTCTGATTTATTCCTTATTCCTAAACACTCCACACCCTCTTCCTACCTCCCAGAATCTCTGGAGGTGGAAGTCCATAAGGACGAGGAAAGTCCGGCAGATTCTGATTCATTCTCTACTCTTAGATGCTCCTCACTTTCTTCCTTCCTCCCAGAATCTCTGGAGGTAGAAGTCCGTAAGGACGAGGAAAGTCCAAAAGATTCTGAATCCCTTCCTTGTGAATCGGTGAGAACGAATGATGACTTGATAAATACGAGGGCCGGTAGCTCCAGCATGGATTTGTTGGATGCCGCGACAGGTGTCAATACGAGGGCCGGTCGCTCCAGCATGGATTTGTTGCATGCCGCGACAGGTGTCAATACGTGGCCCGGTGGCTCCAGCATGGATTTGTTGGGTGCCACGGCAGGTGTCAGTAGGGCCGATGGTCCCGGCATGGATTTGTTGGGGCCGCGACAGGCGTCATGTGGGCCGGTGGTCCCAGCATGGATTTGTTGGATGCCGCGACAGGCTGTCTAGCTATTATTTTGAATGAGACTGATGGTGCTAGTATGCATGAGGTTATCTTAATTCTAAAGAAATGACGAATGAATCCTTCCTCGACATATTCCTTGCCAGTGAGCGATCATGATCCTTTTACTTCTGATACTCGTATAAATAATCAAATAATCATAACTCCTCTCCTGTCGTTGGTGTAAGCTTGACCTTCATAATCAGATACGTCACATATTCCGGAGATCAATAATTAATGAGACAAGACAATATTGCCCATTTGTAGATTCTGAATTAATCACTCCTGTATGCCAACAATTAATCGACTTAGGTATGATAGACATAGACGGATTACGAGAACAACATATTGGAATAGGCGCGATTGTCAGAATGGAACTCGATACTAAAAGGAAAATTATTATGTATTCACTTTTGTTAAAGGAGGAGCCGCTGACTTACCCGCGATAGCTACGGTTGTTGGATGTCTTACCTTTTTACAAACTAAATAATTAAATATATCGGAAATTTAAAAACTAAAATTGGCATCGGAAAAGTCAACATTCCAAACGAATTTTCACCTTTAATAAAATCCGGATGTATTAAAATTAGCATAAAATGAATAAAAATAATAAATTCGTAACTTCATTCTTAAAATCAAATCTTCATATGGCCATAATAAAATCCTTAAATATTTAATTATCATGACAAAATTTCAATCCAAACTAAATACTAAATTTCACCTTTAATTATTAAACTGTCTGACAAGATGAATTTCAGAAATAACTTTGAAAAATAACTTCACCCTTAAAAACAAAATTTATGTCCCCTTTTTAACAAAATAAAGTAAATAATTATAAAGTCTTCACCCTTAAAAGCAATCTTTTTGGATCTGCAAAAGTTCAAAATTTCAATTAGTAAAAGCCCAAACCATGGGTTCGTGTTTTAAAAGAAGGGGAGAACTGTTATGAACTGCGTTCACACGGACGAGTAGCAGAGTATTTAGGGGCGATTCTACAATAGTAAATTTGGAATTTGAGGAATTAATATTAGATAGCAAACGTAATTATACGTATTTGATCAATTAAATAATAAACGTGGACATAGTTATTCAATAAGAGATCGATTAAATAATAAATATAATTAATTGGATAACTAACCTGATTGAAACGTATAAAACGATCAAAACGTAATTAAAAGATTAATTGAATTATAAACATAATCAAACGTATTCCCATAAAATAAAACCCAATAAAGATTTTATTATTAAAATCTTTATCTTTAATCACATAAATTATTTCAACCGTTTCGTAAATAAGTAATAATAAATAAATAATTAAGCGATAGATAATTTGATTGACAGTATTGCGATGATTAATAAACCATTTCATTAATAATAAACTCCGAAAAAACAAATAATTAGTAGATTGCGATTCCGGTAGAAATAGGTCAAATAACAATGAATTTAGGCATTAATATTAATAATTAAGATTTAGAGTCTATTAATATTAAGATTAAATAAATTATAACAGGACTATTATAACAATTAAACTCGCTCAGGGAAACGCTCATTCCTTTTCTAAATATATAATTCCTAGAGTTGTTTACTCCGTATAATTCCTGGAGGTGTTTACTCCGCATTATTCCTGGAAATATTTAATTCATATTTTCCAGGAGTTGTTTGTCTCCCACCCCCCCTCTTCCTGTTTCCCTTCTATTTTTAGAGTCATCAAGGTCAACAGAGGGAGCCAGATAAATCCAGTTATAACTGACCTAGCTACCCCCACTCTCGAGGACAATCCAGATTAAACTAGAATTATCCAGCGAGCCCACTCCCACTCTAAAGGACAAAACCGGATTAAACTAGAATTCTCTAGCGAAGCCACTCCCACTTGAGGAAGGGAAATAGTTCTGATTGGTTCCACTCCCACCACCAACCTGGAGTTCCATCTGCAATCTAGAATATCAATAGGGCCCCCTCACCAGCCTCCAGTAGTCACTCCGAGGTCTCTGTGCAAGTGCCTCAGAGCATAATATTCAAGGTCATTTTGAATTATATCGAGTCACGTTTAAAAGTCTTTATATTTTGATAAAGTTCCAAAGTATTTATTAATTGAATAAAACTCCAAAGTTAAAGTTTATCTCTTCAAGTTCGAGTTTTCATTTCAAAGTTCCCGCAATTCCGTGCGCTTCAGCGCTTAATCGGACAACGAGCCCACAATTTAATTGGTCAACGAGGCGACCATTGCAGAAGTGACTTTCTACTCGCAGACCCCGACTTGGGCCATAACATTTTGGTGACAGCGGTGGGATTGTTCGAAGAATTGCAGGGAAAAGGATCCAAGGAGAAGAGGAAGAGTCAAGTATTGTGTTCTGTCCAGGGTTTTTGACCTGTGGTTTCCCCCGGAACACGGGCGAATGCCGGAACATTTGATTGGTAATTTGGGTCCACGGCAGTAATAGGAAAGAGAAAATCCCCAACCAATCAAGGATCAAGGACTTCATGAACGACAACATCGTAAGTGACCAGAACTCCACCGAATTCAAGAGAAAGCACCCCTGATTCAGGATACGAGAGTGGGACGGATAATACAACACCAAGGGCAAATCGAGGACGGCGATCCTCCTCTAGAGCGCATCATTATCAGCTTCGTTTCCGACGCCACCTTCGATCAAGTCATTGCTTGTCTACACCACGGAATTGCAAGCATTTCCAGCAGCACTAAGTCAACACCTTCCCCGAATCACCGATATCATCTGCAGCATCAGCACCAGCCGAGGGTCATTGGAGTCGGCTAATCATCAAGCGATAGCTGAAAGCTAAGTACCTGAGCGAGCGAGCGCTTAAAAATGGCAGAAAATAATGTACAGGCTTCCGGTACTTGGGCCGTTACCGAGTACCTACCGACGCGAAATTCCGATAAAGACGTTAACAAATCTACCGAGACGTTCTCAAATTCTTCTGAAGTACTTGCATTCGCTGAAATTAATAATAAAAATAATGCTAATTCGATTGACGGTAGTGTACACGATAAACCTTTCATTTGTCCGAAGTTGAGCAATTCGCAGAGTTTTTCGGTTCCTAGCACGGGATTACAGGTGCCTCTTAGACGCGATAGTATAGATTTAAATTCATTATTAGAATGTACGGGAATGAAAAAACGGTATAGGAAATCGTCTGATATAGCACGGATTCTAAAGGAGTTTACAGTCGAAATATCTCGGTAAATCAATTTATAAGAGATGTTAAAAATGTCTAGAGGTTTGTGGATCCTATGGATAAAGATTTCTTTGTAGAGCTAGTAAAATCTAAAGTAGTTGGGGATGCACAGGCCTATCTTCAATATAAGACTTTTGCGAGGTTGGATCAGCTTTTAGCCGAAATAAAGAGAGCCATTGCACCTACCGAGAATTTACCACAGATTCAAGCCGATTTAGCCCGAATAAACCAAAAACGGGGAGAAAGTGTTTTAGGCTTGGCTGGGTACTATCGTCGCTTTATTCCAAATTTCGCGAAGATTGCAAAACCTTTAAATGTTCTGTTAAAAAAAAAAAAAAAAATACCTTTCGTTTGGGAAACTAATCAGGAAGCTGCATTTATTGAATTAAAATCTCTGCTATGTTCACAACCTTTGTTGCAATTTCCAAATTTTAACGAACCTTTTATTCTAACTACGAATGCATCGGATTATGCAATAGGAGCGGTTCTTAGTCAAGGGCCTACAGGTAAAGATTTACCCATCGCCTATTATTCCTCAACCACGTTAGACGCTAAGACGAGATATACCACGACAGAAAAGCAGATTTTAGCTGTAGTTAGAGCAGTAACTCATTTCAGGCCTTATCTGTATGGTAGAAAGTTTACCTAGGTTACGGATCATAGATCGCTGATATGGCTGAACAGTTTCAAGGATCCGATGGCACGAGTGGGCAGGTGGAGAAGTAAATTACAAGAATATGAATACGAAATGGTATATGCCTGGAAAAATAAATACGAATGCTGACGCCCTGTCTCGTGATCCGATCCTTCAGACTGAAAGAAGCATCGAAAATTTATTCCTTATTTCCAACCATTCCTTCATCCCAGAATCTCTGGAGGTAGAAGTCCGTAAGGACGAAGAAAGTCCAGCAGATTCTGATTCATTCCTTACTCCTAAAATCCCAGAATCTCTGGTGGTAGAAGTCCGTAAGGACGAGGAAAGTCCAGCAGATTCTGATTTATTCCTTATTCCTAAACACTCCACACCCTCTTCCTTCCTCCCAGAATCTCTGGAGGTAGAAGTCCGAAAGGACGAGGAAAGTCCAGCAGATTCTGATTCATTCCTTATTCCTAAAATCACAGAATCTCTGGAGGTAGAAGTCCGTAAGGACGAGGAAAGTCCAGCAGATTCTGATTCATTCCTTACTCCTAAAATCCCAGAATCTCTGGTGGTAGAAGTCCGTAAGGACGAGGAAAGTGCAGCAGATTCTGATTTATTCCTTATTCCTAAACACTCCACACCCTCTTCCTTCCTCCCAAAATCTCTGGAGGTAGAAGTCCGAAAGGACGAGGAAAGTCCAGCAGATTCTGATTCATTCCTTATTCCTAAAATCACAGAATCTCTGGAGGTAGATGTCCGTAAGGACGAGGAAAGTCCAGCAGATTCTGATTCATTCCTTATTCCTAAAATCCCAGAGTCTCTGGAGGTAGAAGTCCGTAAGGACGAGGAAAGTCCAGCAGATTCTGATTTATTCCTTATTCCTAAACACTCCACACCCTCTTCCTACCTCCCAGAATCTCTGGAGGTGGAAGTCCATAAGGACGAGGAAAGTCCGGCAGATTCTGATTCATTCTCTACTCTTAGATGCTCCTCACTTTCTTCCTTCCTCCCAGAATCTCTGGAGGTAGAAGTCCGTAAGGACGAGGAAAGTCCAAAAGATTCTGAATCCCTTCCTTGTGAATCGGTGAGAACGAATGATGACTTGATAAATACGAGGGCCGGTAGCTCCAGCATGGATTTGTTGGATGCCGCGACAGGTGTCAATACGAGGGCCGGTCGCTCCAGCATGGATTTGTTGCATGCCGCGACAGGTGTCAATACGTGGCCCGGTGGCTCCAGCATGGATTTGTTGGGTGCCACGGCAGGTGTCAGTAGGGCCGATGGTCCCGGCATGGATTTGTTGGGGCCGCGACAGGCGTCATGTGGGCCGGTGGTCCCAGCATGGATTTGTTGGATGCCGCGACAGGCTGTCTAGCTATTATTTTGAATGAGACTGATGGTGCTAGTATGCATGAGGTTATCTTAATTCTAAAGAAATGACGAATGAATCCTTCCTCGACATATTCCTTGCCAGTGAGCGATCATGATCCTTTTACTTCTGATACTCGTATAAATAATCAAATAATCATAACTCCTCTCCTGTCGTTGGTGTAAGCTTGACCTTCATAATCAGATACGTCACATATTCCGGAGATCAATAATTAATGAGACAAGACAATATTGCCCATTTGTAGATTCTGAATTAATCACTCCTGTATGCCAACAATTAATCGACTTAGGTATGATAGACATAGACGGATTACGAGAACAACATATTGGAATAGGCGCGATTGTCAGAATGGAACTCGATACTAAAAGGAAAATTATTATGTATTCACTTTTGTTAAAGGAGGAGCCGCTGACTTACCCGCGATAGCTACGGTTGTTGGATGTCTTACCTTTTTACAAACTAAATAATTAAATATATCGGAAATTTAAAAACTAAAATTGGCATCGGAAAAGTCAACATTCCAAACGAATTTTCACCTTTAATAAAATCCGGATGTATTAAAATTAGCATAAAATGAATAAAAATAATAAATTCGTAACTTCATTCTTAAAATCAAATCTTCATATGGCCATAATAAAATCCTTAAATATTTAATTATCATGACAAAATTTCAATCCAAACTAAATACTAAATTTCACCTTTAATTATTAAACTGTCTGACAAGATGAATTTCAGAAATAACTTTGAAAAATAACTTCACCCTTAAAAACAAAATTTATGTCCCCTTTTTAACAAAATAAAGTAAATAATTATAAAGTCTTCACCCTTAAAAGCAATCTTTTTGGATCTGCAAAAGTTCAAAATTTCAATTAGTAAAAGCCCAAACCATGGGTTCGTGTTTTAAAAGAAGGGGAGAACTGTTATGAACTGCGTTCACACGGACGAGTAGCAGAGTATTTAGGGGCGATTCTACAATAGTAAATTTGGAATTTGAGGAATTAATATTAGATAGCAAACGTAATTATACGTATTTGATCAATTAAATAATAAACGTGGACATAGTTATTCAATAAGAGATCGATTAAATAATAAATATAATTAATTGGATAACTAACCTGATTGAAACGTATAAAACGATCAAAACGTAATTAAAAGATTAATTGAATTATAAACATAATCAAACGTATTCCCATAAAATAAAACCCAATAAAGATTTTATTATTAAAATCTTTATCTTTAATCACATAAATTATTTCAACCGTTTCGTAAATAAGTAATAATAAATAAATAATTAAGCGATAGATAATTTGATTGACAGTATTGCGATGATTAATAAACCATTTCATTAATAATAAACTCCGAAAAAACAAATAATTAGTAGATTGCGATTCCGGTAGAAATAGGTCAAATAACAATGAATTTAGGCATTAATATTAATAATTAAGATTTAGAGTCTATTAATATTAAGATTAAATAAATTATAACAGGACTATTATAACAATTAAACTCGCTCAGGGAAACGCTCATTCCTTTTCTAAATATATAATTCCTAGAGTTGTTTACTCCGTATAATTCCTGGAGGTGTTTACTCCGCATTATTCCTGGAAATATTTAATTCATATTTTCCAGGAGTTGTTTGTCTCCCACCCCCCCTCTTCCTGTTTCCCTTCTATTTTTAGAGTCATCAAGGTCAACAGAGGGAGCCAGATAAATCCAGTTATAACTGACCTAGCTACCCCCACTCTCGAGGACAATCCAGATTAAACTAGAATTATCCAGCGAGCCCACTCCCACTCTAAAGGACAAAACCGGATTAAACTAGAATTCTCTAGCGAAGCCACTCCCACTTGAGGAAGGGAAATAGTTCTGATTGGTTCCACTCCCACCACCAACCTGGAGTTCCATCTGCAATCTAGAATATCAATAGGGCCCCCTCACCAGCCTCCAGTAGTCACTCCGAGGTCTCTGTGCAAGTGCCTCAGAGCATAATATTCAAGGTCATTTTGAATTATATCGAGTCACGTTTAAAAGTCTTTATATTTTGATAAAGTTCCAAAGTATTTATTAATTGAATAAAACTCCAAAGTTAAAGTTTATCTCTTCAAGTTCGAGTTTTCATTTCAAAGTTCCCGCAATTCCTTCCGCTTCAGCGCTTAATCGGATAACGAACCCACAATTTAATTGGTCAACCAGGCGACCATTGCAGAAGTGACTTTCTACTCGCAGACCCCGACTTGGGCCATAACTGGTCCTAACATGTAGCGCCATCTTAATCATATTCAGACGAGAGATATCGCCACGGTCACTGCCCGCGATTTATATAAGCGTATATTCTTTGTTTGAGTGCAATAAAACTAATGTAAAAATTTGACGCAGCATATGAACAAAATTACAACAATTTACAGAAATTCTACTTATTTACCACTAATTTTGGATACAATTGTGAGAAATAGGTCAGCGGCACATTTTTCGTAAAGATCCAGCGAAGCCTGTATTGCTTATTTGATGGGCAGATGAATTTTATTTTCGGGCTCTCTTAAGTTGAAGCAGACCAGATTTATTTAATTTAGTAATAGTTATCACAAATTTACAACAATGTTAATTATTTGACAGTAATTTTCGCTAAAATTGTAAGTAAAACGTCAGCACCACATTTTTCGTAAAGATCCCGCAAAGCCAGCTGTATTGCGTATTTGATAGGTAAATGGGTCTTATTTTCAGGTTTTCTCACGTGGAAGTAGACCAGGGTTATTTAATTTCGTACTAGTTATCACAAATTTACAACAATGTTCATTATTGGACAATAATTTTAACTAAAATTGTAAGAAAAACGTCCGCGCAACATTTTTCGTAAAGATCCCGCGAAGCCTGTATTCGGTATTTGATGCGCGAATTGGTCTTAATTTCAGGCTTTCCCAAGAGAAAGTCGAAAAGGGACATTTAATTCAATAATAGTTATCACAATTTACAATAATTTTAATTATTATTAGACAATTACCGTGGCGACATTTGTAAAAAGTATTACAGCGCAACCTTTTTCGTAAAGATCCCGTAAAACATATTGGCTGTTTCTATATTTATTTCAATCGAAGCTGTCATCGCCGAGAAGGGCATACAACGCAGTCAACACCGGGAATCGGACGACACATGTGTTTATGTATACGGCACACACGCTCGGAAACTCCGAGCGTTGATACTACCAAAGAAGATAGACGTAAATAGAAGCGCAAAGCAAAGCCTGCAGGGAAATTGAGGCACCCCGAAGAAGTACGCACCCCGACCACGCGCAGCGCGGCAGTCAATTTCTAAATGCTGTGGGAACAGCTGATGCGCGGCCGGTAACACACTACCCATACCGGCTGCAATGGTAACACGACGTACTTCGTACGTAACATTGCAAAATTATTATTTACAAAGATCTGTTATTGCTATTGCAATAACAAAAACCATAAATAAAAATAAATTAATCTTAAGCTCATACCCCTAAACCCAAATGGGGGGACAACTTATATGAGGGGTGTTCAAAAAGTAAGTTTCCCTAGTCTGCCGTTTTGCCCCAGCGCCATCTAGCGAGCTGGGACCGAACATAGTTTTAGTTTAGGATATACCGATAAGAGCGGAACCAGTCTTAGCTGCCGAAAAAATTTTTTTCATCAGTACCGGCTCGGAAACCATGGAGCTACCTATGAAAAACGTGTCCACCTGTGAGTTGCGTGCAGTTATTCGCTTTTTAACGGCAAAAGGGCTTAATAGCAACGAAATGTTGATTGATTTTCTTGAATCCGGTACCACGATAAATGCAGATCGTTACTGTGAAGTGCTAAATAAACTTAAAAGTGCCGTTAAACGAAAGCGTCCTGGAAAATTATCGAGAAAAGTGTTGCTTTTTCACGACAATGCACGGCCTCATTCAGCAAAAAAAACACAAACCTTACTGGAAAAATTCAAATGGGAAATTTTTGATCACCCACCCTACTCTCCAGATCTCGCACCAAGTGACTTTTTTCTTTTTCCTAAATTAAAGGAAAGTTTGGGTGGCCATCACTTCAATTCAAATGATGAAGTGAAAGACATCGTTAAATTATTCTTTAAAAGACAGGGCACGGATTTTTATAAACAAGGTTTGTCAAAGCTTGAGAACAGATATAAAAAATGTATTCAAGTCCAAGGGGACTATGTAGAAAAATAGTTTATAAGTCAAACAATAAATACATATGTTACTTTAACCTAAAAATTGTGTTTTGCTTTTTTCCCGGAGCAAGGAAACTTACTTTTTGAACACCCCTCGTATATTACATACATGAAATAAATTCACGTGAACTGCGTTAGTCCTGTGGATGGCGCGCATGCCTACTATCTTTTTTGGTGCGGGTTCAAATCCATTATCGGATTTTTTTTTTTTTTTTTTTAATATAGTATAAGATTGTTATTTTCTGCTGATTTGAAAATAACGTGAAAATTAAAAAATTTTTGAACAGGTTTCCGCACTACCTTGGAGGTACTGTTCAAAGCGCGTTGGATTTTTTTTTTTGTTTTATTTACAAATTATTATATAAAATAATTTAAAAATACTTCAATACAATTTCATGACATGTAGAAATTGTATTAAATTATTCAATAATCTTTTTCATATTTTATGTACTTCTGCTATGATTATTATGATAAATAATAATATATTATTAATATTTAATATTCTTAATTACATTAGTTAAGGGGGTGCCATAGCCGTATCATTACCGACTGAGCAATTGGCACAGTTTCAAGCTTATTAAAAATAAAATTCGTAAAATCACAAAACATCAAGAGAACACTTCGCTGTGGTTTTGAACGTTCTATCACCCAGTAAAAGATTGAAGTCGAAATATTAAGTGGTTTTTGCAAAAACTTTGAACGAAACCGAATTTTGTTTTGTTCTTAATATTTTATTATTAGGATTGTATTTAGAATGAAATGAAGGTGCTTTAAATTGATTTAAATAAGTTTAATAATTTAAAAAAAATTTCAAATTGCAAATTTAAATTTATTCTTGATTTTTTTTTATTTTACGTATTTTTTTTTTATAAGCTTGAAACTGTGTCAATTGCTCAGTCGGTAATGGTAGGACTATGCCACCCCGTTAAATGTATAAATTATGTTAAACAACAACAATAAAAATCTAACGTAAAATACCTCTAAACAATATAACATAAGAATAAAAAACAAATCAGATAAAAAAATTCATCTTTTCAAAATTATTTTAAAAGGTCGAATGTAAGTTATTTTTTAAGCTAAATATAGGAAAAATTCTTTATTTCCTTTAAATTATTATTTTTCTTCACTTCACAGTTTTATTTACAATGGTTATTTAAAATATTATTCGTGTATTCTATATGATTTCTCATGAAATAGTATTGAAGTATTTTTATAATGATTTTATATAACAATTCGTAAATAAAACAAGAATTATCCAACATTTTTTATATACGAGAGTGCGAAAAAACTTCAGAAATTTTACTGTTATTTTCAAATCGGCAGAAAATAACAATCTTATTATACTATATTAATATATATAAAAAAAAAACCGATAATGGATTTGAACCCGCACCAAAAAGATAGTAAGCATGCGCGCTATCCACAGGACCAACGGAGTTCATGTGAATGTATTACATGTATGTAATATATAAGCTGTTCCCACATTTGGGTTTGGGGGTATGAGTTTAAGATTAATTTGTTTTTATTTATAGTTTTTGTTATAGCAATAGCAATAACAGATCTTTATAAATAATAATTTTGCAATGTTACGTACGAAGTACGTCGTGTTACCATTGCAACCGGTAGGGGAAGGCGGGGCATGGCGTGTCAGGTAGGTAAGTTTGGCACCCTCATATTTTTAATATTAATGAATGCAAAAAATGTAATTTTTACGTAAACCTAATTAGATATGCTTTTAGAATTTTCCTCTATACTTTTGAGGTTATAGATAATGTTTAACATTTAATTTAATAAGATTGAAAATCGGTGCTTAGAAACAAGGTTGACTTCATTTTTAAGTCGCTTGGAGCAACGAGAAAATGATTTTTTTTTCTAAATGAGACCAAACCTATTTGATAGTTTCAACTTTTATCTTTCAAGCCCTGTTTTTGTTATTTTCAGAAAATCTTTATGAATAATATAATTAAAAAATGAAAATGGTATTAAAATGGGGCATGACGTGGCACCCTGGCGGGGCACGCGTGGCACACTCGGGCGTATCAGTGCGCCGCGGCGGCCGCCGAGCGAAGTGATGTAACCTACAAACCAAAAACGGAGCAAGATGGGTTAACAACTTCGCAGTGCAATAATTTAGTTTTAACTAGTTTTTAGTTTCAATTATTAGATTAATAAGTAAATAACGATTATTTCGACTGCGTATTAAGTTATAGAGTAGAAAAAACAATGGTAAGGAAGGAATCAATTGTAGATACTCAAACTGCCTTTTTCAATGGTCAGGTAGTTCAAATATGCTACATAGATGAAAATGATGCGAAATCTTTAAATTTAAACTTATTGTAATAATAATGATAATTTGTTAATCAAACAAAAGTATTATGTTGTGATCATATTTTATAAGAAGGAATTTATAATATAAAATCATTTATTAAAATGTAATAATTTATTTTAAAATAAAAATTGTTATGTTCCTTAATAAAAATAAAATTTTAAATTTTCAATAGACTGATTAATTATTTGATTTTTGAAAATTTTATTATGGCATAATTATTAAAGTATTAATTACTGGAAAAAAGAATTGAAAAATACCTATAGTAAAATATTAAATTTGACCGTGCCATGCGTGCCCGTCGGGTGCCACAATCCACCCGCCGGTGGGGCACGTAGAGCATTTTTTTCAGAATTTCTTTTCTGTATTTTATCAATAATTAAAAGAAAATGAAAAAAAAGTTAATAGTTTATTTTATTTTATTTTTTTCTGATCTAATTATTCCGTTTTTGTACATTTTGAAATAATAAACGGTTTAGTTGTTATTTTTAATCAAAGTCAGGGTGTCACACGTGCCCCGCCCTCCCCTATGGGTGGTGTGTTACCGGCCGCGCATCAGCTGTTCCCGCAGCATTTAGAAATTGACTGCCGCGCTGCGCGTGGTCGGGGTGCGTACTTCTTCGGGGTGCCTCAATTTCCCCGCAGGCTTTGCTTTGCGCTTCTATTTACGTCTATCTTCTTTGATACTAGGGCGTTAGTACTCCACATGGCCGCGCAGATACGCGGCGCTAACGTCCAGGCGCGGCGGAAAGAAAGCAGCGCGAGCTCCGAAAGAACACTTAAACCAGAGCCGTCTTTAAGCATAGGCAGGGTAGGCACGTGCCTAGGGCCCCAGGCCCGAGAGGGGCCCCGCAGTTCTTGGGAGGAAAAAACATTTGGACAGTCCACAACTCGATTCGTTACGTGTAAATTGCAACCAGAGCCGAAGGCGATGGCGGAAAACATAAGATGTTGGCTGAATAATTTTCCTGGTAATGCATATACTATTTTTCACCATACCTAGACCAAAACTATTATATTCGCGCTTTTGATTTTCGATCAGGGTATAGGGTATGAAAAAGATTTTTTTTGTGATTTATAGCAAAAATGAAACTTTTGTATCAGTGAAGAAAAAATTTTTTAATAAAGGTCTAAATAAATTAGAATAAATAAATATATTATAATAAAATAATAAAATATTATAGTAAAAAACAAACAGCCTGATTTGTGCACGTGAGAATTGTGCACCGATTTATTGTGCACAGAGAAAAGAAAAAAAATTTTGATCACAAAACGTTTTTACTTTTGCACAAAAAATTGTGCAATTTACGGAAAAAGATGAAATTCAGTAATGTGCACAAGATTATTGTGCACAATAACATAAAATAATATTTCAACCAAAAAAAGTCTTGCACACTGTCCTTATTTATCATGCACGTAATATAGAGCTGGGCGATTGTGCACAAATAAATTCATTAAAAATATATCTAACCGATCGTGCACAAAGTCTAGTTCATACGAAGTCTTATAGCAGTGTTGCCCGATTGGGCAATAAGTAGCGAATTGGGATAGTTTAAAAGATGAGCTCGCGGGAAAAAAATCGAGATGGCTATTTATAGCGAATTGGGCTAGTTTAAAAGATGAGCTCGCGGGAAAAAATCGAGATGGCTATTTATAACGAATTGGGCTTACACAAGAAAGTAATGTTAATAGCCGATACAGCTATTGTCTAGCCAACAACATTAAATTTTAAAACAAATAATTCCAAAACTCAAGTAGCCGGGAGACGCGGGTTCTACGCGTATACGGGACCGCGTCAGACGTTTATACATGACAAAATAATTATTTAAATCATTTATAACCCCAAGCAGGCGGGGGATGCGAGTTCCACGTGTATACGGAAGCGCGTCATACTTTTATACATGGCAAAATAAATATGTAAATAATTCTTAACCCCAAGTAGGCGGGGGATGCGAGTTCCACGCGTATACGAGAGCGCGTTAGACGTACATACAAGGCAAAATAACTATATAAATAATTGTTAACCCCAAGTAGGCGGGGGGTGCGAGTTCCACGCGTATACGAGTGCGCATCAGACGTGCATACAAGGCCAAATAATTATATAAATAATTCTTAACCCAAAGTAGGCGGGGGATGCGAGTTCCATGCGTATACGGGAGCGCGTCAGACGTGTGTACAAGGCAAAATAATTATGTAAATAATTCTTAACCCCAATTAGGCAGTGGTGGTTCTACGAATATACGGAAGCTCGTAGACGTGCATACAAGGGCAAATAATTATGTAAATAATTAAGACCCTAATTATGCGGGGCATGAGAGTTCCACGCGTATACTGAAATAAGGCGGACGTGCATACAAGGCAAAATAATTATGTAAATAATTCTTAACCCCAAGTAGGCGGGGGATGCAAGTTCTATGCGTATACCTACTAGGAGTTGAGGATTATTTAAATAATTATTTTGCCTTGTATGCACGTCTGGCGTGCTCCTGTATACGCGTGGAACTCGCATCCCCAGCCTACTTAGGTTTAACAATTATGTAAATAATTGTTTTGGCATGTATACACGTCTACCTTATTCCAGTATACGCGTGGAACTCGCATCCCCCGCCTACGTGGAGTTAAGAATTATTTACATAATTATTTTGCCTTGTATGTACGTCTGACGGGCTCCCGTATACGCGTGGAACTCGCATCACCCGCCTACTCGGGGTTAAGAATTATTTACATAATTATTTGGACTTGTATGCAAGACTGACGCGCACCCGTATACGCGTGGAACTCGCACTCCCCGCCTACTTGGGGTTAAGAATTATTTATATAATTATTTTGCCTTGTATACACGTCTGACGCGCTCCCGTATACGCATGGAACTCGCATCCCTCGCCTACTTTGGGTTAAGAATTATTTACATAATTAGTTGGCCTTGTATGCACGTCTGACGTGCAGCCGTATACGCGTGGAACTCGCACCACAGGCCTACTTGGGTTTAAGAATTATTTATATAATTATTTTGCCTTTTATGCATGTCTGGCGCGTTCCCCTATACGCGTGGAACTCGCATCCGCCGCCTACTTGGGGTTAACAATTATTTAAATAATTATTTTGCCTTGTATGCACGTCTGACGCGCTTCCGTATATTCGTAGAACCACCTCCCGTGTAATTGGGGTTAAGAATTATTTACATAATTATTTTGCCTTGTATACATGTCTGACGCGCTCCCGTATACGCGTAGAACCCGCGTCTCCCGGATACTTGAGTTTTGGAATTTTTATTTGTTTTAAAATTTAATGTTGTTGGCTAGACAATAGCCGTATCGGCTATTAACATTACTTTCTTGTGTAAGCCCAATTCGCTATAAATAGCCATCTCGATTTTTTTCCCGCGAGCTCATCTTTTAAACTATCCCAGTTCGCTACTTATTGCCCAATCGGGCAACACTGCTATAAGACTTCGTATGAACTAGACTTTGTGCACAATCGGTTAGATATATTTTTAATGAATTTATTTGTGCACAATCGCCCAGCCCTATATTACGTGCACGATAAATAAGCACAGTGTGCAATACTTTTTTTGGTTGAAATATTATTTTATGTTATTGTGCACAACAATCTTGTGCACATTACTGAATTTCATCTTTTTCCGTAAAGTATGCAATTTTTTGTGCAAAAGTAAAAACGTTTTGTGAACAAAATTTTCTTTTCTCTGTGCACAATAAATCGGTGCTCAATTCTTACGTGCACAAATCAGCCTATGTCTACTAAAATATTATAATTATAATACAATAACTTACTATAATAAAAACATTTAACAATTAGTTAAATTTTTTTCTACATTTTTTTAAAGAAAAATCAGATATTAAATCTTCAAAATTTATTTTATTTAACACATCTGATTCAATAAACATTAGAGCAAGATAATTTAACCGGGAGTTCAACATTGTATTGCGGTAGTCATTTTGATGAATTTCAACTCAGAAAATGATCGTTCACCGCTACAGTTAGTGACCATCATACACGAAAATATCTATAAAAAAAGAGTTTTAATTCCCTTTTTATAAATTAATAAGGTTGATTCCTTCAAAAGTTACAAGGGTTTGAAGTTGAACGTCGAAAAGGCATAAACATGCTCTCTAAGTCGCGACGCTGCCGATTCCTGCGATTTGTGCATTAAAAAATAAAAAGATAAAATAAAAATAAATAAAAAAATCAACAAAAGAGAGTTATTTACCAAACCATTCACTTTTGTTGAGGTTGATCCGTCTGCTAAAGCTAATATTAGATTTTATATTTTTTGTTGCTGTTCTTTTGCGGTAGCTATAATGAGCGAATGAGAAGGTTTCAAACTTGCTCCTCTATTCATTTTAAATCATTCTGTCGTGCTCCAAAAATTTGAATCGTTATTAAAGTTAACAGTTATTAAAATTAATAGTAATTAAAAATAATGCCAAGAAATTATTATCCGCAAGTAAAAACGCATAAGGGTCATAATTTGTTAAAGTGCGTAAAAACTTTTAATGTTGTTATAAGCATTATATAATATAATGTAAACATTATCTAACAGAATTTTGTTTATATAAAGAGAATGAATAAAACTGTATAAAAATGTGTATGGCTAATGTTCAACAAGAAAATAAATTCCTTAAGAAGGCCCCCAAGCCATCTTAGCCTAGGGCCCCATGCCCACGAAAGACGGGCCTGACTTAAACAAACATATGCAATTCTTTTGAAACCAACCAATCTCTTCTATAGCAATTTGTATAGATATGGAAAGAGTATACGGTCTTGTGTGGCGCAACTACTAATAAATCATAAAGTGACAGACAATATTATGTTCCTGTTCAGTAGGAATTTCACAAACCGAACTACTGAATCGTGTGCCTTGGCGCAAGGCACATTATGTAGACACTCCTTAAAGAAAATAAGAAACGAACAAAATTCAAAATATGCCACTATTTATTATCTTAAAACATATGATTTTAAAAAAAATTCCCCATTGTCTTTATGTATTTATTTTTGTTTTTCTTTATATGTTATTGTTTATATTTTATATTTTATATTATTGTTTTTTTCGGTTTTTTTACTGTTTAATTTAATTATTTAATAAAATAGAGTTTGGTAATTTTGTTATTGTCTTTATCTATTTGTTTTTGTTTTTCTTTAGATATTATTGTTTTTTCTGTTCATTTTTAATTTTTTTTTGTTGTTTTTTTTCTGTTTATTTTCTATATCCAATGTTCCAATTCGTACAGCAGAAGACAGAATAGAACAGAAAAAAATTAAAAAAAATCGAAACAAATAAGAATAAACAGAAGAAAAACAGAAAAAAATAGAACTATTTTCTGCCAGGGATAGGCTTTGACTTTTCGTAAATATCTGATAAAATTCTTATGAATTTTAGAAATAAAAAGAAGGCATAATAGTTATATAATTAAAATAATTTTCGCCCACACGGGCGTAAAGTGCGTAGGTTCTATAAAGTTTGGTAGGAGTATGGGAGCTATTACGCCTGTTAGGCGTTAAGTAGTACTTTATGCCCGCTGACTGAATATTTTGAAGTAATTACGAAAAGTTGTATTATTCAGTCAAGTTAACTTATGGGTACTTGATTACAATAAATTGATTTCAGTACTTTCTTGTGTTTAATTTGTATAGAAGGATGAACAAATTTTAATACATTTCTGAGAATAGTCATACAGTTGTTTCCGAGAGTTGTTTGCATTACTTGACTATCGATAATTGATTTCACAACTTCCATTTGTTTGATTTGCAATGAACAATTTGAATGTACTTACTTACATATAATTTGTTCAGCATACAATGACTCAAAGAAGTAAAAGACTTTTTCACTGGTATTTATTTGATTTCTTTTAAAAAATCATAAATATTATTATTTTATAGATTATACAGAAAAAACGTCTATACCTGTCTTATTTTATACTTTCGTAGAAAGTTTTATATTAACAATATTATTATTGGTACAGTCATAAAAAAAATTATTACCATTTGCAGAGTGCTTATTGAATAGATGAGACTAGAAGAGTTAAAAGGACTAGACAAATTGTGTTGTTAGAACGTACTTAAAAATTAGCTTTTAATAAACATGTTGATTATTTTAAAAAATATTTAAGCTCCCATTAAAGTTTTTGGTACTCCGTTTGACGGATGTTGAGAGAGAGGGAGAGAGAGGGGAGGAACAGTGACGAAGGGAGAGAGAGGGTGAAAGAGACAGGGGTAGAAAGAGATGGGGGGCGGGAGAGAGAGGGAGGGAGAGAGAGGCTAATACTTGCCTTAGTTTAAACTTTTGTAAAATGTTTTTTTAGATGGATTTCACAACTTTTTAAAAGAAAATAATAATTACAGAGTGTGATAGCATTATGAGAGTTTATTATAGTATATTTTTAATATTATTATTAAATGGTAGTATTGTTATTCACAAAAGTTTTAAATTTGTAAGTTTTTCAAGGAGCTCGATAAAATCATTACATTGTAAAATTTTTTGAAATAACCCTAGCGGAAATCGTTTCTGTAAAAAACTGTAAAAAACTGTAAATATCTGTAAATAACTGTAAATAACTATAAATATGTGTAAAAAATTGTTAATAACTGTTAATAACTTTTATCAGTACCTTCATTTCTACAGTATTATTTTTAAAAAACTAAAAAACTGTAAATAACTGTAAAAAACTGTAAATAACTATAAATAACTGTAAATATCTGTAAATAACTGTAAATAACTGTTATTACTGTCTCAATTCAAACATTTATTTACAGTTGTTTACAGTTATTAACAGTTTTTTACAGTTTTTACAGTTATTTACAGTTATTAACATTTTTTATTTCCGCTAGGGAACTCATATGGAAATAATAAATGTATGAAACCGTAGGAAAACGTATAAAAACGTATAAAAATGAACCTTTCTATTGGTTTTTGGACATATTTTATACGGTTTCATACATTTTTATACATTTTTTACATTTTTTACATTTTTATACAGTTTAATACATTTTCTTACAATTCAGAAATTCTTCCATGTCAACTTTGTAAAAAGGTTAATATAATAAAACATAGGAAACCGTATAAAAATGTATATTTCTGTATATTTCCGTAGATTTTTTCAAATCTTTTACATTTGTATACAGTTTTATACATTTTTATACAGTTTAATACCTTTTCATACAAAATAAAAAAAAATAAATAGAAAAATAAATAAATAAATTATGTTTTTATGTTTATAAAAACTTAATTACGTTTTCACGTTTTTTACGTTTTATAAATTCTGTAAAACGTAAAAAACCGTATGAAATTGTATAAAATCGTTGCAAATCGTAGAAAACTGGAAACCGTATGAAACCGTATTAAAACATATTAAAACATATAAAGTTGTCCAAAAACCAATGTTTAGATCCGGTTTTATACGTTTTTATACAGTTTTGTACGGTTATATACGGTTTCATACATTTCTTTTTTTCCATACGGGAATATAATCAAATATGTATTTTTTTAGGTATGATGATTAATTAACAATATAGTTAATTATAAAATCATATCATAATAATTACATTGTGTGATAACATTATGAGAATTTATTATAGTATATTTTTAATATCATTATTAAATGGTAGTATTGTTATTCACAAAAGTTTTAAATTTGAATGTCTTTTTAAGGAGTTCTGTAGATCTTTCAAAATAAAGTTTGTTAGTATATTATTCTTGTACAGAACGTTTTGTTGGCTGTTTAAAAAAAATATTTAGGGTCTTCTTAAAGTTTTTGGTGGAGTCCTTATACAGTTGTTGAGTAGACGAGAGAGAGAGGGGGGGTGTTCAATTTTTTTTAAAAAGCGACTTAACAGTTGTTTAGAGAAATAATAATTCAAAATGCAACCAGTTTATGAACTAAGAATCACTGAGAATAAAAGTTTTCTTGACATTCTTGTATAGATAAAACTTTTTGAAATTATTATCTGAATCTTGTCTAGAAAAATATTTACTAAGAACTCTGAAACATTTTGACATCCCCCACGGTGAGAAAATCATATATTAGATTAATTGAGCACTTTTATTCGTTGAAATTTTCACAATAACACATCATTTTTAATTTTTTCAGTATTCCCATGTTTATTAGACATAATCTTTTCATTGACACTTGAATAAATATGTACAACAGCACAGCACTGACATCGACTAAGTTTTTTAAAGATGACAGATGCTTTTTAAACCAAGGCTCAGACCAATATTTCAAATCGGCATCATAAATTATATTGTATATTTATATCCTCATGCGTCACTCAATAATATTTTCTTCTATGCCAAAACTTATTATGAAGTGTATGAACCTCACAACGCGTAATTATTTATTAATACACGCTTATTCTATTTTCAAAACACTTTAAACTGATTTTTAATAGAAGTTTTAAAATTTGATTATAAACACTTCATGTAACACATCATACCGGTACTTGATTTTATTTATTACACAAAACACTGAAAATTATATTGTATATTTATAACCTCGCATATCACTCAGCAATATTTTCTTCTATGCAAAAGTGTATTATGAAGTTTATGAATAATTACTTATTAATACACACTTGTGCTATTTTCAAAACATGTCAAACTGATTTTAAGTAGAAGTTTTAAAATTATCATGCAACACATTTTACCAGTATTTTATTTTTTTATATTACACAAAACACTGATTAGATGTCATTTTTTAATCACTATGTTATTTGTTATTTATAACATTTTAATTATATGTGCAATTCATGCATTATATCATACCGGTATTTTATTTTATTTATTGCACAAAACACTGATTAGATGTCATTTTTTAATAATCACATTTTTATTATCAATATAATTTTCAACTAGATAGACGATCTATGAAAATCACAATTTTCTTTTCTTATTTTGAAAAACTTACTTCAAAACATAATACTTCTTTCGTACTTTGAGTCCAATACTGTCTAAATAAACATCTTAGTTGTTGTTTGTTTTATGTGCGATTCATTGAAAGGAATGAAACTGTCATTTTCTTCATTGACATCCACGTACTCTATTCGTCCTGTCAAATATGAAGACAAATTTTTAATATTCTTCTAAAATTATATCTCATATGAAAAATTTTCATGTTGAGGATATAAATAGATACATCTTGAAAGATATTGTGTAGTAATATTTTCGAAGAACTTGAATAATTAATAATAATTAATGAACTCTTCTTTGTTAAAAACTATTTTTTAACAGTGATCTCTTTACTTGGTAATAATCCTTACATTTTTTTATATACTCTGTAAAAATAAAAACAAGATTTCACAAAGTAACAATATTTATTATAAACTTTATTGATTTATAACTTTATAATAAAAGTTTGCTACTTATCTGATTATAATATATTGCTATTGCCCATTGATATTCACAGCTGCTTATATAGGTTATATTTTTCCAATCAACTCCAAAATCCAAAATGAAATAGTCTGTATATACATGTATCTGTATGTATATATATATTCTTTTTCCAATCCACTTGTGAGAATTTAATGATTCCAAAAAAATTTCCTTTAACATTTAGCCATTTAATATACTTATCTAAAAAAAATTGATTTGCCCCGTTGATGCTCATAGATAAAAATTATTTTAATCAGTCGACTTCCTGAGATCTTTGATTATTTAAATAATATATATACACTGGTGTAGTTTCGTTAACTGGTTCTGGTGTGGCCAAAGTTAAAATTGGACACAAAGGGAGTATCCGATAAACCTTGTCTGAACCTGGTGGTTCTAACACTTTGCTATGACGATTGAGGTGACTATCTTCCATGCGTTTGGGAAGGGCTGTTGCACCTAATGCCATAATATTTTTTTTGTTTTTAATCCTATTTTCTTCCTCTGTGAAGACTGATGGAATTTGTCCAGTAGTAGTATATTCCAAAATTGTATCTAACATCCAGAAGCATGCTATACCACCAACAATAAAATTTATATAAATTTGAAAAATTTGGATGGTGCAGATAAAAAATTTCTGGGAATGACTATCATCAGTTTGAGTCTCCATATATAGTAATATTTCCTGCTAAACTCAATTTTGACTGTTTCTTTTATCGGCGTTGTTATTTGTACCAACGAATATAGACGCATATAGAAGCGTACTCCTTAATAAACTTTTGGACAGAGCGTTTGGGTAACACGCCGATTAGTTCTGTTACCCAACCGCGAGGCGGCGCTGACGGCCGCCGAATATATATAGATATACACACGTGTATAAGATGTGAATAATAAATAACTGTTAATTAAGCACAATAAAGATATTATTTTACAAAGAATTATTGTTTTTATTTATATCAAAGGTTTTGCATATAAAATACTAGTCGATTATGTGAAAATAGGTAATATAATGTTTCTGTCTTGATCTGACTATCGCGCGGGAAACGTAGTGTAAAAAAGCGGGAATATCTGCGAGAGGAGCTTTCTGACAGATGATAGGAGTGTTGCAGTTCTAACGGCGCCGTTCAGTTCAAGGGTTTTGTTTTCTTTGAAAGTAGTTAGGTACTGGTTTTTTGAGCCTTTGAGGTAAATAAATCATGGCACCATCACGAGCACGTTGTGCTTATGAAGGATGCACAAACACCAAAGCGAAGAAACCCACCTTGATTTTTCATCGATTTCCAAAGGATGAAGCACCGCGGTTAGATTGTTTTGGTTAAGTTTATTTATAAAGAATAGTTTCATATAAAATAAATTGAAATTATCATGATTAAATATTGATATTCATATCCGTTAGACATTTTTTGTGGTGGAATCTGGAGAATAAATGAAATTATTTTTATAGGTTACATTTCTGAGCTTACAGTAATAATTATAGTTATTAAATTATTAAATTTATTTTATTTTCGTTTTGATAAAGATTAAACCATTTCCCACACAGCATGTATTAATTCGGAAAGGATTCTGAAAGAATGCATGAAATAATTTTATTCTTTCAGAAATCATTCAGTGAAAGGATTCTGTAATAATGCTATGTCCGGGCAGTGATGGGATTATCGGGAGAATTCTCCCGACCGTAATCACAGGCCGAAATGTTTGAATGTTGGCAGCAGCGCGACACGCGAGCGATCCGCAACGTTCCGATTTCGGATTCCTCGTCTTATCGTCTGACTTTTCAAAACAGTGGGAAAGCGTATTAGGAGGTTAGAGTATTAATATTATTTTTGAATGTGAAAGTAATGATTCAACCAAAATTGACTGGAATTACTATTGTGAAGTGACTGTTGTTATCGAGTAAGTATTTTGATTTACTTTTTATATTTACATATTTACATTACACTAATTTTTTTTTTCTTTTAGGAAAGTGCCACATTATTTTTTACTAATTTATACAAATTACAACACTGTAATTAAAGATGTGATAGCTGGTGTTCGTGATGTTTTTTTGGATGAAAGTGTGGCTGAGCAAGTAGTTCTTCGAGAGTTGAAGAGATTGATGTCGATGAAGACTATTGTAGTAAATCCTGATCCTCCAGAGGCACAACCACCTGTATTAAATACTTATGCGAGTACGTCATCCAACAAAGTGGCTTCAAAAGTAAGAGTTCATTTGTTGTTTATAGCCTTCGTCAGTTTCAATTTATAAAATAAATTACTCGCAATTTAATTTTATTATATAGGAAATATGAGTGCCAATGCTGCTAAAACACAAGCTGCATCAGGGGCGCAACAATAATTCCAAGAGCTTGTCTAGTGCTGCTTCGCCTCCAATACAACAGTAACAATTGTCACAGCCAGCGATATACAACCTTCTCCAATTCATCATCAAGCCCAACTGCAACCTCAGCCTCAACCTCAACAAATGACGTATCTAATAAAATATGTTCAACACATGCAGAGTATGCCAGTTCAACAACAAGTTTGGCAAATGCAACAGATTCAACAAGTTCAAAAAGTTGGCTGTATTGCTATGACACAAATACATTTATGGTAGAAAACGCTATAATACAACACAAGCCATGGAAATGAATTAACTCTTAGCTAGTCTGGGAAATACAACTTCTTCAACTGGAACATTAAGTCAAAAGTTATTATTAATGTGATGTTTTTGCAAAAATTTGGAGAAGGAGCATTAATTAGGTAAGAAATGTTTTTATTGTTTTTACTGCATTTGCATCTATCATTGCTATGATAAAATTATTCCTTAAAGTCTTCTATAATTTTATCAATTATAATTTAATATGCCAATTGACGTATAATTTATATGACAAACAGTATAGTAATTTTTGTAATGATCAAATGAGTAAATATTAACACGAATAAAAATGGATATTAAAAGTTTTTCATAAATTAATTTTCTTTTTATAGCAAAATTTTATAAAGCAGAATTACAGACTGGAAGTCAATATGTCAAAGCCATAAAAATGTCATGTAGCTGTTAAAAATGTATCCTTAGTCGAAGGATTAAGAGCTTGCCAGAATCCTAATGGATCTTTTACAGCTATGGTGACTGCTTGTGAGAGTGATACGAGGTTTGTTTATTGTGCCTGCTGTGTGTCAGCTATTCTGGATGACTGGTCTAGAGTATAGATAAGTATACAAGTTTTATATAAAAAAAGTACAAGTAAAGTTTAAGTATAGTTACTTTGTAAAAAGTTTTATTTTTACAGCGCCGTCAAGAATTTATGGATTATTTCTTTTATTTTCAATCGTATTGTTTCCTGGCATCAAACAGAGACACTTAGTACCTTAAAAAAGATACTCGTGCCTTCCCATTGGATCTCATAGGCCCTAGGAGCTTCTGTATTCACCAAAATAAAAAGAAATTGCTATTTTCATCATAAACACTGATAAAAACAATGAAAAGTTTAAACGTATAAAAGGCAAAAGAGTAGTTCAGTTAAAGTTTAAAATAAGTAACAAAAACAGAATCTTATTCATAAATGTGCGAAATATAAAAATAAGTAAAAATAGATCAATGTGCAGTATTATCTACATGCAAGTGTACAAGTTAACGCGTGTCAACTTTAATATTCATATTAATCTGTTCGTAAATGATATTGTGATGATTATTGTGGATGGTGCTGCTTAAGCTATAAGTGTGTTTTAGTTGAATAATTGTGGTGATTGTGTGTAAATGTAATAATAACTTTTAATTGAAGAACAATTAAAATATCGCCAAAACATGATATTGAAAATACTTTTTGCTAACAGTGTTGTATTCTTTCATAGTGTTATGGTATAAAGATTTATTTTCAATGTCTTCACAATTCTCACATATTAAAATTGATAGTTCACCATGGTGGAAGTTTAAGTTATGTGTTACATTTTGAAAAAATATAATCTGAACAGTTTGTTGGAGTTTTTACAATGTTTGGAAGTGTTTGATATGAAAATGAACAAATTAGGTGTATGTTTAAAATTGACAATTCAGCTTGTATTTTTCAAAATACAACACATGACTTAAACTGACACTATGGTGAACTGTCAATTTTAATATGTGAGGATTGTAAATGAATCATTGAAAATAAATCTTTATACCGTAGCACTATGGAAGAATACAACATCATTAACAACAAATATTTTCAATAACATGTTTTGCCTATATTTTAATTGTTCTTGAATAAAAAGTTATTATTACATTTACCTCAACTTAATATAAACACAAAACAGTTGTAATAATTAACATAAATAAACTAGTTTATGTTATTTCATAAAATAAGTAAAGAGTAATTAAAATTTTCATTGTGTTCATCAGTGTTTACGATAAAGTTTGCATTTTATACGTATAATGTAGCAGTGCTTATTTTGTGACTTATTTTGTAAATCTCTGATTGGCTGTTTTTTAGTGTACATACCTTAATCTAAACAAAACAAAAATAGGGTGAGAATAGTTTTTGCTCGACAAATTTTTATCTGAATCCTTTTTCAAACCCTCTTGAAAATAATTATATTCATTTTTAAATATCAAGAGCCACAAATGATTTATATTTTTGAGAACCAGACGGCTTTGAAAACTTAATATTATTCATTCATCTCAAATTGTGGACCTAGTTACTGACCTTTGTCAAAGCATTAAAAATAGATTAAACATCAATATTCAACAGTTTTATGATAACACTTATACTTACATATCATATTTTATTTAAATATGATTCTAGTAATAAGTTTTTTCCTGCGTAATGGAATACACATTGCTAAACTGTCTGTCATAACATTGATTTTAACCCCATAGTACTAATTAATTCTTTAGGTTTTGTACACATAATAGTAGATTAATTATGAAATTCAATTTTTAGTAGCTTATCAAATATACGAATAGAGTGTATTAGCAGTGCGAGCAGCTCCCATTGAAAAGCTAGACATATAAGTGTTATCATAAAACTGTTGAATATAGAAGTTTAATCTATTTTCCATGCTTCGACGAAATTCAGTGACAAGGTCCATGACATATATTAGATTCATGAATAATATTAATTTCTCAAATTCTCAAGTTTTCATTATTGGTGTCTCTTGATATTTAAAAATAAATAGAGGGTATTGTATAAACAGATTGTATAATTAAAAAAGCCAAGTCTGTGTATCGCTAAGAAAATTTAATAAATATAAATACTTCAAAAATGTATAAATTTAATACATGTTTTTTACTGCAAAGTCTCAGACAATTGATGAAAGAACCTCTTAGATTTAACATGGGTAAAAGTAAAATTAGATATAACACTATAATTTTTATTTATATATTCAATTCAAAATCCTTGATACATTAAGTATACAATACGGTAAATATATTTCTTTTTGTATTCTAAAGAATAATTATATTTAATCTTGAAAATGTATGCCCTGATTAAAAAGGGAGGTATATTCAACTGTCCTTGATTCGCCTCACGATGACGAGCTTCATACGCGAGATCCTGCTTTTATAAATTAGAAAACTCAACAAATTAAATGTAGCCTAATCGTGATAGGAGTCAGCCTCTCGAAGACGAGCGACGTACGCGATCATTTCCTTTTTAAAAGTGAATACCCTGAACAAAAATAGAGGTATATTAAACTGTCCAGGAGTCGCCTATCGAAGACGAGCTTCGTACGCGACTTAAAGCTTTTATAAAAAAAGAACCCTGCTCAAAATGAATGTAGCCTAATCGTGCCAGAAAAGTCGAGCTCTCGCAGAGCGAGATTTGTAAGCGAGATTCTGCTTATATAAAATAGAACACTAAACAAATTGGATCTATCCTAATCGTGAAGGAGTCGGCCTCTTGAAGACGATCTTTGTACGTGAGCTTCTGCTTTTATAAAATAGAACACACAAGAAATTGTATGTAGTTTAATCGTGATAGAGTCGGACCATCGAAGACGCGCTTCATACACGAGCAATTGCTATTTGAAAAAGTTGATTACCCCGATAAAAAATGAAGGTATATTAAACTGCCCAGGAGTCGCATCTCGAAGACGAGCTTCGTACGCGAGCTTGTACTTTTATAAAATAGAACACTTAACGTATTGAATGTATCTTAATCGTGATAATAGTCGGCCTCTCGAAGACGAGCTTCGTAAGCGAACTTTTGCTCTTTAAAAAAGGGAATACACTTTAAAAAATGGAGGTATATTTAACTGCCCAGGGGTCGTCCACCAAATACGAGCTTCGTGCGCGAGATAGTGCTTTTATAAAATAGAACACTGAACGTATTGAATGTACCCTAATGGTGATAGGAGTCAGCCTCTCGAAGAGCTTCGTTATAGGCGAGCTTTCGGTTTTTTAAAAACTGATTATAACGTGATAAATGGAGGTATATTAAACTATCCAAGATTCGCCTATCGAAGAGGAGCTTTGTAGACGAGCATCTACTTTTATAAAAAAAGAACGCTGCTCTAAATGAATGTAGACTAATCGTGACAAAGGAGTCAATATCTCTAAGAGGAACTCCGTAAGGGAGGGTATCGAAAAGGCGAACGTTCACTTCGTATTTGCAGCAAAATATCAAATTTTGTTACTTCGAATTACGTTATTTCTTTATGACTTTTTTAAGGATCCATATAATTAGAATGTTCAAATCATCGACTGGTCATGAAGAATAATAAAAATATGATCGATATAGTTGCATTCGAATCGTTATTGTCCAAAATATGAAAATTTTTTCTAACCATCAAGTAGAAAGTTCACAAGTGCGAAAAACATGAAGTATTTAGACTAACTACTATCGTTTTTCACCCTTATGAACCATCTACTTTAGAGCCAGAAAAAATTTTCATGTTTTAGACAATAACGATTCGAATGCAACTATATCGATCATATTTTCTTTATTCTACATGACTAGTCGACGATTCGAACATTCTATAATTACATGCATTCGCTAAAAAAGTCATGAGTAAATAACATAATTCGAAGTAACAAAATTTGATATTTTGCTGCAAATACGAAGTGAACGTTCGCCTTTTCGATACCCTCCCTTACGGAGTTCCTCTTAGAGATATTGACTCCTTTGTCACGATTAGTCTACATTCATTTAGAGCAGCGTTCTTTTTTTATAAAAGTAGATGCTCGTCTACAAAGCTCCTCTTCGATAGGCGAATCTTGGATAGTTTAATATACCTCCATTTATCACGTTATAATCAGTTTTTAAAAAACCGAAAGCTCGCCTATAACGAAGCTCTTCGAGAGGCTGACTCCTATCACCATTAGGGTACATTCAATACGTTCAGTGTTCTATTTTATAAAAGCACTATCTCGCGCACGAAGCTCGTATTTGGTGGACGACCCCTGGGCAGTTAAATATACCTCCATTTTTTAAAGTGTATTCCCTTTTTAAAGAGCAAAAGTTCGCTTACGAAGCTCGTCTTCGAGAGGCCGACTATTATCACGATTAAGATACATTCAATACGTTAAGTGTTCTATTTTATAAAAGTACAAGCTCGCGTACGAAGCTCGTCTTCGAGATGCGACTCCTGGGCAGTTTAATATACCTTCATTTTTTATCGGAGTAATCAACTTTTTCAAATAGCAATTGCTCGTGTATGAAGCGCGTCTTCGATGGTCCGACTCCTATCACGATTAAACTACATACAATTTCTTGTGTGTTCTATTTTATAAAAGCAGAAGCTCACGTACAAAGATCGTCTTCGAGAGGCCGACTCCTTCACGATTAGGATAGATCCAATTTGTTTAGTGTTCTATTTTATATAAGCAGAATCTCGCTTACAAATCTCGCTCTGCGAGAGCTCGACTTTTCTGGCACGATTAGGCTACATTCATTTTGAGCAGGGTTCTTTTTTATAAAAGCTTTAAGTCGCGTACGAAGCTCGTCTTCGATAGGCGACTCCTGGACAGTTTAATATACCTCTATTTTTGTTCAGGGTATTCACTTTTAAAAAGGAAATGATCGCGTACGTCGCTCGTCTTCGAGAGGCTGACTCCTATCACGGTTAGGCTACATTTAATTTGTTGAGGTTTCTAATTTATAAAAGCAGGATCTCGCGTATGAAGCTCGTCATCGTGAGGCGAATCAAGGACAGTTGAATATACCTCCTTTTTAATCAGGGCATAAATTTTCAAGATTAAATATAATTATTCTTTAGAATACAAAAAGAAATATATTTACCGTATTGTATACTTAATGTATCAAGGATTTTGAATTGAATATATCGACGCCTCCTATTCATATAAGGCTAACTCGCGCAACAACGCTATAAAAAGCCAATTCAAAATTACATCCAATATAAGTCCAATTCAAAAATCCGTGCAACAAAATGCCAATTCACGCGCCCGTCCATACAATGCCAGTTCACACGCCAGTGCGATATGATCCCAACTGGCGCGCCAATGCAATATAATTCCCAGGCGAACGTCAATGCAGTATGATTCCAACTCCAGCGTTAATGTAATATAATTCCAGCCCAAAGAGCAAAATAATAACAAAGTTCCGATTAGGAGATTTTAAATCCAAGTAGCCGGGGATCCGATTTAAACAATTTTAACCCCAAGTAGCTGGGGGAGACGAGTTGCACGTATACAGAAAAATTACGTAGACGAGCGATAATAAGCCATACAATATTATGTAAACCATGTTAACCCCAAGTGGCTCGGGGAGACGAGGTCCACGTATGCAGGGTAATTACGCAGATGAGCGATAATGAACCATACGATCATTTAAGGACGTTCTCCGAGACAACAATTTTCTTGTGATTTTCCTGAAACTTGCAGAGAACGTTTGATTTTGTGTGCTTAGAATATGCGTGAAAGCCCCACGTCCATAGCGGTATTCAAAATAGAAATATTTAACTTCAAAGTTTTTGTGTTAACACGGGATCCCTATCTAAGCTAGTTTTAAAATTACATTTTAATATACTATAAAAAAAGTTTTCTTTGTGTTTTTTTTTTCAACCGTAAGCCATAAAACTAGAAATCGAGAGAAATAATATGGTATAATTTTCAATATAGCAAGCGATATTAATTTCAGAGATATAGCAACGTAAACAAAAACTCCCATGTTATTTGTATATCTATATATAGTCACCCTATGTAAGTGCTATTTATTTAAATATCATATTGACACCTTTTATCTTACACTGACATTTTTTTTTTATTTTTTGAGTAATGTATAGAGACTCATGAAGGGTTTTCATTATAAATAATATTTTTAAATCACAATTTTCGAATATTATACCATATTATTCCTCTCGATTTCTAGTTTTATGGCTTACGGTTGGAAACAAAAACACAAAGAAAACTTTTTTTATAGTAAATTAAAATGTAATTTTAAAACTATCTTAGATAGGGATCCCGTGTTAACACAAAAACTTTGAAGTTAAATATTTCTATATTTCTATTTTGAATACTGCTATGGACGTGGGGCTTTCAAGCATGTACTAAGCTCACAAAATCAAACGTTCTCTGCAAGTTTCAGGAAAATCACAAGAAAATCGTTTTCTCGGAGAACGTCCTTAAGCATTCTTCATCTTTGAGCATCATTTTTGGTCAATAATAAGCGCGAAGGTGAGCCTGAGGCTCGTTCGCTTCGAGGCTTCGAGAGCTCGTCTCCTGGAAAAATTATGCTGCTTTTACCCTGAAATCGCGTTTTCATTTCGTGAATAAAACACGAAGACGCGTTTGAAACTGTCTACAAAGGCTCGATTCCTGGTGATATTAATCTTTCTTTACCTTGAAACCGGGGTTTTCTTGTTAAAAGCGAGAATGTGCGTCTGAAACTCGTGTGTGAGGGCTCGACCTGGTGCGAGTGGGTTTTCTTTATCCGAGACGAGATTTATCTTTGGTTGAATGCCGAGAACGCACCTGGATCTTGTCTACGAGAGATCTACTATTAGCCCAGGTTAGTTTCCGTGATCCTGGACGTACATCTATTCCCTGTATAAGTGGACCCCGTATCCCCAGGCTACTTGAGGTTAAAATTGTTTATATAATCGTATGGTTTATTCTTATCGGTATACGTAATTACCCTGCATACGTAGACTTCGTCTCCCTCGGCTACTTGGAGTTAACATTGTATAAATAATATTGTATGGTTTATTATCGCTCATCGTATTGTATGGTTTATTATCGCTCGTCTGCGTAATTACCCTGCATACGTGGACCTCGTCTCCCTCAACTACTTGGGGTTAACATTGTTTAAATAATATTGTATGGATTTTTATCGTTCGACGTATTGTATGGTTTATTATCGCTCGTCTACGTAATTTTTCTGTATACGTGCAACTCGTCTTCCCCAGCTACTTGGGGTTAAAATTGTTTAAATCGTATCCCCCGGCTACTTGGATTTAAAATCTCCTAATCGGAACTTTGTTATTATTTTGCTCTTTGGGCTGGAATTATATTACATTAACGCTGGAGTTGGAATCATACTGCATTGACGTTCGCCTGGGAATTATATTGCATTGGCGCGCCAGTTGGGATCATATCGCACTGGCGTGTGAACTGGCATTGTATGGACGGGCGCGTGAATTGGCATTTTGTTGCACGGATTTTTGAATTGGACTTATATTGGATGTAATTTTGAATTGGCTTTTTATAGCGTTGTTGCGCGAGTAAGCCTTATATGAATAGGAGGCGTCGATATAAATAAAAATTATAGTGTTATATCTAATTTTACTTTTACCCATGTTAAATCTAAGAGGTTCTTTCATCAATTGTCTGAGACTTTGCAGTAAAAAACATGTATTAAATTTATACATTTTTGAAGTATTTATATTTATTAAATTTTCTTAGCGATACACAGACTTGGCTTTTTTAATTATACAATCTGTTTATACAATACCCTCTATTTATTTTTAAATATCAAGAGACACCAATAATGAAAACTTGAGAATTTGAGAAATTAATATTATTCATGAATCTAATATATGTCATGGACCTTGTCACTGAATTTCGTCGAAGCATGGAAAATAGATTAAACTTCTATATTCAACAGTTTTATGATAACACTTATATGTCTAGCTTTTCAATGGGAGCTGCTCGCACTGCTAATACACTCTATTCGTATATTTGATAAGCTACTAAAAATTGAATTTCATAATTAATCTACTATTATGTGTACAAAACCTAAAGAATTAATTAGTACTATGGGGTTAAAATCAATGTTATGACAGACAGTTTAGCAATGTGTATTCCATTACGCAGGAAAAAACTTATTACTAGAATCATATTTAAATAAAATATGATATGTAAGTATAAGTGTTATCATAAAACTGTTGAATATTGATGTTTAATCTATTTTTAATGCTTTGACAAAGGTCAGTAACTAGGTCCACAATTTGAGATGAATGAATAATATTAAGTTTTCAAAGCCGTCTGGTTCTCAAAAATATAAATCATTTGTGGCTCTTGATATTTAAAAATGAATATAATTATTTTCAAGAGGGTTTGAAAAAGGATTCAGATAAAAATTTGTCGAGCAAAAACTATTCTCACCCTATTTTTGTTTTGTTTAGATTAAGGTATGTACACTAAAAAACAGCCAATCAGAGATTTACAAAATAAGTCACAAAATAAGCACTGCTACATTATACGTATAAAATGCAAACTTTATCGTAAACACTGATGAACACAATGAAAATTTTAATTACTCTTTACTTATTTTATGAAATAACATAAACTAGTTTATTTATGTTAATTATTACAACTGTTTTGTGTTTATATTAAGTTGAGGTAAATGTAATAATAACTTTTTATTCAAGAACAATTAAAATATAGGCAAAACATGTTATTGAAAATATTTGTTGTTAATGATGTTGTATTCTTCCATAGTGCTACGGTATAAAGATTTATTTTCAATGATTCATTTACAATCCTCACATATTAAAATTGACAGTTCACCATAGTGTCAGTTTAAGTCATGTGTTGTATTTTGAAAAATACAAGCTGAATTGTCAATTTTAAACATACACCTAATTTGTTCATTTTCATATCAAACACTTCCAAACATTGTAAAAACTCCAACAAACTGTTCAGATTATATTTTTTCAAAATGTAACACATAACTTAAACTTCCACCATGGTGAACTATCAATTTTAATATGTGAGAATTGTGAAGACATTGAAAATAAATCTTTATACCATAACACTATGAAAGAATACAACACTGTTAGCAAAAAGTATTTTCAATATCACGTTTTGGCGATATTTTAATTGTTCTTCAATTAAAAGTTATTATTACATTTACACACAATCACCACAATTATTCAACTAAAACACACTTATAGCTTAAGCAGCACCATCCACAATAATCATCACAATATCATTTACGAACAGATTAATATGAATATTAAAGTTGACACGCGTTAACTTGTACACTTGCATGTAGATAATACTGCACATTGATCTATTTTTACTTATTTTTATATTTCGCACATTTATGAATAAGATTCTGTTTTTGTTACTTATTTTAAACTTTAACTGAACTACTCTTTTGCCTTTTATACGTTTAAACTTTTCATTGTTTTTATCAGTGTTTATGATGAAAATAGCAATTTCTTTTTATTTTGGTGAATACAGAAGCTCCTAGGGCCTATGAGATCCAATGGGAAGGCACGAGTATCTTTTTTTAAGGTACTAAGTGTCTCTGTTTGATGCCAGGAAACAATACGATTGAAAATAAAAGAAATAATCCATAAATTCTTGACGGCGCTGTAAAAATAAAACTTTTTACAAAGTAACTATACTTAAACTTTACTTGTACTTTTTTTATATAAAACTTGTATACTTATCTATACTCTAGACCAGAATAGCTGACACACAGCAGGCACAATAAACAAACCTCGTATCACTCTCACAAGCAGTCACCATAGCTGTAAAAGATCCATTAGGATTCTGGCAAGCTCTTAATCCTTCGACTAAGGATACATTTTTAACAGCTACATGACATTTTTATGGCTTTGACATATTGACTTCCAGTCTGTAATTCTGCTTTATAAAATTTTGCTATAAAAAGAAAATTAATTTATGAAAAACTTTTAATATCCATTTTTATTCGTGTTAATATTTACTCATTTGATCATTACAAAAATTACTATACTGTTTGTCATATAAATTATACGTCAATTGGCATATTAAATTATAATTGATAAAATTATAGAAGACTTTAAGGAATAATTTTATCATAGCAATGATAGATGCAAATGCAGTAAAAACAATAAAAACATTTCTTACCTAATTAATGCTCCTTCTCCAAATTTTTGCAAAAACATCACATTAATAATAACTTTTGACTTAATGTTCCAGTTGAAGAAGTTGTATTTCCCAGACTAGCTAAGAGTTAATTCATTTCCATGGCTTGTGTTGTATTATAGCGTTTTCTACCATAAATGTATTTGTGTCATAACAATACAGCCAACTTTTTGAACTTGTTGAATCTGTTGCATTTGCCAAACTTGTTGTTGAACTGGCATACTCTGCATGTGTTGAACATATTTTATTAGATACGTCATTTGTTGAGGTTGAGGCTGAAGTTGCAGTTGGGCTTGATGATGAATTGGAGAAGGTTGTATATCGCTGGCTGTGACACTTGTTACTGTTGTATTGGAGGCGAAGCAGCACTAGACAAGCTCTTGGAATTATTGTTGCGCCCCTGATGCAGCTTGTGTTTTAGCAGCATTGGCACTCATATTTCCTATATAATAAAATTAAATTGCGAGTAATTTATTTTATAAATTGAAACTGACGAAGGCTATAAACAACAAATGAACTCTTACTTTTGAAGCCACTTTGTTGGATGACGTACTCGCATAAGTATTTAATACAGGTGGTTGTGCCTCTGGAGGATCAGGATTTACTACAATAGTCTTCATCGACATCAATCTCTTCAACTCTCGAAGAACTACTTGCTCAGCCACACTTTCATCCAAAAAAACATCACGAACACCAGCTATCACATCTTTAATTACAGTGTTGTAATTTGTATAAATTAGTAAAAAATAATGTGGCACTTTCCTAAAAGAAAAAAAAAATTAGTGTAATGTAAATATGTAAATATAAAAAGTAAATCAAAATACTTACTCGATAACAACAGTCACTTCACAATAGTAATTCCAGTCAATTTTGGTTGAATCATTACTTTCACATTCAAAAATAATATTAATACTCTAACCTCCTAATACGCTTTCCCACTGTTTTGAAAAGTCAGACGATAAGACGAGGAATCCGAAATCGGAACGTTGCGGATCGCTCGCGTGTCGCGCTGCTGCCAACATTCAAACATTTCGGCCTGTGATTACGGTCGGGAGAATTCTCCCGATAATCCCATCACTGTGTCCGGGGTATTTTCCTTTCAGAATTAATTCAATGGAATAATTCAAAAATAATTTATAATATCATTGCAAAATTTATTCAATAGAAGATTTCTGAAAGGATTCATGGATTATTACCAAAAGGTTACTAAAAGATATTTCAAAATTATTTCCTGAAATAATTCTGAAAGGAAAATACCCCGGACATAGCATCATTACAGAATCCTTTCACTGAATGATTTCTGAAAGAATCTTTCAGAATCCTTTCAGAATTAATATCACATATTATTGCAGAATCCTTTCAATGAAAGATGTCTGAAAGGATTCAGGAATTAATTTTGTGAATTAATTCGAAAATATTATGAAAATATTACTAACAAGAAATTTGGAAGACGGATAAATCCCGTATTATTACAGAATCCTTCCAATGAAAGATGTCTCAAAGGATTCAGGAATTAATTTGTGAATTAATTCCTGAATCCTTTCAGACATCTTTCATTGAAAGGATTCTGTAATAATACGTGATTTATACTGTTCGAAATTTCTTTTTTGAGTAATATTTTTATAATATTTTCGAATTAATTCACAAAATTAATTCCTGAATCCTTTCAGACATCTTTCATTGGAAGGATTCTGCAATAATACGTTATTTATACTCTTTGAAATTTCTTTTTAGTAATATTTCCATAATATTTTCGAATTAATTTTGTGAATTAATTCGAAAATATAATGGAAATATTACTAACAAAAAATTTCGAAGGTTATAAAATCATGTATTATTGCAGAATCCTTTCAATGAAAGATTTTTGGAAGGATTCAGGAATAAATATTGTGAATTAATTAGAAAATATTTAGTAAATATTACTAACAATAAATTTCGAAGGGTATATATAATCCCGTATTTGAAGGTACATTTTTATAATTTAGAATATTATTTAAATAATATTCTAACTATTTTTACATATATTTACATTGTTAATAATTTTACACTATTTTATCGCAGAAAAAAACGCAGAAAAATTTTTGCATGATGGAGATTCGAACCCGGGTCGCTTGGGTACTACGCAAATACGCTATCCATTACGCTATCGCTCGCTTGTTAGATCATTTCATTTTTTTCATTATATACTGCAATATGAGTGATACGATACATTAGAAAATTTATTCTTAATATTACTTTATTTTTTAATATTAACTTTGATCAATTAATTCATAGTTATTTAATACTTTTAGTTTATTAAATATTGTATTAAGTCGATGTGAAATGTGTGTGTATAAAGGGAGCTCTTCCTTACCGACGTTATGAGTTTTTACATTTTTTTGATCTTAGATTCAACTTTTGATGAATGAAGCTCTTCACTGCACTCCGTAATTGCATAAATAATACACCTATAAATTTTTCAGAAATTCTGTTCATTATTTTTCAAAAAAACTGGTAGAAAATTTTTCAACCCGTTTCCTGTAAAATCTATAACGAGCAATAACTTGAAAATTTACACATAGTGTATTTTTGTCATTACGAAGGGCAATAAAGAGCTCTTTTCCCGAAATTCGATAAAAATAAAAAAATGATAATTGCATATAATGCAGAGATGAATAGAATGAGCTCTACCTTACCGACGTTATTATTATTTGTAGTGTTTTCAATTTAGAATCAACTTTTAGAGTCAAAGGCTCTTTACTCTTGGCAGACGTATAAATAATATTTCTGTCGATTTTGAGGGGACTTCTAAACATTGTCATACTGAAAGAATACTATTATGAATAATAATAAAAAATATTTCTTATTTTAAGTACCTATATTATTCATCTTTAAATGTTTTTTTTCCTTTTATTTAAAGTTTTTATATTCTTACATTAACTTTTCAAATTAATATTTTTCGCAATTAGTAAATGTTTCAATCTATCTTAGTTCACAAAAACGAAAAATTATATACCCCCCACACATTTTAATACGTTCTTTAATAGGATCATACGAATGTAGAAAACAATGGACGACTAAATCCGATCATTATCCAATCATTTCATTTTTTTCATTATATAGTGCAAAATGACTGACAAAATAAATTAGAATATTTATTTCTAATATTTCTTTATTTTTTAATATTAACTTTGTTTAATTAGTATATACTTATTTAGTAAGTTTTGTTTATTAAATATTGTATTAATTAGGACTTATTTGATTGAAACAAATTCGAATAAAAACAAAATAAATACATTATACGATGCCTCTTATATACGGACGCTGCCCTTTTCGTGTTGAATACTTGCAATAATTTCTGAACTATTTTATGTTTTCTTTCAAAAAATCTTTTCAAGGTTCTTTCAGGAAGAATTCGTGTAAATATCTTTTTGCTATTGTGTTTTAAAAAATTTTATTGTAACAATCTTTTTCAAACGAATTCTAAATTATTTCTTGTATTAATTCACGTGAGTTTCCCGCAACCTTTCATGAAATAATTCATGAAATTATTTTCAATAGATATTGAACTATCTTTGTGAATGATTAATTTTTATCATTCTGAAATTATTTCTGAATTATTTCGTGATATAATTCTTGACATGATTGCTGAATTGTTATGTTTTCTTTAAAAAAATCTATTAATTCACACGAGTTTCCCGGAAGATTTCATGAAATAATTCATGTAAGATTTTTGAATAGATATTGAATTATTTTTGTGAATGATTAATTTGTATCTTTCTGAAATTATTTCTGAATTATTGCATGAAAGAATACTTGCAATAATTTCGAAATTATTTTATGTATTCTTTCAAAAAATCTTTTCAAAGTCCTTTCAGAATTAATTCGTGTAATTATTTTTTTTGCTATTTAGTTTTAAAAAATTTTATTTTAAAAATCTTTTTCAAAAGAATTCAAAATTATTTCTTGTATTAATTCACACGAGTTTCCCAGAAGATTTCATGAAATAATTCATGTAAGATTTTTAAATAGATACTGAATTATTTTTGTGAATGATTAATTTGTATCTTTCTAAAATTATTTCTGAATTATTGCATCAAAGAATACTTGCAATAATTTCGAAATTATTTTATGTATTCTTTCAAAAAATCTTTTCAAAGTCCTTTCAGAATTAATTCGTGTAATTATTTTTTTTGCTATTTTGTTTTAAAAAATTTTATTCTAAAAATCTTTTTCAAAAGAATTCAAAATTATTTCTTGTATTAATTCACACGAGTTTCTCAGAAGATTTCATGAAATAATTCATGTAAGATTTTTGAATAGATACTGAATTATTTTTGTGAATGATTAATTTGTATCTTTCTGAAATTATTTCTGAATTATTGCATGAAAGAATACTTGCAATAATTTCGAAATTATTTTATGTATTCTTTCAAAAAATCTTTTCAAAGTCCTTTGAGAATTAATTCGTGTAATTATTTTTTTTGCTATTTTGTTTTAAAAAATTTTATTCTAGAAATCTTTTCAAAGTCCTTTCAGAATTAATTCGTGTAATTATTTTTTTTTTGCTATTTTGTTTTAAAAAATTTTATTCAAAAAATTTTTTTCAAAACAATTCAAAATTATTTCTTGTATTAATTCACACGGGTTTCCCAGAAGATTTCATCAAATAATTCATGTAAGATTTTTTAATAGATATTGAATTATTTTTGTGAATGATTAATTTGTATCTTTCTGAAATTATTTCTGAATTATTGCATGAAAGAATACTTGCAATAATTTCGAAATTATTTTATGTATTCTTTCAAAAAATCTTTTCGAAGTCCTTTCAGTATTAATTCGTGTAATTATTTTTTTTTGCTATTTTGTTTTAAAAAATTTTATTCTAAAAATCTTTTTCAAAACAATTCAAAATTATTTCTTGTATTAATTCACACGATTTTCCCAGAAGATTTCATGAAATAATTCATGTAAGATTTTTGAATAGATATTGAATTATTTTTGTGAATGATTAATTTGTATCTTTGTGAAATTATTTCTGAATTATTGCATGAAAGAATACTTGCAATAATTTCGAAATTATTTTATGTATTCTTTCAAAAAATCTTTTCAAAGTCCTTTCAGAATTAATTCGTGTAATTATTTTTTTTGCTATTTTGTTTTAAAAAATTTTATTTTAAAAATCTTTTTCAAAAGAATTCAAAATTATTTCTTGTATTAATTCAGACGAGTTTCCCAGAAGATTTCATGAAATAATTCATGTAAGATTTTTGAATAGATACTGAATTATTTTTGTGAATGATTAATTTGTATCTTTCTGAAATTATTTCTGAATTATTGCATGAAAGAATACTTGCAATAATTTCGAAATTATTTTATGTATTCTTTCAAAAAATCTTTTCAAAGTCCTTTCAGAATTAATTCGTGTAATTATTTTTTTTGCTATTTTGTTTTAAAAAATTTTATTCTAAAAATCTTTTCAAAGTCCTTTCAGAATTAATTCGTGTAATTATTTTTTTTTTGCTATTTTGTTTTAAAAAATTTTATTCTAAAAATCTTTTTCAAAACAATTCAAAATTATTTCTTGTATTAATTCACACGAGTTTCCCAGAAGATTTCATCAAATAATTCATGTAAGATTTTTGAATAGATACTGAATTATTTTTGTGAATGATTAATTTGTATCTTTCTAAAATTATTTCTGAATTATTGCATGAAAGAATACTTGCAATAATTTCGAAATTATTTTATGTATTCTTTCAAAAAATCTTTTCAAAGTCCTTTCAGAATTAATTCGTGTAATTATTTTTTTTGCTATTTTGTTTTAAAAAATTTTATTCTAAAAATCTTTTTCAAAAGAATTCAAAATTATTTCTTGTATTAATTCACACCAGTTTCCCAGAAGATTTCATGAAATAATTCATGTAAGATTTTTGAATAGATATTGAATTATTTTTGTGAATGATTAATTTGTATCTTTCTGAAATTATTTCTGAATTATTGCATGAAAGAATACTTGCAATAATTTCGAAATTATTTTATGTATTCTTTCAAAAAATCTTTTCAAAGTCCTTTCAGTATTAATTCGTGTAATTATTTTTTTGCTATTTTGTTTTAAAAAATTTTATTTTCAAAATCTTTTTCAAAACAATTCAAAATTATTTCTTGTATTAATTCACACGAGTTTCCCAGAAGATTTCATCAAATAATTCATGTAAGATTTTTGAATAGATACTGAATTATTTTTGTGAATGATTAATTTGTATCTTTCTAAAATTATTTCTGAATTATTGCATGAAAGAATACTTGCAATAATTTCGAAATTATTTTATGTATTCTTTCAAAATATCTTTTCAAAGTCCTTTCAGAATTAATTCGTGTAATTATTTTTTTTGCTATTTTGTTTTAAAAAATTTTATTCTAAAAATCTTTTTCAAAAGAATTCAAAATTATTTCTTGTATTAATTCACACGAGTTTCCCAGAAGATTTCATGAAATAATTCATGTAAGATTTTTGAATAGATATTGAATTATTTTTGTGAATGATTAATTTGTATCTTTCTGAAATTATTTCTGAATTATTGCATGAAAGAATACTTGCAATAATTTCGAAATTATTTTATGTATTCTTTCAAAAAATCTTTTCAAAGTCCTTTCAGAATTAATTCGTGTAATTATTTTTTGGTAACACTTTTTTTATTTTTTTGGAAGATTTTTGAAAGTATTTTGTAAGGATTCCATATATTATTTTAAAAATTAATTTAAAATTAATTTTTTTTTCCTTTTAAAATTCTTTCTAAATCATTTCAATGTATTAATTCATGAATTATTTCATGTAATTATTTCAGTTTTCTTTCATGCTGTATGGGTTAAGTATTATATATTAAATATTTGTGTATTGATCTTTAAAATGTTAAACTATATTTATTTATATATATAATTAATAAACGTAGGAAATAAAATAATTTCGTTTGTTAAAATGTAAATAAATGGCTATAGAATGACAGTAAAAATTAAACATTATGCACACTTGTATAATGTAGGCAATACGTGTGCAAAATGTTATCAATTAGATCATATAATGACTTCTTGAGATATTCGATATTTAAAAGTTTGGTATTTAAAAAGTGATATTTATTATCGCACGGTAACTATGGACTGAAATTGGCAGGGTTGGCAACTAGTTAAAAAGTTAAAAGTTAAGTTAGAAAGTTAAAAACTTAATAACTTTTAACATAACTTAGTTATTTTTAAATCTATTAACTTTTAACTAAACTTACAATTAGTTAAATATTTTCTCAGTAACTTTAACTTTTTAACTTTTAAAAAGCGAATTATTACATACGGATTTTCTGAAAAATGATGTATTAATATTATTTATAATATTATTATTGTTATTTGTTGCTATAATATAATATTTATTATTCATATTTCTTACGTCAGAACTAGGGTTTTTCTACGTTATTTTTGACTAATGTACCTTAAACTTTTAAGGGCGTTCTCTTGGCTGAAACAGCAGTTTTCGAATTTTTAACTTTCAAATAATGTTTAATTAATTTAATAATCCAGTAGTAAGTACATATAACAAATATACATTAGAGGGAACATAAAACAATTTTTTTCAAACGAATTCAGACAATAGTTACTACGATATTGTTAAAATTAAAGCCAAAAACTTCAATAAGTTACCTAATTTTTTTTCTTTCTTATCCAATCTTAACGAAATAAAGCTTATTTTGTTCGTCAAGAAATTTCAGGAGGAGTATCGATGGGAAAATTTATGATACGAGTTACCAGTACGGCGTAATATCAATTTGTTTAAGAAAAGTAAGTCAAGTTTTAATAAACAAATTGATATTACGTCGTATTGGTAACTCGTATCATAAATTTTCCCATCGATACTCCCTCTGAAATTTCTTAACGAACAAAATAAGCTTTATTTTGTTAAGATTGGATAAGAAACAAAAAAGAATTAGGTAACTTATTGAAGTTTTTGTCTTTAATTTTAAAAATATCATGGTAACTATTGCCTGAATTCGTTTAAAAAATTTTTTTTATGTTCCTTCTAGTGTATATTTGTTATATGTACTTACTTTTGGATTATTAAATTAATTAAACATTATTTAAAAGTTAAAAATTCGAAAACTGCTATTTCGACCAAGAGAACGTCCTTAAAGAGTAATAACGTACGCAAATGTACGTTATTTTCCGCTCCTCCAACAAAGTATTTTCTTGCTGGCCCTACAAACAATGTATCGATACTTTACTGTAACGAAAAGTATAAATTACGTAGACGTGCAACAATAAGCAAGACAATTATTCAAACAATTATAAACCCAAGAAGCCGGGGGACGCGAGGTTCACGTATATTAGGGAATGACGTTGACGTGCAACAATAAGCAAGACAGTTATTTAAACAATTTTAAAGCCAAGAAGCCGGGTGACGCGAGGTCCATGCATATTAGGAATTACGTTGATGTGTAACAATAAGCAAGACAATTATTTAAACAAATTTTAAATCCAAGTAGGCTGGGGATATGAGGTCCATATAAGGGAATTACATAGATGTGCAACAATAAGAAAGACAATTATTTAAACAATCATAAACCCAAGAAACCGGGGGACGCGAGGTCCACATATATTAGGGAATCACGTGACGTGCAACAATAAGCAAGACAGTTACTATTTAAACAATTTTAAACCCAAGTAGCCGGGGGACGCAAGGTTCGCGCATATTAGGAAATTACGTAGACGTGCATCAATAAGCAAAACAATTATTAAAAAAAATTTTAAACCCAAGTAGGGTGGGGATATGAGGTCCACGCATATAAGGGAATTACATAGATGTGCAACAATAAGAAAGGCAATTATTTAAACAATTATAAACCCCAAGTAGGCGGGGGATGCGAGTTCCTCGCGTATATTGGAATAAGGCAGTCGTGTATACATGGAAAAATAATTATGTAAATAATTCTTAACCCCAAGTAGGCGGGGGATGCGAGTTCCACGCGTATACGTGAGAGCGTAAGACGTGCATACAAGGCAAAATACTTACACTGAGAAAAATGTTGTAGTAAATTTTATTATAACTGTAATAAAAATTACTATAAAGTATAGGAAGGGTGAGACAAATACACTTTATGCTGCATTTTTATTATAATTGTATGAATAATTACAAAATTTCTTGTAATTTTTATGACAGTTGTTGATTAGAAAGTATTATGAAATAAAAGAAAAATTGCTATACACATAGCATAAACTGTGATATAATAAAATTTAAAATATATGCTTTTAATTTTTATTAGAATAGAATATAAATTTTATTTTGTAGTGTTTAAATTTTATTCTGTAGCGTATTAAAAATTACTGTAAACATAGTAAAAAGTGCCACATTCAAAAATTGCTACAGGCCATAAGAAAGTTTGCTATCCAACATAGTAAAAATTGCTACAACATTAGTACTTTCTGCGCAGATCAAGGCGCCCACGTGTCTGATTGAGGTTATGTTTCTACGGGAATTTCACTTTGCCTTGCTTTTAATTTTACAAAACATTCAAAACCTTACTTCAATTATTTTATTTTTATATTATGCACATTAATGATAAGTTTCTTTGTGTTATCAAAGTTATTTATTGTCATTATTTAATATTATCTGAAATTTTCTTGAAATCGATGGTTTGACATATACAAGTTCCAAAATTTTACACTCAAGAATCCTATTTGGGTAAGTGGTTAGCGCGTTCGATTGCCGCGGTGAAGGTTGCAGGTTCGATCCCAACGCTCGTAAAAAAAATATTTTTATTTCTCATTTTAATTTATTTTCACATTAAATATTGTATGATTAGAGTCTGAAAACAAGAAGAACGAGAAAAAATTTAATTTTTTGAAATTTAAGGTCATTCATAAAAATTACTATGTTGCATAGCAAAAATTGGTATAATTTCGATTTGTCCCTCCGTTCCTACAAAATATAGTAATTTTTCTTATGTTTATAATAAATTTTACTACAACATTTCTCTCAGTGTAAGTAAATAACTCTTAACCCCAAGTAGACGGGGGATACGAGTTCCTCGCGTATACTGGAATAAGGCAGTCGTGTATACATGGCAAAATAATTATGTAAATAATTCTTAACCTCAAGTAGGCAGGGAATGCGAGTTCCACGTATACGGGAGCGCGTCAGACGTGCATACAAGGCAAAATAATTATTTAAATAATCCTCAACCCCTAGTAGGTGGGGGATGCTCCCATATTCGCGTGGAACTTGCACCTTCCGCCTACTTGGGGTTAAGAATTATTTACATAATTATTTTGCCTTGTATGCACGCTGTCGCGATCCCGTATACACGTGGAACTCGCACCCCCCCCCCTACTTCGGGTTAAGAATTATTTAAATAATTCTTTTGCCATGTATAATACACGTCTGCCTTATACCAGTATACATGTGGAACTCGCATCCGCCGCCTACTTGGGGTTAAGAATTATTTACATAATTATTTTGCCTTGCATGCACGTCTGACGCGCTCCCGTATACGCGTGGAACTCGCATCCCCCGCCTACTTGGGGTTAAGAGTTATTTACATAATTATTTTTCCTTGCATGCACGTCTAACGCGCTCCCGTATATGCGTGGAACTCGCATCCCCCGATTACTTGGGGTTAAGAATTATTTACATAAGTATTTTGCCTTGTATGCACGTCTTACGCTCTCACGTATACGCGTGGAACTCGCATCCCCCGCCTACTTGGGGTTAAGAATTATTTACATAATTATTTTGCCATGTATACACGTCTGCCTTATACCAGTATACGCGTGGAACTCGCATCCCCCGCCTACTTGGTGTTAAGAATTATTTAAATAATTGTTTTGCCTTGTATTACACGTCTACGTAACACCCGACTCTAGCTTAAATTCACCCGTCATTTGAACGCGCGCGCTACGGCGCGCAGCGCGAGCGACCAATCCGCGACAGTCTCTACTGCGCAGACTCGAAACTGCCGTCCGACTTGGACGCTCTGCTTCCCAACTATAATATTCAAAATTTTCTTAAAGTTATGACTATGATTTGCACTTTCGTTCTATCAATTATATATTTTATTTACATAGACAACTAGATTGGATTCTTCACTCAGGCAATTACACACTTATTGATTTGGATTCCAACCAAATGGAAAACAAGCGACTTTGTAGTGACCATTTTACTGCTGACGATTTTGTAATCGGTTCTGGTATGAAGAGATTAAAAGATATTGCTATATCTATTCAAAAGGCTTCAGCTACTGATTTGAATGATTCCGACGAAGTTGAGGAACATGATGGCTCCGAAATTGATCTTCCTCCTATTACATGTCAAGAGAGATCAGCTATTGAGTTAGAAACTCCTTTTTTAATAGAAACTAGTTTTAACATGCCACAAAGCTTTGATACAAAAGAGCCATCTTGTTCAGGAATGCAAAGCCAATTGAATTTTGATTATGACTTTACCGAAAAATCCACAAATGCTGTTGATAAAATTAAAACTTATGAAACTTCACTTCAAAAATTGCAAGATGAAATTAAGAATTTACAACGACAGTTAAACCAAAAAGATAAACAATGTAAAAAAGCACAACATGTGATTAAACAAGTAAAAGCAAAAAATGTAACGTATGAACAAAAAGCTAAAAACATTCAAAATAGAAATAAACAACTTTCTAAAAACATTCGAAATAGAAATAAAAAAATTATGAATCTTGAGCGTAAAATTGAAAGATCTAAGGAAGCAGTTTCTTTTTATGATGAGTACTTAAAGCTTAATGCTAATGTATTAAATTTTTTTAAAATGCAAATGAATCATAACAAACGGAGAAAGTGGTCCAATGAGGAAAAAGAGTTTGCTATGAATTTATTTTATAAGTCTCCAAAAGCTTATTGTTATTTGCGTGACCAAAAGAAGTTTGCTTTGCCCTGTATTAGTTTAATAAAGCGATGGATTAACGAACTTGATTTGAGTCCCGGAAATAACACTAAGTTATTAGAATTATTGAAAATAAAATTAAGTACAATGACTCAAAAAGAACGCGAGTGTGTATTAATGTGGGATGAAATGAGTATAAAATCATGGTCAGATTACAACCCAAAAAAAGATTTGATTGAAGGCTACACTGATATGGGAAAGCATGGTCGCAATAAAAATCATGGTAATCATGTTTTAGTTTTTATGTTACGAGGTAGGCAAAATGATTGGAGACAGCCTATTTGCTACTATGTTCCCCATAACAGTGTAAATGGAAAGTTATTGCACAAAATCATTTTAGATGTTATAGATTACGTTGAAGGTACTGGTTTTCTATTAAAATCAATGGTATGCGATCAAGGATCGCTAAATCAATTGGCTATAAAAGAATTGGGAATAACCAAAAATAAACCATTTCTTGAACGAAACAATCGTAAAATTTTCTTCAATTTTGATGCTTCCCATTTACTTAAATGCCTTCGTAACACTTTTGCAAACGTCAATTTGAAATTAATGAGAAACCCGTGTCATGGGACGCGATTCGGGAATTAAGAAATCGTGAAAAAGATCTACCAACTAAATCTGCCCCTAAACTAACAGACAGACATCTAGATCCAAATTCTTTTCAACTAATGAACGTTAGTCTTGCAGCTCAAATTTTTAGTAAAAGTGTTTCCTCAGCGTTACTAGCAGGTGCGGTCGCACCAGAGCAACCTTTGACTCATCCAGATTGTATAGAAACAGCAAATTTTATTAAAAAAGTAAACGACCTTTTTGATTGTTTAAATAGTAGAAGTTCTCGAGATGGTAATCCTTTGCGTCGTCCTTTATCAAAATTAAATCCTCAAGTAGTACAGTATTTGAAAGAGTCCTTGATTTGGGTCGAAACCTGGAAATGCGTTGATAAAAACGGTAATCCCCCATGCTTTGACGGTTTTTATTTGACGGTTAATAGTATACTTTTACAATGGGAAGATATAGCAGCAAATGATGGAGTGTATTTGTTAACGACGCGTTTAAATCAAGATCCGTTAGAAAATTTATTCTCTGTTTTAAGAAGTCGTTCTGGTCACAATCAAAATGCAACCGCAATGCAAGTAAGGCATAATTTGCAGTATAGCATTACTGCAAATTTAACGTCTTCATCCAAATTAACAAATTGCGAACCTGATGGAACAGTAGCGTTACTAGCAATTTGTATGAAAAGTAAAAATGTTGAATTACAAGAATCGTTAGAAAACGGAACCAATTCTGTGCACGCGTTTGATGAAAATATTAATGCGGATTGTATTAATAGTAATTTCCTTGCAAAAGACAACAGTATCATCGAAGTAAATGCAAGTAGTCAAAATAATGAATTAGCTAACGATGATATTGAAGACGCTTGCAGTGAAATTTCGTTCGATGGAGTAAATGAATCTCTTCATTTCGATGAAAATGAAGATACTTATGTGGAAAATATGTCTGATTCAGACACAGTTGTAGGTGATGATGATGATGAATTTCAAGAAGTATCTGATTCATTAAATGAAAGGAGTGAGAATTTGAGTAATACAACTAGGAGCTTTTTATCAGAAAGTTATAATAAAATGGATAGTGTATTGTCAAATTCACATAATCTACAAGATTCGTCTACTCCTTTACGGGGAGCAATGAAGTATGTTGCTGGATACGTAGCGATGAAATGTATCTCAAAATTTTATTGTTCTGACTGTAAAGCTTCTTTCACTAGAGTTAACTGTAATATTCAAACTAATGATGATCTATTAATTTTTTTTAAAGCGTATAAAGTATTTAATGTAAATAATGAACTTGGAAATCTTTGTGTTCCTTCTGACGATTTTTACGGAATCATTATAACAGCTATTGAAACTTTTGATGCATTATTTTCTGAAGTAAGTTATAACATAGAAATTAGTAAAGTTTTAATTGATAAAATCACATCTAAAGTTCTCGAATATCATGCAGAGTTTTGGATTACTGACGAATCTTGTAAATCGCATCGTGAGGCTGCAATAGCGTTTTTCGTTAGAGTTCATATTTTTAATAAAGTAAAATGGATCAATCATGATTTGCGGGACGCTAAAATTTCAAGGAAAAGACATTTTGCTAGTAATAAACCTAATGCTAAATTGCAGAAATTGAGTCATGAATAAAAAGAACTTGCTAAATTAAAATAATATTTTTATTACTTGCTGATAAAGCAAAACACACTATTTTTTTATGATTATTTTCAATTAAAGTAAAATACTAGTTATTCACTTTCAATTTCATTTTGCTTCATAGAAATTTTCCACTTCTTTCATTCCTGCATCATCAATTATTTATAAATCCTAGATCTTCATATAAGAAAAGTTTGTGTATTTGATATGACTATATTTAATAGTATAAAAATTTTAATTGCCAATTCGATAATTGTAATTTCCACTTCATAATTACAATATTTATTCCGTAAAATTATTTAAGTAGAATTATCAAAAATATAATGTCACTTTTTATGTATTTAGAATTTTCTTTCAATATTTATGTTTTATATTTTATTTATTTATTTATTGAGCCAGAGTTTATTGTATTAAATTCCAAGGAGACGTTTATAGCGTGACTTCACCAGTGAATGAACGAATAAGGAAATTTCTATTTTTGTTATTTAGTTAAGAGAATTAAAAATCGATTAAAAGCAAAAATCTTTTTTAATTAGTATTTTAAAAACTTCAAACTTTACGTCAGTGACAAAATATTAGATAAAGAATAAAAGTAGAAATTTTGTTTATAAGAAATCTGTAAATATCTCCTAAAAATCAGTAAATGAACACGCGATCTTAGTATCTAAATACGTTTCGCCAGTGAATGAACACTTCGCCAGTGAATAAACACTCAATAGCGGCAATTTTTTATGATTTTATTCTTAACAATTTCTTTTATGAAGTATCTTTATGTAAAATGAAATCAAACTTTTAAAAGATTCGAAAATCATCGTCATATTAGATAAACAATACATAGAAAGATTGATATTTTCATATATTTAAAGAAAATGTTCCTTAACTGGTGTCTGTTCGGATATTGGTGAAGTCACCCTACAAAAAATACTGTAGTTCGTGGGGTGTGGGCGCTATCATCATACGTATCATTATCGTTTTTCACTCATTATAAGCCATATTTTACGTTTCATAAATAATTTAGATTATAATACTTTGTTCGGATAATTTGAAAGTAGTTGACTTACTAGTATAATTTATGACTATATATTTAAACTTCAAATTAATAACGATTAGTTGTAGTAACATGCATGAAGACAATACTGTAGTTCATAATTTTGTTTTATCTTTTGTTGTAAATTGTAGTTCACGATTTTGCGCGGTCACTATTTGTATATGTTTTTGTAGTTCATTTAAATTAAACAATCAGATTAAAGATAAAAGATTTTAATTTTTAGTACATGTTTGTAATATTTGTAAATATTTATTATCCTTCCTTCCTTAACCTAATGCTCCTGTGTTTCCTATCCTATCCTGATGGAAGATATCTGCCACCTTCCCGCTTGGTTTCCGTCGAATAATATCGCGTTTGCATATTATCTGTATTGTTTAAAATAATTAATAAAATTGAATAACTGAAACAACGTGTAATATATAACAAATACCTATGCAAACACGTATTAACTGAGAGCAGAACATATTAATGAACATTCCATGAATTTAAGTAGAATAAACAATCTTTTTCGTAACGCAGGGTCGATTTTTGTGTTTTTAAATTTTTAAAATCAATACTAGTTTTTTTATGCCTGATCCATTACTTTGCGATTGCTGCAGCATCTTTTTATCCACAGGGGAGGTATTTTATCAGAATGGTGAAATGTTATATAGGTATTTTATTAAATATAATATGACCATTTCCTTCAAAGAATATCTTAAATATAATGTCGTTTAAAAATTTTCCAAATCTGATACTGTCAATTAGAAACGGGAGCTATTCAGAACACGACAGGAATTATTTTCTATAAAAATTAAAAACAAATTGCATAAACTTATAGACTTTTAACTATTCCGAAAAATGTAAAACATGTATTCTCATAAAATTTTTAGAGTCGACGTTATGGCTTCCCTTTATCACTACATTTTCTATACAGTTTAATCGTTAGGTGGAAATGGTATTGGAAATATTGATATCATATATAATATTAAAATAATTTAATGAGAATATTATGGTCTACTTGCCAATTTTTTTTTTATTTTTATATACTAAGCTTTAAACATTTTATACCACTGTAGACTCAAAATCATAACTTTAATATAATTATTCGGCTCTCGTGGTATAAAATACGGTTCGAAACTACTGCGTAATAAGACTTGTAGCTCATGTGACTTGAAAAACGCGTTATTTGAGCTAAATAATCATCTGATGCACTCGTATCGAAATGTACTATTTCGACATTCGGAAAATTAACCATTCTTATGATAAAGTATTCTAATTTTTTTATTAATATTTCTTTAAAATCACCCATCTGACAATTTAGTTGTCTGATATAATACCCCCTCGCCTTTCTTCTCAAACCTTTATTTATACATTGATTATGATAAATAAATTGAGTACCTATATAGGGGCAATAGGCCCTAGTAATCTGTGTTGAAAAACCGTTAATTTTTAAGAACGAAAATCTCGAAGATTATAAACTGTCAGAAAACATAATATCATGTTCACCCAAGGGCTAGTGGGCTTTTTTATATCGCGAGTTTGCAGAGACTCGTGCTAACTTGCCTTCGACTTGTACTTATAAATACTCGCTCTGCTAAATCCAACATTGAGTACACCCTTGATACACAATGTATTATTTTACAGTGAATATGAAAATTAATATAATGGTTGCATACAGTCGAACAGTGATATGTCAAGTGATATATCAAGTTAAATAACTGTACATATATGACTACATAACTAATTATTACTATTTATTTTCTTGTATAACAATTTATATCTTTTTTTATTTCTTTCAATTATTATTTTTTTAATCAAATAATTGTAAGAATTTATTAACTTTTAATAATATTTAATATAATTTATTTTTAAATTAAATTTTATTTAATCATTATTAAATTGTTATTTATAAAAAAATTTTATAACATGTAAAATTGCAAATCATCATGCAGTCATGCTTTACGGCGCTTGCGCCTGGATTATCGTGAACGGCGCGGGGGGGGTCCAAAGTTTCGACGATTCACTATAAAATTGAAGTCAACTATAGACGTTTTTCAGTTCGACAAATGATAATGCAGATTGTTTTTAATTTCGAAATTCTAAGTTACGAAAATCATATTTTCGAATGTAACAGTTCACCTACTGTCCAAAACGTCGAATTTCATCAATACGACCTCAAAGCAAATATAAGCTGTTTCTAATGATTTATTTCGAAGTATCTATATTGTACCCCTATTAAAATTCTATTAATGAAATTCGATGTTTTGGACAGTAGGTGAAGTGTTACATTCGTAAATATGATTTTCGTAATTTAGAATTTCGAAATTAAGAACAATCTGCATTATCATTTGTCGAACTGAAAAATATCTATAGTTGACTTCAATTTTATAGTGAATCGTCGAAACTCTGGACCCCCCCCAACGGCGCGGGCCGGCAGGCCGCGGACGGCGCGCGCCCGAGCCGCCGAGCCGCGATGCGCAGAAGTGAGAAGAGAAGCATACAAAGTCAATGCTAGCGCCACCACTCGGTCAAGGCGGAACTAATTTTTTTTCGTCCTCGCCCCCCATCTGAAGTATGCTTCTATATGCGTCTATATTCGTTGTTTGTACGATAGATCTGTCATACAAATAACCTATAACCCACTTAGAAACATGTAAAACCCACTGTTTTGAAAGTCTGATATGAAAGGGACTATTATTACCAACGAATATAGACGCATATAGAAGCGTACGTCAGATGGGGGGCGAGGACGAAAAAAAATTAGTTCCGCCTTGACCGAGTGATGGCGCTAGCATTGACTTTGTATGCTTCTCTTCTCACTTCTGCGCATCGCGGCTCGGCGGCTCGGGCGCGCGCCGTCCGCGGCCCGCCGGCCCGCGCCGTTCACGATAATCCAGGCGCAAGCGCCGTAAAGCATGACTGCATGATGATTTGCAATTTTACATGTTATAAAATTTTTTTATAAATAACAATTTAATAATGATTAAATAAAATTTAATTTAAAAATAAATTATATTAAATATTATTAAAAGTTAATAAATTCTTACAATTATTTGATTAAAAAAATAATAATTGAAAGAAATAAAAAAAGATATAAATTGTTATACAAGAAAATAAATAGTAATAATTAGTTATGTAGTCATATATGTACAGTTATTTAACTTGATATATCACTTGACATATCACTGTTCGACTGTATGCAACCATTATATTAATTTTCATATTCACTGTAAAATAATACATTGTGTATCAAGGGTGTACTCAATGTTGGATTTAGCAGAGCGAGTATTTATAAGTACAAGTCGAAGGCAAGTTAGCACGAGTCTCTGCAAACTCGCGATATAAAAAAGCCCACCAACCCTTGGGTGCACATGATATTATGTTTTTTGACAGTTTTTAATTTTCGAGTAATTTATTCATCATAATCAATGTATAAATAAAGGTTTAAGAAGAAAGACGCGGGGGTATTATATCAGACAACTAAACTGTCAGATGGGTGATTTTAAAGAAATTTTTGAAATTTATACATATTGTTTTACATTTATATACATTTATATACACTTCCATAAAATTAAGAAAAAAAAGTCTTATATAGCGAAAATTTTAAAAAAATATATAAATGTATATAAATGTATATATCTGTAAAAAAACTAAATATATGTATATTTACAAAAATACAAATTTTCAATACAACTATTCAAAATGTAAGAAAAAATATATAAATGTAAATAAGTGAAAATTTTTGTAAAAAAAACTTATATAAATGTATATAAACGTATATAAACGTAAAAAATGTTCTAATTACAACTTTTATAAACACTTATTATATAAGTTTGTATACATTTTTTTACATTTATATACATTTTCTATTTCCATCGGGGATGTAACGCGTTCTTCGCACGAGCGATGCGAGTGAGAAAAGTCACACGAGCTAAAAATCATATTACGCACCAGTTTCGAACCGTATTTCATACCACGAGAGCCGAATAATTATGTTAAAGTTATTATTTTGAGGTTACAGTGGTATAAAATGTTTAAAGTTTAGTATATAAAAATTTAAAAAAACGTGGCAAGAAGTCCATAATATTCTCATTAAATTATTTTAATATGATATGTGATCGGTATTTCCAATACCATTTCCACCTAACGATTAAACTATAGAAAATGCGGTGATTAAGGGAATTAAGCCCTACGTCGACACATGATCTAAAAATTTTATGGGAATACATCTTTTACATTTTTCGGAATGTTTTTCCTCTAGTTGAAAGTCTGTAAGTTTATGCAATTTGTTTTTAATTTTTATAGACGAGAATTTTTCTATTATTTATTTTTGAAAAGAATTTTTTTCGTGTTCTGAATAGCTCCCGTTTGTAATTGACAGTATCAGATTTGGAAAATATTTTAAACGACTTTATATTTAAGATATTCCTTGAAGGAAATGGCCACATTATATTTAATAAAATATCTATATAATATTTCACCATTCTGATAAAATACCTCCCCTGTGGATAAAAATATGCTGCAGCAATCTCAAAGTAATGGATCAGGCATAAAAAAAGGTAGTATCGATTTTTAAAATTGAAAAACACAAAAATCGACCCTGCGTTACCAAAATGATTGTTAATTCTACTTAAATTCATGGAATGTTCATTAATATATTCTGCTCTCAGTTAATACGTGTTTGCATAAATAATTTTAACATATGTTTTACACATTATTTTAGTAATTTAATTTCATTAATTATTTAAAAACAATAGAAATAATATGCAAACTCGATATTATTCGATGGAAACCGAGCGGGAAGGTGGCAGATATTTTCCATCAGGATAGGATAGGAAACACAGGATTATTAGGTTAAGGAAGAAAGGGTGATAAATATTTTTAAATATTCCTAACATGCACTAAAAATTAAAATCTTTTGCCTGTAATCAGATATTTTTTCATTTCAATAATCTACAAAAAAAAATGCAAATTAGTTACCATGCGAAACTATTCACCACAATTTATTACAAAAGATAAAACAAAATTATAAATTATATTGCTTTATGCACGTTACTACAAGTAATTGTTATTAATTTCAAGTTTATATCTATTACGTGAATCAATACTGAATTCAATTACTTTATGATTATCCGAACAAAGTATTATAATCTGAATCATTTATGAACGTAAATATGGATTATAAACAAAAAGACGATAATTGATATGGCATGACAGCGCTCATACCCTAAGAACTATAGAATAATTTAGTATAAATGCTGTCTTACAATTTAATATAGTATATACATGCAAAATAAAAAAAAAAAATCGTAGTGTATAAAAAGTGACATTATATTTTTAATAATTTTACTTCAATAATTTTACAAAATGAATTAATATTGTAAATACGAAATGGAAATTACTATTATCAAATTAGCAATAAAAATGTTTATACAATTAAAAATACAACTAAACAAACTTTTTTTACATGAAGATCTATGATTTATAAATAAATTATCACACAGCATTGAAAAAAGTGAAACATTTCTATGAAGAAAAATGAAATTGAAAATTAATAACTAGTATTTTACTTATTTGAAGATAATCATAAATATTATAATTAAAAATCATGCTTTATATTAATAAATGGCCATTAAATGTCACCTTTGATTAAATCACAAAAATAATTGTCTGTAAGGAAATAAACATATATTCATATTAGCTTAAGACAATACAATAAGCGTAACAACTTGTTGAAATTTCATCATGAAAAAAAAAATTATTTCCTTTGTGTTAAAAAATACATATTCTAATTTAGTTTCTCATTAAGTAATATAGACGTTAATAAAATCTAATATGTTCTTTTTTTACTCATGACTCAATTTCTGCAACTTAGCATTAGGCTTGTTACCTTGAACTTTTAGCATCTCGCAAATCATAATTTATCCATTTCACCTTATTAAAAATATGAATTCTAACAAAAAACACAATTACAGCCTCACGATGCGATTTACAAGGTTCGTCATTAATCCAAAACTGTGCATGATATTTAAGAACTTCAGCTGTGATTTTATCAATTAAAACTTTACTAACTTCTGTCCTGTAACTTACTTCAGAAAATAGTGTATCAAAAGTTTCAATAGCTGTTATAATGATTCTATAAAAAGTGTCAGAAGGGACGCAAAGATTTCCAAGTTCATTGGTCACATTAAATACTTTATACGCTTTAAAAAAAAGTAATAGATCATCGTTACTTTCCATGTTACAATTAACTCTAGTGAAAGAAGCTTTACAATCAGAACAATTAAATTTTGAAATACATTTCATAGCTATATATCCAGTAACATACTTTATTGCTCCCCGTAAAGGAGTACATGAATCTTGGTGATTGTGCGAATTTGTCAAAACACTATTCATTTTATCATAAGTTTCGGATGACAAGCTCCTATCTATATTATTAAAATTCTCACTCCCTTCATTTAATGAATTAGATACTTCTTGAAATTCATTATCATCAACATCACCTACAACTGTGTCTGAACCAGACATCTCTTCAACAAAAGTATCTTCATTTTCATCGAAATGAACAGATTCATTTACTCCATCGAATGAAATTTCACTGCAAACGTCTTCAATATCATCGTTAATTAATTCATCATTTTCATTACTTGCATTTACTTCGATGATACTGTTGTCATTTGCAAGAAAATTACAAGTAATACGATCGGTATTATCGTCAATGTCTTCAGTAAACGCGGGCACAGGATTGGTCATATTTTCTAACGATTCTTGTAAATCAAGCTTAGTACTTTTCGTACAAATTGCTAGTAACGCTACTGTTTCGTCAGGTTCGCAGTTTGTTAATTTCGATGAAGACGTTAAATTTGCAGTAATACTATACTGTAAATTATGCCTCACTTGCATCGCAGTTGGATTTTGATTGTGACCAGAACGACTTCTTAAAACAGAAAATAAATTTTCTAACGGATCTTGATTTAAACGCGTCGTTAACAAATATACTCCCTCGTTTGATGCCATATCTTCCCATTGCAAAAGTATACTGTTAATCGTCAAATAAAAACCGTCAAAGCATGGCAGATTACCGTTTTTATCAACGCATTTCCAGGTTTCGATCCAATTCAAAGAATCTTTCAAATACTGTACTACTTGAGGATTTAAGTTTGACAAAGGACGACGCAAAGGATTAACATCTCGAGAACTTCTACTATTTAAACGATCAAAAAGGTCGTTTACTTTTTTAATAAAATTTGCTGTTGCAATGCAATCGGGATGAATGAAAGGTTTTTCTGATGCAACCGCGCCTGCTAATAAAGCTGAAGAAACACTGTTACTAAAAATTTGAGCCGCAAGACTAACGTTCATTAACTGAAAAGCATTAGGATCTAGATGTCTGTCTGTTAGTTTAGGGGCAGATTTAGTTGGAAGATCTTTTTCACGATTTCTTAATTCCCGAATCGCATCCCATGACACGGGTTTCTCATTAATTTCAAATTGACGTTTGCGAAAAGTGTTACGAAGGCATTTAAGTAAATGGGAAGCATCAAAATTGAAGAAAATTTTACGATTGTTTCGTTCAAGAAATGGTTTATTTTTGGTTATTCCCAATTCTTTTATAGCCAATTGATTTAGCGATCCTTGATCGCATACCATTGATTTTAATAGAAAACCAGTACCTTCAACGTAATCTATTACATCTAAAATGATTTTGTGCAATAACTTTCCATTTACACTGTTATGGGGAACATAGTAGCAAATAGGCTGTCTCCAATCATTTTGCTTACCTCGTAACATAAAAACTAAAACATGATTACCACGATTTGCATTGCGACCATGCTTTCCCATATCAGTGTAACCTTCAATCAAATCCTGTTTTGGGTTGTAATCTAACCACGTTTTTATGCTCATTTAATCCCACATTAATACGCACTCGCGCTCTTTTACTGTCATTGTGCTTGATTTTATTTTTAACAATTCAAATAACTTAATGTTATTTCCAGGCTCCAAATCAAGTTCATTAATCCATCGTCTTATCAAACTAATACATGATAAGGTAAACTTCTTTTGGTCACGCAAATAACAATAAGCTTTTGGAGATTTATAAAATAAAATCACAGCAAATTCTTTTTCATCATTAGACCACTTTCTGAGTTTGACATGATTCATTTGCATTTTAAAAAAGTTTAATACATTTGCATTAAGCTTTAAATAGTCGTCATAAAAAGAAACTGCTTCCTTAGATTTTTCAATTTTACGTTCAAGATTTTTAATTTTTTTATGTTTATTACGAATATCTTTAGAAAGTTTAATAACCTTTTGTTTATACACATCTCTTCGTACACTCATTGTTTTAGTCACATACTGTGCTTGTTTACATTGTTTATCTTTTTTGTTTAACTGCTCTTTTAAACTCGCAATTTCATGTTGCAATTTTTGAACTAAAGTTTCATACCTTTTAGTTTGAACATTTGCATTTAATGATTTTCCGGTAGAGTCACAATCAAAGTTCGACTTGCTTTGCATTCCTGAACAAGATGGCTCTGCTGCATCAAAGTGTTGAGGAATGTTATGACTAGTTTCTATTAAAGAAGATGTTTCTAAATCAATTCCCACAAAGTTTTGTGGCATGTTGTTACTTCTTTCTCTTATAAAGGGTGTTTCTAAATCAATAACTGATCTGTCTTCAGAGGTAGGAGGAAGATCAATTCCAGAGTCATCATGTTCTTCAACGTCACCGGAATCATTCGAATCAGTATCTGAAGCCTTTTGAATAGGTATAGCTATATTTTTCAATTTTGTCATACCAGAACCGACCACAAAATCGTCAGCAGTAAAATGGTCATTGCAAAGTCGCTTGGCTTCCAGTTGTTTGTCATCCAATTTAAGAAGATTGTCATTGCCTGAGTGAATGATCCAGTCTAGTTGTCTATGTAAACGAAATATATGATTGATAGAGGGAAAATTTAAGTCTTACAAGGAGTGTATCTCAGATCCGGATCATGAATTTTTCTCAAACTTTGAGATCTGTTTTTAGATGTTAAAATATGAAACGAACCGGAGTTAGACCCTCACGCTTTGATAAACTGAAGTTATGAACATTTTTAACTGCATTTAAGGAAATACTGAAAAAAAAATGCTTGAGCCGGAAAAAACCCGTGAGCCGGAACCCTGAGCCTCTCCGAGTTAATAAGAGAGGAAAAGGATCCTCTAACAAAACTATCGGAATATATAATCTTTAAAAAGAGCTATATCAAAGCCATCACCTTATAAAATTAATTGCCTAATAATTCTCAAAAATATAGATATAAAAAGACCACTTTTACTAAAATGAAAAGATAGGTTAATTCATATGTACAAATAAATACATAAATGCTTAAGGTGGTTCCGGAGCGATATATATGTATATAAAATATAAAAATTTTTACAATGATTCCTTCACATATTATATTGTAAGAAGAATGTTATTTTCGGGCAAACGTGAGCTATATTTCTACAGTGAAAATTCACTGAAAGAAAAAATTATTATTAATTATTGACTCTCGTCCACCAATTTTGGTGAAAATCCCGAGTCTTAAAAAGGAGGTGTTTCGTCCTGGCTACTGGATTGGACTCATCAGTGATGATCCAGCAGCCGTCATCAGGGCAAGAATGTCGGTCTCTGGTTCTACCGCCAGAGGGAGTATGATTGCTCGTTAGAGAAATTATACTCCATATTCTATAAGTAGGCCGCACAACCAGCATGCGGCAGGCGTCTGATGACGGCTGCTGGATCATCACTGATGAGTCCAATCCAGTAGCCAGGATGAAACACCTCCTTTTTAAGACTCGGGATTTTCACCAAAATTGGTGGACGAGAGTGAATAATTAATAATAATTTTTTCTTTCAGTGAATTTTCACTGTAGAAATATAGCTCACGTTTGCCCGAAAATAACATTCTTCTTATAAAATAACATTCTTCTTACAACGATTATGGTTGAGCGTATCAATTCTTTTCTTTAAATTCACATATTATAATTTGAGAAACAATATAGAATGAAACAATAATTCTTGAAGAAACAAACAAAAAATTTTCAAAGAAATTTAAATATTATTCAAGAAGATATCGACAATTGAAAAAGAAATCAACAAAACCCATAACTCTTTTTCATTTTTCATCCAATTTTAATTTGCAAGGTCTCATTTTATTCTTTGTTCAATTTCAGGGGACGTAGCAATATAAAAAATTCGAAAATTTTCAAAACTTGCAAAGTTATAAGCAATTGTTTGTAGATATGTGACTCACTTTTATAAAGTATCTAGCATTTTAATACAGTTTTCTATGATTCGCAACGATTTTATACAATTTCAGGGTATTTACTCCTGACTTAAGAAAAAATTCCCGTGTTTTTCCCTCTTTTTCCCGGTCAGTTTTTGTAATTTTCCCGATATGAAACAAGCAATTTTTATTATAATTTTAAAGAGATCTTCACATTTATAACAAAAGAAAAAAAAAATGAAGAATATAAGATAAAAGGTAACAATTTTGAAACATGACCGCTTCTCAAGAGAGCCTTATATTTTCTCCAGAGTGATATTCAAATGCGGCTCTCATACCGTCTTGTTCGAAGGGCGACATCGGTATACAGGAGGTGGTTGGTACTGTGCGACGTTTTTCAATCGGCCTTTATCAACGTTGGCATTATTCTTGTCACCGAATCGTAAAGATTGTAACCCCCGAAAAACTAGCAATTTACTGTATAAAAACTATTTTCCGCCAATAATTAGTTCATTTGTGAATTTTCTATCATGTATGTATGTACACTGAAAAAAAATATTGGTAGTTTCAAGTAAATATTTAGTTGAAACAACTACATGATTTCATTAGAGCCTGCTAATTAAATATTATATTGAATCCGCTAATTTAGCTATTTAAAATAACAAAATATTTAGTTACATGAACTAAATATTTACTAAAAATAAAGAAATATTTTATGAAGTTAACTAAACGATTCATTGTATCAACTAACAGGTTATTTAGATTGATAAAATATTAAATGAATTCTATAAAATATTGTATTGAAATGACTAAATATTTAATTAAAGCAACAAAATAGTTTATAAAATTGACTAAACGATTCATTGCACAAACTAATTAGTTATTAAGAACAACGAAATACTTAATCAATTTGATAAAATATTTTATTCAAATTACAAAACATTTATCTGGAGCAACAAAATATTTTATGAAATTGACTAAATAATTCATTCCATCAACTAACGGGTTATTAAGAACAATGAAATACCTAATCAATTTGACTATAAATTTTCTTGAAATTACAAAATATTTTTCTGGTGCAACAAAATATTTTATGAAATTGACTAAACGATTCATTGGATGAACTAACAGATTATTAAGATCAATGAAATACTTAATCAATTTGACAAAACATTTTACTGAAATTACTAAGTATTTACCTGGAGCAATAAATAATTTTGTGAAACTGACTAAACGATTCATTGTATTAACTAACAATTTATCTTGTTTGATAAATTATTCAATTATGTTGACTAAATACTTGTTTGTAATTACTAAACATTTAATTAAAACAGTGAAATATTTTATGATACTAACTAACCGCTGCATTAGATTAACGAAATATTTAATAAATATGAATAAATGATTTGTTGAATCAACTAACTGTTTAGTCAATTTTACAAAATATTTTGCTAATTATTTCAAAAAAATTATAAAAATTTTTTTTTTAATAATTTTGAAATAAAAGTTTTTTCTTCCTTGTAGCCTTTTCGTACAACCATCCGCATTGAAGTTGGTGATTTTTCCTGAACTCCTGTAACTTAATATGGATTCTGCATAGTTATTATATAGTAATTTTATTAATATTAAATCAAATTATTATTACATATTCGCATTAATTTATATTAATTATCGCTCGCAGTTTCGCATTTACATATTATCTAACAGAAAAAAACGCAGAAAAAATTTTTGACCTAAGGTGGGATCGAACTCGGGACCCTCGGATTACAAGGCTAACGCTCTAACCGCTACGCTACGCAACGCTTGTACCCTACAAAATTTCAATTTGAACTAAGTATAGAGTTGCATGTAAATGTAAAATATCGCCCACATCAATCTAATAATTAATTATATTCTTATAATTAATATACATTCTTAATTACATTTTAATTAATGATTTATAAACTCAATAATATGTGTGTAACTCATCATTTGTAACTAACGATTTATTTGAAACTATGAAATATTTAGTAAACTTTAATATAAAAGGCCGTGTGAAGTACCGACACGATCTCTACCTTACCGGCATCAACATTTTAGATTGTAAAACCTGTTAGTTACAGTTACTAAATATCTTGTCGGCTTAATAAAATGTTTGTTTAAAAAAAGTAAACATTTAGTAAGAATGACAAAATATTTGGATACAAAGACATTGGCATTTCAAATAATTTATTAGTCAGACCTAACAAACATTTATTTAAGTTGACTAATTGTAACTTAGTAATCGCGAGACAAATTTTTTAACCAATATTTTGTTGGTGTGAGGAAATAGTTTTGTAGATAGAAGTACGCAGTTACTCCTTTTAACAAAGATTTATTTGAAACAAAGAAATATGTAGTCAAATTAACTACATTCTTTTATATTGTCATAGTGCTTGTTTAACTAAACATTTAGTTAAATCTAATTAATCTTTATTGTCGTCTAAGAAATATTTAGTCAAATCAGGGAAACGTTTGATTGACGAGAGAAGAAAATTCATGAATCATTTTTGTTCAGATTGCAAAACCTGTTAGTTGCAGTTACTAAATATCCTGTCGGCTTAATAAAATGTTTATTTAAAACAAGTAAATATTTAATAAGAATGACAACATATTTGGATACAAAGACATTGGAATTTCAACTAATTTATTAGTCAGACCTAACAAACAGTTATTTGAGTTGACTAATTGTAACTTAGTAATCGCGAGACAAATTTTTTAACCAATATTTTGTTGGTGTGAGGAAATAGTTTTGTAGATAGAAGCACGCAATTACACCTTGTAACAAAAGATTTATTTGAAACCAAAAAATACGTAGTCAAATTAACTACATTCTTTTATATTGTCATAGTGCTTGTTTAACTAAACATTTAGTTAAATTTAATAGTTATTTATTGTAATCTAAGAAATATTTAGTCAAATTAAGGAAACGTTTGATTGACGAGAGAAGAAAATCGCGAATCATTTTCGTTCAGATCGCAAAACCTGTTACTTACAGTTACTAAATATCTTGTCGGCTTAATAAAATGTTTGTTTAAAACAAGTAAACATTTAGTAAGAATGACAACATATTTGGATACAAAGACATTGGCATTTCAACTAATTTATTAGTTAGACCTAACAAACATTTATTTAAGTTGACTAACTGTAACTTAGAAATCGGGAGAGAAATTTTTTAACCAATATTTTGTTCGGGTAAGGAAATAGTTTTGTAGATAGAAGCACGCAATTACTCCTTTTAACAAAAGATTTATTTGAAACCAAGAAATATGTAGTCAAATTAACTACATTCTTTTATATTGTCATAGTGCTTATTTAACTAAACATTTAGTTAAATCTAATTAATATTTAGTATCTTCTAAAAAATATTTAGTCAAATCAAGGAAACGTTTGATTGACAAGAGAAGAAAATTATCGAATCACTTTCGTCCAGATTGCAAAACCGGTTAGTTGCAGTTACTAAAAATCTTGTCGGTTTAATAAAATGTTTGTTTAAAACAACTAAGTATTTAGTAACAATGACAACATATTTGGACACAAAGACATTGGCATTTCAACTAATTTATTAGTCAGACCTAACAAACAGTTATTTAAGTTGACTAATTGTAACTTAGTAATCGCGAGACAAATTTTTTAACCAATATTTTGTTGGTGTGAGGAAATAGTTGTCTAGATAGAAGTACGCAGTTACTCCTTTTAAGAAAGATTTATTTGAAACAAAGAGATATGTAGCCAAATCAACTACATACTTCTTTATTATCATAGTGCGGTTTTAACTAAACGTTTAGTTAAATTTAATAGTTATTTATTGTAATCTACGAAATATTTAGTCAAATCAAGGAAACGATTGATTGATGAGGGAAGAAAATTGACGAATCATTTTTGTTCAAATTGCAAAACCTGTTAGTTGCCGTTACTAAATATCCTGTCGGCTTAATAAAATATTTGTTTAAAACAAGTAAACATTTAGTATGAATGACAACATATTGGGTTACAAAGGCATTGGCATTTCAACTAATTTATTAGTCAAACCTAACAAACAGTTATTTAAGTTGACTAATTGTAACTTAGAAATCGGGAGAGAAATTTTTTAACCAATATTTTGTTGGGGTAAGGAAATAGTTTTGTAGATAGAAGCACGCAATTACTCCTTTTAACAAAAGATTTATTTGAAACCAAGAAATATGTAGTCAAATTAACTACATTCTTTTATATTGTCATAGTGCTTGTTTAACTAAACATTTAGTTAAATCTAAATAATATTTATTGTCGTCTAAGAAATATTTAGTCAAATCAGGGAAACGTTTGATTGACGAGAGAAGAAAATTCATGAATCATTTTTGTTCAGATGGCAAAACCTGTTAGTTGCAGTTACTAAATATCCTGTCGGCTTAATAAAATGTTTATTTAAAACAAGTAAATATTTAATAAGAATGACAACATATTTGGATACAAAGACATTGGAATTTCAACTAATTTATTAGTCAGACCTAACAAACAGTTATTTGAGTTGACTAATTGTAACTTAGTAATCGCGAGACAAATTTTTTAACCAATATTTTGTTGGTGTGAGGAAATAGTTTTGTAGATAGAAGCACGCAATTACACCTTTTAACAAAAGATTTATTTGAAACCAAAAAATACGTAGTCAAATTAACTACATTCTTTTATATTGTCATAGTGCTTGTTTAACTAAACATTTAGTTAAATTTAATAGTTATTTATTGTAATCTAAGAAATATTTAGTCAAATTAAGGAAACGTTTGATTGACGAGAGAAGAAAATCGCGAATCATTTTCGTTCAGATCGCAAAACCTGTTACTTACAGTTACTAAATATCTTGTAGGCTTAATAAAATGTTTGTTTAAAACAAGTAAACATTTAGTAAGAATGACAACATATTTGGATACAAAGACATTGGCATTTCAACTAATTTATTAGTTAGACCTAACAAACATTTATTTAAGTTGACTAACTGTAACTTAGAAATCGGGAGAGAAATTTTTTAACCAATATTTTGTTCGGGTAAGGAAATAGTTTTGTAGATAGAAGCACGCAATTACTCCTTTTAACAAAAGATTTATTTGAAACCAAGAAATATGTAGTCAAATTAACTACATTCTTTTATATTGTCATAGTGCTTATTTAACTAAACATTTAGTTAAATCTAATTAATATTTAGTATCTTCTAAAAAATATTTAGTCAAATCAAGGAAACGTTTGATTGACAAGAGAAGAAAATTATCGAATCACTTTCGTCCAGATTGCAAAACCGGTTAGTTGCAGTTACTAAATATCTTGTCGGTTTAATAAAATGTTTGTTTAAAACAACTAAGTATTTAGTAACAATGACAACATATTTGGACACAAAGACATTGGCATTTCAACTAATTTATTAGTCAGACCTAACAAACAGTTATTTAAGTTGACTAATTGTAACTTAGTAATCGCGAGACAAATTTTTTAACCAATATTTTGTTGGTGTGAGGAAATAGTTGTCTAGATAGAAGTACGCAGTTACTCCTTTTAAGAAAGATTTATTTGAAACAAAGAGATATGTAGCCAAATCAACTACATACTTCTTTATTATCATAGTGCGGTTTTAACTAAACGTTTAGTTAAATTTAATAGTTATTTATTGTAATCTACGAAATATTTAGTCAAATCAAGGAAACGATTGATTGATGAGGGAAGAAAATTGACGAATCATTTTTGTTCAAATTGCAAAACCTGTTAGGTGCCGTTACTAAATATCCTGTCGGCTTAATAAAATATTTGTTTAAAACAAGTAAACATTTAGTATGAATGACAACATATTGGGTTACAAAGGCATTGGCATTTCAACTAATTTATTAGTCAAACCTAACAAACAGTTATTTAAGTTGACTAATTGTAACTTAGAAATCGGGAGAGAAATTTTTTAACCAATATTTTGTTGGGGTAAGGAAATAGTTTTGTAGATAGAAGCACGCAATTACTCCTTTTAACAAAAGATTTATTTGAAACCAAGAAATATGTAGTCAAATTAACTACATTCTTTTATATTGTCATAGTGCTTGTTTAACTAAACATTTAGTTAAATCTAATTAATATTTATTGTCGTCTAAGAAATATTTAGTCAAATCAAGGAAACGTTTGATTAACGAGGGAAGAAAATTGACGAATCATTTTTGTTCAGATTGCAAAACCTGTTAGTTGCAGTTACTAAATATCCTGTCGGCTTAATAAAATATTTGGTTAAAACAAGTAAACATTTAGTAAGAATGACAACATATTTGGATACAAAGACATTGGCATTTCAACTAATTTATTAGTTAGACCTAACAAACATTTATTTAAGTTGACTAATTGTAACTTAGAAATCGGGAGAGAAATTTTTTAACCAATATTTTGTTGGGGTGAGGAAATAGTTTTGTAGATAGAAGCACGCAATTACTCCTTTTAACAAAAGATTTATTTGAAACCAAGAAATATGTAGTCCAATTAACTACATTCTTTTATATTTTCATAGTGCTTGTTTAACTAAACATTTAGTTAAATCTAATTAATATTTATTGTCGTCTAAGAAGTATTTAGTCAAATCAAGGAAACGTTTGATAGACGAGGGAAGAAAATTGACGAATCATTTTTGTTCAGATTGCAAAACCTGTTAGTTGCAGTTACTAAATATCTTGTCGGTTTAAGAAAATGTTTGTTTAAAACAAGTAAACATTTAGTAAGAATGACAACATATTTGGATACAAAGACATTGGCATTTCAACTAATTTATTAGTTAGACCTAACAAACATTTATTTAAGTTGACTAATTGTAACTTAGAAATCGGGAGAGAAATTTTTTAACCAATATTTTGTTGGGGTGAGGAAATAGTTTTGTAGATAGAAGCACGCAATTACTCCTTTTAACAAAAGATTTATTTGAAACCAAGAAATATGTAGTCCAATTAACTACATTCTTTTATATTTTCATAGTGCTTGTTTAACTAAACATTTAGTTAAATCTAATTAATATTTATTGTCGTCTAAGAAGTATTTAGTCAAATCAAGGAAACGTTTGATAGACGAGGGAAGAAAATTGACGAATCATTTTTGTTCAGATTGCAAAACCTGTTAGTTGCAGTTACTAAATATCTTGTCGGTTTAAGAAAATGTTTGTTTAAAACAACTAAGTATTTAGTAAGAATGTCAACGTATTTGGATACAAAGACATTGTAATTTCAACTAATTTATTAGTCAGACCTAACAAACAGTTATTTGAGTTGACTAATTGTAACTTAGTAATCGCTAGACAAATTTTTTAACCAATATTTTGTTGGTGTGAGGAAATAGTTTTGTAGATAGAAGCACGCAATTACACCTTTTAACAAAAGATTTATTTGAAACCAAAAAATACGTAGTCAAATTAACTACATTCTTTTATATTGTCATAGTGCTTGTTTAACTAAACATTTAGTTAAATCGTATTAATATTTATTGTCGTCTAAGAAATATTTAGTCAAATCAAGGAAACGTTTGATAGACGAGGGAAGAAAATTGACGAATCATTTTTGTTCAGATTGCAAAACCTGTTAGTTGCAGTTACTAAATATCTTGTCGGTTTAATAAAATGTTTGTTTAAAACAACTAAGTATTTAGTAAGAATGACAACGTATTTGGATACAAAGACACTGGCATTTTAACTAATTTTTTAGTCAGATCGAACAAACATTTATTCAACTCAACTAATTGTAACTTAGTAATCGCTAGACAAATTTTTTATCCAATATTTTGTTGGTGTGAGGAAATAGTTTTGTAGATAGAAGCACGCAATTACACCTTTTAACAAAAGATTTATTTGAAACCAAAAAATACGTAGTCAAATTAACTACATTCTTTTATATTGTCATAGTGCTTATTTAACTAAACATTTAGTTAAATCTAATTAATATTTAGTATCTTCTAAAAAATATTTAGTCAAATGAAGGAAACGTTTGATTGACAAGAGAAGAAAATTATCGAATCACTTTCGTCCAGATTGCAAAACCGGTTAGTTGCAGTTACTAAATATCTTGTCGGTTTAATAAAATGTTTGTTTAAAACAACTAAGTATTTAGTAACAATGACAACATATTTGGACACAAAGACATTGGCATTTCAACTAATTTATTAGTCAGACCTAACAAACAGTTATTTAAGTTGACTAATTGTAACTTAGTAATCGCGAGACAAATTTTTTAACCAATATTTTGTTGGTGTGAGGAAATGGTTGTCTAGATAGAAGTACGCAGTTACTCCTTTTAAGAAAGATTTATTTGAAACAAAGAGATATGTAGCCAAATCAACTACATACTTCTTTATTATCATAGTGCGGTTTTAACTAAACGTTTAGTTAAATTTAATAGTTATTTATTGTAATCTACGAAATATTTAGTCAAATCAAGGAAACGATTGATTGATGAGGGAAGAAAATTGACGAATCATTTTTGTTCAAATTGCAAAACCTGTAAGGTGCCGTTACTAAATATCCTGTCGGCTTAATAAAATATTTGTTTAAAACAAGTAAACATTTAGTATGAATGACAACATATTGGGTTACAAAGGCATTGGCATTTCAACTAATTTATTAGTCAAACCTAACAAACAGTTATTTAAGTTGACTAATTGTAACTTAGAAATCGGGAGAGAAATTTTTTAACCAATATTTTGTTGGGGTAAGGAAATAGTTTTGTAGATAGAAGCACGCAATTACTCCTTTTAACAAAAGATTTATTTGAAACCAAGAAATATGTAGTCAAATTAACTACATTCTTTTATATTGTCATAGTGCTTGTTTAACTAAACATTTAGTTAAATCTAATTAATATTTATTGTCGTCTAAGAAATATTTAGTCAAATCAAGGAAACGTTTGATTAACGAGGGAAGAAAATTGACGAATCATTTTTGTTCAGATTGCAAAACCTGTTAGTTGCAGTTACTAAATATCCTGTCGGCTTAATAAAATATTTGGTTAAAACAAGTAAACATTTAGTAAGAATGACAACATATTTGGATACAAAGACATTGGCATTTCAACTAATTTATTAGTTAGACCTAACAAACATTTATTTAAGTTGACTAATTGTAACTTAGAAATCGGGAGAGAAATTTTTTAACCAATATTTTGTTGGGGTGAGGAAATAGTTTTGTAGATAGAAGCACGCAATTACTCCTTTTAACAAAAGATTTATTTGAAACCAAGAAATATGTAGTCCAATTAACTACATTCTTTTATATTTTCATAGTGCTTGTTTAACTAAACATTTAGTTAAATCTAATTAATATTTATTGTCGTCTAAGAAGTATTTAGTCAAATCAAGGAAACGTTTGATAGACGAGGGAAGAAAATTGACGAATCATTTTTGTTCAGATTGCAAAACCTGTTAGTTGCAGTTACTAAATATCTTGTCGGTTTAAGAAAATGTTTGTTTAAAACAACTAAGTATTTAGTAAGAATGTCAACGTATTTGGATACAAAGACATTGTAATTTCAACTAATTTATTAGTCAGACCTAACAAACAGTTATTTGAGTTGACTAATTGTAACTTAGTAATCGCTAGACAAATTTTTTAACCAATATTTTGTTGGTGTGAGGAAATAGTTTTGTAGATAGAAGCACGCAATTACACCTTTTAACAAAAGATTTATTTGAAACCAAAAAATACGTAGTCAAATTAACTACATTCTTTTATATTGTCATAGTGCTTGTTTAACTAAACATTTAGTTAAATCTAATTAATATTTATTGTCGTCTAAGAAATATTTAGTCAAATCAAGGAAACGTTTGATAGACGAGGGAAGAAAATTGACGAATCATTTTTGTTCTGATTGCAAAACCTGTTAGTTGCAGTTACTAAATATCTTGTCGGTTTAATAAAATGTTTGTTTAAAACAACTAAGTATTTAGTAAGAATGACAACGTATTTGGATACAAAGACACTGGCATTTTAACTAATTTTTTAGTCAGATCGAACAAACATTTATTCAAGTCAACTAATTGTAACTTAATAAGAGTAAGAGAAAGTTTTTAACTAAATTTTGGTTGGGGTAAGGAAATAATTTTGTAGATTGAAGTACGCAGTTTGTCCTTTTAACAAAAGGTTTATTTGAAACCAAGAAATATGTAGTCAAATTAACTACATACTTTTTTATTGTCATAGTGCTTATTTAACTAAACATTTAGTTAAATCTAATTAATATTTAGTATCTTCTAAGAAATATTTAGTCAAATCAAGGAAACTTTTGATTGACGAGAGAAGATAATTATCGAATCACTTTTGTTCATATTGCAAAACCTGTTAGTTGCAGTTACTAAATATCTTGTCGGTTAAATAAAAGCTTTCTTCAAAACAAGTAAGTATTTAGTAAGAATGACAACATATTTGGATATACAGATATTGGCACTTCAACTAATTTATTTATTTGAATCTATGAAATAGTTAGTAGTAACAAGTAAAGATTTTGTAAATTAGGATTCGATTCTTTAATAAATCCTTTAGCTAGTTGAACACAATCATGCTGTCGAAGTTACTAAATAAATAGTTGAGTTAACAAAATATTTGTTAAAGGAATGAATGGTTTAGTTAATGCGTCGGAGATATTTCCTTGTTTTTAATTGTTTAAATCAACCAAATATGTAGTTGTTTCAAACAAACATTTATTTGTTTTTAGAGATTGGGTTCATCAATATTTCAGTTATTTGATTTAAGTAAATATTTCGTTAACTCTACCAATTGATTTTGCTAAAAACAATAAACATTTATTTGAAGTTATTTTCTTGTTTCAAGAAAACAAATTTAGTTCTTTCAATGAAACCTTTTAATTGAATCAACCATACCATATTTGAAGTAACTAAATGTTTAATTAAATTTACTAATTATTATTTTAACTAAATAATTTAGTTGATTTTACTCTTTATGTAGTTGTTTCAGAGAAATATTTAGTTGATTTAACTAAAGATAACTTTACTAAATATTTTACTAAATATTTAGTTGAAATAACAAATCTTTTTTTTCAGTGTATATATGTACGTTCGTATGTAATCAAGTTTATGGATTCTCTCAGAAAATTTTTCATAGATCATACGAATTTTGGCCCAGATACTCGTTTTATTATAAGTAACTGGTAGTCCTATACCGAGCCGAATCCATCGGAAAATAAAAAAATGCCCGAGCAAATAAAAATCTGAAAAATAGATTTTGAACATAATATTAAAAAAAATAACTTTCAGTCAAAAACAACAAATTCATCTGCTAAAATTAATTTAAAAATAGTACATGGTGCAACTAGGGAGGAAAGTTGACTTTTTCTAGCGAGGGTGATAATTGACGAGTGGTTCTCGAGTGATCAAAATTATCATCCGAATTTGAAAAATTCAATTGCTCTAGGGCTTTATCAATACCAAATCAGAGAGTCGAAGTCGGACGGCAGTTTCGAGTCTGCGCAGTAGAGACTGTCGCGGATTGGGCACTCGCGCTGCACACCGTACCGCGCGCGTTCAAATGACGAGTGAATTTAAGCTAGAGTCGGGTGTTGCGTAGACGTGTAATACAAGGCAAAAAAATTATTTCAATAATACAAGGCAAACAAATTATTTAAATAATTCTTAACACCAAGTAGGCGGGGGATGTGAGTTCAATGCGTGTACGGGAGCGCGTCAGACGTGCATACATGGCAAAATAATTATTTAAATAGTTCTTAACCCCAAGTAGGCGAAAGATGCAAGTTCCAATGCGTATACGGAATCGAGTCAGACGTGCATACGAGGCAAAACAATTATTTAAATAATTCTTAACCCCAAGTAGGCGGGGGATGCAAGTTCCACTCGTATACGGGAGCATCACCCACCTACTAGGGCTTGAGGATTATTTAAATAATTATTTTGCTATAATACACGTCTGCCTTATTACAGCATAAGCGTGGAACTCGCATCACTCGCCTATTTGGGGTTAAGAACTATTTAAAAAATTACTTTGCCATGTATGCACGTCTGACGCGCTCCCGTATACGCGTGGAATTCGCATCCCGCTCCTACTTGGGATTAAGAATTGTTTACATAATTATTTTGCCATATATACATGTCTGCCTTATTCCAGTATACGCGAGGAACTCGCATCCCTCGCCTATTTGGGGTTAAGAACTATTTAAAAAATTACTTTGCCATGTATGCACGTCTGACGCGCTCCCGTATATGCGTGGAATTCGCATCCCGCTCCTACTTGGGGTTAAGAATTGTTTACATAATTATTTATCATGTATACACGCCTGGCGTGCCTCCGTGTACGCGTGAAACTCGCCTCTGCGCCTACTTGGGGTTAAAAATGATTTAAATAATTATTTTGCCATGTATACACGTTTGCCTTATTCCAGTATACGCGTGGAACTCGCATCCCCCGCCTACTTAGGGTTAAGAATGATTTAAATAATTATTTGGCCATGTATATCTTATTCCAGTATGCGCATGGAACTCGCATCCCCCGCCTACTTGGGGTTAAGAACTATTTAAATAATTATTTTGCCTTATATGTACGTCTGACCCGCTCCCGTATACGCGTGGAACTCATATCCCCGCCTTCTTAGGTTTAAAAACGGTTTAAATAATTGTCTTACTTATTGTTGCACGTCTACGTTATTCCCTAATATGCGTGCACCTCGCATACCCCGGCTATTGGGTTTAAAAATTATTTAAATAATCGTTTGGCTTAATTTTTCATGTCTACATGATTCCCTTATATGCGTGGACCTCATATCCTCCGCCTACTTGGTTTCTAAAATAATTTAAATATTCGTTTGGGTTATTTTGTCATCGTAACTCCCTCATACCATAAGTAAGTACTCAATCTTTATAATCAGTTATATTTTTAAAAGTAAATTCAGCTTGGAACGCGCAGTTTGAACGCGCACCACGTTGCGCTCCATGATGCACCCCGCAGTGTAAATACTCCCTTATCACGTTGGCTGCATCGACAATTACTAAATATCTTACGCATGCATACGCGTGCATACGCGTGCACGTGCTTATGTGACGGGGGCCTTAACAAACAGGCACGCTTTTTCCACCTACATGAGTTTCGTGCGTAGGCGAGCGGATTTTTTATAAATTAAAAACCGCTGCCAATTCATTGGCACGTGGCTTCCTCAAAATTAATTTATTGATTCATTTAATTAATTTTTAAAGGCAAATTTGAAAATTTAACACAATAGAACACGAACTGATCGTGCAAATAAAATGTAAAAAAAGAGAAAACGCGATTAATATCGTAGTGCAGTCAAAAGTATTGTTAAACGTATTTCTCGGCTTCTAATTCGCCAGCATATTTAGCTAATTTCATGTATCGGCGAAGCGCGCTGTAAATTAACCTCAATAAAAAACAAAAGTAAGTGAAAAACGCGCTCGCATAGCACGTGTCATTTCCGTTTTCTAGTATAGATATACCCGAAAAATTATGATTTGAAAAGAGGGCTAAATCAGTTTTAACCTCGAATATCTCTGAAATTCATAAACGAATTGTTTTACTCTAAAAATACATATAATAAATAATATACACTCTACATCTCCGCCAAATTTTAAAGAAATTAAAACAAGTTTTCTCTTGTTATCAGGCGACAAAGAAAATGACTTTGTAAAATAGGAAAATTTTGAATATCAAAAAGTAATTGTACGATCTTGATGAAAATTCACATACATAATATCTATATCACATACAAAATTGTCTAGAAATCTGGAGCTGATTCATCGAACCGTTCTCGAAAAATTACGATTTAAAAAAAAATTTTTTTAATTTTTACCTCAAATATCTCTGAAATTTATGGACCAATTATTTTGCCCAAAGAACTCTACAACGAACACCTTTAGTCATATTTCTAGAGCAATTTAAAGAAACTTAAAATTTTAGTATTACAAAGCTTCCTCTAAGAGGAAGCAAAAATTAAAATACACAACGATGTCTGGCACTAATTCAGCGTAATAAAGTCTTAAGAAGCAGATTGAAAGTACAGATTTGTGAAAAAAAAAACTGCTGACAATTCAGTAACTCGTGGATTCCACAAAATTAATCTACTTATCTCTCTTATTAATTTTTAATGCCCATATTTTAAATAATAGCACCAATTTAACGTCGAACGATAAATCCATTAAACAGCAAATCAGCGTTTAGGTTTCGTATAAAAAACGCGCCATATGATGGTCCAGAAGTCATAGCGACAATAGTTAAGAAAAAAAAAAATTATTTTCATATGTCGTTTATATGAGCGTGTATGTAAAGGGATGTTATGTAGATACGTAAAAAACATTATTGAAAAATTGCAAATTAAAATTTTCATCTCGATTGTGTCATAAAATTACAAAAATCATAAAATTTAAAAACGTTAAACCAATTTCCCTCCATTGTTACTGTACAACAAAAACAACAACTTTTAAATATCAAATATGTCAAAAAGTAACACTATCTTGATAAAATTTGCACATCTATTAATTAAATCATATATAAAATGAAATAAAAATTTTCAAGGATTCGAAAATTATCGTCATGTTAAATATACAATTCATATATAAAAAGAAAATGTTTGTTAACTGGTGACTGTTCCAATACTGGTATAGTCACCCTATACACACACACTTACAACAAAAATTTGTCAAATTTAAATATTTAATTAATTTATTATTAGCTCAGAAATATAACCTATAATAATAATTTCAATAATTGTTTGCCAGGTCTCGCCCAAAATAACTCTAAAGATTATCAATCAATGTTTGATAATAACAATTTCAATTTATTTAATATAAAACTATTCATTATAAAGAAAAAGTTAATCAAAACAATCTAACCGCTCTTCATCCTTTGGAAAGCGATGAAAAATCAGTGTAGGGTTTTTCGCCTTCGTGTTTGTGCATCCTTCATACGCACAACGTGCTCGAGATGGTGCCATGGCTCAAATTTCTCAAAAAACTAATATAAAAATACTTTAAAAGAAAGTCAAGACCCTTGAAGTGAAAGACGCCGTCGGAACTGCAACACTCCTGCCTCCGCTGTCAGAAAGACACTCCCGCCTTATTACACGCTTCCCGCGCGATTGCCGAAACAATAACATTACATTACCCAGTTTCATAGAATAGTTTATATTATTTTAAATGCAGTAAAATCTTTTAAATAAATCAAAACAATAATAATTTGTAAAATAACATTTTATTTTAATTCATTAACAATTATTTTATTAGTCTGATATCTTATATACACGTGTATATCTATATATACTCTTCTTATACAGGCTTATATATCTATATATATTGGGCGGCAGTCAGCACCATCTCGCGGATGGATAACAGAACTAATCGCCTTGTTATCCAGTGACTTCGTCCAAAAGTTTCTTAAGCCGTACGCTTCTATATGCGTCTATATTCGTTGTTATTTCTTCAAACGTCAATCCTTGCCTATTTTTTTCTTTAGTCAAGCGTCAATTCTTCGACTAAAGAAAATTGAAGGTTAGATTTTACGTATATATAGGTATACCTATCTACAGCGATCTGGCGTACAAATAACAACGGCCTTCTTTTATTTCATTTTTTCAATATCATTAGTTATAATATATAACATGATATGTAAAATTCACCAAAGACTGAGAATTGTATAATCTGAAAATGAAAAAGGTTACACAAAGTATCGATTTTTTATTGTATTATATTTTACATGTTATATCTTCTAGTATAAAAATAATACTTATCTATATATAAAAGTATATGATGCCATGCCATCAGCTGATTTGAATTATAAAAATATATATAACCATACCATATTTCGAGGTTATTTTAGAATTACAGTTGTTCGTTTTATCATCTCTCTCTCTCTCTCTCTCTCTCTCTCTCTCTCTCTCTCTCTCTCTCTCTCTCTCTCTTCGAGTCTATTGCATGCAGTAAGAGAGAAGGAGACGTAACACTCCATGCGCTCCGGCGACCAAAAAGTGAGCCGACTTTCCCGACAAAATTCGCCAAGTTCGCTCGGCGGAATAGCCTCCTCTAACTGATTTCAGCGCCTCGTGCGGCGTCTGGCAAACTAATTGGCCTTCGCGTTTATCGCGCAGTCGATAAATGGGTACTTACTTATCACATGAAAATATAATGATACTACAAAAAGATCTATTTTCAGAAAATCGAAAGATATAAAGAATTATATAACAGAGATTTGGTCAAATATGAAAAATAAGCTGTATTCATATCGCTATACCAAAAACAAAATCAAAAACCCAAATGGGGGCAGTCCTTATAAGCTACATTTAAAATAGTACATTTCGACACGGGTGGGGAAGTCAATTATTTAGCTGGTGTGACTTTTTGCACGAGCAAAGCGAGTGCGAAAAAGCCACACCACCTAAATAATCGACTTACGCACTAGTTTCAAACGGTATTTTATACCACGAGCGCCGAAAAATCATATCAAAGTTGTGATTTTGAGGTTAGAGTGGTATAAATATATTTAAAACTTTCCCGATAGTGTAGTGGCGCGCTCGTTGGTCTATTATGCTAAAAGTCTGAGTTAAACCAAAGAATATAGGTATTAAAAATATCCTAATTTTAAAATTATTTTAAAAAATAAATATTTATTATTTATTATTTATATATTGTATTTTTGTATAAATTCATTAATGTACTTCTTACAACCAAATATCCTTTATTAATATTAAAATCATGAAGTAAGATTCATGATTACAATTTCATAATTAAAATTTTAGTCAGCAGTTGGCTGGAAAAAAAATCCTATTTGGATTTTTTAATTTTGTTTTTGGATTAGCGATCCGAATACAGCTTTTTCATGTCTGATGAAATCTCTGTTATAAAATTCTCAATTATAATTACATTTTTTATACCGATTTTCTGAAAAAAGATCTTTTAGTAGTATCATCATATTTTCATATGGTAAGTACCCATTTATCGACTGCGTGATAAACGCGTCGCGTAGGCCATTTAGTTCCGCAGACGACGCGTGAAGCGCTGACACCCAGTTAGGGGAGGCTATTCCGACAAGCGGACCTGGCGATTTTCGTCGGGAATTTCAGCTCACTTATAGTATATGAAGTTATGTCTCCTTCTCTCTTACTTCATGGTCTATCGTTATGAACTGCGTTCGCATGGTCGAGTAACGTAATATTTAGGATCGTTCTACAATGATAATTCGAATTTAAGCGATTAATTTCAAAATAAATATCAAAATAAATAACCATTTGAATAACAAACGTATTGAAACGTATTACTATAAAATAATAATCCCGATAAAGATGTTAACAATAAAATAATGAATTTGTTTAATTAATCAGATAAATAATTTTAACCTGTTCCGTAAATAAATAGTAAATAAACAATTAACGAATTTACGATAACCCGAATAGAAATAAACTGTCCTGACGATAGTTAATAATTGTATTCGTAATTAAATAAATAGTAGACGGGGCGATCAACAGCGAAATAAACGCGATAACTTTAATTAATAATTGAATTAACAATTAAATAAAGGAAGCTCGCTCAGGGTGAAAAGCTCTTCGAAGAATTATTTACTGCTCTAAGATTCTAGGAAATCCTCAAGGACAAGTAGCAACGGTCAAGGCATTCAAGAACAAAGAGGGGAGGTAATCGAAGTCAACAATACCAAGAAGCCAAATTCCAACGGTCAAAAATCACTTAAGAAGGAAAACAATCCAAGGTCAAAACAGAGAGTCAGCATTCCGAGGAGCGTAAACACTTCCAAGAATCCATTAGCGAGGAGCGTAAACACTTCCGAGAATCATTGCGCAATGGCGTAACAGCCCAACGGCCCGAGCCATCATCAACAACCTATCACGAACTATTGGCGTCCCACGCCACTGGAGAGAGGCGGCCCGTCACCCGCTGCTCATTGCTCTCTATTTTCAGGTCTGAGGTCCCTCCACCGCCGCTCTCTCTACTTCAGAGTGGGGGAGGCCTCTGAGGCAACTTGGTGTCCTACAGCCTCTATACCATACTGCCTCCCACTACCAACCTGAAGCTCCACCCACGATCCAGAATATAAATTGGGCCACACCGCCGGCATCGAGTCAGTCGCTACCGAGCACATGAGAAGCTTTGTAGTCAGTTGCACTAGTGCACGAGCTCTGACCACGTCTCTGAGTCAGTCGCCATTATGATTAAAATTCGAGTTAATTGAATTGTATAGAATCACGGTCATAAGTCTATCTATTCGTTACAATTCATAAAGTATTTAATTAATTTAATAAATCTCGAGTTAAAGTTATTTCTCCGAGTTCGAGTTTTATTTAAAACTTCCCGCGACTCCTTGCGCTTCAGCGCTTAATTGAGCAAACGTTCCCACATCCTGAATGGTCAACTTGGCGACCATTGTAGAAGTGATTTTCTACTCGCAGACCCCGACTTGGGTCATAACACTATATAAGAGAATAAAAATACCATACGATATTTCGAGGTTATTGTAGTCACACAATTTTGTTGTTGTTATATACTCTCTCTCCTTCTTTTCGAGTCGAGTGAGATTTATTTACTATACGATATGCTATAACTATATATATTATAAATATATATATAGATATATAAGCGTAAGATAGACGACAACCCGAAGTGTCGTAAGAGCTGCAAACCGGATATCTGAACAAGGAGAAGAAAAGTTCGGAAAGGAAACAGCACATAAACAAATTCAGCTCTCTATATCTTTCGAACGAGATAATCATTTTAAATAAAATCTTTTGATTTGAGTAGAGCAATGAAATTGCTTTCGATTAAGAGGGATATGTTATATACTAAAAGCTAACGCAATTTACGTAAATGGGCATTGAATTTTTCGTACACCCATTTCAATGTATATGCAGCACGGGTCGCTCCTTTAGGCTTCTTCTATACTTGCCTTGGGAGCGCTCCCGCGCTCCTTGATCTTTCTATATAAAATTATTCCTAAGTATATAATTTAGTACATATTTTTTATTATAATTATAACATATCGGGGGTTGGCGAGCGGAGCGAGCAGGGGGGCTAAGCCCCATTAGTATATATCTATATATACATATGTAACGAAGGCAATCATGCCTCGTTACTAACCTGCAATTACACGCCGCGACCCGCGCACCAGAAATAGGTTAGGTCCGCGCCGCGTGCTCTGGGTGTCCACGAATATGCGCGCGCGCGCTCACGCCGCCTCATGTAAGTTCGCTTTGTCCACGAACGTGCGCGCGCGCGCACTCACGTCGCTCTATGTAAAGCCGCCTTGTCCCGAGATTGCCGCGACTCCACACCGGCGCGCGCACACCGCGACCGACGCGACTTCAGACCGGCGCGCGCATCTTATCACCGAATCTATTCGCCTTGTTAAGACCAGCGTCAGCGTCACTCGCGGCGAAAATCCGAACTACTTATTGAAGGATAAACACAGCTGATTAGCATGAGCGGTATATGAAGAAAAGTTTATTGAATTAAAAAATAAAATAAATAGGGATGGGATGAACGTCGAAAAGTATTTTACTGATTTGTCAAATATTCTAAGATATATTAGCACTGGCACGAAAGCCTTATGTGGAAGGCGAGAGAGAGTTTATAAGGCAAATCACATAATATTTTATAGGTTAGCCAAAGAACTGTGCTGCACAGTGCTACTAACTCTGCTGAGCAATCAGTATTTTCTTTGGCTAACCTACAAAATATTATGCGATTTACCTTATAACCTCTCTCGCCTTTCACATAACGCCTTGTGTGCTTGCCAATATATCTTACAATATCGGATAAATCAGTAAAAAACTTTTCGACGTTCATACCATCACTATTTATTTTATTTCTTAATTAAATAAACTTTTCTTCATATACCGCTCATGCTAATCAGCTGTGTTTATCCTTCAATAAGCAGTTCGGATTTTGTCGTGAGGGGCGCTGACGCTGGTCTTAACAAGGCGAATACTATATAAGCAGCTCACACACCGACGACGAGAGAGACCGTGACCGACCGTCCTAGGGACTGGAACTACCGCCTTCCTCTCGTGAGCACACGTGAGGAATTCGGTATCGCCAGCCATCGGACAACACCAAAGTAGTAGGTGTACCGCTATAGCGAGACAGATAGGTATCAGGTTACACTTCCGGTGTCATCTTCAAGTGGGCACTTGACTGAAGTGTTTATATAAACATCTCTTATCTTAAGTGTTTGTTTATATAAACAGTAGCCAAAACAGTAGCAAAAACAGTAGTTAATTATTGTTTATTTATATAAACAATGATTAATAGCCTATTGTTAATGAGCAACTGTATAGCTCCTGTTTAAGTGTCCACTTGATGGCGCCGTAACCTGATACCTCCGTTCTCGCTATAGCGGTCATGACGTAACCTGCTGGCCCACTCCTTCGCAGCCAGCGCAGGGTATTGGTGCGCTATACCAGTCATCACGCCCCCACTCCTTCGCAGCGGTGGGTGTAGAGCGGCGGACTACGCTATACTTGCCACGCGTGTGCTGGTAGTTGGCACCCGCTGAGCGCGGGCCTGTGGTGGATCGCCCGTGTGCTCTCTCCGGGTGGCTTGGGCGTACTGCTGTGTGCGTTTGTGTATGCGTGCCTGCAAGCCGCTTGGCTCGAGAGGAGTGGGGAGTTTTGGTGTGAGCGAGAGAGAGATGAGTAAGCGCTCGCTTGCGTGGATGGGAGGGAAAGGTACTGTATAGATATACAAATGGATATGCTTGCAGGTAGCAGCGCGTTTAATCGTATGTGTGAATAAAAAGGGGGAAATTCGATTATTATTTTTTTCGAGGAAACAAAGGGATTGGATAATTTACTGGACGAATGTGAGGTCGATAAATGAAAACAATTGTTTTGGTAAAAAATCATAAATCACATTTTTATTAACACACCATACATGCATACACACACATTTACATAAATAACACATAATAGTGTACGCAGACACTAAGAAATTTTACAGGTAAATGGCGCGAGGAGTGTGTAGTGGACTGTCTGTCATAGTGTAGTATTTTTGGTTGTGTTATTAGTTTTTAATGATGATGGTGGTGACGACTAGCTGTATCTGGAGTAGCCTTCTTTTTTGGGGAAAGAGTGGGTGTTGGTGGAAAAAGATTTAAAACGGGCAGAATCTTTATCCGTGGAGGAATGGTCTTTTTTATTATCGACGAGAGGCTGTTTGTCTTCCGGCTTGCCGGCTGGTTTGCTGAACGGCGGTCCTATGATGTTGTCTCGATGAGGATCGCAGCTCTACTGTTTTATCGCGGTGTTGTCCTTTACTTATATTTATGTGGTGGTGGTGATGGGCATGATGATGACGCAAGTAAAAAATCAAATGTGCGAATAATGTGTATTTATTGGATGCTTTCGTGTACTTCTTTTTCCAGAATGTGTAAATACAGAGTGCGAAGTTCTAAAAACAATCTCTCTACGTCGGTTTCTCTAAAGTTTGAATAACCTACGCGATCGTTCACATTAGATTTTAAATTTTCTTTTAGTTCGTCGAATATTTTTAGAAAAGTTATGCCGTCAAAAAATGAGTGTATTATATTCTCGTCGTTTTTTTCACGAATGTTTATTTTGATGTTATTAATAATTAACTCTACCGCGGAATTAACAAATATCACGATATTTTCTAGTTGTTTGAATCTAAAATTTATACACTCGCGTAATTTTTTCAAGTGCGCAAATGTCTTTAACTGCATCACAACACTCGGTAAAATGTCGATCTTTCTCTTCTTTTTGGGTGGTTCGTCGTCGTCGGTGGCTGCAGCGGTGGTGGTGGTGGTGGCGGTGGTGGGGGTGGTGCTGGTGGTGCTGGTGCTGGTGGTGCTGACGGTATCGTCGTCGTGTATTATGCCGTGCGTGAGGCAGGGACTGCGTCCATCGGCGGTATCCCAGTCCTGGGCCTCGTGTTCGTAGCAGCTCGAGAAGTCAGGTGGTGTAATTTCCCGACTATGGTTGACGGATACGGCTTTTGAGCTGTAGCAGAGCATCAATGAAATGTCGTGGGCGGGTAGGATGATTTTTCTAGGTGTTCGATTCTCGTTGATCAGATATTCTTGAATGGTGACAAAATGTTCCGTGAATTTTTCCCAGCTAGGTTTGTCCATAGTGACGTATTTGTGAGGTGAAACGTCGCCGCCAAATTGAATAACAGGGCGAAACTGTTTGCCGAAGTATTGTAAGCCGAGATAGACAAACTTTGAGTGTGATTTATTGAGAGCGTAGCACGTGCTGAATAGCAGCGTGTGCGGAATATTCTCTTGATTCATATTAACACTTTTTACGCGCACTTTTAATAAAAAAATACTGACGGCAACGCCCGAGATGATGTGTTTTTTTAGATAGTGTACAGTGCGGTTCGTGCTTTCTTTTTAAGAAAATACTGCTCGGCGGTAGAGATGTCGTGCTTTCGGCTGCTGCGCTTCTACTATATTATCCCGCTCGCGATGCCCTATGGTTCTCTATACGCGTACGAGCGCGTACCTCCCTCCTTTGCGCAGTGGGTGGCGGTGGTGGTAAGCATTTATCCAATGACAGATCGCGACGTATACATGCTGTTGGAGCGTGGTGGTGGTGGGGGAAGACCTTGTGCGAAAAATTATTCTCAAAGAGAAAGATATCTTTGTTTTGAAAATATTTATCGATAAGCGCGATTTTAACGGTGCCTTTGATAAATCGATACATATCGTAGTTCAAGAGGTATTTTATTACGCGTGAGTTCATCGGTAACACCGGAAATGTACAAGAGAGAAACACGATCTATTCTCAAAGAGAAAGATATCTTTGTTTTGAAAATATTTATCGATAAGCGAGATTTTAACATTGCCTTTGATAAATCGATGCATATCGTAGTTCAAGAGGTATTTTATTACGCTTGAGTATTCGGTAACAGCGGAAATGAGGTCATCAATTTTAGTCACGTACGTGTAGATAAGTTTTGTTCAATAGAGAGAAACGCGATCAGTGCGTAAATATCGATAACTATTCCAAGAAAAGCCAAGGCTAGACTTGCAAGCAACGCGTTTCATCGTGTTTTTAGTCATGCGCGTGTGTGTGTGTGTGTGTGTGTGTGAACAAAAATGAAACCCGACTATTACTTTTTTTTTCGAGGAAACGAAGGGGATCGGATAATTTACTGGAAGAGTGTGGGTTCGATAAATGAAAGAAGTCGTTTTGGTAAAAAAAAGTTTAATCGATCGATCAGATTATTAAGAAAAAAACTTACATAGTAAAAATACACAAAAACTTACAAACTATGATTACATAAATTTTAAAGCAGCGCGTACAACCGGGACTGATTACTTACAAACTAAAATTGAATGTATTTTGCTCCAGGGATATTAAACTAAAATGTTAAAAGTACAAAGCGCATAGAAAAGCCTACAAACTATTCATACACACAAAGAAGAAAAATCATTAAAATTAACACCATACAATAGAACAAAGAACGGCGACATCATCATTATTGCGACAATGGTTTACACGATTGCATACAAAATCCTGCCCCTGCGGAAGTTGCCCGCGGAAAATTGTTCACGCGACGCATTTTCTTTTGTTTTCTTAGTTTTTTATCGCGACCTTTTCTCCTGACATTTTCATAAAACTTGGCAACTAATTTGTCGTTCGCGCGAGAATCGCGCGTAAAGACTTGACAAAAAGTGCGTAAACTACGCCCGCTACACATAAAATACAAAATCATAATACAATATTCACCGCAGACTTTCGAATCGATGCTCTGCAACTTTTTCTTGTTCCACACGAGACGCTTGCAATTTCTTCCGAGTCGGTCGAGATGCCAGCGCGACTTTGGTCCCAGACCGTAGCTGTCAAAGTAGGTGCCTCTTGCATGACGATCTATGTAGAATGCCACCCAGTGAGATCCAGGTTTATCCGCCGTGTCGATATTAGTCACGACGGCTGCGGGAAGGCTCAAGCGCCATGGTATATGGTCAGCGGCGTAGACTCCGATCGAATTAGCAGCGAGCCCACTGATGGCTCGTGTTATTTCTCGGGTGTTCATTCTTGAGACAATGATGCAGAGTCGCCGCCAGCTGTGAAGTATATGTTGCAACTATTCGAATCGTTGCTATTTGTATCTTTTGCCTCGTAGTCATCATCATCGTCCGATTTCTCTACAATCCGCAGAGTTTTTTTCTTCTCCTTGCTGTGGTACTCGTGAAGCGCTGAAAAATACATTTCACTATTCACCCTTTCCTTCGAAGTAAGCCGCCATTCTTCGGGTAGTAGCGAGCGTAGCCATTTCTTTATTTGATTAGCCTTGTATAAGGCACAAAATTCTTTTTGCTTTTTCTGCGAATGCGTGGCGCACACGGTGTTTTTTGAAAAATACTGTTGAACTTGCCAAATGTTGGAGAAGCGTATTTCTCCAAGTTACATATACAGCGTCCAAATAGTGTTTCGATGTAGCGGGCCTTCTCCTCGCCGCGTACGTAAATTCTTCTCGCCCCTCGGGCGATATTGTAGAGATGTCGATGCAACTGGCGAAGACTCACTTCCCCCTCGAACCAATGAAGTCCATGAATGTCAACAGCGCAGTAAGTATTGGTCTGTTTAACCTCATCAGGCAAGTCATCGAAGCTGCAGGGCGGCTGTACTATCCAGTGATCCATAATTTTTTCTGCAGACAAATGATTGCCACCTCCTTTGGCAAAAATTTTTTTTCGGTATCACGGAAGCCTTGAATATCTATTACGTAGTCCATGCTGTTTGGGGTGCGCGCGCGCGCGCAGAAGTGCGTGTATGCTGCCGGGTGCGAGAGAAAAAACGAAGTGACGCGAGGTGGCATAGAGCGTACGTCGTTAGCGCACCCTCCACCACTTTTGTCCCCCACTTTTTACGTCCGGCGAGACTGACGCCACCTGTAGTGCTGACGTCAGCATTTAGGCACTGAAATCCGATAAAATTTGTCGAGTGGAGTCGATTTCGAGAATGTTATCGTATTCGGCATAAACAATACAGTTTATCGTAGTTGTCGGCGCGACTTCGAAGCCTACTTCTATACGCACGCTACCCGACCGCACGAGATTCCAGTGCGTGTGACAGTGAGCCGATAAGTCGGGCGTGAGATCGAAAGCTGTGAGAAAATAGCCTTGTGAATAATTGGCTCTGTTTATGCCGAGGCCCTCGTTGAGGAAATGTATACCGGTGCCCGAGTAGAGTGTTTGAAAGGCTTCGATAAACGAGGCATTGTTCCCGGTAAAGTGTGGCTGTAATGGTTTGCTCGGAATTTGGACACCATCGACGTAGAGGAGAGGTAATTTATGTCGAAGTGTTGAAAGTTGAAAGGATTAAGTCGCCGATTTCCGTTGAACGCTCTGTTATCTACGAAACCGATGATTACGCGTTTCGGCAGTTGGCCTAGAATTGCATTATCGATGCTGTCGCCGTATATACCGGCGTGAAGCGTGAAAGTTTTGATTTCGACGCGCGTTATGGGATACTTGGCAGTTGCCTTGGCCAAAGTATTGGCGTGCGCGATTAAAATACCGGGGTTTATTTTCACGCGACGAATAATGAGCGTAGCTTCTTTTATCCTTATGCCAAATTGTCCATCGTCTGTGCTGTCCATCAGACAAAAGGCGTCTTTGCTCCGCACTAGGCGCACGCGCATTTCGACACCATTGATAAGCATTTTATCTTGATTAAACAAGTCGCAGTACAGATGGCCAATCATGTCGAATGTCTTTCCGCCGAGCGTATAGTTTTGACGATTGACGAGGCCCTTGTTAGAGCCCACTCCTTGATTTTGTGGGGTCGCCTCGAAGCAAGCCGGTGTGTCATCGTACCAGAGGCTAGCCGTCAGATGAGACTCTTTGGCTGCCGGTGAATAACTCAACAGCGACTCGATGTAAGCTCTGTAGGGATACGCGTTGTTTGGCGGCGAGACAAGTTTTTGATTGAGAAAAATATCGATTTGATTGAACATTGAGTGAAGAAGGTTGTTTACGGGCGCAACTTTTAAATTCACGTCGGGATCGGCGATCGGTAATATCTGTGCCTTTACGTACAGCATGGTGTGCGCGAGATCGATGTAATGCTCGCTGGCGCTGGGTACGACAAATTCGATCGGCGCGTCGCCTTCATCGCTGATCGACGACACGGGCTTATAGTTCAGAAAACTGCTGCCTTCGATCGAAGTTTGAGTCGCGGGGAGTGTAAAAAGATCAAGCTCGCTCGACATACACTCTGACGAGTGCGAGTGTAAGAAAGACATTTTCTTTTTTTCTATTTACTTTGGCCCGAAAATATCGCTAACGCTTCGAAACGTCGGTGTTTTGCGTTTTTTCTACCTCCTTTGCGCGATTTTCGTCCGCCGGATGCTGGCACTTTTATGGCCCTCTTGCGTTTGGGGCGCACGGTGCGAACGGGGCCGCGTGACTTTCGCGACTGACGTCGACGTTTGACTCGGTTGGTTGTTTTATAGCCTGAACCTTTCATAACTTCTGCTATTTTCTCGGCCGCTTTACGCTTGAGATTTCGACCCGATTCACGGGCCCTCGTTTTTACAGCCTCCTTGAAACTGCTCCCTGTGTTGGCCACGTCGTCGAGAACTTTTATACCTGCGCGCAGCGTCTCCTTACCCACTGCCCTAGCGCCGCTCGTGACATATGGCAGAATGCGGCGAAAGAGGCCACCTAGCCACGCGCCTACACCTCGGCCCCTCTGAAATGGCGAGCCGGCAAAAACGTTTCTCACGCCACCCCCGATCTGTTCGTCGTAATAGCGAGTATAATATGCCATGTTAGCGATTGCGCCTAAAGTTTAGCGTCACCGTCAACGTACCATACTCGAATGGTATGCGCCGCCCGTGCTGATCTCTTATATCTATAATAACATTATTAAAATTGTGATAGAGAAGCGGTATGTAGTGAGCGGGTGCGAAGCGCTGGACAGTGCTGCATCCATATCTGAATTTAAAGGTATCCATGGAAACTATGCGCAAGAGTGCCGCTTGGGTATCCCCCACTGTGTAGGGTTCGCATATGTCTGTGTAAACATACAGCTGGTCGGGAATTGCTCGAGAGAGCGATGCAGGTCTCGCGGCGACTATGTCCCTTTTGCCCTCGTCGTTTAGAGTGGTAAAAGGTATTTTTTGCTTCTCCGGAGTATCATCGAAGCCAAATATACGACGCATTTTTTCGTTGAAATAAGTCTCGTGTAGCTGTGCACAGTCGCACTTGCGCCTTATCGCGTAATAGCCGCGACGTGTTTTAACGGGTTCGAGCATTTGATGCCGATAGGTTTCATTCGAGCTGTTTATCGCGTCCGCCAGCTCAAAGAGTGAGTCATAAATTCCAACGGGTATATTACAATATTTTTCCTCCACGAGTTGCGCGTCGTCGTCGTCGTACGTGGAAAACTTGTAGAAGGCGTCCTCCTCTTGAAAATGTACGACGCTGCATGGCACGTGTATTTCCACCAGCCCGACGAGCCATTCGCCGTGTAATTTGATCTCGCGCGGTAAGTGCGTCGTGAAGCAGCTAGTTTTATTATCGGGAAAGTAATTCATACTGCTGTTGCTAGGCAGCACCATGTAAAAATCTTCGTACGTGTCCATGCTTGCTTGCTTGCTTTTTACGCGATTTTTTCGAGCTGACTAGCTTTTACCCAAGAATTAAATTTATCCGGATAGCCGAGCCACTTGACAAGCAGCTGCTTGTTGACGCCGCGCCCTCTCTCGCGCACGACGCGTTCGATCTTGAAATTCTTATCGGGCGCCAGACGCTCGCGCCCGACGCGTACGAGTTCCTCTTTGTAAAAGAAGCCGTCTATGATCTCGTCGTTCAAGTCCCGAAGAATGTACGTGTGCAGCCCTTGCCGTCGCGATACGCGCGCTATCTTAAAAATTTCCTCGCTGAAATTGTTCTCGTATCCGCGCTCGAAGGTGTTTTTTGTTCGACTGATGCGCACGAGGTCTCCCACATTGAATTTACCATGTGTCGCGCCGACGCGGTGGTGGTGGTGGTGGCGCTGCCGTCGTCGCCACCGATAATTGGAGCTCGCGCGCTTGGTCAAGTTTTCTCGCGCCTGCGTGGCGTTGTAGATGTCAACGTCGGCGGGTCGCATTCGGGTGCCGCTGTGTAGAGAATGATTGTACGCGTGGACAATTTTTTGTAAAACGTCGATATATCGTTTGGTGTTTTGGTGGGAAAAATATCGCCAGATTCGCTCGCGCAGTGTCCTGTTGAGGCGCTCGACGACTGCTGCCTTGATATCGGGATTCCTGGCGACGCGAAAGTCAATTCCCCGTCGGTCAAGAAGTTTTTGAAACGCTGCACCGGTAAATTCTTTGCCTCGATCGGTTTGCACGCACAAGGGTAAACGTGGTTGTGCTCTGTCGATAATGCGCTCGAATGCGTCGGCAACAACGCCGTTTTATCCATCAATGGTTCAACCCACGCAAACTTGCCGAGTACATCGACGACTACGAGGATGTAGCAGTGTCCGTCGTTGTAATCCTTTATCGATGTGAGCTGCAGTAAATCACACTCCCACACGTCGTCGACGTTGCTCACGTTGTAGGTGAGTCGCGGAAAGCGTCTTTTTATCGGGTGATGAAGCGTGTACGCGTCTTGATTGCTCAGCCAGTCGTAAATTTTCTTCTTCTTCGCCTCTGTGCTGGCTGCGTTCAAACGCAGGAGATTCCGCGCGCCCGCGTAGCCCGCCTCGTGCTCGAGATCGTAGTACTGCTTTTCGTAAGCCATTGCTCTCTCTCTCTCTCTCTCTCTCTCTCTCTCTCTCTCTCTCTCTCTCTCTCTCTCTCTCTCTCTCACGCCAGGTCAAATTTGAGCCAGTTTTTCTTCACTTGTCTGACGGTCTTTTTATTACGGGTGAGAATCGGTGAGCGCGTCGAGTCGTTTGCTGCTGCTGCTGCTGCTGCTGTAGACGACTGCGCTGGCAAGCGTCGTTTGGCTGTTAGTATTTGCCCTATTTTCAGAACTTTTGGATTTCCGATCAAATCGGCGGGCGTGTCGCTCGCTTTGAGAAATTTCGCAAATTCGTAGCGACCAACGGGTGCTTCGTCCTCTGTTCCTGCTGCTGCCGCTGTCTTTTTCTTTTTCTGCAGTGCGTCGAGCAATAACTCTGTTATGTTTGTGCGAGGTATGACGCGGCCATCGATGCTCACAGTGCCTGTATTGTCCCATTTCAGGCGATTGGGCACTCTTGTTTTCCAGATGTGCAGCATGCGGCGCGCTTTGGGTGCGTGTATTTTTGGCAGGCTCTCGAGTATAGCTTCCTCGCTGAGTGGTCCGAGCGCCTCCTCTATTTCGTCGATTTCGCGCTTCGTCTCGCGCTCCGTCGCTCGTTCGCTGTCTCGGAAAAAAAGATAGCGACGTAAAATCTGTAGATAATTTAGGCATTTTTCGTAATCATCGCGTGCCGTTTTTGAGCGTAGAACCTCGTACATTTCGGCGTCTAATCGTGAAAAATTATCACCCTGTGTTTGTAAACTTTTTCTCCCCCGACTCTTTTGGCTGTGTTGTATCGGGCGGAGTAGATGACGTCATCGCATGCTGCGCAGCTTGAAACGTGTCCTCTGGTACGAGTATCATCTTGCGTGCCCGTTCCATCTTATCGCGTGGCGGCGCCGCCACCCGATCCAAATATTTTTGAGATTAGCGTTCCGAGTATCGGGGCGAGCAAGAGCGGTAAAAATGATCCTCCACTCTGAACAATCGATCGTTTCTTTGTGCGCCAATCGCCGTTTCCCGTGCGTCACTCAGCTTTCTAAGCGCGTGTTTATGTCTGCGCAATCGCCTCTTGTCGGTATCGCTCAATTTTACGACCCCTTGTAAAACGTTCAACGCGCACTCGCATATGCACTTGACGAGTGGTTTGTCGGCCGTGCGCGCGATAGCCGCTCGATGTTTCTTATCGCCGTGACAGAGCGCACCGAGGAGTGCGAGATTTTTCTTGGAAAAATGATTACCGCGCGGCTGTATCCCGCGGCGCCGACGTTGGGCTCCGATGCGACTGCCCGCTGCCATAGTTTTTTTCCAACTGACGCGCGGCTGGCGAGATCAGCGTGTTTTAAGGTGCTTTGGCACGTACGCGTAATGCGGCTCGTGGTCGTCGGGAAAGATATTGCTACGAAATCTAAACGCGTCCAGGCAGTCCTGCGAGAGATCGATAAAGAGATAAGAATGCGGCAAGCGCGTCGCATCGACGTACGCGTCGCGTAAAAAAAGCGAGTCCTCCGGGTGAATTTGTCGCGCCAGATGTTGTATCTGTGCTTTGTCGCGCGGGTTTTTGAACAGCACGAGATATTTGGTATTTAAACTTATGTCGCGATGTGCCTTACCTTTGTGAAAAACATTTTGTGTGATGAATATGACGCTTATATTTTTGTGGTGACTGCCTTTCGTGAATAAATCCAAAATAACATCGCTCGAAGACTCGCGCATGAGATCGTCTAGGATTAGTAATTTTTTTTTGTCATTGTCCCGTGAATAGTCGACTGCCTGGGGCAGTCCCTCTCGAAACTCGATGGTTGTGGGCGCCTGGGGCTTAAAGGCTGTTCGGTATGCCTCCTGCCATTCGGCGTAATAAAATAATATACGGTGGAAGCTGGCATCACACATTGCCGGGAGCTGCGCGAGAAAGCGCTGCACAAACAGGGTTTTCCCGCAGCCTGTGGGTCCGCACACGCAGCAGGTAAACGGATGCTTCCAACGAATGTCCATGTTTTTTTCACGAGGACCTCGCGCGCGACGAGAAAGACAAAGAGTACCACGGCCACTCGACAGTCCGACGTTTTTATAATACTCACGCGCGCGGAGAGTCGAGACGCCGCTCCCCAAAGAACATTAGCGTCAGCGGTGGGGCGGCGGCGGCGGCGGCGCGGGCGGGGGCCGCTGGTCGACCGCGGGGGTGCGCGAATCATCGCGGTGGACGCTTGCCCGCGGTGGCCAGCTCCTCGCCGCGGGACGAGCACATTGCCGCGGGGACGAGCACATTGCCGCGGGACGAGCACATTACCGCGTTTTCAACCGGTTAAAATACAACAACAATTAGAACTTTTTTTTTATCTGCAGCAGCAGCAGCTGGGGGGACGAGGAGAAATGAATGAATTTTTTTTTACAAAAGAATAAATATATTTTTATTTTACTAGTTATATATATTTTTACATTTTATTTTTACAACAACAACGACGCATACAAATATATAAATTATTACTATTCCGCTTTGTAGCCGAAAGGGAGCGAAGTACCATTTGCAAAGTACCTTCGCTTCCTCAGCACTACAGAGCAGGACTTTTTTTCGGCGCGCGTGATGACCTCGTGTGTGCGCGTGCGTCTGATGGCATTGTAATTGAGAACGATAGGTGCGACGTCACCCTCAAAGTACGCAGCGATCAAGCGCTCCACGCTGTCAAAATTAATTTTACGCGAATTTGAACTATTTAACGAGACGCCTTTCACCTTGCAACACTCGACAGTCTCACCGCTCGAAGGGACAAAGGCTCGAAAGGCATAAAATTTTGGCCCCCGGAGATAAAGTCCGTGATGAATGAGCCCTCGCCATAAACCTTGAGCTCGTCGGTCATATTGCCGAGTAAACTACCCAGAGCAGGCCTGTATTCGTCGGGATTATTACGTGTGCATTTAAATATACACGAATCGGTGTCCATGTAGAGAACCCGCGCAGCTGTGAGCTTTTCGATGTAATTGTAAAGTTCTAGACGTGCCTGGGCCGTCGTGTACGCGGCTAATACAACACATGTGCCGCGGACAGATTCTACAGCGTCGTCTACGTAGCACCAATTCGCGTACAAGAGATTTTCGCTCACTGGCAGTACATCGAAAACCTCTTTTTCCGGCGCTGCTAACAGTTTCAGCAGGTCTTCGCGCGTTTTTACAATTTCAGTTTGCTTTAAATTAGAGCGCTGCCCAAACTTGCCCCAGAGTGAATTTAAGCAGTACTTGGCGAGCGAGCGCAAACCGGGATTTTTTTCAATTTTATCAGCGTCTAATTTGATCCCTTCGTCGCGCTCGTACTCGTCAATGTAGCCCTGCTTCGACGCGTCATCGCCGCACCAGCTCGGCCACCCGCTGGCCTGCTGTTTCAGTCGAAGGAAAGTATTTACATAGTTGGCGAACAAACCACCCTCGCCCGTGCGCTGGTCGTACTACATGCTCTCAAATTGCCATATCACGTAAATCTCGGTGATATTGTAGCCCAACTCTATCGCCTTGCGCAGCTCGCGCGCAACCCATGTGCCTGTAAATTCACGATCTTCCGCTTCTTCGTGATTGCAGTCCTCCTCGCGTAATTCGGCGCAACAAGAACGGCATAGCCCGAAAATAAGGCGATTGTGCATTTTTACAGGCAGCACAGGCAGTAATAAATCACGCGGCGGTAACACGCGACATTTAACCAGGCCCTCGACGCTCTCGAGATTGTTGTTTTGACCGGTCGTTAGAGCGGCACAATCGCCCCCGCTGTAAATACGCGGGTGTCCAATTGGAAAACGACCTCTTTTACAAATATACGGGTAAAGAGAGCAAATATCCGTATATTTGATCTCTTCGTCCGCGGCGACTCTGTAAGAGGTGACGATATTCTCCGTGCGACCACCGTAAAACGCGTCGCGCGGGTCAAGCGTGATTTTACACATTATCGGATGATTGCCGATGTAACGCGCGATATCTGGTTGCTGCTCTTTTAACCGCTCAAAATCGCATTCCCACATCTCGCGCACTTCGTAACCGGCTCGCCTCATGTGTATAATTTTTTCACAAGTGCTCTCGTAAGCTTGCGCAAAAGTTTGATTGAAACGGGTTTTTGTCGAATCGCGCATATTTGGAAAACACCGCGGGCAGCCGTGCCAATAGCAACCTTGAAATTCGAAAACAATTCCTTTGTCCGGCGCGGCGACGGTGGCGGCTGGTGGCAGGTAGCCATCCACTAAATAGCCCTCCGACAAACGAAACTCGCGCGCGCGCCCCGCATGTACGATCTCTCGGCCGATTTCACGCTCGCAACAAAGTAGCCACTCTATAGATTTTTGAGAATGCCTGTCGGCGCGTCTGTAACCGTTGGGCGGTATTATGCCGATGGTATTCGCGGTCAAAAAGTTTTTTCTATAAACGTGCGAACACGCTGACGCTATAGTGCATGCTGATACGAACGGATCCGTATCAGACACATCTAGAAAAATTTTCCGAAATTGTATGCATGCCCGCCTGAGAATTTCTACATCCATTTGACAGTACTCGACAATCTCCTTTTTCATGTCGAATATATAGTCCGGACTCGTTTCACGGTGCCAGGCAAGAAAAACCTCGCGATCGGCTACGCTCATCGAGTCGGGGCCATAAAACTCAACGGGTGGTAGAGGACCGATGTAGTCCCGAGCGGCGAGAGTGTTAAACAGATGAGGGAAATAGCCCTTTTTAACACTCTCCGGCAAACCAAAGGTCACGGGCAGCGCGCTTAATTTCATCTGAAAGTAATTTATGCTGTCGATGAATTTGGTGCGACCATATTTGAGCAGTGTTACATTTTGACCGTTCAAAATGACACTGGGTGAACTATACTCGGGATTCTCGGCCAGTTCTTTTAGAATAAATTGCGCGTCAAAAGCTTTGGCATTGTGGGCGATGCATATAATTTCCGCGAAAGCTGTGTTTACCCGAATGCACAAACCTAACAGCTCTCTCACCGGATCCCGCGTAAAAACAAACTCGCGCGCTCCGCATGTGTTGCAGATAATTTTTATATCGTCGATAGCCATGCAGTCGGTACAGACCTGATGCGCGACGCAGAGATTCGGCACGTGAAGCTGTATGTTTTGAGCGTATGGCGTGTCCTGACGTGTTTCAAAATCATAAAAAATATACAAATATTTTTTAGTCGCGTTCGCGTCGTTATCAATAATAGGCTGCATGAAGCACTGATCGTTAAACGGATGGTGTTTCATGCATTGCTTACAGTAACCGACACCGCACACGTGTTGTCGTCTGAAAATATTCACGATCTTTAAACAGTGCGCGCACAGCCGCACAACGTCGCAGACTCTCTTATTATTTTTTTGTACGACCCCGCCTGCTTGTGTTTCGCAAAACATCCGTGGCCAAAGAATTTGCGCCCGCAGTCTGTACACTCGATCATTTCCACGCCGTCGCTCCTGCAGGGCGGACTTACGAAACAACATTGACAAGTACGCGAACAAGCGTGCTGGTCGACACAGCGATACCCTTTGTTGCAATAAGAGCAAAAAAACGAGCACCAGCCGCCGCGAATAAATTCGTAATTACGTTGAAATGACGTCGACGCTCTTCAAAAATTAAATAAATTACACCGTGAAGAGGAGTATTTAATTCTTCGAACGTGTTTCGGCCATCGAAAAGCGGCGCATCGCCATTACCAAAATTTTCAATTTCGAAAACAACGATCGCGATTCCCGACGCGACAAAAAAATTTTGAAACGCTAACAGCTCGCGAAACCCGCAACCCTCGCGTGGTCAAAACACACCAGCGTCACCCACGAGTGTTTCCGCGCGTTGTTTCTGCAGGGTGCGCCGTGAATCGCGTATGTTTTTCCACTCTTTGCGCGCCTCCACGCAATCCCGCCCCTTGAGCGCCAAGTGCGCTTTCGCCACTACGAGCGCACGCGGTAAACAGAGATTATCACCGTCATTTTGTATAGACACTATTGAGCGCTTCTGAAGACTGGACGCCGTCAGAGCTGCTTTGCCGCGTATTCTACCTGCACCAACGGGCATTTCAACGTAATAAGCCTGTAAAATGAACGTGTCGTCAATGCCTATAATCTCATTACTCTGACATATGGAACTAATTAGATTCCATAAATCAGCGACGGTGAAATTTTCTATAGGCCTGAACGAGAGCCCCGCGGGACCTTGCGCGAACCGCTCGCATCCCACCCTCACACTGATTAAATTATTACCCGGAACATGCTCGGTTATGTAGTTATGGATATCGCTAACCGCCGCTTCCATCCATAATACAACATTTTCTCCCTCGCGCGGTTCACCTATTCTAAAACTAATCGTGCGCCCTTGGACGCCAAACCGTCGCAGGTACTGTTGACCCTCGGCTGCAACGATGAAGCGCTCGGCGACGGGCTGTATAACTTCATTGTTCTCGGACTCGGGGCTGACCGCCACGACACTGCCGCTGTTGCTGCTGTTGCTGCTATAAACGCCGCCGCCTACCTGTGGTGACGAATGGGACTCGGGACTCGCTAAAAAAGTCAAAAACAAATTATATTTTCTTAACTTTTTTTATTTTTAAACGTTTCTGATTTTTTTTTACATTTAAGGCTCGGAATAGCCGGCAAAACTTTCGAGTATTCGCTTTACAAGATCTATGAGGTCTGCGTCGGTATATAGCGGCGAAGTCTCGTCTTGCGCCTGGTCGCGAAACCAGCGCTGCATCACTGCCTGCGGATTATGCGCTATTTGTTCGTATAACTCCGGCAAACCGTCGACATCGGGGAGCGACGAACGAATTTCCCGATACATCAGATCGCGCGTGCGGATAACTATAATAAAAAATATTTGACTTTAAAAAAAAAACAAAATCAGAAACGTCCTTAAATAAATATATTTTTACTTACATTCGTTGACACGACGATGCGACGGGTAATTGTGGTTGTACACGGTGTTAACCATGTTTATCACGCCTTGCAGGCTCGTCAACAGCCGTTCACGATCGGCACGCACAGTGTTTGCAGCAGTGCTGTTATCTTCGACATTCACGTTGGGTGGGTGGCTCGCGATAAGACGTCGTTCTGCTGGTGTCACTAGCGGACGCTCGTACATCTCAAGCGCGTCGGCAATCGCGAGATCCCTGTACATCAGCTCTTCCAGGCGCCTATCAACCTCGATTCGCGCCACTCGCTCCTCTTCCGTCTCCGACTCACCCACCTCATCCTCGTCGTCGTCGAAACGCTCCCACGCAATGAGCGACGGACTTTCGGGCTGGGCGTCTTCGGGCTGGGCGTCTTCGGGCTGGGCGTCTTCGTGCTGGGTGTCTTCGGGATGGTCATCTTCGGACCTGCGCGCGTCGTCCGCGACAACCGGTTGCTCGTCCGCGGCTTCGCTCTCCGTATCGCTGTACTCAAAGTTGAGTCGTCGCGCTACAGGATTAAATACCCCACCCGTGCGCGCCGAGTGCTGCGGCGACATGGCTGACGCGCTTGGCTCGAAATTTGTCTCATCGGTGGCCGCACTCGAGCTATCGGATAGCTCCGTATCCGAATCATCGCGAATGAGGCTCTCAAATGCTGTAAATAAAAATATGTAAATAAATAAAAAGTAAAGGAAAATTATTTTGAAAAAAAAAGTTTTAGACTTACCTAAACGTTCCGTGCGCGCATTCGCAATATCGCGAAACACGGGTAACCCGCTTAATCGGCGCTCGAAGACATCATCTTCAATGACGGTCTGCACTTCGCGCGAACAAGCGAATGCGTTGTAAAGTCGCACTATTGCGCGATACCCTGCCATTCTTAGTAGTAGTCGTAATTGCGCTGATAAGTTTTCACGCGACATACGCCGTAAACGGCGTAGCCACGCGGGGTTTCTGCCGTGACGGGCTCTAGCCGCGAGCCGTAACACGGCTTTCCGCAACGAACTATTTGCCTGATTATCCATCTCGAAACTTCTGAATAGACTGAGTGCGTCGCACGCAAGCTTGGACTTCTTATACACACCCGTCATCTTTGAAACGCACCCCAACAAACGTATGATAAAAAAAAAAATTAGTCATCTAGTCATCTCGAAGAAGTTGACGACAGCGTCCTACCCCGTGAGCACATTTTCTTCGAAACATTCCGAGAGTCAAAATAAACATCTTATGAAAAGAAGAGTGGACATCGAAAAAAAATAGCAGCGCTATGCAGGCACTCCAGCTGAGAAAAAGGAACAACACTTCCTCAAACGTACGTGCGTGGGACCAGTGCCGTAAAATACGACCCCCATTGATTTGACGAGAAAGCCGAGAAGCACACTTGAGATAAAAACTATACAAACCGTTGTACCGTGCCCAGTCGGGTGGTATTGTTTTACAAAAGCATTGCTCACTCTACCCTGGCTGCCCGCCCGCCCGCCCGCCCGTTCGCCTGCCGAAATTAGAGAAAACTCTAAATACAGACCAGCATTGTGAGTCTGATAGTTCGTTTATCGCTCGAAAGTACGCTACAGTCGGGGGTGTTGTTTTACAAAACCATTACTCACCCTGCCTGCCTGCCTGCCTGCCTGCCTGCCTGCCTGCCTGTCAAAATTAGAGAAAAATCTAAATACAGGCTAGCATTGTGGGTCTGATAGTTCGTTTACCGCTCGTAAGTACGTCGTAAGTACGACGTAAATACCTCACAACACCAAAAATGTACAGACTTTCCCCGAGCAGCCCGCTTTCTTCGGGACGCCCACCAACGCTGGAAATTTTCTTGCCTTAAGAAACGTCGCTTAATCGGGTCCTTTTTCATCGCTCACACTATTCCCCGAAACCGAGAGTTTCTGTAGGGAACGTGTGTTTACTCTGGCCAACCTAGGCAGTTTTCTCGACGCTTTAGCCGCCATAAACCACGGCGCTTAATCGGGTACTTTTTCATCGCTCACACTATTCCCCGAGAATTTTATAACACTACTACTACTATAAAACTGAAAGTTTCTGTAGGAAACGCTCGTACTTACTCCCTCGAATCCTGGCCAGTTTCTCCCCACTCTACCCTCCACGGTCGTGCACATAAAGCGTGGGGCGCGCACTGTCACAGTACCAATCAACCTTAGACAGCCACAGCATCGCCATCGCCGCCAACAGCCACAGCATCGCCAACAGCCACAGCATCGCCAACAGCCACAGCATCGCCATCGCTGCCATCGCCATCATCATCATCGTCATCGTCATCATCATCATCGTCATCGTCATCGTCGTCGTCGTCATCGTCGCCGTCAACATGGAAACATTGAAAAATTTTCAATTTATCGAGAATATTTTACAAACTGTCTTCAACGAGCAATATAATATTTATAAAAAGATAGAGGCGTCCGACAGGGTCATCGATCGGATGACCGTGAAGATTCAAAATAAGAGTGTCCGCTGTCTGGATTGTGCCAGGCAGCGTTTGCACAGCGAGGAAAACCACATTCCTGATAAACAAGAAGTATACGACAAACTGACGGCGGATTCAATGGTACTTCTGGGAGCCTGGCCCAGCGAAGAAAGCCAACGTGTGCGGACTCGGTGCATGAGTCGTATACGTCTTCCAGATGGTAATCAAGAAAGAATATACGCATTACGCACCAAGAGACAGCGGACACTGTGCATGAGCCGACAAAGTGCGTGCTCATTACGCATGCGTCGCCGCCGCCGCCAATAAAAGTGGGGGCATCCAGAGCGAGGCTAACGGAGCCCCCACCACCACCACCACCACTGCCGCCACCAGCGCCACGCAGCATTGCGTCATGTCACCGCTCGCCGGTCGTCAGTATTACCCCAGCGATGGAGCACACGGGTAAAAAAATTGCCGCCATGCGACAACAGCTCGCTAGTGCGAGCAAGAGACTAGAGCGCTGCATGCGTGGTGTGAGGCGTACTGCGGAAATAGTCGAAGGAATAAAAGCCCAAGTGCAACTCCTCGAGCAGCAGCAGCAGCAGCAGCAGCAGCAGCAGCTGCAACAGCAGCAGCAGCCCAGCCCTGCAACGGGCACATGGTGTAATTCGTGTGGAATAATATTCCGCACTCTGAGGAGAGACCCTGAGGGCCAATCGTGGGAACAATGCTGGCGGTGCAGCCGGTACAAGTGCTGCGAGTGCAAAAAAACCGCGTGCGAGTGTCTCAACGAAATGGACACACCGCGATCACCGCTGCGATCACCACCACCACCACCACCACCACCACCACAAGCAGCAGCAGCAGCAGCAGAAATTCCTGCGTCTACAGCAGCAACAGACGACACCAGTGCAGCCGTATAGTGCAATATGTGTGTGCGGGCGCAGAACTGTGCGTGTGTGGGCGCGTATGTGTGTGTGTGTGTGTGTGTGCACTGTGTGCCCGGCCGTGTCTGCGAACACTTGACACATGTGTGCCTACACGTATCACCGGATACGTGTGCGACTACGTGTTTGTACATGTGTGTGACAGCAGTAAGTACTGTTGAAAAAATGTACATGTGTATGTGCGTATGTGTGTGTGTGCGTGTGTGTGTGTGTGTGTGTGTGTGTGTGTGTGTGTGTGTGTGTGTGCACTGCGTGTCCGTACGTGTCTGCGAACACGTGACACGCATGTGCATATACGTATCAAATATGCGCTTGTACGTGTGTGTGTGCGTTATAATTAATAAAAATATTAATTATTAATTATTAATACAAATTGTTATTTTTAACCACCACCGAAAAACAATCCCACGCTATCCCCTCCTCACCCTCTCTCTCTCTCTCTCGTAGTAGCGGGGCGAGTATAGCGACCGTTTGATACCACGCAAGCGAGCGCTTACTCATCTCTCTCTCTCTCTCTCTCTCTCTCTCTCTCACACCAAAACTCCCCACTCCTCTCGAGCCACGCGACTTGCAGTACGCTCAAGCCACCCGGAGAGAGCACACGGCCCGTGCTCAGTGGGGATGCCAACTACCGGCACACGCGTGGCAAGTATAGCGTAGTCCGCCCCTCTACATCCACCGCGCCCACGCGCTCAAGCTGCCTGCGAAAGAGTGGGGGGCGTGTGACTGGTATAGCGCACCAATACCCTGCGCTGGCTGCGAAGGAGTGGGGGCGCCATGACGGGTATAGTGGGCCAGCAGGTTACGTCATGACCGCTATAGCGAGAACAGCGGTATCAGGTTACGGCGCCATCAAGTGGACACTTAAACAGGAGCTATACAGTAGCTCATTAACAATAGGCTATTAATCATTGTTTATATAAATAAACAATAATTAACTACTGTTTTGCTACTATTTTGCTACTGTTTTGGCCACTGTTTATATAAACAAACACTTAAGATAAGAGATGTTTATATAAACACTTGAGTCAAGTGCAGACTTGAAGATGACACCGGAAGTGTAACCTGATACCTATCTGTCTCGCTATAGCGGTACACCTACTACTCACCAATCACCAGGACACCTGCTGTTACTACCGTCGTGGGTACACGAGGTAGTCACAGGCCGTGTACCCGGATTCGCTGTTTCTTAGTCCTCGTGTGTACACGTGACTAGGGGAACACGAACATACGTTTTCTCGCCTGCTGACCCCCGGCACACCTACTGTCACTACCGTCGTGGGCACACGAGGTAGTCACAGGCCGCGTACCCGGATTCGCTATTTATTAGTCCTCCTGCGCACACGTGACTAAGGCAACACGAATATACGTTTCCTCGTCTACTGACCCTCGGTACACCTGCTGTCACTACCGTCGTGGGCACACGAGGTAGTCACAGGCCGTGTACCCGGATTCGCTGTTCCTTAGTCCTCGTGCGCACACGTGACTAGGGAACATGAACATACGTTTCCTCGCTTACTGACCCCCGGCACACCTGCTGTCACTACCGTCGTGAGCACACGAGCTAGTCACAGGTCATGTACCCGGATTCGCTGTTCCTTAGTCCTCGTGCGCACACGTGACTAGGGGAACGCGAACATACGTTTCCTCGCCTACTGAACCCCGGCACACCTGTTACTGCCGTCGTGGGCACACGAGGTAGTCACAGGCCGTGTACCCGGAATCGCTGTTCCTTAGTCGGCGTGCGCACACGTGACTAGGGGAACACGAACTACTCCTACCTGTGCCTGGAACACCGTATCAACCCCGCCCCTACCGTTGTGAGCACACGAGGTAGTCGCGAGGCGTGTTCCTAGAGTCGCTGGGACACTAGTTTGCGTGAGCACACGTGACCAGCGGAACGCGGACTAATTGGACCGGCACCAGGAAAGCCGGAACGAACCCTGACCCTACCGCGTGAGCACACGAGGTAAGCACAGACCGAGTTCTCGAGGCTGCCAACCCCCTTAATCGGCGTGTGCACACGCGACTAAGGGTAAGGGGGCATTCAAGTACAGTAGACACCGGAATAGGACCCACGACTTTACGACTTTGACGCCGACTCACCGCGCTGACGCCACCGTGACTCGACGTACGCGTTGTAGCAAAGCTTAGCATAACCGAGGCACTCCTGCGAGAGGGCGCTGCAATAGCATTTAGTCTGTAAGTTCCGCGGACTTGGTCGTATGCCGAAGTAAGCACGTTTGTTTTGATTTACATGTTTCAGGTGGCGAACTAAGGCTACTGCGGCCAGTGGTGGCGAATATTGTTGTTTCAGTTTCTCATTTATTTTCATTATTTAGTATTTTTCATCTTTGTTAATTAGTATTTTTAATTAGTCAAATAAACTAGCCTTTCTATATTCAAATATATATCTATGCATTTCGTCTCTTAAACCACCTGACACTCCCTTCTCCCCCTTCCACACCCAGGTACACTCCTGAGCGTCCGGCAGGGGAGGAGCAACCGTTACACACACACACACACACACACACACACACACACACACACACACACACACACACACACACACACACACACACACACACACACACACACACACACACACACACACACACACACACACACACACACACACACACACACACACACACACACACACACACACACATATATATATATATATATATATATATATTAATAAGAAATAATAAGAAATAAAATAATACGACAGTAAAGATTAAACATTATGCACACTTGTGATGTAGGCAATACGTGTGCAAAATGTTATCGAAATCATATAATGACTTTTTGAGATATTCGATATTCAAAAGTTTGGTACTTAAAACGTTATTTTTGTTGTCGCACGGTAACTCGACTGAAATTGCAAGATTGGTTACTAATTACTTAAAAAGTTAAAAGTTAGGTTAGAAAGTTAAAAAGCTAATAACTTTTAACTTAACTTAGTCAGTTTTAAATTTATACTAACTTTTAACTCAAGTAACAATTAGTTAAATTCTTTCTCAGTAACTTTAACTTTTTATCTTTTAAAAAGTTAATTATTACATAAGAATTTTCTGAAAAATGATGTATTAATATTATTTATAATATTATTATTATTTGTTGTTATAATGTAATGTTTATTATTGATATTCCTTACGTCAGAACTAGGCTTTTTGTACACTACTTTGGACTAATGTACGTTAAATTTTTAAAGAACAATAACGCACGAAAATGTACGTTATTTTCCGCTCCTCCAACAAAATGTTCTCTCTCTAGCCCTATACAAACAGTGCGTCGATACTTTACTGTAACGTAAAGTATAAATTACGTAGACGTACAACAATAAGCAAGACATGAAACAATAATCAAAACGAGTATTTAAATAATTTTTAAACCCAAGTAGCCGGAGGTCGCGAGTTCCAGGCATATAAGAAAGTCATAAGACATGAAACAATAAGCAAAACGATTATTTAAATAATTTTTAATCCCAAGTAGGCAGGGGATACGAGGTCCACGTATATTAGGGAATTACGTAGACGTGCAACAATAAGCAAGACAATTATTTAAACAATTTTAAACCCAAGTAGGCTGGGGATATGAGGTCCACGCATATAAGGGAGTCCTGAAGACATGAAACAATAATAATAAAAACGATAATGTAAATAATTTTTAAACTCAAGTAGGCGGGGGATACGAGGTCCACGCATATTAGGGAATTACGAAGACATGCAACAATAAGCAAGACAATTATTTAAACAGTTTTAAATCCATGTAGGCTGGCGACGCGAGCTCCACGCATATAAGGGAGTCGTGAAGACATGAAACAATAATCAAAACGATTATGTAAATAATTTTTAAATCCAAGTAGCTGGGGGACGCCAGATCCAGGCATATAAGAAAGTCATAAAGACATGAAACAATAATCAAAACGATTTTTTAAATAATTTTTAAACCCAAGTAGGCAGGGGATACGAGGTCCACGCATGTTAGGGAATTACGTAGACGTGCAATAATAATCAAAACGATTATGTAAATAATTTTTTGCACCGCAAGCACGATTTTCGCGTTTTTCGAACCTATTAATAGAGCCGAAAGCGACCGCTCGCTGTAGCGGGCGGTAAAAAATGAAAGGTGTCCGCTGCTCGCCGTAGTGGGCGGTAAAAATCGAAATTGCCCGCTGTCGATTTTAGTACATTAGAACAAAAAAAAGCGAAAATCCATACTTGTGTTACAAAAAATATGGTGTACACCAAGGGCTAAGTGGGTTTTTTGACCTCGTGTGATTGCAGTACTCGTCTTCGGTTCGCAATCACACTCGCCTTCGGCTCGTGCTAGCTCAGCTTCGACTCGTACTGCAATCCCACACTCGGTCTAAAAAGACCCACTTTACGCCCTTGGCACACAATATACTATTTAAAACCAAGTAGCCGGGGGACGCGAGGTCCAGGCATATAAGAAAGTCCTAAAAACATGAAATAATGATCAAAACGATTATTTAAATAATTTTTAAACCCAAGTAGGCGGGGGATACGAGGTTCACGCATATTAGGCTTTTGCGCTCGAAATTCTGCTACGTAAAACTTGCATCCTCAGCTGTTTTTCTTTTAGATTTTTCTTAGATAACGCAGCTATCCTTCTTTATCAGAATGCAAAACTCTTCGTCGATGTTGCGTATAAAGACCAATTTTGATTATAGATATTGTTATTATATGTAGCAACAATATCCACTCGCCTGCGCACAAAACACGTGTATCGTCAGATGGGTTGGAAAACGTGACAATTCGGCTGCGTGATAAAATCCAAATCAAATATCTAAATCTAAACCCCGAAGGGGGAAAGATGATCACAAACGATCTTACGTTACATAGTCACGACCAAAACGATAGCCGTCAGGGCTAGGGCGCGTGCCTCCTTTCGTATTAATTTTTTACTTTGGGTTCGAATCCCGGTGCGAATTTTTTTTTCTCTTTTATTCTTAATTTTTTTTCAACTGTTGAATATACATTTAAAGTGAATTGAATCTTAAATTTTTTTTATTAATAGTTTTAACAATGTTTAGAATATTTTCGATTTTATTCTTCGAAATCCATTACATTAATACGTACGTATAACAACTCGTTTATTACTCTGAAAAATAGAATACTTGTGAGAAGCTTCTAGATAAATAAAATTAGAATATGTGTACCTTTTTTAATATTATACTCATAAACTATTTAACAATTTGATTTATAATAAGAAAACTAATTATTTAATATTTTCTTTCATTATTATAAATACAAACAATTTTAAAAGATTTTTAATAAAATCAGTCCATTACACCGGCACACAAAAAAAAATGTATTTTGACGCGCTGAATCCGGATCCGAGGTTGGTTTTGCCCAGACACCCCCAAAATTTTTTTAAAATCGCGAAAAACCGTGAAAAATCCCGGAAAATCGTGAAAATACTCGAAACAATCGCCATCTTTATGCAGAGCTTTTACATACTGTTTCACAAGACCAAGTTTGATATGAAGTGGAGGAAGCAGATACTTTGATGGATCAATCAATGGTGGGCGTATAATGTTCTTCGACCCTGGTTCAAAATCTGCCCTAGTTAACCATATTTGTTGAACATAGTGACTCTGCCTGTCTCTACTATCCCACAAACATAAGAAGCAGGGATTTTTAGTAAAACCTGATTGCTGTCCTAATATCATGGTTGCAATTTTAAGATCGCCACAAACTTTCCATTGATGTTCAGAGTACTTCATTTTTTGCAACACTATCCCTAAATTTTCATAAGCATCCTTCAGTTTAGTCGAGTGAGCTATAGGAATAGATGCAAACTTATTTCCGTTGTGAAGTAACACAGCTTTGAGACTTCGTTTTGATGAATCAATAAAAAGTCTCCAGTCCTCGTCTTTATATGAGTTCGGTTTTAACTCATTCACTAACCCATTCACACCTGTACAGAATACTAAAGAGTTTTCTGTATGGTTTGTAAAATATTTTCGAAATCCTTTTTCTCTATCTCGGTAGAAAGAAGCTGTTGTTACTTGTGCCAACAAGTTTTTGTTTTTGAGTACGGAGGCTAGATATTCGGCTCCATCTTTAGGCAGTCCTAGATCTCGAATAAGATCACTCAAATCCTTTTGATTGAAGGTTTGAGGAGCTTTTCTTTCTCCATCTGGCAAGTATTCATCTTCAGAGCTTCCTTCACTCTCGGAAGTTTCTTTCTCAGACAATTCCTCAACTTCCATTTCCTCTGCTACCCCTGAATTGTCTACATCCATGCATTCGGATGTCCCAGTTTCATCCTTGACTACTATTTTTTCAGCCTTTTTGACTGAAGAAACGTCTACGTACACAATTCTAGATTTAGTAGTGATGTTAAAACCAGTAGTGTTAGTCATACAGAAGTAGCAGTCTTTTTGGCTTGTTGGAGCAGACCATTTCATTGGTTTTGTAAATACCCACGTTTCATTTTGATTGGCTACACCCACACCAAAGCATTTATTGTAATTTGATTGAAAACTGTCTGAGAAAGATCTATGACATTTTGGAAATCCATACTCTCCACAAACGAAACAAAACAAATCAGGACTTTTATTACATTCATGTGGATGATTTTTTGTATCATTGCACTCTACAGAGGCCAAGTTACCCGCCAATATAAAGCTGCGGTCGCTTGATGACGACGCCTGCGGGCCCTCTTTCTCACCCTGACCAGGCGCCGATACTGGGGTTCCGAATCCCTGCATCGTAAGACACATATCACTTGTGCCTGCCATGACGGCACAACGCCGTTAACCCAGGGACTCTGCCATACGGTGCTGTTGCCCACCATCACCACGTGGAGGTGCCCTGGTTACAGGCACAAGCAATAGGTCGTAATTTGAAGAAGTCAAAGCTGAACTAATGTATTCAATAAATACTTTTATCCGATATAATAAAAAGTTTATTGAACCAATGATATAGTCTGCTTCAACATGTCAAATTGATTGCTATGTAATAAAAGTCCTTATTCTTTTTGTTTTGTTTGTGGATAGTATGGGATTGTAAAATTTTGTAGATCTTTCTCAAACAGTTTTAAATCAAATTACTATGAATGCTTTGGTGTTGGAGTAGCCAATTAAAATGAAAAGTGGGTACCACAAAAAATTTGCCATAAAAGATAAACATCAACAGAACTTAAAATTTACAAAACTAATGAAATGGTCTGCTCCAACAAGCCAAAAAGACTGCTACTTCTGTATGACTAACACTACTGGTTTTAACATGACTACTAAATCTAGAATTGTGTATGCAGATGTTTCTTCAGTGAAAAAGCCTGAAAAAATAGTAGTCGAGGATGAAACTGGGACATCCGAATGCATGGATGTAGACAATTCAGGGGTAGCAGAGGAAATGGAAGTTGAGGAATTGTCTGACAATGAGGAAGAAACTTCCGAGAGTGAAGGAAGCTCTGAAGATGAATACTTGCCAGATGAAGAAAGAAAAGCTCCTCAAACCTTCAATCAAAAGGATTTGAGTGATCTTATTCGAGATCTAGGACTGCCTAAAGATGGAACCGAATATCTAGCCTCGGTACTCAAAAAAAAAAACCTGTTGGCACAAGGAACAACAGCTTCTTTCTACCGAGATAGGGAAAAAGGATTTCGAAAATATTTGACAAACCATACAGAAAACTCTTTAGTATTCTGTACAGGTGTGAAGGGGTTAGTGAATGAGCTAAAACCGAATTCATACAAAGACGAGGACTGGAGACTTTTTATTGATTCATCAAAACGAAGTCTCAAAGCTATGTTACTTCACAACGGAAATAAGTTTGGATCTATTCCTATAGCTCACTCGACTAAACTGAAGGATACTTATGAAAATTTGGAGATAGTGTTGCAAAAAATAAAGTACTCTGAACATCAATAGAAAGTTTGTGGCAATCTTAAAATTGCAACCATGATATTAGGACAACAATCAGGTTTTACTAAAAATCCCTGCTTCTTATGTTTGTGGGATAGCAGAGACAGGCAGAGTCACTATGTTCAAAAAATATGGTTAACTAGGGCAGATTTTGAACCAGGGTCGAAGAACATTATACGCCCACCATTGATTGATCCATCAAAGTATCTGCTTCCACCACTTCATATCAAACTTCGTCTTGTGAAACAGTATGTAAAAGCTCTGAATAAAGATGGCGATTGTTTCGAGTATTTAGGAGAAAAGTTTCCCGCAATAAGTGATGCTAAATTAAAAGAAGGTATTTTTGTTGGTCTCCAAATTCGTGCTCTATTTGAAGACAAAAATTTCATGACAAAAATGACTGTCAATGAGAAAGCTGCATGGCAAAGTTTAAAATCTGTATGTGAGAACTTCTTAGGAAATAAAAAGAGTGAGAACTATAAGGAACTTGTCGAAGAAATGTTGAAAAATTTATAAAATGTTGGTTGCTTGATGAGCTATAAAATGCATTTCTTACATTTTCATCTCGATTACTTCCCTTCTAATCTTGGAGACTTCAGTGAAGAACAAGGAGAACGATTTCATCAAGATATAAGTGTAATGGAGAATCGATACCAAGGAAAATGGGACGTTAACATGATGGCAGACTTTTGTTGGATGCTTAAAAGAGACACTGTGAGTAAGAGCAAAAAGAGAAAAAGGAATCTCTTGCACAGGTCATTTGAAGAAAAAAGAGTTCGTTACAAGAGAAAAACCGCTGCCAATACATTGGCACTTAGCTTCCTCAAAATAATGTATTCATTAATTTTTTTTTTAATTTTTTATAACAATAATTAATTGTATCATACCCAATTTTCTTTATGAATATTCGTAATAAATTAATATATATTTTTCGAGAATTCATTCTTGTTACTCTTTTTCTCGTGCGACAACCCGATATTTTTATAAATCAATTTTTTAAAAATATTATCACATGTTCAATTAGTTTTATTTTTATAACTTAAAAATAAATTCGAACAAATTACCAAACTCTGTATTACATATATTCGTTTATTACACATATGAATGTTTATTATAAAGTCACCAATCAAGTCAATCAGTCAAGAGACTTTCCAAAAAGGTTACAACAAAAATACTGGCATATTCTGCAAGTAAAATGCAAACTTTTTCCCAATCAATGTTCTATACAAAAAATTTCGATATTTTGAGTAAAAAATAAAGATAATCTTTTGAAATTTTAACCAAATATATTCTTCAATGAGTATAATAAGTGGTTAAAACTTGATCGCGCTGTAAATTACCTTCAATAAAAAACAAAAGCAAGTGAACAACGCGCACGCATAGCACGTGTTATTTCCATTTTCTAGTATAGATATATCCAAAAAATTACGATTTGAAAAGAAGGCTAAATCAGTTTTAACTTCGAATATCTCTGAAATTCATAAACGAATTCTTTTACTCTAAAAACGCATATAATAAATAATATACACTCTACATCTCCGCAAAATTAAAAAAAAATTAAAACAATTTTTCTCTAGTTATCAGGCGACAAATAAAATAACTTTGTAAAATAGGAAAATTTTGAATATCAAAAAATAATCGTACGATCTTGATGAAAACACATACATAATATCTATATCACATACAAAATTGTCTAGAAATCTGTAGCTGATTCATAGAACCATTCTCGAGAAATTAAGATTTAAAAAAAAGTTTAAAAAATTTTAACCTCAAATATCTCTGAAATTTATGGACCAATTATTTTGCCCAAAGCACTCGACCAAGAGCTATCCAAACTCTACCTCCACAATGAATTTTAAAGAAATTACGACAATTTTCCCTCCGGAATCGTTGGACATACAAAACTCATTTTTTTCATTTTTCATGTTTTACGTTTTTGTTAATAACCAAAGAACCGTGATAGCTAGAAACATTTTTTTTAGAAAATATAGGTATTTTAATTCTCTTTTAAATGCTACCCATCCCATTCTGATACATACAGCCGTTCTCGAGAAATTACGATTCGAAAAAGAGGTTACCAAAATTTTAACCTCAAAAATCTCTGAAATTTATGAACCAATCATCTATCCCAAAGAAAGGTGCAGATGGCAACCAAAAATCTACCTCTACAAGAAATTTTGTAGCGATTAACACAATTTTACTCCCGTAAATTGTCGCCACCTAAAACACGTTTTTTTCATTTTTTAATTTTTTTCTCAAAAACTAATCAACAGAATGGATTCAATTTTATACAGATTATAGCTATTCGCAATCTCCATTATCATGATTTTTCTCAAAAAAATTGACCATTTAGTTTGGGAGTTATAAGCATTAAAAAAAAACACGTTTTTGTTAATAACAAAATAACCGTGATAGGTAGAGAAAATTTTTTTTCAAATATAGGTTTTTTTATGCTCGTTCGAACGCTACCCATCTGATTATAAAATTTAAATCCAATCATTAAAAAAAATCAAAAATAAATTTTTCAAAAATGAAAAATTCGACATAAAACAAAAACGAATCAGTTAGTCGTACAAAATTATTTTTTTTCCGGATTCGGAATCAAAAAACAAAAAAAAATGATACCCGTCCGGTTAAAATCGACCGCGTAGATCCGAAAATAAAGCGGTACACACACACATACACACACACACACACACACACATACACACACACACACACACACACACACACACACAAACAAACACACACACACACACACACACACACACACACACACACACATACACACACACACACACACACACACAAACAAACACACACACACACACACACACACACACACACACACACACATCCATACAGACATTTTCTACAATCATGTGACACAAACTTCTAACACCTTTATTCATGTTTCTAGAGCAATTTAAAGAAAATTAAAATGTTACTATTACAAAGCTTCCTCTATGAGGAAGCAAAAAGGAGTAGAGCAAACAGAGTTGACTTGGTAAGTATAAGAAAAAGAAAAGAAGAAGAAAAAAAAAAACAAAAATCATATTTAGAAAAGAGAAAGAACTTTTTCAATGACACGATTTATTTTTATTTTCCTTTCTCACCATATAATGTTATTTTTAGGCGATTTTACAAGATTTTTTGACATTTTTTCAAAGTTGTGAGAATATAAATGTCAACTACTCACCAGATCTCATTTTAGACGCCTAAAATTCACATAAATCATACATGAGACACTCACAAAGAAATTTATTGGAATGAAGTTATACTATTAAATGCAAATTTTCACGATTTTCCGTAGTTTTTCTCGATTGTTCACGGTTTTCCACCATTTTTACAAAGATTAAAGGGCGTAGGGGTAAAATAAACCCTGGATTCGGATTCAGCGAGTCAAAATACACAAAAATCATGTATAATTACACTTATAAAAAAATATTTTGCTTTAACCTATGCTCTTTAATGCGAATTTACATGATTTTCCGTAATTTTTTTCGTGTTTTCACAGTTTTTCACCAATTTTTCATACTTAGAAGGGCAAAATAAACCCTGGATTCGGTTTTAGCGCGTCAAAATACACAAAAACCATATATAGTACACTCATAAAAAAATTTATTGCTCATAACCTATATTTTTAGGTGTGAATTTTCACGATTTTCCGCGATTTTTCACGGTTTTTCGCGATTTAAAAAAAATTTTGGGGGTGTCTGGGCAAAACCAACCTCAGATTCAGATTCAGCGCGTCAAAATACATAAGAATACATAGATCTGGTTCCCAGAACAGACCACTTTTTTTTTGTGTGCCAGTGTTATTAATAAATAATGTATATTTAAATAGCTTTTTTAATGTAATAAACCGCCAATTCAATAACGTATGTTTAAGAAAAAATAAAAAATTTAGTTTTATAAATTGGATAATTGATCTTCAACAAGCAAAAACTCTTATAGTTAGTAATACCTCTCCCGAATCGAAATAGTGTGCTGCGTTACGTTATAGCTCGCACTATTTGATAGAAAATTTTGGCAAATGGCGGCACTTGTAAGAGAGGTATAGAAAAGACTCTAATAAAATACAAAATTATAATGGGAAATGAGATGTGTTTCCTATCAATAATGAAGGGCCGGATGCAATAAGGGGGTTAGCGCTTGAAAACCCGTAAAAGTAAATCCAAGTGACTAAATTTTCAATGTAGCCAAATTAATTTTTAAAAAATATCACCTTGTAGGGAATGAAAAGAAGTATTTTTACCTAGAAGGATTTTTTTTATTCGACTTTCTTTTTAATATAAAAATTAAAAACTGCAAAATTTTGTTCATCTATTTTTAGTAGCTTTCAAAAACATAAATCGTCCAAACTTGGTCAAATGTCATCGAAATATTTTGAAATTTGACAAGGACGTGCAGAATACTCCAGCGTTGCCTATGGGATTGCGTGCGTGCGTGCGTGCGTGTGTGTGTGCGTGCGGGCGTGCGTGCGTGCGTGTGTGTGTGTGTGTGTGTGTGTGTATGTGTGTGTGTGTGTGTGTGTGTGTGTGTGTGTGTGTGTGTGTGTGTCCTTATGATAGTATTAATGAACATATTAAATTTTAAAGTAAAAATTTATTTATTAACATACTAACAAAATATAATTATATGTACAGTGAGTTGACTTATAAACTGTGTTAATTTTTCCTTTTTTTCGTAACTTTTCTTTCTTGTTTATTTTTCTTTCTTTTCTTTGTTTGGTCCTCGTCTTTTTTTTCTTTTACTGAAGGTTACGACACTGTAAACTTTCTCGAGCTGCGTTTGTTTTTTTCCGGGTCGTCTTTTGTTTTCACGCTCGCGTGAATACTGTACAATATTTTCGCTACAACTTTACTGCATTATGTTATACATTACCGGATGAACTGCTTATTGTAATGTAGATATATAAAACATAATATCGTTACATAATAATTCGTTAATTTTTATAAACGTGATACATCAGTTCAAAAACATGTAAACACAGGCTTAGCTCACGCCGCGCCGATGCCACGATGCCGCTAGCGCGCATCTTCATTAATAACGCTCTATTTAAGAGGGTTCATCCAATTTTCAGTTTATTTAGGAAGTCTTTGAAACTTTTTTCACATGTACCTGATATCATTATCTATATGATATCCTCACAAAAAAGAGCCTAGCTCCACCGTTATCGAGATATTAATTGTCAAATTTGTGCATTTTAACACGGCGTCTTATGGGATGCACACGCGGGAAAGATCGATTCAGTCTATAACTTCAAAGATACATTTAGCGTTTGTCTGAAAAACTAATATGTTATTAAGATCAATAATTAGAATATCATATTACAAGTTCAGAGATCCTAGTTTCACCGTTTTTAAGATATTGTAGTTGAAAGTATGGAATTTTAGATGTACGGCAGCGCGTGCAGACGACGCTGGAGCGGTGGGGGAACACACAGACGAGCGCCGCTCTGTGTGCACGCTCACAGACGGCACGAAGCTATGTGTATGTGTCAGTCGCGTATAAACACGCGCTCTGACTACAAGAGTGGGGCCTGGGGGCCCCATGCGAGCAAGCCTGTGCGCGCGGTGCGGGGTGACATTGATTCTTGATACGTTCCTGGTTGGATGAACCCCCTTAAGTCATTTATTATCAAATCAATCTGAAACTTTGTCAGAAACTTATTCGACTATTAAAGAACAAATGTCTCGCTGAAAGTTTTTCCTAGCTTTAACTTCCTTCGATACTTTTTTCCGTTGAAGTTAAGAAAACGTAATTACCGACCACAATGTATTTGCAATTAAATAATTATTAACAATAATTAATTTACATCCTTTTATCAATCCATAGATAACGCTGAAGTATTCTGCACATCCCTGTCAAATTTCAAAATATTTCGATGATATTTGACCAAGTTTGGGCGATTTATGTTTTTGAAAGCTATTAAAAATAGAGGAACAAAATTTTCAGTTTTTAATTTTTATATTAAGAAGAAAGTCGAATAAAAAAAATTCCTTCTAGGTAAAAATACTTCTTTTCATTCCCTACAAGGTGATATTTTTTAAAAATTAATTTGGCTACATTGAAAATTTAGTCACTTGGACAATACTTTTATGGGTTTTCGAGCGCTAACCCCCTTATTGCATCCGGCCCTTCAATTATCCAATTTATATATTATTACGAGCGCATAAATTTCTATCTCAACCTTCAGTTCAAAACAATTCTATCTAGGTGTGTAACATTGCGAATTTTATCTCCCCCGTTCGCACCCCGTTGAAAATATCCACCTGGAATACCAGCTGGAATTCCAGGTGGATATAGCTAGAATCCCAGCTGGAATTCCAGCTGTACCTCCTTTTTTTGGACAAACTCCAAGTGGATTACTAGCTGGAATTCGAGGTAGATATCCACCTGGAATTCCAGATATGTATCCAGATGAAATTTCGGCTGGTACCAATATACTATATTGTTACAGCTTTTTTTTTACGAACTCCGAGTAGGTTGCTTGCTAGCTGGAATTCCAAGTGGATATCCAGCTGAATATTCCACCTGGAATGCCAGGTATGTAAAGACATTCCAAAAACGAGGCACGCCTCGTAGTTCGACATTCCAATGACATTGGAAAAGTGTCCGGATGATGCTATTTGTCTTCCTTATCTACCCTTGGCGTTACTTACTTAGTAACGGGAGTTTGCTCCAGCTCGCCGCCTAGCGGATAGCGGCAGAGATCGCCGACGTAAACAGTCCCGAGTCCCGAGAAAGGCGAAAAGCCGCGGCGTGCGCCATGCACCGAGCGGAGCCGTCTTCTCGACTGCTTCCCCCACTCTACTGAATTAGGGCGCTGGCAATCTCTGCGGCTATCCGCTAGGCGGCGAGCTGGAGCAAACTCCCGTTACTAAGTAAGTAACGCCAAGGGTAGATAAGGAAGACAAATAGCATCATCCGGACACTTTTCCAATGTCATTGGAATGTCGAACTACGAGGCGTGCCTCGTTTTTGGAATGTCTTTACATACCTGGCATTCCAGGTGGAATATTCAGCTGGATATCCACTTGGAATTCCAGCTAGCAAGCAACCTACTCGGAGTTCGTAAAAAAAAAAGCTGTAACAATATAGTATATTGGTACCAGCCGAAATTTCATCTGGATACATATCTGGAATTCCAGGTGGATATCTACCTCGAATTCCAGCTAGTAATCCACTTGGAGTTTGTCCAAAAAAAGGAGGTACAGCTGGAATTCCAGCTGGGATTCTAGCTATATCCACCTGGAATTCCAGCTGGTATTCCAGGTGGATATTTTCAACGGGGCAACGTCGTGACTCGCCCTGAGGGCTTTACGTTCTCTTACTTCCGCGTGCGCTCGATCCACTGGACTACAACTGAAAGAAACCCACTCTTCCGGATGACGTGGTGACCGAATTTGGTTTGAAACTGGGCGCCAGGCCACTGCGACGACTCCCTCTGCTCCTCCGGTTGGTTAGCGGCACTGAGACTCACGGGCGTGGATTTACGGCGAGACGACCTGGGGGCGGTCGAAACCCTCGGCGAACTGATTAAAAGCTTCGAATACTGCACGGACGGGCGGACTGGTGCTCACATCAGACGTCACAAAAATACACATAAATAAATGAAAAAAAAACTGAAGGATCGTTTCACTTGGCTCCTATTTGCCAGTTTATTTCTCCGATTTACTCCTCACTCGGGCGGTAGGTTTCACAATGGTAACCGGGACGCGCTCACAAAATGGCCGCTCGGGGGCCGCCGCGCACTCGCCTCCTATACCCCGCACGCGCGAGAGAGAGATATCCTCCACGCTTGGAGGCCGCACGCACTTCACAATTAAGGTTCAGATAATAGAGGGTCGGGGGCAGAAAGTAGATGCCATCCGACGACAGTAAACTCAATTCTTACCGTTGCACTGCGGTAAGGGAGAGAACGCTGCTTGACTCTCCTTCGGGCTCTTGCTCTCGTGGCGGTCGCTCCTCGTGATGATTCCGGCTCCGCTTTCCCCTAACTCGGCCCCTAGCTATCGCTGCTACAACTTCTCTACTACTACCTGCTGCGACAACTTCTCAGCAATTACTACTACACTGCTACTACAACTGCTACTACACTTCTACTACTAACTGCTACTACACTTCTACTACTAACTGCTCCGGCTCGCGCAATGGCTCACTACGGACTGGCGAAGAAGACGGAAGCGTCTTATTCGGGTTCCGGCTTCTTCACCGATTTCGACTCGCTGCTTCTCTCTCACTCTCATGGCAAGACTCACGTTTTGAAAGTCACGTGATGTGCAGATCTCGGGGGACCCCTGCTGCCACCTGTTGCGCGCGCGTACTTCAAACCCCAGCCTAAGTTATCCTTGCGAACAGTGGCGGCGCACCTTTACTCCTTCTGCGCCTCCACGCTTCGCTTGGTCGGTCGCTCCGTGTTTTATCGTTGGCTCTTGATCCCCTCTCCCCTCCCTGCTCGCTCATTCACTCTCGCTCGGTATAGCACGCAGGCTATAGCCTCCGCTCTCTCACTACTATACACTAGCGCCGCGGCGCCATACTCCTACATGGACGCTCCCCCTCACACATTCACTCCGGTACATAGCGCGCAGGCTGATGCAGTCCTCAACCTCTCTCTCTCTCTCTCTCTCGCTCTCTCTCTCTCCTTCGCTATCGCACGTGTACGCGCGCGCTCGTGGAGTCGGCAGCCATGCAGTGCGCCGGCTGCTACGCGCCGCGTCTCTCTCTCTCTTTGTCGCTCTCGTGGTACTACGCTTTCTCTCTCCCTCGCTCTTGCCTGTCTTCTTGCGCGGAGTTCGTATACGGCAACATGCAGTGCGCCGCTGCTACGCGCCGCGTCTCTCTCTCTCTCTCTCTCTTCGCTATGCGCAACACGGGTGCGCCGCGTCACTCTCTCTCTTCGCTTCGTCCCGCATACAGCTGCCGGCCTCGTGGCCGTCGGACAGCCCCTCGCCGCTCTCGTTCCTCTCGTGCGTCGCGGGTGTCTTCCTCGTGGCAGTGCCGGCGCCGTGCGTGTAGTGCTGTGGTGTGTGTGTGTGTTGTCTCCAGCCTGCCATCGTCGTCGTCGTCGCCTTGTGTCGTGCCGGCACAGCATGGGCGTCGAGGGCTCCTGGGCCCGCTCACACCCGGCGCACAGTTTTATTTGCCCATGTGCGTCGTCTGCGAGCGCACGGGCATGAGTCTCGGCCTTCGCCTAGCATCTCTTCGTTGGCTCTCTCTCGTTCTCGCCACTTCAGCCCTGTCGTCATCGTCGGTCAGGATTCCCGGGTGGTAGGTGTAGTGTGCGCATCGTCTGCTCGCCGGCATGTACCTCGACAGACAGAACACCGAATGAGCTATGTGTGTATGTGCGTGTACACATAGCTCGGTGTCAGTGCCGTGTCCACCTCGCCCGAGTAGTGGTATTCGCGGCTCACCGGGGTGCGAGAAGCGCACCTCGTTACAGGTGTTTGATGCAAAAATGTTCTCTCACGGTGTTCACTTAAAAAAGGATAACCTTTCGAAATAGTATTTTACTCCCTAGGTGCGTATACTATTTTTCGCCATATCCGGGCCGAAAATACGATATTCGCGTTTTTGAACCGGGAGCAAAAGTGGTACTTTTGGCCAGGGTATGGCGAAATAGTATATTGTGTCAATGGCGTAAAGTGGGTCTTTTTAGACTGAGTGTGGGGTTGCAGTATGAGTCGAAGGTAAGCTAGCTCGAGCCGAAGGCACGTGCCGTGCCGTGCCGTGCCTACCAACTCTATTGCGTCCGTGCTTTGATCTGCGATCCTCCATGCTTTGATCCTTGTTGCTTGGAGCACGGACGCAATAGTGTTGGTAGACGGTACATTCGTTTTTCAAAAGCGCACAGCATGGCACGACACGGCACACCACGGGCGAGTCCCTTACGCGGTCGAACGCGGTCGTACGTGCTTATGTGGTAGAAGCAAATTGGATGGAAACTGCTCGCGCAAATATATGCTTTAATAATTTCTAGTGAAAATTTATGGATAAGTATCTAGTAATTAAGATTAAAAATCTATACGTGAGCGGTGGAGATAAGTATCATCATTTAAATAAATTTCCATATATGCAGTAAATAAAAATTTGCTGTTTATCCTGTTTCTATATACGCTATAGACATACTGCATGTTAAAAAATAGTTGTTGATTTCTTAACTTCCTTAATTAATGGAAATAATAAATGTAATAAAATGTAACAAATTGCATGAAAATGTACAAAACTGTATAAGACCATTGGTTTTTGAACATTGTTTTTATTGTTTTATACATTTTTTTACATTTTTTTACATTTTTACACATTTTCTTACATATATGACTAATTTTTCATAATTAGTCTGCAAAAACAAATTATAGAAACATTTAAGAAAACGTAAGAAAATATAAGAAAATATAAGAAAACGTAAGAAAATGTATAAAAATGTAAAATATTACATGTTCTTACATTTATATACACTTTAATATACTTTTAAGCAGTTTTATATATTTTTATATGTTTTCTTACATTTTATTAAAATTTGTACACATATGAAAAAATTTTTAATTTTTTTAATGTATGAAAATGTGTAAAAATGTATAAAAGTGTATATAACTATATAAATTGTTCGCAAACAATGTCCAAAAACCAATGGTTTTATACAGTTTTATACGCAGTTACCTACAGTTTTGTACAATTTCTTAAGGTTTTGTACATTTAATCACATTCCTTTTTTTCATTCAGGTATATTAATAAATATCTTTTTTTGAATAAACAATCATATACATGTATGGATTTAACTTTTGCAGGACTTTTATAATGATGATGTCAGCTATGACAGCAATAGTAGTAGTGATATTAATTTTTACACTGACGAAATTATTCATGATGAAGAAAACGATTTTGAACCATTGTATAGAAGTCTTTTAAAAATGTTAAAAAATGATGACTCTAAGGAAACTATAACAGTAAATATGGTTGTAAATAAAATAGAAGTTTTATTAGCTATATTAAAATTTTCGACGACGTATTCTCTGCCAAATTCAGCCGTTGCCGACTTATGTAAGATGTTCAATCATTTCTTTGATGCACCAATATTACCAGATACCTGCTATTTAATAGATACGTTATTTTTCCTTGGAGAAGGCATCGAATATCATGCCGTTTGTCCAAAGTGTCATAATTATATAGCAAAATTTAACCGTCGTAAACGTTCTCTGAAATGCAACGTATACGAAAATGTCGTGCTCTTAAAAGATCCGCTTTATCATGATTTTTTTGTTAGTTTAAACATAAATAATCAATTGAAGCATTTAATTGAATCCCATCAAAGTTATTATACAAAAATTATGAATAAGACTTATGAAGGTAATGAGACCTTATTAGACATTTACGATGGGCAGCTCTATAAGGAATTTAGAGAATCATTAAGGCCATGTGATACTCAAGTGTAAATCCCTGCGTTATCGATATGTCCGTAACATACTACATATTGAGTAATAATTAAATTATTAATAATTTTTCGGACAAAAACGCTCTGTCAGGCGCTCGGGAATTCTTTGAAGATGATTATGCCAAAGTTTCAGAATTGAAGTGATAATTGTCATCGAGTTATCCACTTTCTAGTGAAATTTTTTATCTAAAAAGTGGATATAAGCTCGAATATACATCGGCTCTGCCTGAAATTTTACACATATTCTCCCTGTACCGTTTGCGAGCGCCTGACAGACTTCGTTTTTCGAAAATCGATAAAAGTATTATTTTATTTTTTTCCATAAATAAACTTTCGACAATGAGTTGTGAGGTTGGCAAAACTACTCACCACTAACGTAAAATGGTTGTGCATGGTGCAAAGTAAGTCGTACCAACCTCTTTTGAAGCATTATATTTGTTTACGTTGTATAGTTCTCATAAATGACTATAGATGGCGCAATGACTCCGCGGCCGCGGGACTGCCGGGCGGCCGGGCGGCCGGGCCGCCGCCGTCGCTATTCTCGTCGACCACCATCTCGCGTCCGTTATGTTGTGACCTTGTGACCTAGTGACCTAGTGACTCGTGACTAGTCAGACTAGTGTAGTGTAAATAAGTGCAGTATTTAGTGCTGGCGAGATCGACATCGCTGCACCCTCTTCGTTGTTTTCTTAGTGTGCCGTGTGCGTGTATGCCCAAGCGCATGCGCTGCAGCCCGTTAGTCATCGTGCAGCGTGCTCACTCCCCTGCTCCGGCTTGTTCTTTCCAAACATGTGCCCGCAGCATCCTTCGGCGCCGGCGCGCCGCATGGCCCGCATCGACCAAAGCTCTAGTGCGCACGCGCTTTCAGGCTTAAGTACGACGACAGAAAACGATTTCTTCGGTGTTGAGGTTGCTGCTCTGCTGTTCAAAAAGACCTTCTGCTGCTGTCCAAGAGATTGGCTTCGGCGGCGATGTTGGACTTCTCTCCTGCGCTGTTAGCATACGACGGCTGCCACTCTTAGAGGTTATGTTGTTTTCTGTGTTTACAGATGAGATCAGTGCGACTATTATACTTTCTCTGTCTCTGCTGTTTTCTTATATTCTATTCTTCGTAGATCTGCTACGAGAGAAAGCTGCCATGTGGAAGTTGTGCATCTTTATTCTTCAGGTCACTGCTGCTCCTTCCTCCAGATCTCAGCTGCTGCGCTGCTGATGTTTTTCGAGCCAGGAACAGCTCCCACTTTAGTTAAGTATAATACTGTCTCATTGAGCAGATCAGAAATTGCATACACAATCCTTTTGTATGTATTGCATTGTGTCTGGACATTCTGGTAAACTTTGAGCGAGGGTGAGGAGGTCTTAGTTGGAAATGCACATGCGCTTTTTCGACTTTTCATTCCAAAGAACCCTTTCCATTCTCAACAAATATCTTAAACTTTACACACACTACGTTATACATGCTGAGATATTATATATCTAATTTCAGATCTAAATAATCAGCCAGTGTGGAGGTACAGCATTTTCTGTGTTTTTCAAGAAATTATAAAAAAAAAGTTATTTCCTCCATACTGTCTGATTGAGGAGATCAGAAATTGCATACACAATCCCTCTGTATGTATTGCATTGTGTCTGGACATTCTGGTAAACTTTGAGAAAGGGTGAAAAGGTTTTAGTCGAAAATGCACATGCGGCATTTCAACTTTTCGTTCCAAAGATCCCTTTCCATTCCCTACTAGTATCTTAAACTTTCCATACATAATGGAATACATGCTAAGGGACAGTTTATGAAGTTTCAGACCTACATAATTAGCCAATCTGGAGGTATTGCAATTTTTGTGCTTTTTCAGGAAATTTTTAAACAAGAAAAGTAATTTCCTCCAAACTGGCTGATTTAGTAGATCTGAAACTCAATATACAATGACTCAGCATGCATTGCATTGTGTGTGAACATTCTGGTAAACTTTGAGAAAGGGTAAGGAGGTTTTAGTCCAAAATGCACATGCGGCATTTCGACTTTTCGTTCCAAAGATCCCTTTCCATTACCTCCAAGTATCTTAAACTCTCCATACATAAAGGAAAACATGCTCAGGGACAGTATATCAAGTTTGAGATCTACATAATCAGCAAGTTTGGTGATAATGCAATTTTTGTGCTTTTTCAGGAAATTTTTAAGAAAGAAAAGTAATTTCCTCCGTAATGGCTGATTTAGTAGATCTGAAACTCAATATACAATACCTTAGCATGCATTGCATTGTGTGTGAACATTCTGGTAAACTTTGAGAAAGGGTGAGGAGGTTTTAGTCGAAAATGCACATGCGGCATTTCGACTTTTCGTTCCAAAGATCCCTTTCCATTTCCTACTAGTATCTTAAACTTTCCATACATAATGGAATACATGCTAAGGAATAGTTTATGAAGTTTCAGACCTACATAATTAGCAAGTCTGGAGATATTGCAATTTTTATGCTTTTTCAGGAAATTTTCAAGAAAGAAAAGTAATTTCCTCCAAACTGGCTGATTTAGTAGATCTGAAACTCAATTTACAATGCCTCAGCATGCATTGCATTGTGTGTGAACATTCTGGTAAACTTTGAGAAAGGGTGAGGAGGTTTTAGTCGAAAATGCTGCGGCATTTCGACTTTTCGTTCCAAAGATCCCTTTCCATTCTCAACAAATATCTTAAACTTTACACACACTATGTTATACATGCTGAAGGATTATATATCAAGTTTCAGATCTAAATAATCAGCCAGTGTGGAGATACAGCATTTTCTGTGTTTTTCAAGAAATTTTCAAGAAAAAAAGTTATTTCCTCCATACCGTCTGATTGAGGAGATCTGAAATTGCATACGCAATCCCTCTGTATGTATTGCATTGTGTCTGGACATTCTGGTAAACTTTGAGCAATGGTGAGGAGGTCTTAGTTGGAAATGCACATGCGCTTTTTCGACTTTTCATTCCAAAGATTCCTTTCCATTCTCAACAAATATCTTAAACTTTACAGCTCACTTAGTATACATGCTGAGGGATTATATATCAAGTTTCAGATCTAAATAATCAGCCAGTGTGGAGATACAGCATTTTCTGTGTTTTTCAAGAAATTTTTAAGAAAAAAAGATATTTCCTCCATACCGTCTGATTGAGGAGATCTGAAATTGCATACACAATCCCTCTGTATCTATTGCATTGTGTCTGGACATTCTGGTAAACTTTGAGCAAGGGTGAGGAGGTCTTAGTTGGAAATTCACATGCGCTTTTTCGACTTTTCATTCCAAAGATCCCTTTCCATTCTCAGCAAATATCTTAATCTTTACACACACTATGTTATACATGCTGAGGGATTATATATCAAGTTTCAGATCTAAATAATCAGCCAGTGTGGAGATACAGCATTTTCTGTGTTTTTCAAGAAATTTGCAAGAAAAAAAAGTTATTTCCTCCATACCGTCTGATTGAGGAGATCTGAAATTGGATACGCAATCCCTCTGTATGTATTGCATTATGTCTGGATATTCTGGTAAACTTTGAGCAAGGGTGAGGAGGTCTTAGTTTGAAATGCACATGCGCTTTTTCCCCCTCAATCCCTCTGTATGTATTGCATTGTGTGTGGACATTTCAATACTATAGCCAAACCTAGCCTCCAACTTCTTTTTAATAGTATAGCCAAATCTAGTCTCCAACTTTTTATCGGTCTACTCATTTGTTCCTGGCAGTTCGATACTACTCTCCCCGTCCCCACTGCTTAATACATTATTAATATATTTAACTTTGCCCTAGTCGAAGACAACACGTCTTCATACAATTCTACTCTCCTCCAGGGCAGTCAATGCAACTACCACTTCTCAAGGACATTATGTAGGCGATGATATTGTGGAAGTGACGGCGGAGGTCTAATTGAATGTAGTCAGCGCTCCCACGACAGACTCGAGTAAGTACTTCACTTCGGATTTGGTCTTTATCCTGTAGTATAGGTGAACCTAACCTCCAATTTTCCATCTGTCTACTCTTCTGTTCCTGGTAGTTCGATACTGCTCTCCTCGTCCCCACTGCTTAATACATTATTAACATTTGTTTTTGCCCTCGGCGAAGAGCTCCTGCAGAAGACAACCCGTCTTCACATAACATTCTATTCTCCTCGAGGGCAGCCAACGCAACTACCACTTCTCAAGGACATTATATAGGTGAAGATATTGTAGAAGTGACGGCGGAGGTCTAATTGAATGTAGATCGCGCTTCTGCGACAGACTCGAGTAAGTACTTCACTTCGGATTTGGTGTTTATCCTGAAGTATAGGTGAACCTAGCCTCCAATTTTCCATCTGTCTACTCCTCTGTTCCTGGCAGTTCGATACTGCTCCCCCCGTCCCCACTGCTTAATACATTATTAATATATTTTGCTTTGCCCTAGGCGAAGAGCTCCTGCAGAAGACAACACGTCTTCATATAATTGTACTCTCCTCCAGGGGAGCCAACGCAACTACCACTTCTCAAGGACATTATGTAGGCAAATATATTGTGGAAGTGACGGCGGAGGTCTAATTGAATGTAGTCCGCGCTCCCGACAGACTCGAGTAAGTACTTCACTTCGGATTTGGACTTTATCCTGTAGTATAGCCGAACCTAGCCTCCAACTTTCCATCTGTCTATTCCTGGCAGTTCGATACTGCTCTCCTCATCCCCACTGCTTAACGCATTATTAATATTTTTTGTTTTGCCAAAGGCGAAGGGCTCCTGCGGATGACAACACGCCTTCAAATAATTATATTACCTTCGACGGCAGCTGAAGGAATAGGAGTTACCAGTTTGTTTTATCCATCACAGAAGGAGTTGCAGCGTGATTGTGATGGTGTTGTCTTAATTGTATTTAGATTAGTTCAGCTCCAGATCAGTAAGTTACACTTATTATTTTGGATTCCACTAATTAATATTAGTTGTAGCATGTATTAATTATGACCCTGAGTAAACCTTTTATTAATAATTTTCATTTATTATTAATCAATCTTTTACGTAATTAGAATGAAAATCAAAATGTAAAACATTTTGAGTTTTAACTTATTATCTGCTTTTATAATTTTTTTTTTTTAATAATGGGTCATACCTGCAGCTTTGCGCTAACCTGTGAAAATTCTGGTCAGATCACCGCGTGCTGGCGACAGTTTCTGGTCAGAATTTTTGGTCAAATAAAATCATTATATTTTAGCTTATGTGTATGTCCTGTATATATAATGATGCTCACTGCTATACATTCATCTGAATGCAACACGAATAATGGATCTGCCTTTTTGTAGTAAATAGATTTTTTCAGATTGTACTCCATTTTATCAAAGCAGAGCAGCATCTATATATAGTTTTGTAATACTACAATGATTTTTAATATATCATAAAGTTTTCATTGTGAAAATGAAAATATAATTAGAATTATTTTCAAGTAATGTATCATAAAGGTATTACCTCTGACAATGTGAGCTAAGTTAAAAATTCCTAAATCCATTTTATGCATCGGTAAAGCATTTTCAATATTTTGCCTTTGGTAAATAACTAATCGGGTGATGGATTTTCATGAGATAAAGCTTATATCCTTGATATTTTGGTCATATTTATGATTTAAAAAGTTGCAAATATGAAAATTTCCTTATTTCAAGGCTTCTTACATTTTTTCTGATTTTTACCATTTAACTGTCAACTGATAAGAATTTTTCCATCGGTCTTACAGTCTTACAAATTAAATTAAAATAATTAATATTTATGGCAAGTCAGATTGCCCTTGTTTATAATCACCCCCGCAGAATCTGAAATAATAATTTCAATAATTAAGTAAATTTTAATAATTTTACCATTTAAAAATGATTTATTGAAGTAAATATCTTTTCCCAGCAACCGGGTAATGGTTTTTTACGAGTCAAAGCTTACATTCCTTGTATTTTAATCACAGTTCTAGTTCGAAGAGTTGTACTTGAATAAATTACTTCAATAAGTCACTTTTAAATGGTAAAAATCACAAAAGATATAAGAAAACTTAAAATTAGGAAATTTTCATATTTGAAACTTTTCAAATCATAAATATGAACAAAATACGAAGGATATAAGCTTTATCTCATGAAAATCCTTTACCCGGTTGGTTATATACCAAAGTCAAAATATTGAAAATGCTTTATCGATGTATAAAATGGGTTTCGGAACTTCTAGCTTAGCTTACACAATTTAGAGAGGTAATGTCTTTATGGTAAATTATTTGAAAATAATTCTAATTATATTTTCTTCATTCATGCAGGGGACGTTAGATGTAATATCCTAAGTTGTTATATTCTTTTAACTTGTTTGTATTACTGAGTGGATTATTAGTGAATGCAAGTAATGAAGTGATAGCAGTGACAATTTCGGAATGAAAATTTTACAAAATATCAATGCTTTTTCATAATGACACTCATGTCATAGATACTTGTTACTCACGTGATAGAATGAAGGAGCACTGGTACATTCTAACATTTAAAATCTGAATCTGCTATTGTTGCGTCTTTATTAGTTCTATTAATGTTACACAAATAACCTACTAGTCAGTGCCCATAAATTTTAACCTAATAGTAGCACAGATGCCGAGGGTCTTTTGTACTTAAGGATGTATTGGCTATACAATCAGTGTCAAAAGTTATTTTTTAATTAAAATATTAATAATTTGTTATATGGTGTTGTTTTTTTCTTTTTTATTTAAAAACTATGTAGGAGGGCATAAGACCAATAGTTAAAGCTCCCAAAATAAGAAATCAGACGAAAATTTTTGAAGTATTTCGACTTTTAAAAATCATATTCTAAAACATTTTTAATTTCATTCATTAATTTATTAAAACATTTTTTTTTCTACCGAAGGCGAAGAGCTCCAGCAAAAGACAACACGGCGTCATTTGATTCTCCCCTCGAGGGTGGCCGATACAGCTAGCTACTACTTCTTGAGAGGTATCACCGTGGTGAACAAAATGGAGAAACGACGGCGATGGTCGAGTTGAATGAAGCGCACCTTCTTGCGACGGACTTGTGTAAGTACTTCGCTTCCGACTGGGACTTTATTATGTACGTAGCATAGATGAACCTAACCTCTTAATTTTCGTCTACCTGCTCCCTTATTCCTGGCAGTTTAATACTGCTCTCCTCATACCTAATCTTTGACACTTTATTAATACATTTTTTTTCTGCCGAAGGCGAAGAGCTCCCGCAAAAGACAGCACGGCGTCGTTTGATTTTACTCCTTTGGAGGCTGGCCGACGTAGTTACCCTAGTTGAATACTGAATTGATGACGACGTTCATACTAAATGGAAATATGATGGAGAAGTGTTAACGCTATAACGAGGTGGCATTATTTAGAGGTTCTCCAAGTAAAATGTAAGTTGCGTGTGCACCTGCCATTGCCGTTTGTACAACTGATGCACAACAGTGGTCCAGACACTGCTGCAGAGGCTATAATAGTTGGCAATCTGACAGCTAATGACTGCCTGTTACATCCTTTACAGTGCAGATCTTGTATTAATTAGTACTGCTAGTAGTCATAAGTTATTGGATGTGTTTGAAATTCCGAACGTTCGCAGTGAACGAAAAAACTAAAATTTGCGATTTACATTATAACCGGTTTAAAACCATAAAACAGGGTAGGAATGGACCAAAAATAGTGTAAAAACCAATTTCGCACTTCGCTAGCCCCATAAACCACCTCCAAAACCACCCTCACAGACAAGTCAATTTTCCCATAGCCACACACACGAAAACTAAAATTCCCAGAGTCGCAATAGCTTCGTTAGGAAAAATTTTGCGACTGGTACTTGAAGGAAAGGTCCCACACGGTCTAAAAAAAATTATGAACGAAATCGCTTTTCTGGAAAACCTTTGCACGGTGATATACAGTGTCGGAAAAGCGAAAAAAAATTCCCACAGCTGCAATTACGTCGTTCGAAAAAATGTTTCGACGGTTTCTTGTAAAGTCTCCAAATGCTTAGAAAAAAATTATGAATGAAATCGCTTTTCCGGAAAAGCCACCCCAGGGCGATAAACTGTGTCGTAAACAGGAAAAACAATTCTCAGAGCCGCAATTACGTCGCTCGGAAAAATGTTTCGACGGTTTCTTGTAGATAAAGTCCCCAAATGCTTAGAAAAAAAATTATGAACGGAATCGCTTTTCCGAAAAAGCACCCCAGGGCGATATACTGTGTCGTAAACGGTAAAAAAAATTCCTAGAGCCGCAATTACGTCGCTCGGAAAAATGTTTCGACGGTTTCTTGTAGATAGTTTCCAAATGCTTAGAAAAAAAATTATGAACGAAATCGCTTTTCCGGAAAAGCCCCCCCAAATCGATATACTGTGTCGTAAACGGGAAAAAAATTTCCAGAGACGCAATTACGTTGTTCGGAAAAAAGTTGCGATTGTTTCTCATAGATAAAGACGTCAAATGGTTAGAAAAAAATTATGAACGGAATCGCTTTTCCGGAAAAGCCCTCCCCCCCCCCCGGACGATATACTGTGTCGTAAACGGGAGAAAAATTTCCAGAGCCGTAATTACGTCGCTCGGAAAAATGTTTCTACGGTTTCTTGTAGATAAAGTCCCCAAATGCTTAGAAAAAAATTATGAACGAAATCGCTTTTCCGGAAAAGCTCCCCGACGGCGATATACTATGTCTTAAACACGAAAAAAAATTCCCAGAGCCGCAATTATGTCGCTCGGAAAAATGTTTCGACGGTTTCTTGTAAAGTTCTCAAATGCTTAGAAAAAAATTATGAACGAAATCGCTTTACCGGGAAAGCCCCTTCGGGCCGATATACGATGCCGTAAACTCGAAAAAAAATTCTCAGAGTCGCAATTACTTCGTTAAGAAAAATGTTTTGCTGGTACTTGTAGAAAAGGTCCCTGAAAGCTTAAGAAAAAATTATGAACGAAATCGCTTTTACGGAACTACTCCTTTAGGCCAAGGGTGCAGGTCAAAAACATGAAAACAATTCTCATAGTTGCAAAAATTACGTTAGGAATAAGTTTGCAATTTTTCAGATTTAACTAAGACACTGCTTGTGTATTTTTTTTAACTGCCAGACTGAAAAATTACATATTTTTATTTTTTTATTAAATTATATCTACTTTCTGATTGATAAAGTCAACTTAAAAATACATGAGATATCTGAGATGCATTACTAAAGTGGATATCTATTATTCTTATATTCTTTTAGATTAAGTACGGTCACATCACCTCAAAGTAAATATCGATAACTTTGAATGGTAAATACACCCGCCAAATCTGATAAGGCTTTTATATTGTTGGAACAAGATGAATTTACTTTTTGAGTTTTAAATTTTGGCCCATTTAATGAAGTAAAGTGTTGTGAGTGTTATCGAAAGATCTATAAATCTATATGCTGTTCTCGACGTCATCTTCGACGGTGGTATCATACTTCTCGCCAAGGCTGCTCGCATAGGACTGTTACTCACGGAGGTTATGTTGCTTTGTTGTGGTTGTAGGTGAGGTCTGTGAGTGGTCATACTTATGCACACAATATGCATGTGTCTGATAATTAGTATTTTTTTCAGTGATGCCAGACAATTGCTGTAGATGTAGGTAATCTAGCGGGTTGCTCCAGCTGCTGTAGTTGCTGCCTCAAAATGCTTGCTCCATGAGCAAGTCAACAGGTATTGGATATACATAACTCTCCGCTTCAAGTTATTGCAGTGTCTTTCAGCAGGTTAGTACCATTTCAATGTTTGTGTGGTCTTACTGCTATTTAAATTAGTGTTCTTCTTACAGGTGAGAGGTTCCATCCAGTATGGTGATCTCCTGCTCGAGCGACACCATCTCCATATGCGTTTGAAGGATGATTATAAAAGCAGTGGTTATCGTTCCAAGGACTTAGACAAAGTCGTATTCGAAAAACTATACAGTGAGTAATTTATATCCTACAGTAATTGTTTTTGATGTGTGTTTCAGGTACGATATAATTCAAATGTGAGAGAGAGAGAGAGATACTATCAGCATGGTGCAGAGAGGCGAAAGGGGAATCATTGGGAGGCTACGACAGCTAAGCCTCCTACAAGATACATGTTGTTGCTGTTGTTCAAGGTCTTCTTCGTTTATCGATGTAGAGAGTTCGCATACTCTCTTGTATATGTGCAGGGAAAATACATGTAAGTACTGTGTTTAAAGGAGTGTTTATAGGCTACCTAGAGCCTACTCTTCGATCAAGGTTTTTCTCTGGTTATAGGCTTATTTGTTCGACTACAGTATGCTGGTCATAGGTCGAATCTCTACTTTTACTATTGTAACATCAAAGTTGATGTTACAGTATTGTTTTATTTATCATTCTGCAATGAAATGCATGTGTTACCATATTGCGTGATTTTATTTAATACAACAGTAATTGATGATTTCTTCATCAATTAATAATTATCATAATTTTAAATATTATTTAATCCGCAGAAAATTCAGTAATAGATCATTCCTTTATTGATTTGCAATAAAAAATTTGTATAACTTAATGTGCATGTTATTTTATATGTAAATATTCTTTCTAAATCTGCAATCAAATGCAGTAATTAAAATTTTGCATGATTTAATTTAATACTACAGGAATCGATTTCCTTTTATCGATCTGTAATCAAATATTATGTTTATGATATTGCATATTATCGTAAACTACTGCAGTAATTGATAATTTCTTTATCAATTAATAATTATCATAATTCTCTATAATATTATTAAATCTGCAGCAATAGATCATTTCTTTATTGATTTGCAATAAAAAAAAATTTATAACTAAATGTACATGTTATTTTAAATATTTTTTTAAATCTGCAATCAAATGCGGTAGTTATAATTTTGCATGATTTTATTTCATACTGCAGGAATCGATTTCCTTTTATCGATCTGCAATCAAATATTATGTTTATGATATTGCATGTTATCGTAGACTACTGCAGTAATTGGGAATTTCTTTATGAATTTATAATCAAAGTTCGTTTTGCATGTGTTACATTGTTTCATGATTTTATTAAATACAATAGTAATTGATGATTTCTTCATCAATTAATAATTATCAAAATTTTGTTTATTATTTAATCTGCAGCAATAAATCACTTCTTTATTGATTAACAATAAAAAGTTTTTTATAAGTGAATGTGCATGTTATTTTAAATGTAAATTTTGTTATTAAATTGCAATCAAATGCTGTAGTTATAATTTTGCATGGTTTCATTTAATACCGCAGGAATCGATTTCCATATCGATTAGCAATAAAATATTATGGTTATGATATTGTATGTTATCGTAAAATACTGCAGTAATTAATAATTTCTTTATGAATTTATTATCAAAGACCGTTTTGCATGTGTTATATAATTTTGCATAATACTAATAAATGTGCCATTATCGCTTTATTCAGTACTATTCTGTACTACGAAATTACTATCAGTAAGCGAATTACATTACATGATAAATATAACGTATGAAACAAAAATAAGAAATTATTAGTGTGTGATTTTTATTTATAAGAAATAAGTAAATTAATAATAACGCATGGTATATTAGAAATAAGAAATTTCAGAATGCATTTTGTAAAAAAGTTGTATCTAATGATACTAATACATGTGCCATTATCGCTTTACTCAGTACTATTCTGAACTACGAAATTACTATAAGTAAGCGAATTACTTTACATGATAAATAATGTATGACACAAAAATAAGAAATAAGAAAATTAATAATGCATGATATATTAGAAATAAGAAATTTCAGAATGCATGTTGTAAAAAACTTGTATCTAATGATACTTATAAATATGCCATTATCGCTTTATTCAGTACTATTCTGTACTAAGAAAATACTATCAATAAGCGATTTACATTACATAATAAATAATGTATGAAACAAAAATAATAAATTAATAGTGCATGATTTTTATTTATATGAAATAAGAAAACTAATAACGCATCATATATTGGAAATAAGAAATTTCAAAATGTATGTTGGAAAAAAGTTGTATCTAATGATACTAATAAATGTCCCATTATCGCTTTATGCAGTACTATTATGTACTACGAAATTATTATCAGTAAGCGAATTACATTACATGATAAGATGTATACTTTGATTCGTAAACCGATTTTCAGCTTTGGAAATGGTTTTTGAAAAATATTAATTTTACAAAAAAAGAATCTTGTACGAGAAGCTAAATTACAACTTTCTAAACATAACCTTTAGATTTTAATCTATGTTTATTTATTTATTTATTTATTTAACCAGAGTAGTACATGTTGTTATAGATGTTATTATTTACTTCAAGACATAGTTATATGTCTGAAGCAGCTAACATCCTATACAGGGTAGGCATAGCTACCTGGGGTGTGATTCTGTAACGATAAAAAAAGTGATAAATTATTTATCACAAGTTCTTATGACGATAAATGAAATTTATAAAAAAAAAAGACGGGCCCCTGAAAAACTTTTTAAAGATCCATTTAAAATCTCATTTATTTTCGCATAATTTGTTTGAAAAAAATTTATAAACTTGATACGGATATTTTCATAATTTTTTATGAGAAAAATTATTTCCTATATTATGCACTGAAGAATACTTATGTTCTGTTTGAATTCGAAAGTGCAATATTGTAACTGTTACAATATCTTATATTCGAAAAGGGGAGATTTTAGACGGCAAATCTCATATTGCACCTATTACAATATCAATATTTATAGCAACATATTGAAATTGTTTAGAACATGGTGACTTAACTGTTACAATGCGTATATTTGGAAATATTTAAATATATAGGCATGTTAATAGTTATGAATCTTAGGATCCCATGTTGACATTAAACACTTCTCTCAGTGCACGCCATCTGTGCGAGTATTTTGGAACTAAAAGTTCTACGCATATAGATTAAGCATATCTTCAGCGCCATCTACTGTTTAATATACAGTAGTTGGCTCTCCCTACATTATCGACTGAACCCAACACGATTTTTGTTGAGTATCACATGGCCTTAACCGAAGAACAAAAAAAATTTTATGTAACTTTAGTGTTTAATAGCGACGGGTCACCTGCTTTTAAAAACTCTAAATTTTCCATTTGGCCTATTCAAATAAATCCAAACGAAATACCGCCGTCGGCAAAAAGCAAGAAGCCTGTGACGCATGGATTATGGTTTGGTCATGATAAACCTAACATGAGTATTTTTTTAAATCCATTTGTAACAGGTAAGAATATACTTGCAGATACCGGAATCCAATGCCAGATCAATAATGAAGTAAAAAGTATCAAAGTTTACGCTTTATGTTGTTGCGTTGATTCCACGGCAAGAGCGCCTATGCAAGGATTCATGCAATTTAATGGTTACTTTGGGTGTAACTGGTGCCTCTATCTAGGAGAATTAGTTCTTCACGATACAAGACCAGTTGTTAAATACACATTATTACACGAAGTACCTCCTAGACGGTCTGAACAAATTACTTTACGTTATATACAGAAAGCTTTTAATACGAATTCTGCAGTATATGGAGTTAAAAAACCAACGCCATTATTAAATTTGAAAAAATTTAATATCATCGATGGATTTGTACTTGACTCAATGCATTGCATTGCACTTGGCGTTGTAAGACAATTTTTAAATTACTGGTTTAGTTCTATAACGGAGTTCCAGGATAAAATAAGGAGAAAATAAGAATCTCGGTTCTCCGTATTCTATCGAACTCGTTTGACTTTCGTTCCCGCAAATTCGTGCATCTCGAGCGTTTGTTGAGATCGCTTGAACGATGTATTCGCGATCTGCGCGGGGGGTTGCGCGATTTTGGCGGTTGCAAAGTCGCGCTCGATTCATTTTTGAATCAGATTCTCTCAGGCTGTCAAACCGCGCGTACGCGAGTTAATTTGATCGTCCGCGAAGGAAACGGTATCGTGCGTCCTCACCGGTGCAGAGCAGCACCCGTACACGTACCGACCACGAAGAGCAGCGCACGTGAGCAATCCGAGCCACTCCTGGGGTCCGAAGCGTCTGTAGGTAAACGCTGGACGTTAGGACTCGGCTTGAACGGCTCCGAAGTCGACCGGAGGATAAGGCCTGACGCAGGAGCGGATTCGTGAGCGAGCGACGAGAGGAGTGCACTCCTCTTCCGGTAAGCCTCTTTGTACTTCCCGCACAGCGAGTTATTTGTGTATTTTCGACTCGCAGCGGCGAGTTGCCGGTGGTGCGTTCATCGGCCCAGCGAAAATAGATACCTTGATCCGCCCGCGTCGAGCGGCGGATCCCGTCTTCTTGTCGGCGCGCAACGCGAAGCGTTTTTGATGTAAATGATTATTTAGAATAGACCTTATTATTGTGCTGTGAAATAATTGAGGCTATTCTTCATTTATCGTCCTTAACCTAACCTTCTCCCGGATACCGCCGCCTCCGCGGGAAAACGATTCCGCTGGTCATTTTCATATCTGAGCATAGCGGCCGTGCGCTTTACTCTTTGAGCGCGTGCTTTTAACTCAGCGATCCAATTAGTTGGAAAGCGAAGTTCGCATGCGATCTTTGCGTTGTTTTCGGGATTCCAGGAGCAGATCCCCGGGCAAGTCATTTTAGTCTGACACCCGCGGCACCGTGTTCTTACGGCATCGCTGGCCTGTGGCTTTTTGGGATCTTACCCCACTAGCCATCCTGTTACAGTTCAAATAATAATCTTTATAGCATTTCGAAGGCTGACAGAACACGGATCAACAATTATCTGAAATATCTTACAGTCCCTACACAAGTAGCCCAACTTTCTCGGCCGATTGCAGACAGGCGATTTTGAAATAGCCGGTAACTAGAAAATTGGCTATTATATTACAGTCTGCCTGTATTGAAAGACATAAATGGTTTCGAAAGATTCTATCGACACTGGGTTCTTCTAGTGAATTCATTTCACCTATTAATGCAAGACGATATTACTACAAATGACATTATAAGATCAGATGTTTTTATGAAAGAATTTATGGCGCAAACTGAATTTCTTTATGGTAAAGATGCAATGACATATAACGTTCATCAAGCTGGGATGCATCTTGTACAGAGTGTTGCTGATTGGGGGCCGTTATGGGCCCATTCCGGCTACCACTTTGAATCAGGTAATGGACAAATAGTTAGCAATGTTCATGCTGCTAAGGGTGTCATAAGCCAAGTATGCAGGAATCTATCAGTTACAGAAAGTTTGATTACAATGGAATAGTATATTACGATACGTGGGCCGGAAATTGGATTTCCGGTCCAAGTATTGTATGCTATTTTTCTTACTCCCCGGCCGAAAGTACGTTCTGTAATTGTTAAATAATTGATAAAATTGCGTTGTCGTCTGCTAGCTATGTTTGAGTGTTAGTTTTTCTTTCGGCCCGCTCGATAGTAGTGCCTCTCTCGGCCGCTTTGGGTAGCTCGGTCGATATTACCGACTGTTTTTCTTTCGGCCCGGCGTGGAGAGCTGGTTTTTTGGGCGTCTACTACTTTCGCTGTTGCACAGATGGTTTGATGCCCGCCCGACATTTGCAAGACCGAGGCAAAGCCGAGGTTTTGCTGGTCGGGGTGGGCATCAGAAATACATTCATTAAAAAAAGAAAGAAATAAGGTGATGAAAAAAGTAAAATAAAGTTTGATTTTAATAATTTAAACTTTTTTAATTATTAACATCAAGTATAAATACAATAATTAATATAAGATTTACATTTAAATTAATAAACTTTAGTCTTAATAATTTTAACTTTCAATATATTAATCTCAATATAAAATAAATTGTTTGATTTTTTTTCTTTACAAATGATTTTCTTTATGAGATTTGTAATTATTAATATTTACAATGAAATTGTCGTTCATAGTACAATTTTTAAATTTAATATATTTGTTTAAAGTTGAATTTATTTGATCATTCGGTATTTGGTTTTGATTTTTATCTTGAATTTGAGGATTTAAATTTTTAAGAATTCTTTTTGATTCATTGGTGTTGATTTGCGGTTGAACAGTTGTCGTATTGCTTGTTGTCGTAGTAGGTTTCTGATGTGAAATAAAGTTTGTGACGAATGAAAAGTAGTACAGGTGGCATCGACTCTATACATTAGTATTTTTTATGCTTACCTGAAGTTGAATTGAAGTTGTTCGTAGTGATTTCTTCTTCGAAATCTGACCAATTTAAATTGTAATCAGATTCATCTTTGCCGGGTGTAGTATTTGTCAATGGTTTCGAATGAGACATTTCATCTTGAATTTGAGGATTTAAATTTTCAAGAATTCTTTTTTTACATGGAGGTGGTTGAGTAGTTACTTTATTTTTGAATCCTACTTTCACTGGTGTTTTTGAAAGAAATTTTTCTTGATGCCCTCGTGAAAAGTACGTGGTTTCGCCATTGTTTTCGATGGCGAAAGAAGGACATTTAACCATTGATTCTGAGTTGGTAACTAGGCAACTGTAGACTTTATTAATAGATTGTTTTAGAGGTTTTGTCAACATATTCAAAGTCATTAACCTATATTTACAACAAAAACTATCACTTCTGATCATCAAGGTACACCCGATGGACATTGATTCTAGCAATGCATGTCCCGTTAGTGGCACTCACACATAACCTTTTGAATGTTCATATCATTTTCGAGGTATGTTAACAATTTAAATATTATGTGTGACAGTCACTAACGGGGTATGCATTGTCGGAATCAATGCAGCCCATCGAGTAGACAAGTGATTTATATTGCTTTAATTTTTGAAATGGATAAAAGATTGTTCGTTAATAATGTCGCACTTTTTGTGAGAATTTCTTCTTGAGTGATCATTTATTTTTTCAGATACAAATAAAGTAGTTGACTTTGTTGCTGCAAATGGAGCAAAAGTACCGCATGTTTAATAATTGTACGTGTAACAATTGTAACAATTGCACGTAAAATAAAAATATTTTACATGATCTTCAGTAAAATTCACTTATTAAAATTATGCACGTGATGTTTTCGATGCCCCCCCCCCCCCCCCCGACTAGCAGCACTCGCTGCGCTCGTGCCGCAAATGTCGGGGGCGGGCATCGAACTCAATGCTCTCGAGTCCGTCGGGTGCGTTATCATTGTCAGTGCAAACGTACTTTCCACCGGACATCAAGAAAAATAGTATACGGTATACGAGACGAAACTTCAAGGCCCGCCACTGCGTGATATAGCGCCCTCGGCTTCGCCTCGGGTGCCAACTTCACGCAGTGGCGGAACTTCAACTTTCGTCACTTGTACCGTAATGTACTATTTTGCTGTGATGGTTTGTCGATGGTTGATTTTCATTGTTCTCCGGTGTATTTTCTTATTGCTGGCTGTGGTAAAGTTGAGTTGTTGATCTGAAATAAAGATTGTTAGGAATGAAAGGTAGTACAGGTGGCATCGAGCAAACTTATCTAGTATATTAATATTTTGCATGCTTACTTGGAATGGGATGGAACTGGTTCGTAGTGAATTCTTGGTTGGAATGCGACCAATTTGAATGATAGTCGGAGCCAGCTTCATTGGGTGTAGTACTTGTCGATGGTTTTGGATAAGTGTTTGTCGTAGCTGTACGGATAATACCATTGAAAATCATTTGTCTATTATGTAGTGAATTTTCTGTATACAGCGGAGTGCACCAGAAATTCCAAATTTATTATCAGTGAATGTTAAAAATATAGTGTAAATTAACCAAGTATAAGAGTATTAATTGCGAAGTGAATATATAAATAATGAATTACCTTTGTGGCTAAATACACTTGATTCGGCTGTTGTCATAAAATTCATAATTTCAGTCCAGGTTAAAGTTTTTGATTTTTTAGGTTTGTAACCTTTACCATAATTTTTTATCATACTTCTTAAAGCGAAGAACTTCGTAATATCAATATTGTCTTTTGTATTTAAAGTATTTCGAAGATACTCCATGTGCTCCATAGAGTTGGCGGTTTCAATTTTAGTTTTAAGGTGTTAAAGTAAACAATTAAATTGTTTTCTTCGGAGTTTGTTGAAAGTGAATTTTTATTTTCTTCTTTCCATTTTTTGTAAGCGTTGAAGACTATGAGGTAGCGTTCGGAAGACTTCTTTGGTAATGAATTTCAGTCAGAATGCGTGTCGAGCTATTCATTTTTCTGTAAGATATCGTGCAGCCAGAGTGCTGGGACTTGCATAGTGTGTCACTATTGTTTCTTAAGAGATTGTACAGAGAGGTGGTAGGATCCTTACTGTACTTAGCGAATGCCAGCATACCCGATGTAGCGTATGGAGTGAACGTTTTGAGTAGACATCAAATTGATCCTAAGGAGGAGGATTGGAAGATGGTCGAGCGAGTGCTTCGACATTTGAAAGGGACAAGGTCCTACAGTCTTAATTACTACGGAGATAGTAATGATTTGCAAGGATATTCTAACGCAAGTTTTGGCGACTGTAAAGGAACCAAAACTACCAGTGGCTACGTAATAAAGCTGTTTAATGACACGATTACATGGCGAGCGAAGAAACAAAATTATGTTGCTCTATCTACTGGTCAAGCAGAGTACGTAGCGATGAGTGACTGTTGCCAGGAGATGATGTCTATACACAATGGTCTTAAAAGGGTTCTAAATTGGGATTTTACCCCTATTGTACTATGGTGTGATAATAAAGCGGCAGAAGCGAGCGCTAAAACGGACGGTGGTAGCAAACTCAAACATATGACGGACATTAAAGAGTATTATGTGCGAGAATGTGTACAGCGAAAATTAGTGTAAGTAAATTGGTTAGCTTCAAAGCGACAAATTGCGGATGTATTAACAAAACCTCTATCTTTCGATCTACATTTGAATTTGATTCAACTAATTATGAATCTTTAATTTTGTGTTTCAGGCACTAAACCATAGATCCACAGATTTCACGTGACAGAAACTTTAAATATTTATTTTGTACTTATAATAGTTTGTAAGATTATATAAAATTATTTTGTAAAGCAAACGCGTAAAGTGCGGGAGAGAGAATTGGAAGTATGCGTGCTTCCCGCGTATGGGTATGCGAGTGTCTGTATGTGTAAGTGAAGGGAGCACCCTTCCCTACACACTGCGTGCGACTGTCTCCACGAGCGCCACTTCTCACTGAGCGCTGGACTAGTAAGGACGTGCGAGAGACAGAGAGAAAGATCCTTTCAATAAACTTTGATTTCAGTAAAGTGTGTGTGACTCAGTTTATTCACCTCATCCTCTCCAAACATCCAACATTATGTACAATTCAAATTTTTAAGAAAACAAATACAATTATAAAATAAACATCTGAAACTTAAAAAAATATACGTATAATAACAACCTAAAAGAAGGTTAAATAATGTGGCAAGTATATACAGGTTTTCTGAACATTTTAAAAAGAAAAATTAATTTCATCATTGTTAATAGTTTTAATTTGATTTATCCCCGCACAATTACGTAAATCAAAAATTAAAAAGGAAAAAGTAAATAAACTTTATTAATTATAAAGAAAAATATTAATTAATTTTCGAGAGTCGCACTCTGTAACCTTAGCTTCGCACGTGTGCTCCTGTTTTTATAAAGGGAAAACACTACTCCAATATAAAGGTAGCTCAAATGTGCCAAGGGATCGACTCTTGCAGACGAGCTTCGCATGCGTACTGTTTCGTTTTTGAAGAGGAAACACTGCTCAAAATGGAAGTAGCTTAATCCTGAGAGGAAGCGGCCTATCTAAGATAAACTACGTATGCGTGCTCGTTTAAGCTTTATAAAAGTAAAAGCACGCGTACGTAGCTCGTCTTCGAGGGGCCGCCTCCTGGCACATCTAAACTACCTCGATTTTGCGCTGTGTTTTCGATTTGTAAAAGCAGAATCACGAAGCTCGTCTTCTTCTTATTTTTATGGCTTTGTATTGCCTTGGCATTTAACTAAGCAAGCTCGTCTTCGAGAGTCCGCCACCTCGCACATTTAAGCTACATTTATATTTAATGATTTTGTTTTATATAAGCAAAAGCACGCATGTGAAGCTCGTCTTCAAGAGCACGCATCCTGGCATAGTTCAGCTGACTTCATTTTAGAGCAGTATTTTCGCTTCATAAAAGTACAAGCTCGTGTACGTATCTCGTCTTGAAGAGCACGACTCCTTGCACGTTCAAGCTATTTCGATTTTGAGCAGTGTTTTCGCTTCACAAAAGCAGAAGCATGCGTGTAAAGCTCATCTTCGAAAGTCCGCTTCTTACGTTTTTTAAATTTCATAACTTTATATGTATATTTTTTAAAGTTCCAGATGTTTATTTTATAATAATTGTATTTGTTTTCTTAAAAACTTGAATCGCACATGATAATATGCAATAATTAATAAAAAAAATATTTTCAAAATAGAAATTTATATTCCCTGGGCATTGTGGGTTAACATAGATTAATTATTTGATCTGTATTTATCAGATTATTAACCGAAATTGTTTTCATAAAGGATTTTTTTTTTATTTAATTAAATAAATAGAATGAATTAAATGCTAAGACATGACCGGCTAAGACTGACAACCCAGATAGATCATTTTTTAACTGAATGCCGAGGTAGAACCTTTTTGCATCAAATTGCCGGCGAGTTGTCATCTTTCTCAATGCGCAACTGAGTTATCACCTTTCTTGACTCACAGCAGAATTGTCATATTTTTCTTCGCAGGCGACTTGATGCAGTCTATGTCAATATAATAAAAAAAAAATCATACGTCCGTTTGCATATAAAACTGTTTTTCCCTTCTTCCCACTTCACAACTTCCCAACTTTCACATTCAAAATTTTCTTAAAGTTATGACTATGATATGCACTTTCCTTTTATCAATCATATATTTTATTTACATAGACAACTAGATTGGATTGTTCACTCAGGCAATGACACACTTATTGATTTGGATTCTAAACAACTGGAAAAAAGCGACTTTGTAGTGACCATTTTACTGCTGACGATTTTATAATCGGTTCTGGTATGAAAAGACTAAAAGATATAGCTATACCTATCCAAAAGGCTTCAGTTACTGATTCGAATGATTCCGACGAAGTTGAGGAACATGATGGCTACGAAATTAATTTTCCTCATATTACCTGTCAAGAGAGATCAGCTGTTGATTTAGAAACCCCTTTTTTAACAGAAAGTAGTTATAACATGCCACAAAGCTTTAATGCAAAAGACCCATCTTGTTCAGGAATGCAAAGCAAATTGGATTTTGATTGTGACTCTACCGAAAAATCCACAAATGCTGGTGTTAAAACTAAAACTTATGAAACTTCACTTCAAAAATTGCAAGATGAAATTAAGAATTTAAAACGACAGTAAAACCAAAAAGATAAACTATATAAAAGAGCCCAACATGCGACTAAACAAGGGAAAGCAAAAAGTGTAAAGTATAAACAAAAAGCTGTTAAACTTTCTAAAGATATTCGAAATAGAAATAAAAAAATTAAGAATCTTGAGCGTAAAATTGAAAAATCTAAGGAAGCAGTTTCTTTTTATGATGATTATTTAAAGCTTAATGCTAACGTATTAAATTTTTTTTAAATGCAAATGAATCATAACAAACGAATTTATTTTATAAGTCTCCAAAAACTTATTGTTATTTGCGTGTCCAAAAGAAGTTTGCTTTGCTGTGTATTAGTTTAATAAGGCGATGGATTAACGAACTTGATTTGAGTCCCGGAAATAACACTAAGTTATTAGAATTATTGAAAATAAAATCAAGTACAATGACTCAAAAAGAACACGAGTATGTATTAATGTGGGATGAAATGAGTATAAAATCGTGGTTAGATTATAACCCAAAAAAAGATTTGATTGAAGGTTACACTGATATGGGAAAACATGGTCGCAATAAAAATCATGGTAATCATGTTTTAGTTTTTATGTTACGAGGTAGGCAGAATGATTGGAGACAGCATATTTGCTACTATGTTCCCCATAACAGTGTAAATGGCAAATTATTACATAAAATCATTTTAGATGTTATAGATTACGTTGAAGATGCCGGTTTTATATTAAAATCAATGGTATGCGATCAAGGATCGCCAAATCAATCGGCCATAAAAAAATTGGGTGTAACAAAAAATGAGCCATTTATTGAACGATATAATCGTAAAATTTTCTTTAACTTTGATGCTTCCCATTTACTTAAATGCCTGCGTAACACTTTTCGTAAACGTCAATTTGAAATAAATGAGAAATCCGTTTCATGGGACGCAATTCGTGAATTAAGAAATCGTGAAAAAGATCTACCAACTAAATCTACCCCTAAACTAACAGACAGACATCTAGATCCAAATTCTTTTCAACTAATGAACGTTAGTCTTGCAGCTCAAATTTTTAGTAAAAGTGTTTCCTCAGCTTTACTACCAGGTGCGGTCGCACCAGAGCAACGTTTAATTCATCCTGATTGTATAGAAACAGCAAATTTTATTAAAAAAGTAAACGACCTTTTTGATTGTTTAAATAGTAGAAGTTCTCGAGATAGTAATCCTTTGCGTCGTCCTTTATCAAAATTAAATCCTCAAGTAGCACAGTATTTGAAAGAGTCCTTGATTTGGATCGAAACGTGGAAATGTATTGATAAAAATGGTAATCCCCCATCCTTTGACGATTTTTATTTGATGGTTAATAGTATAATAAATGAAACAGTATAATAAATGATAGTATATAATAAATGATGGAGTGTATTTGTTAACGACAAGTTTAAATCAAGATCCATTAGAAAATTTATTCTCTGTTTTAAGAAGTCGTTTTGGTCACAATCAAAATCCAACCGCAATGCAAGTAAGGTATAATTTGCAGTATAGCATTACTGCAAATTTAACGTCTTCATCCAAATTAGCAAATTGCGAACCGGATGGAACACTAGGGTCACTAGCAATTTGTATGAAAAGTAAAAATGTTGAATTACAAGAATCGTTAGAAAACGGAAACAAATCTGTGCACGCGTTTGATGAAAACATTAATGCTAATTGTATTAATAGTAATTTTCTTGCAAGTAGGCAAAATGATGAATTAGCTAACGATGATATTGAAGACGCTTGGAGTGAAATTTCGTTCGATGGAGTAAATGAATCTGTTCATCTTCATGAAAATGAAGATACTTTTGTAGAAAATATGTCTGATTCAGAGACAGTTGTAGGTGATGATGATGATGATGAATTTCAAGAAGTATCTGATTCATTAAATGAAAGGAGTGAGAATTCGAGTAATACAGCTAGGAGCTTTTTATCAGAAAGTTATGATAAAATGGATAGTGTATTGTCAAATTCACATAATCGACAAGATTCGTCTACTCCTTTACGGGGAGCAATGAAGTATGTTGCTGGATATGTAGCGATGAAATAAATATATCTCAAAATTTAATTGTTCTGACTGTAAAGCTTCTTTCACTAGAGTTAACTGTGATATTCAAACTAATGATGATCTATTACTTTTTTTAAAGCTTATAAAGTATTTAATGTAAATAATAAACTTGGAAATCTTTGTGTTCCTTCTGACGATTTTTACAGAATCATTATAACAGCTATTTAAACTTTTGATGCATTATTTTCTGAAGTAAGTTACAACATAGAAATTAGTAAAGTTTTAATTGATAAAATCACATCTACAGTTCTGGAATATCATGCACAGTTTTGGATTACTGAAGAATCTTGTAAATCGTATCGGAAGACTGCAATTGCGTTTTTCGTTAGAGTTAATATTTTTAATAAAGTAAAATGGATAAATCATGATTTGCGGGACGATAAAATTTCAAGGAAAAGACATTTTCCTAGTAACAAGCCTAATGCTAAATTGCAGAAATTGAATCATGAATAAAAAGAACTTGTTAAATTAAAATAATATTATTACTTACCGATAAAGCAAAACACAATATTTTTTTACAAAAAGGAAATATAAATCTTTGTTTCGTGATCAAATTTCAGCAAGATGTTACGCTTATCGTGTTGTCTGTTGCTAAGAAATAAATATATGTATATTTTGTTACAGAACATAATTAATGTGATACCATAAAAGGCGATGTTTATTGACTATTTATTAATGCAAAGCATGATTTCTAATTATAATTTTTATGATTATCTTCAATTAAAGTAAAATACTACTTATTCATTTTCAATTTAATTTTGCTTCTTAGAAATTTTCCACTTTTTTCATTCCTACATCATCAATTATTTATAAATCAGATCTAGAAAATAATAATAATAATAATAATTATAATTTATAATTTATATCTAGATCTTCATATAAGAAAAGTTTATGTATTTGATATGACTATATTGAATACTATAAAAATTTTGATTGCCAATTCGATAATTGTAATTTCCACTTCATAATTACAATATTCATTCCGTAAAATTATTTAAGTAGAATTATCAAAAATATAATGTCACTTTTTATGTATTGAGAATTGTTTTTTTTTCAATATTTATGTTTTATATTTTATTTATTTATTTATTTATTGAACCAGAGTTTACTGTATTACATTCGAAGAAAACGTTTATAGGGTGACTTCACCAGTGAATGAAGGAATAAGGAAATTAAAATTTTTGTTATTTAGTTAAGGGAATTAAAAATGTATTAAAAGCAAAAATCTGTTTTAATTAGTATTTTAAAATCTTCAAACTTTACGTCAGCGACAAAATTTTAGATAAAGAATAAAAGTAGAAATTTTGTTTAAAAGAAATCTGTAAATATCTCCTAAAAATCAGTAAGTGAACACGCGATCTTAATATCTAAATACGTTTGGCCAGTTAATGAATACTTCGCCAGTGAATAAACACTCAATAGCGGCGATTTTATGATTTTATTCTTAACAAGATAATTTCTTTTATGCAGAATGTTTATGTAAAATGAAATAAAAATTTTAACAGATTCGAAAATTATTGTCGTGTTAGATAAACAATTTATAGAAAGCTTGATATTTTCATATATTTAAAGAAAATATTCGTTAACTGGTGACTGTTCGGATATTGGTGAAGTCACCCTACAAAAATATTCTGTAGTACGTGGGGTGTGGGCGCTATCATCATACGTATCATTATCATTTTTTTACTCATTATAAGCCATATTTTACGTTTCATAAATAATTTAGATTATAATACTTTGTTCGGATAATCTGAAAGTAGTTGACTCAGTATAATTTACGATTATATATTTAAACTTCAAATTCATAACAATTAGTTGTAGTAACGTGCATGAAGACAATACTGTATAGTTCATAATTTTATTTTATCTTTTGCCATAAATTGTAGTGAACGATTTCGCGTGGTAATTATTTACATATGTTTTTGTAGTTCATTTAAATGAAAAAATTAGATTAAAGACAAAAGATTTTAATTTTTAGTAGATGTTTGTAATATTTGAAAATAATGGGTTTGAAGTTTACATCGTTGGAATACAACGAAATAATTTCTTATAATGAATTTAAGTTATTAAACAATGGAAATTTCATATAAATCTTTGTTATAAAGTTATTTTATTCTATAGAACACTAAATCGACACACAAAATGAATATTAATAAGTATAACGTATCATGCAGCCAAATAAATTTTTTTTTATTTCATTGCACTCCAACGTTGCGAACTTCAGACCCACTGAAAATATTTATTACCCTTCCTTCCTTAACCTAATGTGTTTCCTATCCTATCCTGATGGAAGATATCTGCCACCTTCCCGCTTGGTTTCCGTCGAATAATATCTCATTTGCATATTATCTGTATTGTTTAAAATAATTAATGAAATTGAATAACTGAAACAATGTGTAATATATGAAAAATATTTATGCAAACACGTATTAACTGAGAGCAGATCATATTAATGAACATTCCATGAATTTGAGTAGAATAAACAATCTTTTCCGTAACGCAGGATCGATTTTTGTATTTTTCAATTTTAAAAATCGATACTAGTTTTTTTATGCCTGATCCATTACTTTGCGATTGCCGCAACATCTTTTTATCCACGGGGGAGGTATTTTATCAGAATGGTGAAATGTTATATAGGTATTTTATTAATATAATGTAACCATTTCCTTCAAAGAATGTCTTAAATATAATGTCGTTTAAAATATTTTCCCAATCTGATACTGTCAATTACAAACGGAACCTATTCAGAACACGAAAAGAATTCTTTTCGAAAATAAATATTAGAAAAATTCGGGTCTATAAAAATTAAAAACAAATTTTTTAACTTTCAGACTTTTAACTAGAGAAAAACATTCCGAAAAATGTAAAAGATGTATTCCCATAAGATTTTTAGATCATTTGTCGACGTTATGGCTTGATTCCCTTTATCACTGCATTTTCTACAGTTTAATCGTTAGGTGGAAATGGTATTAGAAATATTGATATCACATATCGTATTAAAATAATTTAATGAGAATATTATGGACTTCTTACCAATTTTTTTTTTTAAGTTTTATATACTAAACTTTAAACATTTTATACCACTGTAACCTCAAAATCATAACTTTAATATAATTATTCGGTTCTCGTGGTATAAAATACGGTTCGAAACTAGTGCATAATAAGATTTTTAGCTCATGTGACTTTTCTCCCTCGCTTCGTTCGTGCGAAAAACGCGTTACATGAGCTAAATAATCACCTGCCACACGACCCGTATCAAAATGTACTCTATTTCGACATTCGGAAAATTTACCACTCAATCATAAAGTATTCTAATTTATTTTAAATTAGTTGTCTAATATAATGCCCCCTCGCCTTTCTTCTCAAACCTTTATTTATACATTGATTATGATGAATAAATTAAGTACAGGAGCAATAGGCTCTAGTGTTCTGTGTTGAAAAACCGTTAATTTTGAAGCACGAAAATCTCGAAAATTAAGAACTGTTAGAAAACATAATATCATGTGCACCCAAGGGCTAGGTAGTGGGCTTTTTTATATCGCGAGTTTGCAGGATTTGTGTGCGGCTTGCGAAACGTACTTGCCTTAGGCCCGTGCTAACTTGCATTCGACTTGTACTTATAAATACTCGGTCTGCTAAATCCAACGTTACACCCTTGATGCACAATATATTATTTTACAGTGAATATGAAAATTAATGTAATGGTTTCATACAGTCGAAAAGTGATATGATATATCAAGTTAAATAACTGTACATATAATATGACTACATGACTAATTATTACTACTTATTTGCTTTTATAATAATTTATATCTTTTTTTATTTCTTTCAATTATTATTTTTTTAATCAAATAATTGTAAGAATTTATTAACTTTTAATAATATTTGATATAATTTATTTGGAGATTAAATTTTATTTAATCATTATTAAATTGTTATTTATAAAAAAGTTTTATAACATATCAAATTGCAAATCGTCATGCAGTCATGCTTTACGGAGCCTGTGCTCAGTGGTCCCAAATCCACCTTTACTGGTATTTTGCCCGCTTCAAGCGAATTTTTGACGGATCAAAGTGATTCAAGCAGGATATTAAAGCTTTTATAATTTAGAATTAGAAGCCACTACACACAAGGGTGGCAACCAGCCCTATTTATTATTAAACAACCCCTAAACTTATATAGAAATTTTTACATTTTAGAAAGTAAGTATTTTTACATTTTACAAAGTATCTCCTGTAACCGAAAACATTAATTATGAATATAGATATATATTATATACATATATTATATATATATGTGTGTGTGTGTGTGTGTATGTGTGAATGTGTGTTATAAATAACATATATTATAAATTAAACACTGACAGCAAACAACATATAGGTTTCGATATAAGTTTAGGGGTTGTTTAATAATAAATAGGGGTGGTTTCCACCCTTGTGTGTAGTGGCTTTTAATTCTATATTATAAAAGCTTTAATATCCCGCTTGAATCACTTTGATCCGTGAAAAATTCGCTTGAAGCGGGCAAAATACCAGTAAAAGTGGATTTGGGACCACTGTGCTGCACTCGGATCACCGTGAACGGCGCGGGCCGGCAGGCCGCGGACGGCGTGCGCGCGAGCCGTCGAGCCGCGATTCGCAAAAGTGAGAAGAAAAGCACACAAAGTCAATGCTAGCGCCACCAATCGATCAAGGTGGAACTAATTTTTTTTCGTTCTCGCCCCCCATCTGAAGTAAGCTTCTATATGCGTCTATATTCGTTGACTCATTGGCTGTACTTATGTGCGCGAACGCAGCCTAGTCGAGGTAACCGTTACGGCTGCTGCAAATGCAGTAGTAAGTACTCATGCTCGCAGCGCAATGCCAGATTGCCGTTGCCGAATGCATCAATGTCATTGCTTTTTTCTTCTGTTTTTTTCTCCTTTCTGCGATATTAGTGTATGTGTGCATGTGTCACGGTATTTTTTCATAATTGAGTTTGTATAGGTATATGTAGTTAGGAACACCCGTAAGCAGCTATAGTTCTCACCTTTCGTTAGAGCTGTATGAAATTTAACTCTATGTTTTTTTTTATTAATCGAGAGTAATGAAACAATAGTTTTCCTCATGTAATTTAATAGAATTTGTCTAACGCAAAAATTTCGAATACAAAAGTTGTGGATAACATTGAAACAAAACTTTTTTTCTATTTAACGTTTTCATAAATAAAAATAAAAACGATTATTATAATTTTGATAAAAATTATGAAAACCATGTTTTTAATATTACTATATGCACTTTGATCATATCAATTAATACTTAATAAATTTATATGCATCATAGACTAATTAAAAAGTTATTTACATATATTTATATATGTAGAATTAAAATGCAAACCTTTTACAAAAAAAAAGAAATAAATGTGTAAAAGTAAATAGATAATTTTTATTTAAATTTTATTGCAGATGTATTTATGTTTATTTTATTATAATGATAAAAACGATAAAAATAAAGTATTACAATTTTTTCAATAAGAAAATTATAAGGTTTTTCTGAGCATTGCGGTCGTGCCTATTATGTAAAAACGAAGTTTTTACATAGGGAGAGGGGTGGGCGACGAGCTAAGCGAGGAGCAGGTGTGTGTGAGGGCGGGGGAGGTTGGCGTATCGAAGACACGCAGGGGGCTCGGCCCCCCTAGTTTATAATTAAGTACATGCAGTAAAGCGTAATCTACCCTGGTAGAAAATTAACCATAAGTTGGCCAGAATATGCTTAAACAGCATATGGCTTAGCCATATTCTGGCCAACTTATAGTTAATTTTCTACCAGGGTAGTTAACGTTGTAATTAGTATTTTCCTATGATGTAATACAGTTCCATATAAATTATTTTTTAGCTATATTTCAGAAAAAGAAATTACATAGTTAACTTTAGTTATTGTCCAAATTTACTAAAGAAAAATAGTACTATTTTATCACTGCCAATATTTATAGTAAATACACATTAATTTCAAGGTTCCATATATTCAGAAATTGCATTAGGATTAACGTATTACTTAGAAAGCTCATCACGATATGACATAAATATTTAGCAAATTCGAGATTTCTTATTAAAATAAAACAAAATTATAATTTATTACCGGTTTCTAGTTTTATTCAGTAAAGAAACTATTTAATTTTATGAAAATGAACTATGTTAACTAATTTTACCATTAAGGTTTTAAAATTATTAATACTTATTTATTCTGTAAAAATATATTTTAAAATACTGAAATATTGTTAATTTATTAATATAACGTAGTTACTCTTACAAAGTTCTAGTTAGCTATGGCTTTAACAAATTTTCTTCAGTGCACATATAGGAAAACGTTGTTGATGTTTTCAGTGCACGAAAAATCTTTGTTGATAAAAAAAAGTTCGTCAGTTAATTCGAAATTATGCAAATTAATTTCATATTTGAAATTGTTTACATTATTAAGTTACACAATAAAATAGATAAGAAAAGGTTTTACTTGTAATTTCTTTACATACTCAATAATAATAATAATATCAGTTATTAATAACACATGCATAGTATATTTTATATAATATTAATTATTATTATTATAATACATAAAATCTGATGGATTCTACTTTCTAGATATTTTCTACGCAATTCCGAATCATTTATGGTTCAAACGCACGAAATCGTCCGAGCCGCTTTTTTTCGAACTGGCATCGTCAGTCTGAAGTGCGCCGTCGCGGTGCCGCCGAGTCGCGAGCGGCAGCCTTCACACCTACGGCAACGAAGATAGACACTAATAGAAGCATAAAGCTTATAGGGGACTGAGGCAGTGTGGCCAGGTAAACAATATATATCGTAATACTATGCATGTAAAAGTGGCGATTTATCGCCACAATCTGGTCATACTGGACTGAGGCACCCCGAACGTAGTATGCACCCCGACCACGCGTAGCGCGGCAGTCGATTTCTGAACGTTTCGTGAACAGCTGACTGAGCTGACGCCCGGCCGATAACATACCTCCCATACCAGCTTCAATGGTAACACAATACATATTTCGTATGTAAAAATGATAAACTGTGCATTACAAAAATGTCAGTTATCAATATTAATCACAAAAAAGTAGACTAAATCCCAAAAACAAATAACAAAACAAATTAATGTTAAAAAACAATCTCTAAACCAAATGGGGGAATAACTTATATATTACATCCATGTTGTACATGTACGTCGGTAGCGTTAGTCCTGCGGATAACGTTTCTGAATGCTGTTTTTCTGATGAGGGTTCGAATCCATCACGCAGTAATTTTTTTTTCTTTTTTTTTTTAATTTAATTAATATTGTATACCTTTGCTTCTGCTACTTAATTTTTGCCATTTTTGAACAGTTTTCCGCACTACCTTGGAGGCACTGTTCAAAGTGCGTAGAAATTATATTGAACTATTCAATAGTATTTTTATATAATTATTGTAAATAAAACGGTGGAAGAAAGAGAATAATAAATGATATAATGGAAATAACGAATTTTTTCCTATTTAGTTTAGAAAATATTATATTTTTATTTTTAAAATGATGTTATTATAATTCATTTTTTATAAACTAAGATTTCTTTAATTTCTATACTATTTTACTTATATAGCTTAGAAATGTTTTTCATTACAGTATTATTATTATTTTACATAATTTATGTAGTTAACTAATCTAATTAATAATATTAGATATTAAAAGTGTATTATCTATTATTATAATCGTATAAGAAGTATAAGAAATACGATAAGAAGTTTTGAATTTAAAATGTCATTTAAAAAGGCGCCAATTTTGATAAATGTATTGACGAAGATGCACTTAAAGAGAAAGATGATCTTAAACATTTAATAATAAACAAAAAAATTGATGAGTGGTTCATTAATACCGATATTGAATTGATTTTAAACGATGAACAGCAACTTCAAATTTCCAAAACTGTTCTAAAAAATACGTTGCTGGTTATCTCGCGTTTAAAAATCTACAAAAATTTAACTGTGACGAGTGTAAAAAAGATTTTATTTGTAATGATATGGAACTGGATTATCATCGGATTTACGTTTGCTGTGGAAAGCATTTCCATCCTTGAAAGGTCATCCTTATTAAAGTTTAAAAGCTCTAACACAAAGTTTTTTTCTGTTATTTTAGATATTTATAATATTTATGAAAGTGAATTTTGTAAGATGTCTCACATGCACAATGTAGCTAAATATTTGTATCAATTAATAAAAAAGCAATTGCTAGTAAATCATAGTATTTTTTTTTTTGGAAACGACGCGTGTTTAGAACATCGAAATTATGTTATAAAATTTTTTTTAAAGACGCACATTTTTAATAACGTTAAATGGATGACAAAAGATTTTAGAGACAGAAAAATTAATAAGCGACCCGTTTCCGTAAACGCACCTAAACGTAATAAGAAAATGCTTAAACTTGATTGTTAGTCGCGTAAATTTTAATTGTATTGTATTATTGTCAATATTGTATCTAGTGTTATTTCTTTCCTTTTTTGTTAACTTCTTTTTTTAAATGTCTATTTTTAAAGGCCGCATTTATAAAGACCAGGAATAATGATATTAATTTTTGTATAACTATTTTAGGTAATTGCAAGACATGGTACAATTGCTTTTAGTAGACAATATTGAAATTAATATGATTATTTTATTATGTACTTCATTATAAAAAAGGCAAAAAGTTACATTTTTGACTCGAATAAATTTTTGTAAGTATATTATTATAGATATATTTATAAAAATTGTGAAGATTACAATAGGTACTTTTAGAGTTTTTATAATGAAGTGCAAACAAAGGAGGAGGTGGAAAAGGTCAAAGGAGCCTGGAGAAGGGAGGACAGCTCCCGTGGTTTGTGTAGGACTACTGGCGAAGGATTTCACGGTTTTATTTACAATAGTTATATAAAAATACTATTGAATAGTACAATATAATTTCTACATGTCATGAGATTGCAATGAAGTATTTTTAAGTTTTTTTATATAATAATTTGTGAATAAAACAAAAAAATATCCAACGCAGTTAAAACAATACCTCCAAGGTGTGCGGAAAACTGTTCAAAAATTGCAAAAATTAAGCAGCTGAAACAAAGGTACAGTCTTACAATATTAAATAAATTAAAAAAAAAATTTACCGGGTGATGGATTCGAACCCTCATCAAAAGAACATCAATCAGGAACGTTATCCACAGCTACCGACGTATATTTATAACATGGATGTAATACATAAGTTGTTCCCCCATTTGGTTTAGAGGTTGGTGTTTACCATTAATTTGTTTTGTTATATATTTTTGGGATTTAGTCTACTATTTTGTGATTAATATTGATCACTGATATTTTTGTAATGCACAGTTTATCATTTTTACATATGAAATATGTACACTGAAAAAAAAGTATTGAGCTTACAGCAATACCGAGTTCACAATACCGGATGATGTAAGAAAAATATCGGAAGTCACAAGATAAAAATGTTAAGTTATATTTACAAAATAAAGTATTGTTCTCACAGACTAAACTGAGTTTAGTCGTGAGAGCAATACCCGTGCTTCAAATTGACAAAAGTTATGGTTGCCACACAAATACTTTTGGTTCATATAGTAATACGCGTAGATATGGATACCACGCATGACAATGGAGATAACCTTTAACTATGTTCTTGATTTATTATGAATTGTGCTTATATTAAAGTTATAAGCCTCACTATGAGTAAACTTCATTTAAAAAATATTTTAAGATTAAAATATAAAATATTTTATGTCTATAAGTAGTCTCACAGTAAGATATTATCGTGAGATTCGATATACTGAATCTTTCCAGGGCCGAAACCATAGTACAGCAATACGAGTATAGTTGGCACAGCTATACCGTATCCGTATAGGCCAGACATCAATATTTTTATTGCTGTAGGAGCAAGGATATTGTTATATTTCATATAAGTTTTTTCAGTGTATTGAGTTACTATTGCAGTCGGTATGGGAGGTATGTTATTGGCGGTGCATCAGCTCAGTCAGCTGTTCACGAAACGTTCAGAAATCGACTGCCGCGCTGCGCGTGGTCGGGGTGCATACTAAATTCGGGGTGCCTCAATCTCTCTGCAGGCTTTGCGCTTTTATTAGTGTCTATCTTCTTTGCCTACGGTGCCACCACCGGCCATGTTGAAATAATTTCTGACTCATCCCTGCCGACGGCCGGCGCTATACCGTGCGCGCATGTGATACCGATTGTATACAACGACAATGACAGCGGCTGTTGTAGTGCGATGTTTCAGTGGACATCTTTTCCCTCGTCGTGTCCGTCGGTTGGTGGTGGTGCCTCGGAGATAGTGAAGCAGAAGGATCGACGACGAGAGCGAATTTGGTAAGCCCTGGTATGTTCCTAACCTCTTTGATAGGTGGGCTGAGGATACTTCTTTTTGCTGCAGGTAGCTGGTGCAGCGAGGGGAGTGAACAACAACCATTGCTGCAGACTCTTCTTTCGTATGGTAATGTTTTCTTGTGTCATCTATTTATTAGTCATACGTATTTTTTAGATGCTCAACGCTTGGCTCCCAGAGTAGTGGTTGATCTGCTGCTTGTGCTTTGTCAATCTCTAGACTGAGGCTGTCCCTGAAAGTGAGACACGAGTGAAAGTCTCCGCCAGTTCTTCCCTTCCAGATGGTGTAGCTACTGACCTAGTGGATGGCTGCTAGTTAGTAGATGATCCTAAGCAGACTGGCGTCCAACCCCACTTCGCTGCTTCTGCAGCTCCATCACTAATCTTCGAGTGTAAGTGCTTTAGAATGAGGGAATAGGTAATTATGAACTGAAGGAGATCATAAAAGTGCTGTGTGTGGTTAAATGCGATTCGGGTAGGTAGTTGTCGCTAGTAAAATTAGCTCAGCTGATTAATTTCTAAGTTTTGCCAAGGTATAAAAACTCGCTTGAGAAGGTTTTGTATTAAAATACATCATTATGTATTTCGCGGACTACGCAGCGAGACTTACCTATCTAATGCTTTTCTACACCACTGTAAGACTGACAGAATACGTTACTTTTTTTGTATATGGCAATTTGTCATATTGCAAAATCTATATTAAATATTAAGGGGAGGCCTTACTCAATTACAGATTTCTGTATTTGATTTTTTATATTTCTCAAACAATTTTTGTATTTTCAAAATTATTAAAGCTCAGGCGGAACGTATTCAATTCAACAAATGTACCTCTCCTTGAATATTAGAGAAAATATGTATTTAAACAGATTCAGTACGGATAATGTAAAGTTTTTTTTCGTAAATATTGTATAATATAGTAATATTATACAATACATTATATTAATACTTAACATATTAAAGTATTAATATGTACTTATATATGATATTACGTAATTTTGACGTGTTCTTGTTTATGCACATACTGATTGTGCACATATTAATTGTGCACACTTTAACATTGGCATATATCGACGTGTTCTTGTTTATGCACATACTGATTGTGCACATATTAATTGTGCACACTTTAACATTGGTATATATCTATATATATAGATCTGTACCAATGCTATCTGTGCACAATAAATATGTGCACAATCCTTATGTGCACAAACAAGAACATGCCCATATATCTATATATATATAGATCTGTACCAATGCTATCTGTGCACAATAAATATGTGCACAATCCTTATGTGCACAAACAAGAACATGCCGTAATTTTGATTCTTTTAGTTCAACATCAATTTATATTTTATATTTTATTATTACATTTTTATAATTTATGATCTTTGGAATGTTTTATTGATTTTTTCGATTTTATTTATAGCTATTGTATTAAATATTTATGTCAAATCAAATTTTGTTAAATAATAAGCGAAAAGTGACTATATTGAGTGTATTGAGGCGTTAAAAATCGTGTTTATAGGTTTAGATCATCAGGAATTGTTCGTACATGAAAATGTTAATAGACTGGACCTACCGCCTTCCGCTCGTGAGCACACGTGAGGAACGCATGTATTGCCAGCCTTAGGATACCATCGATCACCAGGACACCTGCTGTTACTACCGTCGTGCGCACACGAGGTAGTTACAGGCCGTGTACCCGCTACCGCTGTGCCTTAGTCATCGTGCGCACACGTGACTAGAAGAACACAAATACCGCTTCCTCGCATATTGACCTCCGGCACTCCTGCTGTTACTACTGTCGTAAGCACACGATGTAGTCACAGGCCGTATACCCGGAACCGCTGTTCCTTAGTCGTCGTGCGCACACGTGACTAGAGGAACACGAACCTCTCCTGCCTGTGCCTGGAATACCGGAATACCTTCCGCTTCTACCGTCGTGAGCACACGGGGTAGCCGCGAGGCGTCTTCCTGGAGTCACTGGGCCCCTGCTCTGCGTGAGCACACGTGACTAGCGGAATGTGGACTAATTGGACCTGTGCCAAGAAAGCTGAAGCGAGCCCTGATTCTACCGTCATGAGCACACGAGGTGGACATAGTCCGAAGCTACCGCCCCTTTAGTCGACGTGGGCACACGTGACTCAAGGAAAAGGGTCCATATATATCGGAACAAGAATCGGAACGAGCTCTGATTCTACCGTCGTGAGCGTGATGTAAGGAAACAAGGTATGCTCTCGCGCATCCTTCCAAATAAGCCTATAGCGTAAGCTTCCCAAACACCAGCCATATTGAATACATAACCAATCATTGTTAAGCGCGCAGTATTGATACATTTGAAAATTCAATAAATGTTTTGGTTACGCCAAATCAAAATTAATGCCAATTTATAAGTATAGATGTTAAAGCTTACTATTTCAAGGCGAATATATAAATATATATATATATATATATATATATGTATATATATACACTCGCGCATACACAGACATGTAGTTAAAATAAAATACTTTATAAAAACAGATTTACAATTTTATTTTAATAGAATAAATAAAACATAAGGAAATAAGATTTACAGAATTATATTTTAAGTATAAAACTTGTGAGTCTTTGCAGATCTAGCTCCTATTCGTATTTTATCGTAAGATTCCTTTCTTCTTTTGTTCATCTCTCTTAATCTAATATAAGTTCGTGTTCTGACTAGACACAATAGTACTTCATCAGGAATAGTAAACTCACTGGTAACTTGTTGTTTAACCAAAGCAGCATCTTTTTGAAAAATTAAATTTGTTTCCGATAATGAATTTTTATGAAAATCATAAAAAACTTGTTCTAAAATTTGTACATTTTCTATTAATTCGTTAGAAGGATATATTAAAGAACTTCTTGATAAATGGAAAAGCCAATTAGGGGGATCAGTTGAAGGTATTTCCTTTGTTGGTATTCCTAAATTTGGATACTTCGATCTGAAGCGATAAGCAACGTATCCAGTTACGTATAAAAGAGCATTCAAAATACCTGGTTTCATACAAACTGCGGAAGCTTGTTTTCTTAGTGTAGACAATTCAGACAATGGCATTTTTTTCCTTAAGTACCTATATACTTTAGGTGATACACTTCTTAGAGCTATTGCAGTGGCAATGTCTTCTGGGCTCCATCTTACGTATTTTTTTCCAGGGTGTAAAAGTTTATTTATCTGGCCGGATGTAAAAATAGGTCTTAATATATCCTATATTTTATTTTGTATTTGCTTTGACGCTAACTTTTCTTGTTTTTGAATTTTCGTATTGAGTTTTTGTACTTCTTGCTTTAATTTTTTATTTTCCAAATTCAAATTTTTATTTTCAATTTTCAAATCATTGTTTTTCGCCCTTAATTTGTCGTTATCAAAATCACCTTGTAATCTAAAAACAAAAGTTTAAATAGAGATGTGTATATGTAGGAAGTGGTGAGGTGAGGTGAATGATATAGACACTACTTCCTACTGAAGTCTTTATTCTCTCTCTCTCTCTGGCGTGGTCCGACTGGAACAGTGGTCGGAGCGGAACTGAGCGGCGACTTCGGCGGCGCTCGCTCGCAGCATGCGCTGCTCTCTCTCTTTCTCTCTCTCTTAACACTATCTAGTGCCGCCACCTATCGGTGGGGGCCTACAGTACTCCCCCCGAAAGGAGAAAAAAATGAGTATCAATTTTTTTAACAGGTGCGAAGTAGCGCTTGATTGATGAGAGAGATTACAAGAGTGCGTGAGGTGAGAGTGAAGTCAGTGCGCAAAGAGCTATAAAATTATTTACATTTAGTGACGAAGTTGAATTTCATTTTTGAGAGATGAGCGTAGCTTAAGATCTAGAATCACAGAATAATGATTGTACAAGTGTTTTCTTGTAATAGGAACAATGACAATTGTTTGTTCGGATTTGACTCCATAACGCTAAAGTATCGTCTTTGGTTGCGCAACGTAGTGAGAATAATATAATGTTGTGATCTGTGAGATCGGGAGTAACGAGCAAGTTACTCGTGATTGACTTAAGCTTAACAGAACGTATTTACAAGAAGATTTACAGCAGGTCACGTAGTGCGATAAATTAAACTAACGTAGGTTTGGTCTCTGCACCCCCTCGCAAGATGAGCAATTATGTCTGCTCGAAAGAGTCTACTCAGTCTTTTTTGTTCCGTTTAAGAATATTAGGAACGAACTTTACGCGCTTAGGTTTGGGTAAAGGAGGAATGGGTTGGGTAGGATGTCCGCTGGCGGGAGTGGTGAGAGGTGAGGGTGGCTCGTCCGCTGCTGGAAGCTGTGGAGGCTTGAGAATGCCTGCATGTTTAGGCGTGGTGCGCACTGTGATTGGAGATGGAGGGGTGATCGGTTCAGGAGTATTATCCTTAGTGTCGTCCGGGTCCCCCTGGGGGATGAACGCAGGCTTCAAGCGTTCGATGCTTACGGTCCTGGTTCTGCCATTCACGTCTATGTCGAAGGTGTGATTGTCGCTGTTGCGTGAAATTACCCTATGCGGGCCAGTGTAAGGCCGTGTCAGAGCTGGTCTGATTGGCTTTTCCTGCAACCAGACGTGAGTACAGGTGTCTAAACCTTGGTGAAGAAATTGTTTGATAGCTGATTTGTGACTAACCGGAACAGGTCGCAGTTGACGCCTGAATTCGCGGAATTCGTTATGAAACGTGCGAACGTTTGGTTCTTCAGCTGTGAAAGGTGAAAAATCGCCAGGGATTCTCATTGGCTTGCCGAAAACTAAGTCAGCCGGGCTGGCATCTGTGTCCAAACGGATGCGCGTGCGTAACGCCAACATGACTGTGGGTAGTAGAGAGACCCACTCCTGATTGTTGCCGTGGCATGTGAGGGCTGTTTTGATGTCCCTGTGAAGGCGTTCTACCATGCCGTTAGATGCAAGGTGGTAGGACGTGGTCCTGACTCTGTTGATTCCTAGAATCGATAAAAGTTCGGAGAACAATCTGAATTCGAATTGGGCGCCTTGATCAGTGGTGATCGTCGTTGGTGCACCGTAGCGGCAGATCCAGTTGTTGTAGAAAGCACGAGCTACTGTAGGTGCTGTGGTGTCAGAGATTGGGATTGCCTCAGGCCATCTGGAGTAACGATCGATGATGGTGAGGACGTAAGTGTAACCTTGGCTGTTGGCAAAAGGTCCAACGAGGTCCAAGTGTAGGTGATCAAATCTAGCATCTGGAGTGACAAAATGCTTGGGCAAAAATTTGTTATGTCTTGTCACTTTGGATTGTTGACAAGCAGCACATCTTTTGCACCAAGAAGCAATATCACGGCTCATGTTTGGCCAAACGTATTGTTGGTGAATGAGGCGAGTTGTGACCTTTGCTCCAGGATTTGAAGGTGAGTGATAGCTGTCGAAAACTATTCTTCGTAGTTTTTGTGGCACGTACGGCCGTATAGAGTCTTCAAAGAAATCGCAGTAGAACGGTGTGTGATCGGAGCCCCACGTGAGCTTGCGAAGCTTGAGGGGATGATCCGGGGTGTTCAGGATTTCTTTGAGTTGCTCTTCGTTTGCTTGTTCCTGACTGAGTTGCGTTGGGTCGAAGAACGTCGGAAGTCTAAAGGCGTTTATGTTTGCAAGAATCTTCCTGACCTGAGGGTCTGCTAGCAGCTTGGAATCGCTCCAGTCGAAAAGTGTAGGGTAAGTGAAAGTGTTGATTCTGGATAAAGCATCCGCAACATCATTCTCTTCACCTGGAATGTAACAAATCTCCGTGTTGAACTGGGCGATGTAGGATAGCCTTCGTGAGCGAATGGCAGGCATCTTGTCCGAATTTTGCTGTAGCGCATAAACTAGCGGCTTATGGTCTGTGTAGATCTTGAATTCCGCACCTTCTAGGTAGTAGTGGAAGTGACGAATTGCCTCATAGATGGCTGTGAGCTCTCTGTCGTATGTGGAATTCTTCTTTTGTGCAGGTGTAAAGAGCTGCGAGAAGAATCCCAGTGGTTGCCAAGCGTTGCCGGCGCGTTGCTCAAGGACTGCTCCCATTTTATCGTCTGAGGCGTCTGTTTTGAGGCGTAACTCCCCATTTTCTTTGGGGAAGGCGGAGAACGTGAGATTGGCAATGTCATCCTTGCACTTCTGAGAAGCCACCTTGGCTTCTTCGGTCCAGGGGACTGGACGTTTGTCCTTCTTCTTGGTGCCTCTTAGAAATTCGTTGAGCGGGCGCTGTGTGTCAGCTGCGTTAGCTAGCAGATGCCTGCAGCTATTTACAAGGCCTAAGAATCTGCGTAGATCTTGTATGGTCTGTGGTGGAGGAAATTCTTGCATTATCTTGACCTTCTCTGGGTTTGGTTTGAAACCATTCGGCGTAATGATATGACCCAGAAAGACCAGTTCTGCGATGCCGAACCTGCATTTCTCCATGTTGACTTGCAGCTCGTACTCATTGAGACGTGACAGCACTAAGTCTAGGTGCTGCTTGTGTTCTTCTTCGGAGGTGAAGGCGATCAGTATATCGTCTAAGTAGACGAACACGAAATCTAAGTCGCCTAGTTCTGAGTTAATATATCGTTAGAATGTCTGTGAAGCATTGCGAAATCCGAACGTCATGACTGGGAATTCGTAGAGCCCGAAGGGCGTGATGACCGCCGTCTTGGGTACACATCCTCTGGTGCTATTGGTATTTGGTGATAGGCCTGACGTAAGTCCAGGGCTGAGAAGATGCACTTGCCATGGAGCAAGGTCATGCAGTCGTGCATGTTTGGAATTGGGTAGCGGTCTGGGACTGTAACCGTGTTTAATTTGCGATAGTCCCCGCAAGGGCGCCAGTTTTCTTAGGTTCCATATGTAATGGGCTGGCCCAGGGGCTGTTTGAGGGGCGACAGATGCCCAACTCGCACCATTTTCTGAATTCAGCTTTTACTGCTTTGAGTTTGGCAGGTGAGAGGCGGCGAACGCTCTGTGAGACTGATGGTCCTGTCGTTAATATGTGGTGAAATACCTCCCGCTTCTTGAAAACGCTGGGGTATTTGTTAATGATGCTTGCATATTTGTGGTGCGGGGCCAAAAACGAGATTCGAAAGGATCGCACTGCTTTGACGAACGCAGGTGCATATGTGAATTGGTTACCATCTATCAATCTCTTGAGCTTGAGATCGGGTAAGAGGTGGTAGTGAGTAAGGTGGTCTGCTCCGATGATGGAGTGGGGAACGTCCGCTACGATAAAGTTCCATTTGAGCCTGTAGGGTAGGCCTACGTCTATTTGGAGGTGTGCGACGCCAAAGACATCTATTGTGGATCCGTTAACGGCGTATAATTTGACTTCAGCTGGGCCTCCTCGCCAGCCTTTGGGTTTCGGGATGACCGAGATGTCGGCACCGGTATCGATTAAGAAAACTTCGTTGGAGAGCTTATCTTTAACGTGGAGACGTGCGGTAATCCCAGACCGACTGTCAGTCTCCACGACAGCAGGTTGATCTAGTTTTCCTGGTTGGCGGGGGTTTCAGGGTTTCTAACCTTGTAATCTTGGCCGGATCCGCGTTTCCAGCTACACGGGAAGACGCAGTTGCGTGCTTCTGTACCAAATTTGAAGTGGTACCGGCAAAGCCACTTCTTGTCGTTGCGCGAGCCAGACGGTGATCTAGCCGGCGAAGAATTGCGCTTATCTCTAGAATTGGGGCGTGAGCGTCTTCCCTGCCTGAAGTCCTTGTGCAGGTCACGAATAGCCGCTAAGATTTGGGTACCGATATCCTCTGAGATCGCAGGGGGGGAGTTGGGTGTCTCCAGAGCGTTGATGTTGTGCGATTGCTGAAGGACGTCGTGGGCCATGTCTGCACTTTTGAGAAGTTCTGTTTCTTCTTTGTAATTCATGACCATGATCTGGATTTGCGCTGGAAGACGAGAACGCCACAAAGAGATGACAGTATCTCTTGGCACACGACCTTGAGCCAGGCTTAACATCTCAGCCAGAAAGTGAGATGGTCGTTTAGAACCGATTTCTAGTCCTTTGCAAAGCCTGTCTAGCTGTTTCTCTGGAGTCTTCGCGTATCTTTCTGTAAGGGTTCTCTTGATCGTGACGTATTTCTGACCTCTGACGAGAGTGTTGAGTTTGTGTTGCAGGTCGTGGTGAATATCTTGAGTGAGATGTCTGCCTACAAAGTTGAATTTGGCTTCGTCATCGGTGACGATGTGTGTCAGAAATAGGTCTTCTAATTGTTTGAACCAACCTTGTGGATCGTGTTTGTAAAAATTCCAAAACTGTAGATGTTTGGTGCTTGCGAATGCTGAAGGGTTATGTGATTGAGTGTTGAGATTTAGGTTGGGTTGTGTGAGAGGAGAAGGGATTCGTCCCAGAGGGTGTGTATGGGTACATCCGGTCGAGAAGATCGGGTCCGGTGGCATTGAAGCTGTGGCAACTGGAGTAGCAGTGAGGCATCGTTCGATAAGCTTCGCGAGCCCCTCCAATTTGCGGTCCATTATCCCTTCCACTCGTTCGTCCACGGACTTCATTAGATTCCCGATATCATCTGCCGTGACGAAGTCATTAGTGCGTTGCGAGTGAATATCCCTGTTCGCAGGGAGCTGCTTGCGGAGGGCACCGGTTATTGGATTGGCGAGTGATTGTGAGAGCGAGGAGTCGCTGGTAGCAGCCTTGCCGTTAGTGCGAAGAGGGGGGGGGGGTTGATTGAATTCAAAGCTGAACCGCCTCTGTCCTGCTGTTGTATCGCTGGCAATGGGTAAACCAAAGGTGAACATCGAGGACGTGTTTGGCGTCGTTGGCTGGATCTCAGAAGTTGGAGTGAGGGGTGCTTCGGCCCTTGTGTTGGGGGATGAGGCTTGTGTAGACGTGGCGCCACTCGGCGGGGGAACTTGATTAGGTGCCTCTCGGTCGGCTGAATTGCTTTTATTAATTGGAGAATGCTGCATCATGTTTGTGGTCAAAAGAGCTCTTCTAGAGTTACGGGTAGTAAGGAAGGGTAGGTTAGGATCCCGTGTGGACGAATCTAGTAGTGCTTTTAGTTCGCGTTTGCTCATTTACGAGGAAATGCAGAAATCCGTGGAATGAGGTTGATACGGTCCTAGATAGTGCTCGCAGGCACATACAATAATTTAATAAACTAAACCTAAGCTAAAGCTTAAAACTAAATCACGTGTTTTTGGTTATTTTATAAATGTCGTGGCGCGGACGAAGGCAATGCTTGATTGCAAGGAGAGTGCTGTTTCCCCTGCGTGAGTCGCTGCTCAAAGCATTGACGCAAGAGAAGGATTGATTGCGGACGCGTGCTGCGAGCCGAGACAATGTTGATTGTAAGGGAGAGCGCCGCCTCCCTTCGCGCGAGTCACCGCTCGAAGAAAAAAAAAAGGGGGGGGAAACAAATTCTCCCGTACCGGCAGTTGCGTCGACGCAAGAAAAGATTTGCGAAATAGTCTCACTAGATAATGCGTTAGTTCGCTGCGGACGCGGAAGTGCGGAACGCAAGTTTCGAGAAATACTGTAAAAGAAGTCTTTGAAAGCGACCTTGCGTGAGAACGAGTTTGAAAAACGCGACAGTGCACGAAAGTTGAAATGGCCGCCAAGATGGCCATCAAGTTCTTGGAACGCGTGGACGTTGCGCGCGAATTCCGAGAATTCAAGATTACACGGGGCGCAAGTGCACCGCGATGCGCGTTGCTATCTTTGTCGGTCGCACGCTAGCTTTTGCTCGCACGCGTACCTGTACGCAATGCTGAAGTCGTTGCTTGTATCGAAAGCGATGTGTCAATTGTTGCTGAGCAGCTTCGTTGCTCCACGGGTGCGGTAAAAGGCGCCGGTGACGGTGGCTTCACGCAAAGCCGCACCCGGAGGTCTGCTTTGCTGCTAGTTGAAGTGACGTTGAATGCAGCGGCGATACGATGAAAAGGCGCCGGTGACGGTGGCTTCACGCAAGAGTCCTCGCTGCTCCCCGTTGAGTTAGTAAAGAGGAGTGATTTTGATGATGGCTTGCATCGTTCAGAGAATGTCTGTGTGCGCCGGCGTGCCTGCACGCACACGACGTAGTTCGACAACGGTCGAATTTCCCGGTATGCGCCGGCGTGCCTGCACGCACACAGAGAGCAAGTCGGGCACGAGCGGACTTGTTGCTGCCCGATGCTGTGAGAGCGAGCTTGTTACGACGCGTCGCTCTGCCGCAGCCAGAGAGGCACACTGAAGGTTGCGCAGGCGAAGCTCCAAGTCGGGGTCACCAATGTAGGAAGTGGTGAGGTGAGGTGAGGTGAATGATATAGACACTACTTCCTACTGAAGTCTTTATTCTCTCTCTCTCTGACGTGGTCCAACTGGAACAGTGGTCGGAGCGGAACTGAGCGGCGACTTCGGCGGCGCTCGCTCGCAGCATGCGCTGCTCTCTCTCTCTCTTAACACTATCTAGTGCCGCCACCTATCGGTGGGGGCCTACATATATTAGTCGAATCTTGTAATGAAAAATAATTTATGTGATTGATAAAAATTATGTATACTACAAAATTTTAATACGATAAGTAGTTATTACAATTATTTTTATACATAGCAAGTAGATTAATTTACAACTATAATTTATAGGAAATTTACTGTTTACTTTATAAGAATCATGTAACAAATCAAATTAAGTATATTTTACTCGACATTATATTTTAAATCTATAGGTATTTATTTTTCTGAAATTAGTAATACTGTTTCCTTTAATTTACCAACATTCAAATTATTCTTACTAATATTTATTTTATGAACAACTTACAGATCCCTTGTGGTATTCGTAGTATTTAAAAGCATTGCATCTGAGTTATACTTTTGTGAAATATCTTCAACTGTACTAGTTGATGGTGAACTAATAAGAAATGGTTTCGGAACTGCAGTACTATAATTTGTATTCCCTCTGAAAGCACATGTTTATTATATTCATTCGAGTCTTATTATATCTAACTAATTGATATACTTATTTAAGATATTAACTTTCTTAATTTACCTAGTGTTTTGATCAAGAATTAACTCCTTGAGTTCTGATTCATTTTCTTGGGTTATTAAGATTGAGTTTGACGTTGATGGAATACACACAGGTTTTATTCAATCATTTTTAGTTTTCTTGCAGTCTCATTATTTTCATTATAATCACTCAAAACATTAACGTTTCCTCCTTTACATTTTCTTCTAGATTTGAAAATAAATAAATTTATTAAACGTTAGCAAATAATCAGTTTCTTTCTAATGAGTAATTTCACATACCTTAAGGGGGTCAGACACCTTTACAATTTTCTTCATAAAATGACCTGAAAAAAACTAATTTTCATAATTAGAAATATTTAGAAGTAATATCTTAAAAATATATTCAATTTACGATAAAATGAGATCCAAAAAAAAAATTTTGATCGATTTTAACCAAATATATGGCCATTTCAAAATTTTTGCTCTGCCGTCGACTCCAGATTCAGGAACTGCATATATTTTAATGGGAGAGGTCCTAAAATTTTGGTATTTTATATAACTATTGACTGAAGAGTTGTACGTATCCAATTTATTTGATTAAATAATTTTTTACGTTCAAAAATTGCTAAAAAATCTTAAATTTAAGTGAAATTCAAATTTTTTAGCAATCTTTGACCGTAAAAACTTATGTAATCAAATAAATTGGATACATACAACTCTTCAGTCAATAGACATCTAAAATACCAAAATTTTAAGACCATTAAAATATATGCAATTCCTGAATCTGGAGTCGACGGCAGAGCTCAAAATTTTATATTATGTAGAAAACAGCTTTAAAGATAAAATTACTAAAATACTTCTTTATTTCTTCTTCTTTATTTCTTAACTCCATCTCTGCCCTGAAATACAAAAAAAATATTATTTTTCGCTCAAAATATTTTACATTTAGAACAAATATTCTGGTACCTCAGTATACGATCTATCAGACTTGTAAGCTATGAGTACGCGTAACAGTCATATCCACATCAGTCAGTCAAGTTTGTTAAGTGGTTTAATATGTAGATCCTTTGGTGCTTTTAAATCCATATGTTTTTCATAATCTTTATCACATATATTAGATTCTTATACATATACTGAGGTAAATAAAGAATATGTTGAGAAATCCAAAATCCTTCATGCATGTAATGAAGCCAGTATCGCCATAGCCAAATGCTTGAAAAAAATGTTTATAGCAGCAACATTCCTATATTGATCTTCTTTTAATGTCTGATAAGGTGAACTTCTTTACTTGTCCTTCATTATTCTTTTTCACATATAATATTATTACTTAATAAAGAGAATACGACTGATACATATTTATTGCAGTGCATAACTGTTTTTACTTCAGAAAATAAAATGTCAATTATATCATAGTGAGATTCAGGCAATTGCTGATAATGGTAGCTTTCTGGCAGAAGCGAAGATTCCATAACATTTTTCTGCACAATAGCATATCTTTCGCTTCCTTTAAAAGTTGATTTAAATCTGTACACTAAATGTTTTTTGTAATAGTCAATATAGACTTAATTTTTCTTTAGTATCAATCCCTGTTATTTTAAGTATAAAGTTTCCAATAAAAGTTCAAGTACTAAAAGCTATTTCTAAAACATTAATTCAACTGTCACACGTATTATTCAAACACTTTTAAAAACTGATTTAAAAGACCTTTACGTATTATAATACACTAAATGTTTACTCCAAAATCCGTTGGAAACAATGAAAATTAAGAACAACACTTTGTATAGAAAAGGTGCTGATGCTGATATCACAGTGTTTATATGAAATGATAGCTGTGCATGTTTACATTGCTTGCGGACTTTTACATAGGTTAAAATCAGCTCTGTTACAGTGAATCCACATTGCATGCCGTATGCCGTACGCCGTATGCCGTCAGAAAAAAAGTTATTGTCTGAAATCTATAGGATTTATAACTCTATGATTATAAATCATATAGGAATTGTAACCATAGAGTTATAAATATTATAGATTTCGGACAATAACTATTTTTCTGACTGCATACGGCATACGGCATACAGCATGCAATGTGGATTCACTGTTACAATAAAGGATTGAGCTCTGAGCTTGTAAGAGGCTGTCGTTGATAAGTCAGGTTGTTACGGTGCCAATTTAACTGCTATATAAGTTTTAAAATCAAATTTTTGTTTTTGTCAAAAATACCGTCCATAAATTATATTATTTATTTTTTATCTTTGTATTAATGTTTAAAATATTATTTTTGAAACTCCGTGCGAGAAGTTCGATTTCTCGCACGCTGCGTTAAACGATGCGTGCAAAAATCTCACTTCTCGCACGTCGTGTCAAAAAATACGGTTCGACACTAGTGCGAGGATTTGATTTTCCCCTCGTGTGACTGTTTGCACCCGAGCGAAGCGAGGGTGAAAAGTACTATTTTGGATCTTTTAAACTATATACAGACAGATATTTAGAGTGAGAATTTTAAATATATTAAGAACAGTGAAATGAAAAAAAAATTAGTAGAAATAATATATGATTATATAATTATGTATACAAGGGGAAAAATGTAATTTGAACAAAAAACAAATGAAAAGCTTTATCAGTGTTTTGTGTATATTCTTAAAACAAAAATAGATAATGCTTTAAAACTAATTGGGATATATTCAACAAGTGTTTTTTTAGTAAAATATGTAATAAAAAAAAAATTGATTTTTCGTCATTCTAAAGGTGTCCGACCCCCTTAATGTGTCTCTATCTGAACTTAAATTTTCTGTAGGAATTGCATTTTTAGTGAGCTTAAATATACGTCTATCTCCAGGAACTATCAAATGATCCGGGTTTTTCTCAAAGCAGTTATGGGTGAAATGAATGGAACAGATACGAGCTACATAAATGAAATTATAAGTAAATACCAAAATCTCTTATTAATCTAGTAATTTTGTTTTATAATATAATAATTCTTTACAATTCGTAATGCTAAGGTTAGCATCATTGCAAGCTTCAATCCAGTTGCTGATTATCTGTTCATCTTTTGGAAAACGAAAAAACCGTATATCTGTACTCTTAGTGTTACTGTTCCAATTTGTACAAAATTTTACTGAACAACCGGGCATTTTCACACTGTTCTAAACGTAAACAAACACCCAGTCAAATTTCAATTTGGCGGAAAGTGGAAAGGGCAGTAGATGACGAAAACGAAGTTAGCTTGTGAGCACACCTTTTTTCCTTACATCATGGTCGTGAGCGCACGAGGTAGACACAGGTTGCGTGCCCGAAGCTACCGCTCCCTTAGCCGACGTGAGCACACGTGACTAAGGGTAAGGGGGCATTCATGTACCGTGGACACCGGAACAGGATCACGGATTTCATGACTCGACGCCAACTCACGGCACCGACGCCACCATGACTCGACGTACGCGTTGTATCGAGGGTTAGCATTACCGAGGCCCTCCTGAAAGAGGGCGCTGCGATAGCCTTTAGTCTATAAGTTCCGCGGACTTGGTAGTACGCCGAAGTAAGCACGTTTGTCTTTGGTTTACATGTTTCAGGTGGCGAACTAAGGCGACTTCAGCCAATTGGTGGCGAATATTATATACAGCTAATGGTCATCTGTTATTTAGTTTACTGTCATCTTCTTATTTAGTCAAATAAACAGCCTTTCTATATTCAAATATATACCTATGCATTTTGTCTCTTAAGTCACCTGACACTCCTTTCCTCTCTTTCCACACCCTGTTAAACTCCTGAGCGTCCGGCAGGGGAGGAGCAACCGTTATACTTTAATGAAGTTTTAATAACAAAATTTATAATTTTTGCAACAATTTATGACATAATTATAATTAAATTCATTTATGAATATTAAAAAGTATTAATTTTTAAGTTATGTATAAAATATGAATACAATAATAGGCATGATTTTTTATTTAAATTGTGTGTGAAAAATAAATAAAATAATTGATTGTAATATTATTGTCAAAACCTTTTAAAATTCCTAAATAACCTTTACTTCAAATTATATTTTCTTTGTGAAATTTCATACATAAGGTACTTGTCTCTAGTAGTATGCCTGTCCGTACTTGTGTGCTCTTTCCCACATAGCATGAAAGCTTCCTGGAAGTTTTATGAAAGCTTCCAAGAAAGATTCGGAATCTTACAGGAAGCTTACATGGAAGATTCCTGAAAGCTCAAAATGTCCGCTCTTTTTCTCACAAAAAGCTTTCAGGAAAGATTCTATTAATCTTCCCAGAAAGCTTTCCGGGATCTTTCATCAAACTTTTAAAAGAGTAACTGGTAGCTTTGTGAAAGATTTGTCAATCTTTATGGAAGCTTTCTTGAAAGAATACGGTAAGTTTACAGAGAATCTTTCAGCAAGACTTTAGTAAGGTAGCTGTAAAGATCCTTGTAAGGTTTTTGATAGATTTATTGAAATCTTTCAGAAAGCTTACATGAAAGATTCCTGTAAGCTTAAAATTCCGCCCAATTCTTTCTCGAAAGGATACGGTAAATTTACAGGAAATCTTCCAATAAGACTTTAGTAAGGTAGCTGTAAAGATCCTTGTAAGGTTTTTGATAGATTTATTGAAATCTTTCAGAAAGCTTACATAAAAGATTCCTGTAAGCTTAAAATTCTGCCCAATTTACTGGCAAAAGCTTTAAAAAAATCTATTAATATTTCCGGAAAACTTTCCAGGACCTTTCATCAAGTTTTTAAAAGAGTAACTGGAAGCTTTGTGAAAGATTTGTCAATCTTTCAGAAAGATTCTACGAAACATTCTAGTAAATCTTTCAAGAAACCTTTCACGAACCTTTTTTCAAGTTCTTGAAAGATTACTTTGGAACTTAAAGCCATACATATTACATACAATACTCTAAAGTATAACTATTAACAATTCTCGCATATTATTTAGAATTTATTACTATATTAATCGCAATTTTTTCATCGCAGAAAAAATTTTACATAAAATTTTTTGACCTAACTGGGAATCGAACCTACAACCCTTGGGTTACTACGCACGCATGCTATCCGTTACGCTATCGCTCGCTTGAAGGAGTTGGAACATTTTCATCCAAATAAGGTGCACTATCTACGATTATTCAATTGTTATTAAATAATATCATACATACATACCTAACATACATGTTATTATTTCGATTATATTCATCTAAAATATTAATGGCTTTAAAATGGCTATGTAAAATACCGAAACGATACCTCCCTTACCGGCACCTAAGTTTTATTTTTTTTATCGTATTTAAACAAAAATTTCAGAGAAAAGCGCTCTTTTACGGAAATCCAACGCTTTTTCCTAAAGTTTGTGTTTAGATGTAATAAAAAAAATAAAATTTTGGTGCCGATAAGCTAGGGATCTACGTTTGAGTTGAACATGGCCTCAAAGTTAAAACGGTATTATAAAATGAAGTTTCAATTAAAATATTATAAAATCAATTATAAATGTATTAAAATATTATCAAATTTACTTTATTTATATTTGCTTATATTCTATATGTTTAATATAAATGGATAAAGAAATTTTTCAATTCATTAAAAAAGCATAATTTTGTTCTAAGTTGATGAAATCTTCAAATCTATATTTTCAACTCAAAAATAACTTCAAAATAGTCTCAAAAGAGATGAAAAGAGAGGGGATTAAACATATTGCAAGAATATGTGTTTATATTAGATGCATCTTTAAGATGAAATGGCGAAAAAGTTATTTACAATTCATATAACTATTATGTATTTAGAAAAAGTTGTTACTTTTTCAAATCACATTTTTAAGACCAAAATAACTCGTGAGTAGTTATAAATACATAATTTATAATGAAATTAACTGTACTTTAAGAATATCGGTATCCATTTTCTATACCTGAAGAACCAATTAATAAGAAAATTATTTCTGAAACAAAAAATTTTGGCAAAATTGTTATTTTATCAAAATAAGACCTTATTGTCATTCATTTGACTCCAAAATTTAATCAGTTCTGAGTTAAGACATACGTAAGATGCATGCAAAAGTGCAGCTCATTACGTCTATCCGTTCAAGAGTTATGCCGGGGACAAAATTTCGTTTCATAAATTCATACATACATACATTTTTTTAAAACCTATTATTCTGACTCAGAAAGCTCAAAAACATCGAAATTCATCAAAATCTCTGTTTTGAAAATTTTCACTATTACAACGCTTTCTCTTTGAGAAATAAATATAGTGTCAATAGGGAGAAATAAAATTCGTATACTGAATATATTTTAACACTCCGTGCGCAAAGCTCGACTTCGCACACGCTCAAATAAAAAGCATATGCTAAATCAAGCTTTGTACACGTCGTATACAAAAATACGGTTCGATACGCGAGCGAGAAGGTGATTTTAACCTTGTGTGACCTTTTCACCCTAGCTTCGCTCAGGTGCAAACGTCCACACTAGGATAAAATCACTTTGACGCACTAGCATCGAAATTTATCTGTATTATTTTGACTCTCCGTGCGCAAAGCGCGATTTTGCGCACGCTTGTTTTTTGAATGAAAAAGCATACGCTAAATCAAGCTTTGTACACATCGTGTCAAAAGATACTGTTCGATACACAAGCGAAAAGGTGCACGCGTTAGTATCAAACTGTACTATTTCTAAACAAAGAAAATATTAACTTTAATTATTAATTTTAAACATTCATTTGGAAAAACACGTCTTCCTTTTATGCAAATACAATACTCAGAATTCATTTGGCAATTCTTATGAGAGTACTATTATGAGAGATAATTGTTGAAAAATTGGATCAAAATGACAAAAATGCAGATTCCTACTTATCAACATTAAAATTATTTTTAATTAAAAAGTTTTTAAACAGTTTTTTGGAAAACCACAATTTTAACGCCCTCCTTATATTTAAATACTATACATAGAATTATTTTATAGCTATTCTATTATAATTTTGATAAAGTATACTCGTTGATGTCGGTATCCAACATCTCCTTAAAGCATTCATTTTTGGAATATTTTATTAAGGGTTCCCGAAATCTTTCTAAAGCTTTCACGAAATGTTGCTCAGTTGCATAGGTGGAATTTTTTGTTATTCCATTAAACTTACGGCAAGCTTTCGCGGAACCTTACCAGAATATGCTACGGTTCCAGTAATCTTTGACTTATTGTCACTGCAATCTTTTATGAAAGGTTTTATTTATGTTGAGTAGAATCTTCCCTGGGGGTATTCATAAATCTTTTTTAAAAGTTTTTCGGAAGATTTGCAATGAATGTTATAGTTCGATCTTTCACTAAGCTTACTGTAACCCTTCTGGTCACCTTTCATGATAGATTCCAGTATTCATGAATCTTTCTCAAAAATTTTTCAGAAGATTTGCAATTTATGTTCCAGTTTATCTTTCAGTAAGCTTACTGTTACCTTTCCAGTTATCTTCCATGAAAAATTCAAGTATCTGTTATTAGAATGTTTCATGGAAGATTCTGGAAACCTTTCAAAAGCTTTCATGGAATGTTACTGAATCGCACATTTGGAATTTTTTTGTCTGGTTCCACAAAACTTACGGGAAGCTTTCATGAACATTGCAAGGCAACGCGACTGGGGAGTTTCGCCGGAACCTTCCATTAGGCTTTTCCATTATTTTTCGGTAATCATGCTAACTGCAATCTTTCATGCAAGATTTTATTGATGTTTAGTAGAATCTTCCTGAAAGTATTCAGTAATCTCTTTCAAAAGGCTTTTGGAAGATTTTTAATCAATTTTCCAGTTGAATCTTTCAGTAAGCTTACTGTAACCTTTCTATTTATCTTTCATGAAAGATTCCAGTATCAATTCTGAGAATGTTTCATGTAAGGTTCCGGAACCCTTTCAAAAGCTTTCATTGTATATGGTCGAGTCTTATAGTTCGAATCTTTTTGTTGATTCCGTTAAACTTACGCGAAGCTTCCGTGTAACATTGCAAGGTAACGCTACTGGAAAGTTCCGTGGGAACCTTCCATTAAGCTTTACGCATTATTTTTCGATAATCTTTTATTCATGCTCACTGCAATCTTTCATGGCAGATTTCATTTAGGTATAATGGAATCTTCCCTGAAAGTATTTATAAATCTTTTTCAAAAGGTTTTTGGAAAATTTGAAATCAATGTTCCAGTTTTATCTTTCAGAAAGCTTACTGTAACCTTTATAGTTCTCTTTCATGAAAGATTCCAGTATCAATTATTAGAATGTTTCATGAAAGATTCTGTCAGCTTTTCAAAAGCTTTCGTGTAATGTTACTCTGGTGAATAGTTAGAATCATTTGGTTGTTTTTGCGAATCTTACGGGAAGCTTTCGTGGAACATTGCAACGTAACGCTACTGGCTTTACGCATTATTTTTCGGTAATACTTTGTTCATGCTTACTGTAATCTTCCATAAAAGGTTCCACTTATGTATAGTGGAATCTTCCCCGAAAGTATTAATGAATCTTTTTCAAAAGTTTTTCGGAAGATTTGCAAGAAATGTTCCATTCTAATCTTTCAGTAAGCTTACTGTAACCTTTCTCATTACTTTTCATGAAAGAGCCCGTATCGATTCTGAGAAGGTTACATGTAAGGATCCGGGAACCTTTCAAAACCTTTCATGGAATGTTACGCGAGTCTTATAATTGGAATCTTTTTGTTGATTCCGTCAAACTTACGGAAAGCTTTCGTGAAACATTTCCAGGTATTGCTACTGAGAGCTTCAGCTGGAGCCTTCCATTAATCTTTTCGCATTATTTTTCGGTAATCTTTTGTTCATGCTTACTGCAATCTTTCATGAGAAGTTCCATTTTTGTTTAGTCGAATGTTCCCGGAACGCATTCATCAATCTTTCTCAAAAGTTTTTCGGAAGATTTGCAAGAAATGTTCCTGTTCAATCTTTCAGTAAGCTTACTGTAGTCTTTCTAGTTATCTTTCATGGAAGACTCCAGTATCGATTCTTAGAATGTTTCATGGTGGATGTCGGTAACCTTTCAAAAACTTTCATGGCATGTTACGGAATCGCATAGCTGGAATTTTTTTGGTTGGTTTCCGAAAACTTACGGGAAGCTTTCGTGGAGCATTGCAAGGTAACGCTACTGGTAAGTTTTGCCGGAACCTTCCTTTAAGCTCTTTGCATTATTTTTCGGTAATCTTTCATTCATGATTACTGACACCTTTCATGAAAGGTTCTATTTATGTTCAGTGGAATCTTTACTGCAAGGATTTGGGAATCTCCTTTGCAATCTTAGCGTAAGCTTTCAACAAAGATAACGGTGTAATTTTCCCAAAAGCTTGCCGTAATATTGTTTCCTTTCGTGAAGGATTCCTGGATTGATCCCTGCAAGGTCTTGGGAATCTCTTTTGCAATATTAGCGTAAGCTTTCACCAAAGATAACAGTGTAATCTTTCTAAAAACTTACTGTAATATTGCTGTTTCCTTTCGTGAATGATTCCTGTAATGATTCTTGGAATATTTCACGTAAGATTCCCGTAAGCTTTCTAGAAGCTTTCATGTAATATTCGTCGAAAGGACATTTAGCAATCTTGATTGTAATATTGCTTTAACCTTCCGGGAAGCTTACAAGAAAGCTTACAATGAAATCTATCTGAAAGTTTCAGTTATCTTTTAGAAAGGTTGAGGAAAGCTTCCATTGGAATACTTCTTGCATCTTTCACTGGGAAGCTTTCATGCTATGTGCAGAAAGATTTCAGTATCGATTCTTAGAATTTTTCATCGTGGGTGTCAGCAAGCTTTCAAAAACATTAATGGAATGTTACGGGATCTCATAGTTGAAATTTTTTGGTTGGTTTCCGAAGATGTACCAGAAGCTTTCGTAGAACATTGCTAGGTAATGCTACTGGAATGTTTCGTGGGAACCTTCCATTAAGTTTTTCGCATTATTTTTCGGTAATGTTGCATTCATGCTTATTGCAATCTTTCATGAAAGGTTCCATTTATGTTTAGTGCAATCTTTCCTGAAAGTATTCATCAATCTTTTTCAAAAGTTTTTCGGAAGATTTGCAAGAAATGTACCAGTTCAATCTTTCAGTAAGCTTACTTTAACCTTTTTAGTTATCTTTCATGAAAAATTTCAGTATCGATTCTTAGAATGGTTCATGGTCGATGTTGGCAACCTTTCAAAAACTTTCATGGAATGTTACGGAATCGCATAGTTGGAATTTTTTCGGTTGGTTCGCTTAAACTTACGGGAAGCTTTTGTGGAGCATTGGAAGTTAACGTTACTGGAATGTTTCACGGGAACCTTCCATTAAGTTTTTCGCATTATTTTTCGATAATATTGCATTCATGCTTATTGCAATCTTTCATGGAAGGTTCTATTTATGTTTAGTGGAATTTTTCCTGCAAGTATTTGGGAATCTCTTTGGTAATCTTAGCTTAAACTTTCAAGAAAGATAACAGTGTAATCTTCCCGAAAGCTTACCGTAATATTGTTGTTTCCTTTTGTGAACGATTCCTGTATTGATACCTGCAAGGATTTGCGAATCTCTTTTGCAATCTTACAGTAAGCTTTCAACAAAGGTAACAGTCTAATCTTCCCAAAAGCTTACTGTAATATTGTAGTTTCATTTCGTGAAAGATTCCTGTATCAATCCCTGCAAGGATTTGGTAATCTTTTCTGCAATCTTAGCGTAAGCTTTCAACAAAGATAACAGTATAATCTTCCCAAAAGCTTACTGTAATATTGCTGTTTCCTTTTTAGAAAGATTCCTGTATTGATCCCTGCAAGGATTTGGGAAGCTCTTTTTCAATCTTAGGGTAAGCTTTCAACAAAGCTGACAGAGTAATATTCCCAAAAGCATACTGTAATATTTCCTTTTCCTTTCGTGAAAGATTCCTGTATTGATCTCTGCAAGGATTTGGGAATCTCTTTGGTAATCTTAGCGTAAGCTTTCAAAAAAGATAACAGTGTAATATTTCTAAAAGCTTACCGTAATATTGCTGTTTCCTTTTGTGAACGATTCCTGTATTGATCCCTGCAAGCATTTGGGAATCTCTTTTGCAATCTTACAGTAAGCTTTCAACAAAGGTAACAGTCTAATCTTCCGAAAAGCTTGCTGTAATATTGTAGTTTCCTTTCGTGAAAGATGCCTGTATTAATCCCTGCAAGGATTTGGTAATCTTTTCTGCAATCTTAGCGTAAGCTTTCAACAAAGATAACATATAATCTTCCCAAAAGCTTACTGTAATATTGCTGTTTCCTTTTTGAAAGATTCCTGTATTGATCCCTGCAAGGATTTGGGAAGCTCTTTTTCAATCTTAGCGTTAGCTTTCAACAAAGATAACAGTGTAATATTTCCAAAAGCTTACTGTAATATTGCATTTTCCTTTCGTGAAAGATTCCTGTATTGATCCCTGCAAGGATTTGGGAATCTCTTTGGTAATCTTAGCGTAAGCTTTCAAAAAGATAACAGTGTAATCTTTCTAAAAGTTTACTGTAATATTGCTGTTTCCTTTCGTGAAGATTCCTGTATTGATCCCTGCAAGGATTTGGGAATCTCTTTGGTAATCTTAGCGTAAGCTTTCAAAAAAGATAACAGTGTAATCTTTCTAAAAACTTACCGTAATATCGCTGTTTCCTTTTGTGAACGATTCCTGTATTGATCCCTGCAAGCATTTGGGAATCTCTTTTGCAATCTTACAGTAAGCTTTCAACAAAGGTAACAGTCTAATCTTCCCGAAAGCTTACTGTAATATTGTAGTTTCCTTTCGTGAAAGATTCCTGTATTGATCCCTGCAAGGATTTGGTAATATTTTCTGCAATGTTAGCGTAAGCTTTCAACTAAGATAACAGTATAATCTTCCCAAAGCTTACTGTAATATTGCTGTTTCCTTTTTTGAAAGATTCCTGTATTGATCCCTGCAAGGATTTGGGAAGCTCTTTTTCAATCTTAGCGTTAGCTTTCAACAAAGATAACAGTGTAATATTTCCAAAAGCTTACTGTAATATTGCATTTTCCTTTCGTGAAAGATTCCTGTATTGATCCCTGCAAGGATTTGGGAATCTCTTTGGTAATCTTAGCGTAAGCTTTCAAAAAAGATAACAGTGTAATCTTTCTAAAAGCTTACTGTAATATTGCTGTTTCCTTTCGTGAATGATTCCTGTATTGATTCTTGGAATATTTCACGTAAGATTCCCGTAAGCTTTCTAGAAGCTTTCATGTAATATTCGTCGAAAGGACATTTAGCAATCTTGATTGTAATATTGCTTTAACCTTCCGGGAAGCTTACAAGAAACCTTACAATGGAATCTATCTGAAAGTTTCAATTATCTTTTAAAAAGGTTGATGAAAGCTTCCATTGGAATATTTCTTGAATCTTTCACTGCGAAGCTTTCATGCTATGTGGGTTCTGGAATTTCCAATGTAAGAAAAAGGTTCTAACCTTAAAAATAATAAATGGCTATTACAAAACAAAAGCAGGTACACAAAGCGTGCGCATAGCGCATCGCGCATGTCATTTCCATTTTCTAGTATACATACATGCGTTCCCGAATAATTGCGATTTTAAAAGAGGGCTAAAATAGTTTTAACCTCAAATATCTCTGAAATTCATAAATGAATTCTTCTACCCTAAGAACTCTTCTAATAAATAATATACAAACTCTACATCTCCACCAAATATCAAAGACATTAAAACAATTTTAATGTAGTTATATTGTGCGACAACAAAGAAAATCATTTCCAAAAATACTAAAATTTTAAATATTAAACATTACAAAAAATAACCATATAATCTAAATCAAATTTTACACAGGTATTGCCTAATATCGCATACAAAATAGTCTATAAATTTCAAGCTGATATTACATGAAGTCGTCATTGAGAAATTACGATTTTAAAAGAAACCGTAAAAAAATTTTTACCTTAAATATTTCTAAAAATCCTGAGACAATTCTTTTACCTAAAGGACTTACACGATAATATATAAACTCTACATCTCCACAAAATTTCAACATGATTAAACCAATTTTTGTTTTCTCTAGTTATCATGCGAAAAAAAATAACTTTGTAAAATACGAAAATTATCAAAATCAAATATCTCAATAAGTAATCGTACGATCTAGATGAAAACTCGCACACATATTATCTATATCACATACAAAATTGTCTATAAATTTGGAGCTAATATATGTAGCCGTTCTCGAGAAATTACGATTTGAAAAAAAGGTTAAAAAAATTTTAGCCTCAAATATTTCCGAAATTTCTGGACTAATCATTTTGCGCAAAGAACTCGACCGAGAGCCGTTTAAAGTCTACCTCTACAAAGAATTTCGAAGCGATTAACTCAATTTTACTCCCGTAATCGTTGGACATACAAAACTCATTTTTCTTATATTTCAAATTTTTTCTTAAAAACTAGTCGAAAAAATAAATTCAAATTTATAGAGATTATAGCTATTTATAATCTGCATTATCATGATTTTAAAAAAAAAAATTGACCGTTTAGTTTAGGAGTTATAAGCTTTAAAAAAAAAAGACGTTTTTGTTAATAACAAAGGAACTGTGAGAGCTAGATAAATTTTTTTTTAGAAAATATTTATTAGTACTTTAATACTCTTCCGAATGCTATCCATTCGATTCAAATATCTCGATCTTAGCATTAAAAGAAAGCAAAAATCAATTTTGAGAAAATGGAAAATTCGAAATAAAACAAAAACGCATCGTAGAATCAAAAACCGAATTTTTGATCCGCTATCACACAAAAAACAAAACAAAATGAGACCTGTCAGGTTAAAATCGATCGAGTAGAAGCTAAGATCCCCACACACACACACACACACACACACACACACACACACACACACACACACACACACACACGCACGCACGCACACACGCACGCACGCACGCACGCACGCACGCACGCACGCACGCACGCACGCACACACACACACACAGCACACACGCACGCACGCAGACACACACACACACAAACACACACCTGCACGCACACACGCACGCACACACGCACGCACAACGCACACATACACATCCATACAGACATTTTTCAAAAATCATGTATTTTGATTCCTAACACCTCAAAAAAAAATTATAAAATGTTTTTACAACAACTCAAAAAATTACTATCGCGAAGCTTCCTCTAGGAGGAAGCAAAATTTCGGTGTTTTTTACACTTAAACTTCATTTTTGAGTAATAAGAATTTTTTTTTCTAATTTTGGATGTCACCATTGGAAAGATTGATGAAAAATCTATGAATTTCATGTGTTGAAAAATTTTTAAGGCTCAAATTTATCCAATCTAGAGAGCTCTGAAGAAGTGGTGAAGAAAGTGTCGCCGTGGGCGTCAATGAGTTAAATTAAGATAAGCGAGAATCGACTATTCGAGGTATATTTACGCGTTAAATATTGTTTTTATAGGTTTAGATCGCCAGGAATTGATTTTATATCTCTTATGTATTTTACGACATAGTGAACTAAATTGTTATTGTATTCTATTTTAATTGACTGAAATTTATAATTTTATACCTTTTAATGTATTTTCTAATTTTTGCCGAAAAGGCAGAATAAAGATTTATCTATTTATCTATCTATCTCTCTATCCATCTTTCTCTTGACTCACATGAGTATGTAACAATCAGCTTGTTCATGTATTGTCGATGCCCGCCCCAACCAGCAGCACTCGCTACGCTCGTGCTGCAAATGTCGGCCGGGCATCGAACACACATAAATGCGCGCATCGGGAAAAACCAATTGTGACAGGTAAAATAAAATTTAAAAATATAACCTGCAAACTACAAGAACGACGTGAAGTCGCTATAACGCTATCAAAGCATAGGGCGAAAGTAAAAACATGGCTGCGCAGTGTTGATGTCACCAGGAAAGACTTTCGACTTTTCTAGACTGATTAATTAACATACTTTCGCCCTGGAATAGAGAAAAATACTATTTCTTACACGGGGGTTAAATGGAACTTCTGCATCCACGTGATATGACGGCCTCGGCTTTGCCTCCCTTGTACGAAAATCTACTATTTCTCTATTCCTCGGGCGAAAGTACGCGTTTTCGCCGTTTAAAGTTTGTAACGTTGGGATCCAATGAAAAATCGCTTTTTTCCAATTGGACGCACTTCATTATCATCAAGAATGGTAAAATACATGTAAAAAAAACAAAAAACAATTCAAAAAAAACCCCCCCCCCCCCCCCCCCCCTAAAGCACCCTCTACGTAGATCAGTCCATAGAAAAAATTTTATTTTCCTTTCTTTTAGTTTTTTCCCCGATTTTATTATTGGTTATGCATTCTGGCGATAAAAATATACCAGAAAAAAATTGGCGACAAAATTGAATCCTCGGACCACCCCCAAATAGTCGATTATATAGGGTGCAAGTAGAAAAAAAAATCTATTTTCGTTGCTTCTGGCTTTTTCCCCGACGTTATTGTTGCTTATGGATTCTGGCGATAAATCTGTACCAGAAAAAAAATTAGCGACCAAATTGAATCTCCGGAACACCCCCAAAGAGTCGATTATATAGGGGTGCAAGTGACAAAAAATTCTATTTTCGTTGCTTTTAGTTTTTTCTCCGCTTTTATTGTTGCTTATGGATTCTGGCGATAAAACTGTACAAGAAAAAAATTGGCGACCAAATTGAATCATCGAATTACTCCCGAACAAAAAACCATTATTTAAATAATTTTTAAACCCAAGTAGCCGGGGGGTATGAGGTCAACGTTTATAAGGGAGTCATGTAGACATGAAAAAATAAGTAAAACGATTATTTGAATAATTTTTAAACCCAACTAGCCAGGGTTCGCGAGGTCCACGCATATAACGGAGTTACGTAGACGCGCGATGTAAACAAATCTATTAGTTGAATAATTTTTAAACCCGAGTAGCCGAGGGTCGCAATGTCTACTCATATGTATAAGAGAGTCATGTAGACATGAAAAAATAAGTAAAACGAAAATTTGAATAATTTTTAAACTCCAGTAGCCGGGGGACGGGAGCTCCACGCACATAAGGAAGTCACGTAGACATTCAACAATAAGATAGACTATTATTTGAATAATTTTTAAACCCATGTAGCCGCGGCCGCGTGGTCCAGGCATATAAGGGAGTTGATTTGTGGAAGTTATGAATTATTGAAGTAAAAGTCTTGCTTACGTTGCACATCAACGTAACTCCGTTAAATGCGTGCAACTCGCATCCCCCGGCTACATGGATTTAAAAATTAGTGAAATAATCGTTTTGCTTATTTTTTCCTGTGTACATGATTCCCCTCTATGCGTGGACCTCATACCCCGCCTACTTGAGTTTAAAAATTGTTTAAATAATTGTCTTGCTTATTGTTGCACGTCTACGAAATTCCCTAATACGCGTGGACCTCGCAACCCCGGCTACTTGGGTTTAAAAATTAATTCAATAATCGTTTTGCTTATTTTTTCATGGCTACATGACTCCCTTATATGCGTGGTCATCATATCCTCCGCCTACATGGGGTTAACAATTATTTAAATAATCGTTTGACTTTTTTTTCATTTCAACATGACTCTCTTAAATGCATGGACCTCGCATCCTACATCTACTTAGAACTTGGGTTTAATAATTGTTTAAATAATTGTCTTGCTTATTGTTGCATATCTACGAAATTCACCAATATGCCTGAACCTCGCGTCCTCCGGCTACTTGGGTTTAATAATTATTTAAATAATCGTTTTGCTTATTTTTCCGTGTCTACATGACTCCCTAATATGCATGAACCTCATATCTCCAGACTACTTGGGTTTAAAAATTATTAAAATAATAGTTTTGCTTTTTTTTCATTTCTACATGACTCCCTTAAATGCGTGGACCTCATATCCCACGTCTACTTAGTACTTCGGTTTAAAAATTGTTTAAATAATTGTCTTGCTCATTGTTACACATCTACGAAATTCCCTAATATGCGTGGACTTGATATCCCCCGTCTACTTGGGTTTTAAAATTATTGAAATAATCGTTTTGCTTATTTTTTCATGTCTATATGACTCCCTTATATGCGAAGATCTCGCGTCCCCCGGCTACTTAGGTTTAAAAATTATTTAAATAATCGTGTTGCTTATTTTTCCGTGTCTACATGATTGCCTAATATGCGTCGACCTCATATCCATCACTTATTTGGCTTTAAAAATTATTTAAGTAATCGTTTTGCTTATTTTTTCAAGTCTACATTACCCTTATATGCGTGGACTTTATATCTGCCGACTACTTGGGTTTAAAAATTATTAAAATAATCGTTCTGCTTTCTTATCATTTCAACATGACTCCCTTAAATGCGTGGACCTCATATCCCACGTCTATTTAGTACTTGGTTTTAAAAATTGTTTAAATAACTGTCTTGCTTATTGTTGCACATCTACGAAATTCCCTAATATGCGTGGACCTCTCGTCCCCCGGCTACTTGGGTTTAATAATTATTTAGATAACAGTTTTGCTAATTTTTTCGTGTCTACTTGACTCCCGTATATGCGTGGACTTCATATTCCCCGTCTACTTGGGCTTAAAAACTATTTAAATAATCATTCTGCTTTTTTCATGTCTACTGTAATGGGCGCCGATATACGGTAAGGGAATCACGTATACTGCGTCGCGAGATCCGAATCTCGCGCGCTTGCACGTATCGTGATCGACAGAGCGCCACGCGGAACAAGCCAGAAACAGATGGAGAAGAAGACGAAGCCGCCGCGCCGCTACGAACGTAACCGCGCGGCCATGATGCTGATTCTCGCCGTGACACGCGAAAGTAGTTGCCGTCACCGTTACGTGTAGCAAATAGGTCGGGTGAGTGTTCTGTGCCACCACCGCTACAACTGTGACCGCCACCGCGCCGCCACCCACCGCGAGCGAGCGAGAGGAAGAGAGAGAAAGAGACAGCGACAGCATAGGCCGGGGCAGTGAGGCACGCTCCATCCCCGCCCCGATAGCAGCGAGAGCGAGAGAGATAAAATGTCTATCATGATTTCATCTTGACAAATTTTTTCAACTAACGCCCTATCCGCGGTTTCTGCGAGAGATAACTGCAACTTCTTAACATCCCGAATTCTTTCCGGATTTACTTCCGATGCCGATTGATATCTAGCCCTGAGCACTGCTACTAGCTCATTGAGCGTAGCCGTAACTAACTTAGGTTCCTCTAAACTAAGATATTTTCGCAAAATCTCCGTTGCTTCAGAATTCCTAGCGACCGCACCGTTTGAAGCTGCCATTCTAATAATTTATTTATATTTTTCTTTTGAACGCAAGAAACGAAGAGAAAAAGAAAATTTTTATAACTGTGGTATGTATGTATGAAAAAAAATTTGTCACTATTTTCACTTTTATCCCGGAAGTGGGCCCCCAATTGTAACGTCCGTGTTACAATGTCGCGAAAACGGTAAAGTAAGCGCGATAAATGTTCCAGTTTCGATTTACGCCTACACGTAATAACCACGGGAGTAGGAACGCGTGAAAATAGCTAATCGGACTACCAAAATAAGCAATGCTAATGCGCGAAATTCATTAAGCGGCAAACGTCAGCGCCAGCGAACAATTAGAGAGACAGAAAAAAGATAAAGGATAGCGATCTACAGAGTTACTTACTTTGGGGCGGTTGCGGTTGTCTCGTTCTCTCAGTTAGCCCTCGGCAGTCTCAGGACCCAAGCGCAGCGGGCGATTCAAATGGCAGAAGGACAGGATTGTGTAAATAAAGTAACACTCAAAAATGCAATTATGTGATGTTTATTAATTGCATAAAGTTACGTTAAAACTGTTACACACTGATTGTAGTCGAGATATAATATCAACAATTATTCGCGAGACTACAATCAGAGAAGCTTGACAAATATTTTAAGTTAATTCCACACGAAAATATTCTAAGTCAATTATACTCGAAATTATTCTAAGTAAATTCTACTCGAAATTATTCTAAGTAAATTCTGCTCGAAAATATTCGAAGTTAATTCTGCTCGAAAATATTCTAAGTCAGAATACAAAATGTCGGAAATTATTCTAAGTCCAATTGTTACAATTAAATAGTCGTCGGTCAAGGGCTTCACCCTTCGAAACAAAAAGAACAAAAGCTTCTGTCTCGAGTGGAGGCGCGATGCGGCTTTTATGCCCGCGCTTCTATCTAGGGCAGATACAAAGATAGGAGAGTGTAGGGTATCTCATCTTTGCATGGGGTGGCAAAGATTCGGGTGGGGAATAAGGTTACTCGAGTTCACATGTGGCGCTTGCCAAGGACAAAGGTTGATCGATAGGCGGTAAAGATACGGGTAAGGTAGGACTTGTTATCATGCGAACTGTGGCTCTCGCAGGTAACCCAGTTGCTACTAGGTGGCGTTACTGACAGGAAATAGGATTCATGGTAACATGAAGGAAAAAAGGTTGTAGGGTGGTAAGGATAGATGGTAGCACGGGTGTCAAAAGTAGCGGTCAGTCATGCTCGACGTGACATTATTGTCTTTTAGTTGAAAGTTCATGTCTTTCAAGTATTGTTTTTCTCTTTTCAAGCATTCCGTATCAGCTATATTAAAACTTTCTTCATCGTGTATGATTTGGTTTAATTCTGGTTGCTGTTCGTTTATTCTTTGTAATTGTAGCTGTAATATTTCTTCTTGCTCCAATTGTTGTATTAATTTTTCTTTCTCTTTTATCGTTTCATTCAGTTTCAATATTTTATTTTCACACAAATTATTTATTTCTTTAATTTTATCTTCACATCTCTGTTCATTTATTGCTATTTCATATCTTGCACGGTTCTTAACCTGTGCTAATAATTCTACCATATCACTTGTCAACACGTGGTCTTGTCCAATTGAGGTTATATTTGTTGAGGTTATGTCTCCACTAGTTAAGGTTATGTTCAGCAGCTTCAGCAGCTCTGTATGACTTTTGCATATCGCTAGTGTCTCACCCATCATTAATCCTCCATTTCTTCTCTTAAAGTCTTTTGTATGATATACATCTTCACAAACTATACAGATCACTGATTCAAACTTTGTATCACTGTGGCATTTATAAACTTTTCCCCCGGGCGATCAGGGGGCTTCTTTGCCGTCGCCGCCATGATGGAAAAAATGTAATTTTTATAATTATTAAAAATATTACTTATGTTGACTGCAATTTACTATCAACTGTAAGAATTTTTCCATCGGTCTTACAGTCTTGCAAATTAAATTAAAATAATTAATATTTATGGCAGTCAGATCGTCCTTTGCTGACAAAGTTTTCCAGGTTTTAATTAAGTTTTTATTTCAGATTCTGCGGGGGGTGATTATAAACAAGGGCAATCTGACTGCCATAAATATTAATGATTTTAATTTAATTTGCAAGACTGTAAGACCGATGGAAAAATTCTTATCAGTTGATTTTTATAATTAATTTACATTAATATTAGTATAATATATTAATGCGTTTGTTATTATAATATAATTTCTTTCTTTTTTTCCAGGTTATTGGATCCCACTTCTGTGACACCAATTCAGTTCTCTGTGACGTCCACAGAGAACAATATTTTAATATTTTTTTTTTTTTTTGAAAAGGTTCGAATACAGATTGGTATAAAAAACCTACCTTCTCAGGTAGATTTTTAAACTTCAAATCACACCATCCTATGTCTCAAAAGAGGGCAATGGTCTACAATTTAGTTGACAGAGCATTATTATTATCACATAAAAAATTTTGGGAAAAAAACATCTGTCTGGTAAAAGAATATCTAAATAATAATAACTACCCTGCTAACTTTATTGAATATCATGTGAAAAATAGAGTCAATAAAATTAAATATGACAATTCTAATAACAATAACAATAGTAGGGATTACACAAAAGTTATTTTAAGTTTACCTTACATACCAGACACCCTTGAAGAAGTCTCCAATAATTTAAGGAAATTTGGTATAAAAACTGTTCCAACAATAAATAATAATCTCAGCAAAGTCATAAAAAGAACACATTGCGAATACTAAAAAAGATGATGACAAAAAATTTGTAATTAATAGTCACATCAACAATTATAAACATAAGTTTAACTTTGATAATGCTAAGATACTTGATACTGAAAGTTGTTGGAAAAAAAGATTAATTTCCGAAATGATTAACATCAAATTACAAGATAATCCTATAAATATAAAAGAAGACACTCAGAAATTAAGTAACCATTATTCCCAATTATTGAACAAATTGAAAAGAATCAAATAAATTGAATATAACTGTTATTTTTATTGGTACAATTTAAGTTTTTACTTTGTGGTCGTGACAAACTGATTTTTAGGACACTAACAACAAAGTTTTAATTAAACTGACCTTATCTACCTGTTTAGATAATGATTATAAATTAATTAGATTTTAATATCGTCATTGATATACTGTGTCAATTACTATGTCATATACGTAGTTAATTGACGTTGGTATTGATCACTCGACTATATTCAAATTTATCAGTGGTCTGTTTACTTCTGCTTAACGTAGTCTGACTGCCTTTGCTTTCCTTTGTGTTAATTTATTATTGTTTTGTTTATTATATGTTAATTTATTCAGTTACTGTCCTATCTTAATGTGAGTAAAAAAGTGTGCAAAGCTCTTAATACAATAGACGATGTTTATATTGTTTTTACCAAGAAAGCAAGGTAACAGTTGTAATCAATTTGATTTCTCAACCTTTGTGCAAAGTTTTCCATCTGATTTTTCACTATTGTTTCTATATTTTTAGATGAACAAAAACACAATTTTATAAATTTGACAATGTTTTAACATTATAATGAATGTAATTTTAGGTAAGAATGACGAGCAAGTTGTTTATTTGTATGTAGTTTAATTATTGACTTGTATTTATCTCCATATTTATAAGAGCGAGAGAGATAGCTGCGATGGCTAGCCAGCCGAGAGTAAGTCGCGCTTGATGTATGCGTTTCTTTCTTATTGTCGTGGAGTAACCTGTTGCCGTCGCGCATCGACGGCTGCGTGCGTGCGTGGTTTAAAGTCTCGGCCTGTCGCGTTTTATGTTATCATCTTGTCCGGGTTTCGCACCCCTTAGCGCCATTACTTTATTCAAATAAACCGTTCGTTTTGATCTTAAATAGTCGAGTCACGAATACTTATTGAGCGCGCCTTAACCTATGCATGATTTCCCGAACACCACCCTCTACCCTTTTCAGCAGCTGCAGCTAGTCGCAGGCATTGCCTCCTAGAGGAACATCGGTAGCGGGAGTAAGTATCTCAATAGCCGCTTGAGAGGTTAACTCAGCAGCGTTGTACGGGAAAGACCGGCTGCGCTAGTAACGCTAGGTCATAGCGAGCAGCCGGTAGTTCGCGGGCAACAGTTGACAGCAGCGGCAGAGCGCAGCGCCGGTTCTAGTAGAAAGCGGCCTAGGCTTTCTACAATAGAATCCGGGCTCGCATATTCGGAACCTGTGCCGAGGCGCTTCTGCCGGACTACAGCTAATTCTACAACGGTGAGTTGCCCGGGCGTAGAATACACCCGTATATTATCCCGCGAACCCCTGAGAGGGATTAATACCCTCTCTACAACTGAATCCCGTTACACTACATAACCCCCTTATATGCGTGGATCTCATATTTCCTGCCTACTTGAGTTAAACAATTGTTTAAATAACGGTCTTGTTTATTTTTTCGTGTCTACATCACTCCACTATATGCTTGGACCTCATATCCCCCGGCTACTTGGATTTAAACATTATTTAAATAATCATTTTGCTTATTTTTCCGTGTCTACACGACTCCCTAATATGCGTGGACCTCATATCCCCCGGCTACTTGGATTAAAAAATTGTTTAAATAATTGTCTTGCTTATTTTTTTGTATCTACATGACTCCCTTATATGCGTGGACCTCATATCCCCCGCCTACTTGGGTTTTAAAATTGTTTAAGTAATTCTCTTGCTTATTGTTGCACGTCTATGAAATTCACTAATATCGGTGGATCTCGCGTCCCGCGATTTTTCAAAAATCGACTTTTCATTGGATCCCAACGTTACAATCTTCAAACACATATATGATAGCCATTTGTACATAAAACGTCACTTTAAATCCACAATTCTTGAAAAAATTATTCAGTTGCGAACCCTATAGAGAACATGTGAAATTTATATTGATTGAAACAACTTAAATTAATATCCCGTAATTGTAACATATAATCTAGTAAAATTAAGAAACACAGCCAGTTTATGAACTAAGAATCACTGAGAATTATTAAAGCTTTCTTGACATTCTTGAATAGATATCAGTTTTTGAAATTATTATCTGAATCTTGTGTAGAAAAATATTTATAAAGAATTCCTCTGAAACATTTTGACGTCTCTCACCGTGAGAAAATTATAAATTAGATTAACTGAACACTTTTATTCACTAAATTTTTCGCAATAACACAGCATTTTCTCTTTTTTCAGTACATCAATATTCATTTAACATAATCTTTTAGCTGGTGCTTCAGTAAATGTGTACAATAGCACGCCACTGATATCAACTAATTTCGTTGAAGATGACAAACCAAGGCTCAGATCAATATTTCAAATCAGCATCATAAATTATATTCTATATTTATGCTCACGTGTCACTCGTCAATATTTTCTTCTATGCAAAAGCTTATTATAAAGTTTATGAAGCCGACAACACATAATTATTCACCTCCCTTAAACATAATAACTTTTATCTTGATGATCAAAGTTATTCGCACCAGTCCAGATGTAATTGCCATTAATCATTTTCAATCAGTTCTCAGCTCCAAAATTTAGTCCTATGGCTGGCATTGCAATGTACACGTTTTTCTGAAATGAAAAATAAAACTCACAAACTATCTATTCGAATAATTTTTATTCACCCTGTACTAAATTATAAATGTCAATAACAGTTAGTAATTGTCAAAAATTACTTAAAGCTGTTTGGAACTGTTTATAAATGTTATAAAATATAGGATTTTGAACACTGTTTCAAATAGTTGATACGAGTTTGAAACACTTTCAAATAATTTTTAATGACATTTAAAATGAATTAATAATTGGTAATTAATTAAACTATTATTAACTAATAATAATTAATTAATAATTCATAATAAATTAAACTAATAACATTTGAGAATTATATTTATGAGTGATATTTTGAATACTATTTAAGAAGAATTAATAATATGTAATTAATTTAAATATTATTATAGCTATTATTACAAACGCCCAAAATCATACATTTTAAAACATTTTTTAATAGTTTATAGTATATTCTTACGAACAGTTTTTGAAACTTTATAGAACAACGATATTTTCGCTAAGGCAAAAACTAAATTATTAGAATATAATAAGTTATATATATCTGAATTCTCTCCACCACTGCTAAAATATGTTCCTGTATGTTAACATCATAATTTCCTCAAATTTCCTTGTAAAAAGGAAAACTCAACAGAATACTGCATTCTTTGCTATAGTATCTGCTCTATTCGCTACAGTCTGCCGAAGCAGTGCTCTGAAGTTAGTCAAATGATACCGTTTCGGAGTCGGAATAATCGCGGCGCCAACGCTGTGTACGTGTGTGAATGACCTATGAACTGTATGAAGGCGCCACACGGGCCGACGCTGTGGGGGCTCTGTGTCTATACTGCCATATGGGGAAAGAGTGGGGATACTCCGCTCTCTCTCTCTCTCTCTGCGTGTCTGCCCGACTATGGACCTGAATGGTCGTGTACATTTATTAAGCCCAACAATAACGTTGTTCTTGTTAATTGCAGATTACGATTATTAACCTGCTCTCCTATACTCCTAACTCCTGGACTTGGCAGAGTGGGACTGCCAACATTCACTCGACCTCTGGGTGATAATTTCCCATACTGGTGACCCCGACTGAAAGGAGAAGGAGAGAGACATCTGGACGGTCGGCAAAATCTTCCACTGGGGAAGACGTACTCACCACCGCAGCGCGCTTGAGGATCTCAGCGCGCCTTTCAGCTCGAAGCATCTTCGACGTAGCGGCGAGTCACCGCAAGGCACCTGGACAGGCCTAATACACGAGGCTTTCACCATGCGCCTGAACTTTGTCAGCGCGCATTCCACACGGCGCGCCGCCATTGCCCGCGCTTTCTTGGCGCCGGTATTTTCATCGCGACGATTGCGCCGCAGCCACAGGGAATCATCGCCGCGTGCTTGAGTTATTCAGCACGCCTTCCCCCGCAGAGGCTTTCTTCGCAACGTTCTTCGTCGTAGCAGAGTTCATCGCAGCCCGCCGCCATTACAGCGCGCCTGAGCTTATCAGCGCGCCTTTCTTCGCTGCTGATTTTCATCGTGGCGTTTTACGTCGCACCAGCAGTTCTTCGCAGCGGGGCTCGACTCATCATCATCAGCAGGAACAGGATTGCGTTTCCACTGGAATATGTAGCGATAGCGAGCGAGCGTATTCTAGCGTAAGTAACCGAGTCGAGCTAGTTTAGGACTTCGGAGAATTGACCGTTGCGACCAATGCGCACGTGCAATTCCCGGAAATTCTCAGAACGCGTTTTCTTTTTCTTAAACGTTTACTGCCGCGTGTATTAAAATAAGTAATAGCTTTTCGCGTTTGGTGGTTGCATCACGCAACCTAATTTGAAATTTAAGATTTAACATTATTTTTTTTTTTTTTTTTTAAGGAAAAATGAAAAGATTTTTTTGTGTGGTATGAGATTTTCTAATTTTTCAATTTTAACTTTTTTTCTTTTTCACCTGAAACGTTTTACATTACTTTGTAGGAGCCGGGGCCAATTATTAACTTTTAAGTAAAATTTATCTATAGTAGTCAAAACCTTAGTTTTGCCAGTGTACCGGCATCACATATATTGTAAGTTAACGTAAGTCAGCAACAAGCGTATAGTAGGGTATCAGTGCAAGTTAGGAGCGTGACTTTTGTAAGTACTGACTGCTCAGCGAAAATGGTGCAGATGTTGCTGCTGCTAATGCTAGGATCGCAGTAATGCGATTGCCCCTAACATTCAAGTGTCAGCGTATGAAACGCCTAAAATACCCGCTTTGTCTCGGGCTCATCCCCTGCCATGGTTCATCCAGGCAGAGATCACTATGCGTAACGCCGGCGTTACGAATTCAGCTGCTAAGGCTGATTTCGTGGCCGAAAAGCTCGACTCAGATGCGGTTATGTCCGTACTTGATCTTCTTAATCAAACATCGCGGCCGGATAACCTTTATGAATAGATCAAGGAGCGTGTTATTGCGACATTCGGCGGGTCGGCTGAGGAACGCCTCAGAAAGCTTTTACGCGTCCAAGTTTCACTCGATGGAAAACCTTCGCTTATTTTAAATAGAATGAACACTTTGGAGACTGGTTGCGGGGAGAGCGTCCTTAAGTCCGTGTTTCTTGAACAGTTAACCCCAAGTTGCAGAGAAGCCCTAGCTATCTCTAATATTACCGACCTCAAGCTGCTCGCAGAAGCGGCTGATAAGTACATGGAGTCTATATCCTCAAATAACCCCCAGATTTCGGCCGTCGATAAAGAAACAGTTTCTTTGTTCCAAGAACTCAAGGCCGATATGGCCCGATTAAATTCTAGGCTAGATTCGTTAGAAATTAATAATAAGGGTGCGTCAAATCAGAAGGGAAACAAATTTCGCGGACGTAGTAAGAGCCGAAATCGTGACAAACCGGACAATGCTTCATCGGGTGCTTCGGTAAGCCTTTGTTATCTCCATAAGAAATTCGGCGATAAGGCCAGATATTGTCGCGGCAATTGTTCTTGGAAATCTCCTAATACGGGAAACTAGAGTCTCCTCCCCGTGTGGAAGCAACGTGGGAGGACTCGTCTCGAACTTCTAAGCGCTTCCATATTTGTGATGTTAAATCCGGTCTTTTGTTTCTTGTAGACATCGGCGCGGAGATTTCGGTTTTTCCCAAAGCTGATCCCAACGCCAACCGCTCTGGTATCAACCCTTTTGCGGCCAGCAATACTATAATTAGTACTTATGGAGAAAAAGACTTAGTGCTCGACCTTAGGTTGAAACGTCCGGTTACATGGAATTTTATAGTAGCAGACGACCCTAACTCCATTATCGGGGCCGATCTTTTACATTATTACGGTCTGATAGTCGACGTGCGTCGACGCAGACTTATTGACCCGTTTTCCAACACATTTTCGGTCGGTACTCTTTTCCTCGCTGAATACTCTAGGATCGGTATCATTGATCCGGATTCTCGTCTGGCGAAAATCGTCACGGAATTTCCGGAAGTCACCAGAGCCAAGCCCCCGAAACCGATCACAGCGAGCGAAGTCTTCTATTACATAGAGACGACAGGCCCACCTTTTTCAGATCGATGTAGACGTCTTGATCTCGAAAAATATGCTGCTGCCAAAGCAGAATTCGAGAGTTTATTAAAAAAGGGTATCTGCAGGTTATCCAAGAGTTCTTGGGCTAGCCCGATACATATGGTTAGGAAAGAAGATGACTCCTGGCGCATCTGTGAGGATTACCGCAAGCTAAACGCGCGAACGGTCCCTGATAGTTTTCCAATCCCGTACCTTCATAACTATTCGACTAGACTCTCGGGCAAAACGATTTTTTCAAAGTTGCATCTCCATAAGGCCTATTACCAAATTCCGGTAGCCCTAGCCAACGTCATTAAAACCGCGGTAACAACTCCGTTCGGTTTATTTTGTTATATGCATAATTAACAATAATGAGTATTTGTTTATGCATAGAAACTTAAATAAACTAATAATTATAAAGACTCTCCGCGCAGTTGTGAATCGGAATTTGAATTTCGCGCCAAGCGCACCGCTCCGCCGAGAGTCTAGTACCGCGCGCGCCGCTAGGCGGCGTACCCCTTACCGTCGCGCGTTCCGCAACTGAATCGGTGCGCTCCCGACTATAAACCAGGCTGCGTTCTGACGGCCGGCAGCCTTCTTCCCCAGGGCACCTCGCTTAGTAGATGGTCTCGGCAATTCGCCAAAAGTTTATCGGGTGGAATTAAGACTAATTGTTGATTAAATCGACTTTTTATATTTGATCAACACCCTACGAGATTTATCTCGTTTTTGTCGGAGATCTTTCCCGGTCTCGTGTCTTTCCCTCCCTTCCTCTCCTTCCCCTATCCTTCCTTCTCCCGTGTATCGAGTGCCTGTCCTACCTTCGGGGACGGCAGGTACTACAACATACGTCGGCGCCCGCCTACAAGCTCACCGAGGCGGACTGGTGTGCCATCGCAGCAGCTAAGGGCTACGCAGCAAGGGTGACGGCGGAGTATCGGAGCAGCCTACAGAGGGAGAGCTCAACACAGCGAACACATTGCAACGAAAGACGAGGGAATCCAGGTCGAAGCACTCACCGCCGAGATTCACTACCAGACAGACATCCAGTGTGCTGGCGATTGGGAAGCATCTATCCGAGCAGCCAAGCGCCACGCCGAGGCGAGCCGCCGCAGCAGCAAAGGGGATAACTACCCGGGACGAGGAGAACCAGTCCTGCGTCCGGAAACGGACCACTCCCGTCAAACCCGGTCGAGCCCTCAAGGTCCTCCAAGAGCTCCCACCTAAGCCCCCGGGCCCATAAGGTCTTAGTTTTAGGCCGATCTTTCTTTTATTTAAGATCGGCCGCGCAAATCTGTAACCCAGAGACTTCGTGGAGTCTCCGACTGCGTGGTGTAGCCTTCACTGAGCGAGGTGATCTCACCCTACCTAGACCACCTAGACTCTGCCCTCAAAGAGTCGACGTGGAGAGGGCCGTGCTGTGTCCGCTTTCCACGCAACGTAAAAGCCAGGAGGTTCTGGTTCTCCCCCCCCCCCCCGACCAACTAAGCCAAGAGGACCGCGATCATCTCCATCGCTGAATCAATTTGAACATGTTTTCATGCCTTTCGGTCTTCGTAACGCGGCTCAATCGTTTCAGAGATATATCTGTCAGGCACTAGGAGAACTAGACTTTGTGTTTATTTACCTCGACGATATTTTGGTCTTTTCATTTTCCCCCGAAGAACACGAAGAGCACGTTCGTATCGTCCTAGATAGGTTAAAAAAACATGGCTTGCGTCTTAAATTAGCCAAATGCGAATTTGGAAAGCCAGACATCATTTCTCTTGGTCATCTCATTGATCGCGAGGGTTCTAGACCCACGAAAGAGAGAGTACAAGCCATATTGGACTTCCCTAGGCCGTCCGTGGTAGAAGAGCTACGAAGGTTCTTGGGGATGGTTAGTTTTTACCGACTGGGATTACTGCACGCAGCGAAGGTACAAGCTCCTCTCCACGTTTATATACAACTCAAAAAAGAATGACCAAACCCCTATCGAGTGGTCCCCGGAGGCTATTCAAGTATTCAAGCAAATGAAGAATGACCTCGCGAATTACACCCTTCTCAATCACCCGTCTATTGACGCGGAGATCCGGTTAGTAACTGACGCTTCTGATATAGCTATAGGAGCTGCTCTCGATCAGCTCATTGAGGGAGTTTGGAAACCAATTGCCTTCTTCTCACGAAAATTCTCAAAATCTCAGCTTAATTATAGCGCGTATGATCGCGAACTGATCGCGATTTACGAGGCTATTAAATATTTTAAGTATTTCCTCGAAGGGCGTAAATTTAAGGTGCTTACCGACCACAAACCTCTCACTTTTGCCCTCTCGCAAAAAGCTGAGAAAGCTTCGCCTCGTCAAAGTAGATAATTGGGTTTTATTTCTCAATTCACCTCGATCGTTGGGTACGTGCCGGGCGTAGAGAACGTTACCGCAGATGCACTATCTCGCGTAGTCGTCATACGCCTCCCTATGGAATTGGAACTCCCAGAGTTAGTTAAAGAGCAATTGAGCAACCCAGAACTCACCGAATTGCTCAAGTCTTCAACACATTCCTTAGTACTCAAATGTATCGAAATTGGTGATAACCATAGTAAAATTTATTGTGATTTGACACGTAGAATTCTTCGTCCATATATACCAAGTCTCTTCGCAGACAAGTTTTTGAGAGATTTCATTCACCTTCGCACCCCGGTGTCAAGGTGACCAACCAATTGATCAGACAGAGGTATGTTTGGCCAAATATGCACAAGGACGTTAAGCTCTGGTGCAATGGGTGCCTCGATTGCCAGCAATCTAAAATTTCTCGACACGTGAAGAATGAACCCTTGCAGTTCGTGGCCCCTGACGACAGATTCCGTCATGTTCATACCGATATTGTAGGCCCGCTAAAAACATGTAATGGTTTCTCGTATCTCCTTACGTTCATCGATCGTTTTTCGCGTTTGACAGAGGTGGTGCCCGTTAGAGATATCACCGCAGATACAGTACTTAGAGCTTGTCAAGATAACTGGGTTGCCCGTTTCGGTGCGCCCAGATTCCTTTCCACAGACCAAGGCTCACAATTTGAGTCGAAAGTTTTTAATGCATATCTCGCTTTCATCGGCTGTCGGAGAAAACACACTGTCGCGTACCACCCAGTAGCAAATGGGATGATAGAGAGATGGCATAGGAGCATGAAGGCCGCGCTTATGTGCCACTACAACCCTGATTGAGTGAAGCAATTGTCCACGGTTCTGCTCGGCCTTCGTACTGCCGTTAGAGGCGATGCCGGAGCTTTCCCAGCTGAATTCCTTTATGGAACTACCCTCAGAATTCCGGGAGAATTTTTCATCCTCGATGATTTTGCTGCAAATCCTCAGATCTTTATCGAGGATTACAGAGAACACATGAGAGAACTTAGACCTGTACCGGTAACTCACTGACACAAACCGCGTAGCTTTTTCTTCAAAGATCTACACACGTGCTCTGATGTTTTCCTGCGAGATGTTGCCGTTAAAAACCCTTCGAACGCCCTTACAAAGACTCTTTTATGATTCTGGAGAGAATTTCTGACCATTATTTTAAAATCGACGTGAACGGCTCAACTCGCGTCGTTTCGACAGAATTACTCAAACCAGCACATTTCGTCCCCGACGATCTTGAGGTTCCCTTGTCGGACGGAGTTTCTCCCTGCGACCAGCCTCCAATAGCAACTTTACCTATTCTTAAAACCTATCCGGGCAAAAAGAAAGTAAGTTTTACTGATCAGGAACCGCTAGCGACCGTTTAAGTAGTTATTAAATTATTAAGTATACTCAGAGTTTGTATCATGTCAAGATTATTTGTTACTAATTTTTGTTCATTAACCCTTATCAATTTTAAGTTTTAGTCACGTAAAAAAAAAGTTATCTTACACTTCGTACCTTGTATCATTATACTTAGAGTTTAATGCGCAAGTCTGATGTAACTAACGATCTCAGATCATAGTTCCTATTGTTGCGATGGAACCAACATTTAAAAATTAAAATTTTATTATAAACCGTAGAGTATAATTAGTGCCTTAGCACTCATTTTTTTTGCGTTTGTCCAGCTAAAGCTTGTTTTGGACTATAATACTAGTCTGTCGATATCATATCGACCTAATCAATGCCATTTACACTGTGATCTAATTGTATAAGCAGCGTACCAATTACATACTTCTCAACTCATGTAATACTGAAAAATAGTACAAATCTAGTGCCTTTATTTGCGTTTTCTCGAGGGGGGTGTGTGGGGACTCTGTGTCTATACTGCCTTTGGCGAGAGAGTGGTGGTTCTCCGCTCTCTCTCTCTCTCTCTGCATGTCGCTGCCGTACCGACGAACCAGTGTCTGCCCGACTATCGACCTGTACGGTCGTGTACATTTATTAATCTCAACAATAAAGTTGTTCTTGTTAATTGCAGATTACGATTATTAACCTGCTCTCCTATACTCCTAACTCCTGGACCTGGCAGAGTGGGACTGCCTACATTCACTCGACCTCTGGGTGATAATTTCTCATAACGCGCAGCGCCGTCCGCAGAGCGGGTCTCTTGACTGCGCGAGATCTCCGTCTCGTCACTTGATCGTGAGTGCCCGTCATTATAACTCTGTACTTGTCTTGTGTAACCTCATGTACTTCTTTTATACTCTTATTAAATACTTAACTATACACAGTCTTAAATATTAAATACTTAACTATACACAGTCTTAAATATTAAATACTTAACTATACACAGTCTTAAATATTAAATAGTTAACTATACTATTTTCCATATTACCCTATTCCAGAAATAGTACAAACATTACAAATACAACTTAGTGATCATTTTGAGTTGAGATTTAAAAAATAAATTCCAACGTTTTATTTATCATAAAAAATTAAATTTACGATTTTTATTACAATTTATTTATTTATAAATAAGTTATTTAACTAGAAAAATATTTTTCTCTTCGGAGATACTATCTTGTTGCACGGACACTCAAGTTATGATCATATAGAAATTTACACAGAAATACGATTTTGTTACACAAACATCTAAGATACGATTATGTTGAACGCAACATGATGATACGATTTTATAGAAATGTCCTTAACATACGATTTTGTTAAAATGTTTATAATCTGTTATAATATCGTATAAGATACGTTAAATGTTTATAATATCGTATAAGATACGTTAAATGTTTATAATATCGTATAAGATACGATTTTGTTATGTTACGAGTGACTCGGTGGGGAATGGAACCTCGGACCTTCCGTTTTCGTCACAAGTACTCTGTCCGCTGAGCTACCGATGCTGATACGCGTCTTTCTACGACTCGTCTTCATATTATTAGATGCAACTCGATCCGCCTCGTCATGTTGTGCATAGTATACAACGAAACAGTTACATAAGTTTGCGAAAATACGATGATGAGTGTAGGAGGCGTGGATAGGTCTTCAAGTTGTACGATATATGATTCTAATTCGTTGTAGTAAATAATAATGAAAATATATTAAGAAAATCATGAATTTTATTAAAGTGATACATAATTATATAGGTTTGATTGCGACGATTCAAGTTATAGGCGCACGATACTAGCCCCAGGCCCCTAGTAACACTAAATTTCACTTTAAAATAGTTATATCGTAACTACGTAAGTCAAAACATCAATGTTCAGCATTTGACAGATGTGATATACATGTGTAACAAATTTTTTTATCTAAATAAATTTTTATGCGTATGTTTATTATTATTAAGTAGTATAGTAGTAACAATAATTGGTCTAGTTATAACCATCGGACCTATTCGTTTGAAAATAAAATTACATTCATTTCAAAATTTCGGCTTACTTTTGAACTAAACGATAAATCTTTTTCAATTTGAAATATCTGATTCTTCAATATTTGAACTAATTTTGCTCTAAGTTTCAACGTTTTTCCAAATTTAATTAATTTACAGCGATGGATTTTATGTCATATTAGCGGAGTTTTTTGTCAACGCCATTAACCGCAATGCAATAAATGCAAAAAAGGCCGAAGTTTGAAAAAGTATATCTCAGAAAGTAAACGGTAAATCGCTCTCAAATTTGAAGGTTATACTTATTACTATCTAAATTAATTTTGCTGAAAGTTAAAAAAAATCGAATTAAATCGTTTTAGGTGATAAGTATCTTAATACAGCAATATACACTTTTCCAAAGTAGCACACTAGGAACAATTCACATTTTAATCAAAATTCAGACAAATTTTGTTGACGTGTTCTTGTTTATGCACATACTGATTGTGCACATATTAATAATTGTGCACACTTTAACATTGGTATATATCTATATATATAGATCTGTACCAATGCTATCTGTGCACAATCCTTATGTGCACAAACAAGAACATGCCATTTTGTTAATCGAACATTACATTATGTTAGTTTTCAATATGTAGACAAAAATATAAATACAATGATATTCCTGTTCCTAATTGAATCAGTACTGCACATCTTTTATTTGTTATTGATAAATAATTTTGTATATAATAATATTTTCATTTTTCTTTTTATATTTATTATTTTTTGATTATTTTTATATTTAACCAGCAGCTACTCAAAAAGCGCTGCTATTTTAGCGGTAACATGTTACCTTTAATCAAAATGTTTTGACTACGCGCAAATATCGATAATGATCAAAAAGTGGATTAGGCTTCGTGGGGATACCACTTGAAAAAAAAACCGCTGCCAATTCATTGGCCCGTAGCTTCCTCAACCGTAATTTGTTGATTCCTTTAATTAATTTTTAATAACAAAATTTATAATTCTTTAAAAATTTATTGCATAATTATAATTAAATTCATTTATGAATATTAAAAATTGTTAATTTATAAATTTATTTATTTATTTATTATTTATTTATATCAAATTTATATAAATTTTGAGCTGATAAATAAAGTTATCATTTGAAATAGAAGTAAAATATCTATATTTTATAATAAAACAAATAGCTATCACGGTTGTTTTGTTATTAACAAAAACGTGTTTTTTTTTATATTTCATAATTCATACTTTTTAAGAAAAAAAAATTTATAGCTATCATTGTTCTTTTGTTATTAACAAAAACGTGTTTTTTTAAAAAAGTTCATAACTCACAAATAAATTATAATTATGCAGAATATAATGCATTCATAATGCATAATTCATAATTATATTAAATTATAATAGATATAATTTTTAAACATTTTAATTCATTTTGTTACACATCATTGGAGTTATGAATTTTTAAAAAAAACACGTTTTTGTTTTTGATGATAACTAAAGAACCGTGATAGATAGAAAATTAATTTTTTTAGAAAATATAGGTATTTTAATTCTCTTTCGAATGCCACCCACCCCATTCAGATACATAGAGCCGTTCTCGAGAAATTACGATTTTTAAAAAATGTCAAAAAATGTTTAACCTCAAATATCTCTGAAATTTATCGACCAATCATTTTGCCCAAAGAACTCGACCGAGAACTATAAAAAATCTACCTCTAAAAGGAATTTTGAAGCCATTAAGTCAATTTTACTCTTGTAATCGTTGGACATACAAAGCTGATTTTTTTCATTTTTCAATTTTTTACTCAAAATCTAGCCTACAGAATGTATTCAAATTTTAACAGATTATAACTATTTATATTCTGTATTATCTTGATTTTTCTCAAAAAAATTGACCGTTAAGTTTAGGAGTTATAAGCTTCTAAAAAAAAACACGTTTTTGTTAATAACAAAAGAACCGTGATAGCTAGACATTTTTTTTTTGTTTAGATAATATAGTTATTTTAATTCTCTTTCGAACGCTACACATCAGATTCGAATAACTCGATCCTATCATTAAAAAAAATAAAAAAACAGTTTTGAGAAAATCGAAAATTTGAACAAAAACAAAAACCCATCGCCCCAATCAAAAAACGGATTTTTGACCCGCCATCACGCAAAAAAAAAACAAAAAAAATGAGACCTGTCCGGTCAAAATCGACCGAGTAGAAGCTGAGATCCAGGCGTATACACACACACACACACCCACACACACATACATCCATACAGACATTTTTCAAAAACCATGTATTTTGATTCCTAACACCTCGGAACACAATTATAACATGTTTTTATAACAACTCAAAAATTTACTATCACAAAGCTTCCTCTAGGAGGAAGCAAAAACGCGCATATATAATGTATCTGACAAAGTGGTGTAGTGGAGATGATGATTATTAAATTCAAAATATTGACCAATAAACTTCTATAAAATAATATTATAATAATTATGTTAATATTTTAAATTTTATTTAAAGCGCATCATCGTTCTTTCTGCTAGTAATACAATATGCGTCGAATTGGTTTATTTATTTTAATTTTAATAATGAATCTAACGGCTATTCGGGCAAAGATAAGGAAGGTAACTAACTTATCAAGCACTTTCTTTATATGTGTTTTAATACATCTTTAAATTTTAGAAGCTATATGAAACATTAGTGCAGTCAAGAATTTTTTAGAAAGGAGAATACATGGTAAAGGAAGGTGGTAAAGGTAAAGGTATAGGATAAAAAACGAGAACGAAAAAAATAACGGCTCAGGTCGGGCTCGCACCGACAACCTTCTGCATACCGGGCAGCTACGCTACCATTTGCGCCACTGGGATGACGATCCTTTCACGACCCAGACTGCTACTCATCGTTCAAATCAATTTTCCCAAATCCCCCCGTCTGCATTATTTCAGCCGAAGCAGACAATATTATATTTAATCAATTGAAGGAAATGCCCGTCGATTTTATGTTAATTTTAATAATGAATCTAACGCCTATTCGGGCAAAGATAAGGAAGGTAACTAACTTATCAAGCACTTTCTTTATATATGTTTCAATACATCTTTAAATTTTAGAAGCTATTTGAAACATTAGTGCAGTCAAGAATTTTTTAGAGAGGAGAATACATGGTAAGGGAAGGTGGTAAATGTAAAGGTATAGGATAAAAAACGAGAACGAAAAAAATAACGGCCCAGGTCGGGCTCGAACCGACAACCTTCTGCATACCGGGTAGCTACGCTACCATTTGCGCCACTGGGATGACGATCCTTTCACGACCCAGACCGCTACTCATCGCTCTTAATCTATTTTCCCAAATCCCCCAGTCTGCATTATTTCAGCCGAAGCAGACAATATTATATTTAATCAATTGAAGGAAATGCCCGTCGATTTTATGTTAATTTTAATAATGAATCTAACGGCTATTCGGGCAAAGATAAGGAAGGTAACTAACTTATCAAGTACTTTCTTTATATGTGTTTCAATACATCTTTAAATTTTAGAAGCTATTTGAAACATTAGTGCAGTCAAGAATTTTTTAGAGAGGAGAATACATGGTAACGGAAGGTGGTAAAGGTAAAGGTATAGGATAAAAAACGAGATCGAAAAAAATAACGGCCCAGGTCGGGCTCGAACCGACAACCTTCTGCATATCGGGCAGCTACGCTACCATTTGCGCCATTGGGATGACGATCCTTTCACGACCCAGACCGCTACTCATCGTTCTCAATCTATTTTCCCAAATCCCCCCGTCTGCATTATTTCAGCCGAAGCAGATAATATTATATTCAATCAATTGAAGGAAATGTCCGTCGATTTTATGTTAATTTCAATAATGAATCTAACTGCTATTCGGGCAAAGATAAGGAAGGTAACTAACTTATCAAGCACTTTCTTTATATGTGTTTCCATACATCTTTAAATTTTAGAAGCTATTTGAAACATTAGTGCAGTCAAGAATTTTTTAGAGAGGAGAATACATGGTAAGGGAAGGTGGTAAAGGTAAAGGTATAGGATAAAAAACGAGAACGAAAAAAATAACGGCCCAGGTCGGGCTCGAACCGACAACCTTCTGGGAATTTGGGAAAATAGATTGAAAAGGATGAGTAGCGGTCTGGGTCGTGAAAGGATCGTCATCCCAGTGGCGCAAATGGTAGCATAGCTGCCCGGTATGCAGAAGGTTGTCGGGTCGAGCCCGACCTGGGCTGTTATTTTTTTCGTTCTCGTTTTTTATCCTATACCTTTACTTTTACCACCTTCCCTTACCATGTATTCTCCCTTCTAAAAAATTCTTGACTGCACTAATGTTTCAAATAGCTTCTAAAATTTAAAGATGTATTGAAACACATATAAAGAAAGTACTTGATAAGTTAGTTACCTTCCTTATCTTTGCCCGAATAGCCGTTAGATTCATTATTAAAATTAACATAAAATCGACGGGCATTTCCTTCAATTGATTAAATATAATATTGTCTGCTTCGGCTGAAATAATGCAGACGGGGGGATTTGGGAAAATAGATTGAGAACGATGAGTAGCGGTCTGGGTCGTGAAAGTATCGTCATCCCAGTGGCGCAAATGGTAGCGTAGCTGCCTGGTATTCAGAAGGTTGTCGGTTCGAGCCCGACCTGGGCCGTTATTTTTTTCGTTCTCGTTTTTTATCCTATACCTTTACCTTTACCACCTTCCCTTACCATGTATTCTCCTCTCTAAAAAATTCTTGACTGCACTAATGTTTCAAATAGGTTCTAAAATTTAAAGGTGTATTGAAACACATATAAAGAAAGTGCTTGATAAGTTAGTTACCTTCCTTATCTTTGCCCGAATAGCCGTTAGATTCATTATTAAAATTAACATAAAATCGACTGGCATTTCCTTCAATTGATTAAATATAATATTGTCTGCTTTGGCTGAAATAAGGCAGACGGGGGGATTTGGGAAAATAGATTGAGAACGATGAGCAGCGGTCTGGGTTGTGAAAGGATCGTCATCCCAGTGGCGCAAATGGTAGCGTAGCTGCCCGGTATGCAGAAGGTTGTCGGTTCGAGCCCGACTGGGCCGTTATTTTTTTCGTTCTCGTTTTTTATCCTATACCTTTACCTTTACCACCTTCCCTTACCATGTATTCTCCTCTCTAAAAAATTCTTGACTGCACTAATGTTTCAAATAGCTTCTAAAATTTAAAGATGTATTGAAACACATATAAAGAAATTGCTTGATATGTTAGTTACCTTCCTTATCTTTGGCCGAATAGCCGTTAGATTCATTATTAAAATTAACATAAAATCGACGGGAATTTCCTTCAATTGATTAAATATAATATTGTCTGCTTCGGCTGAAATAATGTAGACGGGGGGATTTGGGAAAATAGATTGAGAACGATGAGCAGCGGTCTGGGTTGTGAAAGGATCGTCATCCCAGTGGCGCAAATGGTAGCGTAGCTGCCCGGTATGCAGAAGGTTGTCGGTTCGAGCCCGACTGGGCCGTTATTTTTTTCGTTCTCGTTTTTTATCCTATACCTTTACCTTTACCACCTTCCCTTACCATGTATTCTCCTCTCTAAAAAATTCTTGACTGCACTAATGTTTCAAATAGCTTCTAAAATTTAAAGATGTATTGAAACACATATAAAGAAATTGCTTGATAAGTTAGTTACCTTCCTTATCTTTGGCCGAATAGCCGTTAGATTCATTATTAAAATTAACATAAAATCGACGGGAATTTCCTTCAATTGATTAAATATAATATTGTCTGCTTCGGCTGAAATAATGTAGACGGGGGGATTTGGGAAAATAGATTGAGAACGATGAGCAGCGGTCTGGGTCGTGAAATGATCGTCATCCCAGTGGCGCAAATGGTAGCGTAGCTGCCCGGTATGCAGAAGGTTGTCGGTTCGAGCCCGACCTGGGCCGTTATTTTTTCGTTCTCGTTTTTTATCCTATACCTTTACCTTTACCACCTTTCCTTACCATGTATTCTCCCTTCTAAAAAATTCTTGACTGTACTAATGTTTCAAATAGCTTCTAAAATTTAAAGATGTATTGAAAGACATATAAAGAAAGTACTTGATAAGTTAGTTACCTTCCTTATCTTTGCCCGAATAGCCGTTAGATTCATTATTAAAATAAACATAAAATCGACGGGCATTTCCTTCAATTGATTAAATATAATATTGTCTGCTTCGGCTGAAATAATGCAGACGGGGGGATTTGGGAAAATAGATAGAGAACGATGAGCAGCGGTCTGGGTTGTGAAAGGATCGTCATCACAGTGTCGCAAATGGTAGCGTAGCTGCCCGGTATGCAGAAGGTTGTCGGTTCGAGCCCGACTGGGCCGTTATTTTTTTCGTTCTCGTTTTTTATCCTATACCTTTACCTTTACCACCTTCCCTTACCATGTATTCTCCTCTCTAAAAAATTCTTGACTGCACTAATGTTTCAAATAGCTTCTAAAATTTAAAGATGTATTGAAACACATATAAAGAAATTGCTTGATAAGTTAGTTACCTTCCTTATCTTTGGCCGAATAGCCGTTAGATTCATTATTAAAATTAACATAAAATCGACGGGAATTTCCTTCAATTGATTAAATATAATATTGTCTGCTTCGGCTGAAATAATGTAGACGGGGGGATTTGGGAAAATAGATTGAGAACGATGAGCAGCGGTCTGGGTCGTGAAATGATCGTCATCCCAGTGGCGCAAATGGTAGCGTAGCTGCCCGGTATGCAGAAGGTTGTCGGTTCGAGCCCGACCTGGGCCGTTATTTTTTTCGTTCTCGTTTTTTATCCTATACCTTTACCTTTACCACCTTTCCTTACCATGTATTCTCCCTTCTAAAAAATTCTTGACTGTACTAATGTTTCAAATAGCTTCTAAAATTTAAAGATGTATTGAAAGACATATAAAGAAAGTACTTGATAAGTTAGTTACCTTCCTTATCTTTGCCCGAATAGCCGTTAGATTCATTATTAAAATAAACATAAAATCGACGGGCATTTCCTTCAATTGATTAAATATAATATTGTCTGCTTCGGCTGAAATAATGCAGACGGGGGGATTTGGGAAAATAGATAGAGAACGATGAGCAGCGGTCTGGGTTGTGAAAGGATCGTCATCACAGTGTCGCAAATGGTAGCGTAGCTGCCCGGTATGCAGAAGGTTGTCGGTTCGAGCCCGACTGGGCCGTTATTTTTTTCGTTCTCGTTTTTTATCCTATACCTTTACCTTTACCACCTTCCCTTACCATGTATTCTCCTCTCTAAAAAATTCTTGACTGCACTAATGTTTCAAATAGCTTCTAAAATTTAAAGATGTATTGAAACACATATAAAGAAATAGCTTGATAAGTTAGTTACCTTCCTTATCTTTGGCCGAATAGCCGTTAGATTCATTATTAAAATTAACATAAAATCGACGGGAATTTCCTTCAATTGATTAAATATAATATTGTCTGCTTCGGCTGAAATAATGTAGACGGGGGGATTTGGGAAAATAGATTGAGAACGATGAGCAGCGGTCTGGGTCGTGAAATGATCGTCATCCCAGTGGCGCAAATGGTAGCGTAGCTGCCCGGTATGCAGAAGGTTGTCGGTTCGAGCCCGACCTGGGCCCTTATTTTTTCGTTCTCGTTTTTTATCCTATACCTTTACCTTTACCACCTTTCCTTACCATGTATTCTCCCTTCTAAAAAATTCTTGACTGTACTAATGTTTCAAATAGCTTCTAAAATTTAAAGATGTATTGAAAGACATATAAAGAAAGTACTTGATAAGTTAGTTACCTTCCTTATCTTTGCCCGAATAGCCGTTAGATTCATTATTAAAATAAACATAAAATCGACGGGCATTTCCTTCAATTGATTAAATATAATATTGTCTGCTTCTGCTGAAATAATGCAGACGGGGGGATTTGGGAAAATAGATTGAGAACGATGAGCAGCGGTCTGGGTTGTGAAAGGATCGTCATCACAGTGTCGCAAATGGTAGCGTAGCTGCCCGGTATGCAGAAGGTTGTCGGTTCGAGCCCGACTGGGCCGTTATTTTTTTCGTTCTCGTTTTTTATCCTATACCTTTACCTTTACCACCTTCCCTTACCATGTATTCTCCTCTCTAAAAAATTCTTGACTGCACTAATGTTTCAAATAGCTTCTAAAATTTAAAGATGTATTGAAACACATATAAAGAAATAGCTTGATAAGTTAGTTACCTTCCTTATCTTTGGCCGAATAGCCGTTAGATTCATTATTAAAATTAACATAAAATCGACGGGAATTTCCTTCAATTGATTAAATATAATATTGTCTGCTTCGGCTGAAATAATGTAGACGGGGGGATTTGGGAAAATAGATTGAGAACGATGAGCAGCGGTCTGGGTCGTGAAATGATCGTCATCCCAGTGGCGCAAATGGTAGCGTAGCTGCCCGGTATGCAGAAGGTTGTCGGTTCGAGCCCGACCTGGGCCGTTATTTTTTTCGTTCTCGTTTTTTATCCTATACCTTTACCTTTACCACCTTTCCTTACCATGTATTCTCCCTTCTAAAAAATTCTTGACTGTACTAATGTTTCAAATAGCTTCTAAAATTTAAAGATGTATTGAAAGACATATAAAGAAAGTACTTGATAAGTTAGTTACCTTCCTTATCTTTGCCCGAATAGCCGTTAGATTCATTATTAAAATAAACATAAAATCGACGGGCATTTCCTTCAATTGATTAAATATAATATTGTCTGCTTCGGCTGAAATAATGCAGACGGGGGGATTTGGGAAAATAGATTGAGAACGATGAGCAGCGGTCTGGGTTGTGAAAGGATCGTCATCACAGTGTCGCAAATGGTAGCGTTGCTGCCCGGTATGCAGAAGGTTGTCGGTTCGAGCCCGATCTGGGCCGTTATTTTTTTCGTTCTCGTTTTTTATCCTATACCTTTACCTTTACCACCTTCCCTTACCATGTATTCTCCTCTCTAAAAAATTCTTGACTGCACTAATGTTTCAAATAGCTTCTAAAATTTAAAGATGTATTGAAACACATATAAAGAAAGTGCTTGATAAGTTAGTTATCTTCCTTATCTTTGGCCGAATAGCCGTTAGATTCATTATTAAAATTAACATAAAATCGACGGGCATTTCCTTCAATTGATTAAATGGTTTATTTATTGATTTGATATCAATTATATTAAAAAGCTTCTAAATTATCAACATCTAACATTAACATTAATGTTGATAAATGCATATTATATTTTATAATGTATTTTTTAATTGGTTTTACTTTTCTTCGTTTTCTAAAATGAGTTACTTAAATGGAGCGCGTGAAACGGAATAAAACAGAATACTTACATTTCTAATGCTCATATAATACATTTTATTTTAAATATCATTACAAATTACATAATTATGTTCTTGATAAGAAGTTCTTCATACATGCTTCAATATAATATATCAAACAATAGTAGATAATATTTTTAATTTGAAATAGTAAGTACCATAATTGTTGCTCAAAGGCATCTCAACTTGAAACTAAGATTATTACATGATTTATATTTTATCACCATCCTCGTTCATAAAGATTTATAGAAAAATGTCATAACTAAGTTTAAGTAACAGAAAAAGTACGCAACATAATCTACCACTATCAATCCCTTTTTCATCTTTTAATGACCAGTATATGCACGGTAAGAAATTTGGGCGAACAGTTATACACCGGTGGAAGTCGGACACGCCAATTTTGATATAAACAGAACAACCGACGATTTGGCGGTTTGTAATTCCAAATTGGGCGATCTGTTCGTTTAATTTTCGGCGTCTGACAGACGAAAGTTTGAGGGCGCTGCTCTCCTTTGTTTTTCATGAGCTGTGATAGTCGGGTATGGAAGGTGATTATTTAGCTCATGTGACGTTTTTCGCACGAGCGAAGTGAATGCAAAAAGTCATATGAGGTAAAAATCCTCTTACGCACCAGTTTCGAACCGCATTTTATACCCCGAGAGCCGAATAATCATATTAAAGTTATGATTTTGAGGTTAGGGCTCTCCGCGAGTGAGAAGTTAAACGACCGAAAAATTGGGTGATCTGATAGCCCAATGGAGGCATTCTGACGCCTAACGTCGTGAGCGCGCTGTTCGCCGACTAGCTAAACGTCGGTTGGAACAAATTTCTTTCCGTGTGGTTAAATCTCTAGAACTTTTAACTTTCGCGTAACTTCAAAATTTAAGTTTCTGGCAGCTATTTCCATAGTTCTTGAATAGGCACATGACTCTACTGGAGCTTAAATTATTTGTAGTAACACAAACAATAAGAGCATTTAATTACTAGAATGTTTGAATAGTCGCTGCTAATATAAAAGTGGTAAAAGTATTTAAATTTAGTTAATTTTGGTCATATTATCGTGTTATTCCAATTACTCCAGAGGCTGCACTACATTTTTTCTCACCACGAAAATTTTAGAGCCTCACGTTGGTGCTAAAGGCTTAAATTGAATCCCTGAAAAAATAATGTGCCACCTTAAACCACCGAAATATAAATATCATAATTTATGTGAATCACACACAAAATTTTAAATTTAAATATCTTATATTCAGATGGAGTAAGCTGGGACATTATTTTTTCAGAGCTTAAATTGAAGCCTTTCAATGTGAGGCTGAAAAAATTTTGGCAATGATAGGAAATGTGCTACGGCTTCTGAATTGATAACACGACAAAATGACCTAAATAGACCAAAATTTGAAACAATTTAAGCTTTAGTAAAATCATGTATCTATTCACGAACTGCTGTAATCGCTGTAAGAAACTCAAATTTTGAAGCCACACGTGAGTTAAAGATTTTAGAGATTTACCCATGTGTAAATAAAACAGTACATAGCATATACTATTTTTCTAAACGTGTTCGAATGGATTTTTCAAAACAACACTTGCGTGCGCAAACTCGGAGTTTCCGCCCGTCGTTTTGAAAAATATTGTTCGATACACGTTCGAGATATGATTCTGGACTCGTGTGACAAACTCACGCTCGTTCGAGAATCACCTTTCTCGCACTAGTATCGAAAAGTACTATTCAATGCCTGTGTAGCGTGCGCAGAGCGTCGATTTCTCGCATTTTGGACACTGCAAGTTAAGAATGCGGGAATCCTACACTTTGCGTACATTAAATAGGCATAGAAAATCGAGTTTTGCGCACTTGATTTCGAAAAAATATAATTCAGAAATGTTACATCTTTAAAAAAGTAATTATAAATAAAAACCTTTACAACCATTCATAGAAAAATTTATAGAAAAATATAATTGTAAAATTTGTAGAGCGCTCATTGTGAAATACTTTAATTTAGTGTTTGCTCATTTTTGTCTTATTTTTTGTAAACATAACTTTCTGCTCCACCTCGTCCAAAACCTGAAAAAAATTAGAAGTGCTTTATTCATAGTAATCATATAAAACTATATTAAATATTATTTTCTTCCTATCTTAACTAAAATGGCCACTATTTTCTTGAAAAGCGGGATCAAAGTTATACTTGTTTTCCTCTTTTATTTTTTTCTCGATTTGGCAAAAGAAAAGTAAATTAGCGGGAAAAAAGTGGATTCAATATAAACTAGACCTAATGTCTTCCGCCACTCGCGTTTATAAACATTCCACATCTTTTCGTTGGTGCCACTTTCCAAGTAAAAAAAGTGGCCATAGTTGATATGGGAATAAAGTACTATATGTAACTCGGGAAAAAAGTCAATGATTCCCTCGAGTAATCACTGCCCTCGCTTTGGTTGCTCGAACAGTGAACCCACCCGCGAAAATCAAGAACGATTTTTTTACATAATGCACTATTATGTACATCAGTTTATTTATCTCTAACTAATCATAAGCTATTATGAATGCCCATTACAATTAAAGGGCAGTCTGGTAGAGCTTAATATAAAAAAATTGGTTTTATTTAATACCTTTAATAATTAGAATCGATTTTTATACAAATGCAAACATTTTTTTGTCGTACGTGTCCGTAAAGTCGTACTTTACGGACACGTATAACAAAAAATAATTTTCCTCCCTCCGACCCGAAAGCGCCAACTTCGTTTCGCGCAGCGGCCGGGAAGTTGGCGCTTTCCGACCTGAGCAGAAAAATAGTATACAGACCTTGGCCAGTAAAAAAGAAAGCCTCAGATCACATGTTTGTCAACCTCGACTTCACCTCGGTCGACAATTACACGTGATCTGAGACATTTCTTATTTTACTGGCTTAGGTATATAATGTACTGGTTCGTTACTAGACCGTAAAGTAACATTTTATGAACCGCGTTATTTTTTACTACTTACTACCTTTATGTATTGTAATAGGCTTTAACGCCTACTCGCCCTCTTAACGACTTTATAGGGCCAATCATATAAATGTCGCGAAAATTGTGATCTAATAAGCAATAGTACATTACGATACAAGTGAGCAAAGTAGACGATTGACGCATGAGTACGTGAATCGCCTACGCGCACACGTATCGTACACTATTTTCTTAAGTTACCGCAGGAGATGTCAGGGATCCGGATCACGGATTTGGCTCAAACTTTCGGATATGTTTTTGGGCACAGAAAAGTGAAGAAAGCTGCAATATTAGATCCTAACGCTCCGAAAAACCCAAGTTTTGGACATTATTTACTTTATTTTGAAAAATTCTTTTAAAGAAGCCTCATCTTAAAACCGTAACCATTTAATCTGGCAAAGTCTTAAATACCATTTCAAGTAGAGAAAAAAAACTAGAGAAAAAAATCTTTAATTAGCCTTTTTCGGAATTGAAAAATATTGATTCATTCCAAAGTTATGAAAGTTTAAAATTGAGCAATAAAAATGGACTGTTAAATGCCTAAAACTCAGCGTTTGAATTCATGCATATTTTGGTGCATTTTCGTTGCTCAATTTTCAACTTTCATAACTTTGGAATGAATTAATATTTTTCAATTTCGAAAAAGGCTAATTAAAGATTGTTTTCTCTAGTTTTATTTCCTCTACTTCATTGGCATTTAAGACTTTGCAAGATTAAATGGTTACGGTTTTAAGAAGAGGTCTTTTTAAAAGAATTTTTCAAAATAAAGCAGATAATGTCCATAACTTGAGTTTTTTGGAGCGTTAGGATCTAATATTGCACCTTTCTTCATATTTCTATGTCCAAAAACATATCCTAAAGTTTTAGCCGAATCCGTAATCCGTATCCCTGACACTCTCCTAGTCAATATACATAATTTTCTACTTTAGTGCCTGTTTATATATAACCGAATCCATCTCAAATCAGGTGGTCCGCCTATGCCTATAATGTCACCGATCATTTTGAAATTGAAGTATTTATGTTCTTCTCCAGAAGTTATTTGACACGTATTTTTGCTTCCTCATAGAGGAAGCTTTGTGATAGTAAAAAAAAAAGTTTATGAGATAATGTGTTAGAAATGTTATTTAGCAAATTTGGAATCGAAATACACTATTTTTAGAAAATGTCCGTATGGATGTGTGTGTGTGTGTGTGTGTGTGTGTGTGTGTGTGTGTGTGTGTGTGTGTGTGTGTGTGTGTGTGTGTGTGTGTGTGTGTGTATACGCTGATATCTCATGATCTACTGGACCGATTTTAAAGGGAGAGTGATCATTTTTTTAGATTTTGCTTCCACAATTGGGGTCAATATTCTATTTTTGTAAAATTTAATTTTTTTTTATAGCCATTTTTTAATTTTCAAAAATTTTTTTTTTCGATTTTTTTAATACTTAGAACCAATATTGTTTATATATCATGAATTCTCTGTATGTAGGATAAAATAATCTGCAATTTAAAAAAAAAAAGTCGGTAGCTATATTTCGTCATAAGTTATTCATGAAAACGTAATTTTTTGTAAATAGGTTATATTTCGAAATTAAAAAAAGATATTAACATGAATATTTTTTTGGTTATAAAGGATATTAAGTACTATAACTTACTAAATTTTTAGGTTTTTTATTCATTATTTTTTGAGAAAAAAAATAATTTATAAAAAAAAGTGATTTTTTTTGTCGTTCAATAACTATAGTAAAATTGGCTTAATCACTTTGAAATTCTTTGTAGGGGTAGATTTTGTATACCAATCGAGTGAGTTCTTTGGGCAAAAGGATTGATCCATAAATTTCGAAGATATTTGAGGTTAAAATTTTTTTCAATTTTGTTTTAAATCGTAATTTCTCGAGAACGGCTCTATGTATCTAAATGGGGTGGATGGTATTCGAAAGAGAATTAAATTACCTATATTTTCTAAAAAAAATTAATTCTCTAGCTATCACTGTACTTTTGTTATTAACAAAAACGTAAAAATTGAAAAATGAAAAAAATGAGTTTTATAGTTGACTATTACAAGAGTAAAATTGTCTTATTCGCTTCAAAATTCATTGTAGAGGTATATTATTAATAGTTCTCGGATGAGTTCTTTTGGCAAAGTGATTGGTTCATCAATTTCAGAGATATTTGAGGTTAAAATTTTTCTAGACATTTTTAAAATCTGTAGAATATGAGTAAAATATCGCACTCCCAAATTTTTTCTAAGAAGGTAATGAGTTAAGTCGATCTGACGGAGGCGAGGATTAGAAATAAAAAATTCAACGATTTCATTAGAAAAAGCAACGTTTCGTTGGCTTGGTCTGCCAACCTCTTCAGGCTACAATTTTTTATTAAACAGAAAAAAAAAACAATTAATACAATGTAATTAATAGAAACTAAAACACTCGCGTGATACAATAATTAATACCTTAAATTATAACGTGTGTTACGTAGTACACATGAAGTTGATATTAACGCAAAACATGAGATTGGTCAGTATTTATAGTATACACAGTAAAGGGTTGGTATCTGTGTTTACAAACAAAACGCAGATACATATAGAAAGAAAAATCAAACGACAACAAATTTAATTTAAAAGTCCCAATAAAGGAAAATAAGACGTATTTAAAAATTTAACGTCTTCTTTCTTATTTATGTTATTACTGTTGCACTTAATGTGGATCATTTCTGACAATGTACGTTTTTTGTAATTAGCTTCCTGATCTAGAATTTTAGTATTGTCCCAGTCAAAATCATGGAGAAATTTATTCCTATGTTGTGGAACTACTGATTCTATGTTGCTATTTTTTTTATGTTCGTTAATTCTGATTTTTATTGTACGTTTAGTTTCTCCTACATATGACGCAGGACACGATTTACAAAAGAACTTATAAACTACGTTGGTCTTATCCCACTTTTTTGTAGGGTCTTTACCTAATTTTATTACAGACCTTAGACTCTTATTAACAAGAGGCAAGACACGGAAGTTATAAGGTTTGAGAATGGTTACAATTTTTTCAAAAATGTCATTGAACGGTAATGAAATATGGGATACAAATTCGTTTTGTACAATATTGTCTTTTTGGTTGTTCTCATATTTAATTTTGTAAAATCTTTTGTATGCATATTGTTTGATGAATCTCCGAGGTAATTATTATTTTTGAGTAATGTAGTAACAATATTTAGATTTTTCCTATGAAATTTTTTATTTGATAATAAAATTGCTCTGTCAACAAGGTTGTACACAATATTGATCTTCTGTTGTGGTGGATGATAGGAATGATAATTAATAAGTCTGTCGGAAGAAGTGGGTTTATTATACCAATCTGTGATAATCGTATTATTGTGGTGGATTAAAAGAATATCTAGAAAATTGATTGTTTTATCCTGTTCTAATTCATAAGTAAATTGTAACTTGTTATAATAGGAATTGAACGTATTTATTACGGTATTGATATGTTTTTTGTCGATACACATAATCGTGTCATCAACGTAGCGGAAATAAAAAAGTGGAAGAATATCATGGTTTTCTTTCAAAATTTTTAGACAGTCAGTTTCCAAATCGTCCATCACAATATCTGCAAATAATGGCGATATCGGGGACCCATAGGTGTACCATCAATTTGTCTATAAAATTTGTTATTGTAAGAAAAAAAGGTATTCGAAAATAGAAATTTTATACATGTAATAATTTCGTTGAATGGGATTTTGCATCTATTATGTATGGAATCAAATCTTCGATCTATACTATCTAATACTAGTTGTAGTGGAATGTTTGTAAATAGAGAAATAACGTCTAAAGAGAGTAATACATAGTCATCTGGTATGATAACTGAATTTAATTTTTGTTTCAAATGAAAACTGTTGTCGATATGCGACTCTGGGATTTTTATGGACGATTTGATTTCATTGTAAATAATTTTAGCTAAAAAGTGGCTCGGACTATTGACTAATGAGATTATGGGACGGAATGGTATATCTTTTTTATGTATTAACATTTTGCCAGTGTAGTATTTGAACAAGAGAGAGAGTTATTATGAAACGTTGTGCACAAATAGTTATTATTATTTAAGTTCTTAAGAATCGTCGACGTGTCAGATTGTAATTTTTTTCGAATACCTTTTTTTCTTTCAATAACAAATTTTATAGACAAATTGATGGTACACCTATGGGTTCCCCGATATCGCCATTATTTGCAGATATTGTGATGGACGATTTGGAAACTGACTGTCTAAAAATTTTGAAAGAAAACCATGATATTCTTCCACTTTTTTATTTCCGCTACGTTGATGACACGATTATGTGTATCGACAAAAAACATATCAATACCGTAATAAATACGTTCAATTCCTATTATAACAAGTTACAATTTACTTATGAATTAGAACAGGACAAAAAAATCAATTTTCTAGATATTCTTTTAATCCACCATAATAATACGATTATCACAGATTGGTATAATAAACCCACTTCTTCCGACAGACTTATTAATTATCATTCCTTTCATTCACCACAACAGAAGATCAATATTGTGTACAACCTTGTTGACAGAGCAATTTTATTATCAAATAAAAAATTTCATAGGAAAAATCTAAATATTGTTACTACATTACCCAAAAATAATAATTACCCTCGGAGATTCATCAAACAATATGCATACAAAAGATTTTACAAAATTAAATATGAGGACAACCAAACAGACAATATTGTACAAAACGAATTTGTATCCCATATTTCATTACCGTTCAATGACATTTTTGAAAAAATTGTAACCATTCTCAAACCTTATAACTTCCGTGTCTTGCCTCTTGTTAATAAGAGTCTAAGTTCTGTAATAAAATTAGGTAAAGACCCTACAAAAAAGTGGGATAAGACCAACGTAGTTTATAAGTTCTTTTGTAAATCGTGTCCTGCGTCATATGTAGGAGAAACTAAACGTACAATAAAAATCAGAATTAACGAACATCAAAAAAATAACAACATAGAATCAGTAGTTCCACAACATAGGAATAAATTTCTCCATGATTTTGACTGGGACAATACTAAAATTCTAGATCAGGAAGCTAATTACAAAAAACGTATATTGTCAGAAATGATCCACATTAAGTGCAACAGTAATAACATAAATAAGAAAGAAGACGTTAAATTTTTAAATACGTCTTATTTTCCTTTATTGAGACTTTTAAATTAAATGTGTTGTCGTTTGATTTTTCTTTCTATATGTATCTGCGTTTTGTTTGTAAACATAGACACCAACCTTTACTGTGTATACTATAAATACTGACCAATCTCATGTTTTGCGTTAACATCGACTTCATGTGTACTACGTAACACACGTTATAATTTAAGGTATTAATTATTGTATCACGCGAGTGTTTTAGTTTCTATTAATTACATTGTATTAGTTGTTTTTTTTTCTGTTTATTAAAAAACTGTAGCCTGAAGAGGTTGGCAGACCAAGCCAACGAAACGTTGCTTTTTCTAATGAAATCGTTGAATTTTTTATTTCTAATCCTCGCCTCCGTCAAATCGACTTAACTCATTACCTTCTTAGAAAAAATTTTTAAAATCTATTTCTTGAGGATTAATTTATAATTTTTTTTTAATTTAGTTTATAATTAAATTTAATTTAATTTATAAAAAGATATATTTTTGGTTTATAATATCTCTGAAAATTATGAACCAATCATTTTGCCAAAAAAACTCTGCAGAGAACTATCAATAATATACCTGTACAATGAATTTTGAAGCGAATAAGACAATTTTACTATCGTAATAGTTGAACATCCAAAACTCATTTTTTTTTTATTTTTAAATTTTTACATTTCTGTTGTAACGGGATGGCTAGTGGAGGAAAATCCCAACAAGCCACAGGCCAGCGATGCCCTAGAACACGGTGCCGCGGGTGTCAGACTAAAATGACTTGCCCGGGGGTCTGCTCCTGCAATCCCGAAAACAACGCGAAGATCGCACACGAACTTCGCTTTCCAACTAATTGGATCGCTGAGTGAAAAGCGCGCGCTCGAAGAGTAAAGCACGCGGCCGCTATACTCAGATATGAAAACGACCGGTGGAGTCGTTTTCCCGCGGAGGCGGCGGTATCCGGGAGAAGGACAGGTTATAATGAACAACGCGACGAGTAACTAGATATCACAGTATATTTAAAATCACTAATCTCTACAAGCACAACGCACGTGCTGATTAGAACAATTATGAGTTAGTTCGCGCGCGACCGTTAATATTCAAACGCGCGAACTATACGGCGCGCGGCGAAGCTGCTAATTTCGCGCGCGGTGTTAAAGTACGGCGGGCTGACACACACCCGCTCGTACACGGCACAGAAAGCTTGTACGGGGCGATTTCCGTGCGAGCCTTTACAATGAACCCGCGAGAGGAGAGTAGAAAACTTACGTTAGGAAGGAGCAGCCGGTGCACTCGACTCTCTCTCGCTCCCTGTGGCTTGCACAGCAGTTGCGCTCTCTTTCTCTCTCTCTCTTGCTCGCTGTATTGGGTCGGCTGGCGGGCTGGCTGCCGGCTCGTCGCTCGCAGTCTCGTGCGGCTCACGCGGCTCGGGATCGCTCTCTCTCTGTCTCTCTTTCGCACGTACACTATATGCGGCGCCTCCACTACACTCGCGGGGTCTCACAAAGATCGATAGGACGGCGCGGACAAGTAAACTCAGGAGAGACACGGAGGAGATATTTTACGCGCGATGGCAGACACGAAGATGTTAACAACAAAAGAACCGTGATAGCTAGAAAATTAATTTTTTTTAGAAAATATATGTAATTTAATTATGTTTCGAATGCTATAAATTACATTCAAATACATAGAGCTCTAAATATCAGTTGCAAATTTATAGGCAATTGTGATATATATTTTATGTATGTGAAATTTTGTGGAAATGTATAATCTATAAAAATTTGAATTTATTATGTTGGAGTTTTGTTATTTCTGTCTTTCTGAAGTATTAAATTTTAAATATTGGAATTAAAAATTAATTAAAGGAATCAGTAAATTAAGTTTGAGGAAGCTACGTGCCATTTTTTAATTTTTTTTTTGTTGCATTAAAATGTCATGCGTTTAGCGATGCCAAAAAATTCCGAGAAAATCCTTACTTAGAAAAAAAATTTTCAATGTCATTTTTAAACTGCTACTGTTTTACCAGTTTTTTAAGCTTTTAAACATGTAACACATAATTTCACTCAGTTTTGAGCTCTCTTTCACGTCCTTTACGTTATTTAAAAGAAATAAATAAATAAATAAGGAATGCACGAGTTATGCACTTTTTAGAAAAATGCATTTTTTTGCTCAATTTTTTGTTGTCGTGATAGAGGACGAAATACCTATTTAGACGTATATGAGGCGTTTCACGTCAGCTCTCCAGGCGCGGCGCGCGAGCGCGAAATCATGCTGTTTTCAGCTTGTGTTTGAAGGGCTAAGATGTATCTAAAAAAAATAATCCCCAAGTGATTTCGATGTATTTTTTCCTCAGCTTTCCGATGGTGTATTAGTTTCTCAAAATTTTTCAATTCTAACCTCAAAAAAACATAAAACGTGTTATATCTCAAAACCTATATTTTTAATATTTTTTTTGACCTGCTAGATCGAAAGAGGAGAAAATTTTACATGGATATAGCCTTTTTCTACATAGGGGTTTTTTGATTTTTTCGAGATATTATTCAAGAAATACAAGGCGCTCGGCCAGCCGCCGCGCGCGGCGTGCGTCACTGCAGAGTCGCTGTGCGATCGGAGCTGCTCCACTTAACATCATAACAATTTTTGTTCATAATTTAAAATTTTTAGTCTTTTTTAATTTAGGAAATAAATCATAGTTAGATGCTAAAGAAGTTTTTTTAAGTTGCAGAGTCTTTTCATCTATTGGAATAAAAGCGTCGTATTTCAAAGTACCTGGAATGGCTTTTGCTTTATCGAATCTAACTTTTAATTCCAAAGAATTTTTTTCATAAACTTCTTTGCTACTGTAGAAAATCTTTGTTTCTTTACTATAATTTTGTGCCCAATTATAAAGACCGTAGGCTGTAAGGATTGTGTGAGATCCTGTAAGCTGTAAGCTAGCTCTACGGGCTCCTCTTTTTAAACTAGCACCTATGCCATCGCAACCACTTTTGCCATGTGCAGTGGCACAAAAATGCCATTCAGCTTTTATTTTAAAATCCTCTTCATGATGAAGAAGATTATTTTTATTTTTAAAATGCTGTGCTGCACCATCGGTTATATAATAAATTTTTTTTAGTTGATGATGACCTTTCAAATAGTTTAGAATAATTTTTTGATATTCATATACGGAAACGGTATCATCATTTAAATTGTCAGAAATAATAGCTACACTTTCCTGTTTGAGATCATCGTTTTCTCTATCATACACTATAATTGTAAATATAGTGGCTTGATTATTATTCCAATGAAACGATTGAGCTGAATTTTGAACAACAAAAGCGTAATTTTCAGCAAAATCAAAACTAATTACTATCTCTCCGTCTTTAAGATTTTCTTTTAAATTTCTGATAAACAGTGCTTGTTGTTTAGCAAAAAAATCGTGCGTTTTTAATTTAATCAATTTGTCTTTCAATATTTCAAGAAAGCTAGAAACTTTTATCGTTTCAAATATTATTGAGCAGCGATCCGTTTGCTTCCATGATTCATATTTAATTTCTTGAATGCCATGATTTTTAAAACTTTTCATCATAATTTCTTGAAGATTTGAAAAATTAGCTACGCAATCCAAACAGTCACCCAAGAAACATTTATCCGATGGTTGACTACAAACAATTTTATTTATACAATCTTTATAATTTTCTAAAGGTGAATCACTATCCTTTGCCAAATGTTTCAAATTAATTGCATCTAGCATAAGTTTGACATTTTCATAATGTACGCATACGCATACATTATGTGTGCCACTTGTTCCAGCCAACACACAATATTTTGGTTTTAATTGTGTGAACTTTGTATAGCCTATCTTAACATCCGGATATTCATTTTTAAATAAAATATAAATTTCATTCAAATTATCTAGAAGTAATCTTTTTTGAACGTGTAAGCGTCCACCAGTAATTTGTTTTATTGAAATAAAATCTTTCATTCCAGGCAATAATTTACTGATATCGTCACGATCATAAAAGTTTTTTACCGTATATTTGATTTCATTAGAAAGCTCTTTTCCTTTATTTTTCAACGGTACCGTCAAAATATTTCCATCAGTAGTTTCAGTTAGTATTGTTCTTGCTTCCCATTCCGTACAACCTAATCTTTCTATTAAATTTTTACGAAACCAAAATCTAGGGGCAAGGGAAAGTAATAACATTCTTTCATCTTTTGACTTTTTCTCAGAAAGTTTACTTCTTAAATTTTCAAATATTGCCATGGCAGCTTTGTGATCATCATCACAATCCGATTTAATTCTTTCTAGTATCGGAGAAGATTCACTCGATTTGCGTTTATTATAAATAAAAAATTTTCACGTAAGACAAACTTGCGCTCCATCTGGTATTGATGGAAATGATTGTGCTAATGATTTTGGGAAATTTGTTAACTCATTAGAGTGTTCATTCCTTCCTAAAGGATTCACACATTTTAATGAAAAACTCATGTTTGTTTAAAAAAAAAGATAAATCAATTGAAGGGGGATAGCAGTAAGTTTGTCATGAAAGACAGATAAATCGCAGTATAGCACAATATAGTATAGATATTGAACGGTTTTCCAAAAAACTAATACTTCAACGCTACACATCACTCGTATATAAACCCTACGTGCTGCATAATTACTTACGGGTATCTAAATGCAATTACTAGCCCTCTAACGGTGGTTAAATAATTAATGAATGAATGAATAAATGCCGCGCGCCGATGCTGCAGTGACGCACGCCGCGCGCGGCGGCTGGCAAGCGCCTTGTATTTCTTGAATAATATCTCGAAAAAATCAAAAAATCCCTATGTAGAAAAAGGATATATCCATGTAAAATTTCCTCCTCTTTCGATCTAGCAGGTCAAAAAAATATTAAAAATATAGTTTTTGAGATGTAACACGTTTTATGTTTTTCTGAGGTTAGAATTGAAAATTTTTGAGAAACTAATAGCACCATGGGAAAACTGAGGAAAAAATAGATCGAAATCACTTGGGGATTATTTTTTTTAGATACATCTTAGCCCTTCAAACACAAGCTGAAAACAGCATGATTTCTCGCTCGCGCGCCGCGCCTGGAGAACTGACGTGAAACGCCTCATATGTGAGATTCATGGGGTTTGCGCTGGAATAGCGATCACTAATGAGATAACACACACACAAATTTTTCACGCTTAACGGGTATATGTAATCTATGATACAATAGTCGATATAAAAGTTTTTATCTTTGTGCATACATAAGTGATACACAGGTACACATAAGCACGTAGTATGTACAAAATCCGTGCACGTATACACGCACCTACTTGTATGCATTGTAACGGTGAGAATTCTGACTTGGTGGGTTTCACCAGAATCTCCCAGTTACATCGTGTATTTTCGAATAAAATAAATAGCCAGAAAAAAGGCACAAAAAAAGGCGACTAATTGATAATCGGCAGAATAAATGATGTTAAGAATAAATCGCGATGCTGAAGGCATTTGGCGATTTACGGGGCGCCAGGCACTGTTAACAAATTCAAATGTTAATTTGTAGTTTAGTGAGCAGTGCCTTTCACTATGAGAATTTACCACCTATATAATTACTCACAAAAATAGATATTTGATGCTCGGCAGCTCCCAGGCAGAGGAGCGGGTTCCAACGGCAAGAGTATTTATTTTCTCACGTTCGAACAATCACAATGACAGCACAACTCACACTTAACAAATTTATATACAACAAATAGAAATAAGAACTTGAGTAGTTTCGTATACGTGATACTTAAGCTAATATTTTAATTTTCGTATTTCCCTAAACTTAATACATGGCCCATATACAGGCAAAAGAACAACGATTAATTGGTGAATCTGTAATTCTTATGAGCGAATTTGAAATCAGTAAACTAGCCTCGCCAAGGCAAAACTACTATAAAATGGCAGGTGGCGAGGCATTTGAAGGAGTTTTACGTCTCTGTACAAATTTTCACTACAAATTTTTGGTTATTGCTAATCCACCTTTACATTAAAGTTAATCAGTCCGCGAGTCACTCGTATGCAACATAAAATTTTAATAGAAATAAACCGCGTGACAATTTTGGGTTACGTGAATCGACTGACTATTGTATAAAACGAACGCGCTGGGATGAAGGCATCCAGACACCAATACTAATAGATAACCTGTTATAGGCAAAACGAAGTTCTACAATAATTTAAGCTTAGCAAGCCCTACCGTTTACAATCTCTCGTCTTCCGGCTCCAGACAGGCAAAATGAACGAGGTACGGCCGCGGTAGCTAAGTGAATCTAATTTATCAATACAAAATTAATAACTTATTATATAACAAATTACGCGGGGCAGAAGGCACTCGCGGGATTAATCTCCCTACATGGCAAAAACTATAAAGTTTGCGGCGCGGTTGATGGTACTGCAGACTTCCACGTCGTTCCTCGATGGCGGCCAGGAGAAGAATCCTCGAGCGTCGTGTCGTCACGCTCGCCGATACCTCGCTCGCCGTTGACGTAGTCGTTGCTGATTGGTCGGTCGTCGATCGTTCCAGTCGAAGGGAAGCGCCGAAGGCCGTAATTGTTGTTCTTCTTTCTCTCCTTACTTGAGTCGAGGCGAATTCTCAAATTCCTGTAGAAATAGGAAGAACTATAAAATATACGTAGCTTCGGCCGTTGTTTCCCACTGGAGGCGATGGTCAGCTAGTGTTGGAGACTGCGTCGTGACGGTGGCGAGGCGGCCGGCGGCGAGACGACGGACGCTGAGATCAGACGAAAAAGCCGCTGATCTAAAAAGTACGTCGTAGTATTTCTCTCGCATGAAAACAAAAATGATAACAAAAAAAAAATAAGCAAATAGTACAAAAATACGAGTGACCCTGACGCTTAGGTGAAGGATTCTCCTCCTGGCTGCCAAATAGAGAGGATTTCATTTAATAAATCCGCTCTTCGTAGCGCGACAGTAACGTGGAAAAATCCGCCACGTTACAGCATTTATACGTTTTACGCTCAATGTATAGTATTTTTTTATTTTTGTCTTTTAGATTTATTTTTATAACTACCGTTCTTTTTCTGTTTCGTTGTTCTTACATCAGTAAGCGGACAATCAGCAGTCTTTGCTGTAAAATAATGTACTTTTTCGCCATCCCCTGACCGAAAGTGCCACATTCCCGCCCGGCTCAAAAACGGGAATGTGGTGTTTTCGGCCCGGGTATGGCGAAAAATAGTATTCGCACCACGGGAGTAAAATTGGCCAGCCCACAGCTCGTGTTTGCCACCCTCGCCTTCGGCTCGGGTGGCAATTTACAAGAACTGTGGACTGTTCAAGTTTTTTCCTCCCTAGGTGCGTAATATACTATATCATTTCATGTTTCTTTGATCCATAAATGGGTTTTTTGAATTCCATTACACTTAGAACTAGTAAGCCAATCAATACTTTTTACTTCTCTAAATTCTTCTACGTCAACGTCTTGTAAATGTATTATTTCAATTGCATCATCTGTATATTTTTGAACGTGCTCTACAAAATCATTACCATTTTGAATGAATTCTTCGTGGGGCTCTCGAAGATTGTGAGAAGTAGCATAATGCTTTATAAGTCCACCAACAGCATCTGTCATGCTCCTTTGCCGTTTCCAGTAGCAGAGAACGGCCACTTTATGCCATATGGTGCTAGTTTTAATTAATATAATTGGAAGCGATTTTTAAAGTGGCTAGCGGTACCGTCTGATACAATGGTAATTTTTTTTATTGAATCACAACAATTTTCTTTCAAGTTATAATTGTGTCTACTGCTGGCAAAGCATACGCCGAATCATGTTTTCGGTCATTACTTATGACAGCGAAACTTTGTGTGGAATCCCCATGATAAGACACTGCTGTGAAAAGATAAGATTTTTCCTCTTAAGAGGCGATACAGAACCTATGCAAAATGTACTTATTTCATTATTAAATTCTTCTATGCGTTCTGGAGTACTTGGTAAAAAATCTTCATCTTTATCGACTACGTTGTTGGTAACTTCATTATGTACACAAAGCATATGTAATTTCTTCTGTGCCTTCTACATCTTGCAGTTCTAAAACATGAAATCCTTACTGCCTGGAAAAATTTTACATTCTTGTAAATAACATAAATCAGATGGCTCAGAAAACATTGTTTCGTTTATTATTTGTGACCGAATTTCATCCAACTCTGTAACGTTACTTCCTCTGAAATTAATTAAGCTCGTAAGATATAAATCATAATTTGCGCAATAGATACAGAGACAATTAAGCTTCATTGATGGGACTAAGTAAAACATATTTTGGTCACAAACTATGAAACTTCGATTTACCAATTCTCAATTCCGAATAATCATTTTTAAATGCTTTATACATTGATTTCAGTTTAACTTCTTCTCTTTTTTATCATTTATTTTAACGGTAATAACGTCACTCTTATTAGAACTCTGCCTTGAACAATTAAAATCCAATTAGATGGCCTGCGTATGCTTCTGGTTCCGAATAATCTCTTTTTTCTTGTACAAGACTGTTCGCTCTCTACATTATGTACTTTGTTATGTCCGGAAATAAGGATAAAAGTACATTTTTCCTTAATGATTAGAGTAGTAAAGTCAGAATTTTTATTTTTTTCTGATAGCGTAGAACAGTTTTGCAAGTCCGAACCTACATTTTGGTACCCATTCTGTACAACGGCGCACAGTTGATTCGTTTGCTTTTATAGAAACGTCATAAACATTGTTCTACTTCACTTCGAGGCTACTAGACAATGTTGAAAGTAAATTTTTTTTCTTTTTTTTTTACGTAATTTCCAATTGATTTTTCACGTATAAAATTTTTTATCTCAAGGGGGTCGGACAACCGATAAAGCTTTTCATTTGTTTTTTGTTCAAATTACATTTTTCCCCTTGTATACATATTTATATAATCGTATATTATTTCTACTAATTTTTTTTTCATTTCCCTGTTCTTAATATATTTAAAATTCTCACTCTTCATATCTATATATACTTTAAAAAATCCAAAAATAATATTTTAAACATTAATATAAAGATAAAAAATAAATAATATAATTTATGGACAGTATTTTTGACAAAAATAAAAATTTGAATTGAAAACTTATAGCAGTTAAGTTGGTACCGTAACAACCTGACTTATCATCGACAGCCTCTCACAGCTCACTCCTTTATCAGGGATGTTAAGCCACCTTGCATAGGTGTGCACACGTACGCACACGTACGCACACGCGTGCGCATACGTATGCGTACGTGTACAAGTGAAGTCAGCTGCGTCTGTAGGGCATTGTAAAAAGATTATTATACAATTAAAAATAAAGAATATTTGGAAGTTGAAACTTGTGTTCAGGTAAGAAAAACTATTGCTCTTTATAATTTTCATATTTATCGCGAGTTTTAGCGATAACAAATTATTATACTGCCAAGTTTATCGTGGATAACCTAGCATATTCTAATTGGTAAATAAATTAATAAAGATGAAATTTATAAGTTAAAAACAGTCATATATCTCATAAAGAATATAATTGGTAAAATATATAGACACAATAATTTATAATTTGTTTATTAAACATTAACTTTCATAAGTACATGCATGTAGCATTACAGTGGCTTATAAAGTTCATTTTCATTAAAAAAAGCTGTTCCTCTGAGTTGTTAGTATATTCCTTAGTTGTTATCAACATGTTAGTTAACTTTGTCATCAACAATTTGCAGTTTAATAAGTGTAAAGTATTTGAAAAATAACTGTATAAGTATGTTTATTGCGTCCGCACCTACACTTTCATAATATCAAGTTATTATAAAGTAAAGTCACTAATAATTGCTCTATCCAACTTTATAAGCATTGACATATATATTAGATTAAAGTATAAAATTAAATTATACAAGCAACCGAGTAGCATCATCTTGACATTATATCGTTTGATATTCTATAAAATAACCTCTGAAGTGTAGAATAGTGCATATATGTGAGTATGTGCTTGTGCACATATTAAATAAGCACAGCACACTGATCGAAATGATTCAGAATTGCTCAAAATCATTAGCGACAAAAAAATGTTTGTCATATAAACAAAAATAAAGGTATATTGTGTGTGTATTGTGAACCAGATTAAAGTAGGCAGCGTAAGCCAAGTTGTAATTATAAGATCATCTGCATTGTAGTGGAGCTGGATATATAAATTTTTGTTCAGTTATTTATTAAATTATTTAGAAAAAGACTACAGTAACAGATTTTTATTAGCTGCTTCCATTGGAATTCTTACCCCGAGACCCATGTGCATTTTTAGATTTGGCTACTGATATTTGTCAGAAGGATTGTTAAACGGTATCTTTTAGTCCTTGCGAGTTATATTGCTGGATTCCAGTCTATTATTATTTATATAAATATAAACTGTCTATTTTTATTTATGTAAATATAGAATTTATGTAATAGTAGACTGGAATGCAGAAATATCAGTCGCAAGGACTAACAGATACCGTGTAATAATCCTTTTGAGAAATGTCAGTCGCCAAATCTAAAAATGCACATAGGTCTCGAGGTAAGACTTCCAACGGAGGCAGCTAATGAAAATCTCTTACGATAGTCTATTTCTAAATAATTTAACAAATAACCGAACAAAAATTTATATATCTAGCTCCACTAAAATGCAGATGACTTTATAATTACAACTTGGCTTGCGCTGCCTACTTAATCTGGTGAAAATTGGAACTGAGGCAGCAAATGAAAATCTGTTACGATTGTCGTTTTATAAATAATTTAATAAAGATATTTATTGTTAATTATAAATATGATGATTATGGGAACTTTTTATGTTGCTATTTTAAAGGGTTCTATAACGAGGATCAATATGATCAGGAAAACTAGGATAGATTGGTCGAATTTTACGAAATTACGAAATCCGGAAACTAATGTCATCGAAGCAGCTATGTGCAATGACTGCCAAGCTCTTTTAAAAACCATCAGCCAGACAAGATTACAGATTCATCGGTAAACAAACCTTTTTTCAGAATGATCTTCTATTTATGAAAATTGTACTGAATTTTATTGAATTTTATTTAACCTTTTCAACGTTTATAAAAAAAAATATGGTTTTACTAAAATATTAATTTCTTTCTTTGCATTTCAATAACTTACTAGAGATTATTAATAAAATGTTTGTTGCAAACGTGACTTCTGTACATTTTATAAATTACATTGCTTATAAAATTAAGACACTCCTAGAAATCACATATATTCATATAAAATTTAATTTATTCCACACCTCGACCAAAAGGCCATCTTTTTCGCCCCTGAAAAGCGGGGCGAAAGTAACATATTTTACCCGAAATCAGTTTTGCGGGGCAAAAGTAGAATTAGCGGGGCAAAAGTAAAATTCAATTTTTTTTTATTCTTCACGATTTTCTTCTCTCGAAATCTTCCAAATCAATTTAACAAATTGCGAAGTTGTTTCGACGAAGTTGTTTCGCGAAGTTGTTTGAAAAAGTGGCCTTCCAGTCGAATGTGGAATAATAGTACATTATGCATCAAGGGGCAAATGTAGCAGATTTTTCCCGCGGGTGAGTTTGCTGCTCGAACGCGAATATTTTCTCGCAAGGGCAGTATTATCATCCAAGCGAAAAATCTATTTTTGTCCTATGTTGCAAATAGTATTTTATTCCACATCCGACCGGAAGGCCCCTTTTTAATCCTGAAAAATGGGGTCGAAATAATTTCGCAATCTGTTAAATTGATTTCGAAGATTTCGAGAAAAGAAGATCGTGAATAAAAAAATTTTCAATTTTACTTTTGCCCAGCTGATCTTATTTTGGCCCAGCCAATTTTACTTTTGCACCGCTAATTTTACTTTTGGCCAGAAAATTTTAGTTTTGTCCCGCTAAGTTTACCTTTGCCCCGCACAATTGATTTCGGGTCGCTTTTCACGGGCGAAAGGTGGCCTTTCGCATGGAATAAAATACTTTTCACCATACCAGGGCCGAAAGTGATACATTCCCGCCCGGCTCAAAAACGGGAATGTGGTCTTGTCGGCCCGGGTGTGGTGAAAAATAGTATACGCCCCACGGAAGTAAAATTGGCCAGCCCACATCTCGGGATGTCTATTAAGGTAGCACCACCACTAACGACCGCCACTATGAAAACTACATCATAATTTGTTGCTAATTTGATGCTAATTTGTTACACCTATACCGAATTTTTTGCTCAAGCCGTTCCCGAGATATCCTGGCGGTCCTACCATTAGACTTAAGCTAGCACCGCCACAGCTCTAACTTTTGAATGACACAACACTTTTTGACGGGACAGGTGACGTAATTTGTTGCTAATTTTTTGCTTCAAGATAGGCAAGGTCCTGAATCTCGAAAAACAAAATAGCGCCTATTGGCGGTACCTGGCCATCCCCCGAATCATATAATTTCTTTAAATTTTGATAGTTTGATTCTTGAAGCTAATGGTAGTAGTAGATAATGTGGATTTGAAGGAAGCTGATGGCCAATAACTACCAATGTTTAAATAAATTATTTTTTATTTTAACAACGTTTCGGACATTTTTTTATGTCCCTCTTCAGGTTAAATTTTGTCAAAGTTATTAATCGGAAGAATTTTCCGTTGTCAACAATAATCAAATTGACAACGGAAAATTCTTCCGATTAATAACTTTGACAAAATTTAACCTGAAGAGGGACATAAAAAAATGTCCGAAACGTTGTTAAAATAAAAAATAATTTATTTAAACATTGGTAGTTATTGGCCATCAGCTTCCTTCAAATCCACAATTTCTTTAAATTACGAATAATTCAACAAACAACTATGGGATACGTTATGACTAAAATATTTTTTGACGGGACAAGTGGCATAATTTGTTGCAAATGTATTGCTTCAAGATAGACTACGATCTAAATCTCAATAAACAAAATGGCGCCTATGGGCGTTACCTGGCCAAACATCGGCTTACGTAATTTTCTTAAATTACAAATTATTAGATAAAAAAATTTTGGATATTTTGTAGCTAATTTGTTGCTAATTTGTTAGACTAATCCTGATTTTAGTACGCATATAAGAGAGTCATGTAGACATGAAAAAATAAGCGAAACGATTATTTGAATAATTTTTAAACCCAAGTAGCCGGGGGAAGGGAGGTCTACGCATATAAGAGTCATGTAGACATGAAAAAAATAAGCGAAATGATTATTTGAATAATTTTTAAACCCAAGTAGGCGGGGGGTATGAGGTTCACGCATATGAAGGAATTACGCAGACGTGCAACAATAATCAAGACAATTATTTAAACAATTTTTAAACCCAAGTAGCCGGGGGGACGCGAGGTCCACGAATAGGAGGGAGTCATGAAGACATGAAAAAATAATCCTAACGATTATTTAAATAATTTTTAAACCTAAGTTGGCGGGGGATAGGAGGTCCACGCATATAAAGGAGTCATGTAGGCATGAAAAAATAAGCAAAACGATTTTTTATATAATTTTGAAACCCAAGTAGGCGGGGGATATGAGGTCCACGCATATAAGGGAGTCATGTAGACATGAAATAATAAGCAAATAAACGATTATTTAAATAATTTTTAAAACCAAGTAGCCAGGAGACGCGAAGTCCACGCATATGAGGGAACTACCCAGAAATGAAATAATAAGCAAAACAATTATTTAAATAATTTTTAAACCCAAGTAGTCGGAGGATGGGAGGTCTACGCATATAAGAGAGTCATGTAGACATGAATAAATAATCCAAACAATTATTTGAATAATTTTTAAACCCTAGTAGCCGGGGGACGGGAGATCTACGCATATAAGAGAGTCATGTAGACATGAATAAAATAAGCGAAACGATTATTTGAATATTTTTTAAACCGAAGTACGCGGGGGATATTAGGTTCACGCATATGAAGGAATTACGCAGACGTGCAATAATAACCAAGACAATTATTTAAACAATTTTTAAACCCAAGTAGCCGGGGGACGCGAGGTCCACGAATAGGAGGTAGTCATGAAGACATGAAAAAATAATCCAAACGATAATTTAAATAATTTTTAAACCTAAGTAGGCGGGGGATAGGAGGTCCACGCAATACGGGAGTCATGTAGGCATGAAAAAATAAGCAAAACGATTTTTTATATAATTTTGAAACCCAAGTAGCCGGGGGACGGGAGGTCTACGCATATAAGAGAGTCATGTAGACATGAATAAAATAAGCGAAACGATTATTTGAATAATTTTTAAACCCAAGTAGCCAGGGAACCCGAGGTCCACGCATATGAGGGAATTACCCAGACATGAAATAATAAGCAAAACGATTATTTAAATAATTTTTAAACCCAAGTAGCCGGGGGACGGGAGGTCTACGCATATAAGAGTCATGTAGACATGAAAAAAATAAGCGAAATGATTATTTGAATAATTTTTAAACCCAAGTAGGCGGGCGGTATGAGGTTCACGCATATGAAGGAATTACGCAGATGTGCAACAATAACCAAGACAATTATTTAAACAATTTTTAAACCCAAGTAGCCGGGGGACGCGAGGTCCACGAATAGGAGGGAGTCATGAAGACATGAAAAAATAATCCTAACGATTATTTAAATAATTTTTAAACCTAAGTTGGCGGGGGATAGGAGGTCCACGCATATAAGGAAGTCATGTAGACATGAAATAATAAGCAAATAAACGATTATTTAAATAATTTTTAAAACCAAGTAGCCAGGGGACGCGAGGTCCACGCATATGAGGGAATTACCCAGAAATGAAATAATAAGCAAAACAATTATTTAAATAATTTTTAAACCCAAGTAGTCGGAGGACGGGAGGTCTACGCATATAAGAGAGTCATGTAGACATGAAAAAATAATCCAAACGATTATTTGAATAATTTTTAAGCTCTAGTAGCCGGGGGACGGGAGATCTACGCATATAAGAGAGTCATGTAGACATGAATAAAATAAGCCAAACGATTATTTGAATAATTTTTAAACCGAAGTACGCGGGGGATATTAGGTTCACGCATATAAGGGAGTCATGTAGACATGAAATAATAAGCAAATAAAAGATTATTTAAATAATTTTTAAAACCAAGTAGCCAGGGGACTCGAGGTCCACGCATATGAGGGAATTATCCAGAAATGAAATAATAAGCAAAACGATTATTTAAATAATTTTTAAACCCAAGTAGCCGGGGGACGCGAGGTCCACGAATAGGAGGGAGTCATGAAGACATGAAAAAATAATCCAAACGATAATATAAATAAATTTTATACCTTAGTAGGCGGGGGTAGGAGGTCCACGCATATAAGGGAGTCATATAACATGAAAAAATAAGCAAAACGATTATTTAAATAATTTTTAAACCCAAGTAGCCGGGGGACGGGAGGTCTACGCATATAAGAGAGTCATGTAGACATGAAAAAAATAAGCGAAACGATTATTTGAATAATTTTTAAACCCACGTAGGCGGGGGATTTGAGGTCCACGCATATGAAGGAATTACGCAGACGTGCAACAATAACCAAGACAATTATTTAAACAATTTTTAAACCCAAGTAGCCGGTGGATGCGAGGTCCACGAATAGGAGAGAGTCATGAAGACATGAAAAAATAATCCAAACGATAATTTAAATAAATTTTATACCTTAGTAGGCGGGGGTAGGAGGTCCACGCATATAAGGGAGTCATGTAGGCATGAAAAAATAAGCAAAACGATTATTTAAATAATTTTTAAACCCAAGTAGCCGGGGGACGGGAGGTCTACGCATATAAGAGAGTCATGTAGACATGAAAAAAATAAGCGAAACGATTATTTGAATAATTTTTAAACCCACGTAGGCGGGGGATTTGAGATCCACGCATATGAAGGAATTACGCAGACGTGCAACAATAACCAAGACAATTATTTAAACAATTTTTAAACCCAAGTAGTCGGGGGACGCGAGGTCCACGAATAGGAGAGAGTCATGAAGACATGAAAAAATAATCCAAACGATAATTTAAATTAATTTTATACCTTAGTAGGCGGGGGATAGGAGGTCCATGCATATAAGGTAGTCATGTAGGCATAAAAAAATAAGCAAAACGATTATTTAAATAATTTTTAAACCCAAGTAGCCGGGGGACGGGAGGTCTACGCATTTAAGAGAGTCATGTAGACATGAAAAAATAATCCGAACGATTATTTGAATAATTTTTATACCTTAGTAGGCGGGGGATAGGAGGTCCACGCATATGAGGGAGTCATGTAGGCATGAAAAATAAGCAAAACGATTTTTTATATAATTTTGAAACCCAAGTAGGCGGGGGATATGAGGTCCACGCATATAAGGGAGTCATGTAGACATGAAATAATAAGCAAATAAACGATTATTTAAATAATTTTTAAAACCAAGTAGCCAGGAGACGCGAAGTCCACGCATATGAGGGAACTACCCAGAAATGAAATAATAAGCAAAACAATTATTTAAATAATTTTTAAACCCAAGTAGTCGGAGGACGGGAGGTCTACGCATATAAGAGAGTCATGTAGACATGAATAAAATAAGCGAAACGATTATTTGAATAATTTTTAAACCCACGTAGGCGGGGGATTTGAGGTCCACGCATATGAATGAATTACGCAGACGTGCAATAATAACCAAGACAATTATTTAAACAATTTTTAAACCCAAGTAGCCGGGGGACGCGAGGTCCACGAATAGGAGGGAGTCATGAAGACATGAAAAAATAATCCAAACGATAATTTAAATAAATTTTATAGCCAAGTAGCTGGGGGATATGGGGTCCACGCATATTAGGGGATTTCGTAAACGTGCAACAATAAGCAAGACAATTATTGAAACAATTTTTAAACCCAAGTAGGCGGGGGATATGAGGTCCACGCATATAAGGGTGTCATGTAGAAATGAAAAAAAAAGCAAAACGATTATTTAAATACTTTTTAAACCCAAGTAGGCGGGGCATATGAAGTCCACGCATATAAAGGAGTCATGTAGACATGACAAGATAAGCAAAACGATTATTTAAACAATTTTTAAACCCAAGTAGGCTGGGGATATGAGGTCCACGCATGTAAGGGAGTCATGAAGACATTAAAAAATAAGCAAAACTATTATTTAATAGTATATTATGCATCAACGGAATAAAGTGGGCTGTGTGCTACCTGCGCGAGAGTTGTCGCGCGAGCGAAGCGAGAGCGACAAACGCGCAGATTCATACAACCCACTGTATTCCCGAGTGCAATATAAAACTTTAACACAACTATCATAAAGTTCGTACTCGTTTTCCGCTGAAAATGGAAAAAATGCTGCATATTTATTCCCTAACCTCACTCTCGTTGCCAGCGCAGTGCGCTGTTTGTGCTCGAGCCGAAGGCGAGGCCCTTGTATGCGTGGACCTCATATCCTATTGCCACTTGGGATTAAAGTTATTTAAATAATCGTTTTGCTTATTTTTTCATGTCTACATGACTCCTTTATATGCGTGGACTTCATATGCCCCGCCTACTTGTGTTTAAAAAGTATTTAAATAATCGTTTTGCTTATTTTTTCATTTCTACATGACACACTTATTTGGGTGGACCTCGCGTCCCCCGGCTACTTGGATTTCAAAATTATTCAAATAATCGGTTTGGTGATTTTTTTATGTCTATATGATGCTCTTATATGCGTGGACCTCGCGTCCCCCGGCTACTTGGATTTAAAAATTATTTAAATAATCGTTTTGCTTATTGTTGCACGTCTACGTAATTCTCTAATAAGCGTGGAACTCGCATCCCCTGGCTACTTGGGTTTAAAAATTATTTAAATAATCGTTTTTCTTCTTCTTTAGAATAGGGCCCCATTTGATTTTAGGCCTAGGGCCCCATGGTATTGAAAGACGGCCCTGTGCAGAATGTTGTCTTTAATATCTTGCTATAGTGTAACAGTATTTCTGAATGTTTTGTGTAAAGATAGGATACGTTTCGAGTACAAAAATCGATCGGGAACACAAGAAATCGTGTTTTGGACACAGTAAATGTAGTTTTATTCAGTAAAACGCTGAGCAATAAATTCATAACTGTGGCAGCAAACGTTGTTACGAATATACCGCGAAGTTGTAAAGCTATTCCCGAACTTGTTGCTTCAAGATAGGCTATGTTTCGTTTCCAAAAATCAATCGAAACGCAAGAAAACGACGTTGTTTTCAACGCTTTAAATCGTGTTTCATTTAGTAAAACGGTAAGCAACAAACTCATAACTATGCAGAATCTTGTCTTTTATATGTTGCTAAGTTGTTGCAGTATTTCTGAATTTGTTGCTTCACAATAGGCTAGATCCCGGATTTAGAAGTCGATTGAACACCTAAAAGACGGGTTTGGGACGTTGTAAATACTATTTCATTGAGTAAAAACGTGAGCAACAAATTCATAACTGTGCAGAATGTTGTCTTTCATATTGTGCTATATTGTAACAGTATTCCTGAATTTGTTGCTTAACCTCTAGGCTGCCGGAAAGCCTAAATATAGGCTCTACCTGTGCTTAAGACTTAACTAGCACCGTCAAGATATCTCGGTAACGGCTGGAGCATCAAATTCGGGATAGGCGTAAAAAATTAGCAATAAATTAGTAACAAATTATGAACAAATTATGGTGTAGTTTTCCTAGTGGCGGTCGTTAGTGGCAGTGCTAGCTTAATAGACATCTCGGGTGGCAATTTACAGGAGATATGGACTGTACAAGTTTTTTCCTCCGTAGGTGCGTGATAAACTAATATGCCACACGGAACAAAAGTAGATTTTCTCTTGGGTGTTTATACTGCCAGTAAACTCACCCGCGAGAAAAATCTGCTACTTTTGTCCCTTGTTGCATAATTTACTATTATTCAAAATTTTGTCTAAGTTCTTATCCATTATTATATATTATTATGCATTATTATTATTTTCAAATTTTGTAGTGATTCTTGTAAAAGTCGACGTAGAGAATGTGGCATAACTGTGACCCAGGCTGGGAACGAAAATGAAAATGTTTCAAGAAGCCCTGCACCAATTAACAATCACGTACTTATTTTTTTTTACAAATATTGTTATATTGTTATTATGAAGAGTACACTAAAATTTCGAACTTTTGCGTTAATTCATATTTCTCTTACAAATTTCTGTAGCACCTTTCACGTAATGTTAAAAACTTGTCCTTAAATTTGTATCAATTTTTTTTTTTTGGTTATTTTAAGCTATAGAATATTTTAGACCAAAAATGTTAATTTTTAAAAAATTACTTGTTTAGCAATTGTTATTTCATTTTATTCTAATTCAAGTAATATAGTCTAAATTATGTTCAAGAATAACATAACGCATTTATAATTAATAAATTAAAGCTTAATAAATTTTAAAGCATAAAAAACATGTTTTTTGTAACACATGCACGATTTTCGTGTTTTTCGTACCTATTAAGCGGGCGTAAAGTACCAGCTTTTTTACCGGCGGGCAAAAAAAGTCGGCAGCGGGCAAAAAATTTTTTTTTTTGCTCGCTGACGAAATTTTCTTGTAAACTGCAAATTTTGAGTTTTTAAGTCATATTTTGAAAATTTTGAAAATATTATAATTTCAAAAAAAAATGTTAATAAATAATAAAACTATATTTTCTCAATATTTATAGGTGTGCAGTGGCCGTGTAAAAAAACTGTTAATTTTCTCTCACTTCATAACCATGAAAAACGCGAAAATCAATACATGCATCACAAAAACTATGGTGTGCACCAAGGGCTAAGTGGGCTTATTGACCTCGTGTGGTTTGCAGTACTCGTCTTCGGCACGTGCTACCTCGCCTTCGACTCGCACTGCAAACTCCACACTCGGTCAAAAAAAGCCCACTTTACGCTCCTGGTACACAAACTACTTTTAACCACTTTTTCCAAAATTTCAGTGTACTTTCTCCTTAAATTAAAGTTTGAATAAAATTGAAATCGAATTTTTTTAGTAATTGATATACGGCAAACATAGAAAAAGAATTATTTTCTGTATGTTTCAGGAAGAGGAAGACGAAACTGAGGAGGACATTAATAATTTTGATATAGAAACTCTAAAGTATTTAATGGATAAAAAATTAGCTATGTTTTTTTTTAACTGCAGCATACCCTTCAAAGTTGTAGAAAATGAATATTTTTAGAGTTTGTTGATTCATTGTGTGCTTTGAAATTTAAGTACAAGCCACCGTCTCGGCAAACTCTTGGTGACGGTATTTTAAACGAAGTGCACAAGGACATTGAAAGTGAAAAAAGAAATTATTGAAAGGGACGGATAGTGTATTGTTAGTCGACGGATGGCGTAACAAAAATGTTAATCGAAAGTTTTTAGTTTTTTCGCTTAGAAATAGTGATGTGACTCAAGCATACTTAACGTTTAACGACACATCCCTTGAAAGAGAAGATGGTCAAAGTTTAGCTGAAAATATTGAAAGGGCTATCGAGTTAGCTAAAGTTAAATATGAAACTAATGTTTATGCCATAGTTAGTGACAATGATAGCAAAATTGTATGCGGAAGTAGATTAGCACAAACTAGCAGTGGTGATAAATTACTTCAGTCAACGTGTTCTAGCCATAGCGCAAATTTATTGATGAAAAGTTTTGTGGACAACGATTTCATAAAGAAACTCCGCGATATTACTAATGCTTTTCATGAGCCAAAAATGGCTTCTTTATTAAATCGATTAGGAGGTACTAGTTTAAAAAATTTTCCGGATACTAGATTTTGCTACATACGAGACACATGTGTAAGTGTTGTTCAAAATTTACCGAAGTTGCGAGAGATATTTTTAATTGAAGATGTCGAAAGTTTAGATGAAATTGTCGACGATCTCTTTTCTACAGAATTCGAAAATAAATTAAAGGATGTAATCAAAAACCTTGATCCAATTTCCAAATTAATTAACAAGTGCCAAGATCCGAACTTTAATATCGCAGACTCGACCGAATCATGGTTGTCGCTAAGACTTCCTACACACGAGTTTGATGAACTGATCCGCATGCGAATAAAAAAAGCAATTTGGCCTGTAGCATATGCAGCAAATTTTTTGCATCACAAATATCAAGGAAAACTATTAGATGAAAATCAAAATAATATTGTTAATTCATTTTTTCAAGAACACTTAGATCTACAATCTTTTCAAGAGTTGCAGTTATTTATCACACAAAGACCAAGCCTAAGTAGATCTGCGGAAAAATGCATAAGTCCAATAGCATTCTGGAGATTACTTCATTTTCGTTATCCAAACTTAGTTAATTTCGCTATTAAGCTAATGCAAATACCCGCTTCGACAGCTTTACTTGAAGGGCTTTTTTCAGAATGGACTTACGTGCATAATGCTTATCGTAATCGATTACGAAATGAAAAATCAAGCAACTTACTGGATATATACCATTCTTTACGATATTTAAATATAATAGGTGGAGTTTCAAATCGCAAACCTAAAAATAAAAAGAGAAAACATGTAACAATAGATTAAAAGAATGTATGTTAATAAATATTTTTATATATTTTTACAAAATATTGAACTTTTTTATTTCATTCTTCAAAAATTTACAAAACTTGCTGATTGAATGCAATTATTTCTCAATATAAATAAATTAAAGAATTAATTTTTGAACGCAATTACTTTTGAAAGCAAACAAATTAAACGAAATTGTTTTTCTTTTATAATCAACTTACAGAATAGACGTGATGTAAGTTATATACAATGTTTTTTAAAGTAAACAACGCTCTATACGTAATTACATTATTACACAGTACACAGAAAAGTATCCAACAATAATGTGAAAACGCTTCTTTCAAACTAAAATCATTCATATTCAAAAAATTTGACTATTAAGATCACAGGTATTGAAACTGTTGTCATACTTTTTCATTTAGTCTTTACTATATATTATTAATCATTAAAGTAATATCACAAAGTGACAATCACAAAGATAAGCTCATTATTATCTTTAGTGTTAATAATAAGCTTTATTAAAATTTGGTCCTTTCAACTATAAATCTTATACTAAAAGTGAATACTAAATAGTAACTAGCCTTGAACACAGAGAAAACCTTCAACTAGTACTACTGTTTACATAAAGTTAGTCATATTACGCTTCCTTACATACTAAAAATTATTTTCATATTTTTATTGGTTTATTTTGATCACAGTTTTCATTTCAATTAAAAATGCTCTTAAATTAAAATAAAAGATGAGGTAAGAATTAGTTGTCATTTATCATAAGTGAAATCTGTAACATTACATATTGCTTAGAGTCTTCAGACGCATTATCAACGAAATTAGATCTTAATTTTAAAAACTTAGACATGTTTATTTTTCTAGGTATAGCTGGAATATTTAGAATACTCAATGCAAAATTAGGTAATTCTTTTTTACAGTACACTTTTGCTACGTGCCAAAACCTTTCAGGATCAAAATTGGAATTTTTTTCGAAAAGACGCTTGAAAGCTCCACCTTTAACAAGATAATCTCCAAGAATTTCAAATGCTTCATTGGGTAAAGCCTCTTCGAAAAATTGCATCATCATTTCATGTAAAGAGCTGAATTCCAAAAAGTGATGTCCTCTATATTTATGATTTAAAAAATTTGCGGCTAACGCAACATTGCTGATAAATTTGAATATTACATTCATAATAGTCTCACATAATGGAACAGTTTCATTATAGATAGCAGTCATTAAATCTTCCGTAGCTCACCCAACGAATAATAGACATTTTTAAATTTTGTTTCTAAATCATCTATTGTATTATAAAACTCTTTATACGCATTTAATTCATTAGAATTTTTGAATTGAATAGGCTTTTCTGGTTTCCTTAAGTGATGTATTAATACAGATAAACAAACTATTCTATGGTAACGCTTACCGTCTACTTCACTGCTCCAATTTAGTTCAACAAAAGAATCATAAGTAAGGTACTTAATGTTTATCTTGTAAAGATATTTAACCTTTTTAACTGATTCATCACAGAATGATTCAAGATGCATTTTTCTATCAATTTCAATATTATCAGCTGTCTGTTTGCTGATAATAATAGAGTCTATGTAAATGTATTCTTTTTCAGAATTTAAAGCTAAACTTACGGCAATAAATGAACTTTCATTTTCGTACGTTTGAACACACATTATATTTAAATAATCATACGAGCAGTTGCTTTTACATAATTCGTCAGATGTTTTTTTTTAAATTGTAGATTTAAATTTATCCTTTGATGGTAAATCGATACCTAAAATTCTGAATGACTCTTTTAAAAAAGGGGATGAAATTTTTTCGAATTCTAACCCAGTAGATAGAAAAAACTTCATAAGGAGCATATTTATTTGATCATTATATTTGTACTTCTTTGAAGAATTTGTAGGAGAAATACTTTTCGACATTGCAGTGACATTAGCCTCTTCTGACGATGACATAGATGAATCCAATGATTTGTCAACATTAAATTCATCCTGAGAAGATTAAAAAGTAATGTTGATTATTTAAATACCCAAAATGAATATGTTAATAAAATCTTTAAAAATAAACTCTGAAATAAATAGAAAGCAAATAAATATTAAAATTATCTCAATATCAATAATTTTTAAATAAATAATTGTTTTTTTCAATAAAAAATTATTTTTATTTCGAAAATTCTTAGAAACTACGTGCATTTACTAGCGCTCCACGCGCTCTATATTTAAAGGTTATGATTTTAGATCTAGCACCATTTCAAAGACAACTAATCAGATATCGTTTTGAGGAGGGTCTTCCGCAAAATCAAAACCAATATTTTTAAATAAAATAGAAATACGTGATAAATAATGATTATTCCAATCTCTGTGCGAAATTTCAATGTAGTTTGACGAATAATAAAATACGACATTAATAAAAATTGAGTTTTGAGGTTACATTGCTACATAGCCTTATGGGATAGTGCGATTTTATTTTGTATGTTTGTATAATTTTTATACTTCCAGCCTATTCTAGCCAGTAATAAGAGGTATATGCATTCTAGAAACCACCACAAAAAAGATTCAATAAAAAAATATATGTGTCAACTAAGGTGTGTCAAACAAGGTATTTAATATTAATCACGAAAATTTAAACAAAATGTGTGACATACAGCTTTTTAAATTTCATAGAATTTCTGAATTAATTATGTAAGCAAATTTTATATATTTTTTACTTATAAAATCGATTGGTTCATCTTTAATTTCGATTTTAGATTACTTTGCTAGCAACAACATTGATATTGTTGAATACAAATATTGGGGCCCAAGGAAGTACACATTAAATACACTCCTTAGCGAAAGATCCTCCTTAAGACGCTTCACTTCAGTAAATATTCACTAAAAAAAATTTTAAATAATCTTACATTAAATATTTCAACTTCTTGTGAAAGTTGTTCATCCACAGGTTCTGAACATGAAGGTACAGCAACTGATTCAGCGTTTTGCACGTTTATATCACGTGGTTGCAAGGCCTGCACATTTTTTGATTTTTTACAATACTTCCTTAAAATACAAATACATTTTTTATATTTTTCAATATCTGTCATAACATTAACTGAAAAAATCGCTGTAAAAAATTACACAATAATTTACTTGTGATTAAGAAGAGTATCGGAGTCTCTTTTGACCAACTTTTTTTTACATGTCTGACACTCAGCACCGCAGACTTTATTTTGTGCATCTCTTAGAGGTATAAAACCATCCCAATTTTCATGGAATTTACCCATTTTCTACAAAAAAAAAAACAAAAGAAATCATATAGATAAAAAAATAAAATAAAGAACAATGAATAAATAAGAGCGTAGTTACGAATTATAAACGAGTCATTACTTTTTTAATATAAAATATTAATCATTTTAGTTTGAACATTTTTTAAATTAAAAATCATAGGAAATTGAAAAAAAACTTGAAGCAAGCAGAAAAACAATGCTAAAAGGCATTAATCATAAACAATTAATGTTGATTAATATATATTTGAATTATCATTGTGAAAATAATACTTATAAATTTCATAAATGATAAAAAGAAAAAGAGAGTTTTTGATTTTCTCGGCTTTATCCCTCAGTCAGTCTATAAGGGACGTTTTTCAGTATGTCTATTCGAAACAGTAAAAGATAGAGAATGGAGGAAACAGAGCTACACATAGAGTCATCGAGAGAAAATAAAGAGAGAGAGAGAGAGAGAGAGAGAGAGGCAGGGGGAGGGAGTCACAGAAAGAATCAGATAAAGGGGCGAGTTAGTCACAGAGAGACACTAACATACAAACTCAGAGAGAGAATGAGAGAGAAAATCGGAGATAGACTGAGAGAGTGTCTCAGAAAAGAGAAGAGAGTTCGAGAAAAAGAGAGAAATACAGACAAAGAGAGAGAGAGTGTCCGAGACAAAAAGACACAAAGAGAGGGGTAGAGGCTGAGTGAGAAACAGCGAGAGGGAGAAAAATAAAGAGAAAGATTGAGAGGGGGAGAGTTTAAGAAAGAGAGTGAGTCTGAGAAAGAGAGAGACACAGAAAAATATAAAAAGATACAGACTAAGTGAAATGGACACAGAGAGAAAGAGACAGTCGGAGATAGACTGGGAGAATGTCCTAGAAAGAGACAAAAGAGTCTGAGAAAGAAAGAGAGACACAGAAAAAGATAGAGGGGAGAACTACTGAGACCAAGAGATAGGAAGAGAGGGAGAGAGACTGTGAGAGGCCGAGTGAGACACAGTAAGAGGGACAGAGTCATAGTCTGAGAATGGGAGAGAGATAGTCTGAGAAAGGAACAAAGAGAAAATCTGAGAACGGGAGAGGGAAAGAAAGATTCTGAGAGAGACTGAGAGAGTCAGAGAGAGACCGAGAGTATTCCGGAGACAGACTGAAAGAGTGTGATAGGGCGAAAGAAACACAGAAAAAGAGTTTTAGAAAGAAAGAGAGACGGAGAGAGAAAGAGGCACACTAAAAGAAAGACAGATTCTACTAGTGAAACAGTGAGAGATACAGAAAGAGAGACTGGAACTGAGAGAGTGGTACTGAGAATGAAACTCTGAGAAACTGAAAGAGAGTCTAAGGGAGAAACAGTGGGAGTCTCCGACAGAGACAGAGAAAGCCAGAGGGAGAGAGAGCGCACGAGAGAGACAGAGAAAGAGATAGAGAGAGAGAGAGAGAGAGAGAGACAGAGAGAGAGAGAGAGAGAGAGAGAGAGAGAGAGAGAGAGAGAGAGAAAAGGGACTTATGCTGTTATATATTAAAAATATTTACTTAGGTGGCAAAATGAAGAGACTAAGAGAAAGACAGAAAGACACAGAGACAGAAAGAGAGACAGAGACAAGGACAGAGAGAGAAAGAGAGAGAGGGGAGTGAGTCTCGGAGATAGACTGAGGGAGTGTCTCAGAAAGAGACTAAGACTACTGAGAGTCGGACAAAGAGAGAGAAAGAGACAGACAAATAGAGAGAAAGAGAGCGTCTAAGACAAAAGATATAAAGAGAGGGACAGAGATGAAGTGAGAAACTGCAAGAGGGATAGAAATAGAGAGAAAGCAAAAGTAAGCTAGAGAGAGAGTGAGAGAATGAGAGAGAGTGAGAGAGAGGGACCCGGTTGAAAACAGCAATGTCGAAAATCAACGTTGATTTCAACGTTTATTCATCCTTGATTTTCAATATTTCTCAACTTTGAAAAAACCTTGATTTAGCTTGTTTTTCAACGTTAATTTCAACGTCTTGCCAACCTTAGCCGCGAACGTTGATTTCAACATCTTCCAAACCTTCGCCCTGAACGTTGGTTTTCAACGTTGATTTGAACGTCTTCCCAACCTTCGCTTTGAACGTTGATTTTCAACATCTTTCCAACCTTCGCCATGAACGTTGAATTTCAACGTTGATTTCAACGTCTTCCCAACGTTCGCCTTGAACGTTGGTTTCAACATCATCCCAACCTTTGTCTTCAATGTTGATTTTCAACGTTTTCTGAACATTCGTTTCTAATATTAAACCCGATTGATTTGTATATTGATTTCAACGTTTCCGAGATCTTTTTTTTTTAATTTTCCAGCAGAAATATTAGCCTATTGGATATTTTATTACTAATTTGTTGCTCATTTGTTACGCCTATCCCGAATTTGTTGCTCTATCCGCTACCGAGATATCCTCGCGGTGATACCTTAAGACGTAAGCTAGCACCGCCACAGCTCTAACTTTTGAAAGAAAAAACATTTTTTGACGGACAGGTAGCATAATTTGTTGCTAATTTGTTGCTTCAAGATAGGCTAGGTCTCAAATCTCAAAAAACAAAATGTCGCCTATTGGCGGTACCTGGCCATCCCCCGGATTAAGTAATTTCTTTAAATCACGAATAAATCAACAAACAACTATTGGATACGTTATTACTAAAACATTTTTTGACGGGACAAGTGGCATAATTTGTTGCTAATTTATTGCTTCAGATAGGCTACGATCCGAAATTAAAAAAAAAAAAAATAGATATTAAAACTTTTGGATATTTACAAAATGGATACAAAGATCTTTTGGATATGTTATAGCTAATTTGTTACGCAAATCCTGATTTTGTTGCTCAAGCCATTTCCAAGATATTGTGACGGTGCTACCTTGAAAATTGAGCTAGCACCGCCACAGCTGGAACTTGTGAACGGTAAAACATTTTTGATGGGACAAGTCGCATTATTTGTTGCATATTTGTTGCTTTGAGATCGGATTGGACCCGAAGTCAACAGTCCAACGGGAACGCGAGAAATCGACTTTCGGGCTCTCTAAATTATGTTTTATTTAGTAAAACGGTAAGCAACAGATTCAAAACTGTGCAAAATTTTGTTGCGTATGTAGCTACTTTGTAACAGTATTCTCGAATTTGTTGCTTTAAGATAGGCTAGCTTCAAGTCCAAAAATCGATCGAAAACCCAAAAAATCGTGTTTTGGACGCTGTAAATAATGTTTTATTCAGTAAAACGGTAAGCAACAAGTTCATAACTGCGCAGAATATTGCATCCAATATGTTGCTACGTTGTAACCATATTCCCGAATTTGTTGCTTAAGGATAGGATACGTTTCGAGTACAAAAATCGATCGGAAACACAAGAAATCGTGTTTTTGACGGAGTAAATGTAGTTTTATTCAGTAAAAAGATAAGCAACAAATTCATTACTGTGGCAAACGGGGTTACGAATATATCGCTACGTTGTAGAGCTATTCCCGAATTGGTTGCTTCAAGATAGGCTATAGGTTTCGGGTCCGAAAATCAATCGAAAACGCAAGAAAACGGGTTTTGGACGCTGTAAATCGTGCTGTATTTAGTAAAACGGTAAGTAACAAATTCATAACTATGCATCGTATCTTTAATATGTTGCTTAGTTGTTGCAGTATTCATGCATTGGTTGCTTCACAATAGACTAGATCCTGGAGTCGAAAGTCGATCGAAAACTCAAAAAATCGTGTTTTGGACGCGGTAAACGTTGTTTTATTTAGTAAAGCGGAAAGCAAAAAATTGATAACTAAGCAGGATCTTGTCTTTAATACGTTCTTAATTTGTTACAGTACTCATGAATTTATTGCTTCACAATAGGCTAGATCACGGAGCCGAAAGTCGATCTAAAACCCCAACAATCGGATTTTTTGGGAAGCAACAGTCAGCAATACAATGACACCATAGCAATATACTAAAGACAATATTCTGCATAGTTATAAATTTGTTGCTTACCGTTCTACTAAATAAAATACGATTTACAGGGTCCAAAAGACGTTTTTTTTGTGTTTGCTATTGATTATTATACTCGAAACGTAACATATCTTTAAGCAACAAATTCAGGAATACTGTTACAATATAGCAAGATATTAAAGACAACATTCTGCACAGGGCCGTCTTTCAATACCATGGGGCCCTAGGCCTAAAATCAAATGGGGCCCTATTCTAAAGAAGAAGAAAAACGATTATTTAAATAATTTTTAAACCCAAGTAGCCAGGGGATGCGAGGTCCACGCTTATTAGGGAATTACGTAGACGTGCAACAATAAGCAAAACGATTATTTAAATAATTTTTAAATCCAAGTAGCCGGGGGACGCGAGGTCCACGCATATAAGAGCATCATATAGACATGAAAAAATCACCAAACCGATTATTTGAATAATTTTTAAAGTCAAGTAGCCGGGGGACGCGTGGCCCACGCCTATAAGGAAGTCATGTAGACATGCAACAATAAGCAAGACTGTTATTTGAATAATTTTTAATTACATGTAGCCGGAGCTGCGACGTCCACGCATATAAGGGAGTTGAATTATAGAGGTTAAGAATTTTTGAAATAAAAGTCTTGCTTACGTCGCACGTCTACGTAACTCGATTATATGCGTCCCCCTGCTACTTGGGTTTAAAAATTATTTAAATAATCGGTTTGCTTTTTTTTTTCATGTATACATGACTCCCTTATATGAGTGAACCTCATATCGCCCGCCTACTTGGGTTTAAAAATTATTTAAATAATAGTTTTGCTCATTTTTTCATGACTACATGACTCCCTTATATGCGTGGACCTCATATCCCCGGCTACTAGGGTTTAAAAATTGTTTAAATAATTGTTTTGTTTATTGTTGCACGTCTATTATAATTCGCTCATTTCATATATTTTACATATGAATATATATATATATATATATATATATATATATATATATATATATATATATATATATATATATATATATATATATATGTATGGATTTAATATTATTTTTGGAGGCACTTCGGGGCCCCCCAAAAGCCTGGGGCCGGGACTCTTCGGCCTATGCACAAAGACGGCCCTGATTCTGCACAGTTATGAATTTGTTGTTTATCATTTTACTAAATAAAATACTATTTACAGCGCCCAAAACATGTTTTTTGCATTTAGATCGTCTATCTAGCTCAAAACCTAACCTGTCTTGAAACAACAAATTCGGAAATCAAGTTACAACTTAGAAACATATCAGCAACAACATTTTTTACAGTTATGAATTTTTTGCTCCCTGTTTTTTCCTGAATAAATTTGTACTGAATAAAACATCATTTACAGCACCCAAAACACTATTTTTTGGGTTTTCGATCGACTTTCGACTCCGGGATGTAGCCTACCTTAAAGCAACAAATTCGAGAATACTGTTACAACGTAGCAACATACGCAACAAAATTTTTCACAGTTTTGAATTTGTTGCTTACCGTTTTACTAAATAAAACACAATTGAGAGTGCCCGAAAGTCGATTTCTCGCGTTCCCGTTGGACTGTCGACTTCGGGTCCAACCCGATCTCAAAGCAACAAATGAGCAACAAATTATGCGACTTGCCCCATCAAACAATGTTTTACAGTTCACAAGTTCCAGCTGTGGCGGTGCTAGCTCAAGTTTCAAGGTAGCACCGTCACAATATCTTGGAAATGGCTTGAGCGACAAAATCAGGATTAGTGTAACAAATTATCAACAAATTAGCTACAAAATATCCAAAATTTTTTTATCTAATAATTTGTAATTTAAGAAAATTACGTAAGCCGATGTTTGGCCAGGTAACGCCCATAAGCGCCATTTTGTTTTTTGAAATTCGGATCGTAGCCTATCTTGAAGCAATAAATTAGCAACAAATTATGCCACTTGTCCAGTCAAAAAATGTTTAAGTAATAACGTATCCGATAGTTGTTTGTTGAATTATTCGTAATTTAAAGATATTACATAATTCGGGGGATGGCCAGGTACCGCCAATAGGCGCTATTTTGTTATTGGAGATTCAGGACCTTGCCTATCTTGAAGCAAAAAATTAGCAACAAATTATGCCACCTGTCCCGTCAAAAAGTGTTGTGTCGTTCAAAAGTTAGAGATGTGGCGGTGCTAGTTTAAGTCTAAAGGTAGGACCGCCAGGATATCTCGGGAACGGCTTGATCAAAAAATTCGGTATAGGTGTAACAAGTTAGCAACAAATTATGGTGTAGTTTTCATAGTGGCGGTCGTTAGTGGTGGTGCTACCTTAATAGACATCCCGAGATGTGGGCTGGCCAATTTTACTTCCGTGGGGCGTATACTATTTTTCACCACACCCGGGCCGACAAGATCACATTCCCGTTTTTGAGCCGGGCGGGAATGTATCACTTTCGGCCAGAGGGTATGGTGAAAAGTATTTTATTCCATGCGAAAGGCCACCTTTCGCCCGTGAAAAGCGACTCAAAATCAGTTTTGCGGGGCAAAAGAAAACTTAGCGGGACAAGACTAAAATTTGCGGGGCAAAAGTAAAATTTTCTGGGCAAAAGTAAAATTAGAGGAGCAAAAGTAAAATTGGCTGGGCAAAAGTAAGGTTAGCTGGGCAAAAGTAAAATTGAAAATTTTTTTATTCTTCACGATCATCTTTTCTCGAAATCTTCGAAATCAATTTAACAGATTGCGAAATTATTTCGATCCCATTTTTCAGGATCAAAAAGGGGCCTTCCGGTCGGATGGTGTGAGACAGCAAAAGGGATAGAAATAGTGAAAGAACGAAAGTAAGAGAGAGAGAGAGAGAGAGAGAGAGAGAGAGAGAGAGAGAGAGGGGGGGGAGAGAGAGGGAGAGTCATTATCTGAGTCACTTAAAGCATTATTATAAATAAATATGTTGTTAGCGTAACTTTCATAGAACATATTCTCAGAGTTATAGCGATATCTAGTTTTTACCTGTCGATTTCGCAGAGAATGACCTATATATATATATATATATATATATATATATATATATATATATATATATATATATATATATATATATATATATATATATATATATATCGGTAACTTCATGTCAACTGTGACAGGTCAAAATTTTAAAATTGCTCAAAATTTTTTTACTAGTTCCAAATTAGCCCCAAAATATAACCCTAGAGTTGTAGAGCAAAATATTCAATGGTTCAAAAGTTAGAATTAATTGAAAATTTGAAAATTTTCAATTTTTTTCATAAACCTTCAACATTCATGATTTTTTAACTCAAAAACTTGAAATTTTTTGTGTAGGACATTGAATGGGAAAAAGTTTCCAAATTGTAAGAAGAATTGCTCAGAATTTTTCCAGATCGATGCCAATTATATTGCTAATTTATACGTAAGAAAATACCATACAAAATATGCTTAAGGCAGCTGCGACATGATTAATTAATATCCCTCGACAGAGGCTAAAAATTTGATACAAAATGTTGTTTTTAAAAGGAGACCTCGGTGAAAGTGGAATGCAAACTCAGAAATAAGTAACAGGCAATTAAATCTGTCAAAACAGTGAAAAATACTGTTATAGTATTGTTATAGTATAGTTATAGTACTTTTCACTGTTTTGACAGATTTCATTGCCTGTTACTTATTTCTGAGTTTGCATTCCACTTTCACCGAGGTCTCATTTTAAAAATAACATTTTGTATCAAATTTTTAGCCTCTGTCGAGGGATATTAATCATGTCGCAGCCGCCTTAAGCATATTTTGTATGGTATTTTCTTACGTATAAATTAGCAATATAATTGGCATCGATCTGGAAAAATTCTGAGCAATTCTTCTTACAATTTGGAAACTTTTTCCCATTCAATATCCTATACAACGAATTTCAAGTTTTTGAGTTAAAAAATCATGAATGTTGAAGGTTTATGAAAAAATTCAAAATTTTAAAATTTTCAATTAATTCTAACTTTTGAACCATTGAATATTTTGCTCTAAAACTCTAGGGTTATGTTTTGGGGCTAATGTGGAACTAGTAAAAAAAATTTGAACAATTTGAAAATTTTGACCTGTCACAGTTGACATGAAGTTACCCATATATATATATATATATCGCATAGATTCCCTGTAACAATCATTCTGAGAAATATCAGTCGCTATATAAAAAAATGCACGTAGATCTCGAGGGGAAAATTCCATAGAGGCAGCAAATGAAAATCTGTTGTGATAGTCCTTTTCTAAATAATTTAATAAATATCTTTATTAAATTATTTATAAAAAGATAATCGTAACAGATTTTCATTTGCTGCCTCAGTTCCAATTTTCACCAGATTAAGTAGGCAGCGCAAGCCAAGTTGTAATTATAAAGTCATCTGCATTCTAGTGGAGCTAGATATATAAATTGTTCGGTTATTTGTTAAATTATTTAGAAATAGACTATCGTAAGAGATTTTCATTAGCTGCCTCCGTTGGAAGTCTTACCTCGAGACCTATGTGCATTTTTAGATTTGGCGACTGACATTTCTCAAAAGGATTATTACACGGTATCTGTTAGTCCTTGCGACTGATATTTCTGCATTCCAGTCTACTATTACATAAATTCTATATTTACATAAATAAAAATAGACAGTTTATATTTATATAAATAATAATAGACTGGAATCTAGCAATATAACTCGCAAGGACTAAAAGATACCGTTTAACAATCCTTCTGACAAATATCAGTAGCCAAATCTAAAAATGCACATGGGTCTCGGGGTAAGAATTCCAATGGAAGCAGCTAATAAAAATCTGTTACTGTAGTCTTTTTCTAAATAATTTAATAAATAACTGAACAAAAATTTATATATCCAGCTCCACTACAATGCAGATGATTTTATAATTACAACTTGGCTTACGCTGCCTACTTTAATCTGGTTCACAATACACACACAATATACCTTTATTTTTGTTTATATGACAAACATTTTTTTGTCGCTAATGATTTTGAGCAATTCTGAATCATTTCGATCAAAGTGTGCTTATTTAATATGTGCACAAGCACATACTCACATATATGCACTATACTACACTTCAGAGGTTATTTTATAGAATATCAAACGATATAATGTCAAGATGATGCTACTCGGTTGCTTGTATAATTTAATTTTATACTTTAATCTAATATATATGTCAATGCTTATAAAGTTGGATAGAGCAATTATTAGTGACTTTACTTTATAATAACTTGATATTATGAAAGTGTAGGTGCGGACGCAATAAACATACTTATACAGTTATTTTTCAAATACTTTACACTTATTAAACTGCAAATTGTTGATGACAAAGTTAACTAACATGTTGATAACAACTAAGGAATATACTAACAACTCAGAGGAACAGCTTTTTTTTAATGTAAATGAACTTTGAAAGCCACTTTAATGCTACATGCATGTACTTATGAAAGTTAATGCTTAATAAACAAATTATAAATTATTGTGTCTATATATTTTACCAATTATATTCTTTATGAGATATATGACTGTTTTTAACTTATAAATTTCATCTTTATTAATTTATTTACCAATTAGTATATGCTAGGTTATCCACGATAAACTTGGCAGTATAATAATTTGTTATCGCTAAAACTCGCGATAAATATGAAAATTATAAAGAGCAATAGTTTTTCTTACCTGAACACAAGTTTCAACTTCCAAATATTCTTTATTTTTAATTGTATAATAATCTTTTTACAATGCCCTACAGACGCAGCTGACTCCACTTGTATACGTACGCATACGTATGCGCACGCGTGTGCGTACGTGTGCGTACGTGTGCACACCTATGCAAGGTGGCTTAACATCCCTGTCCTTTATTCGGTGGTGTTAGACAAAATATTTTCACCAGGATGTTAGCTAGTTTCAGAGCGCTCGGAGCGGGAGGTCGCGACAAAAAGAATGTTTTTTGGAACACGCGCGCGATCCGATCATAACAACAGCTGTTTAACCACGTGAGCGCCAATCGATGAGTTGGCGACAAGCGTGAGAACGTTAGGTTATAGGAATATCAGTAAAATAGAATTTAACTTGTTGAGGATTGTCGAGTACAACAACTTGACACATCTTTACAAAAGAAAATTCGGCCAATCAATAATTAGATAAGTATAAGATGTTTGAACTTAATTTAACTGTAATTAAAAACAAGATTCTTTAGGTGAACTTTTTTTATTTCAGAAATAAATAGATAATTCCAGTAGTTGATGCAAGGTCATATCGCAAGAAGCAGTTGATCATAGATAATGCCTTTGTGTATTTATTTATTGAATTAAAATGTTTGTCGTAGATGAATAACAATTCAGGATTAGCGATTATAGACTTATTAAAAAGCAGTTGTGAGGTCTGATAATTGTTAAAGTTTTGCTATGAAGAAATATGGGTGCACGATGAAAGGTATAAAACATTATGCTTATATGAGAGAAAAAGTGAGCGGGCAAACAAAAACTTTAAAAAGAAAATCAGTATACCACAGCACAAGATATATATAGATGAGAGATATAGACAACAGACAAGAGATTAAATGAGAAAAGAGTTCTTATGTGTTATCTACAAATTTATATTACATACACATGAAAACATTATTCAGATAAGTACCAAATTTTCATTCTAAAATAAATAATTAATTTAATTATGTCAAGTTTTAAGAATAGTTACTTTGTGTAAACTTTTTTACAGTGGATTATAAATGTAGATTAGTTACAAGAGCATCGGCATAAAATAACTTGGATGGAATGTACAAATACACATGTATGTAAGAATCACACATGCGTAACCCATACAATATTGTTTTTTATTTTTTACAAGTGTTCACAAGAGAAAAGAGATATGTACCATCTATCCATTCATATTATATACATAGATGATAACACCATTCAGATAAGTAGCCAAACTTCATAGAAAAATAACTAATTAAACTAGTGTCATGTTCTTCAGTACAGTTACTTTGTGGAAACTTTTTCACGGTGGATCAGAAATGTAAATTAGTTCCAAGGGCATCGGAATAAAATAGCTTGGATGAAATGTACACACACACATGTACGTACAAACCTTATGTATGTAACAAACACATATGTCTAACCCCCTATCAGTCGATCTTATGGCGTTTCAATAAGGATGAACCTGTTCAAACTTATCGCCTGACTACGTATGGATTGGCATGCTCGCCATTTCTAGCCATACGAACTCTCTTGAAATTAGCCGAAGACTATGGTAAAACTTTTCCAATCGCTGCTGAAGCTGTTCGATCAGAGATGTACTCGGATAATGTGCTTACTGGTGCACACTCACTTGATGAAGCATTGAAAAAACAAGATGATAAATTCAACTCTTTAAACGAGGTCATCTCAATCTTCGAAAATGGACATCAAATAATACTGAAGTCCTCTCTTATCTACCCTCGAATATGTTAGCTGCGGATTCCATTTTATTATTTGCCTCAGAAACATCCGTGCCAATTTTGGGTATAGATTGGCAACCTAACACGGACGATTTCAGTTTTCACATTGAGGATACCCCGTTCGAACTACCCTTTACCAAACGTTCAGTTTTCTCAAGAATTGCTCGTATCTTCGATCCTATGGGATGGTTAGCTCCCGTTGTGATCACTGCAAAAATTATTATGCAGTCTCTATGGATTCTTAAGGTTGGTTGGGATGAGGAGCTCCCTCATGAAATCTCTATTCGTTGGCAAAATTGGTTGAATGATCTTCCCTCTATTTCTGAGAACAAAATCCCTCGCTGGAATGGATACACTCACCAATGTGAACTAATTGAAGTTCATGGATTTGCAGGTGCTTCTAAGTTTGCATACGGTGCAGTAATCTATCTGCGCTTAATTCAAGGCCAAAGGGTTCTAGTCACACTTCAAGTGGCCAAAACGTGAGTTGCCCCTCTTAAGACGCTAAGCATACCTCGCTTAGAGCTTTGCGCTGCGTTGCTACTCGTTCGACTGACTCACTCTTTTATCGAATCTTTCCCAATAAAGGTTGAAAGTGTGCACCTTTGGTCTGATTCAGCGGATGTGCTTTTTTGGCTGAAAGACCACCCTTCAAGATGGGATGTTTTCGTGGCTAATAGGTGTTCAGAGATTCACACTCTGCTATCTGACGCATATTGGCATCATGTGCGATCAGCTGATAACCCCGTCGACGTCATATCGGGAGGTATTGAGCCCTCCAAATTAGTCTCGCATAATCTCTGGTGGAAAGGTCCCGTTTGGCTTTCTAATAGCTTTGAACCATGGACAAGGTCTCATGACGAGCTCAACTTTACCGTTAATAGTCTTAATCTTCAACCTAGTTATACTCTAGTCGCTAGTAAGAGCACCCCAAATTCTGTTGAGAATACTCCAGAAGTTTGGAGTCTGATTAATAAGTACTCTTCATTAGATAAATTGTTACGAATGGCTTCGTATTGTTTTCGATTCATTAGTAGAGCCTGCTCGAAAATAGACCGTACGACGTCTTCAAATTCCGGCGTTAGGCCTCTTTCTGTCTTTCAATCCCTACTATGCCATCACACTCCAACTTCTAAGGAGGTTAGTGCTAGTGAGATTGGAAACATCAAAAATAGTTTGATCCACTTAATTCAGACAGCTTATTTTAAGTCTGAATTTCAACAACTATCTAGAGCAGGAAAACTTTCGTCTAAAAGTACACTTTTACCACTAAACCCCATGATACAGAATCATTTGCTCAGGGTGGGCGGCCGCCTCTCTCATTCGCTGCTCGAAGAAGACGCTAAGCATCCTCTTATTTTACCCGCTAAGTGTCATTTCACTACGTTGATAATTCAGGATGCTCATCAGCGTACTCTTCGTGGCGGTGTTCAATTGATACTTGCCACACTCAGACGTCAGTATTGGATAATTAAAGGACGATCTGAAGTCAAGAAAGTCATCAGAACTTGCCTTGCATACTCACGCCATGCCGCTCGAGTGCCAACTCAATTAATGGGTGAGTTGCCAAAGGCTCGAGTGTGCCCCTCTCCGTCATTCGAGTACTCAGGCGTCGATTACGCCGGCCCCATTCAGCTTCGTCTTACTAAGACTAGGCGAAAAGGCACCATGAAAGGTTACACAGCCATCTTCATTTGTATGGCCACCACAGCCGTACACATCGAGGTAGTCGAGGATTACTCTAGTGAAGCGTTTATCGCTGCTTTCCATCGATTTACCGCTCGTAGAGGTCATTGCAAAAAACTGTACTCTGACCAAGGTACAAACTTCGTAGGAGCAGATGCTTAATTAAAACAGATGCTCGTAGCATCTTGTTCATTTGCATCGAAAATCGGTAGGTCACTCGCTCAAGAAGGAACATCATGGATTTTCAATCCCCCCAGTACGCCTTACTTTGGAGGCATTTGGGAGGCCGCAGTTAAATCCGCTAAACATCACATGCGTCGAGTCATAGGAGATCAAGTTCTCACATTCTCGGAACTTGCTACACTTATGTGCCGCATTGAAGCGTGCCTTAACTCCAGACCATTAACCGCTCTTACTGACGATCCCACTGACCTTGATTTTCTGTCACCATCACATTTTCTCAAACGATCCTCATTTATAGTTCCTGAAGGAGATGTCACTAACGACAACGTCCCAGCAGGAAAACGCTGGCTCTTAATCAGCCAGCTGGCCCAGCACTTCTGGCAGAGATGGTCGACGGACTATCTGACGTCTTTGCAATCCCATCAGAAGTGGAGACAATCTCATCCTTCAGTTGCCATAGGGAACTTGGTGCTCATTCGCAGTGAGCTCACACCTCCAGCTAAGTGGCCTCTCGCCCGTGACATCGCCATCCATCCAGGAAGTGATGGAATCACCCGCGTGGTCGATCTGCGCACGGCCACCACAACGTTACGTCACCCCAACGCCAAAGCCATACGCCTCCAACCACAGGATTGAGAACCGTTCACCAGTTTGGCGAAGGTGGGCGGAATGTTGAGGATTCATCGCCAAAGACGAGCTTGCTCGAGCTCGACCCAAGACGAGCACGCTCGAGCTCGGCTTAAGGAAAGCACGCCCGAGCTCGACCGAAGGCGAGCATGCTCGAACTCGATAGGCGAGCCCCCTAGGGAGCGCCCCACTACTTCGCTCTCCACGCGGCCCTCTTACCATCCCTCTCTCTACCAGGCACGCCGGCAGCACTTCGCAACGCCGGCCGGTAGTAGCAGTTCTAGCGCGACGGCCAGAGAGAGAGCATCAACTCACTGTACGCCCAGAGGCACGACGGACACGCTTGAATAAAGCCACATTTAATCTCCAAACGGAAGTTCTTTATTGGCGAACCAGCCCACTCTCCGACCCTTCATTAACACCTCACGAAACAATATATCTATCAGATATCTATGTGATATTACATTTTTCAAGAAATTTTGATATCATTGTACAGATCACTCGTATAGAGATCAGAAAAAATGTTGTTAACACATAACTACGACAATTAGCAAGGATAATTGTTACTACATACTCTCAAAATTGTACTCAACTACTGTATGTTGTATAAAATTTTAATAGATAACCACCATAGAGAAAATATTTTTATTCCCAAAAGTTAAAAACTGTTAGTATAAATAGTTCTAAACTATTAAAAACATGTCTGTAACATTTTTTAACAGCTTTTAACAGTAACTAATAGCTATTACATTATCTAATAACTATTAAATATTAATTACTTATTATTAATAATTAATTATTAGTAATTAGTAATTAAATAAAAACTAAAAACTAAAAGTATTAACTAATACAATTCATTATTAACTAACTTATATGAATATATAAATAATATATCTATTAAAAAATTATTAATTATTAATTATTATTTTTATTAATAATAATTAATTAATCATAAAATTTTTCTTAAATATCAAATTCAAAATTATTTTAAACTACTAGAAACTGTTTTTAAACTTTTATAAACTATTATAATTAAAAAAAATAGTTTTGAATTTTTAATCGGACTTCAACGAGCAAATCTCTTATGCGTTAGTCGAATGTCTATTCTCAAATCGAGAAAGGTAGCTTTTGTTTAAGCTTTCTCCTCTCTCGATAAGAATTTTTTGACAAACGGCGACACACATAAGAAACAAATTTTTTTAAAATGAATAACTATTAATTTCGGAATAAAATATAATATCGGGGAGTTTCGTCCTTGTCGTACTTGGTGGACTCGTCAGGAAGACCCAAGTAGACATATCTTCGACTCCAAAATAATGAAATTACTCTGAATTCTTATAGTGTGTAAGTTGTAATTTTATATGTGGATTTGAAAAATTGGTTGCCATCTAGTGTCAAAAGGTTGGAACTAAGATTATACAAGAAAAGGCATTTTAGTGTCCGAATGCCATTTGATTCTAAATATGTTAAGCGCTCGTGGTGCTATCTTAATAGTTTTGAATTTTTAATCGGACTTCAACGAGCAAATCTCTTATGCGTTAGTCGAATGTCTATTCTCAAATCGAGAAAGGTAGCTTTTGTTTAAGCTTTCTCCTCTCTCGATAAGAATTTTTTGACAAACGGCGACACACATAAGAAACAAATTTTTTAAAATGAATAACTATTAATTTCGGAATAAAATATAATATCGGGGAGTTTCGTCCTTGTCGTACTTGGTGGACTCGTCAGGAAGACCCAAGTAGACATATCTTCGACTCCAAAATAATGAAATTACTCTGAATTCTTATAGTGTGTAAGTTGTAATTTTATATGTGGATTTGAAAAATTGGTTGCCATCTAGTGTCAAAAGGTTGGAACTAAGATTATACAAGAAAAGGCATTTTAGTGTCCGAATGCCATTTGATTCTAAATATGTTAAGCGCTCGTGGTGCTATCTTAATAGTTTTGAATTTTTAATCGGACTTCAACGAGCAAATCTCTTATGCGTTAGTCGAATGTCTATTCTCAAATCGAGAAAGGTAGCTTTTGTTTAAGCTTTCTCCTCTCTCGATAAGAATTTTTTGACAAACGGCGACACACATAAGAAACAAATTTTTTAAAATGAATAACTATTAATTTCGGAATAAAATATAATATCGGGGAGTTTCGTCCTTGTCGTACTTGGTGGACTCGTCAGGAAGACCCAAGTAGACATATCTTCGACTCCAAAATAATGAAATTACTCTGAATTCTTATAGTGTGTAAGTTGTAATTTTATATGTGGATTTGAAAAATTGGTTGCCATCTAGTGTCAAAAGGTTGGAACTAAGATTATACAAGAAAAGGCATTTTAGTGTCCGAATGCCATTTGATTCTAAATATGTTAAGCGCTCGTGGTGCTATCTTAATAGTTTTGAATTTTTAATCGGACTTCAACGAGCAAATCTCTTATGCGTTAGTCGAATGTCTATTCTCAAATCGAGAAAGGTAGCTTTTGTTTAAGCTTTCTCCTCTCTCGATAAGAATTTTTTGACAAACGGCGACACACATAAGAAACAAATTTTTTTAAAATGAATAACTATTAATTTCGGAATAAAATATAATATCGGGGAGTTTCGTCCTTGTCGTACTTGGTGGACTCGTCAGGAAGACCCAAGTAGACATATCTTCGACTCCAAAATAATGAAATTACTCTGAATTCTTATAGTGTGTAAGTTGTAATTTTATATGTGGATTTGAAAAATTGGTTGCCATCTAGTGTCAAAAGGTTGGAACTAAGATTATACAAGAAAAGGCATTTTAGTGTCCGAATGCCATTTGATTCTAAATATGTTAAGCGCTCGTGGTGCTATCTTAATAGTTTTGAATTTTTAATCGGACTTCAACGAGCAAATCTCTTATGCGTTAGTCGAATGTCTATTCTCAAATCGAGAAAGGTAGCTTTTGTTTAAGCTTTCTCCTCTCTCGATAAGAATTTTTTGACAAACGGCGACACACATAAGAAACAAATTTTTTTAAAATGAATAACTATTAATTTCGGAATAAAATATAATATCGGGGAGTTTCGTCCTTGTCGTACTTGGTGGACTCGTCAGGAAGACCCAAGTAGACATATCTTCGACTCCAAAATAATGAAATTACTCTGAATTCTTATAGTGTGTAAGTTGTAATTTTATATGTGGATTTGAAAAATTGGTTGCCATCTAGTGTCAAAAGGTTGGAACTAAGATTATACAAGAAAAGGCATTTTAGTGTCCGAATGCCATTTGATTCTAAATATGTTAAGCGCTCGTGGTGCTATCTTAATAGTTTTGAATTTTTAATCGGACTTCAACGAGCAAATCTCTTATGCGTTAGTCGAATGTCTATTCTCAAATCGAGAAAGGTAGCTTTTGTTTAAGCTTTCTCCTCTCTCGATAAGAATTTTTTGACAAACGGCGACACACATAAGAAACAAATTTTTTTAAAATGAATAACTATTAATTTCGGAATAAAATATAATATCGGGGAGTTTCGTCCTTGTCGTACTTGGTGGACTCGTCAGGAAGACCCAAGTAGACATATCTTCGACTCCAAAATAATGAAATTACTCTGAATTCTTATAGTGTGTAAGTTGTAATTTTATATGTGGATTTGAAAAATTGGTTGCCATCTAGTGTCAAAAGGTTGGAACTAAGATTATACAAGAAAAGGCATTTTAGTGTCCGAATGCCATTTGATTCTAAATATGTTAAGCGCTCGTGGTGCTATCTTAATAGTTTTGAATTTTTAATCGGACTTCAACGAGCAAATCTCTTATGCGTTAGTCGAATGTCTATTCTCAAATCGAGAAAGGTAGCTTTTGTTTAAGCTTTCTCCTCTCTCGATAAGAATTTTTTGACAAACGTCAACAATTCTACTTGGGTCTTCCTGACGAGTCCACCAAGTACGACAAGGACGAAACTCCCCGATATTATATTTTATTCCGAAATTAATAGTTATTCATTTTAAAAAAATTTGTTTCTTATGTGTGTCGCCGTTTGTCAAAAAATTCTTATCGAGAGAGGAGAAAGCTTAAACAAAAGCTACCTTTCTCGATTTGAGAATAGACATTCGACTAACGCATAAGAGATTTGCTCGTTGAAGTCCGATTAAAAATTCAAAACTATTAAGATAGCACCACGAGCGCTTAACATATTTAGAATCAAATGGCATTCGGACACTAAAATGCCTTTTCTTGTATAATCTTAGTTCCAACCTTTGACACTAGATGGCAACCAATTTTTCAAATCCACATATAAAATTACAACTTACACACTATAAGAATTCAGAGTAATTTCATTATTTTGGAGTCGAAGATATGTCTACTTGGGTCTTCCTGACGAGTCCACCAAGTACGACAAGGACGAAACTCCCCGATATTATATTTTATTCCGAAATTAATAGTTATTCATTTTAAAAAAATTTGTTTCTTATGTGTGTCGCCGTTTGTCAAAAATTCTTATCGAGAGAGAGAAAGCTTAAACAAAAGCTACCTTTCTCGATTTGAGAATAGACATTCGACTAACGCATAAGAGATTTGCTCGTTGAAGTCCGATTAAAAATTCAAAACTATTAAGATAGCACCACGAGCGCTTAACATATTTAGAATCAAATGGCATTCGGACACTAAAATGCCTTTTCTTGTATAATCTTAGTTCCAACCTTTGACACTAGATGGCAACCAATTTTTCAAATCCACATATAAAATTACAACTTACACACTATAAGAATTCAGAGTAATTTCATTATTTTGGAGTCGAAGATATGTCTACTTGGGTCTTCCTGACGAGTCCACCAAGTACGACAAGGACGAAACTCCCCGATATTATATTTTATTCCGAAATTAATAGTTATTCATTTTAAAAAAATTTTTTTTCTTATGTGTGTCGCCGTTTGTCAAAAATTCTTATCGAGAGAGGAGAAAGCTTAAACAAAAGCTACCTTTCTCGATTTGAGAATAGACATTCGACTAACGCATAAGAGATTTGCTCGTTGAAGTCCGATTAAAAATTCAAAACTATTAAGATAGCACCACGAGCGCTTAACATATTTAGAATCAAATGGCATTCGGACACTAAAATGCCTTTTCTTGTATAATCTTAGTTCCAACCTTTTGACACTAGATGGCAACCAATTTTTCAAATCCACATATAAAATTACAACTTACACACTATAAGAATTCAGAGTAATTTCATTATTTTGGAGTCGAAGATATGTCTACTTGGGTCTTCCTGACGAGTCCACCAAGTACGACAAGGACGAAACTCCCCGATATTATATTTTATTCCGAAATTAATAGTTATTCATTTTAAAAAATTTGTTTCTTATGTGTGTCGCCGTTTGTCAAAAAATTCTTATCGAGAGAGGAGAAAGCTTAAACAAAAGCTACCTTTCTCGATTTGAGAATAGACATTCGACTAACGCATAAGAGATTTGCTCGTTGAAGTCCGATTAAAAATTCAAAACTATTAAGATAGCACCACGAGCGCTTAACATATTTAGAATCAAATGGCATTCGGACACTAAAATGCCTTTTCTTGTATAATCTTAGTTCCAACCTTTTGACACTAGATGGGAACCAATTTTTCAAATCCACATATAAAATTACAACTTACACACTATAAGAATTCAGAGTAATTTCATTATTTTGGAGTCGAAGATATGTCTACTTGGGTCTTCCTGACGAGTCCACCAAGTACGACAAGGACGAAACTCCCCGATATTATATTTTATTCCGAAATTAATAGTTATTCATTTTAAAAAAATTTGTTTCTTATGTGTGTCGCCGTTTGTCAAAAAATTCTTATCGAGAGAGGAGAAAGCTTAAACAAAAGCTACCTTTCTCGATTTGAGAATAGACATTCGACTAACGCATAAGAGATTTGCTCGTTGAAGTCCGATTAAAAATTCAAAACTATTAAGATAGCACCACGAGCGCTTAACATATTTAGAATCAAATGGCATTCGGACACTAAAATGCCTTTTCTTGTATAATCTTAGTTCCAACCTTTTGACACTAGATGGCAACCAATTTTTCAAATCCACATATAAAATTACAACTTACACACTATAAGAATTCAGAGTAATTTCATTATTTTGGAGTCGAAGATATGTCTACTTGGGTCTTCCTGACGAGTCCACCAAGTACGACAAGGACGAAACTCCCCGATATTATATTTTATTCCGAAATTAATAGTTATTCATTTTAAAAAAATTTGTTTCTTATGTGTGTCGCCGTTTGTCAAAAAATTCTTATCGAGAGAGGAGAAAGCTTAAACAAAAGCTACCTTTCTCGATTTGAGAATAGACATTCGACTAACGCATAAGAGATTTGCTCGTTGAAGTCCGATTAAAAATTCAAAACTATTAAGATAGCACCACGAGCGCTTAACATATTTAGGATTAAAAAAAATAGTCTAAAATAATACATTTTGTAACATTTTTAAACAGTTTTAAACAGTTCCAAAGAGTTTTAAATAATTTTTAACAATTATTAACTGTTATTAACATTAATAATTTACGACAGGGCATGTATCATGTTCGATGTCAATATTTTGTAAAAAGTACCTTTGTCAATGTCGATATCAAGGAATGCAAATGTGCAGAAAACTTGTGCTATGGTAATTACGTTTCAAAGATCTCATTACTAATAGACTACAACGTTCATTATTAATAAAATCATTCCTGTAAAAATAAAACATTATATTTTTAGAGAAACTGTTTATTTTCGAATATTGAACCATGTCACAAAAACAAATTTACTTTGAAGAACAGTATTATTCACGGTAATTCGTTCAAGTAAATAACCATGTCCCCCCAGGCAGAAATAAATTATGCATACAATTGTTAATAACTAAAGATAATTTTTATTTGTAGTTATTTGCTATTATTTGCAATTTATAAATGTATGATTTGGGACGCTAATAACACCTAACAATAGTTTTTAAGAATTATTTGATGTTAGTGTAACGGAACCGTCTACGATGGGAAAATTTTTTTTTGTATATATTTTTATGCGATGAACCATAGTCATAACCCTGAACACCTACTACCCTACCGACACTATTGCACCAAGGGTTGTAGATGTAACCTGCGCTTCTCGGAGTCTCAAGCTGTCATAAAACACCGACGCGGCGCATGATTTAAAATTTCTGAATTTTTAATCTTGTAATTTCCTTTTCCTTAAAAGGCTATATTTAGACTTAATATAAAAACGGACTGTAAACTTTCCTTTCTTCTTGATAAAGACAAACACTACTTTTAAATAAATAAAAATTATATCCGATTACACCTACGATCACAGATACTGTAAAATTATAATACGCAATTGTTTATCGAAGATTATTATATTCTCTTGTACAAAAGTAAGTAACCTCACTCTAATAAAAAAATGTTCAATAGTAAAATCTTTAGTTGAATTACAATATTTCTGCAATACAATTTTATTTAGAAATACTTCAGTTGTATTAATGAGTTAGTTATAAATTAGGGTTAATTTTCTACAAGGATATATTTTAAATAATAATTTAAGTACGAATTGTTAAACAAACCCTTGTGCAATAATCACAATTGCAATTCTTCCTTTATACGTTTGACCTAAATAGCAAACCGTTCCAAACGCGAGGTATAAGAGTTTATAAGGTTTTCCATTCACAATCACAAACAAATATAAAATTACAATAACTACTTTAAGACACATTCATGAAAGAATATTTTTCCTACTCAAATAATGAAACTTATTCAACCTTCTGTTTTTCTTCTGCTATAAATAAATAAACTGTTTTATTACATATCACAAATTTAACAAACATTTTTGGATTTTGAACAATTACATGTGAGTTGGAAATATTCCTTCAAAATGTGGAATTAGCCTTAAGAAGACGATAGCCCTAGCGGATGCGTAATCTTGGGGCTGTAAAACACATGGCCCATACTAAATATAGATACGACGCTTTCCCACGCAGGGACGCGCTTTTCCGAGTTTTTCAAAACATGACTTATACTATACATTGAAATATTATTTTACATTATCTCTCAAACCGTTATCAATAAAATTATTTTAACAACAACCGATATTAAATATAACAGTAAGGAAATTAGGAAAAATAATATTAATTATATATATTCTTTGTTAAATAGCAATCAACAGCTTTGTTGTTTTTGTATTAATAATACAAAGATCTAGTAACAAAAACCCAAAAATATAGCTCTATGAGTAACCATATGCATTTTATAAACGCAACCTATAACCATGTAAAGAATCTTTATTAACCAACGATAAATAATTACTATAATAGCTATTATATTATATAAATCAACAAGTTTTGATAACAAAGCATTTAGGTTTTAGTTTATTTTAGATAATTGACTGTTATTATAAATTTATCATATATGATTTCATTGTAAATTAGATTATTAAGTTAGTAAAATTTTGTATTCCGAATAACTATCATTAAAATAGTCGTAGCATTTCGTTAGTCTTCCTGCGCGGAGACGCATTTTCCAGCATCTTTTGGGACTCAATGTACTATAGCATAAGAATATTATTTTACAATAACGCTAGATATCTCATTAATTATAATTAGAAAAATAATTTTTGTTTAAGATAAAAGTTGCATTATGTTAAGTAAAAATTAAGAGATGAGAAAATCCATTATTATAATATGTTTTTATAGTAATAATAATCCATTTGTCTATTTCTACTAGATTAACTAACTAGACTTTAAGTTTAGATGATAAACTGTTTAGAATTTGAATAATACATTTGTAATTCGTACGTTTTCTTAATAATAATTAACTATTATGACTATTTATAAGTAATTTTCATTGTTAATGCAAGTTTTATGAAATATACACATTAGATAAAACATTTTACTGGACAATAGTTGTATTTTAACACATTGTTACTTACGAAAACTAATTAAATTTCAAATATTTTAAATAAATAATAGAAAATCTAAGGAAAATGTATTAATTTAATAAAATAACTTAATAATATGATTGATACATTAGCTAGAATGAATAGTCTAATGTTTTTATAAAGTTTGCATAAGAAATTTCATTGTTTAATGTATAATTAAGTTTATAAAATTTGTAATGCGTTTAACTCCTGTTGTAATAGACCGATAACTTCCGTTCAAATTTGTATTTTCATTTTAGAACAAAATGTAATAGAATAACATATTTTATAATTTATAAACTGCCAACATTGTATAATTTTCAGCAAGTAACAGAAAATTGATCATTTTTGACTCGAAAGAAAGAGAAGGATATATCTTTTGTCTCTCTCATCTCTCTTTCTCTGTCGTACATATATCGTTCTCTCTCGCTCCTTAAAGAAGATACGAGCCGCCCGAAAATACCCTAGAGAAGGGATAAGGGACCGCTCTCTGCCGCTCTCTGTGTTAAAACATAGGATTTTCCCCACTATCACAAAAATCGACGTTTGGAAGGGATGACACCCCCGCACCATTGGACACCGTTTTCTCACACCACTAGCCACAATTAACACTACAGGATACATGACTATCAACCGCCGTTACAAATGTCAACCAGCGATTCGATGCCTCAAGATGACGCAACCATCCGATTCGACACCGCAATTTTTCCAGCCAAAGAAGAGGAGGAGCAATGTATTTAAATACGCCGAACGCGCACTGCTGGTCGGTCAGTCAGATTTACAAGCCTCACAAGCTTTGCTGACTGGTCCAGGGTGCAGTTCACCACAAGCCTCACAAGCTTTACTGAACTGACCAAGTCAGATCAACACAAGCCTCACAAGCTTTGCTGACTGTACAGCAGATTGACACAAGCCTCACAAGCTTAAAAACTCTGTACACAAATTTCAAAATTTAAATAAATATTCAGATTTTTCAAATTTCTAGTTTAATTTCTTTTTACCAAATTTCTAAATTTACTATATTCAAACATTATAAGAGAAAAGGAAATTTACAAAAAATAAGAAAGGTAAATAAAGAAAAAAAAAATAAATTAAAATTCCAGACAAGTGAATAAGTAATTGTCTTGGATCGTGAATAGACGATTGGCCTTGATCTTAAGGATTACTGAACAGGAGCTATTCACGATAACAATTCATTTAGTGCGAGTCTTAAGGGCTTTGTGCAATTTGAGTTGACAAGGCAACGACTGAATTAACTTAAAGAGAATTATTATTTCAAAAATAAAGAAATTTTGAAAATAAAAGAGATCCGAATAAATTAAAATTTCAGACAAGTGAATAAGTAATTGTCTTGGATCGTGAATAGACGATTGGCCTTGATCTTAAGGATTACTGGACACGAGCTATTCACGATAACAATTCATTTAGTGCGAGTCTTAAGGGCTTTGTGCAATTTGAGTTGACAAGGCAACGACTGAATTAACTTAAAGAGAATTATTATTTCAAAAATAAAGAAATTTTGGATCATTAATGAAAATAAAAGAGATCCGAATAAATTAAAATTCCAGACAAGTAAATAAGTAATTGTCTTGGATCGTGAATAGACGATTGGCCTTGATCTTAAGGATTACTGGACAGGAGCTATTCACGATAACAATTCATTTAGTGCGAGTCTTAAGGGCTTTGTGCAATTTGAGTTGACAAAGCAACGACTGAATTAACTTAAAGAGAATTATTATTTCAAAAATAAAGAAATTTTGGATCATTAATGAAAATAAAAGAGATCCGAATAAATTAAAATTCCAGACAAGTAAATAAGTAATTGTCTTGGATCGTGAATAGACGATTGGCCTTGATCTTAAGGATTACTGGACAGGAGCTATTCACGATAACAATTCATTTAGTGCGAGTCTTAAGGGCTTTGTGCAATTTGAGTTGACAAGGCAACGACTGAATTAACTTGAAGAGAATTATTATTTGGAAAATAAATATCATTAAAATTTAACGAACTAAGGAAAAATTACAAATCGATAATAATTGATTAGGTTGGTTTAGGGAAGGGCGAATCTGAGAATAACCTGAGATGGGGGAAATTTAGTATTATTCAACACACAACATTCCAGGGCTCGTGACCTTTTTCCAATCCATACAAGAGGCATGTGCAACAAAAATTGTTTTTAAGAGACAAATGTGCTGCTTCTGTTGGTCCCTATTAAAATCCAAATCCTCAATCCAAAGAAAAATTAATTACTAAATTTTCAACGATTAATTACGAACTTGTTACTACACATCTTTTCCTTTAGCTCGTCCATGGTTTATTAGCTGGCGCAGCTACGACCAAAAAGAGCATTAATTCTTAATTGAGTTAATAATCCCAGTCGTGTTATGTTTTAGGACGTGACATTAGTAATAGTTCTTTACAGTTATTTGTAGTTATTAGCATTTATTTGTCATTTTATATTCTTCAAATGGAAGTCATGACAAAAAATGCTAATAACAGTTATTTGCATTTTTATTGAAAAAAAAAATATTATAACAGATATAAATGATTTATAATTAAATATTAATATTGTTTTAACGATAATTTTACGATAATAATTGATAATTAACTACAGACAAATACTATTAACGTAAAATTGTTACTTAAAATCAATAAAGTTATAAAATGTATTAGATTTCTAAGTTACAATAAGCAGTAGAAAATGGTACAAAATTTTACACAGTGACGGTTGTGGATCAAAGATTATCAGTCTAACAGCCAGATTTAAGTGTTGTTAAGTAACTATTGCAATATTGTGATTCAGAATTTCGAATTGATAAATATATTAGTTACAGAGATATACTTCTCTCAGTGCATTTAGCGAACATTTCCTTACCTGCTAAATTTAGTTAAAACGCATTCGGAGTACTATTTGTTTTAACCCAATAAGTTCGAAATTATTAATGCGTCATTACTACAGTTGCCAATAGATTTCTAATAGAAAACAATTATATTCCAACAAAAAAAAAATAATCTGCATGTAGCAGCTTGTTTAAAATCTCGAAGATTAAATCTTGGCAGATAACTAGAAAACCCACGAACAAACAGCATTCGCGCTCTCGTCTACGAGTATAGCACGGTGTTTAGATCATGCTGCGTGGTACGTTACATATGCCCATGATGCACTTTCCTTGCAATTCGTATTAGGCTACCGATCATTGAAGTACTCTCGGATATGTGCAATGTTCACCTTGCAAGTTCATTGTATACCTCCTGCGTAGCTTTAGATGCAATTGTCTCCCCCCCCCCCCCCCAAATGGACTGAATTATGAAATAGGCCGTCTAGTAACTCATATCATGTTCGTGATTGACCTAGCATTAATGAAGTAGAATTTCAGCAGAAGTAAAAAGATTTATTTACCATGGTCAATCGTGCACGAGCAATTCCTTCCACACCACCTAGTGCATGAAGCTCAAAACGTTTCCCAAAAGAAAATAACAAAAAAGAAAGCACAATAGGCGGCTTGAAGTGCAACGAAGTAATTTATTATTTAGATTTTGAATTACGTAACTACTCGGTCTTGTACTTCCCAACAAAACAAAGCCAACAGCCGTGCTTTCGTCGTTGCTATTCTCATTATAACAGGGCTGTAGCTACATGCATAGTAGACGATCAAGAAATCACGCGTGCACAAGTGCATTTTCTATTGACACCTTAAAAATAAAGGCTGTCTTTCGCAGACGACTAAACAAACACTAGTCGAACGTGTACCTTGAGTCAATTCAAGCCAACCGCCGAGCTTTCGTCCTTACTATTCTCATTATAACAGCGTTTTAGCTACCCCTAATGAAAAATCTCAGGTGAAATCTCAGATGATTTCTCAGGTGATATCTTAGGTGAGATCTCATGTTAAAATCTCACCTGAGATTCTGCTTCAAATGTTGCGGAAAACTTACCTAAATTAAAAAGCAGCTTTATCAGTACTGAAAATTGCCTATTAGGATGTTTTACCTCTCAGACGAACTCAAATATACACGTTTAGAAGCATTTTACAAAATTCTTCAATTTTTACAAATTTGGTAGGTGAGTTTTCAGGTAAAATCTCATGAATAAATTTCCATAAATTGAAGAAGTATGTAAAATGCTTCTAAACGTGTATATTTGAGTTCATCTGGTTGATGAAACATCCTAATAGGCAATTTCCACTACTGATAAAGCTGCTTTATCATTTAGATAATCTTTCCGCAGCATCTATAGCAGAATCGTAGGTGCGATATTGACATGAGATCTCATCAGAGATCTCACATGAGAACTCACTTGAGAAATCACTTGGGATCACACATGAGATTTTTTAGTAGGGACATGCACAGTAGGTGATAAAGAAATCACCCTTGTACATGTGAATTTTCTATTTAAACCTTAAAAATAAAAGCTTCCTTGCACAGGCGATTAAACGAAAACTATTCTGACGTGCACCTCTAATCAATTCAAGCCAGCCGCCGAGGTTTCGTTTTGATATTTTCATTATAACAGGGCTTTATTACATGTATAGTTGGTAATAACTAAATCACGTGCGCTCAAGTGCATTTTCTATTGTAGCCTTAAAAATAAAGGCTGCCTTGAGCAGACGATTAAGCGAAAACTATTCGGACGTGTTCGTCCTATCGATTGAACCCAGGCGCCGAACTTTCGTTCTGATATTCTCATTATAACAAAACTTCAGCTACATGCACAGTAGGAGATGGGGTAATCGGACTTGTACCAATGCATTTTCTATTGAAATCTTAAAAATAAAGGCTGCCTTGCGCAGGTTGTTAAGCGAAAACTGTTCGAAAGTGTACCTCGAATCAATTCAAGCCAGCCGCCAAGCTTTCGTCCTTGCTATTCTCATTTTAACAGGGTTTTAGCTACATGCACAGTAGGTGATAAAGTAATCGGGCTTGCACAAATGATTTTTCTATCGAATACTTAAAAATAAAGGCTTCCTTGCGAAGGCGATTAAGCGCAAGCAAGTGGGACCTGTTCTTCCTACCGATTCAAGCCAGGCGCCGAGCTTTCGTTCTGATATTCTCATTACAACAGGACATTAGCTCTATACACAATAGGTCATAAAATAATTGTGCTTGCTTATCTGCATATTCTATGGAAACCTTAAACATGTACCTCGAGTCAATTCAAGAAAGCCGCGGAGCTTTTGTTCTCATCATCTCATTATAACAGGGCTTTAACTACATACGTAGTAAGTGATAGAGTAATTGGAATTGTACAAGTGTATTTTCATCTGAACCCTCAAAAATAACGGCTTCCTCGAGCAACGAACAAAGCGAAATCTATTCAAACGTGTACTACCTGGCAATTCAAGCCAGCCACCAAACTTTTCTCCTCGATATTCTCATTACAACAGGTCTTTAGCTCCGTGCACAGTCGGTGATGAAGGAATCGTGTTTGCACAAGTGCATTTTCATCTAAAACGTGATAAATAATTGCTGCCCTTTGCAGGCGATTAAGCGATACCCAGTTAACGTGTACCTCTAATCAATTCAAGTAAGCTGCCTAGCTTTCATTATCATTTACTCATTATAACAGAGCTTGAGCTACATGCGCAGTAGGTGATCAAGTAATCGAGCATGCTTAAGTGCATTGTCTATTCAAATCTTCAAAAGTAAAGCTGCCTTTCGCAGGTGATAAAGCGAAAACTAGTCGAACGTGTACCTCGACTCAATTCAAGCCAGCAGCCGAACTTTCGTTTTGATATTTTCATAATGACAGGACTTAATTTACTACATACACACTTGGTAATAAAGAAATCACGCTTGCACACGCACATTTTCTACTTAAACGTTAAAAATTAAGGCTACCTTGTGCAGGCGATTAAGCGAAAACTATTAGGATGTGTGCTTTCTACCGTTTGAAGCTACGCGCAGAGCTTTCGTTCTGATACTCTCATTACAATAGGACTTTAGCTCCATGCATAGTAGGTGATGAAGGAATCGTGCTTGCTTAAGAGCATTTTCAATTAAAATCTTAAAAATAAAGGCTGCCTTGCGCAGCCGATTATGCGAAAACTAGTTGGACATGTAGTTCCTACCGATGAAAGCCAGGCGCGGAGCTTTCGTTCTGAAATTCTCACCATAACAGGTCTTTAACTCCATGCACAGTAGGTGATAGAGTAGTCTGACTTGCTAAAGAGCATTTTCTATTGAAACCTTAAAAATAAAGGCTACCTCGCGCAGGCGATTAAACGAAAACTAGTCGGACCTGTTTTTCCAACCAATTGAAGTCAGCAGCCGAGCATTCGCTCTGATATAGTTATTGTAACAGAGTTTTAGCTACATGCTCAGTAGCTAATAAAGTAATCGGGTTTGCACGAATGCATTTTCTATTGAAACATTAAAAATAAAGGCTACCTTGCACAGAGGATTAAGCGAAACCGAGTCAAACATGTAGTTCCTAGCAAATCAATCCGACCGCTGAACATTCCCCCTTGAGATTTTTACTATAATAGGTCTTTAGCTCTATGCACAGTAAGTACAGAGTATGTTATATTTTCAATGGCGGTTGAGAATTATCAACGGTGATAGCTTGTCAGTTACATTTAAGTACGCGCTCCATCTGATTTACAGATCTTGCACACAGTCTGGCCATAATGTTCAAAATTTCAATAGAAAGTTATATTTGTGCACGTAAAATAAATTTCTCAGTCACCTTCTGTGCATGGAACCGAAGACCTGTTGTAATGACATTACCAGGGATGAAAGCTAAACGGGCGGATTGAATTGATACGAGGTAGACGACCGACTAGTTATCGCCTAATTGCTCGCGCGTGGCACCCTTTATTTTTAATGTTTCAACAGAAAATGCACTTGTGCAAGCCCTATTACTGTACCACTTACTGCGCATGGAGCTAATGTTCTGTTGTAATGAGAGTATCAGGTCAAAAGCACTGCGTCTGGCTCCAATCAGTAGGAAGTACACATCTGACTAGTTTTCGCTTAATCACCTGCGCAAGGAAGCCTTTTATTTATTTATTAACCAGAGTAATACAAAATTACATTACAAAAGTAGTCCAGCAGAGGAAGTCACTGCCTGTATGCTGGTCTCGTATATATAATAAACTTACAATCTAAACTTACAATCTAATACATTTCTTTAAGAGCGTATTTGTTTACTCTCCTGTAACTTGGCTACAGGGAGAAACAAATTTTAACTATAAATAAAACTATGTCACTAGCACTCTCACCAATATCTTATTAGCATAGCTCTCGCAGTTGTAGGTGTTTCTGTTGTTGCATTCTTGTTTCTTGTATAAATTATCCTTTCCTTCATTTATTTTTAAGGTTTCAATGGAAAATGTATTTGTGCAAGCCCGATTACTTTATCATCTACTGTACATGTTGCTGAAGCTCTGTTACAATGAGAATATCAGAACGAAAGCTCGGCGATTTGCTTGAATCGGTATGATGAACAGGTCCGGATAGATTTCTCTTAATCGCCTGCGCGAGGCAACCTTTATTTTTAAGACTTCAATAGAAAATGCATTTATGCAATCCCAATTACTTTATCACCTGTTCATGGATCTAAAGTCCTCTTGTAATGAGAGTATCAGAAAGAAAGCTGGGCGGCTGGCTTGAATTGATTAGTTTTCGCTTACTCGCCGGCGCAAGGCAGCCTTTTTAAGGTCTCAATAGTAAATACACTTGCACACACGTGATTAACTTATCAACTACTGTGCATGTAGCAGTAGCTTTGTTATAATGAGAAAATCAAAACGAATGCTCGACATTTGCTTGTATTGATTAGAGGCACACGTGCGACTAGGTTTCGCTTAAACGGCTACTCAAGGCAGCATTTATTCTTAAGGTTTCAACAGAAAATGCATTTGTGCAATCCCTATTACTTTATCACCTACTGTGCATGGAGCAAAAGTTCTGTTATAATGAGAGTAACACAACGAAACCTAGGCGGTTTGCTTGAATTGATTAGATGTACACGTCCGACTAAATATTGCTTTATCACCTGCGCAAGGCAGCAATTATTTTTGAGGTTTAAGATGAAAATAAACTTGTTCAAGATCGATTACTCCAGCACCTACTGTGCAGGTTGCCGAAGCCCTGTTATAATGACAATATCGGAACGAATGCTCGGCTCCTGGCTTAAATCGGAAGGAAGCACACGTACGACTAGTTTTCGCTTAATCACCTGCGCGAGGTAGCCTTTATTTTTAAGATTTCAATAGAAAATCTGTGCAAGCCCGATTATTTTTTCACCTACTGCGCATGGAGCTAAGGTCCTGTTATAATAAGAATATCAGAATGAAAGCTCGTCGCGTGGCTTCAATCGGTAGGACAAAGATGTTCGACTAAGTTTCGCTTAAACGCTTGCGCAAGGTAGCAATTATTTTTAAGGTTTTAGATGAAAATACACTTCCTCAAGGTCGATTACTCCACCATATATTGTGCAGGTAGTCGAAGCGCTGTTATAATGACAATATCAGAACGAATGCTCGGCTCCTGGCTTGAATCGGTAGGAAGCACACGTCCGACTAGTTTTCGCTTAATCACTTACGCGAGGTAGCCTTTATTTTTAAGGTTGCAATAGAAAATGTATCTGTGCAAGCCCGATTATTTTTTCACCTACTGCGCATGGAGCTAATGTCTTGTTATAATAAGAATATGAGAATGAAAGCTCGTCGCCTGGCTTCAATCGGTAGGACAAACATGTTTGACTAAGTTTCGCTTAATCGATTGCGCAAGGCAGCAATTGTTTTTAAGGTTTTAGATGAAAATACATTTGTTCAAGCTCGATTACTCCACCATATATTGTGCAGGTAGCCGAAGCCCTGTTATAATGACAATATCAGAAAGAAAGCTCAGCGCCTGGCTTGAATCGGTAGATAGTACACGTCCGACTAGTTTTGGCTTAATCACCTGCGCGAGGCAGCCTTTATTTTTAAGGTTGCAATAGAAAATGCATCTGTATGAGCCTGATTAATTTATAATCCACTGTGCATGTTGATGAAGCTCTGTTATAATGAGAATGTCAGAACGAAAGCTCGGCGCCTGGCTTCAATTGGTTGAAGAACAGGCGCGGTTAGTTTTCGCTTAATCGCATGCACAAGGTAGCCTTTATTTTTAAGGTTTCAATAGAAAATGCATCTGTGCAAACCCCATTAACTTATAATCTACTGTCTATGTTGCTGAAGCTCTGTTATAATGAGAATGTCAGAACGAAAGCTTGGAGCCTGGCTTCAATTGGTTGGAAGAACAGGTCCGACTAGTTTTCGTTTAATCGCCTGCGCGAGCTAGCCTTTATTTTTAAGGTTTCAATAGAAAATGCTCTTTAGCAAGTCAGACTACTCTATCACCTACTGTGCATGGAGTTAACGTCCTGTTATGGTGAGAATATCAGAACGAAAGCTAGAAGCCATAGAAAATGCTCTTTAGCAAGTCAGACTACTCTATCACCTACTGTGCATGGAGTTAACGTCCTGTTATGGTGAGAATATCAGAACGAAAGCTCCGCACCTGGCTTCATCGCTAGGAACTACATGTCCAACTAGTTTTCGCATAATCGGCTGCGCAAGGCAGCCTTTATTTTTAAGATTTTAATAGAAAATGCTCTTAAGCAAGATCGATTACTTATCACCTACTGTGCCTGGATCTAAAGTCCACTTATAATGAGAGAATCAGAAGGAAAGCTGGGCGGCTTGCTTGAATTGATTAGTGACACACTTTCGACTAGGTTTCGCTTAATCTCCGGCGCAGGGCAGCAATTATTTTTAAGGTTTTAGATGAAAAAGCACTAATGCAAGCACGATTCCTTCATCACCGACTGTGCATGTAGTTGAAACTCTGTTACAATAAGCGTTTCAGAGTGCAAGCTCGGCGGCTTGCTAGAATTGATTAGAGGTACACATTCGACTAGGTTTTACTTAATCACCTACGAAAAACAGACTTTATTTTTAAGGTTTCAATAGAAAATGCACTTGTGCAAGTACGATTCCTTCATCACCTACTGTGCATGGAGCTAAAGTCCTGTTTTAATGAGAGTATCAGAACGAAAGCTCTACGCGTGCGTTCAAACGGTAGAAAGCACACATCCTAATAGCTTTCGCTTAATCGCCTGCCCAAGGTAGCCTTAATTTTTAAGGATTAAGTAGAAAATGGGCATCTGCAAGCGTGATTTCTTTATTACCAAGTGTGTATGTAGTAAATTAAGCCCTGTCATAATGAAAATATTAAAACGAAAGCTCGGCTGCTGGCTTGAATTGAGTCGAGGTACACGTTCGTCCAGTTTTCGCTTTATCACCTGCGAAAGGTAGCTTTACTTTTTAAGATTTGAAGAGAAAATGTACTCAAGCATGCTCGATTACTTGATCACCTACTGTGCATGTAGCTGAAGCTCTGTTATAATGAGTAAATGAGAATAAAAGCTCGGCAGCTTACTTGAATTAATTAGAGGTACACGTTGACTAGGTATCGCTTAATCGCCTGCAAAGGGCAGCAATTATTTGTCACGTTTTAGATGAAAATGCACTTGTGCAAGCACGATTCCATCATCACCTACTGTGCATGGAGCTAAAGACCTGTTGTCATGACAATATCGAGAAGAAAATTTCGGTGGTCGGCTTGAATTGCTAGGTAGTACACGTTCGACTAGATTTCGCTTAGTCCGCTGCGCAAGGAAGCCGTTATTTTTGAGGGTTCAGATGAAAATACACTTGTACTATTCCAATTACTCTATCACTTACTACGCATGTAGTTAAAGCCCTGTTATAATGAGACGATGAGGACAAAAGCTCCGCGGCTTTCTTGAATTGACTCGAGGTACATGTTTAAAATTTCCATAGAATATGCAGATAAGCAAACCCAATTATTTTATCACCTACTGTGCATAGAGCTAATGTCCTGTTGTAATGAGAGTATCAGAACGAAAGCTCGGCGCCTGGCTTGAATCGGTCGGAAGAACAGGTCTGACTAGCTTGCGCTTAATCGCCTTCGCAAGGCAGCCTTTATTTTTAAGGATTCAATAGAAAATGCACTTGACCGCACGCGATTTAGTTATTACCAACTATATATGTAATAAAGCCCTGTTATAATGAAAATATAAAAACGAAAGCTCGGCGGCTGACTTGAATTGATTAGAGGTGCATGTCAGAATAGTTATCGTTTAATCGCCTGTGCAAGGAAGCTTTTACTTTTAAGGTTTAAATAGAAAATGCACGTGTACAAGGGTGATTTCTTTATCACCTACTGTGCATGTCCGTACTAAAAAATCTCATGTGTGATCTCAAGTGATTTCTCAGGTGAGTTCTCAGGTGAGATCTCAGGTGAGATCTCATGTCAGTATCGCATCTGCGATTCTGCTATAGATGCTGCGGAAAGCTTATCTAAATGATAAAGCAGCTTTATCAGTATTGGAAATTGCCTGTTAGGATGTTTCATCAACCAGATGAACTCAAATACACACGTTTAAAAGCATTTTACATACTTCTTCAATTTATGGAAATTTATTCATGAGATTTTACCTGAAAACTCACCTACCAAATTTGTAAAAATTGAAGAATTTTGTAAAATGCTTCTAAACGTGTATATTTGAGTTCGTCTGAGAGGTAAAACATCCTAATAGGCAATTTTCAGTACTGATAAACCTGCTTTTTAATTTAGGTAAGTTTTCCGCAACATTTGAAGCAGAATCTCAGGTGAGATTTTAACATGAGATCTCACCTAAGATATCACCTGAGAAATCATCTGAGATTTCACCTGAGATTTTTCATTAGGGGTAGCTAAAACGCTGTTATAATGAGAATAGTAAGGACGAAAGCTCGGCGGTTGGTTTGAATTGATTCAAGGTACACGTTCGACTAGTGTTTGTTTAGTCATCTGCGAAAGACAGCCTTTATTTTTAAGGTGTCAATAGAAAATGTACTTGTGCACGCGTGATTTCTTGATCGCCTACTATGCATGTAGCTACAGCCCTGTTATAATGAGAATAGCAAGGACGAAAGCACGGCTGGTGGCTTTGGTTTGTTGGGAAGTACAAGACCGAGTAGTTATGTAACTCAAAACTAAATAATAAAGTACTTCGTTGCAATTCAAGCCGCCTATTGTGCTTTCGTTTTTGTTATTTTCTTTTGGAAAACGTTTTGAGATTCATGCACTAGGTGGTGTGAAAGGAATTGCTCGTGCACGATTGACCATGGTAAATAAATCTTTTTACTTCTGCTGAAATTCTACTTCATTAATGCTAGGTCAATCACGAACATGATATGAGTCACTACACGGCCTATTTCATAATTCAGTTCATTTTCTGGGGGGGGGGCAATTGCATGTGAAGCTACGCAGCAGGTATACAATGAACTTGCAAGGTGAAAATTGCACATATCGGAGAGTACTTCAATGATCGTTAGCCTAATCCGAATTGCAAGAAAAGTACATCAAGCGCATATGTAACGCACACTGAAAAACATCAGGGAGAAGGAACGTACCAATACTGGCAGTGTAGCTCTACCAGCGCTTCGCATAACGTTTCGCCCAATTTTGGGAGAATAATTACCCCTAATGGATATTTATGCGCGGTTTATGAGAGTTTCGCGCGCCATCTACCAGCCGTTTCCCTTGGCAACGGTACACTCAGTCGCCCGTTTTGGGAGAAATTTTACCCTAAAATAACGTCGCGCAACTCTACCTGTCTTTGGGGCAGCGACTTTCTCAAGTGGTAGACCCGCTCTCTCAAAGGTTTTTCAGTGCACCACGCAGCATGATCTAAACGCCGTGCTATACGCGTAGACGAGAGCGCGAATGCTGCTTGTTCGAGTGTTTTGTAGTTATCTGCCGAGATTTAATCTTCGAGGTTTTAAACAAGCTGCTACATGCAGATTATTTTTTTTTTGTTGGAATATAATTGTTTTCTATTAGAAATCTAATGGCAACTGCAGTCATGGCGCATTAATAATTTCGAACTTATTGGGTTAAAACAAATAGTACTCTGAATGCGTTTTAACTAAATTTAGCAGGTAAGGAAATGTTCGCTAAGTGCACTGAGAGAAGTATATCTCTGTAACTAATATATTTATCAATTTGAAATTCTGAATCACAATATTGCAATAGTTACTTAACTACACTTAACTCTGGCTGTTAGACTGATGATCTTTGATCCACAACCGTCACTCTGTAAAATTTTGTACCATTTTCTACTGCTTATTGTAACTTAGAAATCTAATACATTTTATAACTTTATTGATTTTAAGTAACAATTTTACGTTAATAGTATTTGTCTGTAGTTAATTATCAATTATTATCGTAAAATTATCGTTATAATCGTAATAAAGTTATAAATTATACAACAATATTAATATTTAATTATAAATAATAATCATTTATATCTGTTATAATATTTTTTTTTCAATAAAAATGCAAATAACTGTTATTAGCATTTCGTCATGACTTTTATTTGAAGAATAAAAAATGACAAATAAATGCTAATAACTTCAAATAACGTAAAGAACTATTACTAACATCAAATAATTCTTAAAAACTATTACTAGATGTTATTAGCGTCCCAAATCATGGATTTATAAATTGCAAATAATAGCAAATAACTACAAATAAAAATTATATTTAGTTATTAACAATTGTGTGCATAATTTATTTCTGCCTGGGGGGACATGGTTATTCACTTGAACGAATTACCGTGAATAATACTGTTCTTCAAAGTAAATTTGTTTTTGTGACATGGTTCAATATTCGAAAATAAACAGTTTCTCTAAAAATATAATGTTTTATTTTTACAGGAATGATTTTATTAATAATGAACGTTGTAGTCCATTAGTAATGAGATTTTTGAAACGTAATTACCATAGCACAAGTTTTCTGCACATTTACATTCCTTGATATCGACATTGACAAAGGTACTTTTTACAAATTATTGACATCGAACATGATACATGCCCTGTCGTAAATTATTAATGTTAATAACAGTTAATAATTGTTAAAAATTATTTAAAACTCTTTGGAACTGTTTAAAACTGTTTAAAAATGTTACAAAATGTAGTATTTTAGACTATTTTTTTTAATTATAATGGTTTATAAAAGTTTAAAAACAGTTTCTAGTAGTTTAAAATAATTTTGAATTTGATATTTAAGAAAAATTTTATTATTAATTAATTATTATTAATAATAATAATAATTAATAATTAATAATTTTTTAATAGACATATTATTTATATATTCATATAAGTCAGTTAATAATGGATTGTATTAGTTAATACTTTTAGTTTTTAGTTTTTATTTAATTACTAATTACTAATAATTAATTATTAATAATAAGTAATTAATATTTAATAGTTATTAAATAATGTAATAGCTATTAGTTACGGTTAAAAGCTGTTAAAAAATATTACAAACATGTTTTTAATAGTTTATAACTGTTTATACTAACAGTTTTTAACTTTTGGGAACAAAAATATTTTCTCTATGGTGGTTATCAATTAAAATTTTATACAACATACAGTGGTTGAGTACAATTTTGAGAGTATGTAATAACAATTATCCTTGCCAATTGTCGTAGTTATGTGTTAACAACATTTTTTCTGATCTCTATACGAGTGATCTGTACAATGATATCAAAATTTCTTGAAAAATGTAATATCACATAGATATCTGATAGATATACATATATCATAAAGTCTCCTTATACATTCTAAACTATGTCATCCCAATCCGCTTATCAATAATCTATATTTTTAATCCACTGTTAAAACAATAAATTTCCACAAAGTTACTGTACTTGAGAACGTGACACTAGTTTAATTATTTATTTTTCAATGAAAGTTTGGTACTTATCTGAATGATGTTATCATGTATGTATATAATATAAATAGGTACATGACACATATCTCTTTTCTCTTGTAATCTCTGGTAAAAATATAAAACAATATTATATGGGTTTAAACATATGTACTTGTTACGTTCATAAGTTTTGTATATACATGTGTGTGCGTACATTCCTTCAAAGCTATTTTATCCGGAAGCCCTTGTAACTAATTTACATTTCTAATCTACCGCAAAATAGTTTCCACAAAGTAAATATACTGAAGAAGTTGACACTAGTTTAGTTACTTATTTTTCTATGAAACTATAAAAGTTTTATACTTATCTGAATAATGTTTTCATGTATGTATATAATATAAATAGGTAGATGATACATGTCTCTTTTCTCTAGTAGTTACTGGTAAAAAATAAAAAACAATATTAGATATGGGTTAGACATATGTGTTTGTTACATACATAAGGTCTGTACGTACATGTGTGTGTGTGTGTGTGTGTACATTTCATCCAAGCTATTTTATTCCGATGCCCTTGGAACTAATTTACATTTCTGATCCACCGTGAAAAAGTTTCCACAAAGTAACTGTGCTGAAGAACATGACACTAGTTTAATTAGTTATTTTTGTATGAAGTTTTGCTATTTATCTGAATGGTGTTATTATCTATGTATATAATATGAATGGATAGATGGTACATATCTCTTTTCTCTTGTGAATACTTGAAATAAATAAAAAACAATATTGTATGGGTTACGCATGTGTGTTTCTTACATACATGGGTATTTCTCTTGTACATTCCATCCAAGTTATTTTATGCCGATGCTCTTGTAACTAATTTACATTTATAATGCACTGTAAAAAGTTTACACAAAGTAACTATTCTTAAAACTTGACATAATAAAATTAATTATTTATTTTAGAATGAAAATTTGGTACTCTTCTGAACAATGTTTTCATGTGTATGTAATATAAATTTGTGGATAACACATAAGAACTCTGTTCTCATTTAATCTCTTGTCTGTTGTCTATATCTCTCATCTATATATATCTTGTGCTGTGGTATACTGATTTTCTATTCAAAGTTTTTGTTTGCCCGCTCACTTTTTCTCTCATATAAGCATAATGTTTTATACCTTTCATCGTGCACTCATATTTCTTCATAGCAAAGCTTTAACAATTATCAGACCTCACAACTGCTTTTTAATAAGTTTATAATCGCTAATCCTGAATTGTTATTCATCTACGACAAACATTTTAATTCAATAAATAAATACACAAAGGCATTATCTATGATCAACTGCTTCTTGCGATATGATCTTGCATTAACTACTGGAATTATCTATTTATTTCTGAAATAAAAAAAGTTCACCTAAAGAATCTTGTTTTTAATTACAGTTAAATTAAGTTCAAACATCTTATACTTATCTAATTATTGATTGGCCGAATTCTTCTTTTGTAAAGATGTGTCAAGTTGTTGTACTCGACAATCCTCAACAAGTTACATTCTATTTCACTGATATTCCTATAACCTGACGTCCTCACGCTTGTCTCCAACTCACCGATCGGCGCTCACGTGGTTAAACAGCTGTTGTTTTGATCGGATCACGCGCGTGTTCCAAAAAACATTCTTTTTGTCGCGACCTCCCGCTCCGAGGGCTCTGAAACTAGCTAACATCCGGGTGAAAATATTTTGTCTAACACACGGAGCGCTCATTTTAGCTACGGCAGCATAAAGTTACTTCGTGCTAATACATCATACTATTCGCTGCCACAGAAGTAAACAATGCGTGCATGGAGAGTAACGCCACCATACCAGTGTAGCTTGGAAACTGTCGAGCGTCAATAGCAAGAGGTTCATACCACGGTGGTATGAGATTCTTACAATCGAGGAGTTTCGTTTGGCACCGTTGCACGAATTCCATACTCTCGTGGTATAAACTTTCTGCTTTCGGCGCATGGGGGTATCTCCTCCTACGGTAGCCTGCTCTACTATGCTAGTCAAGTATAACAAAAATTGATGCTTCTATAGCACGAGATCCCGTACTATCATAGTTAAATTGAGCTCTCCGTGCACCACTGCCTTTATTGTAACAGAGCTGATTTTAACCTATGTAAAAGTTCGTAAGCAACGTAAACAGGCACAACATTCATTTCAGATAAACACTGTGATATATCAGCATCAGCACCTTTTTTATACAAGGTGTTGTTCTTAGTTTTCACTGTTTCCAACGGATTTGGGAGTAAACATTTAGTGTATTATAATACGTAAAGGTATTTTAAATACGTTTTTAAAAGTGTTTGAATAATACAAGTGACAGTTGAATTAAAGTTTTAGAAATATCTTTTTAGTACTTGAACTTTTATTGGAAACTTTATACTTAAAATAGCAGGGATTGATACTAAAGAAAAATTAAGTCTATACTGACTATTACAAAAAACATTTAGTGTACAGATTTAAATCAACTTTTAAAGGAAGCGAAAGATATGCTATTGTGCAGAAAAACATTATGGAACCTTCGCTTCTGCCAGAAAGCTACCATTATCAACCATCACCTGAATCTCACTATGATATAATTGACATTTTATTTTCTGAAGTCAAAACAGTTATGCACTATATATTCCTATATTATACAGTTATAAGGGCAAAAATGGGTACCTACCCCCTCCACCCCCCTAAACCACCCCTCCACTTCCCCTCCACTTTTTACCGTTAAATCTTTCAAATTTTACTTTATTTTGAAGGGTGTCTGCCCCTCCGTCCCCTCCACCCCACTCCACCCTCTTCACTCCCCTCCACCCCCCTCCACGCCCCCTCCACCTACCCCTCCACCTACCCCACTACAACTAATCTCTTATAGATATGTTGCTGAAAATTGTATATAGGGGGTTTCGAGATTTGCTGATTAGGAATCTGAACTCAGATTTTTAAAATTCAAAATAGCGGAACGAAAATGTCCGCCGCATATTGAAATATTACTGAATTTTGCTGAAAATTGTACACACAGGATTTCTGGATTCGATTATTACAAATCTGAACTTAGATTTTAAAAATTGAAAATGGCGGCAAAATATTTATATAATACTGGATTTTGCTAATAATTGTATTTAGGGGATTTCTAGATTACGAATCTCAACTCAGATTTTCAGAATTCAAAATGGCGGATCGAAGATGTCGGCCACATATTGAAATATTACTGGATTTTGCTGAAAATTTTAATTCAAACTGGTGGACCCAAGATGACTCACAAAAATTAAAATTTTACTCGAGTTTGTTAAAAATTGTATATAGTGAGTTTCCGGATTCGTTGATTAGAAATCTGAACTCAGATTTTGTAAATATAAAATGGCGGCCAAAAATTGAAATATTACTGGATTTTATAATCAATAAGTTACAAATGAAATCAGAGCTGACGTAATGAACTACATATGGGAGGGTCCAGCAGAAACGGGCCACCGAGCGCGCGCGGTGCCTTTTTTCGCGTAAAAGGCGCTCTGTTTAACTCGTTCATAATCGTATGCTGCGTCTTTGAAAAAAAAACCAAGGACCTATATCGATAGATATTTTCCTGCTCTTTACAATGGTGCTATTGTTTTTATTGCGAAACGCTTTCTTCCGGACGAAAACTCGAGTTGAATATTGAAAGCCATTTTTCTCAAAGTATATCATGTTTTTTTTTTCAAAATAAACTACATCATTGGAAAGTACAACTCTAAAGCTTCAAAATCCTATCTTGGAGAAGTTGGAGAAATAAAGGGTTTAAAAGTAACAACATAAAAAAGACAGCGCCGAGGGTCCGCGCGAGCCCCTCGCGCCCGTGCGTACGGCACGTTTAAGTGCACGCTCAATTCAATTCGCTAATAATCGTGTACCAAGTCTCTGAAAAAAGAACTAAGGACATATATCGATAGATTTTTTCCTCTTCTTTCCAATGGTGCTATTATTTTTATTCCGAAATGCTTCTGTTCGGGATTATCCGACAATTATATATTGACGCCCCAAGATTTATACAAATGGGCAACTGAGTATTTCAAAAATATTGAGTGCTTTTTTTCATCAAAAGACGATTACTTAAAGGCTACAGAAAAGCTACGAAACAGGCTAGCCTCAGCTAAGACAATACCTGGAACTCAATTGTTTCATTGAATTAAATTATTAAATGATGCCAATAAGTTAGAACTTAAAAGATTTTCAGCGTCACAAGATTCTCAATTATATCCACCGATCAAAAAAGAAAAAGTACTTAAAACTCAAACAAAGAAAGAAGCGGATGTCGCAAAAAGGACAATTCTTATAAAATCAAAAAAATGTAAAAAAATTAGAATTTAAAGGAAAAGGTAATATTGTTATGCCAGATTAAACAATCTATAAGGTTATTTTAAATTTCTGTTTTACTGCTTTCAGTGCGTTCATGGATATTTTTATGTTTAATATATTATGTTTTTCAAATTTTGTTATATAAATGAACAAAGTTCATTGTCATATTATACTAACTGTTACAACTAGATCCACAAAATTATGCCCACGCATTGGCACTGTAAGTTACAAAACATTTTATATTTACAAAAAAGAAAGGGCGAAATAGCACATCGCGTGTATTAATCCGCCCTTGAGCATAGCGTAAAAAGTTCGGGCAGCCGCTGTCTTTTTGATCTTACTATTTTTGAACTTTTCATGTTCCAACTTAAAAATATAATATTTTATAGTTTAAGACTTGTACTTTTGAAGAATATAATTCATTTTGAAGAAAAGACTGATATTTTATTGAAAAAATAGAGTTTAAACATTCAAATGGAATTTTCAACTAGAAGGAAGCATTTCGGAATAAAAATAATAGCACCATTGGAAAGAGCAGGAAAAAATCTATCGATATATGTCCTTAGTTCTTTTTTCAGAGACTTGGTACACGATTATTAGCGAATTGAATAGAGCGTGCACTTAAACGTGCCGTACGCACGGGCGCGAGGGGCTCGCGCGGACCCTCGGCGCTGTCTTTTTCATGTTGTTACTTTTAAACCCTTTATTTCTCCAACTTCTCCAATATAGGGTTTTGAAGCTCAAGAGTTGTACTTTCCAATGGTGTAGTTTATTTTGAAAAAAAACATGATATACTTTGAGAAAAATGGCTTTCAATATTCAACTCGAGTTTTCGTCCGGAAGAACGCGTTTCGCAATAAAAACAATGGCGCAATTGGAAAGAGCAGAAAAAAATCTATCGATATAAGTCCTTAGTTTTTTTTTTCAAAGACGCAGCATATGATTATGAGCGAGTTAAACAGAGCGCCTTTTACGCGAAAAAAGGCACCGCGCGCGCTCGGTGGCCCGTTTCTGCTGGACGCTCCCATATATATTCTGCATTATTTTGTTAAATATAATATACTTAGTATTTTAAAAATTAATAAATGTTAAGAATAATGTTTTAAAAAACATTACAGAAATTTTAAATGAAAAAATAAGTGTTTCATGATATTATGTAATAGAAGATTATCCTTATTCATTATTATTAATATTTATCTCTAATAATGGGGGTTGGCGAGCGGAGCGAGCAGGGGGCGAAGCCCCCTAGTGTGTGTGTGTGTATATATATACTAGGGGGCTTCGCTTCCTGCTCACTCCGCTCGCCAACCCCCATTTTCAGAGAGAAATTTTACAATAATGAAGTATGAAACTATCAAATTTTGACAATATGAAATTTTGATGGGTAAAATATCGGATTTAAGACGAATCAAAGGTAAAGAATATACTATTTATGTTCTTTATAATTGCTTCAGAGCAATGAAATATCTTTATATTAATTGAATAAATAGTGTAGAAAATTAATTATATTAGGAGGTGATTTTCGGCAAATTCTTCCAATTATGAAATGTGGTCACAGAAATAGTATAATTGAAGAAACAGTTAAATTTTCTGCGTTATGGTTTCTTTTTAAAGTTTTAAAATTAAATCAAATTATGCGTTCGGAAAATAAAGAATATGCTTCACTATTGTTAGAATTGGGTGAAGGAAAAATTAATCCATTTATTATTCCAAATAAATGGAAAATGAATAATATTTGTAAAGAAATTTATAGTAAAATTAATATTAAAACATCAATAGATCGTGTGATCTTAACCGCTCATAATAAAGATACTAAAATTATTAATAATAAAGTTTTAGAATTATTGAATAAAAAAGTACATACGTATTATAGTTTCGATTATGTAACCCATAAAGGAGTTGATCAAACAGACGAAAATATTCATTTAAATTATCCAATTAAAATGCTTAACAATATTAGAGAAGGTCTTCCACCTCATGAATTAAAATTGAAAGTAAATGCTATTGTTATGTTAATTAGAAATATAAGTATTGTACAAGGAATGTGTAATGGTACACGTCTAAGAATAACTGGATTATATGCTCATAATGTTAAGGCAGAAATAATTACAAGCGAAAGAATTGGTACAGAGGTTTTTATTCCACGAATAACATTAAATACTGCAGATTCATCTTCATTTCCTTTTATTCTTTACCGTAAACAATTTTCAATTGTATTAGCTTTTGCCATGACAATAAATAAATCTCAAGGACAGAGTTTCGATTCTATTGGAATTTTTATTAGACGATCACTATTTTCACATGGTCAGTTATATCTTGCTTTATCCCGATGTAAAAATCCTGACAATATATTTATTGAAAATTGTTCAGAAAATTCTTTAATAATAGATAACATTGTATGGAAAGAAATTTTTGAAATTTAATCTATAATTTACACTATAAGATTTGATGGGTGAAAATTTATGTCGTATTTGTATATGACCTCAATTTCTCTTAAGCTCAAGGAATTTATAACAATAATCATTTTAATTAAAATATTACCCTTTGTGAAAATATAAGACATGTTGTATCTTTTCATAAGTTTAATATTATAAATAATCTGAATATTATTGTACATTTAATAAATAAATATTTCATAATTATTTAATATATTAATGTGAAATATTTGTTTATTAAATGTAATAAAGATGTGAATTAATTTTCATTATATTTTAAACTTTGCACAATTTTTATTTTAAAGAAATTACAATAATAAGTAATGAAAATTAATTCACATCTTACATGGTGGAGGAAGGAAGGGCTAGGTTGGAGTCAAGGAGGATTACGGAGGGATGACTCCCATGGTTTTTAGGGCTACTGGCGATGAATTCCATGGTTGTGTTTAGGCTCATTATATAAAAAATTATTGTAATTCTATATGATTTCGGCATGTCCCAAAATCATATATATAATTATTATTATTTCTTATATATAAAACGTAAGCTCAATAAAATCAAAAATTCAACGTGCCTATAACAGTACCTCAGTGATGGTGTGGAAAGCTGTTCCAAATGTGCGAAATGTGGTAATAGTTGAAAACATAATTGTCTATGTTGGTTCTAATAATAATTAGTATATTTTTGAGTTTTTTTAAATGTTCGAATTCAAAGATTTAGTGACAGTTTTCTCTTTGATGGTTTTTCGATTATCATAAAAAACAATAGTCCGGAAGTAGTCCAGAGGTGGAGGGGACGGTGGAGGGGATGGTGGAGGGGACGGTAGGTGGAGGGCGGTGGAGGGGACGGTGGTGGGCGGTGGAGGGGACGGTGGAGTGCGGTAGAGGAGACGGTGGTCTGACTGAGATTAAAAAATAACGTGATTTTTTAACGCATTTAACGTTAAAAAGTGGAGGGGACGGTGGAGGGACAGCAAATAGGTAAGTGGAGGGGACGGTGGTGGGAATGGTGGAGGGCGGTAGAGGGGGTGGTGGAGGGCGGTGGAGGGCGGTGGAGGGGACGGTGGAGGGTGGTGGAGGGGACGGTGGAGGGACCGCGTTCAGATATAGCAGAAACGCCTATATAATATAGGGATATATATATATATATCTTCTTATATTATATAGTTGTAAGGCTCAAAATGGGTACCTATCCCCTCCACCCCGCTCCACCCCGCTCCACCCCGCTCCACGTCCGCTCCACGTCCGCTCCACCGACCGCTCCATCTACCCCTCCACCTATTTCTTCGCATATAATTCATCATAGATATCTTGCGTATAGTCAGTTTTTCAGCTTTTTTTATTTACTACATTTCACAGTTTTCTACACCACCACTGAGGTACTGTTATGGGCGCGTTGAATTTTTTATTTTATTGTGCTTAGTTATTTTATATAACAAATAATAATAATTATATATGATAATGAGACATGCCAAAATCATATAAAACTATTGTTAATCATTTTTTATATAATAAGTCTAAACACAGCCATGGAATTCCAATAGCCCTAAAAACCATGGGAGTCGTCCCTCCATCCTCCTTGACTCCAACCTATCCCATCCTTCCTCCACCATGGAGGATGTGAATCAATTTGCATTAATAAATTTTATCACTTTTAATTAATTTTAATCAATTTGTATTAATAATTTTTAATAAGTGTAATGAAAATTGCTTCCCATCTTTATTACATGTAATAAGAAAAATATTTCATATAAATATATTTATATTGAATTTTTTTTTTATTATATGTAACAAAACAATCAGATTATTTATATGATATTATGCTTGTAAGAACATGTCTTATACTTTCGTAAAAGAATAATATTATACATAAAATGATTATTGATATAAATTAATTTGGGGATATTTTAATCTATATAAATTTACATGTAAATATATAAAGAAACAAAAAAAAATAATAATTCTTAAAAAAATATATTAAAAAGTATAGACTAAACGTCAAAAATTTCTTTCCAAACAATGTTATCAATTATTGAGGAATTTTCTAAACGATTTTCAATAAATATATTGTTAGCATTTTTACATCGGGACAAAGCAACATATATTTGGCCATGTGAAAATAAAGTTCGTCTAATGTACATACCTAAAGAATTAAAACTCTGACCTTGAGATTTATTTATTGTTATAGCAAAAGCTAATATAAGTGGAAATTGTTTTCTAAAAAGTGTGAACGGAAATGAAGAAGAATCTCCAGTATTTAATGTTATTCGTGGTATAAAAACTTCTTCACAGATCCTTTCACCCGTAATTATGTCGGCTTTAATATTATGATTAAATAAACCCGTAATTTTTAAGCGTGTACCATTACACATTCCTTCTGATATACTTATATTTCCGATTAACATTACAATTGCATTTATTTTTAATTTCAATTCGTGTGGTAGTAGACCTTCTCTAATATTATTAAGCATTTCTATTGGGTAATTTAAGTGTATATTTTCATCTGTTTGATCAACTGCTTTGTGAGTTGCGTAATCTAAACTATAATATGTATGTGTTTTACCATGTAATAAGTTCAAAATTTTATTATTTATAAGTTTAGTATCGACATTATGTGGAGCTAATATTATACGATCTACGGAATTTTTCGGTCTTCCATTTATTTGGAACTATAAATGGATTAATTTTACCTTCACCTAACTCTAATAAAAATGAAGTAAATTGTTTATTTTTGGAGCGAATATTTTCAGTTAATTTTAAAACTTTAAAGAGAGGCCATAAATGAGAAAATTTGATTCTGTCCTGTACTATACTGTCTCGGTAACCATGTTTTAGGATTGGCAGAATTTGTCTAAAATCGCCTCCTAACACTATCAATTTACCACCAAACGGAACATCACTGTAACATATATCTTTGAGTGTTTGATCAACAATTTCCAAAGCTTTTTTTGGGATCATTGATGCTTCATCCCAAACTATAATATCTACTTCCCGTAATTTTTTTTTATCTGATTCTAATTTTAGAAAAGCACTTTCAATACTGTTTAAATCTAAAGGAAGTCTAAAAGTACGATGACTTGTCATTCCTCTAGGTAATAAAATAGATGCGATTCCTGTCCAAGCCATAGATAAAATTTTTGTATTCAAAGATAAAAAATGATATATTAAAGTCTTGTATATGAAAGTTTTTCCTGAACCTCCAGGTCCATCAATAAAATAAATTTTATTTTTGTTAGTTATAATTTCATTAAAAATTAATCTTTGATTGGTAGTTAATTGATTAAACAAAATTTCAAAAAGATTTTGACTGTTTGCTAGATTTTCAGGACATTCTTCGATACTATTTATTGTTGGTTCAGGTAAACTATAATCTTTACATCTTTTATCTTCAGATTGTAAGATATTTTGAATGTGTGACAAAGCATTATTTTCTTCATTTTATTTAAAATCTTCAGTAAAAAATTTTTTGAATCTATTCCAAATTAAGTTACCTAGAATATTTTCAGTTAAGATAAACTATGCAAAGAATTTACGTAATTGAAAAGGAAGCATGGTATTACTTGCTTCATAAAAAATAATATAAATTTGGGAATCATCTTCTATTAAACCCATAGCAAGTGCTGCTTCTTTATATGTTTCATATGAGATGTTATTAAATGTTCGTAAATCTTTAAAACAAGTAGCACCTTTTATGCGGTTCAACAGTAATTTAAGAAAAAATCTTTCATTATCTTTAGGTGAAACAATATTTAATCGCCCAATCGCATCAAATTGTTTATTGCGTTCTCTACGTTTCCATACTATTTAATCTAAATTTTTGTAATTGTTATTCATTATACTTAATACAAATTTTACATAAATGATATGATTTTATATTCTGACCGAAAATAAACTACATGAATAACATACATAATGTATTCTTTTGTTATATCAATAGATAACATCACATTTATATCTCTTTTATGTCTTTTCAGTCTCGATTACTTCTGTGTTTAGCTCTCCAATTTTATTTTTAATGTATGTCTAGCAAATTTGTACAAAAAAAAAGAATTTTTTTTTAAACAGAGAAAAATAAATATATCTAAATTTAAAAAACACAATTCAGTTTCCAGTTGTGTAATCTTTTTCTATAATATTCTTTTTTAACAATTACACATTACAAATGGGGGTTGGCGAGCGGAGCGAGCAGGGGCGAAGCCCCCTAGTATATATATATATATAAGTCGTATTTTCTTTATTAAATAATCATATTATGAAGAACTTATATCTAACATATCTCAGCAAAGATTATGTCAAACGAAAAAAGGAAAAAGGATGTGTTATTATTGTGAAAATGTCAACAAATAAAAGTGCTCAGTTATTCTCATGTATGATTTTCCCAGGGTGGGAGACGTTAAAAGTTTAATCTATACAAGAATATCATCAAGAAACCTTTGATTCTCAGTGATTCCCAGTTCATAAATTGGTTGTGTTTTCTTACAAGATTATGTGTAGATAATGAGGCATTATTAATTTACATACTTTCAATTGAAGAACTTATATCTAACATATCTCACCAAAGATTATGTCGAACGAAAAAAGGAAAAAGGATGTGTTATTATTGTGAAAATGTCAACAAATAAAAGTGCTCAGTTATTCTCATATATGATTTTCCCAGGGTGGGAGACGTTAAAAGTTTAATCTATACAAGAATTTCTAGCTATACAAATTAAACACAAGAAAGTACTGAAATAATATAAAATTTTCTACGAAAGTATAAAATAAGGCAAGTATAGACGTTTTTCCTGTATAATCTATAAAATAATAATATTTACGATTTTTTAAAAGAAGTCAAATAAATACCAGTCAAAAAGTCTTTCACTTCTTTGAGTCATTGTATGCTGAACAAATTATATGTAAGCGTTCAAATTGTTTACTGCAAATCAAACAAACCAAAGGTGTGAAATTAATTATCGATAGTCAAGTAATGCAAACATCTCTCGGAAATAACTGTATGACTGTTTTCAGAAATGTATTCAAATTTGTTCATCCTTCTATACAAATTAAATACAAGAAAGTACTGAAATCAATTTATTGTAGTCAAGTACCCATAAGATAACTTGACTGACATAATAGAACTTTTCGTACCTTGCGTGTAAAATTACATTTTATGTCCATGTTGTAACTTCAAAAATGTTCAGCCGGTGGGCATAAAGTATTACTTAACGCCTAAGAGGCGCAATAGCTCCTATACAAAACCTTATAGAACCTACGCACTTTACACCCGTGTAGGTGAATATTATTTTATGACTATTATGCTTTCTTTTCATTTCTAAATTTCATAAGAATGTTTTCAGATATTTACGAAAAGTTAAAGTTTTGAACTTTCTATAATATTACGCATCTTGTGAGGACAAGAGAAGTCTAGAGCTGCTCTAGCAGGGGTGGTTCTCCAATCTCCCACACATACTTGGCGGGCATATATGGGAGCGTCCAGCAGAAACGGGTCACCGAGCGCGCGCGGTGCCTTTTTTTCGCGTAAAAGGCGCTCTGTTTAACTCGTTCATAATCGTATGCTGCGTCTTTGAAAAAAAAAACCAAGGACCTATGTCAATAGATTTTTTCCTGCTCTTTCCAATGGTGGCATTGTTTTTATTGCGAAACGCTTTCTTCCGGACGAAAACTCGAGTTGAATATTGAAAGCCATTTTTCTCAAAGTACATCATGTTTTTTTTTCAAAATAAACTACACCATTGGAAAGTACAACTCTTAAGCTTCAAAATCCTATCTTGGAGAAGTTGGAGAAATAAAGGGTTTAAAAGTAACAACATGAAAGAGACAGCGCCGAGGGTTCACGCGAGCCCCTCGCACCCGTGCGTACGGCACGTTTAAGTGCACGCTCTATTCAATTCGCTAATAATCGTGTACCAAGTCTCTGAAAAAAGAACTAAGGACATATATCGATAGATTTTTTCCTGCTCTTTCCAATGGTGCTATTATTTTTATTCCGAAATGTAAAAAACTTAGAATTTAAAGGAAAAGGTAATATTGTTATGCCAGATTAAACAATCTATAAGGTTATTTTAAATTCCTGTTTCACCGCTTTCAGTGCGTTCATGGATATTTTTATGTTTAATATATTATGTTTTTCAAATTTTGTTATATAAATGAACAAAGTTCATTTTAATATTATACTAACTGTTACAACTAGATCCACAAAATTATGTCCACGCATTGGCATTGTAAGTTACAAAACATTTTATATTTACAAAAAAGAAAGGGCGAAATAGCAAATCGCGTGTATTAATCCGCCCTTGAGCATAGCGTAAAAAGTTCGGGCAGCCGCTGTCTTTTCGATCTTACTATTTTTGAACTTTTCATGTTTCAACTTAAAAATATAATATTTTGTAGTTTAAGACTTGTACTTTTAAAGAATATAATTCATTTTGAAGAAAAGACTGATATTTTATTGAAAAAATAGAGTTTAAACATTCAAATGGAATTTTCAACTAGAAGGAAGCATTTCGAAATAAAGATAGGGTTTTGAAGCTTAAGAGTTGTACTTTCCAATGGTATAGTTTATTTTGAAAAAAAACATGATATACTTTGAGAAAAATGGCTTTCAATATTCAACTCGAGTTTTCGTCCGGAAGAACACGTTTCGCAATAAAAACAATGGCGCAATTGGAAAGAGCAGAAAAAATCTATCGATATAGGTCCTTGGTTTTTTTTTCAATGACGCAGCATACGATTATGAGCGAGTTAAACAGAGCGCCTTTTACGCGAAAAAAGGCACCGCGCGCGCTCAGTGGCCCGTTTCTGCTGGACGCTCCCATATATGATCTCATATGAGTTCTGATGGCTGAAATACTCACATGAGATCTTATATGATATTTACACGCGGGAAAAGGATAAAAAATAGGTGGCTTATAAAATGGTTAGTAAAATCTAAAGCACTTTTGAGTAGATTTTTTAGTACAATTTATATGCATTTTTATTTCATTCCTGTTTAAAAACAACGGGCATAAGGAAAAATATTTTGGGTAATGTAAGTAAATCATGAGATTCTTCACATATGTAGGGATGATATATTTGAAAAGTATCAATTAAAAATTAGCGTCATTGTAATTATTTATTTACTATAGTGGATTTATAGGTATAAACATTTTTAATAAATTTATGCAAAAATTTAGAATTTTACATTTACAAAGCCCACCGGTAAACTGCAAACCGTCAGGTCCGCCAAGTATGTGTAGGAGATTGGAGAACCACCCCTGCTAGAGCAGCTCTAGACTTCTCTTGTCCTCACAAGATGCGTAATATTATAGAAAGTTCAAAACTTTGACTTTTCATAAATATCTGAAAACATTCTTATGAAATTTAGAAATAAAAAGAAAGCATAATAGTCATAAAATAATATTCACCTACACGGGTGTAAAGTGCGTAGGTTCTATAAGGTTTTGTATAGGAGCTATTGCGCCTCTTAGGCGTTAAGTAATACTTTATGCCCACCGGCTGAATATTTTTGAAGTTACAACGTGGACATAAAATGTAATTTTACACGCAAGGTACGAAAAGTTCTATTATGTCAGTCAAGTTATCTTATGGGTACTTGACTACAATAAATTGATTTCAGTACTTTCTTGTATTTAATGTGTATAGAAGGATGAACAAATTTGAATACATTTCTGAAAACAGTCATACAGTTATTTCCGAGAGATGTTTGCATTACTTGACTATCGATAATTGATTTTACACCTTTGGTTTGTTTGATTTGCAGTAAACAATTTGAACGCTTACATATAATTTGTTCAGCATACAATGACTCAAAGAAGTGAAAGACTTTTTGACTGGTATTTATTTGATTTCTTTTAAAAAATCATAAATATTATTATTTTATAGATTATACAAAAAAATGTCTATACTTGCCTTATTTTATACTTTCGTAGAAAGTTTTATATTATTTCAGTACTTTCTTGTGTTTAATTTGTATAGCTTGAAATTCTTGTATAGATTAAAGTTTTAACGTCTCCCACCCTGGGAAAATCATATATGAGAATAACTGAGCACTTTTATTTGTTGACATTTTCACAATAATAACACATCCTTTTTCCTTTTTTCGTTCGACATAATCTTTGGTGAGATATGTTAGACATAAGTTCTTCAATTGAAAGTATGTAAATTAATAATGCCTCATTATCTACACACAATCTTGTAAGAAAACACAACCAATTTATGAACTGGGAATCACTGAGAATCAAAAGTTTCTTGATGATATTCTTGTATAGATTAAACTTTTAACGTCTCCCGCCCTGGGAAAATCATACATGAGAATAACTGAGCACTTTTATTTGTTGACATTTTCACAATAATAACACATCCTTTTTCCTTTTTTCGTTTGACATAATCTTTGATAAGATATAAGTTAGATATAAGTTCTTGAATTGAAACTATGTAAATTAATAACACCTCATTATCCACACATAATCTTGTAAGAAAACACAACCAGTTTATGAACTGGGAATCACTGAGAATCAAAAGTTTCTTGATGATATTCTTGTATAGATTAAACTTTTAACGTCTTCCACACTGGGAAAATCATATGAGAATAACTGAGCACTTTTATTTGTTGACATTTTCACAATAACACGTCCTTTTCGTTTTTTTCATATGACATAATCTTGTCTAAGATATACATAAAACTCCTTAACATTATTGGCTATATCTCCAAAATAACTCCAAACAATCTTCTTATGTAATATCTGTAAAAATTAGATATCCAAAAAATTATTGACTATATCTCCAAAATGTCTTCATAACTGTTCTTGTGTAATATTTGTATCTGTAAAAGTAAAAAATCACACAAAGTATCAAGTTTTGAAAGATGATTTTAGCAATTTAAGTGGCTCCAGCGGTCTAGTAGACCTAAAGCTATGAACATTTTTTACAAAAATTCATTTACACATTCCAATCTGAAAACTGATATGACAGGAAGTAGAGTTCTTAACATAATGGAAAATATTTTTGTTAGAAAATTTCCAATTTTGCAAAAGTATATTTTGTCCATTATAAAAAAAATTCAATAAGAAATACAAATCATTTGTTTTTCATTCAATTTTAATTTGCAAGGTCTCATTTTCTTCCTTATTAAATTTCAGGGGGAGTCAACGATATCAAAATTGAAAAATTTTCAAAACCTGCAAAGTTATATGCAATTGTTTGTAGATTTGTCACTGAATTTTATAAACAATTGCATGTAACTTTGCAGGTTTTGAAAATTTTTCAATTTTGATATCGTTGACTCCCCCTGAAATTTAATAAGGAAGAAAATGAGACCTTGCAAATTAAAATTGAATGAAAAACAAAAAAGATTTGTTTTTCTTATTGAATTTTTTTTTAATGGACAAAATATACTTTTGCAAAATTGGAAATTTTCTAACAAAAATATTTTCCGTTATGTTAAGAACTCTACTTCCTGTCATATCAGTTTTCAGATTGGAATGTGTAAATAAATTTTTGTAAAAAATGTTCATAGCTTTAGGTCTACTAGACCGCTGGAGCCACCTTAACATTTAGCCAGTAAGTACTTATCTAATAAAAGTTATTCGTCCGTTGATTGAAACATGAATAGATGAATTCTTCTTATCACCAGTTGACTGCTTGAGATCTATGAAATTTATATTAATTAACTAATAATTTAAAACTAACTCACGATATTTATTTTATAATAAAAGTTTGCTACTTATATTATGTTATAGGTGTATGTATATTTTCACATATACATATACACAGGTTATGTTATAATATTAAAAACTTTCAAATCATGAAAAACATATAGTATACACGGGCGCCACGCATGTATATATGTATGTATTATAAGCAAAATATTATCCGTGAGATGATATGTGTGTGTATATGAGGCGTTTCACGTCAACTGTCCCAGCGCGCGGCATGCGAGCCCCAAAACCTGATATTTCTAACTCATGTTTATGATACTAAAAAGTACTTAAAAAAATTATTTGATATGCGTTTTCGACGTATTTTTTCCTCAGTTTTCCAATGATGTTGGTAGTTTTTTCAAAATTTTCCATTTTCATCTTCAAAAACTATTTCGCATTCTATTTCTCGCAAAAAACATCTCGGGCACTCTTTGGAAAATATCCTTTCCTACGTAAAAAATGCTTAGCTTTCGATCTAGAGGGTCAAAAAAAATATTAAAAATACACTTTTTGAGATATAACATGTTTTGTACTTTTTGAAGGTGAAAATTGAAAATTTCGGAAAAACTGCTTACGCCATTGGAAAGCTGAGGAAAAAATACGTCGAAAACGCTTATCAAACAATTTTTTAAAGTATATTTTAGTATCATAAACGTGAGTTAGAAATAGCACGATGTGGGGCTCCAGCGGCACGCGCTGGGACAGTTGACGTGAAACGCCTCATATATAAAATAAGGTAAGGTTAAGTCGACCAGAGATATGGCCATATAGGTATGTGTATAGTCTACATATATATATATATATATATATATATATATATATATATATATATATATATATATATATATATATATATATATATATATATATATATATAACCGGAGGTCGGAAGAATCGGAAGTCGGAAGAATCGAATGGCGAAATGGAGAAAATTTTAGAATCGGAAACCAGACATAAAATTTTTCTCTATTTAATATCTGTAATATGAGAACATCTTTTTACATGAAACTTTCTTTGCAACATAGTATAACAATATAAAGCATGTTGTTATTTTTTTCGAGTTAATATAAAAGCGTTGAAAATTGCAGTAAATATTTCAAAATCTCGGGCACCCATTTCAATGTATATCATCGCGCGGTCGTCCTAAGGCTCTTCTATAACTTGCCTTCGGAGCGCTCCCGCGCTCCTTGTGATATGTGAAAAAGAATAATCAAAGACAAGTAAAGAAGTTCACCTTATCAGACATTAGAAGAAGATCAATATAGGAGTGTTGCTGCTACAAACATTTTTTTAAGCACTTGGCTATGGCAATACTGGCTTCATAACATGCATGAAAGATTTTGGATTTCTCAACACATTCTTTATTTACCTCAGTATATAAGAATCTAATATATGTAATAAAGATTATTAAAAATATACGGATTTAAAAGCACCAAAGTATCTACATCTTAAACCACTTAACAAACTTGACTGACTGATGTGGATATGACTGTTACGCGTACTCATAACTTACAAGTCTGATGGACCGTATACTGAGGTACCAGAATATTTGTTCTAAATGTAAAATATTTTGAGCTAAAAACAATACTTTTTTCTATTTCAGGGCAAAGATGGAGTTAAGAAATAATGAAGAAGAAATAAAGAAGTATTTTAGTAATTTTATCTTTAAAGCTGTTTTCTACTGTCACGTAGGCAGACTTGCAGTCTGCCGGCACGTGTAGTGCTCGATCCGCGCGGCGTCGGATACACGATCTTCCGTCGACGTCGGCCGTCGTGGGGTGTTCTGCGGACTAGCAAAAGCGCAGCTTTTGCATTTCTGGTCTCGGAACATCCGGCCTCCCTCCACACGTTTTTTGGACGGAGGAAGCCGGTGGAACGGACGCCCTCGTCAGTCGGGAACGAGCCGCCGCGAGACCCTCTCTCTCTCTCTTTCGAATCTCCAAGAAAATAAAGAGAACCTACGTCCGTAACAGACTGGTGGCAGCGGTGTTTACCAAACAGACCTTACGGGTCAAAACTTCTACAACTTTTTTTGGGAGAGAGGAATCCTTTCCCGACCGTTAATAAGTGAATTTTTTTTTGACGCGGCAAGTGACAATTTTTCAATTTAACTCTAATCAGCGGAGATCGGTGCAAGCAGCCAGGCCTTACGCAACATGGTACAACTCATTGTACTCAGCGCCGTCTTGAAACTGTAATTATTTTTTTATTTTTTCCCCCCTTATTTTCAATCCCCTCGGGTAGAAAAACATAAACACTTAATTAAAACGTAACTGCGCAAATTTTTATGCATACACATATATTTACTTAGCATTAATTGCGCAAACTTTTTTATACTCGTATTACATACTTCTGCTTTTTATACATAATATATTTATATACATTTATATTTATATAAAACTATACCTTGATTGTATAAATTTGAACACACATAGTTTATATATAAATTTTATACATCGATTTTGATTATACATATTATTATTGTATTATTATCAAAAATATATCACTCAATATGGCTTTTTCAAATTTATTCGCGAGATCAAATAGCGAGAAAAACCTAACAAATTCTTCGAAAACGGGAGCGCTTAAAAAACATAGCTTATCAAACTCAAAGTTTCCCAGTACAGTTGACATTACGCAAGAAGGTAATTCATCTACACAGCCTTATATTACGGCCGATGAACTAACTTCGACTATACGTAGCTGCCCGACCGATATTAAATCTAAAGTATTTTTACATTCGCTTAATGACGACGAATTAAAAGATATCTTACGTGTAATTCAAATGCGTGTCAACGCGTCAGGTTCACAAAGCCCAGACGCTGCTCATATTACTTCTTCGACAAACGAAACCGCTACAACGCTTACATCATCACACAGCATTTTACAAAATGAAAAATATTTTACGTGGCCGCCAGAAAATGATCCATTTTTAAGTGCATCTAGTGATCCCTTTTCTCCGCAATCTACCTCGCAACCCTCTTGGCCACCCCTTCAAACATCTCGTTCAGAAAATTTCTCCTCGCAGTATACAAATTCGCCGGTTAATTATAAGTCTACGGAGCCTACATTTTCGCTAAATAACCCGCGTTCATCGTATCTACAACACATAACCGAACAACCAAAACACGAATACTTTATGGATCGTTGGCAAAAACCGAATAAATCATACGTAATAACATTGCCAAAACATATATATTCTGATAAATTACCAAATAACAGCTCGTATTTCGATACCCCCCTCTCGCTTCAAATATACATGATAATTTTCAAATGCCAATAGGAACTAAGACATTTTCGCGTTCTGATGCCCCATCGCACAACCCGTATATGATTTCTCGCAATCAACATTCGGGCTTTTTCCTTTCAAAACCAATAAGCCAAATCCCTAATTTCGACGGGAATCCAGACAAACTGCCCTTGTTCGGCGCGGTTGTTAAAAAAATTTTACACAAATTCCCAAATAACGAAGAAGACATTTTATTCGGATTAGCAAATAAATTAACTGGACGTGCGGCCGACGGTTATTTGGCAATTATACACCAATATAACTCGGTTGAGCGATTTTTATCAGACCTAACGATATAGTATGGTAACATAGGGTTCGCGGATGACATAGTAGGCCAGCTTAAAATTGTCCAATACCAACCAGGAGAATCGATTGGCGATTATGGCTTACGTGTTCAAAAACTCCTCAACCGGCTCACCACAATTTACGATTTCTTCCCCGACTTACACCCCGTAGAAAGAGCGATTCGTAAGCACGCAGCCGAGCGAGACGCTCCCGAATATTTTCAGCTACGGCTCCCACCTTTTCTCTTGACCACCAAGTTAGATTCGAAAGGCCCACCTCAATTACGAGAAGCAATTCATTATGCGACAAAATACGAAAGCAGGCTAAGAGTACGCAGACTATATGGGAACAATTGCGCGCATAATGCACAGTTAGTTACGCCCTCCAGAGAGGATTTATCTATATCAACGACACAAAATTCGCATGTACAACAAGCAGCGATGCTTCCTCCTCCAGCGAGCCCAGTAGCCAATATTTTAATAGCCAAAGCCAAACTACAGTGTACTTATTGCGGAAAACCAGGTCACGAAGAGGGCGATTGCTTGAAGCGTCAATATGAAACAACAATCTGTAAATTTTGCAAAAGGAACGGCCATTCATGGTCAGAGTGTACTATACTCCGCAAGCTTGTTAGAACTGGCGCAATTAGGATCAAAAGTTTTCCCAACTATAATAATATACCGTACAACCATTCACAATATAATAATGAACGTAGCAATTCTAGAGCTCATCCTTATAATAATTATAATAATAATAATAATAATAATAATTACAGTAACCGTAATACAAATCAAAATTTTCGCAATAACAATGGGAACTACAATCGTGATTATGATCAGCGCGCGAATAACAATCACACGGGTAAGCCGCCCAAAAATCGCGAATCTTTGCCGACCAGAAAAAACTCGGCCGAGCAGAATGAAAATGCGAACTCTACTCCGATACAAAGAGTTGATATATCTTTAAATAATTTCACCACAGATAGCAACAATCAGACAACTAACGGTCATTTAAACGCGTAAACTGCTTGATACATTCTTCAAGTGTCGAGCAGTCTAATTTAAAAGTAGCTAATATTAAACTTATTCGCACAGGACGCATACCACCCATCGTTTGTTATAAAAGTAATTATTTTAAAGCCGGCCAGGCAAAATTTTATTTAGATACCGGCGCAGATATTTCAATTATAAAGAACGGTAGTAGTAAGGGGACCGGTATAGCGAGACGGTCCCCCGCTGTGCGGTGTGTAGGGGCCATGTGGCACCCCGCTATGCGGTGTGTATGGGTCCCCAAGTGTGACAATGTCATTAACTCAAGTGTTTACAGTAGCAAGTGTGAACACAAGCTAATTAGTGTAAACAATGGGGGGTGATTTATTACCCATAAACAATGGCCCACTTATGGCGCCCGCCATGACGTCATGCCACTATACGTGCCCCACGTGTGTTGTCGTATATGTCTTGACTCGAGGTGGTGGGGGGCGAGCGCTTTGGCTGTACGCGCTACACCATAAAGACCCATAGGGTGCGAGGCCTCTCGCTGTATAGACCATGTGCTGTGTGTATGGGCCCCAAGTGTGAACACAAGTTAATTAGGGTAAACAATGGAGTGAATTATTACCCATAAATAATGACACACTTATCGCCCCCGCCATGACGCTATGCCGCTATACCTGCCCGGCGCGTGCCGTCGTGTATGCCCCGACTCGTGGTGGTGGGGGGAGAGACCTTTGGCTATACGCGCTACGCCATAAAGACCTCTCGCCGTATAGACCGTGTGCTGTGTGTATGTGTTTCAAGTGTGACAAGGTCATTAATCCAAATGTTTACAGTAGCATGTGTGTGAACACAAGCTAATTAGGGTAAACAATGACACACTTATTGCTTCCTCCATGACGCCATGCCGCTATATCTGCTCCGCGCATGCCCCCGTATATTCCTTGACTCGCGTTGGTGGGGGGCCTAGACCTTTGGCTATACGCGCTACGCTATAAAGACCCATGGGGTGCTGGAGCGAGGCCTCTCGCTATATAGGCCGTGTATGTGTGTATGCGTGTGTGTGTTCGCAAATGAGAAGTTGTGGGGAGGGAATAGGGAGTTGGTGTAAAGGAGGGGTCTACAAATAAAAAAAGCATGTTGAGGAAAAATAAATTTTTATTTATTTAAACGGGGTGAAACCCCCTACTGTTATGAACAGTTTTTTCTCATTAACATAGATGTTGACCTTAAAGGGACCGTTTGTTATTTGTTATATTTTGAATAACCATCTTTTTTGAGAAGGAGAAGGAATTGGTGGAAAAGGAATGGTGTGGTGGAGAATATTTTTTGTTTGTCCAAGAGTCTTTCTTGTCTGCCTTGTTGATGAGAGGTTCTTTGTCGTCTGGTTTGGCCTGGTGCTTGCTGAACGGGGGCCCCATGATGTTGCCTTGTTGGTGGTCTTTCGACGAATGACTTATGTATAATGCTGCATATATAAATATATGCGTGCTAGCGCAATGAGAAGTTGGGGGCGTGAATAGGAGTAGGTATAAAGGAGGGGTCCTTAAATAAAAAAAGTGTGATTAGGTAAAATACATTTTATTATATAAAATAAAAAAAAATTATTTTTGTACATTTTTAAACTTTTAACGCACTAACAACATTTTTTTCTAGAATTGTTAAATACTCGGCATATACTTCCAAAAACATTATTTCGAGAGAACTCTCGATATAGCCAACAGCATAATCCAAGCCGACGTAAACGAACTTGGAGTACGAATTGTTGAGAGCGTAAGTCGAATTGTACAGTAAATTCGGCACTAGCTTTGTTTGAGACATTTTAAAAAAATACTGACTTAACGTTGGTAAAAATGTCACGACTTCGTCGAGGTAGAGCGACTGACTGAGGGTGGCGCCGCTAGGCCCGTACTTATTCTCTCTCCAGTGCGAATCCCCTCCTTTCTACCACCAGCTACGATTGGCTGCTCGATTGTTACGTAAAATCCGAGCGTCCAATCATGAACGTTTACGCGTATGTATCGAAGAGTGAGGAGAAGCGCTGGGAAACTCGCGGAGCTCTTGAGAAACAGAACCATAAATTCTCCCCGTTAAGGGTTTTGAGCCTCAAAGAAGAAAATGGCTCATGTGTTTTTCACCACTTGAAAAAAGGAAACGTCTAATGTGTTTTTCACCGCTTGAAGAACCGTTACGCATACGCTTTTCGGTGACTCGAGCTGCTTATGTTTCAAAGCCTCAAAGAAGAAAGCGCCTCCTGTGTTTTTCACCACTTGAAAAAAGGAGACAGCTAAAGTGTTTTTCACCACTTGAAAAAACCGTTACACATATGCTTTTCGGTGACTCGAGCTGATTATGTTTCAAAGCCTCAAAGAAGAAAGCGCCTCCTGTGTTTTTCACCACTTGAAAAAACCGTTACGCATATGCTCAAGCTTTTGGGGATGTGATCGGCTGCGTATACACCTATCGAGTTTGCTCTGAGGTCACTAATGGCCCTAGTGATTTGTGTCGTATTCATTATGCGTTTTCGCTAAATGTGAAATATGTGTTGCTGTCGCTGTCACTTGCTATTTCTGGGACCACATCCGTCTCGTCGCGGCCGTCGTCGTTCTGCTCCTCCTCCTCCTCCTCCTCTTCAGTGGACTGCTGGGTCCCCGGGTGAAAACGGAGTAATTTTTTGCGCTGCTTCTGCTGATACTGATGAAGTGCAGTGTAGAACATTTGACTTTTTACATGGTCTTTGTTGATCATCTTCCACTCTTCGGGTAGTATAGAGCGCATCCACTTTTTTATTTGGTGCGCCTTGTAGAGCGCGCAAAAATCTTGTTTATTTTTAAACCTCTGAGATGCGTGCGTAGAGAATACCAGCACGTCAGAAAACATGTTGTTGAGTTTTCTGAACGTCGGTGAGTCATATTTTTCTAAATTACATATGTTTCGGCCGAGTAAAGATTCCAGGTACCAGGCCTTCTCCTCGCCGCGAACCTAAATCCGTCTTGCTGCTCTTGCGATATTAAAGAGATAACGATATAGCTGTCTGAGTGATACTTCGCCCTCGAACCAGTTAATGGCGTGAATATCGACAGCGCAGTAGGAATTTGTATTTTTTACGTCTTCGGGCAGCTCGATGAAATTGCACGGTGCTTGTACAATCCAGTGGTCGACAATGGGTTTCTGTAGGCAAATCATCGCCACTTCCTTTGGTAAAAACTTCCTTTCAGTGTCTCGAAACCCTTGTATATCTACGACGTAATCCATTATACGTGTGTGCGTAACGAGCGTCGGGAGAAAAGTGAGGCTTGAGGGCGCCGCCCGCTTCCTCTCGAGTCCACATCCCCCCACCTTTCTAACGACTAGGGAGAGGTGATTTATTGAAAAGTGTTGAAAATTAAACGGGTTGAATGTTCGATTGCCATTGAATGCCTTATTATCGACAAATCCTATTATTATTCTTTTAGGCAGTTGCCCAAGAATGGCATTATCGATGGTATCGCCATGTATACCTGCGTGAAGCGTAAAAGTTTTGACTTCTACTCTCGTGACGGAATACTTGGCCGTTGTTTTAGCGAGAGCGTTGGCGTGTGCAATTAAAATTCCCGGATTTATCTTCACGCATCGAACGATGAGCGTGGCTTCCTTTATTTTCAGGCTGAATTTACAATCTTCGGAGGCGTCCATTAGGCAAAAGGCATCTTTGCTTCGTACTAGTCGTACTCTCATTTCTACACCATTGATGAGCATTCTGTCTTGATTAAAGACGTCGCAGTGCAGATGGCCAATCATGTCGAAGGTTTTTCCATCGAGTGTGAAATGCTGACGATGGAGAGCACCCTTGTTAGATATTTCACCTTGAATGTGCGGCAGGACTTCGAATAAACCGGGCGTATCATCGTACCACAATCCGGACGTTAAGTGTGATTCTTTTGCGATTGGCGAGTAGTTGAGCAGTGACTTTATGTATGCTCTGTAAGGATATGCATTATTGGGTGGAGGAACGAGTTTTTGATTTAGAAAAACGTCGATTTGATTAAACATTGAATGCAGTAAATTATTTACTGGGGCAACTTTTAAGTTTTCAGCAGGGGTTTCGGCATTCGGCTGTATTCTAGCTTTGACATAGACCATGGTGTGTGCGAGATCTGCATAATGTTCGCTTGCGTTCGGGATGACGAACTCTATGGGTGCATCTCCTTCGTCGCTGAGCGAGGACACAGGTTTATAGTGTAAAAAACTACTACTCTCAATCGACGTTTGAGTCCCCGGAATAGTGAAAATGTCGAGCTCGCTCGACATGCACTCGTTAGAGTGCGAGTGCAAGAAAGCCATTTTTACTATGGACCAAAAATATCGTTTATGTTGCGAAGGGCTTTCCTCTTCTTCTTCTTCTTCTTGCTCGTTCTCACAGCGGGCTTTCTTTTGCCGGGTTTTTTTTTTACCGCCTGCCGTGCGCGTCCGAGTGTGTTTCTTTCTCGACTGGCGCCGCCGCTTGCCATTCACGCCTATTTTATATCCCGAGCCTTTCATTATTTCCGATATTTTGTCAGCAGCTTTTCTTTTGAGGTTGCGTCCAGATTCTTTGGCCCGTGATTTTACAGCCTCCTTGAAATTGAAACCGCTGTTGGCAACATCGTCAACAACCTTTATACCTGCGCGTAGTGTCTCTTTATCTACAGCCTTGGCCCCGCTCGTGATGTATGGCAGGATGCGACGAAAAAGGCCTCCTAACCAGGCTCCTACCCCACGACCTGTCTGAAAAGTCGAACCCGCAAAAACATTTGTCACGCCACCCCCACCTAGTTGATCGTCGTAGTAGCGCACGTAATGACTCATCTTAACGTTTGCGCTTAAAGTGTAGCGTGACCGTCAACGTGCCGTACTCGAATGGTATACGTCGCCCATGTTGATCTCTTATATCGATAACGATGCTACGAAAATTGTGATAGAGAAGAGGTATATAGTGAACGGGTGCAAAACGCTGTACAGTACTGCATCCGTACTTAAAGCTGGAGTTGTCTATAGAAACTATGCGCAGTAGGGCAGCTTGGGTGTCACCTACTGTATAAGGTTCACAAATATCGGTATAGACGTACATCTGGTCGGGCAAGGCTCGAGAAAGCGAGGCAGATCTGTTGGCTGCAATGTCCCGATAACCCTCATTAAGCGTTGTAAACGAACCTTTTTGACCTGCTTCGTCGAAGCCGAATACACGGCTGATTTTTTCACTGAAATCCGTAATGTGTATTTGTGGGCAGTTACACTTGCGTCTTATGATGTAAGACCCCTTACGAGTTTTAAGTCGCTCGAGCATTTGATACGTATAAGTGTCATTCGCCGCGTTTATAGCGTCTACTAGTTGTTCGAGGGAATCGTAAATACCTACGGGTATACGACACAGTTTTTGGTCGATGAGACTCCCATTGTCCTCAGCCGTGTAAAAAGTGTAACTCGCTTCGTCAGCTTGAAAATGTACGATACTGTGTGGTATGTGAATTTCAACGAGGCCCACGTGCCACTCGCCATGTAGTTTGATCTCGCGTTGCAGTTGGGTCGTAAAACAGCATGTTGTGTTTTCGGGAAAATACGTCATGCTGCTGTTACTAGGTAGTACCATATAAAAATCGTCGCATGTTTCCATTTTTTTCAGATGTTTTCAAGCTCGCTTGCTTTTACCCACGAGTTAAATTTAGCAGGGTAACCGAGCCACTTAAAAAGTGCTCTCTTTTTAGTGCCCCGTCCTTCTGTGCGTATGACGCGTTCGACTTTGAAACGCTTATCGGGCGCGAGGCGTTCGTGACCGACTAACACGAGCTCCTCGGGATAAAAGAAACCGTCGATAATTTCTTCGTTCAAATCTTCGAGCACGTATGTATGTATAGAGATTTTGACGCGTCGAAACGCGGATTATCTTGAACACTTCTTCTCTAAAATTTTTTTTGTATCCTCTCTCAAAGGTGTTCTTGGTTCGACTAATGCGCACGAGGTTGCCCAACTTGAATTTAAGCAGCGCCTGTGCTCGCCTTCGATAATTGGAGCTCGCGCATTTGGCTAAATTTCCGATCGCTATCGGCGCGTTGTACAATGTGACATCGATAGATCTCATGCACGTACCACTGTGTAGCATGTGATTGTAAGCGTATACAATCTTTTGCACGACATCGATGTATCTCTTTGTGTTCCTATGAGAAAAGTATCGCCAGATTCGCTCGCGTAACGTTCTGTTGAGTCTTTCGATCACAGCTGCTTTAATGTCGGGGTTGCTAGCGACTCTGAATATTATCTCTTTTGGGCGGAGGAGCGCCTGAAATGCTGAACCGATAAACTCTTTGCCTCGATCGGTTTGCACGCATACAGGCAGCCGGGGATGTGCTCGGTCGATAATTCGTGCGAAGGCATCGGCAACGTTGTGCGTGGTCTTATCTTTTATCGGTTCCACCCGTACTTACCGAGTACGTCAATCACCACTAGAATGTAGTTGCAACCGTCGTTGTAATCTTTTAACGTCATGAGCTGTAGCAAATCGGCCTCCCAAACGTCGTCAATGTTCGTTGTAGCGTAATCGTGGAAATCACCTTCATATCGGGTGATGGAGCGTGTAGGCATCTTGATTGCTCAGCCACGAGTAAATTTTTTTCTTTTCCTTTAGCGTTCAAGCGCACAAGATTGCGCGCCCCAGCGTAGCCTGCTTCATGCTCAAGGTCGTAGTATTGTTTTTCGTACGTCATTTTTTATTTTACAAACCAAGCGTGAGCCACTTTTTTTCGCTTGTTTTTTACTGCGAGTCTGTATAGACGGCTGGGGTGATTCGTGCTGTATAGGTGTGGATAGGCGACGTTTGGCCGAGCCCTGAGGATCCGTCAATATTTGACCAATTTTTAAAACTGTTGGATTATTAATTAAATTTCCCGGTGTTTCGGAAGTTTCGAGAAATTTTGCAAATTCAATGCGGCCAACGGGCGCCTCCTCGTCCTTACTGTTCTTTTTCAATGCGTCGATGATTAACTCTGTTCTATTGGACCGAGCAATTACACGACCATCTATAGTAATGGTGCCTGAGTTATCCCATTTGAGACGCTCGGGTACAGTGACTTTCCAATGGCGAAGCAAGAGACACGCTTTGCGCGTGTGTACTTTCGGTACGCCCATGAGTATGTCGTCCTCGGACAGCGGTGCAAGCGCCTCTTCGACCTCGTCTATTTTAGGGTGCTTCTCACGCACAGCGCTATGCTCGTTATCACGGAAGAAAAGATAGCGACGTAAAATCTGTAGATATTTTACGCACTGCTCGTAATCGTCTCTAGCTGCTTTTGAGCGTAAAACATCGTACATTTCACCATCCAGACGAGAAAAATGATCACCTGGTGTTTGCAGAGTTTTTTCATTCGTATTCCTCGCCCCCTCCTCCTCCTTCATGACTTTAGATTGCGATGTCTCCTGTGGCGGTTCCGGCACAAGGATCATCTTACGAGCTCGCTCCATTTTTCAAGCCCAATATTTTTGAAATAAGCGCTCCTACGATCGGAGCGAGTAAGAGTGGTAAAAACGAGCCGCCATTTTGTATAATGACACGTTTCTTCGATTTCCATGTGCCGGTGCCTCTATCACCAGTACGGATCAGCTTACGCAGCGTTTGCTTATGTTTATGCAATCGGCCCTTTTCGGAATCGCTTAGTTTTACAACGCCCTGCAAAACGTTCAACACACACTCGCATATTCATCTGACGAGAGGTTTATCAGCTGTGCGCGCTATAGCAACACGATGTCTTTTGTCCCCATGACAAAGAGCGTTCAAGAGAGCAAGGTTTCTTTTCGAGAAATGTTTACCGCAGGCTATCGCTTTACGACCTATCGGCGACATAGTTTTTTCCCGACTGATTAACGCACGCCTCATTCACCGCGATTTAAAGTACTTGGGCACGTAGGCAACGTGCGTCCCGGCATTGGGAAATATGTTTCCTCGAAATCTAAACTCGTCTAAGCAGGCTTGAGAGAGATCGATAAAAAGATAGGAGTGAGGTTCACGAGTGGCGTCTAGATAGGCCTCACGCAAAAAAGTCGAATCTTCTGGAAAAATTTGTCGCGCTAGGTGCTGTATTTGTGCTCTGTCCCAAGGATTTTTGAACAATACCAGATACTTGGTATTCAAACTAATGTCGCGCTGTGCCTTACCTTTGTGAAATACGTTTTGCGTAACGAATATTACACTAATATTTTTGTGATGACTACCCTTTGTAAATAAATCTAAAATAACATCGATCGACGATTCACGCATGAGGTCGTCGAGAATGAGAAACTTTTTTTTCTCATTGTCATTCGAGTAATCCACCATCTGTGGAAGGCCCTCGCGAAACTTGATGGGTGGCCCGTTGGGTTTAAAATTTCATCTGTAGGCGTCTTGCCATTCGGCGTAATAAAATAGGATGCGGTCGAAACGTGCGTCGCAGACCTCTGGCAGGTAGGCGAGAAAGCTTTTAATGAATAAAGTTTTACCGCAGCCTGTGGGGCCGCACACGCAGCAAGTAAAAGGATGCTTCCATCGCGTGTCCATGTTTACGACTCGAATAAAGAAAATTACACGCGTGCAGCCTTTTTTAAACCCTTAACTCGCTCACGCGTTCAGCTGACGATGAAGTACGTGGAAAACATCTCCGCATATAGCAATGCTACGATATTTACGATCCCCGCGGCGGTGGGTGCGCGCGCGGAGATCACCATATCACCGCGGTGGTGACTTCCGCGGTGGTGACTTCCGCAGTCATTAGCATACTCCGGCCCGCGCGCGCGGATAAGTATATTTACCGCGTTGATCAGGTGACTTTCGCGGATATAAGCAACCATCGCTGCGTCTTTAACGCATTGTTCCGTTGATCTCCGCGACGCACGCGCGGGTTAGCTGATCACCGCTATGAATAAGTACATGGGATGAGGGGATATGGGTGGAAAATAATTAACACGTAAAAACAAGTTTACGTATCTACAATACATTTTTTATTATTATGAAAAATATACAAAAGTTACAACATTCAACGCAATAAAATATACAATTATTCAATTGCGCTTATAGCAGAAAGGAAGCGAAACGTCGTGTTGGAAATATCTTCGCTTTCTCAGAACTATGGAACAGGATTTTTTTTTCGCTGCGCGTAACGACCTCGTGCGTGCGAGTGCGTCTGATCGCATTGTATTTCAAAACGATAGGCGAGCTCTCGTCGTCGTTATCGAAATACTCTGCGATCAAGCGCTCGATACTAGCGAAATTGATCTTGCTCGTATTGGCGCTATTAAGAGAAATTCCCTTTACTTTACAGCACTCGTGAGTGATGCCGGTCGATGGGACGAGCGCATGAAAGGCATAAAATTTCGGACCCCGGCACACTGAGGCCATACGGATTTTTTGGTTCAAAACCACCTAGAGGTCGCAATTCTCAACGGAATCTCAAAATTTTTGTTTAGGAACATTCGTTATCAAATATCGAAGAGCCCTACGAAGCCTGATTTTCCAAAAAATTAACCTGTAAATCTAAGGAGTCATATAATCCTATCACATCAACCAATCAATTCAATTTTTGACCTGCAAATCCCAAAAATACGATAAACCTTTAATTTGTAAGCCCTGTCTCGTGAACTCTTGACCTTTGATCCAGTAAGCCATGCACTCATAAACTCTAAACCTATAAGCCCTAACCTCATAACTCTTAAGGGGGTCTTACACCTAGTGGCTTCTGAGGCCAAAATCAGCTATAAAAAAGAGAAAAATGTGATTTAAACCACACACAATGTATATCCTAAAAATATACACTATTTCTGACAGAATGGCCCAAGACTTAATCTGTAGACCAATTTTATGAATCAAGGTTAAGAGAGCATGTGTCAAGGACTTATAAATTGAAGTTTTATAGCATTTTTGGGAATCACAAGTGTAAATTTTGGGGTTATAGGTTATAAATTAGGTTTATAGGTTCATATTTTCAAAATTAGGCTTCGTAGCGGTCTTTGGTATTTTGTGACAAAAGTTCCTGTTTTTGAGTTTTCAAATTCGGTTGAGAATTATGTCCTCTAGGTGGTTTTGAACCTTTCGGCCCCAGTGTGCCCCGGAGAGAAAGCTGGTAATATAAGTTCCCTCTCTGTAGCCCTTGAGCTCATCCGCCATGCTGCCGAGAAGAGTGCCTAAAGGAGGTCTATACTCTGAAGGGTCTTTTTCGCTGCATTTGAGTATACACGAATCGGTATCCAGGTAGAGAACCGGTTGGCCGAAAGCTTTTCTATATACGAGTAAATCTCGAGACGCGCCTGCTCGGTGGTGTAGGCTGCTAGTACCACATTTGTGTTCGGCGCCGACTCTATAGCGTCCTCCTTACAGCGCCAATTTGAGTACAAAAGATTCTCGCTAACCGGGAGCACGTCGAAAACTTCCTTTTCAGGCGTCGCGAGCAGTTTCAGCAGCCCCTCGCGCGTTTTGACCACTTCCATTTGTTTTAAATTCGACCGTTGCCCAAACTTTCCCCAAAATGAATTTAAGCAGAGTTTGGCGACCGAACGTAAACCCGAATTTTTTTCAATTTTTTCCTGGTCTAACCTTATTCCTTCTTCGCGCTCGTACTCGTCAATATAACGCTCCTTGGTAGTATCGTCCGTACATCAAGACGGCCACCCGCTCGCTTGTTGTTTCAACCGAAGGAAGGTATTTACGTACGCGGCAAACAACCCACCCTCACCGCTGCACTGGTCATACTGTGTGCTCTTATATTGCCATATGACAAATATCTCAGTCACGCTGTAGCCCAATTCGATTGCTTTCTGTAATTCGTGCACTACCCATGTCCCGCTAAACTCAGGCTCGGCGACTTGTTCGTGGTTGCAGTCGTCCTGACGCATTTCCTAACAACAGGAATGACAGAGACCAAAAATAAGGCGCCCGTCCATTTTTATCGGTAATACGGGCAATAATAAATTTCGCGGTGGCAAAATTTTGCATTTGACGAGCCCTTCGACGCGCGCGAGATTGTTATTCTGGCCATCCGTTAACAAGGCGCATTCCGAGCCTATGTAAATGTACGGGTGACCGATAGGAAAACGGCCTCGCTTACATATATACGGGTAAAGAGAGCAAATATCAGTATATTTGATCTCTTCACCCGGCTCTACAGTGCATGAGGTGACTATATTTTCAGTTCGCCCACCGAAAAACGCATCCCGCGGATTGAGCGTTATTCTACTCATTATCGGGTGAGTATCCAGATACCGTACGAACTCGGGCTGTTGCCTTTTTATCCCATCGAATTCACACTCCCACATCACGCGCACTTCGTAGCCGAGACTCCTCATTCGGCCGACTTTTACCTGTACACTTTCGTACGCCTGTGCATACGTTTGATCAAACTTATTTTTTACCGATTCTCGGTTGTTCGTAAAACAACGCGGGCAACCGTGCACGTAACAACCTTGAAATTTTTTTTTTATTTTTTTTTATTTTTTTTTATTTTATTTCACCAAAATTAAATTTACATAGGTAAATCCTATAGAAGTATACGAGATACTTGTACATAGGTTGGCACAATGCTTACAAAACTGAATACTTAAAACTAAAAAATAAATATAATAATCTTTAAGATATCATCATAAAACCAAAGAACAAGGAGGATCTAAAAAAATTATTTCATGAAACCAAAATGTCAATAAATAAGAACAACGATACCTGTTAACAAAATCATAACAACCAAAGACAAAATAATCATCAAATGTAAAAATAAGCAAGACGTAAACAAGATTAAACTTAAAATTCACACAACTGAAAAAGCAGAAGTTCAAATTGAAGAATTGAAAAAACCTAGAATTAAAATTATAAATGTAGACAATGAGTACCAATCAGAAAGCAATCAAGACATTGAAATGGATATAAAAAACAGAAATGAAATAGAAGATAATATGGAGTTAAATATAATGCATAAGTATATCAATAATAAAACCAATTCTACGACGTTGATAGCTGAAGTTAATGCAGATGCATATGCTTATATTATGCGTGAGAAGAAAATCTATGTTGGAGCAAGCAGATGCAGAGTCTACGATGATTACAATATCGGTATGTGTCACAAATGTAAAACATATGGGCATAGTGCTAAAAAATGTAAAGGAGAATATACATGTCTACACTGCTCAGAGAAACGTGAAGAAAAATTATGTGATCAGAAAAATTTACAATGTATTAACTGCATTAATTACAACAAAAAGAACCAGAAAACAAAAAGAAATACACAACATGCAGCCAATAACTGGAACGTATGTGAGTCATATAAAAATTATCTATACATAATGATACGAAAAACAGATTATCCATATGATCCTCTGAAAAAAACAGAAAATTATCATAAGAAACCTACTTTACCAATAAAGAAGCCTGAAGATAACTTACCAGTCGGGAAGTCAATAACAAATGTTAAAACAGGTTACGCGGGAAACTTAAAAGACCAAGATATAGTAACCGAATCTCTAGACAACTTGGAAAGAAATAATACGCCCAACAACAAAGAAATACTGACTAAGAGCTCTATAATTACAAGAGGAAGGACAACATTAACAGCGAGGAAGTTCCCGGATGGTGTTGTGGCAGGTGTTAGCCCACCATTGAAAAATAGTAACATAACAAAATGAATCATAATGAAGATTTTATAGAAGAAATACAACAAGAAGTAGTAAAACAAGAAATAAGCTACGATGATGTTGAGACGCTTAATAAGGAAAGTAACAGGAAAGATAATGTGATTATGTATACCAATATAAGAAGCTTGAATGCAAATTTTGAAAAGTTACAAATCCTCATTAAGAGTCTTAAGATCAAACCTTATGTAATTGTTTGCACAGAAATAAATATTTTAGACAGGTATGAATATTTCAAGTTGAGGGGTTATAAATCATACTATAATAATAGTAAAATCAATAAATCTGATGGTGTGGTTGTTTATATCAAAGAAAACGTTACACAAGTAACAGGAATAATAGAAATGGATAATATTAAAATATTAAATACAAGTATAACCTTAAATAACAACAGTAAATTAGAGATTTCGTCGTTATATAGATCGCATGATATAACTCCGTTAAAATTCAACTATAACTTAAATAAATATCTAATATTAAAAAAAGATGTTAAGAATCACTTTGTAATTGGAGACTACAATACAGATATATTCAAAGATAACCTTATAGGTCAGGATTTTCTAAACAACTTTTTAGACAAGGGTTTTTACCCAGGTTTTATTGGAACAACTAGGCCATATGATTTAAATACAGAAAAGGGAACTTGTATCAATATATTATCAATTGATAATATTTTCATAAAAACAAAAACAATAACGACTAAAACTTATAAACTTAAACATCCAATAACAGATCATTATCCTTTATTTATACAGATAGATAAGAAAAATAGACACAAGATGGATAAATCAACAGATATAACCTGTAAATATAATTACAACAAACTAAGAGATATTGCTTCAGCAATAGATTGGTCAATTTATAAATCGGAGAAAAATCCAACTATAGCGATTAATTGCATGATAAAGGAGATTCAAAATTGTATAGAGAAGAGTCGATATATATATACCCAAAAAGAGGTAAAAATTGGAATAACAACAAAATGTCCAGGAAAGACTGGATAACAAATGCAATTATAGTGTCTTGTAAAAAAAAGGACTCCTTATATAAAAGGATGAAAAATGAACCAAATAATTATATACTAAGAAAAGAATACAAAGACTACGTAAAATTACTAGATAAAATAATAAAAAGTGCAAAAATGAAACATGAAAAAAATCTTATAGAAAAAAACAGTAATAACCCTAGACAACTATGGACCATAATTAATGATACTTTGGGGACAACTAAAAAGGATAAAAAGAATACAGATATCACCGAAATAAAAACTGACAAAAAAAAAGATAATAAAAGACCCTAAAGAAATTGTAAGCTATAAATGAACACTATTGCAATATCGGTTCAAAAATGGCAGAATCCATTGAAAAACCTAAAGATAAAGAGCTAGAATTACCGAAACATAACCCTAAAACCATGTTTTTAAAACCAACAAATAAATATGAGATTCAGAAAATAATAGATAATATGAAATTAAAAAATGGAGGAGTTGATAAGATTAATGCAAAGACACTAAAAATAATATCACCATACATAACGGATACACTAGCTGACATTCTAAATCAATGTATAGAAACTGAAACATAGCCAGAAGCTTTATAAGTTGCAGAAATAATACCAATATATAAATCTGGATTGAAAAATAAAATGGAAAACTATAGACCAATATCACTAATATCAAATATAGCAAAAATATTTGAAAAAATAATATATAACAGAATTTACGAATGGGTTACAATTAATAACTTGTTAAGTGATACTCAATACGGCTTCATAAAAAATAGAGGAACCAACGATGCTTTAAATTTCATTACAAAAAGAATCTATGAAAAACTGGATAAGAGTCTACCGATAGCAGTAACATTTCTAGATTTAGCAAAAGCTTTTGATACGGTTAATCATAAAATATTGTTAGACAAGCTACATATAAGATTGAAGATGTGTGAATATTGTGTAAGTATGAGTTTGTGAGTGGGTATGTGAGATGAGAGTGGGTATGAGTGAGACGTGTTGCTAGCCGCAGAATGCATGTTCTGATGTTGCACACGTATAGTATATTTAAGAATCCGGACCTGAATGCAGGAAATACATTTTCCTTACAGGGTTACTTGTGTAATGTAATGTAATATTTTGTCATTTGCATGTATCTACATTACTCTGGAATAAATAAATAAATAAATAAATAATTTCGCAGTAACAAATTTCTAATTCATATAAAATGTGTACTCGCACATAACAAATTGATAAGAATTTTAATAATTTGTAACATCGTAATTAGATCTCATGAATTTTTTTAATTTAATTTTAATACTATTCTTATTACTAGATAGAGTTTTATACTCATTTGGAAGATCATTGAAAGCGTGTATGGCTGCCACATAGCTTCTCTTATCGCTGACAGCTTTGTTCATTGTCGGTAATTGAATTGTTTTGTATATGAGATATTTGTTTTTTTTTTATGATATGTTGAACATGTATATCCCATTTCATATTATAATCAAAATATACACCTAAATATTTAACGCACTCGACTCGTTTAATTGGTTGATTTTTAGTCTTAATAGATAGATCTTTGGGCACACTGTTACAGTAGAGACCAAAGGTCATATATATATATATATACAGTTTTATTTACATTCAGTGATAATTTATTACAAGCGAGCCAATCAGCAACATATTCAAGATATTTGTTCATTTTGTCTTGTGCTGACGTCCACTTTCTGTCACTTGATATGACAACAGTGTCATCAGCATATGACATTATGGTCTCTTTTGGCATATCTTCCAGTAGATCATTTACATATAGTATAAATAGTAAAGGACCTAAGATAGTTCCTTGCGAAATACCAGTTGTAATTAATTTACGAGGGTCATTTGACAAGTACCTAGCCTCACCGCCAGATGGTGCCACTATCGCACCAGAAATACACTACAGTGCAGTATCTTCCTGTAAACGGTTACAGACGAAATTTCAGCCGGATCGGAGTTGTAGTTTATTTTTGAGAGCGTGTGAAAGCAAATGTGTCCGTTGATTTTTGAAAAAATGGAGAAAGAACAATATCGGTCGGTGATTCGATTCTTGTTTTTGGAAGGGAAATCGCGCAGTGAAATTAAAGAACGCTTGGATGCAGTGTATGGGGATGCTTCTCCTTCGATGGCGACCGTTAAATTTTGGTATAACGAGTTTCAACGTGGTCGTACGTCGGTTTTTGATGATCCACGCCCAGGTGCTCCGAAAACAGCCACTACGGAGGAGAACGTGACAAAAATACACGATATCGTTTTGTCAGACCGCCGATTAAAGGTGCACAAGATAGCTGCGATAGTAGGCATCTCAGAAGAACGCGTGTGGCATATCCTACATGAGATTTTAGGCATGAGGAAGCTGTCAGCAAGGTGGGTGCCGCGTTTGCTGACTGCAGACAACAAGCGCATCTGTGTGACCAGTTCAGAGCAGTGCTTGGAGCTGTTTAATCACAATCCAAAAGAGTTTTAGTGTCGTTACGTGACCGTCGACGAAACATGGATTCACTACTACACTCCAGAGACCAAGGAGCAGTCAAAACAGTGGACCTTACCCGGTGAACCTGCTCCGAAGAAGGCGAAGACGGTCCCGTCGGCCGGAAAGGTGATGGCCACTGTTTTCTGGGATTCTCAAGGTGTGATTTTTATTGACTATCTGGAGAAGGGCAAAACGGTCACAGGACAGTACTACGCCGAACTATTGAGCCGATTTGACGCCGTGTTAGAAGAAAAACGGCCCCATTTGTCTAAAAAGAAAGTGGTTTTCCACCACGATAATGCACCGGCTCACACTTCTGCACTCGCCACGGCTAAATTGGTCGAATTACGCTACGAACTGCTGCCCCATCCACCGTATTCTTCAGATTTGGCTCCGTGCGACTTTTTTTTGTTTCCGAACCTAAAAAATTCGCTCGCCGGGAAGAGATTCCACTCCAATAACGAAATAATCGCCGCCACGGAGGCCTATTTTGCAAACCAAGAGAAAACATTTTTTTCAACGGGGTTAAAAAAATTGGAACACCGCTGGACCAAGTGTATTCAACTAAAAGGAGACTACATTGAAAAATAAATTTTATTTTTTGTAAAATTTTGGTGTTTTCATTTGTAGGCTAGGTACTTATCAAATGACCCTCGTATAAGGGCTTATGTATTCATTAATTTTAACATTTTGCAATCTATCTGAAAGATAGCTAGTTAATAGCTTTAGAGTGTTACCTCTTATTCCATATCTATCACGTTTTTCTAATAAGATTTTATGGTTCACCGTATCAAAAGCCTTTGCCAAATCCAAAAAGGCCGCTATTATTGGTATACTCTTGTCTAGATTAGAATAGATTATGTTTGTGAGATAGCTTAAAGCGTCAGTAGTTCCCCTGTTTTTAACAAAACCATATTGTTTATCAGAAATTATATTACATGCCCTTAAGAAGGCATATAATCGATTATATATAATTTTTTCAAAGATCTTAGCAATGTTTGAAATAAGCGAAATAGGTCTGTAGTTGGAGGCACATGACCTGTTACCAGCTTTAAATATGGGAACCACTTCTGCAGTTTTTAATACCCGAGACCATTTGGAATTAACAATGCATAAATTGAAAATATATTTTAAAGGTAGCGATATATAAGTGGAGATCGTTTTTAAGGTTAATGCCATTTTTATCGTTTATACTATTATATTATATTTTATTATATTTTGATCGTTTTTACTATTAATGCCATCTACCCCTCCTGTTTTGTCTTTCATTTCACTGATTATTTTATTAACTTCGAGCTGATTTGTAGGATTAATAAAGATTGTTTTTGGATTTGTTCGAGATAATTTGATATTTGCATTAGTAAGACGTTTAATTTTGTTACTTAAATTTAAACCTACATCACAGAAATATATGTTCATGTAATTAGCTATATCACATTTGTTATCTAATTTTTCATTATTTATTGTGAGGCTATTTATACTATTTACCTCTTTTTTTCTTAGATAAGCTAGAGTTTATAAATTTCCATAGTTTTTTAGGATTGTTACTACAAGATTCCACTTGATCTTTTTCATGTTTAATTTTAGCATCTTTTATGACCTTATCTAATAATTTGACATAGGCCTTGTAGTCACTTTTTAATGTTATATTATCAGTATTGCTTCTCCATAAAGTATACAATGTTTCTTTTGTTTGACAGGATTTCATTATTGCGCTTGTGTTCCATTTTTTTCTTGGCGCTAGACTTTTATTGTACCGTTTTTTGTTATTGAATGTTGTAGCTTTATCTGTGCATTCCTGTATTAGTTCAATCAATTTTTCTACAGCAAGTTCAGGATCTTGTATAGACAATATCTCATTCCAGTTAGTACTATTTGCAATATGTATTAGTTTTCTGTAATTTATAGGTTTCAAATTATGAAAGGTATCAGTTGATAATGTAATATTATCTATATTTACGAGTAGTGTGTAATGATCTGTAATAGGGTTTGTTAGTTTGTAAGATGTAGTCTCAAAAGTGTTAGATTTAATGAATATATTATCAATGCAAAATCCTCTGTTATTATCTCCAGGTCTAGTAATGCCTGTGAAGCATGGAGAATATTCATTTTCTAATAAGTTATTGAGAAATTTTTGATTATTTGTATTATCAGTCGCTTCATTATTCTTAATATTACTATGCAAAATATCTATGTTGAAATCACCAGTAAGAATATGATTTTTTGTATTTTCAATCCTATTATTCAAAAGGTTATTGCTCTCCCAAGCTGCTCGCGTTCAATGATAATTTTTATTGAGGGTGTAGTGATTTCATACACCATAGATCCTTTCGAGCATCATAAATTTATTGATACACCGACGTTTCGGAAGTATAATTAACTCCCCTTATCAAGGCTAAACACAATGAACATACAAAAAATATTAAACATAACGGCAATTATAAAATTTCTTGTCACAAGAAAAAACTTTCTTTTCCCTTACCATTCGAGGTGGTATATCAATTTACAAATTTATAAAGCGGCCATAGCGTGGACTCCGCGTGTCAAACAGTTTTTCTTTTTACAATAGATTTTTATTAAATCACCAACATTTGTAAAGCAATACCTGTATAATGAGAATATTTAGAAAATTAAATTGTACTAAAGAAAAAACCCAAAATAAGAAAAAAGGCATGAAAATTTAAAAAAAACTTACATGTTACAAATCAGTCGTTTAGTCATAACGTCAAAAGCTGTTTTACCCAGGATGATGTAATCTCACTGTCCAAAAGAGACAATAAGAGTTACGGGTATCTCCGGGGCTATTTATACGGAATAAAGTAGTGGGGATAGAAATTTAGTAAGGAAATTGACTTAGTAACGCAGTGCCCACCAATAAAAAACTACTCTCTGCTGCGTAACCGACGAGAATTTATGAATTTGTTAGGTTTGTTACGAATGTTGGTTGATCTATTAACAATGTTGACTGTGGATTTATAACAATTTCTTAGTTTGATAGTATCAAACTGTCTATTCATATCATTAAAAATATTACTTATGTCGACTGCAATTTAATATCAACTGATAAGAATTTTTCCATCGGTCTTACAGTCTTACAAATTAAATTAAAATAATTAATATTTATGGCAGTCAGATTGCCCTTGTTTATAATCACCCCCGCAGAATCTGAAATAAAAACTTAATTAAAATCTGGAAAAAACTTTGTTAGCAAAGGACGATCTGACTGCCCACCACCACCACATTGTCCGACGTTTCGAGCCTGCTCCGGCTCCTCCTCAGGGACTGAAATAAAACCCGCGATACACCTCCTTATATACCATGCACCCATACCCCCTTCTTTTCTCTTACCCCACCACCCTCCACATTCCCTCTCCAACTTGCCATTCTCACTTAAATTAATAAAGAATGATAAATGTTATCTAATTTACTTGACTCTATCATTAAATTTACATTATTCCGATTTCTTAGAATGTGAATACTTTCAAGGCTTTCCCTCTTATATTTATTCTTAATCCCTGTTCCAAAATATCCACACTCCCAAAATCGAAAGAATGCAAACTATTTAAACAATGTTCTTTCAAACCCGATGTACAACTTGAGCTGCGTAAACTATATTGATGTTCATATATTCTCTTTTTCAAATATCTACCCGTTTGACCAATATAACAACCATTACAATCCCTACAATTAATTTTATAAACAACTCCCGATTTCAAACATTTATCATCCTTGTCTTTACAATTACTAAATAACCTTTCTAAATTATTATCATTTCTAAAGAAAACTTGAATATTATGTTTACTAAAAACCCTTCTAATCCTTTCCGACAAACCTCTAACATATGGTAAACTAAAATATGCATTCTTTCCATTTCTATTCCTTGTTTGATTATCTACCCGCTGCTTCAATCCACCATTATAAATTTCCCACACTCTCTCATCAATCATTTTATCAATAAATTTTACGGGATAACTATTTTTAATAAATGTTTCTCTAACTAAATTTAAATTCTTTTTCCTAAAATCTTTATGTGACAATTTAATCGCTCTGTCAATGACACCTTTGATCGCACCTGTCTTGTTTCCGAATTGGTGGTGAGAATCAAAATTTAAAAATCTACCTGACCATGTAGGTTTTCTATACCAATCTAATTTCACTCTATTATTATTACCTCTAATGACTCTAATATCTAAAAAACTCAATTGATAATCTTTCTCAACTTCTTTTGTGAATTTAATTCTATCATGGATAGAATTAAACACATCCACCATTTCATCCACAAAACATTCTGGTACAACTGCAAAAATGTCATCAACATATCTTTTAAAAATAATTGGCTGAAAAACCAACTTAGACAAAGCAATACTTTCCAATTTTTCCATTACTAAATTGGCTATAACAGGTGACAAAGGTGATCCCATTGGACAACCATATCTTTGTTCATATAGACTATTATCAAAAGAAAAAATTGTGTTTTTAAAAACCAAATTAAGTGCCTTTATAAATTCATCTTTTGTTAAACTAGTATGTACTTTAATTTCAGACCATTTATCTTGTATAATATCATTCAACAACTCTAAAGGTATATTTGTAAACAAAGATACTACATCCAATGAAACCATCCTATGATCATTCGGAATAATAATATCTTTCATTATACCATAAAAACTCCAACTATCTTTAATATTTGAATTTGTTTTACCTACTATCTTGAACAATATATTAGACAAAAATCTAGCAAGTCTATACGTCGGAAAATTTATCGATGATATTATTATTCTATATGTCAACTGTTCTTTGTGAATCTTAGGAAGCCCATAACATTTAGCTACAGTGCCATTTTCACATTTTAAATATTTAAACATACTATCCTTAATATAAGCTTTTGTTTTCCAATGCATCAATAATTCTTTCAATTTATCTTGTAGTCTATTGATATGTGGATTCCTAATTTTCACATAAGTGGTATCATCCTCCAACATAAGTTGAATTTTATTAATATAATCCCTTTTATCTGAAACTACAGTTACATTTCCTTTATCTGCTTTTTGGAAGATCATATTCGGATTCTCTCTCAAGAATTTCTTCGTTATTTTTAAATCATGGAATAAATTACTGTTCAAATAATTATCAAATCTATGTTCTCTTTTAAAATTATTAACTACTTTAACTAAAGAACTCCTACATTCTTTTTAAACTCAAGATTAAAACTACTCATACTACTTTCTACCTCAGCGATGATATTCTTGATCGGAAGAGATTTACTTGAATATGATATTCCAAATTTAGCACCCTTTGACATGATATTTACCACTTCTTCTGGTATTACTTTGTCAGTTAAATTTCTAAACCAATCCTTATTAACATTGTTAGTTTGATTGACCTGAGAGTGTTTTCTATGCTTTAAATATTCAAATTTTCTTTTTAATTTTCTCCTATGGTTATATTTTACTTTTTCAAAGTGCCTCTTTTGACCACGAAAAAAATTCTTGCAAATCATTCTGTTCTATTTTATTATATAAATATCTTTCAAGCTCTAATAAATATTTATTCAAACGATTAATTTCAAAATTCAAATCTCTAATTTCTAAGTTAAGTAATTTATTTTTGAAAAAGAAAATATTTTTCCGTAGATCATAAGAAACTCTTTTATTGTAATCCCGATAAAAACCCTTATCATCAAATTTTTTTCCAATATGTTTAGGAAAAATATTTGATTTTTTACACCTTAGAAGAAAAGTGAGTTGCTCCTTTAAAATTACAATCCTTAAAACCATTTTTACCCATTTTGAGCAATAATCTTTTACCACCTTCCCATAAATCCCATATATATCTCTAAAAACATTTTACCCCACCTTTAATAGACCTTAGTTTTATCATTAAAAATATTACTTATGTCGACTGCAATTTAATATCAACTGATAAGAATTTTTCCATCGGTCTTACACTCTTACAAATTAAATTAAAATAATTAATATTTATGGCATTCAGATTTCCCTTGTTTATAATCACCCCGCAGAATCTGAAATAAAAACTTAATTAAAATCTGGAAAAAACTTTGTTAGCAAAGGACGATCTGACTGCCCACCACCACCACATTATCCGACGTTTCGAGCCTGCTCCGGCTCCTCCTCAGGGACTGAAATAAAACCCGCGATACACCTCCTTATATACCATGCACCCATACCCCCTTCTTTTCTCTTACCCCACCACCCTCCACATTCCCTCTCCAACTTGCCATTCTCACTTAAATTAATAAAGAATGATAAATGTTATCTAATTTACTTGACTCTATCATTAAATTTACATTATTCCGATTTCTTAGAATGTGAATACTTTCAAGGCTTTCCCTCTTATATTTATTCTTAATCCCCTGTTCCAAAATATCCACACTCCCAAAATCGAAAGAATGCAAACTATTTAAACAATGTTCTTTCAAACCCGATGTACAACTTGAGCTGCGTAAACTATATTGATGTTCATATATTCTCTTTTCAAATATCTACCCGTTTGACCAATATAACAACCATTACAATCCCTACAATTAATTTTATAAACAACTCCCGATTTCAAACATTTATCATCCTTGTCTTTACAATTACTAAATAACCTTTCTAAATTATTATCATTTCTAAAGAAAACTTGAATATTATGTTTACTAAAAACCCTTCTAATCCTTTCCGACAAACCTCTAAGATATGGTAAACTAAAATATGCATTCTTTCCATTTCTATTCCTTGTTTGATTATCTACCCGCTGCTTCAATCCACCATTATAAATTTCCCACACTCTCTCATCAATCATTTTATCAATAAATTTTACGGGATAACTATTTTTAATAAATGTTTCTCTAACTAAATTTAAATTCTTTTTCCTAAAATCTTTATGTGACAATTTAATCGCTCTGTCAATGACACCTTTGATCGCACCTGTCTTGTTTCCGAATTGGTGGTGAGAATCAAAATTTAAAAATCTACCTGACCATGTAGGTTTTCTATACCAATCTAATTTCACTCTATTATTATTACCTCTAATGACTCTAATATCTAAAAACTCAATTGATAATCTTTCTCAACTTCTTTTGTGAATTTAATTCTATCATGGATAGAATTAAACACATCCACCATTTCATCCACAAAACATTCTGGTACAACTGCAAAAATGTCATCAACATATCTTTTAAAAATAATTGGCTGAAAAACCAACTTAGACAAAGCAATACTTTCCAATTTTTCCATTACTAAATTGGCTATAACAGGTGACAAAGGTGATCCCATTGGACAACCATATCTTTGTTCATATAGACTATTATCAAAAGAAAAAATTGTGTTTTTAAAAACCAAATTAAGTGCCTTTATAAATTCATCTTTTGTTAAACTAGTATGTACTTTAATTTCAGACCATTTATCTTGTATAATATCATTCAACAACTCTAAAGGTATATTTGTAAACAAAGATACTACATCCAATGAAACCATCCTATGATCATTCGGAATAATAATATCTTTCATTATACCATAAAAACTCCAACTATCTTTAATATATGAATTTGTTTTACCTACTATCTTGAACAATATATTAGACAAAAATCTAGCAAGTCTATACGTCGGAAAATTTATCGATGATATTATTATTCTATATGTCAACTGTTCTTTGTGAATCTTAGGAAGCCCATAACATTTAGCTACAGTGCCATTTTCACATTTTAAATATTTAAACATACTATCCTTAATATAAGCTTTTGTTTTCCAATGCATCAATAATTCTTTCAATTTATCTTGTAGTCTATTGATATGTGGATTCCTAATTTTCACATAAGTGGTATCATCCTCCAACATAAGTTGAATTTTATTAATATAATCCCTTTTATCTGAAACTACAGTTACATTTCCTTTATCTGCTTTTTGGAAGATCATATTCGGATTCTCTCTCAAGAATTTCTTCGTTATTTTTAAATCATGGAATAAATTACTGTTCAAATAATTATCAAATCTATGTTCTCTTTTAAAATTATTAACTACTTTAACTAAAGAACTCCTACATTCTTTTTTAAACTCAAGATTAAAACTACTCATACTACTTTCTACCTCAGCGATGATATTCTTGATCGGAAGAGATTTACTTGAATATGATATTCCAAATTTAGCACCCTTTGACATGATATTTACCACTTCTTCTGGTATTACTTTGTCAGTTAAATTTCTAAACCAATCCTTATTAACATTGTTAGTTTGATTGACCTGAGAGTGTTTTCTATGCTTTAAATATTCAAATTTTCTTTTTAATTTTCTCCTATGGTTATATTTTACTTTTTCAAAGTGCCTCTTTTGACCACGAAAAAATTCTTGCAAATCATTCTGTTCTATTTTATTATATAAATATCTTTCAAGCTCTAATAAATATTTATTCAAACGATTAATTTCAAAATTCAAATCTCTAATTTCTAAGTTAAGTAATTTATTTTTGAAAAAGAAAATATTTTTCCGTAGATCATAAGAAACTCTTTTATTGTAATCCCGATAAAAACCCTTATCATCAAATTTTTTTCCAATATGTTTAGGAAAAATATTTGATTTTTTACACCTTAGAAGAAAAGTGAGTTGCTCCTTTAAAATTACAATCCTTAAAACCATTTTTACCCATTTTGAACAATAATCTTTTACCACCTTCCCATAAATCCCATATATATCTCTAAAAAACATTTTACCCCACCTTTAATAGACCTTAGTTTTATCATTAAAAATATTACTTATGTCGACTGCAATTTAATATCAACTGATAAGAATTTTTCCATCGGTCTTACAGTCTTACAAATTAAATTAAAATAATTAATATTTATGGCAGTCAGATTGCCCTTGTTTATAATCACCCCGGCAGAATCTGAAATAAAAACTTAATTAAAATCTGGAAAAAACTTTGTTAGCAAAGGACGATCTGACTGCCCACCACCACCACATTGTCCGACGTTTCGAGCCTGCTCCGGCTCCTCCTCAGGGACTGAAATAAAACCCGCGATACACCTCCTTATATACCATGCACCCATACCCCCTTCTTTTCTCTTACCCCACCACCCTCCACATTCCTGTCTCCAACTTGCGATTCTCACTTAAATTAATAAAGAATGATAAATGTTATCTAATTTACTTGACTCTATCATTAAATTTACATTATTCCGATTTCTTAGAATGTGAATACTTTCAAGGCTTTCCCTCTTATATTTATTCTTAATCCCCTGTTCCAAAATATCCACACTCCCAAAATCGAAAGAATGCAAACTATTTAAACAATGTTCTTTCAAACCCGATGTACAACTTGAGCTGCGTAAACTATATTGATGTTCATATATTCTCTTTTTCAAATATCTACCCGTTTGACCAATATAACAACCATTACAATCCCTACAATTAATTTTATAAACAACTCCCGATTTCAAACATTTATCATCCTTGTCTTTACAATTACTAAATAACCTTTCTAAATTATTATCATTTCTAAAGAAAACTTGAATATTATGTTTACTAAAAACCCTTCTAATCCTTTCCGACAAACCTCTAACATATGGTAAACTAAAATATGCATTCTTTCCATTTCTATTCCTTGTTTGATTATCTACCCGCTGCTTCATCCACCATTATAAATTTCCCACACTCTCTCATCAATCATTTTATCAATAAATTTTACGGGATAACTATTTTTAATAAATGTTTCTCTAACTAAATTTAAATTCTTTTTCCTAAAATCTTTATGTGACAATTTAATCGCTCTGTCAATGACACCTTTGATCGCACCTGTCTTGTTTCCGAATTGGTGGTGAGAATCAAAATTTAAAAATCTACCTGACCATGTAGGTTTTCTATACCAATCTAATTTCACTCTATTATTATTACCTCTAATGACTCTAATATCTAAAAAACTCAATTGATAATCTTTCTCAACTTCTTTTGTGAATTTAATTCTATCATGGATAGAATTAAACACATCCACCATTTCATCCACAAAACATTCTGGTACAACTGCAAAAATGTCATCAACATATCTTTTAAAAATAATTGGCTGAAAAACCAACTTAGACAAAGCAATACTTTCCAATTTTTCCATTACTAAATTGGCTATAACAGGTGACAAAGGTGATCCCATTGGACAACCATATCTTTGTTCATATAGACTATTATCAAAAGAAAAAATTGTATTTTTAAAAACCAAATTAAGTGCCTTTATAAATTCATCTTTTGTTAAACTAGTATGTACTTTAATTTCAGACCATTTATCTTGTATAATATCATTCAACAACTCTAAAGGTATATTTGTAAACAAAGATACTACATCCAATGAAACCATCCTATGATCATTCGGAATAATAATATCTTTCATTATACCATAAAAACTCCAACTATCTTTAATATATGAATTTGTTTTACCTACTATCTTGAACAATATATTAGACAAAAATCTAGCAAGTCTATACGTCGGAAAATTTATCGATGATATTATTATTCTATATGTCAACTGTTCTTTGTGAATCTTAGGAAGCCCATAACATTTAGCTACAGTGCCATTTTCACATTTTAAATATTTAAACATACTATCCTTAATATAAGCTTTTGTTTTCCAATGCATCAATAATTCTTTCAATTTATCTTGTAGTCTATTGATATGTGGATTCCTAATTTTCACATAAGTGGTATCATCCTCCAACATAAGTTGAATTTTATTAATATAATCCCTTTTATCTGAAACTACAGTTACATTTCCTTTATCTGCTTTTTGAAGATCATATTCGGATTCTCTCTCAAGAATTTCTTCGTTATTTTTAAATCATGGAATAAATTACTGTTCAAATAATTATCAAATCTATGTTCTCTTTTAAAATTATTAACTACTTTAACTAAAGAACTCCTACATTCTTTTTTAAACTCAAGATTAAAACTACTCATACTACTTTCTACCTCAGCGATGATATTCTTGATCGGAAGAGATTTACTTGAATATGATATTCCAAATTTAGCACCCTTTGACATGATATTTACCACTTCTTCTGGTATTACTTTGTCAGTTAAATTTCTAAACCAATCCTTATTAACATTGTTAGTTTGATTGACCTGAGAGTGTTTTCTATGCTTTAAATATTCAAATTTTCTTTTAATTTTCTCCTATGGTTATATTTTACTTTTTCAAAGTGCCTCTTTTGACCACGAAAAAATTCTTGCAAATCATTCTGTTCTATTTTATTATATAAATATCTTTCAAGCTCTAATAAATATTTATTCAAACGATTAATTTCAAAATTCAAATCTCTAATTTCTAAGTTAAGTAATTTATTTTTGAAAAAGAAAATATTTTTCCGTAGATCATAAGAAACTCTTTTATTGTAATCCCGATAAAAACCCTTATCATCAAATTTTTTTCCAATATGTTTAGGAAAAATATTTGATTTTTTACACCTTAGAAGAAAAGTGAGTTGCTCCTTTAAAATTACAATCCTTAAAACCATTTTTACCCATTTTGAGCAATAATCTTTTACCACCTTCCCATAAATCCCATATATATCTCTAAAAACATTTTACCCCACCTTTAATAGACCTTAGTTTTATCATTAAAAATATTACTTATGTCGACTGCAATTTAATATCAACTGATAAGAATTTTTCCATCGGTCTTACAGTCTTACAAATTAAATTAAAATAATTAATTTATGGCAGTCAGATTGCCCTTGTTTATAATCACCCCGCAGAATCTGAAATAAAAACTTAATTAAAATCTGGAAAAAACTTTGTTAGCAAAGGACGATCTGACTGCCCACCACCACCACATTGTCCGACGTTTCGAGCCTGCTCCGGCTCCTCCTCAGGGACTGAAATAAAACCCGCGATACACCTCCTTATATACCATGCACCCATACCCCCTTCTTTTCTCTTACCCCACCACCCTCCACATTCCCTCTCCAACTTGCCATTCTCACTTAAATTAATAAAGAATGATAAATGTTATCTAATTTACTTGACTCTATCATTAAATTTACATTATTCCGATTTCTTAGAATGTGAATACTTTCAAGGCTTTCCCTCTTATATTTATTCTTAATCCCCTGTTCCAAAATATCCACACTCCCAAAATCGAAAGAATGCAAACTATTTAAACAATGTTCTTTCAAACCCGATGTACAACTTGAGCTGCGTAAACTATATTGATGTTCATATATTCTCTTTTTCAAATATCTACCCGTTTGACCAATATAACAACCATTACAATCCCTACAATTAATTTTATAAACAACTCCCGATTTCAAACATTTATCATCCTTGTCTTTACAATTACTAAATAACCTTTCTAAATTATTATCATTTCTAAAGAAAACTTGAATATTATGTTTACTAAAAACCCTTCTAATCCTTTCCGACAAACCTCTAACATATGGTAAACTAAAATATGCATTCTTTCCATTTCTATTCCTTGTTTGATTATCTACCCGCTGCTTCAATCCACCATTATAAATTTCCCACACTCTCTCATCAATCATTTTATCAATAAATTTTACGGGATAACTATTTTTAATAAATGTTTCTCTAACTAAATTTAAATTCTTTTTCCTAAAATCTTTATGTGACAATTTAATCGCTCTGTCAATGACACCTTTGATCGCACCTGTCTTGTTTCCGAATTGGTGGTGAGAATCAAAATTTAAAAATCTACCTGACCATGTAGGTTTTCTATACCAATCTAATTTCACTCTATTATTATTACCTCTAATGACTCTAATATCTAAAAAACTCAATTGATAATCTTTCTCAACTTCTTTTGTGAATTTAATTCTATCATGGATAGAATTAAACACATCCACCATTTCATCCACAAAACATTCTGGTACAACTGCAAAAATGTCATCAACATATCTTTTAAAAATAATTGGCTGAAAAACCAACTTAGACAAAGCAATACTTTCCAATTTTTCCATTACTAAATTGGCTATAACAGGTGACAAAGGTGATCCCATTGGACAACCATATCTTTGTTCATATAGACTATTATCAAAAGAAAAAATTGTGTTTTTAAAAACCAAATTAAGTGCCTTTATAAATTCATCTTTTGTTAAACTAGTATGTACTTTAATTTCAGACCATTTATCTTGTATAATATCATTCAACAACTCTAAAGGTATATTTGTAAACAAAGATACTACATCCAATGAAACCATCCTATGATCATTCGGAATAATAATATCTTTCATTATACCATAAAAACTCCAACTATCTTTAATATATGAATTTGTTTTACCTACTATCTTGAACAATATATTAGACAAAAATCTAGCAAGTCTATACGTCGGAAAATTTATCGATGATATTATTATTCTATATGTCAACTGTTCTTTGTGAATCTTAGGAAGCCCATAACATTTAGCTACAGTGCCATTTTCACATTTTAAATATTTAAACATACTATCCTTAATATAAGCTTTTGTTTTCCAATGCATCAATAATTCTTTCAATTTATCTTGTAGTCTATTGATATGTGGATTCCTAATTTTCACATAAGTGGTATCATCCTCCAACATAAGTTGAATTTTATTAATATAATCCCTTTTATCTGAAACTACAGTTACATTTCCTTTATCTGCTTTTTGGAAGATCATATTCGGATTCTCTCTCAAAATTTCTTCGTTATTTTTAAATCATGGAATAAATTACTGTTCAAATAATTATCAAATCTATGTTCTCTTTTAAAATTATTAACTACTTTAACTAAAGAACTCCTACATTCTTTTTTAAACTCAAGATTAAAACTACTCATACTACTTTCTACCTCAGCGATGATATTCTTGATCGGAAGAGATTTACTTGAATATGATATTCCAAATTTAGCACCCTTTGACATGATATTTACCACTTCTTCTGGTATTACTTTGTCAGTTAAATTTCTAAACCAATCCTTATTAACATTGTTAGTTTGATTGACCTGAGAGTGTTTTCTATGCTTTAAATATTCAAATTTTCTTTTTAATTTTCTCCTATGGTTATATTTTACTTTTTCAAAGTGCCTCTTTTGACCACGAAAAAATTCTTGCAAATCATTCTGTTCTATTTTATTATATAAATATCTTTCAAGCTCTAATAAATATTTATTCAAACGATTAATTTCAAAATTCAAATCTCTAATTTCTAAGTTAAGTAATTTATTTTTGAAAAAGAAAATATTTTTCCGTAGATCATAAGAAACTCTTTTATTGTAATCCCGATAAAAACCCTTATCATCAAATTTTTTTCCAATATGTTTAGGAAAAATATTTGATTTTTTACACCTTAGAAGAAAAGTGAGTTGCTCCTTTAAAATTACAATCCTTAAAACCATTTTTACCCATTTTGAGCAATAATCTTTTACCACCTTCCCATAAATCCCATATATATCTCTAAAAAACATTTTACCCCACCTTTAATAGACCTTAGTTTTATCATTAAAAATATTACTTATGTCGACTGCAATTTAATATCAACTGATAAGAATTTTTCCATCGGTCTTACAGTCTTACAAATTAAATTAAAATAATTAATATTTATGGCAGTCAGATTGCCCTTGTTTATAATCACCCCCGCAGAATCTGAAATAAAAACTTAATTAAAATCTGGAAAAAACTTTGTTAGCAAAGGACGATCTGACTGCCCACCACCACCACATTGTCCGACGTTTCGAGCCTGCTCCGGCTCCTCCTCAGGGACTGAAATAAAACCCGCGATACACCTCCTTATATACCATGCACCCATACCCCCTTCTTTTCTCTTACCCCACCACCCTCCACATTCCCCTCTCCTTATTTTTAAAAGATATGTTGATGACATTTTTGCAGTTGTACCAGAATGTTTTGTGGATGAAATGGTGGATGTGTTTAATTCTATCCATGATAGAATTAAATTCACAAAAGAAGTTGAGAAAGATTATCAATTGAGTTTTTTAGATATTAGAGTCATTAGAGGTAATAATAATAGAGTGAAATTAGATTGGTATAGAAAACCTACATGGTCAGGTAGATTTTTAAATTTTGATTCTCACCACCAATTCGGAAACAAGACAGGTGCGATCAAAGGTGTCATTGACAGAGCGATTAAATTGTCACATAAAGATTTTAGGAAAAAGAATTTAAATTTAGTTAGAGAAACATTTATTAAAAATAGTTATCCCGTAAAATTTATTGATAAAATGATTGATGAGAGAGTGTGGGAAATTTATAATGGTGGATTGAAGCAGCGGGTAGATAATCAAACAAGGAATAGAAATGGAAAGAATGCATATTTTAGTTTACCATATGTTAGAGGTTTGTCGGAAAGGATTAGAAGGGTTTTTAGTAAACATAATATTCAAGTTTTCTTTAGAAATGATAATAATTTAGAAAGGTTATTTAGTAATTGTAAAGACAAGGATGATAAATGTTTGAAATCGGGAGTTGTTTATAAAATTAATTGTAGGGATTGTAATGGTTGTTATATTGGTCAAACGGGTAGATATTTGAAAAAGAGAATATATGAACATCAATATAGTTTACGCAGCTCAAGTTGTACATCGGGTTTGAAAGAACATTGTTTAAATAGTTTGCATTCTTTCGATTTTGGGAGTGTGGATATTTTGGAACAGGGGATTAAGAATAAATATAAGAGGGAAAGCCTTGAAAGTATTCACATTCTAAGAAATCGGAATAATGTAAATTTAATGATAGAGTCAAGTAAATTAGATAACATTTATCATTCTTTATTAATTTAAGTGAGAATGGCAAGTTGGAGAGGGAATGTGGAGGGTGGTGGGGTAAGAGAAAAGAAGGGGTATGGGTGCATGGTATATAAGGAGGTGTATCGCGGGTTTTATTTCAGTCCCTGAGGAGGAGCCGGAGCAGGCTCGAAACGTCGGACAATGTGGTGGTGGTGGGCAGTCAGATCGTCCTTTGCTAACAAAGTTTTTTCCAGATTTTAATTAAGTTTTTATTTCAGATTCTGCGGGGGTGATTATAAACAAGGGCAATCTGACTGCCATAAATATTAATTATTTTAATTTAATTTGTAAGACTGTAAGACCGATGGAAAAATTCTTATCAGTTGATATTAAATTGCAGTCGACATAAGTAATATTTTTAATGATAAAACTAAGGTCTATTAAAGGTGGGGTAAAATGTTTTTAGAGATATATATGGGATTTATGGGAAGGTAAAAGATTATTGCTCAAAATGGGTAAAAATGGTTTTAAGGATTGTAATTTTAAAGGAGCAACTCACTTTTCTTCTAAGGTGTAAAAAATCAAATATTTTTCCTAAACATATTGGAAAAAAATTTGATGATAAGGGTTTTTATCGGGATTACAATAAAAGAGTTTCTTATGATCTACGGAAAAATATTTTCTTTTTCAAAAATAAATTACTTAACTTAGAAATTAGAGATTTGAATTTTGAAATTAATCGTTTGAATAAATATTTATTAGAGCTTGAAAGATATTTATATAATAAAATAGAACAGAATGATTTGCAAGAATTTTTTCGTGGTCAAAAGAGGCACTTTGAAAAAGTAAAATATAACCATAGGAGAAAATTAAAAAGAAAATTTGAATATTTAAAGCATAGAAAACACTCTCAGGTCAATCAAACTAACAATGTTAATAAGGATTGGTTTAGAAATTTAACTGACAAAGTAATACCAGAAGAAGTGGTAAATATCATGTCAAAGGGTGCTAAATTTGGAATATCATATTCAAGTAAATCTCTTCCGATCAAGAATATCATCGCTGAGGTAGAAAGTAGTATGAGTAGTTTTAATCTTGAGTTTAAAAAAGAATGTAGGAGTTCTTTAGTTAAAGTAGTTAATAATTTTAAAAGAGAACATAGATTTGATAATTATTTGAACAGTAATTTATTCCATGATTTAAAAATAACGAAGAAATTCTTGAGAGAGAATCCGAATATGATCTTCCAAAAAGCAGATAAAGGAAATGTAACTGTAGTTTCAGATAAAAGGGATTATATTAATAAAATTCAACTTATGTTGGAGGATGATACCACTTATGTGAAAATTAGGAATCCACATATCAATAGACTACAAGATAAATTGAAAGAATTATTGATGCATTGGAAAACAAAAGCTTATATTAAGGATAGTATGTTTAAATATTTAAAATGTGAAAATGGCACTGTAGCTAAATGTTATGGGCTTCCTAAGATTCACAAAGAACAGTTGACATATAGAATAATAATATCATCGATAAATTTTCCGACGTATAGACTTGCTAGATTTTTGTCTAATATATTGTTCAAGATAGTAGGTAAAACAAATTCATATATTAAAGATAGTTGGAGTTTTTATGGTATAATGAAAGATATTATTATTCCGAATGATCATAGGATGGTTTCATTGGATGTAGTATCTTTGTTTACAAATATACCTTTAGAGTTGTTGAATGATATTATACAAGATAAATGGTCTGAAATTAAAGTACATACTAGTTTAACAAAAGATGAATTTATAAAGGCACTTAATTTGGTTTTTAAAAACACAATTTTTTCTTTTGATAATAGTCTATATGAACAAAGATATGGTTGTCCAATGGGATCACCTTTGTCACCTGTTATAGCCAATTTAGTAATGAAAAAATTGGAAAGTATTGCTTTGTCTAAGTTGGTTTTTCAGCCAATTATTTTTAAAAGATATGTTGATGACATTTTTGCAGTTGTACCAGAATGTTTTGTGGATGAAATGGTGGATGTGTTTAATTCTATCCATGATAGAATTAAATTCACAATAGAAGTTGAGAAAGATTATCAATTGAGTTTTTAGATATTAGAGTCATTAGAGGTAATAATAATAGAGTGAAATTAGATTGGTATAGAAAACCTACATGGTCAGGTAGATTTTTAAATTTTGATTCTCACCACCAATTCGGAAACAAGACAGGTGCGATCAAAGGTGTCATTGACAGAGCGATTAAATTGTCACATAAAGATTTTAGGAAAAAGAATTTAAATTTAGTTAGAGAAACATTTATTAAAAATAGTTATCCCGTAAAATTTATTGATAAAATGATTGATGAGAGAGTGTGGGAAATTTATAATGGTGGATTGAAGCAGCGGGTAGATAATCAAACAAGGAATAGAAATGGAAAGAATGCATATTTTAGTTTACCATATGTTAGAGGTTTGTCGGAAAGGATTAGAAGGGTTTTTAGTAAACATAATATTCAAGTTTTCTTTAGAAATGATAATAATTTAGAAAGGTTATTTAGTAATTGTAAAGACAAGGATGATAAATGTTTGAAATCGGGAGTTGTTTATAAAATTAATTGTAGGGATTGTAATGGTTGTTATATTGGTCAAACGGGTAGATATTTGAAAAAGAGAATATATGAACATCAATATAGTTTACGCAGCTCAAGTTGTACATCGGGTTTGAAAGAACATTGTTTAAATAGTTTGCATTCTTTCGATTTTGGGAGTGTGGATATTTTGGAACAGGGGATTAAGAATAAATATAAGAGGGAAAGCCTTGAAAGTATTCACATTCTAAGAAATCGGAATAATGTAAATTTAATGATAGAGTCAAGTAAATTAGATAACATTTATCATTCTTTATTAATTTAAGTGAGAATGGCAAGTTGGAGAGGGGAATGTGGAGGGTGGTGGGGTAAGAGAAAAGAAGGGGGTATGGGTGCATGGTATATAAGGAGGTGTATCGCGGGTTTTATTTCAGTCCCTGAGGAGGAGCCGGAGCAGGCTCGAAACGTCGGACAATGTGGTGGTGGTGGGCAGTCAGATCGTCCTTTGCTAACAAAGTTTTTTCCAGATTTTAATTAAGTTTTTATTTCAGATTCTGCGGGGGTGATTATAAACAAGGGCAATCTGACTGCCATAAATATTAATTATTTTAATTTAATTTGTAAGACTGTAAGACCGATGGAAAAATTCTTATCAGTTGTCTATTCATATTATTATTGGTACTATAAATGTGTAACATCTCAGAAAACTATCTTTTATTCTTATAACTTTCGTGATCAGCGATATTGACCTTATTAAAATCTATTTTATGATTATAAGTTTGCATGTTCGACTAAAGCCGACGTGGTGTCACCATTCTTAACACTACGCTTGTGTTCATTAATGCGTAATCGTAATTGTCTACCTGTCTGTCCAATATATGACATTTTACAATCAGCACAATTCACTTTGTAAACTACACCACTTTTTTCAAACTTATCAACATTATCCTTACCTAATTTAATGTATTTAGAAAGTTTATTGCATGGTTTTTGTATAACCTTATAACTATTACGAGACAGAATTGATTTTAATTTGTAACTGAGATGTTTAACGTATGGGATAACGATGAGCGATTTTTTAGAATTATCTGCAGTATTCGAATCGTTTATGTCAATTTGTAATTTTTTTGTAAAAGATAACCTACGTTGTATACCCTCATTAATAAATTTTAACGGATAACCATTCTCAACAAGTAATTGTTTTACAATATTTAAATTTTGTACATGAAATCTACTGTGTGATAAATTAATAGCTTTATCAACCAAACCATAAACAATCGCTCTTTTTTATGATAAAGGATGATGCGAATCAAAGTGAACGAATCTACCAGAATAAGTACTTTTTCTGTACCAATTTGAAATAATTTTATTACCTTCTCTTATTAGAGACATTTCTAAAAAATTGATAGATTTATTCTCTTCATTTTCCATCGTGAATTTCAAATGTTCATTAAACTCATTAAATTCACAAAAACATCGATCTATATCATTTTCCTTAATAATCAATAGACAGTCATCAACATAACGTTTATAGAAAACAACACTATTTTTAAGGACATTGAGACAATGAAGTTGTAAACATTCGAGAGCTAACTCTCCAAACCACGGGCTAGAACAACCACCCATAGGAGCCCCATGAATTTGTTTGAAGTACTTGCCATCAAATTTAAAATATGTAGAAGACATAAGAAAAATAACACCATTAAGAAACTCTTGTAAACTTAAATTGATTCTGCACTTTAAATATTTCCATTTATGTCTGATCCCCGTAAGCACTAAATCAATATTTATGTTAGTGAATAATGAAACAACGTCAAAGGAAACTAATCTACAATTATCGGGTACGTTAATTTTTGAGACAGAATCTAATAATTCGTAACTATTTTTAAGTGAGGATTTAGGTTTCGGAAAATACTTTATAAAAAACGTAGAAATAGCTTTATCAAGTTTATACGTTGGCGAGTTAACCGTCGAAACAATAATTCTGATTGGCAAATCTTTTTTATGGATCTTTATTAAGCCATATGCACGCGCTAGATCTGTATTGTTATTGTTTGTTTTCAAAATGTCAAAGCTGGAATCAAGGTCACAAACGCCACGATTAATCCATTTTTTTATTAATAAATCTACTGACTTTTTTAGAATGTTAAGTGGACTTTTGGAAAGTTGCTTATAATATTTATCATCTGAGAGAACTTCAAGGACTTTTTTATTATAATTTTCCCTGTCAATTGCAATCGTAACATTTCTCTTGTCAGCTTTAGTAAATAATATATTTTTGTTATATTTAACAAATTTGTCAGTAGCTGAAATTTTACTCATAATAACTGCATCTGTATGTGACAAATGTAATTTCTTTTTAGCAAAGGAATTTACACAGTTAACTAACTCACCACGTAATTTATTAGATTCATCAGACACGTCTGTAATATAACAATCCAAATTTTTAAGAATTTGAAAATATGTGCTCTGACTCGGATTGCATGTAAAATTAAAATTCTGCCCTAGCCTAACAATGTCCTGTATATGTTGTGGAATGTGATTTTCCGTTAGGTTTATAAACCATTTGTCATACCTATTGTTATCATTAGTATTATCACCATTATCACAGATATTATTATTAAAGTTACACATTGTTAATACTTGACAGTTTCTCTTTGAGTTATCGTCCGCAGAACTCCGTTGCAAATTATCATAATGATAATCATAATTATATTTATCATAAAATAATTTGGAAAACTTTTTGTTGTGTACGTTTTGCCATTTGAGTTTGATAGAACAGAGAGAATTCTTATAATGTTTAATAAAAGCTTTAACTATTTTTAAATTAGTAAATTTCTTAGTCATAACAAACAAATCATTCTTTTTCTTTTGCAATCTATTTATCTTTGAATAAAAATCAGTAATTTCCAATTTAAGCAATTTGCTCAAGACTAGATTTCTTCAGCTATTAAGTTTGTTTTTTGAAATATTACTATCCAAATTAATGTAACTAAATGCTTTGGTAGTATTAACAATGTGTTTAGGAAAAACGTCATATTTCTTACATTTGGATAAAAACTCTATATCATAGTTGATTTTTGTTATCGAATGTAAAATTTTTGAAAGTTGAATAAACGATTTTTTTGCGGTAATACTAATTTCGGTTTGTATAAAACGAAAAATAACTAACTTATTAACCTGATCACTCTGTATGAGAGAGTATAATTCAGCATTGATATTCGCACGTGTCTTAGATGTCAAAATCCGCATAGATGTCAACGTCCGCTCGGTGTTTATCATAGCCGTAGGCTGCGTCTTTTGTTTATATCTGCAGTTCATTGCCTCCTCTTCACAATTTGGCATCACAGTTCAGATCCAATGCCTGTATATTCAAAAGGTTATTGCTCTCCCAAGCTTTATTTATTAATAAAAAAGTGGATTAATCGTGGCGTTTGTGACCTTGATTCCAGCTTTGACATTTTGAAAACAAACAATAACAATACAGATCTAGCGCGTGCATATGGCTTAATAAAGATCCATAAAAAAGATTTGCCAATCAGAATGATTGTTTCGACGGTTAACTCGCCAACGTATAAACTTGATAAAGCTATTTCTACGTTTTTTATAAAGTATTTGCCGAAACCTAAATCCTCACTTAAAAATAATTACGAATTATTAGATTCTGTCTCAAAAATTAACGTACCCGATAATTGTAGATTAGTTTCCTTTGACGTTGTTTCATTATTCACTAACATAAATATTGATTTAGTGCTTACGGGGATCAGACGTAAATGGAAATATTTAAAGTGCAGAATTAATTTAAGTTTACAAGAGTTTCTTGATGGTGTTATTTTTCTTATGTCTTCTACATATTTTAAATTTGATGGCAAGTACTTCAAATAAATTCATGGGGCTCCTATGGGTGGTTGTTCTAGTCCGTGGTTTGGAGAGTTAGCTCCCGAATGTTTAGAACTTCATTGTCTCAATGTCCTTAAAAATAGTGTTGTTTTCTATAAACGTTATGTTGATGACTGTCTATTGATTATTAAGGAAAATGATATAGATCGATGTTTTTGTGAATTTAATGAGTTTAATGAACATTTGAAATTCACGATGGAAAATGAAGAGAATAAATCAATCAATTTTTTAGAAATGTCTCTAATAAGAGAAGGTAATAAAATTATTTCAAATTGGTACAGAAAAAGTACTTATTCTGGTAGATTCGTTCACTTTGATTCGCATTATCCTTTATCACAAAAAAGAGCGATTGTTTATGGTTTGGTTGATAAAGCTATTAATTTATCACACAGTAGATTTCATGTACAAAATTTAAATATTGTAAAACAATTACTTGTTGAGAATGGTTATCCGTTAAAATTTATTAACGAGGGTATACAACGTAGGTTATCTTTTACAAAAAAATTACAAATTGACATAAACGATTCGAATACTGCAGATGATTCTAAAAAATCGCTCATCGTTATCCCATACATTAAACATGTCAGTTACAAATTAAAATCAATTCTGTCTCGTAATAGTTATAAGGTTATACAAAAACCATGCAATAAACTTTCTAAATACATTAAATTAGGTAAGGATAATGTTGATAAGTTTGAAAAAAGTGGTGTAGTTTACAAAGTGAATTGTGCTGATTGTAAAATGTCATATATTGGACAGACAGGTAGACAATTACGATTACGCATTAATGAACACAAGCGTAGTGTTAAGAATGGTGACACCACGTCGGCTTTAGCCGAACATGCAAACTTATAATCATAAAATAGATTTTAAAAGGTCTATATCGCTGATCACGAAAGTTATAAAAATAAAAGATTGTTTTCTGAGATGTTACACATTTACGAGGGTCATTTGATAAGTACCTAGCCTACAAATGAAAACACCAAAATTTTACAAAAAATAAAATTTATTTTTCAATGTAGTCTCCTTTTAGTTGAATACACTTGGTCCAGCGGTATTCCAATTTTTTTAACCCCGTTGAAAAAAATGTTTTCTCTTGGTATGCAAAATAGGCCTCCGTGGCGGCGATTATTTCGTTATTGGAGTGGAATCTCTTCCCGGCGAGCGAATTTTTTAGGTTCGGAAACAAAAAAAAGTCGCACGGAGCCAAATCTGGAAAATACGGTGGATGGAGCAGCAGTTCGTAGCGTAATTCGACCAATTTAGCCGTGGCGAGTGCAGAAGTGTGAGCCGGTGCATTATCGTGGTGGAAAAGCACTTTCTTTTTAGACAAATGGGGCCGTTTTTCTTCTAACACGGCGTCAAATCGGCTCAATAGTTCGGCGTAGTACTGTCCTGTGACCGTTTTGCCCTTCTCCAGATAGTCAATAAAAATCACACCTTGAGAATCCCAGAAAACAGTGGCCATCACCTTTCCGGCCGACGGGACCGTCTTCGCCTTCTTCGGAGCAGGTTCACCGGGTAAGGTCCACTGTTTTGACTGCTCCTTGGTCTCTGGAGTGTAGTAGTGAATCGATGCTTCGTCGACGGTCACGTAACGACGCAAAAACTCTTATGGATTACGATTAAACAGCTCCAAACACTGCTCTGAACTGGTCACACGGATGCGCTTGTTGTCTGCAGTCAGCAAACGCGGCACCCACCTTGCTGACAGCTTCCTCATGCCTAAAATCTCATGTAGGATATGCCACACGCGTTCTTCTGAGATGCCTACTATCGCAGCTATCTCGTGCACCTTTAATCGGCGGTCTGACAAAACGATATCGTTTATTTTTGTCACGTTCTCCTCCGTAGTGGCTGTTTTCGGAGCGCCTGGGCGTGGATCATCAAAAACCGACGTACGACCACGTTGAAACTCGTTATACCAAAATTTAACGGTCGCCATCGAAGGAGAAGCATCCCCATACACTGCATCCAAGCGCTCTTTAATTTCACTGCGCGATTTCCCTTCCAAAAACAAGAATCGAATCACCGACCGATATTGTTCTTTCTCCATTTTTTCAAAAATCAACGGACACATTTGCTTTCACACGCTCTCAAAAATAAACTACAACTCCGATCCGGCTGAAATTTCATCTGTAACCGTTTACAGGAAGATACTGCACTGTAGTGTATTTCTGGTGCGATAGTGGCACCATCTGGCGGTGAGGCTAGGTACTTGTCAAATGACCCTCGTATAGTACCAATAATAATATGAATAGACAGTTTGATACTATCAAACTAAAAAATTGTTATAAATCCACAGTCGACATTGTTAATAGATCAACCAACATTCGTAACAAACCTAACAAATTCATAAATTCTCGTCGGTTACGCAGCAGAGAGTAGTTTTTCATTGGTGGGCACTGCGTTACTAAGTCAATTTCCTTACTAAATTTCTATCCCCACTACTTTATTCCGTATAAATAGTCCCGGAGATGCCCGTAACTCTTATTGTCTCTTTTGGACAGTGAGATTACATCATCCTGGGTAAAACAGCTTTTGACGTTATGACTAAAGGACTGATTTGTAACATGTAAGTTTTTTTTTAAATTTTCATGCCTTTTTTCTTATTTTGGGTTTTTCCTTTGGTACAATTTAATTTTCTAAATATTCTCATTATACAGCTATTGCTTTACAAATGCTGGTGATTTAATAAAAATCTATTGTAAAAAGAAACACTGTTTGACACGCGGAGTCCACGCTATGGCCGCTTTATAAATTTGTAAATTGATATACCACCTCGAATGGTAAGGGAAAAGAAAGTTTTTTCTTTAATGTGACAAGAAATTTTATAATTGCCGTTATGTTTAAAATTTTTTGTATGTTCATTGTGTTTAGCCTTGATAAGGGGAGTTAATTATTCTCCTGAAACGTCGGTGTATCAATAAATTTATGATGCTCGAAAGGATCTATGGTGAATGAATTCACTACACCCTCAATAAAAATTATTTAATCCTATTAATTTTTAGATAATTCTCAAGATTGTAATTAAATTCGGCTTTTGTCATATTATGACATCTGTACATTGCAGATATTCTTACAAATAAGTTGCTTTCAAGTTTTATTTCAGCGCTTAATATACTTAGCTTACCAATAATTACTATTTCAGTAGCTACAATTAGATTATTTTTTACATACATTACAACGCCATCGTTTTGGTTTATTTTACTTTCATTATAATAAATGTTATATCCTGGTATTTGGTAGTATTGATAATACTCCAAGTTCCAGGTTTCAAAACATATTATGACACTTGGTTTTATAATAAGATTTTCAATAAGCATTTCAAGTTTAGAAAATTTTGCATTTAAGCTTCTAATATTTACAGATAATATAAGATTGCGGCTATTTTTAATTTTCTTATTAAGACTCTGTGTATCACTTACGCTTATTTCTTTCAAAATAATATTTTCACTATCAAATAGTTCTTGATTTCCCTGATTTGTATCTTTGAAATGAGTTTCTTCATCCATTGTGGTGTGTTGGTGTCGTTTGTCCAGTCTGCTTAGCTACGATGTTCTCGTTCATTAACCTTAGCTTTGACAGTGATAAATTGGACGCCCCCTTTACCGGTGATAAGTTGGAGATCTTCGTTACAATATGTTGGTACTGGTAGTTATCTACTTTACCCATGTGTCCTGGAATAGTGGGTTTGATGATGTAGTCAGTGGCGCCGACTAACTTTTGTATCTTACCTAGCAAAATTTTGCATGCGTGGCTATGCGTTGCTATATGTTTCGTATCATAATGTGTTCCATATTTTCTATTTGTATAGTCACAATTTATGCACTTGTTTTCTTTTTCACCATTACACTTACTTGTTTCATGTGTATCTGCGCACTTAAGACACACATGCTCATTTCTGCATTTTGATGTATTATGCTTGCACATTTTCGACAAGGAGCAACGTTTAATACGTCATACACTTTACAATTTTGATACCCCACAAAAATTCTATTGTTATTTTCTTTAATAAATTTGTGTATGTCACCTGTAACTTCCAAAACGATTGATTGCAATTTACTTTTGTTGTTCGTATATGAATGTAGTATGTGACACTTTTTATCAAAGTTTTTGAAATTTCTCAAATTGATATCTTCTTCGAGTGCTGAGTCATCCAATTCTAGGATGTTATCTATGCCACTCTCACTTTAGGGTTTAAAACTTGTTCCTTTTGTACTTCACAGATTACACCTAATTCTCGATTTTTTAATAGATTGAACGCTGTATTAACATTTTCTTCTTCTAGACAGGATATAATTAGTTCATCATTGTTTTTCTTATATATTTTTTTAGCCTGTATTGATTTTTCTTGAATTAGACGGCGAGGAACGGCACTCTCCAAATTTTCCATTTTTTCTTCTTTTTTAGTTTTTTTTATAACAATTTTTGGCACACGTTTTGGTTTTGGTTTGGTATTTGTAAGTATTTGTGCATAAGTACTATTAGATATCTGTAGATTATTACCTTTGTAATTTAGTTTTTGTATCAACAGGTTGTTTTTGTCTGTTAATTCTTCGTTAAGCTTGAGAATGGTATTTTTGTCGATCAATTCAGCGTTTAGTTGTTTCAGCAAAGTTGTTTCTATTAATAAATTTTGTTCCATGCCATCGTTTTCATCGGCAATAGTTTCGTTGAGTGCTTTCTGGGTCTCTTCGTGTATTTCTTCTAATAAGTCTTGTCTTACCAAGTTTTTTGCTTCCAGTTTTATTTGTGCAATCATAGTTCTAACCTCTGCTGCCACGAGCTCATGATCAATTTTAGAGGTTAGATCCAATTTTGTGTGCTGATCACAAATTATGAATGCATCACTAATCCTTTTAGCTCCATTTATAGGTTTAAAATGTCCCACATGATACGGCGTCTCACATATTATACAAATTAGAGTTTTTGCTTTAGTTTTACTACAGTACTTATAAGTTTTGTTAGAGCTCCCGTCAGGAGGCTTCGTTCCGTCCGACGGAGCCATCTTGAATGATCTTGAGCCATCTTGAATTCAAAAACGATTCCCTTAGCTGCTTCCCCCTCTCCGGGAGGGAAAGCAGGTAGATAACCGTCCACTAAAAATCCCTCGGACAAGCGAAACTCACGCGTCCTCCCTGCATGTACGATCTCCCGACCGATCTCGCGCTCGCAATACAGCAACTACTCTATTGATTTTTGCGAGTGTTTGTCAGCACGCCTATAACCGTTCGGTGGAATTATTCCTATAGTATTCGGAAATAAAAAATTTTTACGAAAAACGTACGAACACGCCGATGCGATTGTACACGTTGATACAAATGGGTCCGTTTCGCCTACCTCGTGAAAAATTTTTCGAAATTGTATACACGCGCGCCTCAGTATTTCCACGTCCATCTGGCAATATTCGACTATCTCTTTTTGAAAGTCGAATATATAGCCAGGGCTTGTATTTTCATGCCAGTCGAGAGAAACGGCACGCTCAGCTAGTGACATAGTGTCAGGGCAATAAAACTCTAGCGGCCCAACGTATCGCTGGTTCTCGAGGATGTTAAACAGATGTGGAAAATAGCCCTTCTTACTACTTTCGGATAAACCGAAGGTAGCAGGTAGAGCACTCAATTTCACTTGAAAATAGTTGATGCTGTCGATAAACTTGGTTCGTCCGTACTTCAACTTGTAATATTTTGACCGTTCAAAATGACGCTGGGGGCTGTGCGCTCAGAGTTTTCGGCCAATTCTTTTAAAATGAATTGAGCAGCAAAAGCCTTGGCATTGTGCGCGATGCATCCAATTTCGGAAAATTCAGTGCTTTCCCGAATGCACAAGCTCAAGAGCTGTTTTACCGGATCGTCTGTGAAAATTAACTCGCGCACGCCACATTTGCTACAAATGATTTTAAGGTCGTCCACGTCTATGCAATCCGTGCAAACCTGATGCGCGACACAGAGATTCGGCACGTGAATTCGGGCGTTTTCTCCATACGGCGTATCCTGACGGGTCTCAAAATCATAAAAAATGTACAAAAACTTTTTTCGGCTTTCAAGTTCCCACCACCACCACCACCACCACCAATTGGTTGTATGAAACATGCATGATTGAACAGCTGCCGCTTCGAACATTGTTTGCAATAACTAATACCACACTCGTGTTGACTGTGCTGCGTATTTATTATTTTTAAACAATTTTCGCATAGCCGCAGACGTCGCACACTTTGCGATTATTTTTTTTGTACGAACCCGCGCGCTTGTAATTAACGAAACAACCATGCCCGAAAAATTTACGTCCACACTCTGTGCACTCTATTATTTCTACACCGTCACTCCTACATGGAGGTGTAACAAAGCAAGATTCACAAGTTCGTTTACACTTGTGTTGCCCAATACGGCGAAAACCCTTGTTACAATAAGAGCAAAAAAATTTTGACCCGGCCGCAGCAAATAAACTAGTGATCACTAAAGTTGATAGAGGCACCCTCCATTGTTAATGTGAAATATAGTAATATATATGGGATCCTGTGAGGGCCAATACGTAGAAAGAAAACACAATTGTAGCTTGTGCGACGTTTCGTCAGCTTGATTACTGACCTCTTCAGGCACAACAAAAAATCTATCCTAATAAAAGATGACTTTATTAGCAACGTCGAACGAATAAAGTCAATGTTGTGCGTATAATTCTCATATGAGTGTAGCGTAGTATAATTCTCATATGAGTGTAGCGATTTTTGATCTAATGAGAAAAAAAAAATTGTGCTGTTTTTCAAGAGTTTTTTTTTTAATTTTTTTAAATTTTTTATATTTTTTCATAATTTTTCTGATGTAAAAATTTTTTCCGACATTTAATCCTAAATCCCTACACTCATATGAGAATTATACTATTCAGGAGTAATTTAGTTCAAATCTGAAGTCAATCCATTCATAGGAAAATTTCAAAGCTTACGGTTAGTGAAAAAACTTGTTTCATCGATGACTATGGTTCTGGACCATATAAAAGGCCCATCGGAGAAAGTTTTAAGGTAAGGTAAATATACCCACTTTTATATGTAAAAAGTATGAAATAATTAGTTTACATTTATGTATTAAAATGTGACTTCTTATTTCAGAGAAAAAAGGTGTCTAGCCCCCTTAATGTGCTAGATGGAATGTTAGATGTAATGTATTCGTAAATGTCTCTAATGCTTTCCTCGCGCCATAATACGAGGTTTCCTCGGCAGGTGGGTCGCGTATATTAAAACTGACCGAGCGGCCGTGAACAGCAAACCTACGCATGTACTGTTCTCCCTCGGCAGCTATAATAAACTGCTCAGGCCCTGCGTCAGCCCCGTCGTCGCGCGTGATGCTGCTACTGCTGCTGTGGCTGCTGTTGCTTCTGCTACGACCTTCACCAGCGCCTACCTGAAGAGGGGATTGACGGGCCTCTAAATGAATAAAATGAATTGTCGTTAGCTTTTAATATTATTTAAACATTTCTCTGTTTTAGTCATTTTCTATTATTCCGGTGGCCCGCGAAAACTCTCGCTTACACGAACTAATAGATCCGCGAGATCTATTTCCGTATACAACAGTGAAAATATAGTTTCCACCTGGTCATGGAACCAACGCAACATCTGTGCGCGTGGTGCATGGAGTATATTCAAAAACCGCTCGTAAACCCCAGGTATATCGGGAATGTCCTAGGAATAGTGGTACGATATACTATCCCGATGTCTTATGACTAAAAAAGAAAAATATTTTTCTTGATGCCCTGGTGGAAAGTACGTCGTTTCGCCATTGTTTTCGATGGCGAAAGAAGGACATTTAACCATTGATTCTGAGTTGGTAACTAGGCAACTGTAGACTTTATTAATAGATTTTTTTAGAGGTTTTGTCAACATATTCAAAGTCATTAACCTATATTTACAACAAAAACTATCACTTCTGATCATCAAGGTACACCCGATGGACATTGACTCTAGCAATGCATGTCCCGTTAGTGGCACTCACACATAACCTTTTGAATGTTCAAATCATTTTCGAGGTATGTTAACGATTTAAATATTATGTGTGACAGTCACTAACGGGGTATGCATTGTCAGAATCAATGCGGCCCATCGGGTATACAAGTGATTTATATTGCTTTAATTTGTGAAATGGATAAAAGATTGTTCGTTAATAATGTCGCACTTTTTGTGAGAATTTCTTCTTGAGTGATCATTTATTTTTTCAGATACAAATTAAGTAGTTGACTTTGTTGCTGAAAATGGAGCAAAAGTACCGCATGTTTAATAATTGTACGTGTGACAATTGTAAGAATTGCACGTAAAATAAAAATATTTTACATGATCTTCAGTAAAATTCACTTATTAAAATTATGCACGTGATGTTTTCGATGCCCGCAAATGTCGGGGGCGGGCATTGAACTCAATGCTCTCGAGCCCGCCGGGTGCGTTATCATCGTCAGTGGCAAACGTACTTTCCACCGGACATCAAGAAAAATAGTATACGGTACACGAGACGAAATTTCAAGGCCCGCCACTGCGTGATATGGCGTCCTCGGCTTCGCCTCGGGCGCCAACTTCACGCAGTGGCGGAATTTCAACTTTCGTCACTTGTACCGTAATGTACTATTTTTTCAACAACATGCTCTTTTTTTACATTACAAAAAAGAAAAATTAATTTAACTTACGCTCATTTATACGCAGATGAACTTCGTCCCACGGGTTAAAGTTATTATCATATGCGTCGGGATCTCCAAGACAAAAATTGCTCAAGATGTTGCAGCGATTTTCCGCGGTATTCGTGATGCCTACATCTGCTGACGCCTGAGGAGGATCGCTTAAAAACGCCCGGTGAACGGCTTCCCCCGGCTCCACGTATGGTGATAACGCCTCCAGTATATACTCGCGCTCATTTTCTACCGCCTCCATTTCTAAATTCGTCCTTTCATGGTCCTCCACATTAATAAGGTTCGGGCTTACGGGGAGCTCCTCTTCGCTGTCAGACACCGCTTCTGTAGGCGAATTATCGGCGGAAAGAGGTGTGTTGTGTACGACGGCAACCCAGATTTGCTGCTGCGGGCTACCGTCATCAGCCTCGTCGCTATCAGTGTCAAACGATAGCCTGCGAGCTACAGGATTTTGTCGTACATCAGTGCGAGCCGAACCGCTTGCCACCCCAGACGGCCCGGGTTGAGACGGTGTATCATCTGCATTCCACTCAAAGTGAGTGGCGTCGATGCTCTCCTCGTCATCAGCTTCGATATTTTCGCTATTAGAATCGCTGTAGCGCAATAAATCTTCTAAGGCTGGAAAAAAAAGTTTTTAGAGAACTAAATTTTTAAAAAAGTTTAGGAAAAATATTAAAAATTTTTCACTTACCCAATAGCTCCTCGTACTCGCTCATGAGCTTTCTAAAAACAGACAATCTGTCCAAGTTGTACTCGACCACAAATTCCCCGATGGTATGCTGTACATCTCGCGAATGCCTGAACGTACGGAATAATCTTGCTATCGCCCGATAGCCAGTCAGCCGTAACAAGTGTCGTAACTGATTGACAAGTTCCGTGGAAGACAACGTCCTCAGACGTGTACGCCACGCGTCGCCTCTACTATAGCGTGATTGCGCTGCGAGACGCAATACGGCTTCCCGTAAACTTTTACAAGCGACAAAATTCTCCATGGTGACGCTTCTCGTTCGAAAGAAAGACTGGTAGGACCATAAGTGGCCCTCACCTCTTTTATAGCGCGACTTTTTGGCGGCGTCACCGGCGTCGAGTGTTTTGAATACAGTATACACGTGGTATCAGAAAATACCTTTCCCTCGGGGTTTTTGAGCATCTGTTTACGTCATATACTCGAGCCGTCTCTGGAAAATCTTACCAAAGCGCAAGAGGTAACTTTTTTCCTTTAAAAATGAGTAGCTGGGCGAAAAATAACCTCGAGTAGTGCTATACGTGTTCGCGCAACAGAAACCCCGGTGCGTAAGCTTTACACGTGAAACATCCTGTTGCGGGGCTGCTACTGTGATATATTGCTTCGAAAAAACATCGGGTCTTACTTTCTTCGCAGCGGATGCAAGTTTCGAGGATAACCCCTTGGAATTATTGCATGGCCCTGTCACGTACCGGTAGTTTAGCTCGAAAGATTTTCGTCACGCGTGTCGAGGGGTTTGAAGAAAAATTGAGAATCCCCGCGAAGCGGGGTACGATTACTATGGCGGCCGTTGAGTTTTTCGATAAGAAAAGAAACTCTACAGATGTTAAAAAATGTCTTCCTGTAAAAACCTGAAGTGTTCATCCAAGGGCTGTTTTCTACGCCTACGCGTGTTTCTGTTTTTCTCACGTACAGGTACTTAACTATTCAACCCACGCGCGCGCGCGCGCTCGTAGAGCCCGAAACTTCTGCGAGGCCGCTGTGCTTAAACCATGATAGAGTAATAAAAAATTTTCATTCGGTAAAAATTTCGCCGAGGTTCTCCGCGACAAAAGATATGCGTTTTCATCAGAGCGTTTGCAAACCCCGTCATGTCGTAAATTTCATTTTCGAAAAGCGTTGAAATACAGTCTGACGTGTCATCCCCGAAAGAAAGATGTACCGACGATACATTGCTTTTTTACGTTTTTTACTCATCCCCACTCTAGCCGTCCTCACTAACAGCAGTTTAACCCCCACTATCCCCACACCACCATCCCCGTGAACCTCCAACACTGTTAGCGAACATCGAGTCAGTCAGTCAGTCAGTTATGGCCAGTCTCCAGCAGCAACTAGCCAGATTCGAAGCGCGTCTCGCCAAGTGGCGAAGAATCTCACTCAGAAATCGGCAAGCATTGACGATTTCAACTTCGAAGGAGACCGTATACACGGAACGGATAAGGCACGTGAAAGTGATAAAACGCTTGCGCCAAAGACATCTCCGGCAGTGGCGGCGCAATCTGTTGGAACACCAGGCAAGAGCAACAACACCAACACCACCACCACCATGACCACCACCACCACCACCACCACCACCACCACCACCACCACCATCACCATCACAACCATCACCACCTACAGCACCAACCATCCAGGAGTGGTGTTTTGACTGCGGGCTGTATCAACGTACAGCACTGAATTGGGCGCGCTGTTGGAGATGCGATATTCTTCGGTGCCCTCAGTGCAGCAGCAGTGCGAGCTGTCCATGCTTGAGCGACTTGGACAGCCCGCGCTCCCCATAAAGCGGCTCAGTGATTAGTGTGTGTAGTGTAGTATTCCAGCTCGATGAAGGCGATCAGTGTACGCCGACTCGCGACTACGACAAGCTGTCGTACAAGCGCGCCAAAATACAACAATATATTAAAGTTAATTTTGGCGCGTTTAACGTTGTGCAGCGGGATTCAGCCTTTATGGCGGAATTTGTAGGCGAAATTAGTTGTCGGTTTTCCGCGCCAACATCGCCGCATACCCGCACGTACTACAGCGAGCTCCTGGAGGAGATGACTGATGTGCTGTGCAAGTTAAATACCGCGGCGAATATCGCCCTAGAAACATTTGATAAGGCGCACAAGCATGCCATGGCGTATACCAAAAAGTTACCTTCAGGATGGCGATGGTGTCAACATACGGACAAAGTACTCAAAAAATCGATGCGTCCATGCTCTATTTGCGAGGTACGATACGCACCGTGCAGCACGTGTCGCCATCGACGGTGCGTTTGCATGCCTCGAAAGTGACAGGGAGAAACCAGTATCAATGCGGTGTGTGTGTGCTAAGTAGTTCTAAGTGTCAGCATCGTTATTATTAATATAAATTTTATATTTCGCGCTTAAAAACAATGATAAAAAAGTAAAACCGAAATAAAATGTTTGCGATTGACTGAATGCGTATGGTGTGCTTGTAAAATAGTAATTCGTATTATAAGTTAAAATAAAAATTGTGCGTTAGTGATGTCGATATTTATATTGCCGTAAGACCAACTGTAAAATAGTAAATCGTGTATAAGTTAAAATAAAAATTGTGCGTTCGTGATGTCGGTAGTTATGTTAACGTAAGACTAACTTCCTTCTACGATTAAATAAATAAAAATTTATTTTTTTCATCAACAGCTTGTTTATTTGCAGACCTCTCCTTTACACCAACTCCCTATTCCCACCAGCAACTTCTCATTGCGAACACACACACACACACACACACACATACACACACAGACACACACACACACACACACACGGTCTATACAGCGAGAGGCCCTCGCTCCAGCACTCTATGGGACTTTATGGCGTAGAGCCTATAGCCAAAGGTCTCTCCCACCACCACCATTACGAACTAATGCCGCCGACAAATCATTAGTATTTTTGAATATAACTTTCCCGTTCGAGCAAGAAGAGTGTAAAGTGATATCCGATCGTACGCGTCGTGTCATTTGCACCCGTCCCTCTAAGCCCGGTCTGAATGCCAATTAGGTGCCCCTTATGAATTTAGCCCCAGGCAAAAATAATGACCGTATGTGTTACGCCGATAGCATTAATACAAACAATATTATAGCAAACAAATATAGTGTCGATGAGGACGACGCTCCTAAAAATAGAAATAATTTAGATCTCCGTTCAATTAAAAAATTATTTACGGAGATAGCACAAAATGTGCTAAGTAATGGAAACAAAGATTCCGAAGGCTCTCAACGTAATAAAATACAAAGGGCCGAAAAGATTTTTTCCTTAGTTCACAAAGAAGGTTACAACAAGGAAGAATTTCATCATATTAAAGATTTAATTTTCGAAAATCCAGTAATAGCAGATGGAGTAGAAAATCCAGAAAAATCTCGGCAGAAATTATATGAATTAGCCGACAAGCATGATAATGAAGGAAGTGGAGTCAAATTGGATACGCCGCGAGCTCAAATTTTTATCTCGCGTGCGATCAGGAAGCAGACAAAAATAAAAGAAACTATGACGAGTTCTGGTAACAGCCAAATTCCTGCAAGTAAAATTCGAAGGCAAGCGTCATTTACTGACATCGATAGCGATGATTATAAAGATGAGCACATTATTATTTATAAAAAGAACAACTTCTTGGCCATTCGCAACGAGGAAAATAGTTTTTACCTTTGTCAAACAAAACATAATATTAGCAAACGAAGCAAAAAAATTAGGATTCGATGGTTCACCCAAACTGATGGCAATGAAAATTTATACTACAAGGATTACTCAGATTGGATTGATTTTGAGTGCATTTTGTCAAATGTAGAATTAAACAAAGTAGAAGATAAATACGAAATAAATGAAAATGAGCATTCGAAAATGCTTAAAGTTTTGAAACAATCAATAAAACAAGCATCAAAATCAAACCAAAATGGAGACTCTAAAGCTAGTAAAAATGCGTTATTACAAAACAAACGTAAATACAACAAAAAATCTAAACGACAGAAAAAGTGTCCCGTTATACAACCGTTAATTATAAATCCAACAGAGATGTCAGATGATCAAGAAAAAATTTTAAGTCAAGTGATAACAGACAAGAAGTTGGCATACATGAGAAACAGCGATCATTTACAAGAAGGTATTGTTGCAACTACCTCAGTTCTAATCCAAGATCAACAAATACCAGTGCCACATAATAAGTCAAACCGGCCCTTAAAGCCACAACCTCTTCATCGACTTCCTGTCGAATTTATAAGCACGAATGAAGCTCCCGTCCCATTCGAATCCTTGGAAATCATTAATATTAATAACAATATTTTACCTAGCGAAAATTCATCCTCAAAACTTTCTAACTCGTCGCACTCCTTAATTAATAATGAATTTTCACTCGATCAAAATACCTCTTTCCCGCGTTCGCAACCTACAAAAATTAACCAAAATCACTCGCTGCTTAATGACCAAATCCCGCAATTAACAAAAAAGTTTAAGGGTCGACTGGTTATAGATATTAATGGACGCAGTGTTTCTGGCAAAAACGCCATCCAAATAAATGTATGGGAAATAGACCCAGAAAATTCCTTAGTATCAGTTCTCAATGATAATAACAAGGAAGAGAGCGAAGAGATAGCGGCATTGTACGGTCATCATAATACAAACGATGACGTATAGTATACGATAAGGTTGACGGCAGATGCAGGCCGGAGCCAGCATCGCACTCATCAGCTGACAATGCTTACCGCACCGTCTCACCTACTCAAAATGCAATCTACTATAATAAAGTAAAATTTAAACGGGCAGGGACTACAAAAATTGTCCATACTAATAGAATTAAACGGGTAACTACTGTACAATATACCCTCCCGCATATCCCTTAAAATTCCTACGTTATAACTTGATATTTTTATTTAAATATAAAAATTTACATATTGCCAATATAGACCCCCGTTAAAGGTTCTTTTTTCTTTTATCTGTTTTCTGTTTTACGCGGTTTTCGGATGCGAAACGCGTCCGAAAAGCTCTGATTGCTTTGGGCTAATTATTTATATCTATTTTTATAACACATTTTTTTTAGAGCGTTAATAATTACAATACAATAAAAGTATATGTCTATATTTTATGCATAAAATACCTACAAGGAAACCAAATAATAATAAGCAAATACTAAAAGTGGCATGGTGTGGTTTGTGCACATAAGAATTATGCACATATTTATTGTGCACACTTTAGCATTGGAGTATACACATAGATATAGATATACACCAATGCTAAAGTGTGCACAATAAATATGTGCATAATTCTTATGTGCACAAACCACACCATACCCTAAAAGTAAACTACCGAATTGAGATGTGTTTCAATAACTATATACTAAGCTGGTTCTTTTACACCAGTACTCAACCGAGTTATTCTAAAACTCTGGTCAATTATCATGAATTTACAATAGATTTTCATTACATCATATTACCAAGGCGAATATTTCTCAATAAACTTCTAGCGTAACGATTCACCCATACTAATATTACATAAACTAGCATAGTAATAGTTTTAAGGATAGAAAATAAATATAAATTAATGGCAACAATATGATTTTACATTTATTATTGTGAACACGTTGTACGTTAAATTATAGAAACTTCTTGATTGAAAATCCATAACGTTAACCCCATGATAAGATATCAAATAAAACAAAAGTAGAGAACAAAGACAAAAAAAAGTAAAGTAAAAGCAAAGCTATTCCTCTCAAACAATTAATGGTCATCACGAAAAATAAAACAACACTTAAACTCGTTGAGAACTATTGCAAACTCTAGAAATGTTGACAAGTTATAGGATCAATTAACGACTTTATTACCAATTACCAACACCAAAAAACTGCCTATAAGTCTGCAGTCATATAACACAAATACCGACAGATGAGAAATTCTTAATTTCTTCATCATAATTGTCATTGAAAACAAAAGTCCCATCTGTGGAGTCAAAAATAAATAAATAAATAAAATCCACAGTACTAAAAAAAAAAAAAATCGAGTACTAAACATAACACAAGGGACCCTTCAGTAAGTTCTTATGGAACCAGCAGTGGCAGACACTATACGAAATTCAGCATGTTATTCTGGTTACTCATATAGTGACTAACTATAGTAAAAAAAAAAGTGGAACGAAAACTCGTCTTCTATGTCATCTTGATCTATCATGAATTGATGTCAGCTATTTCTAGTCAACTAGGCTACAGCAAAATAAGTACTTAAAGCATATCAATATTTAAATCATCAATAATTGTTTGAAGGAATAATCCCTAAGAAAATTACATATCTAAGTAAATAAATAAATAACAAAAAATATATATATATATATCTTCCTATATTATATAGTTGTTTCAGAAATTTGACCCATCATCCCCCCTCCCCCCCCCCCCAAACACCGTTAAAATACGTCTCTATATATGAGTTTTAGACTCTTCAAAGGCCCCTCAATCCCCCACCCCCACCCCTCAATGCCCCCCCCCCCCTTAATTCCCAACATCGTTCCCTCGATTTTCTTTTAATAAAGGGAACAGGTATAAATAAAAGAATAGTTTTCACTTTTATAAATTGTTCCCTTTATTAAAAAAAAAAAAGAGTGTTAATAGTTGAAAGATACCTCTCATTAGCATATTTTATTATAAAGGGAATAAGCATAAGCAAAAGAATAGTTTTCCACGTCACCATGGAGGTACTATTCATAGACGCGTTAGATTTATATTTTGATATATTTCTTTTAATAAAGGGAATAGGTACGCAGAGACAGAGACGTAGAGACAGGGATGTAGAGACAGAGACGTAGAGAGAGAGACGTAGAGTCAGGCCAGCAGAAACAAAGTCATAGAGACCGAGTCGGAGAGACAGAGACATAGAGGCAAAGACGAAAAGACAGAGACGTAGAGATAGACGCGTAGAGACAAATGCATAGAGACAGAGACGTAAAGACAGAGTCGGAGAGACAGAGACATAGAGGCAAAGTCGGAGAGACAGAGACGTGGAGATGGATACGTGGAGGTTGAGACGAAGAGACAGAGATGTAGAGACAGAGGCATAGCGACAAATGCATAGAGACAGAGACGTAAAGACAGAGTTGGAGAGACAGAGACATTGAGACAGAGTCGAAGAGATAGAGGTACTAAGCAGTTCTTCAAATTTTGTTCTGATTCAAAATCGAGAGAACTCCCTTAAGCTATTCCTTAAACGATTATTTGTAATATAAAGGGAATAGGTATAAACAAAAGAATAGTTTTCACTGTTATAGATTGTTGAAAAGAGTGTTAATAGTCAAAGGCTTTCTCTCATTGGAATATTTTATTATAAAGGGAATAAGCATAAGCAAAAGAATAGTTTTCCACGTCACTTTAGAGGTACTATTAATAGATGCGCTGGATTTTTATTTAAAGTGGTATCCTTCGCCAAGAGCCCTACATAAGCACTAAACTGGTTGAATATTAAAATCATAATGTATCGTCCCTTTGTATATTTATATGCAATCCTTGTAAATATTACCCTAAAAATATTAAATTATTTTTAAATTATTATTTTTTTTAATTGACTTGACTATAAAGAGTGGTTGAAGAGAAGAACAGTTTTCCACGTCACCCTGGGGGTACTGTTCATGGACACGTTGGATTATTATTTTAAGTGGTATCCTTCGCCAATAGCCATAAATAACCACTCTTTTTCTGAAAGTAATTAATATTTAAAGAGGAAATATTATAGAGGAAGTATTAAAGAGGAAACAGAGGAAATGTAAATTACGAATAAATTACGAAGGCAAATGTAGATCTCTAATGTAGATATCTCGGATATGTAATAAGGAATAAATGGTAAAATTTAAAAAAGGAAATATAAATTACGAGTTACAATTAAAAAGAAACAGTTTAATATATTTATATGCAATCCTTGTAAATATTACCCTAAAAATATAAATTATTTTTAAATTATTATTTTTTTTAATTGACTTGACTATAAAGAGTGGTTGAAGAGAAGAACAGTTTTCCACGTCACTCTGGAGGTATATATAACCATACTTGATCATATATATATATATATATATATATATATATATATATATATATATATATATATATATATATATATATATATAAAAACACATGTTTGTATAAACAAGTATAGTCATACATGACTATATATGATCATATATGGATATATATATAATAATTTTGTATGTCATCTTCATACGTGTCCATATACGTCCTTATATCATCGTCGGGGGTTGACGAGCGGAGCGAGTAGGGGGGTACCCCCATGTATAATTTTTATTTTTAAAAGTTTCTGTAGGATAAACATACAAAGTGGCCCAACTACAATTTGTCTATTAATCTTAAGTCCTTAGATTAAGTAAAAAGTAAATATACGAATTTAAAATATAATCATATCTGTAAATGAAAATCTATTGAGATCGCGTTAGTTGTTTAATATTTCTTTACTAGACTTTGTTTATTGTCTCTAACCCATTCACTCGGCTGTTTGCATTGTGTTGTTAAAAGACGTTCAATCTAAACACATCAACCACAAAAATTATATATTTGGTTTCCAAGTCTCTTCAATTAATTATAGGCTACATGTCACTTTAGTCAAAATATTAGCATTAAAGAACCTTATCAATTTCAGGGCATATAATTTCCCTAAAATCAGGCTCTCCGCTCCGCAAAATTATTCAAAAAGCTCGGGAGCTCAGTGACTCTCCAGCTTCAGGAAGAGTTTAGCTATTTTAAAAACACCATTACAACCTATGGAGACTCTTTCGCAGGTTTATGCGCAGTTGTCGTATTGTGCTTATGTTTTTCGCGGGGGGCTCCCCTCTTTCTAATATGTCTAGAGAACCGACACTCTTCTACCATCGTATCACCTCCTTCACAAGCCCAGGCCCTACAGCAAGCGATTCCGTTCAGGATGATAATGCCACCCGGCATTACCACAACTGTCGAAACACAAGAGCAGCATCTTATCCCATTACCATACAATAACTACAGAGCCGAGTCTGCACGCTCCACATTGCTACAAGGATTATAAAGAAGATATAAAAAAAAAAAGAAAAAGGAAGTCAATTTTATCTATCTTTGTAATATTTTTAAAACTTGAAGCTGTTATGCCATATTATTAATTTGTAACCTTTTATATTGTATATTATAAAGAATAATTAATATTGTAATAATTAATATTGTAAAGAGAGAGAGAGAGAGAGAGAGAGAGAGAGAGAGAGAGAGAGAGAGAGAGAGAGAGACATAATTATTGTATAATAAACACACTTTACGCAGACACTCACTTATACGAAATCACAACACTAACGCCTTAGACTCTCCGGAGATAAGGGAATTTTTTGTAGCCGCGAACAGATACACTTACACACACATATTGCGTATAATACGAGGGTCATTTGACAAGTACCTAGCCTCACCGCCAGATGGTGCCACTATCGCACCAGAAATACACTACAGTGCAGTATCTTCCTGTAAACGGTTACAGACGAAATTTCAGCCGGATCGGAGTTGTAGTTTATTTTTGAGAGCGTGTGAAAGCAAATATGTCCGTTGATTTTTGAAAAAATGGAGAAAGAACAATATCGGTCGGTGATTCGATTCTTGTTTTTGGAAGGGAAATCGCGCAGTGAAATTAAAGAACGCTTGGATGCAGTGTATGGGGATGCTTCTCCTTCGATGGCGACCGTTAAATTTTGGTATAACGAGTTTCAACGTGGTCGTACGTCGGTTTTTGATGATCCACGCCCAGGTGCTCCGAAAACAGCCACTACGGAGGAGAACGTGACAAAAATACACGATATCGTTTTGTCAGACCGCCGATTAAAGGTGCACGAGATAGCTGCGATAGTAGGCATCTCAGAAGAACGCGTGTGGCATATCCTACATGAGATTTTAGGCATGAGGAAGCTGTCAGCAAGGTGGGTGCCGCGTTTGCTGACTGCAGACAACAAGCGCATCCGTGTGACCAGTTCAGAGCAGTGTTTGGAGCTGTTTAATCACAATCCAAAAGAGTTTTTGCGTCGTTACGTGACCGTCGACGAAACATGGATTCACTACTACACTCCAGAGACCAAGGAGCAGTCAAAACAGTGGATCTTACCCGGTGAACCTGCTCCGAAGAAGGCGAAGACGGTCCCGTCGGCCGGAAAGGTGATGGCCACTGTTTTCTGGGATTCTCAAGGTGTGATTTTTATTGACTATTTGGAGAAGGGCAAAACGGTCACAGGACAGTACTACACCGAACTATTGAGCCGATTTGACGCCGTGTTAGAAGAAAAACGGCCCCATTTGTCTAAAAAGAAAGTGCTTTTCCACCACGATAATGCACCGGCTCACACTTCTGCACTCGCCACGGCTAAATTGGTCGAATTACGCTACGAACTGCTGCCCCATCCACCGTATTCTCCAGATTTGGCTCCGTGCGACTTTTTTTTGTTTCCGAACCTAAAAAATTCGCTCGCCTTGAAGAGATTCCACTCCAATAACGAAATAATCGCCGCCACGGAGGCCTATTTTGCAAACCAAGAGAAAACATTTTTTTCAACGGGGTTAAAAAAATTGGAACACCGCTGGACCAAGTGTATTCAATTAAAAGGAGACTACATTGAAAAATAAATTTTATTTTTTGTAAAATTTTGGTGTTTTCATTTGTAGGCTAGGTACTTATCAAATGACCCTCGTATTTCAAGTGTCAAATTGCAGTAAGTAGCTAACCGACGGGGCCATCGTTTCTGCGGTTTCGGACGTGTCACGTAGACAGATTTGCAGTCTGCCGGCACGTGTAGTGCTCGATCTGCACGGCGTCGGATACACGATCTTCCGTCGACGTCGGCCGTCGTAGGATGTTCCGGGTACTAGCAAAAGCGCAGCTCTTGCATTTCTGGTCTCGGAACATCCGGCCTTCCTCCACACGTTTTTTGGACGGACGAAGCCGGCGGAACGGACGCCCTCGTCAGTCGGGAACGAGCCGTCGCGAGACCCTCTCTCTCTCTTTCGAATCTCCAAGAAAATAAAGAGAACCTAAGTCCGTAACACTACGTAATATAAAATTTTGAGCTCTGCCGTCGACTCCAAATTCAGGAACTGCATATATTTTAATGGGAGAGGTCCTAAAATTTTGGTATTTTATATGACTATTGATTGAAGAGTTGTATGTATCCAATTTAGTTGATTAAATAATTTTTTACGGTCAAAAATTATTTAATCAAATAAATTGGATACATACAACTTTTCAGTCAATAGCCATATAAAATACCAAAATTTTAGGATCTCTCCCATTAAAATATATGCATTTCCTGAATCTGGAGTCGACGGTAGAGCAAAAATTTTGAAATGGGCATATATTTGGTAAAAATCGATCAAAATATTTGTTGGGTCTAATTTTATCATAAATTGAATATATTTTTAGGATATTAATTCTACATATTTCTAATTATGAAAATTTATTTGTTTCAAGTCATTTTATGAAGAAAATTTTAAAGATGTCTGATCCCCTTAAGAGGCGATACAGAACCTAAGAAAGATGTACTTAATTCATTATTAAATTCTTCGATGCGTTCTGGAGTACTTGGTAAAGAATCTTCATCTTTATCGACTACGTTGTCGGTAACTTCATTACCCGTTGTAAATTTATTATCAGTGCTACTAACCAATTCTAAAGCACGATTGTAACAATATTTACACAGATATGTAGAGGTTGTCAAAGATAAATCAGGATGGAGGTACTTCAATGGATGAACAAGATCCTCAAGTTGTTTAAAATGTACTGAACTAGATTTGTAACAGATTTTTTTTTTGCCTATGTAAAAAATCTGTACATTGGATTCTCTCCGTTGAGTAATATTTAGCCATTGTGGTTGAGTTGATAGGGTGCAAATATGTAATAATTTTCAAAAAAATAATAGTTTTAAAATAGTATATTATGCACAAAGGGAATAAAGAGGGCTGTGTGCTCCCTGCGCGAGAGTTGTCGCTCGAGCAAGGGAAAGAGTGCTGCATATTTATTCCCTAACCTCACTCTCGTTGCCAGCGCAACGCACTATTTGTTGCACGTGTGCGTAGCGCTGGAAACTAGAGTGGGGGTAGCGAATGAACGTAGCACTTTTTTCCCGCTTCGGCGGGGATAAAGTATGAACTTTACGATGGGCTGTGTTAAAAAATACTAGAGAATAATGTATAAGTAATAAGTGTAATATATAGCAGAAACCGAACTTTTCTTGGTACATGTTAAGTCAAACGATAGCCATCTAGCGGACAAATGTATAAGTACATAAAGTTATACAAGTGGGCGCGTATACATGTGTATTACTTACGTATACAAAGATAAAAACCTTTATATTGACTTTTATATCATTGACTATATATAAGCGAATCTCACATATGAGGCGTTTCACGTCAGCTCTCCTAATAATGCTGTTTTCAGCTTGTGTTTGAAGGACTAAGATGTATCTAAAAAAAATAATCCCCAAGTGATTTCGATGTATTTTTTCCTCAGCTTTCCGATGGTGCTATTAGTTTCTCAAAATTTTTCAATTCTAACCTCAAAAAAACATAAAACGTGTTATATCTCAAAAACTATATTTTTAATATTTTTTTTTTGACCTGCTAGATCGAAAGAGGAGGAAATTTTACATGGATATAGCCTTTTTCTACATAGGGGTTTTTTTATTTTTTCGAGATATTATTCAAGAAATACTTAGAATTGAAAATTTTTCAGAAACTAATAGCACCATCGAAAAGCTGAGGAAAAAATACATCGAAATCACTTGGGGATTATGTTTTTTAGATACATCTTAGCCCTTCAAACACAAGCTGAAAACAGCATGATTTCGCGCTCGCGCGCCGCGCCTGGAGAGCTGACGTGAAACGCCTCATATACGTCTAGGTCAAAGGGCGTGGCAGCGCTCTGCTTGGCGAGTATAATAGGTCAGTAAACGAAGGTCTGAAATCGACTTTCTCTGGTGAATGGCTGCATTTTGGATATTTGGTAAAACACATCGTCTAAAAACGATGGACAAAAATGCAGCTTCCAAGAACGCCGACGTCACCCCTAATTTGGCGAAAAACCATCCCCGAAAACGGTTTTTCGCTTATAACTCACGAGCGATAAGAGATATCGAAAAAAGTCCCAAACAAAAGTTGTAGAGCGTGAAATTTTACATAAGGATCACCTATCACTTTTTTGCATTTCATAAAATTAAGCCTGAGAAAAGCACTCATAAGTAACAAACAGCAAGCGGCCGGAGGAGAAGGGAGGCGGAGCCTGCAGCCGCGCGGTTGCGGCAGCGGCGGCGCGTCTCGGTGGCAATGTTGTCATATGAGCGCGCGCGTGGACTGCGTGTTTCTGCGCAGGCTCGCGAGTTGTTTTTCACTTTTTACCGATTCTAGCTGGCCCAGGCGCCGGAAAATTTTTCGCTTCTGTCTCCCCCTGTATACCCGCTGACGCAATTGCATAAAGTAACCATGGCTTTTTATAGATTTTGATTCGTAGAATCTAAATTTTGAGGTTACAATTTAACAAAATTGCAAGAACTTTGGTTTAAATGCATTTGTTTGAACAAAAACGCTATTTAAACAAATAAAAACAATCTTCTGCGATCAGAATAATTTTTTCTTGAAAATTACGGCAATTTTAAGATTAAAATGTTTCATTCAACATCTAAGAGAAACCAATATTCAAAGAGTTATAAATTTTTAAAATATTAATTCTTAGCAATCGAGAGATTTTTAATAATAGTCACAAAATTAAACACAGTATTGGAAGATCAATGTTATAGTTTATATTACGAATAAATATCTGGCTACCTCAGATCTTCTGTAGTGACGAAATTGGTCTTCTGACACCCAGTAAAAGCATAAAGTTATTACCATTGACGAAATCGCAAGAAAATCGGGACTCCCGAAAATCTTTCGAAATTAGATCATTAGCCCCGCCGTGTTTGTTGCACTGTCCAGCGTCGCAAGAATATTGTGAGTCAGCCTATTTTAAATACAATCAGGGAGAGAGATTTGGCTGCGGGGAATGGATGTTCCTATCTGCGGATTTGCAAAAATTGGGCCTCCCGTAAATACTGCGGAATTAGAACATTTGCTTCCTAGTATTTAGTAGTTTAGTATTTTGAGATCATTGTTTTAGATTATATTGCGAATAAATAACTGGCTAACTCCGAACTTTTGTTGTAACCAAATAACTTTCTGATACCGAGCAAAAGCACAAAGTTATTCCCACTGATGAAAGCGCAAGAAAATCGGGACTCCCGAAAAACTTGCGAAATTAGATCATTAGCTTCGTAGTGTACGTTGCATTGCCCAACGTCGCAAGAATATTGCAAGTTACCCTATTGGAAATATAACCAGAGACAGCGAATTGTCTGCATGGAACAGAAGTTCCTACCAGCAAATTAGCATGAAAATTGTACCTCCCGTGTATACCGCGGAATTAGAACATTTGCTTCCTATAGTATTTAGTAGTTTAGTATTATAAGATCAATGTTTTAGATTTTATAGCTAATAAATAGCTGCCTACCACATATCTTCTATAGCAACCTAATTGATCTTCTGACAACGAGTAATAGCATATAGTTATTCTCACCAACAAAATCGCAGACAAATCGGGACACCGGAGAATCTAACCAAACTATATCAGCTGCTTAGTGTTTGAGGCAATGCCCAACGTCACAAGCATATTGGGGGTCAGCCTTTTGTAAATACAGTCACGCACGACGATTTGGCTACGGAGATAGAAATCCTTCTCCGCAAATCCGCAAGAAGATTGTGCTTTCCGGAAATACTGCAAAATTAGAACATTTGCATTCTAGTGTTTAGTAGCTCAGTATTATGAGATCAATGTTGTAGATTATATTACGAATAAATATCTCTGGCTAACTCAGATCTTCTGTAGCAAGGAAATTGAGCTTCTGACAACGATTAACAGCATATAGTTATTCTCGCCGACGAAATCGCAGAAAAATCGGGACTCCCGACAATCTTGCGAAATTAGATCATTAGCTTCCTAGTGTTTGTTGCATTGTCCAGCGTCGCAATAATATAGCTAGTCAAAATATTCCAAATATAGTCAGAAACGGAGATGTTGCTGCGGAGAATGGTACTTACACTAAGTAGCTAACGATAATAATAATTAATTAATAATAATAATTCCCGTAGCTAGTAGCTAACGGGAATGCTACTTACACTAAATAGCTAACGATATAATTTGGCAAGATTCTCAGGAGTCCCGATTTTTCTGCGATTTCGTCGGCGAGAATAACTATATGCTGTTAATCGTTGTCAGAAGATCAATTTCGTTGCTACAAAAGATCTGAGGTAGCGAGATATTTATTCGCAATATTATGTAGAACATTGATCTCATAATACAGAGCTACCGAAAACTATCAAGTAATTGTTCTAATTCCGCAGTATATCCGGGTGGCAACATTTTCTTGCAAATCCGCCGATAGAAACTTCTATTCCTCGCAGCAAAATCTCCGTTTCTTTGGAATATGTTGACTAGCTACATTCTTCCGACGATGGGCAATGCAACAAACACTAGGAAGCTAATGATCTAATTTCGCAAGATTTTCGGGATTACCTATTTTCTCGCGATTTCGTAAATGGGAATAACTTTATGCTTTTACTGGGTTTCAGAAGATCAATTTGGTTACAACAGAAAATGTGAGTTAGTCAGTTATTTATTCGTATGTTACGTCGGTGACGTATCCCTATAAATTGCATTTGATATTCATATTCTCATCAGTAATTTCTTGATCCACAAAATTATGTGATTGCAAATTTATTGACACCCACATATCAACTAGCATAGAGAAAAAAATTGCAACACAGGGAAATTGTAAACATTCTTGTACGAAATGAACCACAATTTTAAACGAACCATATTGAATTTGGTTGGTAAAGGCGCTTATGGTAGAGTGTGAATCATAATTTTGTATCTTGAGTCTAATGGCCAATTGTCTACCAGGAAAGGTTTAAATAAATGGACACCATTTATTTTTAACCGACATTGACGAAACGGACAGTCGCCCGTTATTATTACAGCTTGACGTAATCACCTGAAGAGGGACACGAAAAAAGTGTCCGAAACGTCGGTTAAAAATAAATGATGTCCATTTATTTAAACGTTTCCTGGTAGACAATTGGCCATTAGACTCAAGATACAAAATTATGAACCATATTGAAATTATTTAAAAATTTCTCAAAACATTTTATGAAAGACGTTGTTGTATTTATAGTTAACTTCGCATCTTATAATTCTAATTTGAAATTATTGTAACAGAAAATTACTGATGGCTAACTATTATTATACTTGTTGAATCTCTACGATATTCAACAATCTAAGGGGGAAGGTTACGTCTGTGACGTATCTCTAAATTCAATTTAACAATGCATATTTATCACCAGTAATTTTCTGACATACAAATGTCGTATATGCGAATTTTGACAACGTTGTTTTTTAATGCAAGCGGCATCACGCCGAAGCGAGCGAACTTTACAACGTTGCAATTTTTTAATACGAGGCAATCGTGACGTAGTAGTAGGTCATCAAACTTGCGTATTATATTTTCTTTAGAATCAGCATTTCTCAATGCGACTACCGAATTTAATACGATTGGAGACAATTACATTGCCAAATAAGATGACCTAAATCATCTTTAACCCAAATTAACCGCTTAATAAATACGGCGACTCTCAACACACAAATCAGTAATCGTGCAAAAGTCGCGAGCTCCGTACCACTCCAGCCGACAAGAGGAGAAACAATTATTATACAGGCCAAGTCGAGCCTATAACAGACTACGAGAAAATACTTATATCTATAAAATCAATAATCTATCGGTATTAATTATCCGCGCAAGCAACGCATATATTACTCATATTAATCGAACAGATCGAATATAATTATTTTGTTACGCTATATCAATTTATTTTTAATTTTATAAACGAATAAATAGTGCAATTATTGAACCATCAATCTATTCATTTCGAGAACCTATACCAACAGGAAAGAAGGTAAATAAGCCAAAATATAACTAATAATCAATTATAAGAGTAGATTCCTCGACATTCAAGACTTAACAGTGGTTCCGGTACCGATCGAACAATCGTTCACTAGACTATTTCAAATTAAAGAATAAAAATAACTTTTCTCCGGAACTTAACAGTGGTTCCGGTATGAATCGAACATTTTATAGTTCACTAGATTATTTGAAATAAAAGAATAAAATAACTATTTTTCGGAACGTAACAGTGGTTCCGGTACCGATCGAACGAAAGTTCGCTAGATCAGCTAAATCAAACTATAAACGTTTTCAAATAAGCTCTTGAAAGACGAGAAAAATATTCTTATATAAATACAACTAACATAGAATAAGTCCGAGCTTCTTGCTTTGCAGTAAGAAGTTGGGGGGATCATTGTAGCATGAATCGACCAAATTTCGGAAGATAAGCAAGTACGGCTCCTCGAGTTATTAACAAAGTATCTAACAAATGATAAATACAAGAATAGGAATAATTTTCTACAAAACAAATGAGTTTTTAACAAATACATTATACAAGAAATAAGAAATACAAATACAGGCTAATACAAATGAAACAATTGAAATAGTAATACATATAACAATACTCATAAGAAAATTATAAATGGAAAAAACACAAATAAAACAATTGAAATCTTTACAACAATTGAATATTAACAATAAATTATATAACAAATATATAGCTGAAATAGCAAGGGAAAAGATAAATTATATAATGAAATCAGAATACATTATAAAAAAGAAAATTGAAAAAATCAATAGTACTGATACATAAATAAAAAAAATAAAGAACAAAACATAAGAAACGAATGAAGAGAAATAAATAAAAGGAAATAAATAATAGAGAATTTACACGATACAAAATAGAAAACATATGAGAGATATAATCAGTGTATAAAACAATCGAGTAATTTTTAATCAAAATAAGGAAATCAAAATAATAATAAAAAATAATTAAACAAACGAAAAGTATTACAATAAAAGTAAGAATATTATGATGAAGAATCATAAAAAGAAAGATTACAATAAAATGTTAAATTGCAAAAGTGAATATAATAAAATAAGAAAATGAAAAAACATTTAAATATTATAATATAAAAGATAAGCAACACTCAAACGAGAAAATGAAAGGAAGACAGTAATAAACAAAATAAAAGATAAATTCAAAAATAAACTACAATAATAATTACGAACATTTAATAAAATGAAAAAACGATGATGAATAATCAAGCTAATATATTTTATAATTTTGAACAACAAAACCATCATTATACTAAAGTATTTCATTGTCAAATTTGCCGAGATCAATATCACGAAGCATTGTTTTGCTATAATGCAGTTTGTGTTTTTTGTAAAAGTAAAGATCATATATCATATTTTTGCAAGAATGCTAAAAATAAAATAGAACTTTTCTGTAAACTCTGTAATCATAGAGGACATTCTGTAGATAAGTGTACATTTAACCAAACAAATGAAGATTATTGCCAATACTGTCAAATCATAGGACATACAGCTACTCAATGCCCTGTTATAAAGAAATATGAACTTGATTGTGATAATTGCGGAAGCACGGGTCACTCAACCAAAGACTGCTTGTCAGCAGTATGCACTAAATGCAATAAACTCGGGCACTGGGTGAGATACTGCCCTATAAACGAGAAAATAATGTGGTGCGCGATATGTGCGAATGAAGGTCACGAAACCGCGGATTGCGAGAGCGTAAAAGTTTTAATTATGCAAAAAAGACAGCAAAACTTTCAGAATAGAGAAATTTGTCAATTATGCGACACGTCGCAGGACATTCAGCAAAAACTTGTAGGAAAAGGAATAATAATAAAGAAAATACATTCCAGAGTAACAACTACAACCCTTCAAATAAAGCCTATGAACATCGAGATAAAAATAGAAACGGATTTTTCCGAATAAATCATCAAAATGGTTATCATTTCTCAAATAATTCAAATAGTAACTATCGGGGAAACTTTAATACACAAAGTATAAAATGCGAATATTGTAAATTCACCGGGCATACGTTGAAAGATTGTAGGAAATTAAAAAGTTTGACGGCACAATTTAAATGCTCTTATTGCAATAAAAATGGACATCAAATATTCAATTGCCATGAAATCAAGATGCTCCAAAATAAATCAGATAAATTTTGTAAAAAGTGTAAAAGCACGAATCATACAAATGAAGAATGTGAGATACTCAAACAATATCCAAGTATTAATACTGTTGAATCATTCCATCATTCTACAAAAGAAATAATTAAACAATTAAATTTGAAAAAATCGCTTAGTTATTCATTGTTCGTGAAAGTAGAGATGTTACTCTTTCATAATCACTATCTTTTGTAAATACTTTTGTGCCCGCAATTCTAAAATTCCGTAAAATTGCAAAAATTAAGCTAAATCCACTATCAATTTGTGAATGCATGTTTTTTATGACTTATTTATTCAGAGATATATCCAGTATACTATTTTTATTTGAAAATGAACATCTTCACATTCGCACAAATTTGTATCAGATTTTTGATTATTCTTAACAAGTTCTTTTATTATTTATTACTTCGAGTATTTCGTTGTCGTATAAAGCAAAAATTAATTTAGCCTTGCTTTTTAGGCACAAAAACGCCGAAAATCAATACGTAAGTTACAAAAAATATGGTATGCACCTAGGACTAAGTGGGCCTTTTGACTTCGTGTGTTTGTAGTACGAACCGTAAGTGAGGCAGTACGAGCCGAAGGCGAGTGCATTTGGCGAACTGAAGAAGAGTCCATACACGGTCTACAAAGGCCCACTTTGTGCCCTATGTACATAATATACTATTTAAATCTAAGTAGCTCGGGGATACGAGGTCCTCGCGTATATGAGAATTACGTAGACGTGCAACACGATTATTTAAAGAATTTTTAAACCCAACTAGCCGGGGGATACGAGGTCCACACATATTATGGAATTACGAAGAAGAGGAACAATGTAAGCAGAACAATTATTTAAATAATTTTTAAACTCAAGTAGGCGGGGGATACGAGGTCCACGCATTTTAGGAAATTACGTCGAATTACAACAATCAGCAATACGATCATTTAAATAAGTTTTAAACCTAAGTAGCCGGAGGATAAGAGGTCCACACATATTAGGGAATAGCGTAAAAGTGCAACAGTAAGCTAAACTATTATTTAAATAATTTTTAAACCCAAGTAGGCGAGGGATACGAGGCCCTACTGAAAAAGTTCAGCCGATTATCAGCTGATAATCAGCTGAAAATCAGCTGATAATCAACTGATAATCAACTGACAATCAGCTGATAATCAGCTGATAATCGTGCCAAAACGTCAGCTGAAAATCAGGTGATAATCAGCGGATAATCAGCGGATTATCATGTTGATATTTGTATTTATTAAATTAATTATTATTAATTATTGACTTGAATCTGATAAATTAACGTGTTTAAAACAAGCGTACACGTTGATAAAAATATTTTGATCAATTATTATCATTTTTGAATAAAAAAATTAAATATAAAAGTTTAAGAAGTTAGACAGCTTACTTTATTGGGGATTAAAGAATAAATGCTCATATAAGGACTAAAGAAAATGTCTTATTTATATTTTTTAAATATAAACTTTCACTACAATCTTTGGTAGAAAAATATAAATATTATTATAAAAAGTAATAGTAACTAATAATTTTTTTAATAATTCCTCTCAAATTTTTTTGCAGAAATGCTTTACGCTCATCTCTTATTAGAGCCGTTAGGGTCTCGGTAGAATTTTTTATCATGACATCTTTTTCCGTCGGTGTTAGATGTCTATATCTTCTGTTTTCCGTCAAATAATCTTGATACAGACCTAGAAAAGAAGAAAATTTTATTATATCATCCTCTGTTAAAAGAATGTAAAAATATTGTGCATGCATGTGTGTGCGTGTGTTTATATATGGACAAATATTTGTTTATTACTTACTTAAGTATAAGTCCAGTTTTCGAGGTGAACAGAGTTTTATGGGATACGTTTCATGTAATGAATTCCTTACTTTTTTTAAATCCAAACAACATTTAACTATTTCGCTCTTTTTCCACATATAACCTCCCAGATCTCGTAAAAAACTTGTGTGTTTTTTTGTATTGGAAAGGCGCCATGATTTTTCTCCAACTTTGCAATTTAGACCAAGGTACACCTTAAACATTTGAAAAATATTTATAAAATGTCTTGTAGAATTGAATGTCATTTAAAAATAAACATAAACAATATTTATATACTCCTGCTATTAGTACGTTAGATTTTTGTACACGAAATATTTACATATGTACGTATAATGAGATATAATTCATGTAATCAAATATCAAAACAAAACAAACTATAGTGTGCTCTAAATCAATGTACTTATCAATGGATTCACCTCACGTACGAATAGCAACACCTCAATATTTAATAGTGTATACCTTATTATCAACCACGTCATATTTTGCATAAGGTTCTTCAATTCTTGAATACATATCAATATCCTTCTTCATATAAACTTTATAAAGTTTTGGTTTATAAGTGTATAAATATTTACACTGAGTTTTGTCGTACTCTACAAAAATTTTTTTATAATAACTTTCTTTAAAAAATTTAAGTAAATAAATTACTTTTTTACCTTCTTCTGATTCTTCATCACCTTCTTCATCATTAGAATCGCCATTTGAAACTTGCTCGCTTGAAATATCTGGAAAGTCTGTATTTTCGTGTTGCAATAATTGGGAATGCCGAACCATATTTTTGCTTTTAGAGGCAATGGCTACGTCAAATCTTATATTGTCTGTTTCTTTAAAAAGTTAAGATAATTTTTGTTGTATTAGTCAAGTTCAAAAAAACTTCTTTATTATTGTTATTTTATTTTTATTTCAAATATTAAAAACTAAATATTAACCTTTAATAATATATTAGACAAAATATTCAGTCACTTTTTGCTTTATGTAAAAGTTTAACAGGTTCAGTGCTAAACCTATTGTGATTACATTTTATACAATTTTATATATTTAGTTAAAGTTGATTAAAGTTTTAAACTTTTATTAAAATTTGGTTATTTTCTATTACGTGAAACCATAAGGTTATAACAAATATTCGTATTGAATTAGCTTAGTTTACTTTTAATTTTATGAATATTCTATAAATGTCAATGGATTCGTAAAACCTTGTGGTAGAAATATGTACACGTAGCACTGAACCTGTTATAGAAAAAGATACGTGATAATATTATATTCATACTAACCTTCAGTTCTATATCGAACTGGATCAGGACACTCTTCTATATTTTCTCTTTGTGGAGACAACTGAGTTATTGTCAATGTTTGAGAATCATCAGCAACATCTTCATTTGTAGAGTCAATTGCTGCTGGCATTATGGAGGTAGGTTGCGGAAATGTTTTTCTTGCTTTTTTAACAGTAGTCTCATTGTGGGTAAGCGTTGAAAGAGTGTTACGGCTACTATTACTTGAAATATTTGCTCTTTCAGATCTTGTACCATCCGTTACTTAAAAAAGTTTAACAAAAAAAATTATTTTGTCTGAACAGCTTTAATAAAACCTCTTAATCATTATTATTTTATTTTCATTTAAAACATTAAAAAACTAATTGTTCAATTTTAATAAAATTTTACACATATAATATTCAGTTACTTTTTACTTTATGTAAAAGTTTAAAGAAAAAGATACGCAACAATAACTACATTATATTTATACTAACCTTGAGTTTCATATCGAGGTGGATCAGGATACTTTTCTATATTTTCTCTTTGTGGAGACAACAGAGGTGCAGTCAAGGTTTGAGAGCTGCGAGAAATATCTTTGTTTGTAGAGTCGATTGCTGCTGGCATTGTCGGGGTAGGTGGTGAGGTTTTCTTTGCTTTTGTAACAGTAATGTTATTGAGGGTAAGCACTGAAAGTGTTTTAAAAAAGATGCTTTACAATAACAATATAAATTCATACAAACCTTTAGTTGTACATCGAGGCACTTTAAGGCAGTCTTTTGATTGTAAATTCACATCTTTCAATACACGACTCTTAATACTACTAATATTTGTACTAGCATCGCATTCTTCTATAGTCAATTCTTTACAATTGTTCATTAAAATTTTCTTCTTGTGCTTTGTGATAATCCGCTGAGAACTTTCCTTTTGAGCAAAGCGTTTACATAGATTAAGTTTTGGCTAAAACATAAATAATTGTGATTATTATGTATGTTTATACAAAGCATTGATTGATTATTAATTAATATTATAATAAATACTTTTTGCAACTAATTATGCGATAACTTATTAAAATACTATAAATCTTGATTAAATGTTCGTTTTCATAATTTAACTTTAACGTATTTATAGAATTTCATAGATAAAGTATAAATTTCATTAATAACTATGTATACTATAAAAAATAACATAAAAGTATAATTCTCTACTACATACAAATAATAATTTTTAATGGAATTTAATAGGACCACATTTGAAACGCATTTGGTAACTTTTTCTATAAAAACATTTTTACCAGAGTGAAATTTAATAAAATCTAGGCATATTAAGTTTTAGATTATTAGCTAAAAACACATTTAAAAAATTTTAACAACATATTACTTACAGACTTTTCAGCAACTTCCTCATTCTCCTCATTACTTGTTGTGTCACTTGAAGTTAACTGTTTTTTTATCCTTAACCTCTTTGGTTTAGCGAAAGCTTTACATTTAGCATCTTCTTCGAACTCTATAATAAACAAATTTACATAAGCTAAAGTTTCAATGCATCATTGTAAAATACATTGATAAATTATCATTATACTTACCACCAAGACATACAATGTATCCTGGATATTTCTGTTCATCTTTCCACAAAACGTAATATTTTCTTTGGGAAACAAAATCTTCTAAATTAACAGGTACAATGTGAGCAATGTCATTTTTCTTACTAAATACTAATGAAAGTGGCACAAAATGGTATTTGACATTATCGTCTAAGAATTTGATACAGGCAAACCATTCCATTTTAACCCCTGCAGTAAAACAATAATAAGTACTTTTTCTATTAATAACTTATGAATTTCTGCATTTACGAATATTGTTGCACTTCGTATACATAATAATAAAATAATTATTATTTCTACAGATTCTATCTTTCTTATCACGTGACACACAATAAGTACATATAGATTTTATTGTTTTACGTTATACATTCTACTTTTGTAGTAAAACAACAATAAGTACTTTTTCTATTAATAAAACTTATGAATTTCTGCATTTACGAATATTGTTGTACTTCGTATACATAATAATAAAATAATTATTATTTCTACAGATTATATCTTTCTTATCACGTAACACACAATAAGTACATATAGATTCTATTGTTTTACGTTATACATTCTACTTTTGTTTCTATGTTCACTACATATATTCAAGGTCTTTCTACATAAGGCTCGTTACACGCAAAAAGGAACAGGGAACAGATACAGTGAATAGTATAGGTTACCATATCTATATATACAAAGAGAAAGCGAGAGAGAGAGAGAGAGAGAGAGAGAGACGCGATCAATGCCCTGCACAGTTACGAAACTATAGAATTTAAATTATATTGTTTAAAGTAATTAAATTAGATAAAATAAATATGGAGAGGTATAACAAATACAGAGAAGAAGGCGATGAGGCTATCACAAAAAGGACTGCCTACAGGTATAGAGAGAGGAGTCCTTGCATTAATACACGTCCTGTTGAGGTTAGTTAAACTAAATAAATATTTAAATGATAAGAATTTTTCCATCGGTCTTACAGTCTTATAAATTAAAATAATTAATATTAATGGCAGTCAGATTGCTCTTGTTTATAATCAGCCCCGCAGAATCTGAAATAAAAACTTTGTTAGCAAATTAGTTTTTTCCAGATTTAATTAAGTTTTTATTTCAGATTCTGCGGGAGTGATTATAAACAAGGGCAATCTGACTGCCATTAATATTAATTATTTTAATTTATAAGACTGTAAGACCAATGGAAAAATTCTTATCAGTTAATGGTAAATTGCATTCGACATAAGTAATATTTTTCATGATATAAATATTTATTTTAGTCGTACTACAGTTGAGCATGTATAATTGTAACACAAATGTATATATTTTTTAGGAATCCAATTCACCAACCATGTGTATTCCTAATAAAATAAACGATGACGTGATTGTTAATGAAAGAAACGATGACATGTTTGTTATTGTTAATGAAATAAGCGATGACATGATTGTTAATGAAATACACGATGACGTAATGATTCAACGGGATGTACAAAATATGGAAACGGATGATGAACAGGTAATATTTTTAATTTTGTTGTTGAAGCCAATGGTAGGGTTGTTTTAATAATGTGTGTAGATTCTAATGGTTATATGTACCAGGTAACGTGATTTTTTATTGCAATTCTCGCCATAAAAAATCACAGTACCTGATAGATATATGGCCATTAGAATCTATTATTACACATTAGGTAATATTTTTATTATTAATTTTACTTGTAATTGACTACTACTTATACTTCATAAGTACGTTGTAAATAAAAGTTGTAGTTTATAAATCAATATAGTTTGTAAAAATAATTATTAACGCTGAACAGTAATTGGTGTGACATTTTTAAAAACGTTATAAAATAGCTCCAGAAAAATTCTGAGTACATAGTGTTTACATATTATTAAATAATGAAGTGGTGTTAATTTTTGACTCCATATGGTTTATTTGGCAGCAGTTTTTTACATTTACATAATTTCCATCAAAAAAGAAGTTCATATTTTTATAATTTTGAAATTTTTTTTTTTTTTATTTTGATATTTCAATATCAAAGTATATTAAAATGCGAAAAAAAGTGTTTAAATTTGTTTATGTTAATGTATTTTCCAGATTACTACTTCAATAGAATACGAACACGATTTAAGTGAATACCTTTATCAGATATTGTTGCAAGATAGAATAGAACGGTCTTTTCAACCATCTCAGAATCCAAAAAGTTTAGATGAAATGATAAACAGTCAGAATTTTTTTGAGCCTGTGTCAATTCCTGTTAACATTAGCAGAAGCGAATTATTATTAATGATTTTAAAATATTCTATTGTTAATAGTTTATCTGTTACTGGGATGACGAATTTATTTAGATTAATAAATACTATTTTTGAAGCTTCAATTCTTCCAGATTCAAGGTATCTTCTAGATAAATTATTTAATTCCACAAACATGGCAGAATTCCACGCTGTATGTCCAACATGTACGGCATACATAGGTAAATTTGGCGAAATTGAAAGTTTAAATCAGTGTCACATATGCAAGGTAGAACTCGATTTAAGTAATCCCAGTGATATTTATAAGGATCATTATGAATATGTTCTTAAAGAAAGGGCACATGAACCTAATTTATTACATGATGTGTACGATGGTAAAGAATATAAAAAATTCGTTAATTCTTTATCAGAACAAGAAAGGTTAAATTATGTAAGTGCAATTTTCAATACGGATGGGGCAGCAAACTTTAAATGTTCAAGATATTCTATTTGGCCTATTTACCTCATACTTAATGAATTATCAAAGCAAGAAAGAATGTCGAAATTAATTACTTATGGGTTATGGTTTAACAAACAAAAACCAGACATGAAGGTTTTTTTAGCATCTTTTGTCGATTGTATAAATAGATTAACAAAAGATGGTATTCCTTGTAATATAAACGGAGAAGATCGCAATTTAAAATTATATATTGTAAGTTGCTGCGTGGATACTGTGGCTCGTGCTCCTATTCAAGGAATGAAACAATTTAATGGAAAATGTGCTTGCAATTGGTGCCTCCATCCTGGAGTGTGGGTGGAAGATGCCATAAAATACCCTTTATTGGAAATATCTGTCAACTTACGAGATCATGAAACTACCATTCAGGATATGATGATTGCGACTCCCAGAACACCAATAAGAGGCATTAAATATCCCTCTCCATTCATAAATTTATCATTTTTCAATATTATATCAGGATTTGTCCCGGATTACATGCATTGCTGCTTAGAAGGAGTAGCAAAGCAGCTTACAGAATACTATATTACATCAATGAATAGTGATGATATTAGAGAAATTGATACAAAAATAAATAAAATCACTGCTCCGCATCAAGTTGCAAGGTTAAGCAAACCAATAAGTTTTAAAGGTGAATGGAAAGCACGCGAGTGGGAAAATTACACTTTGTATTATAGTGCAACAATTTTAGCAGACTATCTAAGTAGAGACCATTATTACCACTGGCTTCTTTTTGTAGAAAGTCTCTACATATTACTTCAAAGTACCATAGATCATATAGAATTAAATCGAGCAAATAAAATGTTATACGAATTTATAGGAAAGACGGAAGAGTATTTTGGCCAGAAAGCTATGAGTTACAATATCCATCAATTATTGCACTTGGCAGAAAGTGTGGCAAATTGGGGACCATTATGGAGTCATTCGACTTTTTCATTTGAGACGGGTAATCACAATTTACTTAAAGCTATAAAGTGTTCAAAGGGTGTGACGTCACAAATTATTAGGTTCATACAAATTAATCATACTGCCACTGTTTTAAAAGAACGTGTTTATCCATTTGTGAATGAAATTGTAAAGACTTATTGTGACGATATTCTTGATTCAAAGATTCAAAATTGCTCCAAAATATCAAACATTACATATTTTGGTAAGGGTGATAGTATAGACGATATATTAGTTAATAATTTTCAACTCTCCACAGAGGCACTAGTATATCATAAAATTATCAAAGATGGTTGTTTATATGAATCTAATATTAAACGGAAAAGAAGATCAAATAATTCATTTATATTATTAAATGACGGCAGATTTGCGAGAATAGATAAATTCGTTGTAGATGAAGATACCAGTGAAGAATTTACAATTTGCAATATTATACGCACAAGAAATTATCTCACTAACCATTATCACATGTTAAAGGTAGTTGAGAGAATTACAAACTACACCATTATATTTACTAGTGACATTAAAACTATTTGTATTTCCATGGCTGTTACAAAAAATTTGTATATAATACCATTGCCAAATTTATTACATTACTAAAGCATTTAATATTTAATATTTAATATTTCTATTTTTATAATAAAATCATACTAAAATTTGAACGAATAATAAATTATTTTACATTATTTCAAAAACACTAGTTAGTTGAAGATTCAAATAAATAAAAGATAATAATTAATAATAAATAATAGCAATTAGTAATATGTAAAAATATCAACATGATTTTCAGCTGATTTTCAGGCGATTTTCAGCTGATAATCAGCTGACGTTTTGGCACGATTATCAGCTGATTATCAGCTGATTATCAGGTGATTTTCAGCTGATTTTCAGGTGATTTTCAGCTGATAATCAGCTGAACTTTTTCAGTGTCCACTCATGTAAGGGAATTACATAGAGGTACAACAATAAGCAAGACAATTATTTGAATAATTTTGAAACCCAAGTAGACAGGGGTTCGAGGTCCACGCGTATATGAGAATTACTTAGACGTGCAATACGATTATTTAAATAATTTTTAAACGCAAGTAGCCGGGGGGTAGGAGATCATTTTTGTACGTCTTTGTAATTCCCTTTCATGCGTCGACCTCATATCCCCCGTCTACTTTGGTTTAAAAATTATTTGAATAATTGTTTTGCTTATTGTTTTACTTCTACGCTATTCCCTAATATACATGGAACTCTTATCTCTCGGCGACGTAGATTTAAAAATTATTTAAATAATCGTATTACTGATTGTTGTACTTCGACGTAATTCCCTAATATGCGTGAGCCTCTTATCCCCTGTCTACTTGGGTTTAAAAATTATTTAAATAATTGTTTTACATATTGTTGCACGTCTACACGGAAAAAAAGTAAATCCTACTTTTTACACAGTTGATTTAACTTATAAAAGCAAGTTTATTTTACTTTCATAAGTATCAGTAGAAACTGCTTTTAAAAAACGTACAATTCACTTTTTAGTAAGGTAAGATTGGCATTATGCTTTGATATGCATTTCAAATAAGTAGTTTTTACTTTTAAAATTAAAAAATAAGTGAATTCTACTTTTTTAAGGCAGTTTCTACTTTTTCTTTACCTAGTTGATTTAACTTCTGCAAAACAGCAAGATTTACTTTTTTTCCGTGTACGTAATTTCCTAACACGCGTGGACCTCGTATCCCCCAGGTGCTTGGGTTTAAAAATTATTTAAATAATCGTTTTGTTGCATTTCTACGTTGTTCCCTAATATGCGTGGACCTCGTATCCCTCGGCTACTTAGGTTAAAATATTATATTGTGTACCTAGGACGTACTCTTTGAACTCTTTGCACTCTCGTATGTACTCTTGGTACTCTTTGTACTCTCGTATGTACTCTTTGTACTGCTCCCTCGATAGGCTGTTATGGAGAGAAAGGCATTTTTCCTCGTCATTTAATGAGAATCGATAATTTGTTCATAAAACCACCTAGAGAGTATAGCATTTGAGCTGTGAAATCTTTTTCTGTAAAGAAAATATCAAGTCACCATAAAAATTAAAATTTAATTTCATAAAAACCGCAAATCGTGCTTTTTTTACACGCATATATATCGCATGTATTGTGGTTATTTTTATGTGTCATAACATATAATAGGTTCATATATAGTACATGATATTGTACTACTATATATAAAAATTTACTAGTCATTTGACAAAAAAATTTTGTAGGCTTAAGCTACTTTTAATTTGACCAGTAATTTCGCTTTGAATATAAGCACGCGTAAGAAGCTTGTTTTCGAGAGCTCGTTTCCTCGTGCACCCAACCTATTTCAACTTTTAAAGGTGGTTTCTTTATGTTCGAGTAAAGCTTATTTAATTAGTAACCCCAATTTTCTGTGAAAAATCGTGTTTTTTTGCGTTTATACCTCCGTTTCATGATGTATGGATGTCAGTATATGTAAAACATCAGATTAATTGATAAATAATAAGGTACTACTATTTCTCTCTCGTGTTATTAGAAGTGCTTGAGTACAGAATTGTTTGTCATAAGAAATAATGTCCAGGATTATTTGAATTAAATTTATATTGTTTTGCCGCACGAATTAGCATCATATTGCACTGTGAGTTTGAATAGGAATCATATTGTATTGGCCCGAATTGGAATTTTAATGCACGGACTTGCGGGTTAGAATTATATTGCACGAAATTTCGAGTTGGAATTATCTTGCATAGAATTTTGAGTTAGAATTATGTTGCACTCTTCCGTGAGTTAGAATTATATGAACAGGAGACGTCGACATAATGAAAATGAACTAAAATGATAAATGAAGAAAATAAAATAAAAATAAAAATGCGTGCAGGAGTGCTTCGGCATCGGACTTTGCTGCGAACTGGTATCAACTGCAAAATAATAATATTAGTTAGAAAACATTATAATAATTAATGAAACAATTTATCTTACCGTAGATTTTTTAGTAAATGCTCAACGTGCCCTCCATTCTGCTCAATTAATAATGTAACGCGGCGAGCAAAGGATCGTCGCACATTTTGTAACATCTGTGGGGTTACAGAAGCTATCGCATCAATAATGCGAATCTGCATGTTTTCCAACGTCGTTGGTGGAGTCGAATACACCTTCGATTTTATATGACCCCAAAAGAAAAAGTCGAGGGGAGTCAGATCAGGAGAGCGTAGCGGCCAACGTACATCACCTCCCTGAGAGATTACTCTCCCAGGGTACTGTTGTTGTAAAATTCGTAAGCATGCTCTTGCTTTATGAGCCGGAGCTCCATCTTGCTGAAAATAAATCTCGTTTGGCAGCTCATCAGGCGGTATATTATGAAGAAGCCGAGGAATTAATCTTCTTAGAAAGGCTTTGTAAAGTCTGCCTGTGAAATAAAGAATAATAAATTTAATGGTACATAAGAGTACGAAAATTACTTATAAATTTTGTCAATTTACCTGTCAAATTCTCTTCAAAGAAAATCGGGCCCATAACTCTGTTATCTAATATCCCGGCCCAAACATTCATCTTCCAGCCTTTATGTGGTTTCGTAATGATGAAATGCTCGTTTTGACGAGTCCATTGCCGTAGATTTTGTTTATTGATAGTCCCTCGTTCGGTAAAGGTTGATTCATCAGCAAATAAAATTTTCCTTGCAAAATCAGGCTCCAGTTCCTCTTGCTGAGCCACCCAATTTCCAAATTCTAGTCTCGCTTCAAAATCTACTTGAAGAAGTGTTTGGTGGAGTTGGGGCTTATACGGAAACATTTCTTGTCTGACTATTTGCCGGCATGTTTCCCTATTTAGCCCTATAAAATTTGTAAGCATGTAATTTGTTCATTAGTTAATAAATAAATAATCAAATAAGTTATTTTATTTAACCTTTAGATATACTTAACTTACCAACTTCCACAGCGAGACGCCTGACACTTCTCCTTGAATTTTCCTCCATGCGGTTGATTATTTCCTCCCGCAGAAGACCGTCCATTACAGAGCGTAGCCTCGGTTGTTTCTGCCTCTCCAACATACCAGTTTGTTCGTATGTACGATGGAGCCTAAACATTATGTGGTAATTTTATAAAGATATTTTTAAAGTATTTTTAAAGAAATACTAAACGAACGTCAAAATACGCTATTTCTTTACCCATAACGTTAACATTTTTTTGGGAAGCACATCTTTGGTGGTCATTTTTTCTGTTTTATTATGTCACATAATATACGGGATAAATCGTGTACAATTCAAAGACTTTGTGACACCTTTTTTCTACAGATTGAAATTTTTAAGAAAATGTCAAGAAAACAGTTCTCTTTAAATCTGCGCCATTTAGGCTAGGAAGGTTCTACACAATTCTTCAAGAAAGAAATTAAAAATAGAAACAAAGAGTTTTTTCTCAACTCAGGCATGATATAGGATCTTTTCGCGTGTGAAAGTAGGAGAGAAAATTTTGCATTTCTAACGTATTTTGTAAAATTGGTGAGAAATGGCCATTTCTCACCTGTTTTAGATGAGAAATGAAAATTTCTGCCTTTCTTTAGGGTATATAATTAGTTTCAGTATAATCATTAAATTAAATATGGTATATTATTTATGTAATTTGATTTTACGTTATTAAACAAAATATCGATTTTTTGTTATTCAATATGTATTTTCGAACAAATAAATGTAATTGAGATTTAATTATATATTTAATAGTTTATATTTTTTGTGTATTTATTTTTTGATTTTCAACTTCGTTGTGTACGACTCGAAATGCCCAATCCTGTCTCCGACTCACACACGTAAAAAAGGCCCTGTCATGCCTTTGTTAAAAAAAAATACGGTATGTAACACGGGAAAAATAGTATATTATGTACCTAGGAGCAAAGTGGATCTTTTTAGACAGAGTGTGGAGTTTGCAGTACGAGTCGAGGTGAGCTAGCACGAGCCGAAGGCGAGTGCGTTTTGCGAACCGTAGACTACTACTGCAAATACACGAGGTCAAAAGGCCCACTAAGCCCTAGGTGCACACCATATCTTTTGTGACTCATGTATTGATTTTCGGCGTTTTTGAACCTAAAAAGCAAGGCTAAATTGATTTTGTTTTTTTATTATTATTTAGAATTCCAAATAAAAAATTGAAATAATAAATAATAAAAAAAATTATTAACAATAATCAAAAATCCGCCACAAATTTGTGCGAATGGGAGATGTTCATTTTCCAATAAAAATAGTATATTGTATTTATCTCTGAATAAAAAAAGTCATAAAAAAACATGCATTCACAAATTTATAGTGGATTAAGTTTAATTTTTGCGATTTTACGGAATTTACGAGTAGCGGGCGCATGGTGAACTTGCGCCTGCCTCGTGCGACCAGCGGGCGCGAATGGATTTTCTTGTCCAATCAGTCAAAAATAAGTCACTTTAGGACCTCTTTTTAGGTCGAAAAACGGCGAAAATCGTGCATGTGTTACAAAAAAGCTATTTCAGACTCGGTAGAAATAACTCATTTTCTCCCCTTGTTGCACAATGTACTATAATTTGCTTTTTAAAAATTATAAAATGTTGGACTCCTTCAAAAGTTATAGCAGCTTATTTGAACGTTTAAAAGGCATAAAAAGTCACAAATCGCCGAATTTTTCAATTTTTACAAAGCAAATTAAAGCTCTTTCTTTCTAATATCCATTTTGAAGAATTATGCAGAACCTTCCTTGGCTAAATGGTAGAGGTTTCAAAAGAACGTCTTTTTTTGCTATTTTCTTAAAAATTTCCATTTGTAGAAAAGAGGTGTCACAGAGCCGATTTGAATTGTATACGATTTTTTCCATATGTAATGATATAATAAACAATAAAATGTGCCTTCAAAAAAATTTTTTACCCGTTTTGGGTACGCATTTAAGTGAACATTTTCCTGAACTTACAAACATATGAGCACGCACATACAGATATTGACTTTGAATAGCACTTTCAACAAAATATTAATATGATAAATTACTATTTCAATATTATTGAGATCGAAAAAAATGGATAAATGGTAGAATGTTACTTAAAAATTTCACAAATTTTTAAGGGAGAATACAAGGAATAAGGGTTAATTTTTCAAAAAACTTATTTTGCTTCCTCCTAGAGGAAGCTTTGTGATAGTAATTTTTAGAGTTGTTGTAAAAAAATATGTTATAAGTGTTATTGGAGGTGTTAGGAACCAAAATATATGATTTTTGAAAAATGTCTGTATGGATGTGTGTGGGTGTGTGTGTGTGTGTGTGTGCGTGTGCGTGTGCGCGTGCGTGTGTGTGTGTGTGTGTGTGTGTGTGTGTGTGTGTGTGTGTGTGTGTGTGTATGTGTGTGTGTGTGTGTGTAGCTGGATCTCAGCTTCTACTCGATCGATTTTAATCAGACAGGTCTCATTTTTTTTGTTTTTTTTGTGTGATGGCGGGTCAAAAATCGGGTTTCGATTGGGCTGATTCGTTTTTGTTTTATTTCGAATTTTCGATTTTTTCAAAATTTATTTTTGATTTTTTTTAATGATCGGATTTAAATTTTTGAATCGAATGGGTAGCATTCGAAAAAGCGTAAAAAAACCTATAATTTAAAAAAAAAATTCTCTAGCTATCAAGGTTCTCTTGTTATTGATAAAAATGTGTTTTTTTTTTTAAGCCTGTAACTCACAAACTAAACGGTCCATTTTTTTGAGAAAAATCACGATAATGCACAATATAAATAGCTATAATCTGTAACAATTTCAATCCATTTCTTTGGTTAGTTTTTGAGAAAAAAATTGAAAAATGAAAAAAACGCTTTCTCTATGCCCGACGTTTACGGAAGTAAAATTTGCTTAATCGCTTCAAAATTCCTTGTAGAGGTAGATTTTGTATAGTTCTCGGTCGAATTCTTTGGGCAAAATATTTGGTCTAAAAATTTCAGAGATATTTGAGGTTAAAATTTTTTTAACCTTTTTTTCAAATCGTAATTTCTCGAGAACGGCTCTATGTATCTGGATCGGATGGGTAGCATTCAAAAGATAATTAAAATACCTATATTTAAAAAAAAATTTTATTCTTAGCTTGTAGCGGTTCGTTTGTTATTAACAAAAACAAAAACCTGCTTTTTTTAAAAAAAGGTTATAACTTCCTAATCCTATCACTTATCTTAAAAAATAATGGATTAGTTATGATATCAATTTATTCGTGATTTGATTGGTGGGAGTAATGGGTTGCTAGGTTAAAAAAAAAAAGTGGTGCAGTTTTGATAAAATTACAGCGTGCTAAGCGCGCTTAGAGATTACTACAGTGATGTGTTGTGATGATGTATTGTATGTATATTATCCATGCGTATGTTTCTAAGCCGAAGGCGACGACGAACGATGAGCGTTGAATTTTTTATTAATAAATGGAAAATAAATGGAAAATTCTCAAAGACAAATAAATTTCAAAGCTATAACAAAATTTTCTGCTTTTTTTTAATAAAAACACAAGTTTTTTTTAAATAACTGTTTTTATCAAAAGAAATAAAGGTAATCTCTTGAAAATTTAACTAAATAACAATATATTGTAATAAATAATTGTAATAATTGGTTAAAATTTTAAATTGATCAAACATTCTCTCAGATATCAGTATTAAAAAACATTAAAAAAAAATTTTTAATCTCGAATATCTGGTCGTGATGATCATTTTTTTGTTTTTTTTGTGGGCAATGGAGTTTTTTTTTTTGTAAAATATAAAATTGTATAATAATAATTGCTTTTTAATGATAAAAAATAGAAAGAGTCAAAATAGAAAGTCACAAACCATTTAACACAGTCTCACCGTACAAAATAAAGTATTAAATTTTAAATATTGGAATTAAAAATAAATTAAAGGAATCAGTAAATTAAGTTTGAGGAAGCTACGTGCCAATGAATTGGCAGCCTTTTTTTCCTGAAGAGATTAACATACCTTTTGTGTATCATATGAAAAAAATTATTTTCGTTTGCATAGTTCAGATCTTGAGAGAGAAAGAGACAAGCGAGAGAGGGAGGGAGGGAGAGAGGGAGGGAGGAAGAGACAGAGTATGGATTTATAATATCTAATATTTAATTAAGAAAGAAATTAAGTCACCTATTCATAAGTGAGCAAATATAAAAACAAAAAAGATAATTATAAAAAACAACAAACCTCATAAAAGAAGTGTGTGCAGGTGCATCTTCTCCAGGATATTGACGCCTGTAATTACGCACAGCTTGGCGGTAGTTATACCCGCTTTGTACGAGGATCTCGAACATCTTTACGTTTCGTTCCGCTATTTTACAGGTTATTCGTGTTAACGAAACGAAATTCCAACGTTAACTATTATGTTGCTGAAATCGTTTCAACATCACCCATAGTAACATAGTCTACGATTGTGTTTCGTTTCTATCGAATCAAACTTCAGACAACTGATTAGCAGGCAATGATACGATTTTCGCTTAATGAACAATGTAAGAAGAATGTTTTGTATACAAAAGAAATCGATGTCAATTCATTGATACATAACTTACTCCGATTAAATGGAAAGCGCGTGTGTGTGTGTATATATACACACACACACACACACACACACAACTATGATATGTCTTGTTCGTCTTTACATTAAAAATTTCGCCTTGTACCAGTCGGTTGCTTGGTTGCTCGCCTCTCTGTGTTTACCAGCGTATGAAGTGGGCAAGGTTGTACCCTAAAAATATTTTTTGTAACACATGCACGATTTTCGTCGTTTTTCGACCTAAAAAGTGGTGCTAAAGTGACTTTTTTTGGATGGATTGGATAAAAAAATACTATATTTGCGCCCGCTACTCTAACATCCCGTAAAATCGCAAAACGCCGAAAATCAATACATGAGTCACAAAAAATACGGTGTGCACCTAGGGCTTAGTGGACCTTTTGACCTCGTGTGATTGCAGTACTCGTCTTCGGTAGCGCGCTGTTTAGCATTCTACACTTTTATAGCGGTTAAAACATCTTGTATTAAAAAATACTGTAATTGGAGTGAGGTTAACCACACGGATTTGTGTATATCGTATCATCGAGTAACGCGGACTTACCTGCAACAAACCGAGTCGGAATCGAAAAATATTTTTCTTAACTCAGGCATGAAATAGGGCCTTTTTCTCATGTGAAAGTAGCAGAGAAAATTTCGCATTTCGAGCGTATTTTGTGAAAGTGGTGAGAAATATCCATTTCTCACCTAAAACAGGTGATAAATGAAAAACTAGTGAGAAATGGCTATTTCTCATCTGTTTTAGGTGAGAAATGTCCATTTCTCACTTGTTTTAGGTGAGAAATGAAAATTTCAACTGCGTTGTGTACGACTCGAAATGCCCAATCCTCTCTCCGACTCACACACATAAAAAATGCCCTTTCCTGCCTTCGTTAAAAAAAGATACGGTGTGTACACGGGAGAAGAAAAGCTATTTCAGACTCGGGTGAGGTGTTTTAGCACTCGTCTCTGTCTCGACTCCGACTCGTGCTGAACACCTCACCCTCGCTAGAAATAGATCATTTTTGCCCCTTGTTGCACAATATACTATTTTTTACTTTTAAAGTATTTTTTTTATCTGTTCCCTGTTCTTTTTTCGTGTAATAGGCCTGAAGCTATAACTTGGTAACATTACCTCTAAAAATTACAAGCGAATAGACCTATGTTTCTTCACTTAGCAACGGCTGTATTTTACGCGCTGATTGGCTCGCTCATAACTACGAAGCTGTTTTGCTTTACTTACTACTGATACTGCTCACCGTCCTAGGCTTTAATTTCAGCCTTATTTTCTATTTATAACCTCGTGACGCGTGTGCATGTGCATTCAATTAACCATTAATAATAATAAATATTTGCAGCGAAAAATCGTAAATGACTAATTATTATTGATAATTGACGATTTGATAATTAACTGTTATTTATACATTTGGAAAAACGATTATGGATCGAATATCTTTACTAAAACTCCGATCAGCAGAATTAGAAGCCGAATATGAAAGATTGAATCAATCTTTGGATATTTTAAATAAGAGAATAAACGAAAATAGGGAAGAATCTCGTATTATTTTTAATGAATTATTAGCGACTTCAAATCTTGATCCACAACCGATACCTCATCATTTGCCTGAAGAAACCAGTTTTGTCAAGGACGCTGAAGCTTCTAAAAACAGCAACGTAACTGTGGATAAAGTAGCTGCTGGTTAGTAATTACATTAATTTTTGTATAAATGTTTATAATTCATTAAAGCATAAAATAGCAAGACTAATGTACTTGTACTACTTTATTTATATTATATTTACATTATCGTATCCACGTCACCCGCAAGTTAATTAATTTTTCTTCATCCCCTAGCCGAAAGTACGGTCTTCCCGGCTCGATTTCGCGTCGGGAAGAACGACTTTTGTGGCCGCTCTTTGTTGATCGTTGCATGGCAACGTCCGCGACAGCTCACGTGTTGTAACCTAAATTATGCTAACCCTTCCAAATGTGATGACAAGAAAATCATTTGTAAGATCGGAAAATTGAAAAGATATAGGTGTATTAAATTAATTTTATGTTATTATTAATATATTGAACAATATATTTATAACTCTCATAATCAATTATGTTCTTATATTGCATACACACTGTCATAAAGCTTCTATACATATATATAGACATGATGTTAGACATGGTGTAGCTATATACTTATATGTGACAGCTTTTTGACTTTCATTCTATAATGTATGGGATAGAAAAGGACAAACAGAGGAACCATTAAGAGGTTGGGCGGTAATTAAAATCAGCATCTGCGATTAAGTATGTACATATTTTTGGCCCATCATGTTTTTCAAGCATCTTTTGTTAGTGTTTTTGATGCCCGCCCCGACCAGCAAAACCTTGGCTTCGCCTCGCTTTTGCAAAAGTCGGGCGGGCATCAAAAAAAGCAGAAATCGAGCCTTATGTAACGCGATATGTAAAGTGGCGCTGAAGCAGGCCTCTTATTCATATGGCCGAGCCGCAGTTAGCAGCTAACAACGCTATTTTATTAATTAATATTATCTATATGGACGTACTTTCGGCTGGGGATGAAGAAAAATAGTATACGACACTTGGCCGGAATGTTGGATGCCCTGGCCGGCGCGCATCGACGCCCTCGGCTTTACCTCGGGCGTCAAAATGGCGCCGGCCAGGAAATCCAACTTTCTGGCCTTGTGTCGTAATATACTATTAACTCTCGAATAGATTTTTATTTAATTCTATTCGGTAATATCCCAGTATTCCACTTTTTGATTGTTGGAAACTACATAAATAGTGGTTCGAAATGATGTTTCTAAGAAAATTACGCTTATTTCTTTAAATATTTCAATCGCAAGAGTAGATAAACTAGGACAGTTCGACGCCCCCCACCACTCGCCCACCAGCCGACCTGTGCAGTGTTCTGATTGGTTGAGACGGTCGAGTGAGGCTCCGCCCACATTCGAGAAGCTTCTACGCCCACCATTTGCAATGACGTCATCGAATACAAATTGTCAGTATTTTATTGTCACAATTTTGCATGCGTTCTGCCTCCCCCCGCCACTCGCCCACCAGCTGACCTGTGCAGCGTTCTGATTGGTTGAGAAGGGCGGCTGAGGCCCCGCCCACTTTCGAAAAGCTTCTACGCCCACCATTTGCAATGACGTCATCGAATAAAAATTGTCAGTATTTTATTGTCACAATTTTACATACAGATCAAATTCTTATTTACTAGCGACCCCCAGCGGCGGGCAGCGGGATGCGGGATGCGGTCAGTGGGATGCGGGATGCGGACGGCGGGCGGAGATCAGCATATTACCTTTTTTTCAAACCTTTTCCTTTTCCAACGGTTTTTTCCCCACCGAGACTTGATACGATACTCTAATCTAAAATAACGGCTTTTCAATTCTTTTCCTTTTCCAACGGTTTTTAGTCACCGAGACTTGATACAATGCTCTATTCTAAAATAACGGTTTTTTGTTTTCTGTCCCCCATATACAATCGATAAGAGTGAGGGCGTTGATGGAAACCCTCGAAATAATAATTATTGAACAGGTCTATGATTTCCAAAGATCTATGAATAAAAGAAATTAAAACTGTAATATATGATATTCATGAAGTTTAGTAAACATAATTTTTACAAGTGTTGTGTAAGCTTTCATATTATATTAGCATTAAGCGTACATTGAATACAGTCTCTTTTGAAAGGTGGTACTACACTTTCTGTAAGATTGTGCTCTCGGCAACGTAGACATTTGAGAATTTCTTGATCGCTTTTTAAATCATCAGACAGTTTATCCCACGCCTGCTCGATACCGTTTGCTCCAAATGTTGTGAGAAATGCCTTAGGTAGCTGAGCAATATCTGTAGGACTCATAAAGGATAAATGTTCTGTGCGAAAAAATATCTTGAGAGATCTCTCTAGTGATGGAGTATTATCATGATAAAATTTTCTTAACAACAGTACATTTCGATGTGCACAATTTGCCTTGTAAGCAAGTTTATGATGTGGACATAGTTGCTACAACACATCAAACTTGAGTTTCTGCAGTGATGGAAAGCGCATATCGTTGATATCATCTTAAAAATGGTTATTTATTTTGGTACTAATAATTTTGTCCAAAAAATTAGCTTTTTTTTATATAAAATTTAAATTCAGAATAAAAAAAAACGTCATTCTATTTTAAGAAAAAAAATACGTTGAAATAATGTCTCAGTAAACCAATCAAAATAAATGATCTGTTTATTTGTTATTAACAATTATATGACAATTCACTGTTTTTGTGTTTACCAAAGCATAATACATTATTTCAAAGTATTTTTTTTTTCCTTAAAATGAAATGTTAGTTTTATTCTAAATTTACATCTTATAAAAAGAGCAATTTTTTAAATAAAATTATTGGTGACAAACAAATTCACCGTTTTTTAGCCTGGAAACCACCAAATTTGAATTCTGCGCCTCAAAATATGTAAATAACGGTTGTTTACTGTGTTAACTCCGGTTGGAAACACGCCATAACGGAATGTGTGCGCGTCGCCACCTAACGGCACATTTTTGTACATTATCGCCATACTACTATGATAAAGTAGTTTTGTTCCTTAAAATCGAGTATGGCACCCCCTTAATCTAGGAGTACATGATTGATTACATATGCCTTCGCCATGAGAGCATTCGCTTGAAAAAGCTAGTGCTTTCTTACATTTTCTATACTTTGGCGCCGGAGCCAAATTACGGCCATACTGTTTCTCATATAACATCCCATATATGTCCCATAAGACGCCCGGGACTTGGGGCGAGGGGGAAAATCTACATCACCGAGCTCTTCAACGTAGACGAGTGGCGGGGGTGCGCTATACTGACCCAACTTACGCTATCCCTGTATGGAGTGACGGAAAAATCGATATCGCTGTCACTATGTGATAACAGTATGGCCGTAATTTGGCTCCGGCGCCGTGGCTATAATATATCTGCCAGATATTGCTCATTTTTATGCTATAGAGTAACACCTTTTCTATGTTATAGAGTAACGCCTTTTTTATGCTATAGAGTAACACCATTTTTTTATGCTATAGAGTAACACCTTTTTTATGCTATAGAGTAACACCTTTTTTATGCTATAGAGTAACACCTTCTTTATGCTATATATTGACGGAAAAATCGATATCGCTGTCACTCCATACAGGGATAGCGTAAGTTGGGTCAGTATAGCGCGAGTTATATGAGTCACCACATAGGTACTTAGACGCATCGGCCAGCCAGCCTCCTTATCGCTCCGAATGGAATCTGCTTGGACAAAGAGAAGCCAGAAGACAATAAAGATGCAATATATACTTTTCATATATACTTTATACATATACTCTCTTTATACTCTCTTACTGCACTTCGCATCGACGATCGCCAGTCTCTGTCGGGCATCCAACCTGTAACGACGTTTTAATAAATCATTATTCTAATCAACACCCTTTGTTCGATTACTTACTTACTTTGGCGAGTGTTACCTGTTTGTGTGTGTTACCTTTCCTTGGTGATCCACCGGGGCCTGCCACATAACTGGCGCTGTGGAGACAGGACCGTGAAGCTGCAAAACTCACATTCTCCCTCAACCTGGTGACGGAAATCTTCAGCGAGGAAGCAGTTGGCGTTTCAACATCCATCATTACGGAACCTACTACGTCGAGATTGGAGTCCACCTGCAAGCAGAGATTCACCCGGAATCATTAAAGACAAACTAGTAAGTCTTTGAAATTTCCTATATCCTACCCAACCCTATCCTTTTAAGTGCAATTGATTTTACGTGAAGCGTAATTAAAAATAAAGCAAAATGGCAAATAACGGAGATAATCAACAAAATCTTACGTTAGAACAATTTAAATTGCGACTTACGATATGGCGCAACGCGATCCCCATATATGAAGGAGGTACAAGACTCCTTTCGCACTTTATACAAACGTGCGACAAATTCGTAGAAAATGTAGCGATTGCAGATAATGCAATAAACGAGGCATTATTCGCATTAATCAAATCAAAGATTCGCGGTGAAGCACTAGACCTAATAGTGGCAAATAACCCGGCTACATATGCCGCATGTAAAACGCTCTTAGTTAATAGATTCAGTGACCCAAGTTCGGAGAGTTACTATTTAACAGACTAAGTGTATGTTAACAATTGACAAATCAGTCTTACGAAAAATACGCGGAGGAAATCAAAAGCAGGCTAAATAAATTGAAGGAACACATACAGTTAAATAATCGAGACGCTAATGTTATAAGTATTAAAAATACATTTTATGAAAACGTAGCCAAAAGTACTTTTATAAATGGTATTAAAGAGCCTTACCATTCTTACTTGCTACATTTTGATTTAGACGACGTTGAGGCATGTATAATAAAATGCCGTAAATACGACAACCATGAACAACAAAGTGCTTTCCTCAATTTCGCACGACAACGTGATAACAAACCTAAGCAACGTATTCGGTACAATCAATGCTAAAAGTACAAACCCATTTGCGACTATAGTAATCCAAAAATTATTCACCCTTCAAATAATTTACCAAGTACTTCAAGAAATGTAAATCCATTTTATTTGCAACCGACACCTGCATTTGCACAAACACAACCTGGATTTATCCCCACAAATTATTGTAATAACAATTTTGGTCAAAATAATAATAATCTGCAAAGACAACAAAATTACCAACCAACACCAATGTCAGTCAGTACAAGAAATACTAACAAAGAAGACGTTAATCCAACAAATAGATCGAATAATTCACCAGCACAAAATAACTTTAAGCCAAGAACGAACTTCTTTAGAAGCACAGAACCAGCAAACTTTATCGCTGAAGAGTTGCATCATCAACAAGAACAAGGAGAAGAAGAAATAGTCGATTATCAAAATGACTCACCTATGCAAGACCATGAAGAATTTAATCAAGAAAACGACGAGAGTGATAATTGCCAAAATTTTCAACAAGCTCCCCAATACAACAGAAATAACGTGATAAATTTAAATTCGATTAACAATTCACCCGAATTACCACACTTAATAACGACAAACCCACCTCTTAAAATTCTCATCGATTCTGTAGCCTCATCATCCATTATCAATCCAGAAATTGCATATAAACTATTTCCAAAATTTGTATTTCCTTACGAAATTAAATCGGTGCACAAAACGACGAAAGGTACACATGCGCTTACCTTTCCTATATTACGTGAATACGGTGATGACCCACCCATAACTTTCTTAATAGCAATATGGCACTATACGTACGATTGTTTAATCGGACATAAGGATTTGCAGAATTTGGAAGCGAATATTAATTACAAAACTCAAATTTTTAGCACATCTAAATTTGAAATAAATTACTTTAAAAATATACCGGACGATTATCAAAATGTTAAAGTGAATTATCATCAAGGAGTAGAATTACCGATAAGAACTGATCACATGAACGAAGAAGAAAGATATAAAATTACATCACTATGCCAGAAGTACAAAGACTGTTTCTACAATGAAAATAAAAAATTATCAGCGACTTCTGCGGTTTCACACAATATAAGAACAAAGGACGATCACCCTATCTATGTAAAGAGTTTTAGATACCCATACCATCTAAAAGAAGAAATTCAAACTCAAATCAGAAAACTGTTAGACGAAGAAATTATTCAACCAAGCAACTCGCCCTACTCATCCCCCGTATGGATAGTTCCGAAGAAAGAAGATGCAAGTGGAAGAAAAAAATGGAGAATGGTAATAGATTATCATAAATTAAACGACAACACCATCGAAGACAAATATCCATTACCTAGAATGGACGACATTCTAGAAAATCTGGGCAAATGTTCTTACTTTAGTACATTAGATTTGGCACAAGGTTTCAACCAAATACCCGTCAACAAAGATTCAATTGAAAAGACAGCGTTTACCGTAGAAAACGGACATTATGAATATGTCAGAATGCCTTTTGGTTTAAAAAACGCTCCGGCTACTTTTCAACGTCTGATGGATAGAATTTTAATGAAATATCTACATAAATTCTGCTTCGTTTACATGGATAATATAGTAATATTTTCGAAATCACTCCAAGAACATTTACAACATCTGAAGCTAATATTCGAAGAACTAGAGCAATATGGTTTAAAAATTCAATTAGATAAGAGTGAATTTCTAAGGAAAGAAGTTCCATTTTTAGGCCATATAATAACAGCAGACGGAATCAAACCAAATCCCGATAAAATCAAAGCAATTCTAAAATATCCGATACCTAAAACCCAAAAAGAAGTTAGAATATTTTTAGGACTAACCGGCTTTTACAGAAAGTTCATAAAAAATTACGCAAAAATAGCGAAACCAATGACAAAAGCACTCAAGAAAAAAGAAAAAATAGATCCAGAAGATAAAGACTATAAAGAAGCGTTCGAGAAACTCAAAGAATTGATCACTAACGCACCAGTGCTCGTCTACCCAGACTGCACCAAACCATTTACTATCACAACCGACGCCTCAAACTTAGCAATAGGTGCAGTTTTATCCCAAGAACAACATCTTATTTCGTGTTATTCACGAACATTAAACTCAGCAGAACAAAGCTATCCGGCGATAGAGAAAGAATTACTGACAATAGTGGAAGCATGTAGACAATTTAGACCATATATCTATGGTAAGAAATTTACGATTGAAACAGATCATAAGCCATTAACCTGGCTCTATTCTTTAAAAACGCCTAACGCTAGACTGATTAGATGGAGACTAAGATTAGAAGAATATGATTACATAATAAAATACAAAAAGGGTTCTGAAAATTATGTCGCCGACGCACTGAGTCGAATTGAAATTAATGCTAATAAAACAATAGAAGAAGACTCACTCTCAATGGTGCCTCAAATACCTGACGATGCACCTGTCACACCCGAAGAAATGGACAAAATATTTGACGACGACATGGCAACAGTCCACACAGCTGAAGAAAATCCGACCTTTTCACTACCTATAACAGACAAAAATGTTCACGCTTTTAATTACAGCATTATCATAAAAGGAGGAAATGATTACAACTTAAAAGTAAACAAAGATAAACTTAAAATACAGTACACGGTGAAAATTAATAAATCAAATGCAGAAACACATTTACTTAAGTTTTTCAAGGAAAATATTAAACCCGATAAGCAATATGGTATCTACTTTACGACCGAAGAATTGGAAAGAATTACGTATAGAATATTGAAGGATCATTTCAATGAAAAATTGAAACTAATCAAAACAACCACGTATACAGCTACAATTGATAAAAATAATTTCATAAAAGAACTCGAGACATATCATAATCAAAATCATAACGGTATTCGAGAGACCTTATTACACTTTAAGAGAAAACTCTATACACTTAATATGGATCGACTTATTCAAAATTTTATAAATTAATGTGAGATATGCCTAGAGCATAAGTATGAGAGAAACCCATATGAAACAGAAACATACGGCCCTATTATAGCTAGAAGACCACTCGAACATATACACATGGACGTATTTCATTTCAACAGGGATAAATTTTTAACAATTATAGATATTTTTTCCAAATATGCTCAAGCCTATTATCTACCAGATGGAAATGCCACGACGATGATAAACAAATTGAGACACTTTGCCTCACACCATAACTTTCCGGATAAAATTACGACAGAAAACGGAAGTGAATTCAACTCAACAGTATTTAAGGAGTTTTGCCGCATACATAAAATTCAATATCATCAAACAACGATAAACAGACATATATCGAATGAACCCATAGAAAGACTGCATTCAACCCTAAAGGAAAAATTAAGTATTTTATCCAATCAAAATCCAAAAGAAACAGTGAAAAATCTTATGATCACCGCTCTCTGAATATACAATCACTCTGCAACTAACTATACGCCTTTTACACTTTTATATGGACCTTATGACGCACTACAGAAAAACATTATCGAGCCCGATGCCGATACCATAGAAAGATTCATGGTCAAGAACACCGATATAATTTACGAAGTGCCAAAAGAATAAGAAAAACTTCTTCTTTACAGGACAATGACATGGCACTAATCTTGATGCTCATAGCTCTGCTCGCGCAGAGTAGCGAAATCAACCAAAATAAGACGCATTACGATTACCAACAAGGAACTGGAAGAATAGTTGGAAGTTATCATAACCTACATTTCAACATCGATGTTACTACGCTTTTGAAAACTTTTAAGCATATAACAGCTAGCTATACAATATTATCTAACCAAGGCGAATTAAGAGAATCGAGTTTATTAAAGCAAGCCGAAATTCTATGTAATGAAATACACCAGAATCTACAGATAATAATGCCATCAAACATGAGAACGAAAAGAGGGTTAATAAACGGATTAGGCACAGCAATAAAATACATTTTTGGAAACCCAGATGCAAACGATTTAGAAAAGATAAACAACTACTTAAATTCTCTACAAAATCAACAACAGGAAAATATATTTACTTTAAATAAGTCAATAAGCATAATAAATACGATAAGTAAACAAATAAATAACAACACAAATATAATTAATAAAAATTTGAAAGACATGTGGAATACTGTAAATGACCAAACTTTGCAATCAAATCTATTTGAAGCGATCATGACCCTCATAACCCAGGAGCAACATTTTCTCGGATTACTTAATAAAATTAAAAGATCATTTATTTTCAATGAAAAAATATTCGACTTAGAATTGTTAACATATGACCAAATATCGGATATACGTGTACATTTATTGGCAATCTACTCTCAGAAAGAGTTAATATTACACTACCATAATTTGCTAGATTTTCGCTTTGCTCAGGGATCAATTGCATTCACACAAAATCTTATTGTATACACCATCAAAATCCCTATCCGTAATCCTATCGAATTTTCACTCCATCAAAGACTTGCTATAATCAATTACAACAATCAGACAGAAGTTATCACCACGCCATGGATTTTGACCGGGCCATCTATAAAACTATTTGCTAATAAGTGCCGACAGATGTATGAAAAGAATTTTTTATGTCAACAAATTATAACGGAAAAAGTCAAACCGATTATCATTTCAATTAGTCCACCTTAAATACTGACATACAAATTATCTAAAAATTTAACGTTAATATCAAGTAATTATGCTATCAAGATTACACATGATAATGATCAAATGATGATCCGAGGAACATATGTAATACAAGGAAATAATGTACAAATACAGGGACACCAACTTGACGAAAATCTTGGTGAAATGGAACAATCCAGCCTAATTTCACCTTTAGTTATCAAAGACCACCAGTTGAATTTCGAACCTCTAAAAACTTTGACATTACCTACACTAAATATGCCAGTTTCTAATCAAATTAGAACCGAATTCGTCCTGTCTACAAGTTCAATTATATTAGTATTGCTGTTCATAACGATTACATCGATTTACTTAATATACAAAATAAAAGTCAAGAAACAACGGCCGCAACTTACCAAAAAGTCCAAAGACAAGGATATCAAAGACGAGGACGTCATTGAACTTGGCCATGGAGGAGTTATATGAGTCACCACATAGGTACTTAGACGCATCGGCCAGCCAGCCTCCTTATCGCTCCGAATGGAATCTGCATGGACAAAGAGAAGCCAGAAGACAATGAAGATGCAATATATACTTTTCATATATACTTTATACATAAACTCTCTTTATACTCTCTTACTGCACTTCGCATCGACGATCGCCAGTCTCTGTCGGGCATCCAACCTGTAACGACGTTTTAATAAATCATTACTCTAATCAACACCCTTTGTTCGATTACTTACTTACTTTGGCGAGTGTTACCTGTGTGTGTGTTACCTTTCCTTGGTGATCCACCGGGGCCTGCCACATAACTCGCGCCCCCGCCACTTGTCTACGTTGAAGAGCTTGGTGATGTAGATTTTCCCCCTCGCCCCAAGTCCCGGGCGTCTTATAGAACATATATGGGATGTTATATGGGAAACAGTATGGCCGTAATTTGGCTCCGGCGCCGTGGCTATAATATATCTGCCAGATATTGCCCATTTTTATGCTATAGAGTAACACCTTTTCTATGTTATAGAGTAACGCCTTTTTTATCCTATAGAGTAACACCATTTTTTTATGCTATAGAGTAACACCTTTTTTATGCTATAGAGTAACACCTTTTTTATGCTATAGAGTTATACAATTTTAAACTATTATGTTATAGTGTAACACCTTTTCGAACTTTGGAGAGACAGCGATATCGATTTTTCCGTCACTCCATACAGGGTTAGCGTAAGTTCGGTCAGTATGGCGCGCCCCGGCCACTCGTCTACGATGAAGAGCTCGGTGATGTAGATTTTCCCCTCTCCCCAAGTCCCGGGTGTCTTATGGGACATATATGGGATGTTATATGGGAAATAGTATGGCCGATATTTGGCTCCGGCGCCGTGGCAATAATATATGAGCCAGATATTGCCCATTTTTATGCTATAGAGTAACACCTTTTTTTATGTTATAGAGTAACACCTTTTTTATGCTATAGATTTATACAATTTTAAACAAGAAAGAATGATGCATTAGTTATCAATTATTATAAAAAAAAAAATTCATAGAATTAAGTATAGAAAATCTAAGAAAGCACTAGCTTTTTCAAGCGAATGCTCTCATGGCGAAGGCATATGTAATCAATCATGTACTCCTAGATTAAGATGTGTCCAATAAACAGTATTTAACCGTCAAAACAGTTTTTGTTTTTTCAAACCTTTTCCTTCTCCAACGGTTTTTCCCCATCGAGACTTGATACGATACTCTAATCTAAAATAACGGTTTTTCCAAACCTTTTCCTTTTCCAACGGTTTTTCGTCACCGAGATTTGATACGGTGCTCTATTCTAAAATAACGGTTTTTTGTATTTTTCTCTGCCCTCTAATAATACTCAGAAAGCGTGAGTGGGGATTGACTAAAAGAACAGTCAAGCACTCAACGCTTACCAGTCGCAGCCGACACTTGCCCCTGAACACTTGGTGAAATAATTGTTCACGATTAAAAACAATATTGGAAAAATGGACAACTGTCACGGAAAGCCCGGAGCTCTCGTAGCAGTGCCCAACGTTCTGCTAGCCACCACGTACGCTCTTAATAAATCCAACACGAAAAGAGTCTGCGTAGGACTAGAACACAGCGGTAGATACTATCGGTCAGTTATAAAGTTTATCACATCTGGTCCTTCGTACAAAAACGTAACGCTCAATGAAAATAGCTGGAATGATTTGCAAGACCGATTCGATACAATAACAGCTTATTTTGGTGACGCTTACACGTTTTATCAAGACTTTGGAAGACCAACTAAAATTTTTTTGGACAATCACGATTTAAACTTTACATCGGCATACGGTAACAAATCTATCACAATCGATGAGCGACCACAACCAACACAAGACGAAGACGAACAATCATCGTGCAAAAAGATGAAAAAATATTTCAATAACCCACCAGGCATCGTGATGCAGGAAACTAATTTCGAAGGTCTTCGAAAACAAGGTAATTTAATCAACCTTCGTTTAGCCATGCTCAAGCAACGAGTCGGTAAAGTCAATCGCACTTTTGACTACATACTCGCATACCTGAAAAATAAACTCCAAGAAGAAGCCGCAGACAACATCCAGAACATTCTCAAGGACTTTAAAGCACTCAAACAATACTACACCATTCACAAACTTGACATAGAAGGGTTCATTTCTGAAAACATGGTCGACGACAACGATAAGTATAAAAGTGAAGATTTAAATATTGTTCTTGCCGAAATTTACGCTTTCGATCTGCCTATGGTTGCTAAAGATATACGCGATTATTTATTGTCTAAATGAATATCGCACAAGTCTTTTCCTTAATTAATTGCACTCTATACGAATAATACTTTTATTCAAAACAAACTATAAGCATCGACCCATCCATACTTCTCTCCTGTAAGATATACAGACAAATATATTTCTTCTCTCTCTCTCTCTCTCTCTCTCTCTCTCTCTCTCTCTCTCTCTCTCTCTCTCTCTCTCTCTCTCTCTCTCTCTCTCTCTCTCTCTCTCTCTCTCTCTCTCTCTCTCTCTCTCTCTCTCTCTCTCTCTCTCTCTCTCTCTCTCTCTCTCTCTCTCTCTCTCTCTCTCTCTCTCTCTCTCTCTCTCTCCCTCTCTCTCTCTCTCTCTCTCTCTCTCTCTCTCTCTCTCTCTCTCTCTCTCTCTCTCTCTCTCTCTCCATCAAATTACTATATCTGAACAGACGATTACTATAAATATCATCACAATCTTACTCCTCTCCTCATTCTTTCACATCCTTCACAATGGAGAAGACCAACACTAAAACTCAGATCGTACACCTCTCCTCAAGGAGGAAAAAAAATCCGTTGCTCAACACTGGAAAGAAATAAAAGAAGAATTTTCCACTAATACACACTTCGCACCAGAACGCCATGGATACAAGAAATTCTAATTTGTACTTATAATTGCCACGGCAACAAAATGTACCTTCTATCTACATATAGTTTATAATAATTTATTTCATTATTTACTATGTATAAATATTGTATAAGTTTCTCGAATAAATTATACTATGCATAAATGATATTTTTATTCTAAACACACTATAATCACCACCCCATCCATACTCCTCTCCTTGCAAAATAAACGGAAACACATAAACCTTATCTCACGCCATGCGGAGCCCTAGTAAACGTATATGCCTCCCGACACCTGTACTCCCACCACCACCACTCTATAACACCCCCAAATCATCCGTGTGGGCAGCCGAATGGGGAAACAGGCCCACTATACTGACCATCTTACGCTATACCCGTATAGAGTGACGGCGCCGGCGGGGAGGGGGAAAAATCGATACCGCTGTCTCTCCATATGGGCCTTCTTACTTGAGCTTGTCCTTACAAGATCGAAGAATGACGTAAATGCCATCATGCAAACGCAAGCAGAAGAGTTTAAAATTAATCTAATTAAAATTGAATGGTTAATTCCGTATGTGGTATTATCTGACCAGCATAAAATACGTCTCCTTCATTACCTACAGAAGGAAAAATCGATTGCTATGAGTTTCCGTAGTTGGATGCTATATGAGTATCCATTACTCCCAACCACATCGAAGCATGTTTGGACTGTAAAGACATCGAATCTGCTGGAAAAACCTCGATTTGTAATTCTCGGCTTTCAGACTAATCGTAAAGGACAAAGTGGATCTAACGCTAGCCGGTTTTATCATTGCAATATAAGTAATGTGAAACTATTTCTCAATTCACAATACTATCCTTATGGAAATCTCAATCTTAACATTGATCAAAATCATTATGCTTTATAATATGTTATGTATGTAATCTTTCAAAATGTGTATTATGGAAAAGAGACAGAGCCTATGCTCAAGAAAGGGGAGTATATACAGCATGCTCCTTTAGTTGTTATCGATTGTTCAAAGCAGAATGAGTCGTTGAAACAGGCTCCAGTTGACGTTCGTCTTGAATTCGAGGCTAAAGAAAATTTTCCAGCACAGACATCAGCCTACTGCTTGATATTACACGACCGTATTATCGAATATAATCCCATAAGTGGGGATATTAAGAAATTAGTTTAAGGAAGGAGGCTGAAGGTATAAAAGATCCTGCAAAGCCATCTGAGTCAGTCAACATGAAGTACGTGGTAGATGTGCAAGGGTTCAAGCAACCCATCAACGAATTTGTTGTCAAAGAATTAGCTATTGTGCCTCTGAGTGGAAACGTGAAACCAGCGGTGTTTACCTTCAAGCCACCTACACCGTGGTGTAGACTTCCAATGAAGTATAAAAGTAAAAATTGCTGGTTGGAACGTAATTATCACGGCTTATCTTGGAGTTCGGGTGAACTGCCCTATGAAGAGTTGGAAAATGTGTTACGGCGTAGTGTATATGATGCAAGTGCCGTATGTGTGAAGGGCCTTGAGAAAAAACAGTGGCTTGAAAAATACAACCTTAACGTATATGATATGAGCGATATGCGCTTTCCATCACTGCAGAAACTCAAGTTTGATGTGTTGGAGCAGCTATGTTCACATCATAGACTTGCTTACAAGGCAAATTGTGCACATCGAAATGTACAGTTGTTAAGAAAATTTTATCATGATAATACTCCATCACTAGAGAGATCTCTCAAGATATTTTTTTGCACAGAACATTTATCCTTTATGAGTCCTACAGATATTGCTCAGCTACCTAAGGCATTTCTCACAACATTTGGAGCAAACGGTATCGAGTAGGCGTGGGATAAACTGTCTGATGATTTAAAAAGCGATCAAGAAATTCTCAAATGTCTACGTTGCCGAGAGCACAATCTTACAGAAAGTGTAGTACCACCTTTAAAAAGAGACTATATTCAATGTACGCTTAATGCTAATATAATATGAAAACTTACACAACACTTGTAAAAATTATGTTTAATAAACTTCATGAATATCATATATTACAGTTTTAATTTCTTTTACCCATAGATCTTTGGAAATCATAGACCTGTTAAATAATTATTATTTCGAGGGTTTCCATCAACGCTCTCACTCTTATCGTTTGCATATGGGGGACAGAAAACAAACAAAACGTTATTTTGGAATAGAGCATCGTATCAAGTCTCGGTGACGAAAAACCGTTGGAAAAGGAAAAGTTTGAAAAAACCGTTATTTTAGATTAGGTCGCGCTGCCGCACACTGGTCAGAGATTACAAAAAAGTGAGCAAAATTTTGCGTTGGTATAAAAAAAGGAAAAATAAAAATTTAAAATATGGATTCTTGTAGCTAGATACCTAAAGTATTAAAATTTGTTTCCCGCAAAACCCTATCTCACTCTGCATTATACAAAAAAATACGAAAATAACTCAATAATAGAGATTTCTCGAATTTAAACTATTTCAACTGCTGAATATCAAATTTTAAGTTAATTGTAGACAGTATGTGTGTGTGGGTGTATGTGTGTTTGTGTGTGTGTAGGTGTGTGTGTGTTTGTGTGTGTGTTTATGTGTGTATGTGTCTGTTTGGGTGTGTGGGTGTGTGTGTTTGTGTGTGTGGGTGTGTGTGGGTGGGTGTGTGTGTTAGTGGGTGTGTGTTAGTGTGTGTATGTGTTTGTGTGTGTGTGGGTGTGCGTGTGTGTGTTAGTGGGTGTGTGTGTGTGTACACCCACACACACACACAAACACCCATACACACACAACACACACACACACAAACACACACACACAAATACACACACACAGAGTCTACAATTAACTTAAAATTTGATATTCAGCAGTTGAAATAGTTTAAATTCGAGAAATCTCTATTATTGAGTTATTTTCGTATTTTTTTTATATAATGCAGAGTGAGATAAGGTTTTGCGGGAAACGAATTTTCATACTTTAGATATCTAGCTACAAGAATCCATATTTTAAATTTTTATTTTTCCTTTTTTTATACTAACGCAAAATTTTGATCACTTTTTTGTAATCTCCGACCAATGTGCGCTGCCGCCCGCAGGGTTTCCATCAACGCCCTCACTCTTATCGTTTGTATATGGGGGACAGAAAACAAAAAACCGTTATTTTAGAATAGTGCATCGTATCAAGTCTCGGTGACGAAAAACTGTTGGAAAAGTAAAAGAATTAAAAAACCGTTATTTTAGATTAGAGTATCGTATCAAGTCTCGGTGGGGAAAAAATCGTTGGAAAAGGAAAAGGTTTCAAAAAAAAGGTAATATGCTGATCTCCGCCCGCCGCCCGCATCCCGCATCCCACTGACCGCATCCCGCATCCCGCTGCCCACCGCTCGGGGGCGCTAGTAAATAAGCATTTGATCTGTATACAAAATTGTGACAATAAAATACTGACAATTTTTATTCGATGACGTCATTGCTAATGGTGGGCGTAGAAGCTTCTCGAAAGTGGGCGGGGCCTCACCCGCCCGTCTCAACCAATCAGAACGCTGCACAGGTTAGCTGGTGGGCGAGTGGTGGGGGGAGGCAGAACGCATGCAAAATTGTGACAATAAAATACTGACAATATTTATTCGATGACGTCATTGCAAATGGTGGGCATAGAAGCTTCTCGAAAGTAGGCGGGGCCTCACCCGACCGTCTCAACCAATCAGAACGCTGCACAGGTCGGCTGGTGGGCGAGTTAGGCCAGTCAAATTAGTTTTTTCATGAAACCTAATTGTAAGCCGACCTTCTCAAGCGGGTTAAGATTGGGGAGGTCATCAGGAACAATAACCCGGTGAATGAGTTATAAAAATTTACATGGGAAATGTTTTTAATTAACAATTGAATGCTCGGAAAAACAGTTTTTCGACTGCTACAAAAAAACTACTGACTTTACAGAAAAAAGTTCGAAGTAAACTTTGTAGGTATTAAAAAGATCTATCAAACGCAATTTAAAGATTTAAATTTAGTTAATTTGTTTATCTGCAAATCGCAAAAAACCGCTTAAAAAGGCCATTTTTACGATTGTTTATTACCCTGTTAAAAATATCGCTAGGTGCTTGATAACTCGTTTAAGTATAGCTCTTATAGCACTTAATAAGCAGTTAAAATTTTAGCTAAAAATATTTAATAGTTTTTGCATAATTCCATTTATTTATTAGATTTTGGTCATTTTTGCGTGATTTTTCCCAAGCCGTGGGACGTCGTACGAGGATGCAGTAAACGGATTTTGAAAGTTTAACATCTCTACTTTCACCAACAATGAATAGCTAAGTGATTTTTTCAAATTTAATTGTTTAAAATCGCAAAATAAAAAGAAGTCTTTTTTTTTGTTATAAATAAAAGCAATTGCGGCTCGACTATTGGTCGTAGATAATCGACAGTAGGTTCGTTGGAAAGCTGGCATTTTTTCACAAATTTTAAGTGGTTTACGAACTCTCTAAGTGCTTTGGGAGCCGAGATCATTTTTTTTTTGTAAAAATCGCTGTGCCTTCAATTATTAATATTAAGAAACGAGACAGGGACGAAAAATCGAATCAATAGTTGTGCTAACAGAAAAAAAATATTTCGTCACATTTATTGCAAAATGACATTGTTATAAATAATCACGAAGGCGCGGGTCTAAATTTGAGAAGGCTACAAGTGTCACACGCAAAAACTGAGCGTAGGAACTTCAAATCCGACGCGCTCGAAATTTTTTTCATATCTCAGTATATAATTGACGTAAACCCTTCATTTTTTTTTAATTTGGGGTAGCTCGCCAAAATATTAACATACAGCCTACTCATTTCCCCGAAAAAGTTTATTTAACAATACTTAATTAACAACAATTATTTTTATTAACTTTTTCCTGTTTTTTTCATAAATAAATAATTAAATACATATAATTTTATGCAATGGTATATATTATTAATTAATTAAACATACTTTTATATTACTCTAGGTGAGTTTATGTGTGTGTGAGTAGAAAGGCATCGGGGTGAAACCTTTCGTTAGACGCTTCGACACTTGTGCGCATGTCTCCGAAGGGGAGTGTTACTATACTTTCTCTTTTGACCGTTGTGCCAGTGACGCCAGCCACCGAGTATAGAAGCATAAGCAGTATCGAATACAATTTTAGTATAACATACAGTGTATATTACAGTTTAATAAACAGTTTATAAGTGACATTTATTGAATCCTCGTAAGTGAATATATACAGTATTCTGATTTATATTGTAATTATCAAATATATTTATAAGTTATATATTGCAGTTGCATTTGCTGTTTGTAAACGAAAATCCGGATTGTTTGGGATATAGTACCACAGCTATAAGAGAAAGACTTTATGAACTAGTGTTATCGCACCGTTGGTAAGTACATAAATGTTGTAATTGCTATTCGTAGTGTTATTACGAAATCGGTAAATAATTTATTTGAAATTAGTGTTACGTGCAGATATACGTACGAATATAAAAGAGCGAAATAAGCCAGCCGTTTGATTAATAGAAGTCCGATTAGTACGGTGGCTTGATGGTAGCCTTTCTGACTTGTGCGTCGGCGGCTCCGGTTCGATCCCAGGGTCCGTCAATTTTTTATTCCTAAAAGTTGCTATAGCCCACTCGTAATTTTAGCAAAAATAATATTATTAGTTTAAAATAATTTTTATGAAAATTTTTTTGAAAATTATTTATTTTGGCATAGTGTAAACGGATGTCTAAATTATAATTTTTTTTTTTTAATATTTATAGTCAAATACAGTTTAATTATGAATACATTTTTAAAATCAGATTTATTGATATATTTTTTTTGTTAATTATATGTTATAGTTAATTAAGTTTCAATAATTACAAAATTTATTGATACAATACATTATTTTTGTGCAGGTTGAAGTTTTCTTGAAAATGGAAACTGACGGCGCGAACATCTGTTTGCTGTGTGACAAACTAGTCAACCCCGAGCAGGCTCGAGTTCTCAAAGAGAAGGATATAGCAACCTTAATTGATGCAAGTTTAAAGAGGAAGGACAACAAACATAAAAAACTCCAAAAGTGTCAAGCATTAACAATTCATACCAATTGTCATAGTAATTATGTTAAACAGTCAAGTATAAAAGCTGCCCAAAAACAAGCAAGTATTTTAAAAGTAACTGCGAGACAAAATACTATTGCTCTACAGCAGTTTGATTTTAGCAAATATTGTATTTTTTGCGGGGAAGAAGCGTCGCACGAGTACAATGCTAAAAGGGAAAAATATCCTAACGCGAATCTTTCGAAAGTCAAAATTGTTAGTAGCGACACTTTAAAGGGCAATATTCTAGAAAAAATTACTTCACGCCAGAACGATGAAACTTTACGAGATAACCTTCGAGAAGAATATACAGTTTTAAAAAAACTTATTGAAAACGTAGATTTGGTAGAACGGGGCGCCCGTTACCATGATTTTTGCATACGAAAATTTTCAATTTTTAGACCGTCTCATAAAACCGGTGGACCTATGCGTAAAGATACATCTGACGTTGTGGACTATATTATCTCTTATTTATGCGAGTTTAGTGATGAGGAGTGTCAATTTTCCATTGCAAGTATTTTAAGCGAATACAAAGAAGAAGAAGAAGAAGAACTTCCTTGCAAACTTGACACAATTCGCAATAAACTAGTAGAATATTTTGGTGACGCAATTTCCGTTTATAAAGTAAAAAAAGATTTAGTTGTTTGTTTCGCGTTTGTAAGAAATAAGATTCTTTCTGCGGAATGGTGCAACAATAAAAACTCAGATGTTAAAGCCGAACGCAAACGGATTATTGATACAGCAGCGGAATTGCTTCTTGAAGATATAACATCGAAGTATTATGATACAGTTAATTATCCTGCGCCTGATCATTTTTTTGATAACATCAAAGATGACATACCACCGACGTTACAATCGTTTTTCGATATTTTGATGAGAAGTAGCAAAAGAAGAAATGAAATGTGGGATAAAAGAGTCATGACACTTTGTCATATTATTATATCCTCCGTAAGACCTCGGTCATTTTTATCCCCGATTTTATTGGGTTTGTCAACTATGATGTATAAAAAGCATGCATTGAAAAATTTCATAGATTCATTGGCTTATCTTGGATTATGTGCTCCGACGGATTGGGGTTGGAAAGAGCGACTTGATGTTTTACACCCCGTTCCCACACTAGAGCCGCTCATCCCAGACGAAGTACTGCGGAAAATTAGCTGTAGATGTGAAACGGGGTGCAAGAAAAAGACATGCAGCTGCCGAAAGCATGGCTTGCGATGCTCAAATATATGCTTATCATGCCATGGTGAAACCTGCACAAATGTGGAAGAAATGGTTATTGATATGGCAGATATCATGCATGATGATGCAGTATATGATGAGCAATTCGAAACCGAATGCGAAGTCCCGCCAAGTACACAAAAACAAATGATGAAGAAGATCAAGAAGATGAAGAAGAAGAACAAGAAGATGAAGATGAAGATGAAGAAGAAGAAATGGAAGAACATAATCAAGAACTGAATGAGTCAGTATCACGCCCAACAAAGGCAAAAAAGCGTAAAATAACCATTTAAGTGTTAAATCTGCATTACGTGATTTTTTCAAAACAAATAAATTATTTTTTATTATTTCATTAACTAGTAGTAGACACCCCAGCATTTATCCATAACTAATTCATCTTTATTTATGAAAAAAAAAACAGAAAAAAGTTAATAAAAATAATTGTTGTTAATTAAGTATTGTTAAATAAACTTTTTCGGGGAAATGAGTAGGCTGTATGTTAATATTTTGGCGAGCTACCCCAATTAAAAAAAAATGAAGGGTTTACGTCAATTATATACTGAGATATGAAAAAAATTTCGAGCGCGTCGGATTTGAAGTTCCTACGCTCAGTTTTTGCGCGTGACACTTGTAGCCTTCTCCAATTTAGACCCGCGCCTTCGTGATTATTTATAACAATGTAATTTTGCAATAAATGTGACGAAATATTTTTTTCTGTTAGTACAACTATTAGTTCGATTTTTCGTCCCTGTCTCGTCTCTTAATATTAATAATTGAAGATACAGCGATTTTTACAAAAGAAAATTATCTCGGCTCCCAGAGCACTTGGAGAGTTCGTAGACCCCCTAAAATTTGTGAAAAAATACCAGCTTTCCAACGAACCTACTTTCGATTATCTACGACCAATAGTCGAGCCGCAATTGCTTTTATTTATAACAAAAAAATGACTTCTTTTTATTTTGCGATTTTAAACAATTAAATTTGAAAAAATCGCTTAGCTATTCATTGTTCGTGAAAGTAGAGATGTTAAACTTTCAAAATCCGTTTACTGCATCCTCGTACGACGTCCCACGACTTGGGAAAAATCACGCAAAAATGACCAAAATCTAATAAATAAATGGAATTATGCAAAAACTATTAAATATTTTAAGCTAAAATTTTAACTGCTTATTAAGTGCTATAAGAGCTATACTTTGTTACATCTGTGACGTATCTATAAAATCAAATTAACAATGCATATTTATCGCCAGTAATTTTCTGACATACAAATGTCGTATATGCGAATTTTGACAACGTTGCTTTTTAATGCAAGCGGCATCACGCCGAAGCGAGCGAACTTTACAACGTTGAAATTTTTTAATACGAGGCAATCGTGACGTAGTAGTAGGTCATCAAACTTGCGTATTATATTTTCTTTAGAATCAGCATTTCGCAATGCGACTACCGAATTTAATACGATTGGAGACAATTACATTGCCAAATAAGATGATCTCAATCATCTTCAACCTAATTTAACCGCTTAATAAATACGGCGACTCTCAACACACAAATCAGTAATCGTGCAAAAGTCGCGAGCTCCGTACCACTCCAGCCGACAAGAGGAGAAGCGAATATTTTATACGGGTCAAATACCCTACATTCAATTACGAAGAGAATTTCTTATATCAATAATTTCAATAATCTATCGGTATTATATATTGTTTAACAAAGTTAATAAGTTGTAAATCGCATAGTCTTATTTATAAACCTTATATCTTTCAATAAATAGTGCATCTAACTAATCAGCTGTTTATTATTTACGAGAGCCTACGCCCAGAATAAAGGTAATATAAATCAAATATCAATTGACAATATAATATATATATATATATATATATATATATATATATATATATATATATATATATATATATATATATATATATATATATATATATATATATATATATATATATATATATATAATTCAAATATAATTTGAAGATAAACCATACAAATTTCAATACACATATAAGAGTAGATTCTTCGACACTCAAGACTTAACAGTGGTTCCGGTACCGATCGAAAATTAGTTCACTAGACTATTTAAAATAAAAGAAATAAAATAACTATTTTTCGGAACGTCACATTGGTTCCGCTACACAGTCGAACGAAAAGTTCGTTAGATCAGCTAAATCAAACTTTAAATGTTTTAAAGTAGATAAAATAAGCTCTTGAAAGACGAGGAAAATATTCTTATATAAATACAACTAACATAGAATAAGTCCGAGCTTCTTGCTTTGCAGTAAGAAGTTGGGGGGATCATTGTAGCATGAATCGCCCAAATTTCGGAAGATAAGCAAGTACGGCTCGTCGAGTTATTAACAAGTATTCAACAAATGATAAATACGGAAATAAGAAAAATTTCTACAAAACAAATGACATTTTTCAAAAATATATTACGCAAAATACAAATACAGTCTAACACAGATTAGAAAATTGAAAAATAAAAATACAAACGAAAAAAGTTACGACACTACAAGGAGTAATAAAACAAAGAAGAAAAATTTTTAACAACAAATTATATAACAAATTATAGCTGAAATAGCAAGTGAAAAGATAAATTTACAGAGTGAAATCAAGATATATTACGCGAAAATAGCAGTCTAATACAAGTAAGAAATTGAAAAAAATCAATAATAAAAAGATATAAAAGTAAAACCAAAAGAAAATACTACAATAGATAAAACAAAAGATCATAAAGACAAATTATAATTACAAAAAAATTAAGAACAACGATCACATAAATCGAAAATACAGCACACGAAAAATAAACATAGAATAATGATCAACGCAGCTCAAGAAAACGAATAATAATATTAAACAAATTGATCAATTAAATAAAAATTGCATAAATAAACATTACAGTTTAAACAATAAAAGATAAAACACTAGAAACTAAGCAAAGGAAAAAATTTATAAAAGTGACAAATAAATAAATAAATTATATTGTGAAATAAACAATTACAAAATATATACAGAAAAATAGTGGAATTAATAATAAAAACATATTTTAAAAGATATATTAAGTATAGTATAAACAAAGAAGTAATATGTCATGTCAAATCAGAAATGTATAGAAAATAAGGGAAACGAAGGGATTATAACCAGACGGACTATCCAAAGAAATCCAGAACTTAAAAAGCAAGTAGATGATATAAATAAACAAACGAACATTTTTGAAAGAAGACCAAAAGTACCAAGATCACCTCCAAATACACAATTAAATAGAACTTCATCGGATATCTACATTAACTCAAAAACACAGGTAAATGAGGAAATACTTTCAATTCCATCAACTTCAAAAATAGACCGTAACGAACTAGATGCACAACATTCAGTCAAAAAACAGAATATTAAAAACCCCACACAAAAACAAGATATATCAAATAAAAATATAAATAATCTTTTTATTCCGGAAATAAAACGGGATATATTATCACCAACAAATTTTCATACTCCAAACACACCAAGTCAGAGCCCAGCATTTTTTGAAGAATCAATATATGTAGAAAACGGCAGGCAACACGACTACACGGATATAGAAGGATTTTTTAATGAACAAAGTTTGATTTTGGCTAGAGATAGTACGTATATATACGATATACGTGTATATACGATAATAAAGTAATAACGAACAGCCAGAAATTCAAATAAACGAAGATTTAATAAATCTAGAACCAGAAATGGCAAATCAAGCATTAAAATTATCACTTAAAGAAGTTGCAAAGTTAGTACCGGATTTTGACGGGAAAAATATCCAACTAGAGGAATATATAGAAAAATTAAAGCAAGCAAAAAGAATAATATCGAATAATGATGAATCGAACCTAGTACAGATCCTCAAAATAAAGCTCAAAGGAGAAATTTATAAAGCATTAGCAAATGTAGAAATTGAAAGTATTGAAACTTTTATTAAAACAATACGTAAAATATATCCATCAACGGATAATATACATTCATTATACGGAAACCTAACACAACAAATTCAAAAATCAGATGAAGATGTACTATGTTTTGCAAACAAATTACGAGTGTTGGGTACACAAATAATAGAATTAAAAAAAAATAGAACCTAATGTAACAGGAGAAATTCTAACAGAATATAAAACTAGATTAAAAACCGACATACTCAGTAGTTTTAAAAAAGGATTAAAACAAGAAATTAGAATCGAACTCGGAGAACACCAAGCATGGATAACGCAGTACAAAAAGCAATTGAAATAGAATCAAACTTAAAAAAACAAAATAGCCTAAGAAATGATACTACAAGCATATTGTTTAATTTCGAAACTCCAATTCCAAACACAATTAAACAAGTTTTTTGCCAATTATGTAAGAAAATAAATCACGAAGCATTATTTTGCATGAAAGCTTCATGTGTTTATTGCAAAAGTAAGGAGCATGTATCATATCATTGCAGAACAGCTAAGCACGTAATAAAATCAATTTGCAAATTGTGTAGTACGGAAGGCCACTCAATAGATGCGTGTAAGTTAAATAAGATGCAGAGTAATCATTGTCAATACTGCCAAAATATGGGGCACGAGGTTACGCAATGCCTACTATTACAGAATACGAGCTGTGTTGGAGATGTAAGGAAAGAGGACACGATCCGCTTACGTGCAATAATTCGGTAAGAATTACGGAAGTATGCGACGCCTGTGGCAGCGCGTCACACACAGCTAAAAATTGCCCGTCAGCATTGTGTAAGAGGTGCAACAACCTCGGGCATTTAATGGAATACTGCACGATAAACAAAGGAACGATATGGTGCGCGATATGTGCAGATGAAGGTCACGAAACCGCGGATTGCGAGAACGTAAAAGTTTTGATTATGCAAAGTAGACAACAAAACTCTCAGAATAAAGAAGTTTGTCAATTTTGCGAGATGCCGGGGCATTCAGCAAAAACTTGTAGGAAAATAAGCAATAACCAACAATGTACATTCCCAAGTAACAATTACAATGCCTTAAATAAATCATAATTGAACATCGAGATAAAAATAGGAATGGATTTTTCCGAACAAATAACCAGAACAGCAATCATTTTTCAAGGAATTCAAACAGTAATTATCGGGGGAACTTTAATACACAAAGTATAAAATGCGAATATTGTAATTTCACCGGGCATACATTGGAAGATTGTAGAAAATTAAAAAATCTGACGGCACAAATTAAATGCTCTTTTTGCAATAAAAATGGACATCAAATAAACAATTGCCATGAAATCAAGATGCTACAAAATAAATTAGATAAATTTTGTAAAATTTGTAAAAACACGAATCACACAACTGAGGAATGTGCGTCACGATCAGTACTTAATCAACAAACTTCGGAAAACTAACAAATTCTTCTGGAAATGAGTGGACTAGAAGGATTAACAAAAAACCACTCAAAGATAGCGCAGATATTAAAGTAGGTACATTTAATAGTGATGGTATCACCAATGAAGGAAAAGACACGGACATCGATTTATTGATTACAAAGAATTTAAAGAATATTACGGAAAACATGGAGAAAAATAAGGCAATAAATAGATCAGAAATTATAAATAATAACGAAATAAATTTAAGTGATTTTGAAATAAATAGTATTAAAAATGAAAAAACACAAGAAAGAATAGCAGCAACCAAAATTGCAATGTATTTTCTGAAATTAGAAAACTCACTGCAGTATATCGAAATAGAAAACCACTACACAAATAAAAAATGTAATTTACTTGTAGATAGTGGGGCTCAGTTAAATATTATCAAGGGCAATCAGATACCTTCTAATATAATTTTAGAAAATAGGAAAATTCATTTATCTGGTATTACAGATAAAACAATTGAAACATAAGGAGTAATTAAAATGAATATAAATGGACTGAATATTGATTTCCATGTAGCACCACCAAATTTTTGTTTACCTTACGACGGGATTTTAGGAATCAAAATTCTTACTGAACAAAAATTAAGACTAGACGAGGGCTATTTACCAATAAATCATAGTAAGATCAAACTGAAAGCAGCCCATAAATTAAATCATAATCTTAATACAGTATCTGAAAAGTCACAAAAAACGGATAAAGAATTAAAATCAAGAATAACAATAGAACAGAAGGAAGTTTTAAAGAAAATGTTAGAACATACGGACGAAAAACAAAGCTTAATACCCATAATTCATGAAAATTGCGAACAAGTAATACAAATAAATGAAAAAACTGAAAATTTTCAAATTGAGGATGAAATGGAGATATCATCTTGTTTAATATCTTATGAACCTGAGTTAATCAATAAAAATGAAGTAAATATAAATTCAGAAATAACATTATATGATGACGTTATGAAAATTTTAAATACGATTCCAATATTAAATGCAGAAGGAAAGGATTTACAAAAAAAAAATGTTAAATGAAATTCTACCAGAAAATATAAATGATTTACATTATGAGGAAATTTTAGAAAATGACGAAAATAATATTAAGTCATTAATAAATAATATTAATATTGCTTTTGAAAATAATGACCAAGCAATCGATTTTGAGGAAATCGAATCAACAGATTATAAACAATTTTTGACAATAATGAATAAAAAGATTGAAGTAGATTTAGAAGATTATAATAACCTCTATGGAAATGAAAAAGAATATAGCTTTATATCTTATGAAATAGACAATTTACCTGAAGGTTTTCAGATAACAGAAGACTTTAACATAGATGAAAATAAAATTTTAAATTTGGGATCAATAAATTTTATAGGAAAAAATGAGTCAGTACAAGATTTTAAAGAATATAATAGAGAAGAAAGATTATTAAAAAAAATATGTTACGAAAACTTGCCTGGAAATAGTAAAACAATGATTAAGGATCTATTATTGAAAAATAAGGATATATTTTGGCTAGAGGGAGACAGTTTAGGATCATGTAATGTAGAACAACATGAAATAAATTTAACAGATGATAAACCCGTATACGTAAAGCAATTTCCTTTACCTCATAAATTAAAATAAATCGCGATAGAGGAAACTCAAAAATTAATAACAAATGACCTAGTTCGAAACTCAAAAAGTGCTTTTGTCTCATACCCTGTCGGAAAGTGTTGTCTTCCCACCCTGCTCTCACGGCCGAAAGTGCCACCTTCCCTCACGCCTAGAAACTGCGACGCGCATGCGCGTTTCTCTAATTTTCGGCCCGGCTGGCGCCGCCTGCGTGTTGCAGCCCTCGCTGCTGCTCGGGCCGCAAATCACCTGCAGGCGGCGCTAGTCGGCAGAAAATTAGAAACGTGCATAAGCCTCGCAGTTTTAGGAGTGAGGTTATGTGGCACTTGAGACCCTGAGATCAGGGTGAAAAGACAATAATATACTTTCCTCCAGGGAATACATGAGACAAAATAGTATACGCAACACGAGACGGAAGTAGAACATCTCAACCCGCGTGTTTACCGCCCTCGCCTTCGGCTCGGGCGTTAATATCACATGCGGGTTGGGATGTCTTACTTCCATCCCTTGGTGCGTAATGTACTATTAACGCTCCAGCATGGATTGTAGTAAAAAAACAGTTAGCAGACGGAAAAAAACGATGGCGTTTAGTAATAGATTACAGAAAACTAAACGAAAAGACAATTCCAGATCCATATTTACTCCCAAACATTACAGAAATATTCGATCAATTGGGGAAAACTAAGTTTTATCACGTTATAGATTTAAAGTCGGGATTTCACCAAATTCCTGTGAAACCAAGTGATATACATAAAACTGCATTTAGCATCAACCCATTGGGACGTTCTGAATTTCGAGTATTACCTTTCGGATTAAGAAACTCACCGCGTACATTTCAAAGAGTTTTAAATACAGTCTTAGGCGATTTAATCGGTAAGATATGCTTCGTATTCATCGACGATATAATTATTTTTGGCGAAACTATGACAGAAGCCAACGAAAGATTCAATACAGTTGCACAAAAATTACGAGAAGCGAATTTAACATTAGAACCAGAAAAATGTAAATTTTTTAAAAAAGAAGTATGTTATTTAGGTCACATTATTAGTGAACACGGAATAAACCCTGATCCAAAGAAAATAGAAGCAGTAAAAAAATTTCCTACACCGAAAAATGTTAAAAATATTAGAGAGTTTCTAGGGCTTTCAGGTTACTATAGAAGATTTATAAAAAATTACGCAAAAGTAACAAAACCCTTAAATATATTGCTAGAAAAAGACGTGAAGTTTCATTGGGAAAAAGACCAACAAAAAGCCTTTGAGGAAATTAAAGAATTATTATGCACAGCACCAATCTTAGAATATCCACGTTTTGATGAACCATTCATTATTACAACAGATGCTTCGAATTCTGCTTTAGGTGCAGTTTTGTCGCAAGGAAAAATTGGCAAAGACCCAGCGATAGCTTACGCATCACGAAGTCTACATAAAGCGGAAACTAAATATCACACCTATGAAAAAGAAGCATTGGCAATAATGTTTGCCATAAAAACGTTTAAAAATTACGTATATGGAAACAAATTCACAATAATTACTGATCACAAACCGCTGTTATCGTTAAGATCAGCTGATAATAATACAAGAGTCCAAAAATGGAGACTAAAACTATCAGATTATGAATTTGATATCGTATACAAACCAGGAAAACAGAACGCAAATGCAGATGCTCTATCTAGGAATCCAGTAGAGATATTTGTTATTACCAGAGCACAGAATAAGAAAATATTAAATAAAAATAACGAACAACCTAGAATTCTTAGTAACGATGACAAAATCAAAGTAATGAATGAAGATAGACAGAAAATTAAAGGAAAAAGGGGCAGACCTAGGAAAAATGACAAAAAAATGACTACAGGTAGAAAAGAAGAGAAAATTGAGGAAAACAAAGAAAATATACCGGAAATTAATAATATCATTTATTCTAAAAATTCTATACAATTTAGAAACGATAATATTGTTCATTTAATAAATTTAAAAGGAAAATCATTAGATAAAAATACTGAATTATTAATCAAAAGTAAAAATATAAAACCAAAGCTATCACTTACAAAAGATAGTATAGATATAATAAATATAGAGAATAAAAAACTATTTATGTTATACATAGATACGTCCGTATCATGTAAATTAATAAAAGAAAATTTAGCGAAATTATTTAATCAATTAAAAGAATTATTAATTACTAAGAATATATGTATTTATAGTATTTCTAGGGATATAGAAATTTTAAATATAAATTGGTTAGAAATAGAGGAAGTATTAAAAGAAATATCTAGCAATACAAATATAAAGGTAATAATATGTTTAAATAATATTGAATATGTAAAAATTGAAGACAGGGATAACATTTTTAACATGTATCACTCCTCTATGATAGGAGGACATTCAGGTGTAAATAGAACATACAATAGACTTAAGGAAAAATATTTTTGGGAAAACTTAAAATCAGACATCCAAAACAGAATAAAAAAATGCGAAGATTGTCAAAGAAATAAATTAAAGCGGAAAAAGACTAAACAACCAATGATTATCACAGATACACCGGGGAAAACATTCGATAAAATCGCAATGGATATTGTAGGACCATTTAACATTACTAAAAATAATAATAAATATATTTTATCTATACAAGATCAATTATCAAAATTTGTAATTTTAGTATGTTTAAAAGATCAAACAGCAGAATCGGTTTCAGATGCTTTTATAAAAAGATTTATATGTATATTTGGATGTCCAAAGATAGTACTAACTGATAGAGGGGCAAATTTCACGAGTAAAATAATGAAACAGATAGCTAAAAGGTTTAAATTTGATAAAATTGAAACTACAGCTTTCTCGCCGCAATCTAATGGTTCATTAGAAAGAGCACACCACCCGTTGTGTGAATATTTAAAAAATTTTTCTACAAAGAAATATGAATGGGATGAACTATTGGATTTTGCACAATTTCATTATAATACTAGTGTACATACTAGCCATCAATTCACACCATATGAACTAGTTTTTGCCTGTCCTGCTAGAATTCCGTCTAGCGAACCAGTAAAAAAATCAGAATTATTACCGACCTATTGTCACGTCCTAAAACATAACACGACTAGGATTATTAACTCAATTAAGAATTAATGCTCTTTTTTGGTCGTAGCCGCGCCAGCTAATAAACCATGGACGAGCTAACGGAAAAGATGTGTAGTAACAAGTTCGTAATTAATCGTTGAAAATTTAGTAATTAATTTTTCTTTGGATTGAGGATTTGGATTTTAATAGGGACCAACAGAAGCAGCACATTTGTCTCTTAAAAACAATTTTTGTTGCACATGCCTCTTGTATGGATAGGAAAAAGGTCACGAGCCCTGGAATGATGTGCGTTGGATAATACTAAATTTCTCCCATCTCAGGTTATTCTCAGATTCGCCTTTCCCTAAACCAACCTAATCAATTATTATCGATTTGTAATTTTTCCTTAGTTCGTTAAATTTTAATGATATTTAATTTCGAAATAATAATTCTTTTCAAGTTAATTCAGTCGTTGACTTGTCAACTCAAATTGCACAAAGCCCTTAAGACTCGCACTAAATGAATTGTTTATCGTGAATAGCTCCTGTCCAGTAATCCTTAAGATCAAGGCCAATCGTCTATTCACGATCCAAGACAATTACTTATTTACTTGTCTGGAATTTTAATTTATTTTTTTTCTTTATTTACCTTTCTTATTTTTTGTAAATTTCCTTTTCTCTTATAATGTTTGAATATAGTAAATTTAGAAATTTGGTAAAAAGAAATTAAACTAGAAATTTGAAAAATCTGAATATTTATTTAAATTTTGAAATTTGTGTACAGAGTTTTTAAGCTTGTGAGGCTTGTGTCAATCTGCTGTACAGTCAGCAAAGCTTGTGAGGCTTGTGTTGATCTGACTTGGTCAGTTCAGTAAAGCTTGTGAGGCTTGTGGTGAACTGCACCCGTCAGTTCAGAAAAGCTTGTGAGGCTTGTGGTGAACTCCACCCGTCAGTTCAGAAAAAGCTTGTGAGGCTTGTGGTGAACTGCACCCGTCAGTTCAGAAAAGCTTGTGAGGCTTGTGGTGAACTGCACCCGTCAGTTCAGAAAAGCTTGTGAGGCTTGTGGTGAACTGCACCCGTCAGTTCAGAAAAGCTTGTGAGGCTTGTGGTGAACTGCACCCGTCAGTTCAGAAAAGCTTGTGAGGCTTGTGGTGAACCCAGTAGTGCGCGTTCGGCGTATTTAAATCCATTGCTCCTCCTCTTCTTCGGCTGGAAAAACTGCGGTGTCGAATCGGGTAGTTGCGTCATCTTGGGTCAACGAGTCATCGATGATATTTTTCGGCGGCGGTTGATGCTTTGCATACGCATAATGTTAAATGGAGCGAGTGGTGCGGGAAAGCGGTGCCCAATGGTGCGGGGCGTCATCCCTTCCAAACGTCGAGTTTTGTGATAGTGGGGAAAATCCTATGTTTTAACAAAGAGAGCGGCAGAGAGCGGTCCCTTATCCCTTCTCTAGGGTATTTTCCGGCGGCTCGTATCTTCTTTAAGAAGCGAGAGAGAACGCTATATGAGTGACAGAGAAAGAGAGATGAGAGAGACAGAAGATATTCCTATCTCCCTCCCTCTTCAATTTTGTCACTCTATTTTTGACAGTTTTCTACAGATTGTTCAGATTCATTACAGATCGCAATTTTACAAATTAATTATAATTCTATTTCAATAGATATTTCTGTGACAAGATATTACAAATTTGAACGGTGGTTATAAGTTGATTAGAACTAGAGTTATGATGAAATACAAAAGTTGCAAAATATAATAGATAGTTTAACAGGAAAATAATTAATATAATATTACAATAATCATAAGTTTCGTAAAAAATTGTAAAACTAATCAGTCAAGTATAATATTATAAGGGTGCTCGCAAAATTGTGGTAAATATCGCTATTATTTATTTAGTTACAATGTTTTACTTAATGTTAACGCAGTGACATAAAGAATTTCATTCGAGGTTACATAAGTGTGGTTTTAAGTTATTTCCAATCTTAAAATTTATTATTTTCCATATTTATTCATTGTTTAATTAATCATTCCTATTAAGCTTTGAATGTGCATATTTGTAATTATCAGAAAAAAAATAGAATTGTTTTAGAGCAAAGTTACTAAAATTTTATGAGAAAATATTAATAAATAAATGAAAGCAATTATTTTTAAAGATTGATACTAGGTATTAATGTTATATGAAAATGTAAAGAAAAATTATTGCAGTTGAACTGCGTTGTCAGAAATTAAAAATGTAAGATAGTTAAATAAATATAAGCTTTATAAGTTTTAAAATTGGAAATAATATTCTTAGGCTATAGTACATTGAGTCCCAAAAAATGCTGGAAAATGCGTCTCCGCGCAGTAAGGCTGAGGATATCTATTTTTAGATAAGCCATGTGCGTGGGGCTGTTCGTAACGGTAAAACACCCTCTTTGTCTCGGCTTTTTCTATAATTAACAATCTAGATATTCTACCATGAATTGAATTATTTATCTTACTAAATGATTATGTAGCAAGACATTACAAACTTGCATGAAAACGCTACGACTATTTTAATGATAGTTATTCGCAATACAAAATTTTACTAACTTTATAATCTAATTTACAGTGGAATCATATATGATAAATTTATAATAACAGTCAATTATCTGAAATAAACTAAAACCTAAATATTTTGTTATCAAAACTTGTTGATTTATATAATATAATAGCTATTACAGTAATTAATTGTTATTTATTAATAATTAATTCTGTATATTAAAAGTTGCGTGGTTACAAAAATACATGTTGTTAATTAAAAATTATATTTTTCGTTTTTTTATTTTTGGTATGAGTTTTTATATGGTAACATAAGAATAAACAACTGTTATTTGCGATATAAAGGTTACTAATAATGAAATTGTATTTGATAGGTTTATAAAAAATAGCCGGTTATAAAAATTAAGCTAGTGGTTAGTATAACTTGTTACTTTACATGGTACAGTAGTTATTATAATTATTATTTATTATTGGTTGGTTATAATCCGTTTCATGCTTAAAAGTTGTAATTGAAAAGTGCAGATGGTTATTTAAACAGTTATATTACTGAGTTTGGTTATTACATTTTTCTATTATTAATGCAGACATAAACAAAGGCTGCCGATTACAATGAAACATAAAAATGAAGAAGTTATTATTTTTCTTAGTTTTCTTACTGCTATATTTAATATTTGTAATTGTTAAAATGATTTTATCTTTAACGGTTTGAGAGATATTGTCTAATAATGTAAAATAGTATTTTCAGTGTATAGTATAAGTCGTGTATTCAAAACTCGGAAAAGCGCGTCCCCGCGTGGGAAAGCGTCATATCTATATTTAGTAGGGCCATGTGTTTTACAACCCCAAGATTACGCATCCGCTCGAGGCAAGCGTCCTTTAAAGCTAATTTCACATTCTGAAGGAATATTTTCGAGCTTAAATATAGTTATTTCAAACTGAAAAACATTAATTTATTTATTTATTAATTAGTTAAAATTTGATTTATTTACTACAAGAATATTTTGTATAAACCAAATATTTTGCTGGTTGGTGAGTTTCCTTTATAGAAGTAAGAAAAGGAAACAAAAGAAAAAATAATGGGATGAGTTTTATTACTCAGGTATAGAAAATAGTCCTTCAGGAGTGTGGCTTAAAGTAACTATTATAATCTTAAATCTATTTTACAAATGTTATATCATGTAAACTATTCATCCCACGCCTGAACGGTTGCTATTTAATGTGTATTGTGTACTGTGTATCTGTTAAATGCTAACTTAGTTAATTTATATAAAAAAAAATACGAACATATCCAATCAAACATATAAAGGTAAAATTATAATTAGCAATTCGTTCTTAACCTATTATTTAGAACATATACTTGTAGAAAGTCGATCATAATTTATAACTAACTAATTAATACAAACTGAAGTATTTCTAAATAATATTGCATTGCGGAAATATTGTAATTCAACTAAAGGTTTTACTATTATAATTTTTGTGACACGTAGATATTATTTTCTTATTCGGATTGATACATGACTATGTTATATTAATAATCAATAATTAATATCTGGTGAACATTTTTACTAGAGTGAGTCACTTATTTTACATAAGAAAAAGTCTTTTGGTAACAGATTTTCTAATATAGTTTACTACACTCGTAGTCGTGGGTATAATCGGTTAATTGCATGCACTGCGTCGTCGTTTTTATGGCAGCTTGGAGAAACTCCCTGTAGCGCCGGTCGCACTTACAACCCTTGGTACAGTAGTGTCGATAGGTTAGTAGTGGTTCAGGGCTATGATCATGTTTCGTCAATATGTGAAAAAAATTTTTTTCTTTTTATGAAATGACGTAGACGGTGCCGTCACACTATAATGGATATTTAGAAAAACTGATTAATAATATGAGAGAAATTGCCTTAATAGCAAAACAAAGATTAATAATGTTAAAAGAAAAATCAAAGATATATTATGACAGATTTATTAACCCAAGAGAATTTAAAATGGGAGATAAAGTATGGTTGATCAAAGAACCTAAACCAGGGAAACTTGAAAAAGATCATTATCATGGCCCTTTTGACATTATTAAAGTAAATGAAAATAATAATATTGTCATAGACTATAAAGGAAAGGCAAAAACAGTCCATACAAATAAATTAAGCCTTGTTAATAATAAAAAATAATAACATAACATTTTTGTTTTAGGATATGGACAACATACTCAATATTAACATTGATCATAATCTCTTCTTATTTTTCCAAATTTAATACAGCAATAGAGAATTATAATTGCAGCTGAACTTTTCCATTTGAAGCAAAACCATCCTACTTCTTGGTGAACTAACCCTAAGGTGATCCAGATTTTACCAAATATACAATTTAAAATTATAACCACTTATCCGTTTGTCTACAATTGTTCGTATCAACTTGTCAATATTTTGTGAAAAGCAACTATATTTCCTAAGAAAGTTAATAATTTTATAAAAATGCGATCGGAATAATATAAGTTTGAATAATGAAATTCTAAGAAATTTTTTTACGAAGAAAGCAAAAAGATTCATGCATGAAAGATTTTAAAAGTAATGCTATGACTAACAATAACATCGTTGACAATTAAAAAAACAAATATATATATATATTGTTCTTTTCTTTTTTTAACAACAAAAAAAAATATTGCGATTACATATTAAAATACCTCAGTGAAACAAGCAAAAATTTTATTTATAAAAATGATGTGTTATTAAATAATAAAAAAAATTATTTAACAGAAATTTTAGTCACAAAGTAGAAAAATTTTAGAGGGATCAATTTAATAACTTATGATTTTATAAGAAAATATAGAACTAATCCAAAAGGAAAAGATATAAAAACATTCCCAAACCTTTTCACATAAGATAAAAAAAAAAATAATTTGACTATAATTTTATGCAAAATTAAACTGTATTTGCCTAAAAAAACAAAACAATTGTTCGCACTCATAAAATTTTTTAAAGAGTTTAAGAACAGGAAAAATTGTCTAGGTAGCTATTTTCACATTGTTAAGATTAAATAGAATATATGTATTCGAAGTAATCAGTTCAGACATATCTTAACATGATCATCCTATAAGATACACTGTTCTGCATCGAATTGAGTATGTAAAATATTTTTCTACTCTAACAGATTGCGTATTCTTTAAAGCAAACACGTGAATGCTACCTATGCCAGAAAAAGATTAAGTTCTAAAATGAACTTTTGATATGGCTGAAAATTTTCAAACGAAGGTAAAATATAATGATGCATAAAAGCTATAACAAGTCAAAATTTATCAAAATCATTTCGAGTTATTTCCATTCCTTTTTTACGAAAAAAAAAACCCACACAAATTGTATTTTTCTTTTGGAAATAATTATAATATGATTGTTAAAATAATTCTGTTATAATAATATCAAAATCCCTTTAATATTATTCTACTTAAAGAAAGAAAAAAATATATCTTTTGCCAAATATCTCAGCAGGGAGGGAAGTAAATGATCACTTGAATCATTCCCTATATAATTCTCCTCATCTTTTAATTACTACAAAATTATTTAATATACACGTTATTTCTAAATTTTGTTAATCAATGACTTTATTTTATGTAAAAACAGCAAAACAAAAATTATTACTAATTACCGATAACAAAATAATTAAATTATCGAAATGCTATGTAAAATTAAGATATACATGTTTATATGAATTCTTCGAAATTTGAATGCTAGAAAAGTCGGTATTCAACGTGAGATACAAAGTCAAACGGTAGGTTAAGTGTAGACTAGTTTTAGGAAGGAAAATAATTTATTTTATAGAAACATATAGACGATACGAAATTTTATTTAAAATTATTAAATATTTATTATTATTTTTATTTGAATCTTAATTATTGTTTTTATTATGAATCTTTTGTAACGAAAAAATCAGCGTCAGTCATTTTCTCGAATGTAGAAACTGTGTATATTCGCATTTTGTGCACATAACACCGCAATGAAGCGAGTAATCGAAAAGTATACGTGCAGCAGTTTTTGTGAATTCAGCACTTCCAAATGCCGCAATTCGAACTACTTACGGCCTGCGCCTACGTAATTTCTGTCATAAAAAAGCGAGACACCCAATATAATTAACAAACGTCAATTAATTTTTGTAAACGGAAATCTCTGATGCTTAATAATACACTTGTTGAATTTCTACGACATTCAACAGTCTAAGGGGGAGGTGTTACGTCCTGAGACGCATTACGGAATTTAGAATACTATTTAAAATTTAATGTTATCAGATATTTTCTGACACACATCGACGAGAACGCAATTTTATACGACGCAGCATTTCGTTCAGGTGACATCCTGACGTAACGAGTCAGCGGCCTCAAGAAAAACAACGTATTATATTTTCTTCAAAAGCAGCATTTTTTCAATACTATACTGCCGAAATTTATACCGAAATTTTTGCATTTTATTTATAATTTATTGTAAAAAGTTCATACGATAGCACAACTATTATATTAAATAGAAACAGAATCCAAAAATTACGATTATTACAAATTTTTATATTATACAAGTTATTATTATGTTTAAGCGTTAATTTAAGATTAATTATTATTTTAATATTTCTCATAAATCAAATTCTAAAATCACTGATACAATTTTATTAAGTATATTCTGGTGTTATGAAGGAAATTAGTGAATTTATTATTCGAAATCTTACTATCATTTTATTATTATTGAAAATTCTGTAACAGAAAATCACCAATGTTTAAAATATTTTAATATCTGTTGAATCTCTACGATATTCAACAGTCTAAGAGGGGAGGTGTTACGTCCGTAACGTATCCCTATAAATTACATTTGATATTTATATTCTCATCAGTAATTTCTTGATCCACAAAATTATGTGATTGCAAATTTATTGACACCCACGTATCAACTAGCATAAAGAAAAAATTGCAACACAGGGAAATTGTAAACATTCTTGTTCGAAATGAACCACAATTTTAAACGAACCATATTGAAATTATTTAAAAATTTCTCAAAACATTTTATGAAAGACGTTATTGTATTTATAGTTAACTTTCCATCTTATAATTGTAATTTGAAATTATTGTAACAGAAAATTACTGATGGCTAACTATTATTATACTTGTTGAATCTCTACGATATTCAACAATCTAAGGGGGGAAGTGTTACGTCTGTGACGTATCTCTAAAATCAAATTAACAATGCATATTTATCGCCAGTAATTTTCTGACATACAAATGTCGTATATGCGAATTTTGACAACGTTGCTTTTTAATGCAAGCGGCATCACGCCGAAGCGAGCGAACTTTACAACGTTGAAATTTTTTAATACGAGGCAATCGTGACGTAGTAGTAGGTCATCAAACTTGCGTATTATATTTTCTTTAGAATCAGCATTTCGCAATGCGACTACCGAATTTAATACGATTGGAGACAATTACATTGCCAAATAAGATGATCTCAATCATCTTCAACCTAATTTAACCGCTTAATAAATACGGCGACTCTCAACACACAAATCAGTAATCATGCAAAAGTCGCGAGCTCCGTACCACTCCAGCCGACAAGAGGAGAAGCGAATATTTTATACGGGTCAAATACCCTACATTCAATTACGAAGAGAATTTCTTATATCAATAATTTCAATAATCTATCGGTATTATACATTGTTTAACAAAGTTAATAAGTTGTAAATCGCATAGTCTTATTTATAAACCTTATATCTTTCAATAAATAGTGCATCTAACTAATCAGCTGTTTATTATTTACGAGAGCCTACGCCCAGAATAAAGGTAATATAAATCAAATATCAATTGAAGATATAATATATATATATATCATTCAAATATAATTTGAAGATAAACCATTCAAATTTCAATACCCATATAAGAGTAGATTCCTCGACACTCAAGACTTAGCAACTTAAACGAGTTATCAAGCACCCAGCGACATTTTTAACAGAGTAATAAACAATCGTAAAAATGGCCTTTTTAACCTTTAGAGGACGGGGATTTGGGTTTACTGTTTTCTCTCACTTTTCTATAGAAATCGAGTTTTTGTGATGTCTCACATCTCAAAACTAACACATGTAAAGGGTCGATCATGGGCATGGCCCGTATAGGGGCCATCCCGTCCTCTAAAGGTTAAGCGGGTTTTTGCGATTTGCAGATAAACAAATTAACTAAATTTAAATCTGTAAATTGCGTTTGATAGATCTTTTTACTATCTAAAAAGTTTACTTTGAACTTTTTTCTGTAAAGTCAGTAGTCATTCACCGGGTTATTGTTCCTGATGACCTCCCCAATCATAACCCGCTTGATAAGGTCGGCTTACAATTAGGTTTCAAAACAGGCAAAAAAAAGACTAATTTGACTGGCCTAAGTGGTGGGGGGGCGTAGAACTGTCCTAGTTTATCTACTCGCAAGTTTCAAAAACAAATCGATATATTTGTTTTATTTCGCTATTTGACTAAAGAAATCACATCACGTCATACGATTTTTATATTTGATCTGAAGCTGAAAATCATTTGGAAGGAAAAAAGAAAAGGAAAGAACTTACTAAAGACCAATTGGAAAGAAGGAGAATGTTGACAAAAGAACGAACACGACGATGACGAGAGAATAAGAAGAAAATTTATACTGAACAAGAAGAGAAATAAAGTGATTCGCAGTATTGGAAATCGTCTATTTATTAACCGGTGTCGTATCTTAAATTTAATAAAGGATTGAAACTTCATTATGTCGCTTTACTTAATGTTCCGATAAAAAATTGCAATTAGCACGAGGTATCAAAATTGCTAGTCTCTGAGGTGCAGAACATCAAAGTTACGATTTAGGGCTATTTTATATGTAACAAGTTAGGGTGTCAGGAAATAACTCTGTGTATTTTCGCATGCGTGTGTATGTACAATTCTTTTTAGTATAGCGAAATAGTTCTTACATCATTTTCGGGCATTGTTTCTCTAACTGTTATACATAATAAGTAGATAAGCTAGGCTGGTTCTGCATCAAACAGGTCGTGACCTGTCTGATGCAGAACCAGCCTAGGGTTTTTGGATCACCCGCAATTGCACGAGCGTCATTAACCCATATAACGCGTCAAGGCCTGCTGATGCAGAACCGGCATAGGGTTTCTGGATCACCCGAACTTGCACGGGGAGTCAATAGCCCAGACCTGCTTGATCTAGAACCAGCATACTGGTTCCGGCTCACCCGCACGCCAACGAGTTGAGCCAGAACCGGCCTACCGATTCTCGATCAGGTCTTGCCCCGTTCTAGGCCAGCCGCAATGAGGGTCCTGAGGGGGCGGGCAGCGGGCGGCCTGCTGCTTGTCAGCCTGCAGCACTCGGCCAGTGGTTCTTATCTACTAGTAAATATTTAGAACTTTTTATAACCCCTTTGCTCGGGCAAAGAATATGTGTTTGTGGAAATTTTTTCCGAACATTTTTTCCACTGCAACTTTTTTGTATCGTTTTGTATCAGTTTTTGTTGCTCAGGAGCAACGGTCGAGCTGCTTTGACCCATTATTAGGGAATGAAAGTTTCTAACGATCGCAACACGCTTATATACGATGAATGACTGCTTGCGAGAGCCACCTAGTGGTCAACTATAAAAATTTAAGGGGGATAGGAGCCCCACCTCGCTCCTATCCTGTGAGGTTCTACCTGTCTGTCAACCCCTTCATAACCCTTAAAATTTTTTATTCATCAATATCTTCCCATTCCATGATGTCTTCCCACTCCATGTTGGAATCGTTGAGGTAAAACTGTTTCATGCGCTTTACGTTGTATCGAGCACAAGTAGTTCTGTACTCTCCATTATGGTTAGTACATATAGTCACTGATCTTGGATAATCGAACGATGGATAGCCCATTTCAGTGATATCAGTAACTTTAAAGTTGAAACGCTCTAGCCACATCTTTTTTATTTCTCCAATGACAAAAATTCTGTTCATCTTTCAATGCATCTTGAAGAATTTTTCCGATTTCAGTATAATCGTAATCACCACCATCCCATGACAGTCCATGGTAGCAAAGTTCTAACCACAAATTTTCACTTTTATACTTTTCTGTTAGTCTTCGCCAAGGAAATGGTGGCTTGAAGAGGTGCACTATTGGCTCATCGCCGTCGTTGAGAGACACAAAAGCTAGCTCTTTTAAAACAAAATCATTTCCAGGCCTTTTAAAGCCCTGCATATCCGCTGCGTAGTCCATGACAAAATTTCACTTTGAATTCTAAATGACGAATGACAAGGAGCCGGAGGCTCCCTCACCTTATATACTCCTTAAAGTTTCTGCACGTCGCCGCTTACGGGGTTGTATTGAACTATGCGATCGTGCAAGATCAAGCAGTAGGCTGAAGTTCCAGCAGGAAAATTTTCCTTTGCTTCAAATTCCAAACGAATGTCTACAGGGGCGCTCTTTAAGGACTCGTTTTATTTTGAGCAGTCTATCACTATTAGGGGCACGTAAGTGAGATATTGCGACTTTTTTAACATAGGTTCTGGATCTTTGCCGTAGTAAGAATTTTGAAAATTAGCGTACATATCGTAGAGCATGGCAAATTGATTACGATTCACATCGAGGTTAAGATTACCATATGGATATGACTGAGAATTGAGAAAGAGTTTTACATTTGTAAGATTGCAATGATCAAACTGGCTAGCATTTGCAGCTCTTCGATCTTTTCGATTAGTTTGAAAACCTAAGACGACGAAGCGTGGTTTTTCAAGTTGATTTGATGTTTTTACAGTCCATACCTGTCTCGATGTAATCGGAAGTAGTGGGTACTCGTACAATTCCCACGTGCGAAAATTTATGGCAATGGGGCGATCTTTCCCTACGAAATTGAGTAAGCGAATTTTGTTAGAGTTCGATGCAACTACGTATGGCATTAGCCATTCGATTCTAGTTATTTCAACATTAAAGTCCTCATAACCGTCTGCATTGTCTACTCTTATAGTTGTTTGTTTAACGGCGTTTAAGTCGTTTCTGGATCTCATGAGAACGAGTTCATGCTTTGCATTTACTACAATTTTACGATAGTCCTCTGTGAAGCCAAAAATTAGGTTCAATGGAATCGATACATTAAAGTAACCAGCATCATGATTATCTTTTGTGTTTCTTCTACATCGATCCAGCCCGCATTTTCAATGATAAAACTCTGAGTTGGATTGAGTGACACCCAGCCTTTCATGAGAGTGGTTAAACCAACATTTTTGCACTTGTCTATCTCAAGCGTTCAACTCATATCTGATTTCTTCAAACAAATGACAAATGGCATTATTCACAAGTTTTGTATATGTAGTGGGAGTATTATTAGTTTTAACCAATCACCCGCAGATATGTAGTGCACTGCGAGAAGGTAAGAGACATAAATCTTGATGTTGAATAGATATGCGAATTTCATCGCTGTTGTTGAATGATGCTGTATACGGTTGGTGAGCGTGAATCTCATAGTGGGCTACGGATTCATCGAAAGTTACAGGTGTTTGTATGCTTAGAATTTCTTCCATTTCATTGAAAGCAGCAAAAGATGATACAAGTTATTTTCCACCAAGTACTACTTTTAAGCCTAGACTTTTTAGTTTTTGTATGCTCTGACGTGTTAGCGTCTTCACAGTTCGTTGATGACTGATGCGTGGCGGGCATATTTCTCTGCTTATATAGTTTTTGTTATAAACGATTCCCATTATGATTGGCGGATATGCAATCTTATAGTTATAACTTCTCCGAGGAAATTTACTAAATCTCCGTCTTGATCAATGATGCGTACTTGCAAATGATCTATACGTTTTACGGCAATCGGAAGGTAAATGACGTGTAAGGGAACTTCGATGATTTTATACCCCGGAGGTACTGCAGGAAAAAACTCGTGAATTGTATGTACTTTTCGATCGTTTATCTATGCTCCTGAAGTTATATTACACTCGACTCGCAAAGCGTTGATTTTGAGAATTGTAACTGATAAGTCAGAATTATGGACAACGTTCGGTTCGAGAACACGTCTGGTGAAGCCGAGTAGACGACCGAGTGAATTTTCAGGTCGAAAATCTATAGGCTGACTACACTTGATTGTACAGCGAAGAGTATTATTATTAGGTTTTAAATTGAAAGTAATGTCGTTGTGAGCTAATTTTTTACGAAGGAATTTGTCGATATCCTCAATTTTGTAACTTCCCACCGGAAGAAGGACAACGTTTCCACGTACGTAAAACTTATTATTGTTACTATCTATATTGGGGATTGAATTAAATGTTAAAAGTTCAACAAGGCCTAAAACGTAATTTTTGTTTGGCGATAACTCGATTGATGGAAAATACTGTGCTTCTAGTGTAGAAGTTGTACCTGAAAGTGTCAGAGTTAATGAACCTTCCATGACAGCTTAAATCAGAATGATGCAATGTTTCCCCCGCCTCTCCTTATATAGCCCCGCACAAGAATTTTAGACAGAGGTGACCGCAATTGTATGGGTCAAAATCTTGATATCTTTCATGATTATATTTAACTTCGTCTACTCCGAGGTATAATATTAAATCTAAAGGCGGTCGAAGATCGCCAAAACTATCGAAATATACAACATTTTTGCCTCTTTTTCTATATGCAACCCAGTGTGTCCCAGAGCCGCTAGCATCCTCTAGATTAACTATAGCCGATTCGTAATAGTGTGGACCAGAAGCCGGCAATGCATTTCTCATAAATACTCTTCGAAAATTAGGTATTTTTAAAAGTTTTGCATATTTTAATATGTCGGCGTCGGTAAGTGCTCGCTGAGGTAATTTCATGAACTTTTTTTTTTTTTAATGAAGACCTAACCCCACTTTGTGTGGTTTAAGATATAAGCCATTGTCCAACGCTACACTTTCCATAGTTTTATTATGCCTTTTATTTTCTTCCAACTGCTCCTTAGCGGCTTTTGCGTCGTTTACGGCTTTTACTATTCCAGCAGCACCACCAGCTAGAGCGCCAGTTGCACTCAAGCCTGCAAATAGAGGTATGAGAAATGGCAATACCCCTCCTGTTTTCGTGGGGAGTGGTAAAATACGTGGAATTTTAATAATTTTAATATTCTTTTTACCTCCAGCTTCTTTCACTGCGCTCCGAGCTTTTTTCAAAGCTGGTCGTATGACTGATAGAGCGCAGTTACTTGACGGCGATTTAAAGGCACCAGCTTTGATAATTTTTTTAAAGGGAATTTGGTTTCTCTTCTTAGCTTTTAAACCCATTCTCAATTTTTTAGCGTTCTTTCGCTTTTTACTTTTCTTCTTCAACCCCATACCGAGTCTAGATTTTAATTTCATAGTATTAGTTATAGCGTATGCAGCCGCTTTTTCACCAAAATTAGCGTCTTTTGATTTAACGCGATTCCAAGCTTTTTCAGCTAAAATTTTATCTGCGACGTTTCTCACTTGAACGTTTTCACGATTTTTAGAATAAGCTATATCGTGCTCTTTACAGGCAGCGTCAAGAGGATTAAATCCAAGATCTCCTCGAGCTAAACGTTTTGCCAACTTTATGCCTGGACCACAATACTGATAACTAGGTATATGAAGCTCAAATGGAAATTTATTGATAATTTTATTAACTAAACCGCGTCCGCGTTTGTGAATGATCATCACTCTTCGAAAGTCAACGGGCAACTAATGGTAAAAGCTATATAAGACCGCTATTTATACTCACAGCAATCAGACATGATTTGGTTTTCATATAGAGTAAAGATCATGAACTTCAAAGAGCAGTCGGTAAAGCTACCAATAGAAAATTTTGATGCACTCGTAGAACATGATAAAAGAGAAAAGCGACACGGCGATCTACTTCCTGATAGTATACGAGCCGTCTTCTGCGGTCCGTCAAACTGCGGAAAAACAAATAGTTTACTTGCTCTCATAACGCATCCTAATGGTGTTAGATTTGAAAACATATACGTTTACTCAAAGTCTCTCAATCAACCAAAATATAAATTTTTAAATGAAATCTTAGAACCTATAGAAGGTGTACAATATTTTCCGTTCAGCGAGCACGATGCAGTTGTCGATCCTGACCACGCGCTTCCGAACTCTATCATGATATTCGACGATATTGCTTGTGAAAAACAGAATAATGTTAGAGCCTTCTTTTGTATGGGCAGACATAAAAACGTTGATTGTTTTTATCTATGTCAAACTTATGCTCATGTCCCCAAACATCTTGTCAGAGATAATGTAAACTTACTTGCTATTTTTAGACAAGACGAAGTAAATCTAAAGCATATCTATAACGATCACGTAAATACCGATATGACCTTTGGACAGTTTAAAGAATTATGCTCTAAGTGTTGGAGAGATGATAAGTATGGTTTTCGAGTCATCGATAAAGATAGAGGAATAAATGATGGCAGATTTCGCAAGGGCTTTGATAATTTTGCTATAAATAAAGCATACACGTAGGTAACAATCAGCAGTTTCTGACGAGAAAAAAACGTGCTTGGTCAATTTGTTAAGGCACGAGATGCGATTAAACGCAAATGTAGAATATTAAAATTTGGGAAAGACAAGACAGAAAAGATTTTAAGTGAAATTTTTAAACCAATAGTTGATCCGCTTCCAAAACTTGTAGCCCAGAAAAATATTGAACAAAATAGTGTCGAAGATAACACCGTCGAACAAAGTAGCGTTAAACAAAACGAAAGTTTTGACAGTGAGTTTAATGATACGATACAGAATGCACACGAGACATCTTTCGAAACCGCAGATAGTGATATCGACGATGACTCTGATTTATACGTCAAGGCCCTGAAGCTCAATCAACCCCAGTATCTTGACAAAATTTATGGAGTACGAAATGAAAACGGTAAATTTTTTATTGGGAATTTACCGATTAGTTTTCATAATAATAAGATTAAAATTAATGGAGTAGCATACCCGAGAACTACAGGATTACTCGAGTTACTGATAGCAAAACAACCAAGTAAAAATAATATAAGTTCAGATGATTTAAAAAATTATCGTAAAATTTTAAAACTATTGTCTGCTCATAAAAGGCGATATGACAAGAACGAAAAGATTCGTTTTCATAATAGTAATAAATTTAATAATATTATTGCTCCAATGTTCAATATTACCTCGAAAACAATTCCCGGAGAATCGATTAAAGGTGGCCCATTACCTCGTTATAAAATTGCGAAAAGACATACTGCTTTAGGCTATGTGTATTGGGAGGATCTAAACGAGCTCGTTGACCGGCATCACTTACTAGTAGCTGAAAGATCTGCCGGAAATCCAAGCCACGTAAATGAGATACACTCTATAATCGAAGAATTGCGAGAAGCGGGCTATATATATTGAGCGCACATGAATATATGAATCATTATTAAAATGAGCGTCGACGTGTTCGGACGTAATCTTGGAAAAACCGAAGGTAGTCGAGGGCCACCAGGCGTTGGCTTTAAAGTCACAACTGACGGTCACTATGACATATAAAATAAAAAATTATGTAATGTTGCCGATCCCCAACAACCGAGCGATGCTATTAATTTAGAAACTCTACGAAACATTATTCAAATAGAAATTCGAGGAATAATTGACATAACTACAAAACTTGGGGTTAGTCTGGATGATTTAGATGTAATAGTCGTCAATCATCGAAACGAAGTTGATGCACAGATATCTCAAATAAAAGCTGACATTTTGGCTATAAAAGAGGCTATGACACAAATATTCAATCAGTAATTCCACAAACATGGAACACGAAAGACTAGTTGAAGAACTGCACAAACCTGCAAGATGCAATTATACACGTCGTAACTTTGACGTGCGTAGTTTGGACGAAACTTAGCAAGCAGATCTCGTCGAAATGATTCCATATGCTCGCGATAATAAGGGCTATAGATATATGCTTACTATAATAGATATTTTCTCCAAATATGCATGGGCTGTTCCTGTAAGCAGAAAAACAGGCAAAGATGTCTCGGAAGCTATGAAATCTGTGCTTGTTAAAGGCAGAGTACCAAAAAATACCGACAGAGGAAAAGAATTCTATAACGCAGATTTTCAAAAACTTATGAGCACACACAAAATAAAGTTGTACTCAACCTTTAGTAATCTAAAAGCAGCGATATGTGAACGCTTCAATCGCACGCTAAAAAGTGCTATGTGGAAAAAATTCAGTTTGAGAGGTAGCTACAAGTGGCTAGATATTTTACCTGATTTACTTACCACGTAAAATAATCGTAAACATCGTACTATCGGTGTAAAACCTAAAGATGTAACAGCCAGCAACGAAGCAGATATACCACAGAAATTTGCCCGCAAAATAACTAAGAAGAAGATTAAGCCAAAATTAAAAATTGGTGATAAAGTTCGAATAAGCAAGGCTAAAGCAGTATTTGGTAAAGGATATACTCCCAATTGGTCTACAGAGATATTTACAATTGTACGTATAGCAGCTACAAATCCATCAACTTACCATCTGAAGGACTATCAAGATCAGCCTGTGTCTGGTGCCTTCTACAAGCAAGAACTACTCAAAGCCAAGTATCCAGATATTTATCTTCTAGAAAAAGTAATTAAGAAAAAAGGAAGTAAAATTTTTGTAAAATGGCTTGGCTTTGATAATTCACATAATAATTGGATTGAAAAAAAAGATATGTAATATTTTATAGAATGGATAAATCAAACAATTTTTTAAAGTTAAACAAAGAGTTTTGTTTATTAATAAATTTTAAAAAATATATACATTTGAACATTATATATTTTCGCAATACTTTAAAATTACAATACTTAACTATTTTACAATATACTTTTCGCAATACTTAAACATTATTTTTCACAAATACTTAAGCTATATATATATATATATATATATATATATATATATATATATATATATATATACATATATATATATATATATATTCGCATTACTTAAAATTATTTACCGCTAAACTCAACGCTTGAACCGCTGTTGTACACTATAAACAGTTCATACTTATTTGCTGCATCCTGGAGATTGACGAAGAATTTCTCGTCTTGTTGAATAGCGTCTGACACTCTTTTTGGCATGAAAACATCAAACTCGCTCTCCAGTTCAGCCACGACTTTTTCTCCATACTTCGTCGTCACAGCCTTTAAACTTGTGACCATGTAGCTCTGGCCCTTGGTCAGATCGACCAACCTTTTTGTTGGCAGGAATCCTACACGGGCAACTGCATTCAGTTTTGTAAAATCCATCTGTAACAGAAAAATGATTAGTTTTTTAAAATATGAGAAAGAAATAGAAGAAAAAATTACTTTAAGAAAATACAAACCTTAGAGTTCTCTCCTTTTCTTACTACTACTTCCAGTATTTTCCTCACAAGTATTTTCCGCGCAACTGAAGTAATCTGCTGCTGCTGTTGCCAAGATGGAAAAAGCGGCGTTGAGATCTGCTGGAGCTGCTGCTGTTGCTGAAGACTACTGCTGGAAGGCTCGACTGTGCGAATGAGCTCCTGCTTTCGCGCAGCCTCATTATATAGAAGCTCTTCGATGGCGGCGACGTTCGGCGGCTCGCGTTCCCCCTCTCCAGCAACTTCTTCGTTCTGATTGGTCTGCTCTTCCTCCACCACTACCACTCCTGCTCTGTAGTGGCTCCAGGGCAGCGTATCTGTAGTGCCAGGCTGCAGGCAGCGTTTGTCATCATGGGCACTGAGAGCAATTTTCTCTTTCTCAGTGTTGATGTTGTGATGTCGAGACCTGATGTTTCTTTGCTCTCGAGTGACGATGGCGTTCTCACGGAGGCACTTCATGTAGTCGTCAGGGGTGATTGTGGTTTTAACCACAGAAGTTTTCACTCCTTTGGCCTTTTTGATGGGCTGTTGGTTCTGTACTTTCACGCTGTACATTTTACTCCGCAGCCCGATGAATGCCAGCATGATCTCGCCGTTGCACTCGTCCTTCATCAAGCCGACGATTTTCTTGTTAATACAAGGCATATTAAATGGATTCGTTTCAGGATAGTCTGATGAGTCGAACTCGTGGATGTCTTGCCGCATCACGTTGTACATGTTAACACCTGTGACTTCATAGATCAGACTATCCGTATCGGTGTATAGCAACTTTCCTTGGTCTCCTACACGATCTCGCATGCAGTCATAGTGGAATCTGTACACTAGAGTTTTTGAAAGGTCCAGAACTGACAATCCAATGTAGATTGGCTTTCTTATGCAGATCTCCGTTCGCAACAGCTGCACAGCGACGAGGTCTTCATCAAAAATGTCAGAGCTGTGAAAATTTGGCCGTGCGATTAGTGCCTCAGCTCCATAGCGGCCATTCCACTTAGTGACTAGCTTCACGTCAACGCGTTTCCTCTCATTCTCCATCGTTTTGCCATACACAGCGTTGTTGAAAAGTTTGAAAAGCATTTTTTCAAACTCGTTTTTGGCTTCCTTTCTTTTTGTGCTTTTCAAATCGATGTACTTTTTAAGCCAAGGTCTCTGCTTGAATTGTATGGCACGATGGACTTTGACGAGAACGAGGCCATGTTTCAAGGCCTGTTTAAGTGCTCGATAGTGTAGCACGTAACGAGTTTTGTCGTGAAGCGTCGTCATAAGTTTATGCTGTTTCGAGCCAGGAGGCGTCATGTGTTCGGCACAGAACGGCAGATCTTTATGCGAATCATGCAGTGACTCGGGATACTTCAGGTCCACCTCGATAAAGTATCCAAAGTCGCAGTCATCGGGGATGTCGAAGAAGTTTGGTTCGTTGACATTCTGCACCCACTTGAAGCCACCATAGGGTAAGGGCTCAGTCATTGCCCAATCGTACAAATTGTTCACATCGAAATACATCAAATATTTTTCGTCCTCGTTAGCGTTGTAACCATCCTTCATGTACGGGTTGTTCGCTTTTGCATATCGATTGCAACATTGACTTATTCCTCCCCGTATGCCGCGCTCGATAAACAGCAACATGTCCACATCGGTAAGAAGCTCAAGTTTGATCTGTAAAAAAGAAATATTTGAAATGCGAATTTTTAATTAAATTTAAGTGAATATATTACCTGTGTATTTTTGAGCATGGCAATAGTGAGCGGGATCCAACTCATAAGCCTCAAGACAATTATTTCTGAAATTTTCAAAAACTTCAGTCAATAGTATAACATCTGTCTTGAGATATAAGTCAGAGTACTGCCCAAGATCTTGTATGCTGAAACTCTGCCAAACGTTCTGCGCATGCTCATAATCCTCATCGCTGAGATGAGCGTTATATAAGCTGCTAAAAAAGTCATCTTTCGAAGGGAGATTTGGCTCGTTTAGCTTTTCAAACGATGAAACGTAGTCGTACGGGAAAACTCCTTTTCTTTTCAAAAGTGAAATTTGTTCATCGGATAGACCATCTTGTTTGAATATACGTTCCAAAATATTTAGTTTCTCCAAATATGATGCCAACTTGTCGAGTAATGGAGCCATAAACTTGAACGAGTCGATGAATCGCAGGTTTATGTCTGTACCTTCCACAAAATTTGTAAAAGATATGTATTTCTCTTTTGTTTGTGGAATTAGCGAAACTTGTCCTAGAAAGCACGTTGCAATTTCTCTGATAAAGAGATGAGAATCGTATCCGCTCAAGTTGTGAAAAACTATGGGGATCGTTCTCGAATCCTGGAAGCCGAGGTTACATTTGCTATGTACAGGTCCACGATATCTGTAATAATTTTTAGTTATGAGAGAGAGAGAGAGAGAGAAATAAATACTCACTTTCCTGTGAAATGACAATGGTCACGTACTCTCTTGTCTTCCTTAGTAAATGGCTTCTCGCAAATATGACATAGACGTGCTCGGTCAAACATAATTTTTTCGAGCGATGTTAGGTTATTCATTGGCTTTGGATTTTTATATGAATCATTTCACAGCCAGAGAGTGAAGACTCTGTACAAACCATTTGGCTGGAGATTCGGCTTGTTCATCCTCTTGTCTATAACTCTTATATTCCGAGAGAGAGTCATCATAGCTACATTTAATGAAAAACCCCACACTAAACGGTACGTGATGCTGGTAAGCTCGTTCATTGTCAATCACAGGCTTCAATATACATTCAAAGTCAGCGTATATTACGAACGGCATACGATTCTTAAAACCAAAGTTTGTAAACTCTAAAGTATTGTTTTTCACAGATGGAAGAGTAATTTTACACTGATCCATTTTTTCACAGTCAGTTATGTGCTTAGTCAACTTCTCTTCAGTTCGAAAATAATGTAGACAGCGGTCACAGATGAAGGTTTGACGGTTGTGCGAAGAAAGCTCTTTACTACACAGTCTTGATAAATTTTTTATCCATATATAATGGAATTTAAATTCAATATCATCATCATTGAGAGCCGAGCCATCTTCATCCTCATCAACATAATTATTTTCAATGAGTAATAAATTCACATGTTTATCGTTTTTTTCAGCCGTCAAGTGACGAGGTAAGACATCAAACGCTTCTCCTTTTTTCTTTAAATAGTACACATTCACAGAAATGACATTTTGTTTCTCAAACTTACTAACTTTTCTGGGATCAACGGGAAAATCGATTCCCTTAAAGTTGAGATCGTTCTGATGAGGTACATATGTCGCCACTGGATTAGAATTTATCCTAGTATAGTGTAGTGCCGATAGAATTGCCCACTTAAAACATTCATCATCTTAATTTTCTACATTTATACACGCCTTTTTGTTCTTGATGAATGGCGGCAAATCAATGTACGAGCTTCCTCTCATCGGATTAAATTTGTAAATATTAACAACTAAATTTAAAATTGATTTAAGCGACCAGTCCGACTCGCGCTCTTGAAACTCTTCCATATCCGTGTCGATTGGATAGTGCGCGTTCATAATAAACCACTCATTCAAGTCCGTAGTCGAATATATCGAAGCTGTTTTTGTGTTGAAATATTTTATTTCAATTGTCTCTTCGCCATTTTTAACTATAGCGTACTCGGACGCTAACACTGTGTTCACTTTTAAAGGTTCTTTAAGAATTTCACGCACTTTTTCAATAAATTATTGCTTAGCGTCTTTCATGAACTTTAATAAATCAAGATGTCTCCGGTTTGTGATTCGACATCATCCCAACTTACCGAGGGGCCATTTTCACTGGCTTGTAGTTCAGCACCCACCACCACTCGATGTTCACTCAACAATCGTAGAATACTTTTTATAAGTGCGATGGCCGCTTGCAACTTTTGCCGATCGGCCACTGTTAAGTCCGTCACGTCGCACAGTGTTCTATTTTGAAAAAAAATGGACAAAATGAAATATCTCGCGAACGGATATCGATAGCCGGATGAATCCAACTGCATTTTAAAGTTGAAGTAATGTACAATAAAGGAAAAATAGTCCAGTACTGATCATTTGACCCTGTGACCTTGGAAATGAAAAATAAAAGTCGAATAAATAACGTATTTTCGGCTTTTTCATTGTAGACTTTCTGGCTATCAATTTTTTCGATCAAAAAAATATGTACTCCTGTAGTGTTTGATGCGAGGAATCCGAATTTGATATCAGAATTGTCCTATCGCACACCAATTTGTTTTTAAATCTGAAAACTCCATAAAAAATACGAAAAATTCACCCTGGAAGAAATGGAATATTATTGAGTAATTTCGACTTCGGATTTGGATTCAGCTTATCATAATACATGGGTACACAAACGCTTGTATTTAATACAATTTTATTAAAGAGCATGAAAATATTGTAAAAAATGCCATTTTTTAATAACCCTTAAATTTTAATAATTCATATATGCACCTACAAATTTGTGTACTTGTATTTATGTACCCATGTATTTTGATTCGCTGAATCCGAATTTGAAGTCGAAATTACTCAATAATGCTCCATTTTTTCAGGGTAAATTTTTCGTATTTTTTATGGAGTTTTCAGATTTAAAAACAAATTGGTGTGCGATAGGACAATTCTGACATCAAATTCGGATTCCTTGCATCAAACACTACAGGAGTACATATTTTTTTGATCGAAAAAATTGATAGCCAGAAAGTCTACAATGAAAAAGCCGAAAATACGTTATTTATTCGACTTTTATTTTTCATTTCCAAGGTCACAGGGTCAAATGATCAGTACTGGACTATTTTTCCTTTATTGTACATTACTTCAACTTTAAAATGCAGTTGGATTCAGCCAGCTATCGATATCCGTTCGCGAGATATTTCATTTTGTCCATTTTTTTTCAAAATAGAACACTGTGCGTCGGGCCTGCGCTGAGCCAATTTTTCAGCTTCCACTAGAGCTTTGCGACCAAGCGCGATCCAATTGTTCACATCATCTTGATCAGCCGCACCACTTAAGGCAAGCCGATACGATTTACGTAGCACAAGAGCGGTATTTTTAAAATACTGAGGCATCTTGAGCCACTGACCGCGCGAGGCAGTCGAATGACTCTCCGCCGCACGCACACCTCCTTTTATCTAAAAAATTCGCAAAAAGAGATCGATTCTGATTGGGCGTAGGCATTGTGGAGGGGGTAAAAATAACGCGATTGGTTAAACAATTGGAGGGGGTGACTATAAAATAAGCAGCGAGCCGTTGAAAACCTCATTCGCTCCTTTGCTCTCGTCCGAGAACAGTCACAGCAGTAAGATGAAGTATATTGTTGATGTCCAAGGTTTCAAGATTACCTTGAATGAATTCGTCTTCAAGGAAGTAGTTATCATCCCTCTCGAGGAAGACCCTACACCATCGGTTTTCCTATTTAAACCGCCTTATACATGGGACATGTTGTTGGAAAAAAACAAGTCTGAAAATCGCTGGCTTGAACAAAATTTCCATGGAATAATGTGGAGAGCAGGCAACATCTCATACGATGAACTAAAAAACACTCTAAGTGGGGTACTCTTCGGAGCAGGGATTTATGTGAAAAGACTGGAGAAAAGTAAATGGTTGAAGAGATTTTTCCCCGATCAGTAAGCTATTTTTGTGATAAAATTATTTTCATAAAAAACGTTTTTCATAATATATATAATTTTCAGATTAGTTACTAATATCGAAGAGATGGGATGTCCTTCATTGAAAAGTCTACCTGCAGAATCAGTCTCATCTACCAACCGTACTGCCTGTAACTTTTCAGTATGCGCACTTCGAAACGCACTAGTTATAAAAAGATGGATGCTTGAGCATCAACATAGCAAAAACGTGAAGGAAATATCAGAATCCTATCACTTTATGTATATTTGAATTATAATTTGTTCATTTATTATGAGTTAATAAACATTTTTTATTAAATTTTGTGGTTATATTAATTTCTTGTAATTATATATATATTCTTCTCTCTTAAAAAGTGATCTATCCTCACAATAAAGCGTCAAAATCGACTATGTTTGAATATTTAAAAACTGAATAATCGAAATAGTAAAAGAAAAATTAGTTATTTATCAAACTTTTAATTGAATCTAACTAACTTGATCGGAAATAATACGCGTGAAGCTCGTTGAATATAGCTAGTATTTAAAATAAATTACATAATGATAATTATAAATATATATTATTTAAATAAACATGAATATTTGTTCATACGTTAAAAATATTGGTGGCCCTGAAAAGGGCCGATTGAATAGTCCTAAAAAGGACTGATTAAATCGTAAGACGTCGACGAATTCGCCGACGTGGTTCATCACTATCGTCACCAGGTCGCTTCACCGGCATCTTCCGCGGTGACATCGTCCCCGAGGTGATGCACAAAGGCGATGATCCTACCTCTATCACATCCTGCTTCTCCTCAGAGACTGGAGAAAAGCACGGCTCGTACTTCTCCAAAAATCCCGAGGAGAAGCAAGAAGGCACCGGTGAGAGCGAAGGCGGCGGCGACAGCGGCGGCAACACCAGCGGTGGGCAGTGCGGTAGTCGCTCAACGAAGAGCGGGGATGGACAGGGCAAGCGTTGTGGCGTGAACATTGGCAACGCAGTCGGTGACTTAATCGGCGATGATGTAGCCAGCGGTACCACCAACGCCGAGAGAAACTCGTCGTCGCTGTCCATCGCGAGGCCGATCTCCCAATCGAAATCGGTCTCACTCCACACTATCTCCATTGCTCGGAGGTTGTCGCTCGATGGATCCATGTCAGCGAGTGATGATTGCTCTGTAGACTACGCGGCTTTTATAGATAAAGCGCAACACCCTCTGTGTATGTGCTCCCCCTCTCCACGCGGAGCTCGCGGCTGCTGATTGGTACGGAGCATCTCCGCGAGAGACGATATAAGTAACGCGTTTTTCTCCGATCGACATCATTTTTCGCAATGGAGTCGAAGAATAACTTTCTCCAGAACCTTCTCGACGACGAGTCTCTTCAAGAAGCCAGCCTCGATGGCTTGAGAGCTTTGGAGGATTGCGCACCTTTTGCGTTGGAGGAGATATCCGAGCTGTTCTCTCCTCTCGCTTTTGACGCATGGCTTATGGGTCTAGAGCTTGAGGAGGAGGAGGAAGAAGAGCAGCAACGGGCACCTACTCCACCGCTCGAGGAGAAGGAAGAAGAAGAAGAATATGAATGGCGAAGACCACACACATCGTAACCTCCTCCGGACCTCGTGATGCGAACACCACCAGCATCTCCGCCATTGTAGATGCTGTACGAGCCGCATGAAGGGCGGTATTATGAGGTGCTGCAGGATTTTGCCCTGATTTATGCATATGAGCGACTACCACAGACGTCAGAGGAAGCCGAAGACGCGGATGACGATATGGAGGTTGATAACGACCTTCAGTGCAGACCTCGAAAGCGACGTTGTCATCGTGAAGACCATTCAACATCACCGTCTCATCGTCGTCGTCGTCATCTCTATGAATAATCGGTCCTTTTTAGGACCAAACCTGTACAATCGGCCCTTTTCAGGGCCACAAATATTTATTTAACAATGAACAAACATATTCATTATTATTAGATTTCTTTAAATCAATTCTTTCAACATAATCTCTTTGGGTGAAGATATATATAAAATAATGTTCACTATACATAAATTGCATGCGCGAACTTCTTTTAGTGGAAACGAGAGAGAGAGAGAGTTTCAAGATTATATTTAATAAATTGTTTGTTACCATGTTATATATTTTTAGCTCTGAAAAGAGCTGATTATAACATATAGAAATATATATTTTTAGCTCTGAAAAGAGCTGATTATAAGATATGGAAATAAATATATTTTAGCTCTGAAAAGAGCCGATTATAACATATAGAAATAAATAAATAATTTGCTGTTTCGTTCAAATTATATAGGGCCCTGAAAAGGGCCGATTGTGTGCGTGCGTGCGTACGCGTGTGCGTGTGCGTGTGGGGCCTTGAGAAAGGCCGATTAAGCCGAGTTTCGCCGTTGCCGCTTATCCGGTGGTGGTGGTGGTGGTGGTGGTGGTGGTGGTGGTGGTGGTGATGATGATGATGATGACGACCGACCTCTTTTCAGAGGACGACCATCCTCCGCTGGCATCTCATCATCATCGTCATCATCGGTAATGATGACTAGCTCCTCCTCAGCCACTGCTTCCCACTGGACGTGGTCAGCCGGCACTTCATAATAACCCCCATCTCCGTCATAGAGCTTGAGGGGTGGTGGCGAGGTAGACGGCGGTGATAAAGCAGGCGGTGGTGTGCCTGGTAGAGTCATCGGCAATTGATGCGGTTGTCGGAGCGGGATGGGCGATGATGCTCGAGCTTCTTCCATCTCCAATAGCCACTCATTGAAGTCCTCGAGTGGACCTAGCTCCAGCAGCCCCTCGATGTCGAAGGCCTCGCAACCTTCCAAGGCTGCGAGACCATCCATTATGGCTTGCCACTCGTCCGAGTCGTCGAGATCAATGTGGAGGAAGTCCGCTGCTGCAACTGCTTCATCGCCGTCGGAGTCCATTGCGCGGACTGAATCTAACCCTTTGGAGTCCATTGCTCGGACTGATATCGAACGGAGAGAAACGCGCTACTTATATCGCCTTCCGCGGAGCTTCTCCGCGCCAATCAGCGCCCGCGAGCGCTTATAGTCATGCGCGAAGGAGAGCGCGCCCGCAATCCGCGGCTTAACAGCGCTAAAGACGAAAAAGTCGTCTAATACCCTGTCACAGTATCGACAGCCGCTCTCGAGTGTCGCGTGGAGGGGGGGGGGGCGAGCAAACACGAAAAATTCATTTCACGGTCGAGCGCCGTGCGAGCAGGAGCTCCCGAGCATGCGCATGAAGGTGCCGCAGGGAGGGGAGGCGCTTGAAAGACCGAAAATGCCATTTCGCGCTCGACCGCGGTGCGAGCAGAAGCTCCCGCATGTGCGCATGGAACATGGAGCGCTACCGCCGCGTGCACGCTATAGTTGCGTGAAACGGCAGTATCGTCGTGCGAGCAAGAGCTCACCTTCACGGACCGCGACTCAACGAAGGAGTGTGTGCGTCTCTCTCTCTCTCTCTCTCTCTCTCTCTCTCTCTCTCTCTCTCTCTCTCTCTCTCTCTCTCTCTCTCTCTCTGTAACGCACACATACAACAGTAGCAGCTGGGGAAAGTCGAGGATGAAAACATCGCGGTAGACGAGGTCATACAACGCTAGGAAGCAAAAGGTAAGTTTTTTAAGAATCTCTCTCTCTCTCTCTCTCTCTCTCACACACATGCTTCCTTGACGTCGATGACGTCGAGGTTAGTTTCTCGGATACTTCCTCGACGCCGGGGCTCACGCGCGTATATCTGAGGCTCTCTTGTTTATCGCCGTACGCGAGCATATTGGTTAGTTTTCTAGCTTGTGTGCGCTTCCTCGACGATGAGGTTAAACTTTCGCTCGCTCGCGCGCACATGCAGCTCAACGATGTTAGGTTAGTTTTCTAGCTAGTGCGCGCTTCCTCCGCGATGACAATGCCGCGATTTGTTTCTTTCTCGTTGATGAGATTAGTTTCTCACGCGCGTGTGAACGTTTCCTCGACTGCGAGGTTAAGTTTCGCTGACCCGCTGTCAAGCACACTTCCCCGACGATGACAACGTCGCTATTAGTTTCTCGCGTACTTCCTCGCGATAAAAGATTCGTCCGCACTCGTAGAACATCTTTTCGCGCGCACTGTGTAGATGTTATCTAATGCTTTTTTATGTTTTTCAGATGTAAGAACGTCAGCTGTTCATAAACGTAGGGGCGTCCTCTCACACCATCCTTCTTTAGTTAAGTTTAACACTTTTTATTACATAAGTATTGCGTTATTATATTTATATATTAAACTGCTCTTTTCAGAGCATATGGAACATTTATTATGTTTATATATATACTTATATTTTCATTAAAATTGCTCTTTTTAGAGCAATTGGAACAAACTATTCATATGTTTATACATACTTATATTTAAAACTGCTCTTTTCAGAGCAATTGGAACAAAATATTGTGTTTATACATATTTTTATTTAAAACTCTTCTTTTCAGAGCACATTTTAAACTATGTGTGAGGCATACTATTTATCTCTCTCTCTCTCTTGCTCTCTCTCTCTCTCGCTCTCTCTCTCTCTCTCTCTCGCATACTCTATTGTGAAGTCCGGAAATAGGTGGAAATAAATAGTAATTGGTTTTATATATGTTTATTATATAAAATACAATAATTTATTTACCAATACAAGCTGCTGGCTTTTGGTAGATCGATGCGTTGTAATTTTACTTACAATTCTTTTTCTATAATTGTTCTTTACGTTTAGAATTTACACTTGCTTTTATAAATTTACTATAAATAACTTATAAGGTCTGCTTACTAGATGAGTAAGGCTTACGATTACAATTTCAATAATTTATAAGATCTGCTTGCTAGATGAGTAAGGCTTACGATTTCAACTTCCTCGATGTCGTCGAGGTACACGGAGCTCGCCAGGTTACTTGTACGCTGTGAGTGATTCGCGAGACACACATCACTTCTTTTATAATACAAAATAATTAGGTTAAAGATGGGCCCGGTGACGTATAGAATTCATCTTTTGGCAACTTATGTATTACAAGTTTTCTGGGTCGTCGTACTTGCGAAATGCTGAGCATTGCAAAGTGTGGCCTTTCGACTGCCCGGAGTTCGGTGGCTTGGATTCTAGCTCGACCTTATGTTAAAAACTGCATGCGTTGTCTTCCTGAGTGGGTGACTCTATACGTCACAAGGCCGCATAAGCAGAACGCTGCGTAGTATTAAGTTGCATTCTCGCTTTTATGTGTCAGGAAATATCTGATACTAATTATGCTTTTTCTTTAAAATGAGAATACGTCTCCAGACGTAACACCTCCCCCCTTAGACTGTTGAATGTCGTAGAGATTCAACAAATGTATCAGAGATTTTCTGTTACAGAATTTGATTTAATGATAAAAATAATAATACGATTTATAATAGTAATAGTAATATTAGTAATAATAATTATAATAATAATAATAATACTCGTCAGTCTTGGATCGACATGAATTTCTCATAAATTATGGTTTAAACAATTAATACTTTGATTTACAAAATCATGACCATTGGTTATTTTAAATTCATGGTTATCAAGTTTAAGTTTTCAACTGCCCCCTTTTAGTACTTTTGAGGTTGGCTGCTCGAATGTTGATTTGATCTACTAATTTTCCTTTCTGACCCCCCCCTATCTCGGTTCTTATGGGGAATTTGATGGCAGAATGTAAGTTCTTGATTGTAGCCTTCCCCTATCTGCTGGCACTGGCACTGGTGTTTTCAGGTTTAGTCATCATTTAACTTGATTGTTTGAGATCGGTGACTCACTCCGTCATGATTTCGCACAAACGAAATGCTGCGTCGTATGAATTTGTATCAAAGTTAATTTTTAAAATAGAATCAAGGTATTTTAATGGTTTTCACTAATGGTTTACACCTATTAGAATTTTAAGTACCTAAATTGTTAATTACTTTGGTGCGCATTGTTTAAATTGACAGTTGTATTTAGCGTATATTATTCTTGCTGGAACATAAAAATTGCTGTATTAGTATTTTGAAGAGTTCATTGACTTGGAGTCTCGCGAGGCCGTACAGTTAAAAGTGCATAGTTGTCGAAATTCGCATATGAGGCGTTTCACGTCAGCTCTCCAGGCGCGGCGCGCGAGCGCGAAATCATGCTGTTTTCAGCTTGTGTTTGAAGGGCTAAGATGTATCTAAAAAAAATAATCCCCAATTGATTTCGATGTATTTTTTCCTCAGCTTTCCGATGGTGCTATTAGTTTCTCAAAATTTTTCAATTATAACCTCAAAAAAACTTAAAACGTGTTATATCTCAAAAACTATATTTTTAATATTTTTTTTGACCTGCTAGATCGAAAGAGGAGGAAATTTTACATGGATATAACCTTTTTCTACATAGGGGTTTTTTGATTTTTTCGAGATATTATTCAAGAAATACTTAGAATTGAAAAATTTTGAGAAACTAATAGCACCATCGGAAAGCTGAGGAAAAAATACATCGAAATCACTTGGGGATTATTTTTTTTAGATACATCTTAGCCCTTCAAATACAAGCTGAAAACAGCATGATTTCGCGCTCGCACGCCGCGCCTGGAGAGCTGACGTGAAACGCCTCATATACGACATTTGTATGTTAGAAAATTACTGGCGATAAATATGCATTGTTAATTTGATTTTAGAGATACGTCACAGACGTAACACTATATTAATAGATTTTTAATTTTTCAAACAACGTGGAAGCCATCGCCGCTGGATTACTGGGATGTCTACACTGTGCGACGACGAGGATACCACCTATTAAACTTCGATAGGTTAGTATCTTTTTGCACGGATTTTTTTCTCTATATAATCACGGGGGGGGGGGGGATATCATAATATATACTAATTTTATTATGTTTTCAGTTTTTAGAACGAGGAAGCCATCGCCGCGGGACAAAAGCGAGGAAGCCATCGCCTAGGGGCAATAACGAGGATGAGGATGACTAGTTGGTAAGTAAGCAAGCCGCCATCCGTTGACAGCAGGCAGCCCGCCGCTATAGCCGCCCACCGCTCGGCCGCCGGCTGCTACCGCTGTCCGTTTGCAGCACGCAGCCGGCTGCTATCGCTGCACGTTTTGCAGCTTGCCATCGAGCCGCTGGGCGTTCGCGGTCCTGTCTTCCCCCTGACTTCGTGGAGAACGGGCAAGACCTGATCGAGAATCGGTGGGCCAGTTCTGACTCAACTCGTTGGCGCGTGGGTGAGTCAGAGGCGGTATACCGATTCCGCAGGTCTAGGTTATTGACTCCCCGTGCAACTACGGGTGATCCAGAAACCCTATGCCGGTTCTGCATCAGCAGGTCTTGACGCGTTATATGGGTTAATGGCGCTCGTGCAATTGCGGGTGACCAAAAAATCCTAGGCTGGTTCTGCATCAGACAGGTCACGACCTGTTTGATGCAGAATCAGCCTAGCTTATCTAATATAATATACTTAAAAATTTTTTGCTGGGGGTTAGCTGCTAGCCCAATCGTTTGTTTTAAGACATAAAGCTACTATATTTTCACTTATTTGACCTATTCTTCATCTATTATGAAGTAAGTCTGCACTGACACTTATGAGTGTTTCTCGAAGAAGCTTAATCTGAAGCTATTAAATTATAACATCTTAACGTTTATCTATTCTAAAATATGTAATTGAAAATGTCCAATAGAAATGTGTGGTACTGTTATATTTGTTATAGATAATTTCATCCTCTCGGGATTATTTTTAAATTGTCGGTATTTTTTATCGGCACAACTATTACTTAGTTTATACTTTATTAATAGGCCGTATGTGATCAGAGGACCAGAACTCTAATCATTTTTGCAAGCTCTGCGTGATATATACCTAAAAGTATGACCCTTATTGATGACGAGAACAGCTTGACAGATGAGGAATTTATATATTTATATTCAAAAACACAATAGTTCTACCAGCTGCCGTAAGTTTATGAACGTTATTATTTTTCATAACATATTAGACATTTCATTACATATTACATTGTAGGATCATTCCGCATTTCTGTTTCAGATTGAACAAATTTAAGGCAGGTCATACATAAGCGGGATTCGTTTCTTCAAAGGGCCTGCCAAGATCTTGACGAAAACGAACAGCTACTTGACGAATATTTTCGTCTTCATCTCCATCAAGTCTTTTACTCTTGGTTGGCCACCAAAGTCTCAAATAAAAAAACAATTTAGATTGAGATATGCCATTTGTAAAAATATATACAATTATTTCAGAAACACAAAAAGCCTATTTCTGTAATTAAAAAGATTCTTTTAATTTTTTTTTAACTTTTAATTTTTCTATAATTTTTATATAGAATATTCTAAAAGTCGTTATATATCGACGTCTCCTATTCATATAATTCTAACTTGCGGAACAGGGCAACATAATTCTAATTAGAAATAGCGTGCAATATAAATCCACTTGAAAACAACGCGCAACAAAATTCTAACTCAAAATTGTATGCAAGATAATTCAAACTCGAGATGCCGTGCAATATACGAGGGGTGTTCAAAAAGTAAGTTTCCCTAGTCTGCCGTTTTGCCCCAGCGCCATCTAGCGAGCTGGGACCGAACATAGTTTTAGTTTAGGATATACCGATAAGAGCGGAACCGGTCTTAGCTGCCGAAAAATTTTTTTTCATCAGTACCGGCTCGGAAACCATGGAGCTATCTGTGAAAAACGTGTCCACCTGTGAGTTGCGTGCAGTTATTCGCTTTTTAACTGCAAAAGGGCTTAATGGCAACGAAATTCACACTGAATACTCTCCAGATCTCGCACCAAGTGACTTTTTTCTTTTTCCTAAATTAAAGGAAAGTTTGGGTGGCCATCACTTCAATTCAAATGATGAAGTGAAAGACATCGTTAAATTATTCTTTAAAAAACAGGGCACGGATTTTTATAAACGAGGTTTGTCAAAGCTTGAGAACAGATGTAAAAAATGTATTCAAGTCCAAGGGGACTATATAGAAAAATAGTTTATAAGTCAAACAATAAATACATATGTTACTTTAACCTAAAAATTGTGTTTTGCTTTTTTCCCGGAGCAGGGAAACTTACTTTTTGAACACCCCTCGTAATTCTAACTCGCAACTCCGTGCATTAAAATTCCAATTCGGGACAATTCAATATGAGTCCTATTCAAACTCGCGCGGCAAAATAATATAAATCGAATTCAAATGATCTTGCAAATGATTTCTTAAGAAAAAAAATTATGTTCTCGAGCACTCCTAATAACACGGGAGAGAATGAGTAGTACCTTATTTATCAATTAATGTAATGTTTTAGATATATTGATATCCATACATAATAATGAAACGAAGGCATAAACGCGAAAAAACGATTTTTCACAGCAAATACTGGTTAGAAATTAAACAAGCTTTACCCGAGCTTAAATAAACCACCTTTAAAAGTTGAAATAGATTTGGTACACGAGGAGGCGGACTCTCGAAGACGAGCTTTGAATGCTTGCTTCTGCGTATATAAATCGGAATCGTTGCACAAAATTGAGTTCGATTAAGCATGCGAGGGGGTGAACTCTCGGGAATGAGCTTCGTACCAGTGTTTTTGCTTACATAAAACCTGACTGCTCAAAATAAAGGTAGCACAAACGTACCAGGAGGCGGGCTCCCGAAGACGAGCAACTCACGCGTGCTTTCAGTTACATAAAAGAAAATTGTAGCTCGAAATTAAGCTATAAGATTAAGCATGCAAGGAGTCGGATTCTCGAGGATATGCTACATACACGTGATTTCGCTTAAACATCAGAGAATCATAGCAGTAAAATAAGATAGGATAGACTCATAATTAACAATAAGTTACATTAAGCGTGCGAGGAGGCGGGCTCCCGGAGACGAGCTTCTCACGCGTGTATCCGCTCAAGGATGTACTGGCTATAAGGTCCCTGTCAAATGTTCGTGAATTCGATAAACTGCAATAATTAATTGTATGCGATAATTGACAAAATTTAAGTTCTTGTGGGTGATTCAGGAGTATGATACGAATATAATAAGCTTTGAAAATTGAAAATCAAATAAAAATTGACAAAGTTATGCTATTTTTTACAGTTACAAAAACCGAGTCATTAAGTAAATTTTTAATACTGAAAACGACAAAGTGCCAAACTTTTAATTTTCATTCGATTTTTAATTTCTAAAGCTCATAATATTCCTATCATGATTTGTAACCCTGGTGGAAATCCAAATCATTTTATAACTAATAACTGACTATTTATTTTAGAGTTGGCTATAAAATGGGAATTTTTCTTGTACAGTTTCTAGCTCCCGATGAAACGCTTTTTCTCCCATTATTTGGCCATTTAATAGATTGAAAAATAGAATGAGTTTTTCGAAGACGAGCACAAGCTTGTTCTTGACTATTTTAAAGGTATTAAAAATGATGAGTTTTTCGTGTCTGGAAATGGCTAGTAGAGGGCTTACTGTTATAACAAGGAGTGAGAGAGACATAATCAGATGGAGAAATAAAAGTTTTGCTGAATCATTCATAGAAAGAGTACAGTAAATGATTTATTAGTTAATGTTATTTGTTTATATTTTGAAAAGCCATCCAATGCAGTTTAACGCTCTTTCATCAAAGATAAAATTAATAAATGCATTAAATATGAATATTTTGTATTTACGCCAATCTAAGAAATAAGCAGAAAATAGAAAAAGCGTTTCATCATAGCCACTGATTAGCCAGTTTTACTAGCTATTTTCTAACTTCTTTGTCATTTCGTATAGATGAATTTCTCCTAGGGAATCGATCGCGAGCATTGAAAATCGACTATTTATGCTATATAATTTGTTATTGTAGTTTATTTCTCGTACAGTCCCTGCGAACAGTTAAGTGGTTAATATTAAAACAACAATGATACTCTGACGTTTAAGCTAAAACACGATTGCGAAGCTTATTTTCGAGAGCTCTTTCCCTGATACGTTTAACCTAACTTAACTTCGAGATGTGATTTTTTAATATAAGCGAAAGCAGGAGTGCGCATCTCGTCTTCGGGAGTCCGCCTCCTCGCACGATTATGCTACCTTTATTTTGAGCTGTCATTTAGCTTTATATAAGCAAAAGGATGCCAGAGAAGCTCGACTTAGAGAGTCCACCTCGACGCACCCTTAAGTAAAAGCACGCGTGAGTAGCTCTTCATCTAGAGTCCTCCTCGCACGCTTAAACTAGCTTAATATTTCGATTTATATAAGGGGATGAGCACATGTAAATATCAACTTTGAGAGTACGCCTCCTCGTGCACTCAACCTATCTTATCTTACTGCAATGATACCCTAAACGTTTAAGCAGATACACGCGTGAGAAGCTCGTCTCCGGAAGCCCGCCTCCTCGCAAGCTTAATGTAACTTAATTATGACCTGCGATTCCGATTTATATAAGAAGTGACGCGCATGTAAATATCGACTTTGAGAGCTCGCCTCCTCGTGCACCCAACCTATCTTATTTTACTGCTATGATTCTCTGATGTTTAAGCGAAATCACGCGTATGTAGGTCGTCCTCGAGAATCCGACTCCTTGCATGCTTAATCTTATAGCTTAATTTCGAGCTACAATTTTCTTTTATGTAACTGAAAGCACGCATGAGTTGCTCGTCTTCGGGACCCCGCCTCCTGGTACGTTTGTGCTACTTTTATTTTGAGCAGTCAAGTTTTATGTAAGCAAAAACACTGGTACGAAGCTCGTTCCCGAGAGTTCACCCCCTCGCATGCTTAATCGAACTCAATTTTGTGCAACGATTCCGATTTATATACGCAGAAGCAAGCATTCGAAGCTCGTCTTCGAGAGTCCGCCTCCTCGTGTACCAAATCTATTTCAACTTTTAAATGTGGTTTATTTAAGTTCGGGTAAAGCTTGTTCAATTTGTAACCCGTATTTGCTGTGAAAAGTCGTTTTTTCGCGTTTATGCCTCCGTTTCATGATTATGTATGGATATCACTAAAATATTACGTTAATTGATAAATAAGGTACTACTCATTCTCCTCCGTGTTATTAGAAGTGCTTGAGAACATAATTTTTTTTCTTAATAAATCATTTGCAATGTCATTTGAATTAGATCTATATTGTTTTGCCGCGCGAGTTAGCATCATATTGCACGGAGAGTTTGAATAGGACTCATATTGAATTGTCCTGAATTGGAATTTTAATGCACGGAGTTGCGAGTTAGAAATATATTGCACGGCATCTCGAGTTGAAATTATCTTGCATACAATTTTGAGTTAGAATTTTGTTGCGCGTTGTTTTGAAATGGATTTATATTGCTAGCTATTTCTAATTAGAATTATGTTGCACTCTTCCGCGAGTTAGAATTATATGTTCCCAAGTATGGTTTCTGTTAATTATTTATAGATTCTATTGTTTCTTTATAAAAGTGAAATTGCTTGCCCTCATATCCATTTCATAAAATAGTACTTAAAATGAACTTATTATAACGTGCGTCTGTGTACCCTAGACTTAAAATGACATTGGAATACATCAATTAGTTTTATGTAACGATGTTGAATCACTACATTTTCATTCTGGCCCAAGCTGAAAAACCAAATAAACAATATTATTTTTCTATGAAAAAAAAATTTTAATATTAATTTAATTTAAGTTTGAGTAAGATGAATGCACATTGTTTCTAATGCTTATATTCAGAATGCATAAAATATAAAATAGCGATAAATCAAAATGAATACAATCATATTTATTATAAACAAATAAGCTACTACATTTAAAACGAGTTCAATAAATAGTTTTCATCATAAAATTATTTTTAGTAATTATATTTTTAAGTGTTAAATAGAAATTCGATTAAAAGTAATAATTTAATTAAAATTACGCTTTATGTGCACATTTTAAATTGAAGAACTTACTTTGCTTGTTCTAAAATCTTTGATTCGATATTTTCCAATGAATCAAGAGATAATTGATTCTTCAGTGAATTTGTGCTGTCACTCATCAATATCTTTTGTTGTTGATTCCTCTGCCTTCGAAGTCTGAAATTTCGGTCTTTTAGATAGTGATAATATTTTGGACATGATTAACGCAATAAAATATATGCTACTCAAAAGGTAGCGAAGATGACGTCTATTAAGCTAGCAGATCACTTTTATGACGCGGGCTTATAAACTATATCATAATTTGTTGCTAATTTGTTGCTAATTTGATAATGTTTTTAGTTAATTCTGACTAGATCCATTGGGAGCGAGGAAGAAAATAAATCTCCCACGATGTTAAAAATTTGCGACGTTTCGTCGACGGATTTGTCGACCTCTTCAGGCTTGTTTATCTCGCAGAGATTCGTCAAGGGATGTGTTTAGTACAATCGCGAATACGATTAACAACTTAGATCATTGTTGCTAATTTGTTACGCCAAACCCGATTTTGTTGCTTCAGCCCTTTCCGAGAAACAAGCTATCTGCTAGGTTACTATTAAGCTAGAAGACCATGTTCCCCTATCTTTGCGAGTGTTTGCCTTAACGACCTCGGAGAGGGGGCATATTTTATTGCTAATTTGTTGCTGCAAGATGGTCGGAGTGAAAAATTCGGAAACCCTTCAGCGACCCATTTTCAGAGTACGTGTCCTCGCCAATAACTTCAGGGATCGGAAAAAATGAATTATTTGTTAAAACCAAAATGTAGTATTTTGTTGCTAATTTGTTGCTAATTTGTTACGCCAAACCCGATTTTGTTGCTCCAGCCGTTACCGAGAAACAAGCGATCTGCTACGTTAATATTAAGCTAGCAGACCATGTTCCCCTATCTTTGCGATTTTTTGTCTTAGCGACCTCGGAGAAGGGGCATATTTTGTTGCTAATTTGTTGCTGCAAGATAGTCGCAGTGAAAAATTCGGAAACCCTTCAGCGATCCATTTTCAGAGTACGTGTCCTCACCAATGACTTCAGGGATCGGAAAAAATGAATTATTCATTAAAACAAAAACGTAGTATTTTGTTGCTAATTTGTTGCTAATTTTTCACGCCAAACCCGATTTTGTTCTGGAGTACAACAGCGATCCTTTTCTGGAGTATACGTCCTCGCCAATGACTTCAGGGATCCATAAAAATGGATTATTCGTTAAAACAAATACGTAGTATTTCGTTGCTAATTGGTTGAGAATTTACTACGGTTGCATTTTGTATTTTATTGCTCTGATTATAAACGAGAAACAGAGGATCGGCTAGGTTAATATGAAGGTAGCGGATCATATCGCATAACTTTTTTCTGTTTTATGTTAGCAACTCAAATATAATGGCTTATTTTGTTGCTAATTTATTGCTAATTTGCTACGGCGTTTTAGATACTTTGTTGCTCTGATTGTATCCGAGAAATAGGGGATCTGCTGGGTTAATATTAATCTAGCAGATCATATAACTTAACTTTATAATTCAATCAAACTAACCGAGTTAGTCGTATCATTGACCCCATCATTGGGGAGGCCCCCGAAAGAAATGTTCGTTTTTTAAAATAAACTTTTTTCCAAAATGTCACAGAGATCGATGTCGGCATATAATTAAGATTTAAAACTTTAATTAATTAATACTCGTTTAATTAACACTTAAAATTATACTCTTTAATTAAAGCTCGTCTAATTAAAAATTAAATTTTGAATCGTCAATTAAACGAGTGTTTATAATCAATTATAATCAATTCTATAATATACATCACATTATGTGAGTTACAATAATTATATCTACTCGCACCTCTTTATTCTACCCTAGTCAAATCCGGCGTTTTTCTAGCCTCGCGTTCATCGAAATCAACAGTCTTCGTGCTGCATGTTGCAGTTGTAAAATATCGTGCCGCGTATGTGCATCTAACGCTCAACAAATCCAGATTAGAAACGTGATTAATAAAGTAATTTGATATTATTACCAGTTACATCGTGTGTACGCGTCCCACTTATTCTGCGCCTTTCCGAAATCGAAATTTACCCTTACCCTCCCAAATATATTTCCCTATAACTAAATTTACTGTTACAAGCTAACCAGTTAAGAAAAGAGAATTATTGTAGTAAATATTGAAAGTAACTTGTAAAAATTTTTGTTGAAGAATTAGGTCTAATTTCTTTCACGATTTTCAGAGACACTGATTTCGTAAAAATAAAAGATTAATCAAGTTGCGCAGAGCTACCACTATAAAATTTGAAGTAAAAAAACGTCTCTGAAGTTGGCAGAATACTTTTAACCCAAGGTAAAATAAACTATTGAATAATTTGCCGTAAATTATCCGTAAATTATTCGTGAAATTGATAATTTTGCCGCGACCATTTTTTTTTTTTAAACGCGAATGTTCTGCTAACTTCCACCGAAGTTGGCAGATCACCTGTCTAAAACTAATTAAAAACAACAGATATCACAACGGCACTTATATAGGAATTTGCCGCTTTATTGCCGTAACAAAACTAGGCAGTTCCCAATAGTGAAATCTTATTTTTTAATTTATTATAACAATAGTGCTGTCAGCTTCGTATGAAGATAGTAGGTCACCTCACTGAAACTCAAGAAGGACGAGCGCTATCGACACGTTAGTGGCATAGGAATTTTCCGCTTTTTAGCGGTAAGACAGCTGTGTGTTTGTCGAAAAATAAAAAAAAATATTTTTATTGTTAGAAACAATAATTCATTAGCACTTACACAGCTCCTTCGCCGACCGATTAAACTAATTAAAGAGATCTGATATTACATCGACAGTTACTTAGAATTAAGCCGTTTTTTTACCGTAACAAAACGGTATACGTCCTTTAAGTTGGCAAGGCAACTTTTGAAAATCGACATGATTATTATTGGATAATTTGCCGCTAATTATCCGCAAATTATCCGTAAAAACCAAAAATTTGCCGCACATCATTGGAAAAAGATACTAGGCGCACTGCCAGCTTGTGAAATTAGATCATTAGTTTCCTGGAGTTTGTTGCATTGCCCAGCGTCGCAAGAATATCGCGAGTCAGCCTTTCTTAAACACAATCACGGACGGAGAGTTGACGGCTTGAGATATAAGTCCCTCCCAGCGAGTTCGCAGAAAAATGGGCCTCCCGAAAATCTTGCGAAATTAGATCATTAGCTTCCTAGTGTTTGTTGCATTGCCCAGCGTCGCAAGAATATAGCTAGTCAACATATTCAAAATAAAGTCAGAAACAGAGATTTTGCTGTGGGGAATGGATGTTCCTATCGGCTGATTTTCAAAAATTGTGCCTCCCGTTAATACTGCGGAATTAGAACATTTGCTGCCTAGTATTTAGTTGTTCAGTATTATGAGATCGCTGTTTTAGATTATATTACGAAGAAATATTTGGCTAATTCCGAACTTTTGTTGTAACCAAATTACCTTCTGGTATCGAGCAAAAGCACAAAGTTATTCCCACTGATGAAAGCGCAAGAAAATCGGAACTCCCGAAAAACTTGCGAAATTGGATCATTAGCTTCCTAGGGTTTGTTGCATTGCCCAGCGTCACAAGAATATCGCGCATCAGCTTTTCTTAAGCACAATCACAGACGCAGATTGGCTGCGTAAGATAGGAGTCCCTCCCAGCGAGTTCGCAAAAAAATGGGCCTCCCGAAAGTACTGAGAAATTAGAGCATTTGCTTGCAAGTGTTTCTTATTTTGGTATTATGTGATCAATGTTCTAGATTATATTTCGAATAAATATTTGACTACCTCAGATCTTATGTAGTGACGTAATTGGCCTTCTGACACCCAGTAAAAGCATTAAGTTATTACCATTGCCGAAATCGCAAGAAAATCGGGCTTCCGAAAATCTTTCGAAATTATATTATTAGCCCCGTCGTGTTTGTTGCACTGCCCAGCGTCGCAAGAATATCGCGAGTCAGCCTTTCTTAAGCACAGTGACGGATGGAGATTTGGCTGCGTAAGATTTCGCAAAAAAATGGGCCTCCCGAAAATACTGCGGAATTAGAGTATTTACTTGCAAGTGTTTCTTAGTTCGGTATTATATGATAAATGTTCTAGATTATATTTCGAATAAATATTTGTCTACCTCAGATCTTCTGTAGTGACGAAATTGGTCTTCTGACACCAAGTAAAAGCATAAAGTTATTATCATTGACGAAATCGCAAGAAAATCGGGACTCCCGAAAATCTTTTGAAATTATATTATTAGACCCGTCGTGTTTGTTGCACTGGCCAGCGCCGCAAGAATATCACGAGTTAGCCTATTTGTAATATAATCAGGGACGGCGAATTAGCTGCATGGAATAGAAGTTCCTATCGCTGGATTTGCAAGAAAATGGTGATTCCCGGATATACTGCGGAATTAGATCATTTACTTCCTAGCATTAAATAGTTGAGGACGATCATTGGAGGCAAAATGAAATGATCTTATTTCTTTATGGCAACGTTTCGTTGGCTTAGTACGCCAACCTCATCAGGCCTTTATTCAAAACACAGAAATTAATTAACATATAAAACTTTTTTTTAAAGACAATTAAACCACAAAGTGTAAATACAAAAATAAAAATTACTGAAATTATAAACGTACATATCATACGTCGATCAGATGTTATTCTCGACCAACGGTGCTAGACAAAAAATTTTCCCCACGAGTGCTAGCTGACTTCAGAGCGGTTAGGTTCGGGAGTGCGCGCCAAAAAAATGCGTTTCGGAACACGCGCCGTACGGCGCATGCTCAGTGGGTCAGCTGTCAGTCTGTTGCATCAAAAAAAATTTACATGAATAAAACAAACGCAATGTTAAACAATAGTCAGATGAGTATATTATTTTTCTATTAATTTTGTTTATTTACGAACAAAATGCTTTGTGTTTGTGTTTATTTATGTTTCAGGAATAATTGCAGAAGTAGCAGATGGAATCAATAATCTTATAAATTTTGTCCATTTGGTCTGTATATATTTTTATTAATTAACATAAATTATATCATAATATTAACGTTCATTATCCAAGATGAGAGATTTTGGTTTTTAAATTTTTATAATTATTTTCATAGCTTTGAGATATGTCAAAGAAGTTTGGAAACTCCTATAATGTTGTGATTACATTATCTCTTGAACAACTTTGCTTATAAACACTTTCAATCCATAATGCTGTAATTTATTTCAAAGTTGCTGCTCTTCATCGACTCTGTTATGAATATGGTTGTGTTAACAGTATTTTGCCTTTAAAAGGTATAAATCTCCTTTTATCTAATTAAGATGGTAGTATTGCTGTTATTAATAAATCTTTCAATCAAGAAAAATACATTTCTCAGTAATAAAAAATGATTTTATTAAAACGAATCTACTATTTAAGATTAACAAGTGCAATCTAATATTTAAGATTAACAAGTTCATTTCTTTAACGATACTGTTTATATGTTATTTGATTTATCGTGTGATACCTTTCTTTTATATTTTTATACTGTTTTGTGGATCAAATAGAGACCCATTTTGTACATCATAATGGGTCTTTATTGATCCACAAAATATACTGCATTTTATCAAAGAAAAATTTCTTTTAAAAAATTTTGATTATTTAAACAGTGGCTCATGTGGTTAAGCAGCCGACCAGCCGTCTATCAGATGTACTAGAAATCAGAGAAGAACTAACAATTTAGTCTCAGATGTGAGATTACATAAATAGTAATGTTTTTCATAAATTATAGTAAAGATGTCTGAAAATGTTATTATTATTTAACTACATCATAAACAATATACTATTTAATAAAAAAAATATGAAACTATGTAATGCTTTCTTAAAATTTTTATTTAGCAAGTTTGTTTTGTCATGATAGAAATAATTTTCTTAGTGGTATCTAAAATCTCTTACGTAAGAGCTAAAAGTAAAACAATTATTCATTTTTATATCTTTATTTTCGCATCATCGTGAAACTATGAAAAAGTTTCTATCGTACATCTTTATTTCACTCATTTTTTGTTGTCCTTTCTATCATTTTTATTAAATTTTTTCTTGTAATAATCTAATTTAACTAAGTCACGCTCCAACTGAAAAGCATATTAATTTTTCCCTTCAAATCCATTTTCTTACATTTCTCCATCTCTTTCTTGACATCTAGTTCCTCCCATAAATTTTCCTTTTTCAATTCAGCAATTAATCGTTTTGACATATTTAAACAAGAAAGAAACCCTGTAAAAAATAATTATTATTGTCATATCTTATTAAGAAACAATGAAAATGGGTAGCGCATAAATTATGATCTACAAACCTACGTTAATGAAGTATATAAAAGTATATAAAACGAGTTAATACAATTAACCTTACAGCTTTACGCACAATATTAAAAATTGGATTTATGTAATGTCAATAATGAAATGGGGAATTTTATTATATTTCAATATTTGTTTTTTCTTTTTTTAAACGTATTATATGACAACACAAAGAGCTTCAAATATAATCTAAACTTTTAAATAGATTATTTATAATGCAATACATATTAACTTATAGAAATACTTCATTATTACTATCTTATATATTCCTTAGTTGTAAAAAGAAATGAAAAGAATAAAATAAAAATGTAATAAATTTTTTAGAGTATGATTTTTGACCTTCCAATTATTGAATGTTGTAAAGTTGACACAATGAAAAAAAAAAAAAAAATTGTTATATTAATGATCATAATTAAATGATAATAACAACAATTTCATATACATTAAAATATTGTTATTTAAATTAAATTTATTAAAACTATGAAGTAAAATACGGTGTAGTAGATTCTGCAAGAATAATTGATACGAGACTTTTGTATTCTTTATTATTATTCTATAATAATAATAATAATATTAATAATAGGAATGCGTCACAAATATCACAAGAATTGCGAGGCTCAAATGTAGTTATTTTTCTAGTCTGGAATTATGTAATTTTCTTGAAATATTTAATGAAAAAAATGCAGATATATGGTTATATTCCGAGAAAACGAATTAATAGCCTTTTTCCTTGTGTTCAGACAAGAAAGCACCTTATTATTTTTTTATGTAATTAAAAGATGGAGAACTACTTGAAAGTGAAAAAAATCCCATAAAATCGATTTTAAAAAATTTGTCACTTATACAGTTATTCCATGAAGCCACCGATTTTAACTGCCAAAATTTAAATATTAATTTTCATTTTCTAAAATAAATTCTTATACTTAATTATTAATAGTGATAGTGCATATACATAATTAAAAATGGTACTCACAGACACAGATGTGTTCGTCAAACAGAACGAAGTGTCTGCCTCGAAGAGATACAACGTTATGAATTTCAAGCCAGAAATTTATCGTGGAGACTGTAACGTATGTAACTCGAAATTGTTTACTGATTCTTTTGATCTCTTATATTTTCAGTAAACATCTTGATCCACCAGTCAAGTCAGCGCACCAAGTCAGTTGAGTCAAATATGAAGTTAGCAATTGTATATCGAAAAACGCATGGTTTATCTGCATTTATATAATTAAAAAATGAACAATAAATGATGCGTTATACATTATTAATATATTTATGTACACAGAAAAACATACCATATCCACATAGCATGAAAAGTTTTGGTGAAACCTTTCAAGAAATATTTCATGGAAAGCTTGCCACAACCTTGCAGCAATATTACAGAAACCTCTCAAAAATATTTTCAGTAAGATTTCAGAAAACCTTACAGAAACATTTTAGAAACTTTTCAATGAATGTTAAAAGTTGACAATCAAAATATATTTCATGAAATAATATTGCAAGCTTTTCTAAAGCTTTCATGAAATCTTTCTTACAACGTCTCTGAAAAGAAACGTGTAATATTTCATGAAATATTATGGAAAGGTGTTGAAAAAATTTCTCAAAATATGTTTTTATTCCTACAGAACCATTCAAGAAACATTCTTAAAACCTTGCTAAGATATTTCACGAAAGGTTATAAGGAAATCTGTCAAAAACATTTTCTGTATCATTTTCTGAAACGTTATTGCAAAGTTTTCGCAACTTTTTTGATACGGTATAGACATCATGAAAACGCATTTCAAGAAATGTTACTGCAAGGATTTACACGGCTTTCCCGAAATTTTTAGCGCAAATTTTCTATAAAGAAACATTTCATGACATGTTACGAAAAGGTTTGAAAAAGATTTCTTGAAAGGAATATTTTATGAAACTTGAAAATGTAAAATATATTTCTGAAACCTTGCAAAAATATTTCCCGAAAAGTTATAAGGATGCTTTCAAAAACATTTCCTGTATCATTTTCTGAAACGTTTTATCAAAGTTTTCACAATGTTTTGGATACGAAATTAACCGCGTGAAAACGCACTTTAAGAAATGTTTCTGCAAGGTTTTACAAAGCTTTACCGAAATTTTTAGCGCAAATTTTCTATAAAGAAACATTTCATGAAATGTTACGAAAAGGTTTCAAAAAGATTTCTTGTAAAGATTTTTTAAAGAAACTGAAAATATAAAAAAATATTTCCGAAACCTTGCAAAAATATTTCACGAAAAGTTATAAGGAAGCTTCCATAAATATTTCCTGTATCATTTTCTGAAACGTTTTAGCAAAGTTTTCCCAATGTTTTGGATACGATATTGACAGCGTATAATCGCATTTCAAGAAATGTTACTGCAAGGTTTTAGAAAACTTTCCCGAAATTTTTCTCGAAAACTTTCCATAAAGAAACATTTCATGAAATGTTACGAAAAGGTTTCAAAAAGATTTCTTGAAAGGCTTATTTTATGAAACTGAAAATGAAAAAAAATATTTCCGAAACCTTGCAAAAATATTTCACGAAAAGTTAAAGGAAGCATTCAAAAGCATTTCCTGACGAGGAAATGTCCAAACGGGCATATGGCAGACGAGGAAATGGGGGACGGGAAAGTGGCAGACGAGGAACTGTCATGCTACCATATTAAGTTGCAGAAGTTCAGGAAAGATCATCATCTTGAAAAGTCTACAAGGAAAAAACTTATGTTTTCAAAATTGTTAAAAAAAATATTAAAAAATTTGTATTTCCGATATCTTTTGAAAAATATTTTTTTAAATCTTTTTAAAATGTTTCAAAAACCTTACTTGATGGTTTTGAGGCCTCTTAGAAACTTGCGTAAAACATTGTCGTATCCTTTCAGAAATATTTCATAGAACTTTTCAGGAAACTTTTCAGATACCTTTCGGAAAATATTTTTGTAAATCTTTTTAAAATATTTCCAAAACCTTATGTGATGATTTTGCGACCTCTTAGAAACTTGCGTAAAACATGGTCGTAACCTTTCAGAAATATTTCACAGAACTTTTCAGAAAACCTTTCAGATACCTTTCGAAAAATATTTTTGTAAATCTTTTTAAAATATTTCAGAAACCTTTCGTGATGGTTTCCAGACCTCTTAGAAACTTGCATAAAACATTGTCGTAACATTTCAGAAATATTTTACAGAACTTATTAGGAAACCATTAAGATACCTTTCGAAAAATATTTTTTGAAAACTTGTTGAAATATTTTGAAAAGTTTTCGTAATGTTTTGAGACATCTGAGGCACTTGCATAAAATATTGTCACAACCTTTCAGAAATATGTCTTGTAACTTTTCAGGAAAAGCTTTCAGAAAATATTACCAGAATTCTTTTTAAAATGATTTAAAAACCTTTCATGAAATTTTTAGGCATCTGAGGCACTTTCCTGAAACATTGTCAAAACCTTTTAGAAAACTTTCATGTAACCTTTTTGGAAAGGTGTCAAATATATTTCAAGAAATATTTTTGAACGTTTATTGCACGGACATATGAACCTTTTAGAAACCTTTTTCCGAAATATTTTTGCAAGGTTTCCAACCTTTCATGAAACCTTTTGAAAACCTTGCAGAAACATTTCGTGCTATGTGATAGTATTAATTAATCTATATAAAATGTCGAAGAAGTTAGAATTCATTATCATAAAAACGTAGTTATGGAAGTCTGAAAAATTATAGTAAATTAACATCTCTTATTAATTATTTATAAGAGCTTAGTGTCGCGATTACATATAGTTACTGCGAAATTCCGACAGTTTATTAGCTGCTTATACAGGAGAAATAAGCCTGTTAAGTGTCTTATAATCAGGTGCGTGCTGGGGGTATAGCACCCGTTCGGTAATGTAGTAAAGGCTACCGGCCCGGTGATATTTTTTTCTCTTTGCTAATCACCTGCCGCACGAATAATGAGATACAAATTGAAAATGTAATTGCTAAACCACCAGCGTTTAAACCCAACTACCCTAGGCATAGCAAATTATAAATAATAAAACGTAAATGTTAAACCACCAGCCCTTAAACCCTACGCATAAAAAATTATAAAGAATAAAACGTAAATGCTAAACTACCAGCTCCTAAACCAATTACCTACCCTACGCATAACAATTTATAAATAATAAAACGTAAATGCTAAACCTAGGGCTTCACGATACCAAGACAATACAAGATTTTAGGAAAATATTGTCTTGGTATTGAAAAATATCATCAAACAACTTTGTCTTGTCAATATATCTAAATAAAAATTATTCTTTCGTCTTGGTATTGGTCTTGGTCTTGCCGAGAAAATGTAACATGTTATCATTTTTTAACAAATTGTTTAAATCCAAAATAATTATTTAAATACTCCTTAACCCCAAGTAGGCGGGGATGCGAGTTCCACGCGTATACGGGAGCGTGTCAGACGTGTATACATGGCAAAATAATTATTTGAATACTCCTTAACCCCAAGTAGGCGGGGGATGCGAGTTTCACGAGCATACGGGAACGCATCAGACGTATATACATGGCAAAATAATTCATTAAAGAACTGTTAACGAAAAGTAGGCGGGGAATGCGAGTTCCACGCGTATACGGGAGCGCGTCAGACGTGTATACATGGCAAGATAATTCATTAAATAACTCTTAACGAAAAGTAGACGGGGAATGCAAGTTCCACGCATATACGGGAGCGCGTCAGACGTGTATACATGGTAAGATAATTATTTAAATACTTCTTAACCCCAAGTAAGCGGGGCATGCGATTTCCACGCGTATACGGGAGCGCGTCAGCCGTGTATACGTGGCAAGATAATTATTTAAATAATTCTTAACCCAAAGTAGGCGGAGGATGCGAGTTCCACGCGTATACGGGAGCGTGTCAGACGTGTATACATGGCAAAATAATTGTTTGAATACTCCTTAACCCCAAGTCGACGGGGGAGGCGAGTTCCACGCGTATACAGGAGCGCGTCAGACCTGTATACATGGCAAAATAATTATTTGAATACTCCTTAACCCCAAGTAGGCGGGGAAGGCGAGTTCCACGCATATACAGGAGCGTCTCAGACGTCCCAGGCGCAAATAAATTATGCACACAATTGTTAATAACTAAATATAATTTTTATTTGCAATTATTTGCTATTATTTGCAGTTTATAAATGCATGATTTGGGACGCTTATAACACTTAATAATAGTTTTTAAGAATGATTTGCTGTTAATAACAGTTCTTTACAGTTATTTGCAGTTATCAGCATTTATTTATCTTTTTTATTCATCAAATGAAAGTCATGACAAAAAATGCTAATAATAGTTGTTTGCATTTTTATTGAAAAAAAAATTTAGAACAGATATAAGTGATTATTATTTATAATTAAATATTAATATTGTTGTCTAATTTATACTTTATTTCGTTAATAACGATAATTTTATGATAATAATTGATAATTAACTACCGAAAAATACTATTAACGTAAAATTGTTACTTAAAATTAATAACAGTCGCTGACAATAATTATGAGCAGTTATGTGTATTAAAAAATAATACATTCTAGAGAGTATCAATAAATTCATATAATTAATATTCACTATTAATAACGATAAATAATAGTCAAAATCGATTATTTACAACAAATAATAATTGATAACAGTTATTAACAGTTATTTGCTTTTTTGTATTCTAAAACCATTTTTCACATGGAACCATCAGAAAAAGCAAATAAATGCAAATAAGTGCTTATAACTAATAATAGGAATTTACAACACTTACTAAATGTTTTAGGCTTTCCCAAATCTTCCTGTTATTTTTTGTTATTTGCTTTTATTAACAGTTTTACGCAAAAGTTATTTCCGCTTGGGGTGTATATGGAAAAATAATTATTTGAATACTCCTTAACCCCAAGTAGGCGGGGGATGAGAGTTCCACGCGTATACGGGAGTGCGTCAGACGTGTATATATGGCAAGATAATTATTTAAATACTCCTTAACCCCAAGTAGGGGGGGGGGGATGCGAGTCCCACGCGTATACGGGAACGTGTCAGACGTGTATACATGGCAAAATAATTATTTGAATACTCCATAACCCCAAGTAGGCAGGAGATGAGAGTTCCACGCGTATACGGGAGCGCGTCAGACGTGTATATATGGCAAGATAATTATTTAAATTCTTCCTCACCCTAAGTAGGCGGGGCGAGTTCCATGCGTATCGAAGTGGGCGTCAGACGTGTATATATGGCATGATGTATGTCTGACGCGCTCCCGCATACTCGTGAAACTGGCATCCCCCGCCTACTTGGGGTGAGGAAGTATATTTAAATAATTATCTTGCCATACACACACGTATACGCGCTCCCGTATACGCGTGCAACTCTCATCCCCCGCCTACTTGGGGTTAAGAATTATTTAAATAATTACTTTGCCATGTATACACGTCTGACGCGCTCTCGTACACGCGTGGAACTCGCATCCTCTGTCGCTCATCTACCTAACTGCCCTTTTTCCCCTCTAGAATTTTAATGTTTAAAAATGTAAAAGTTTCACGGCTCTGATGTTGAACCCTCCGCAGAAATTATCGCTATTAGAAATATCGATAATATACTTGTAATATATTGTAGGCATCGATAATAAAGAAATAATTAATATCGATACCTAATATCGATAGCGAAGCTTGATATTGTGGATCACTAAACGGCGATCCACGCGTTAAGGACGCTCATCACCAAAAATATGACTTTTCGTAATGAATTTTTATTGTTGTCTTTTTTATATTTCATACAACTAGATCAAGCTTATTCGAATGATGGATGTCTTAAAAAGTAGAAAACATTTTTTTTATTCAAAATTATGTAGTATTGGTGCTAATATCAATAATTCTTTTAACCATCATGTCGCATGTATGGAAATTTTTATTTTTCCTTCAATTGCATCGTACTGGGTCTCATTTTGTTCCTTATGAAATTTGAGGGTAGGGTCGCGATAACGATATTGTTGTACAACCGATCCGAACGGCGCTAGATCTCATTATTTATAAAAAATCTCGTGAATTTCGATAGATTTTTATAAACAATGAGATCTAGCACCGTTTGGATCGGTTATTAATTAATTTCACAAAAAAGCGATTAAAGATGAAGAAAAAATCTTTAATTTAAGAGGGGAAATCGTTAAAATAGGTCGAGGCTGTGCAAAGCTACGTGAATTTGAAAATGGCGAAAAATGACCAAAATCTTGAGAATTACGTGGGTTTAGGAAAAATCACTCATTTTTTTCCCTTTTTGAAATTCACATAGCTTTGCACAGACTCGACCTATTTTAACGATTCACCTCTTAAATTAAAGCTTTTTTCTTCATCTTTAATCGCTTTTTTGTGGAATTAATAAAACGTGGTTAAAACTTTCGCCAGTCTTCCGCCAGACTTTCGCCACAATTTCGCCAAACTTTCGCGAGACTTCCGCCAGACTACCGCCAGACTTTTGCCAGACCACCGACAGACTTTAGCCAGATTTTCACGAGACTTCCGCCACACTACTGCCAAACTGGTGCCAGACCTTTTTTTTACACGGATAGTCATACCGTGTAAGTGCTATTTATTTAAATATCATATTGACACTTTTTATCTTACACCGATATTTTTTTTTTTTTTTTTGAGTGGTGTCTACAGACGCATGAAGATAATATTTTTAAATAATAATTTTTGCGATATTGGTGCATTCGAGCCGGAGAATATCCTTCAACCTTCTCTTTTACCCTATTATCCAGGGATACGAGGGCAATGAACATGGTGCCGAGTCGCTCGTACTGTAGGCGGCAATCCAGTTTAAGTTACACATTCTCACATACCCTATTACCTTTGAATACGAGGGTAATGTAAATGATGCGGAGTCGCTCAGATTGCTGGCGGAACCGAAGTATTTTATTAAGAATATTTACATTTTGAAAAGGTTTGAGAATAGGGGCTCGTCGTACATAAAATATTTGAAAGGAAAAAATTTGTAAGGTGCCGTATGCTTCCGCTGACTCATTTCTATAGTTGAAGTTTCGATATGTTTAATTGGAAAAGTTATCTTTTTCATTAATTCGAAATCTGTGCCGTCAAAATATTTATAATGTGTTGTAAAACATTATTTCTTACTTAAGGGGATGTGCAACCCTAATTTCAATATTTTTTTAAATCAACATTCAAACATTTATTTGGAAAAAGACGGCTGTCAAGCGCTCCGTACACGCAAACACTATATGCAGATTTTCTTCTGGATAATTCTATTGATATTTGCGTGAGTTATGCTCGTTTGAAAAGTAGGTCAATTGTAGATTCCTACTTACCGACAGTACGGTTTTTACTTAATTCAATAAATTATCGTCATTTTTTTGGAAAAAGACGTCAAGCGCTCCGTACACGCAAACACTATATGCAGATTTTTTCTGGATAATTCTATTGATATTTGCGTGAGTTATGCTCGTTTGAAAAATAACGTCGGTACTCACATCCCCTTAAGCAGAACGAATACGTAGAGAAACTACATTCCGTCTTTTAGCCTTATGTTAAATGTATTTTCTGCACTTATTTAGTTCACGGTACTTGCTGCTTTACTAATTTTCCGAGAACGCGGTAAGAGCATGGAGGCGCGATCACTTAGAAGAAACGGGGCAAAAAAAAAAACTATTCCGTATGCGGCTATAACATTTTAGTTTTGCTCTGTAGTTTTGCGAAAATCCGCTCGTACGTCCACGGCTGTTTTTCGAGAATTTTATAAAAATAAATCAGTAGAGGTGGAAAGAAGCAAAACAGATTTAGTATTTGTTCGTTCCTCGGCCGAGTTGGTCACGGATAAACATTATAATCGTGTTCGAAAAAAATGTTCGAATGAATGTAATAAATTATTAATTAAATGTATTATTAATAAAAAATGTATCGTTATAAAAGTGAATGGGAAAATAAGCCTGAGATTAATAACAGAATCCGTCCTGATTTACAGGACACCTCCAAAGCTATTTGCAACGTTTGTGATAAAAGATTTTGTGCTAAATTAAGTATTTTACAAAAACATTTAAGTGTTCATGATCGAAATGCAGCAGGCGAAGAAAGCGAGGATACTGATGAACAACATGAACGTTCACCGTACAAGTATCAAGTTGAGTGGGAAAATAATCCTTCCTACGGTGACTGGATTAGACGAGTCGAAGATGATACGAGTAGGGCATTGTGCACGTTGTGTAATAAAACTATTGTGGCCTCATCGTCATCTTTATGGAATCATTTAAAGACTTATTTAAATTATAGAAATACAATGATTGATTCTGGCAATCCCACTGGCGAATATTTGCACAAAAACCCAAGATTCGATGTGCAAGTGGCTGAGCGTGAGTTGCAAGTTACAGCTTATATCATTGAACAACACTATTCGTTCTCATCTGTCGAAAATTTTGTTCCGTTTTTAAAACATATAAATCCGAATTGTGATACAATCAATAACATACAGATGAGCAGACATAAAGTGCAAAAGATTGCGACACGAGTTATTTCTCCACTACAAAAGAAAAAATTAATAGAGACCTTACGTGACACTAAATTTTCTATTTTGGTGGATGAAATGACCGACATATCGGTTGATAAATGCTTATGCATTGTTGTCCTTTATTGGAATGAGGAAGAGAAAGACACAGTTTATTATCTTTGGGATATGGTGAATGTATATCGAGAAGGACAAATGAGAATTGTTGCCAATGCCGAACATTTGTTTCAATTGATAAAAAATTCATTTGAAGAAGCAGATGTTCCATTACAAAATATCTTGGCGTTTTCATCAGATACTGTTAACATAATGATGGGAAGAAAAAATTCCGTGGCAAGTCGCTTAAAGGAAAATATTCCAGGTATTTATAATACTTAATAAAAGTAGCTTTACGCGTTAAAAACTTGATTTTTTTTACAAAAAGGTTAGATATTTTATGGTTTTGTGATGAATTTAAAAAAAATATTTGCCTAGTCTTCCTCGTGCGCCAAGTTTAATTTTGCACGCGTGATTGCGCGCGCAAAGTGCTACATTCCCGTGCACTGGGAAGAGCGGGTAGTAACATACGTACAAACGCGTATACAAAATTGATTTTAGCATAACTTGATATAAAAAGTAACATGCGATACTCGTGCAGAAATTACTTAAACAAATTTTCGCGCCACTAAAAAATATTTTCCGGTGAACTTCCGCGGAAACAACAGAATTTTTCTGAAAGCTTTTACATTTTGCGTCATAAATCTTGTCATATTTTCGTGTTTTTTCGGAGCTTTTGCTTTCTGTAACTGATACTTTTCGTGCTTCTCACTGATAATTTTTGCATTTTCGCGTCATAATGTTATTATCATGTATACCTACATCGAAATCGAATGAGAAAAATGAGTTCTCCAATAATCGGTATCGGGTGTCCACTCACATCATGTGCGTGCGAGCGTGATGCGTGCATGCGAGCTGTGTATGTGCTTGTGTGTGGATGTATGAAAACTATTAAATAAAAAATTATACTGAAGCTTCCAAAAAGTCACATAGAAGATGTGAAAAAATGAGTATTGGAAGCTTTTGTGGAAACCCAAGCACAAGAAAAAACGGTACCTTTCTGTACATTTCTGTACATTTCCGAACATTTCCGTACATTTCCGTACATTTTTGTTACTTAAGAGACTTTTGTACAGATTTGTACAGTTATGTACGGAAATGTACAAATTAGTACAGTAATGTACGGAATTGTACAGAAATGTACAGGAATGTAGACGAATATACGGTAATGTTGATAAATAAAAATCAAAGTTTATTTATAATATTATAAAAAATGTGTTGTTAGTATTAAATTATTTGATATTAATTACATCCAAACATATATTTTGAGTCAATACATATGGACAGATGTGGTAAATGGAAGAAATGATTTTTGCATGCCCGTGTGACCTTAATTTTGAGTTACTTTATCGACATTAACTTAATAACATATCCTTCAATAATAGAATAACATAAAAACCTCACTGTCAACTCAATTATGGTAACATCAATCACATTTGTCGACTTTGGAATCATTATCATTTTTAAACTGAGAATGAATTTAATGTGTTAATTAGTAAAATGTACCATATAAGGGCGATTTGGATCATCACAGATAAGTATATTTCAATTGCGCAGATGGTAAAGGGTCGGCTTAGTAATCTAAAGATTGTGGGTTCGATTCCCAATAACAATTGGATTTTTTTTTAATTATTTTTTTATAATTTTATGGTTTTGTCCAACCCTTATCCAATTCAATTTCCAAATATAAATATATTATTTTATTAATTATTAAAAATTTTAAGGATTTTGAAGTATTTTTTATATTATTCTTTAGAATTGTACATTTTTGCACATTTCTGTACAAATCGGTACAAAAGTCTCTTAAGTAACAAAAATATACAGAAATGTACAGAAATATGCGGAAATGTACGGAAATGTACAGAAATGTACAATAATGTGCAGATAGGTACGAAAAGGTACCGGAATGTACAAGTATGTACGGAAATGTACAGATGTATACAGAAATGTACAGTTTTTTCTTGCGCCAGGGAAGCTCTTGGAACCTATGAAAAAGCTTCTGGAAAGAACAAAAGTTGAATCACATATAAAGATGGGGGAGGGGGGGGGAATTACATATAAAGGGGAAGTTTTTGAAATACATTTCAAGAAGCACCTTGAAAGTTCCAATTTAACCTTGAGGAAAGCTATCAAGAAGATTCTAGGAAGTATTGTCGCAAGGTTTCCGATATATAATAAATCAACTGACCTAAAATTATATCGGAAGATTGATCTGTGTGTATAAATATTCAATGCGAAGATGTAAAAATTGCTAAATATAAAAACGAGAAAATTAATTCATAGCGCGAAAATACGAAAGTATTACTTTCCGACCAGTGAAAAAACATATTCTTGACGCAAAAACACAAAAATTATTAACGCGAAATGCAAAAAAGGTCCTGTGTATGAAACACAAAAACTTGAAAAAGTTAATCACGCGAAACGCGAAATCTTTCCGGAAAATTCTATTGTTGACAGGAAAGATCGTTGAAAATTTTTTTTACTAAATAATCACAAAATATATAATACAAAAAGTACATATTATTTTCAATAAATGGAAAAATCTTAACATCTTCATTATTTGTCGATAACGTAGTAATTAACATATGAAAAAGTATTAAATAATGCCATTTTAAGACGAACTTATTATAAGGTTTTTATTAAATTTCAGGAATAACAATAGTAAAATGTCCATGCCACATAGAGTCTCTATGCGCAAATGATGCAATGAAAATTATGCCAAGTACTTGCGAGCAACTAATTAACTTAACATATAATTATATCTCAGGAAGTTCAGCAAGAATGCATAGATTTAAGATGCTCGAAAAGCTTAGCAATCCAAACGCTAAGCCAAAATCAATCTTGAGGCCAGTTGTGACTCGCTGGACTTCTATTTATTATTGCATTGTCCGCAACCTCAGATTATGGCCAGTGTTGACCAAATTTTTTGAATTGGAAGTAGAAGATTTTCAAGTAAATAGTTCACAAGCAAGAGATCGTGAAATGAACCCTCAAGAATTATGTAGGAATTATAAAGACCCAATGATGTTATTATATCAACTATTTTTAGAATGGGCCTTAAAACAATTCGTAGATTTTAATGAAAAATTTCAATGCAAAAAGTCATTAGTATCAGAGAAGCAAGTGCTTATCGTAAATTTATATAAATTTTTTTTGAATATTTATATGAACACGAATTTTATTAAATCAATACCTGCAGAGCTCATTGATCCTCATGACATAAATAATTTTTTACCTGCCAATGAAATAAACTTGCCAGATTACATAACTGACTTGATAAATACATATATTCAGGATGCTGACGATTTTGATGAAGCCGATGCAGATATGGTAGAATTTAAAAGCAATTGTAAAAATTATGCAAGACACGCTTCAGCAAAAATTGAAGAACGGTTTGACGTACAAGATAGTGGAATGTTTTTAATGCGCTTTTTAAATCCAGAAAATGCATTGAGTAGGGCTTTTCATAATCAAATGCCAGATTTCGTTCATTTTTTTACAATATTTCCAAAAATGATGCCTATAGGTATTCATGATGTTAGTATTATAAGCAGAGAGTGGGAGAATTTATTAAAATATCAATTCGACCCAAGATTCATTGAAATAAAAGACACTAGAAGATTTTGGGTAATATTACAAAAATTTGAAAATAGAGAGAAAGTGCCCTTATTTAAAAACATATGCAAAGTAGCTCACAATGCTTTAAGCCTCCCCAACTCCAACGCTCCACCTGAACGTATTTGGAGCAGGTACAATTTCTTAAAAATAAATGGAGAGCATCACTTAAATCGAGTACTGTGAAGGAGATGATCCAAGCTCATGAATACATAAAGTCAGTAGGTGGTGCCCTGAACTTTAAAGTTAATGAGCAAATGTTGGATTCATTTAATAGTATTAATCTGTATTCATATAATGATCACAAAGATCATGCGTCAGAAGGAGACATGTTTTTAGAATGTGAAGAGTTTAATTTAACTGCGAGCTACATAAAAGAGTGTACATTTTTTGACAAACTATTTGAAAATAAGGAACGGGGAAAAAAGGTTGTAAGGGATAGTGATCAAAGTGACGAATAAAGTAGTATTATTATAATAATTAATCTTAAAATTGTTAAGTATTTTATAAATTTTGTTTACAAAAAATAAAACATTTATGAATATCTTATACTAATGTTTATTAAAATGAAAGGTATTATTAATAATTATCACTGTTTTGATTGTTACTGTAACTTGTAAATTCAAGTTTTGTATCTTGTGAAATAAATATTATTTTTAACATTATATGTTTAAAAGGTTTCTATACTCTTTAAAACTAGGTATGTAATGAAAATATGCATTGTTAAAAATTGTACATAAAAAAAAATGTAATTCTCAATCATGTAAACTTAGAGTAAAAATTATCTTTCGCACTTTTATCTATTATTTACAGTATTTCGTACATTTTAAACATTTTTTTTGGAATAAGTAATCATACGATAAACCTTTGAAGTGATACTTTGCCTAAAAGATCTTACAGTTATAATTTGATAAAGCAGTACGCTACTCATTATATGTATTGTTTAAAATTCCAATGAAGAAACAATGAAGTCATTACCATGGTTGGAATGAATTAAGATCACTAATCCTTAATTTTCTGGTAAAATACTGAAACCTGTGATTTCTGCGGTATTCATTGTTTTCTTTAAATTTGCTTTATAGTTGCAGCATGAAATTTATATTCATATCATATCGCTCATGATAATATTCACAGTATGAAATTTTTTCTTCATATCCATTCCTCCTTCGGAATGTAGCATTGTATGTACCCTGGCCTTCTGCCTGTAAATGTATAATTACTTTTACCATGAACGATTTTAAGATGAGAAATAAAATGTAATTATAAACTGTTAGAATATGAGGTACATTTATATCAAAAAGATAGAAAGAACACTCAGCGGAAGCTCACTCTACTCAGCTGTCATCCTCCATCGTGAACGGTTGTATTTTGAGAGAGAGAGTTGTACTGAAGTTACTGAATGTTAATAATGTTCGTTATTGTTTGTACTCGAGAGTGGCTTATTTGAAGAAACCCTGTCTCCCATCCACGGATATTTAACATAAACTCTTACTCTTCTGTTAGCATCGAGATGATTTTTTTCAACGAGTTCCAATTTTAGATTGAATTGAATGTCATGATGATCACCTCTTATCATTTCTTCAACATGACATATTTTTATAAGTATTACTTGTTGATGTACTTGTTCTGATGACAATTCAAGTGGCTAAAAGTAAATAGAAATTAGGTGACATAACCCATCATTTTATTGTTATAATTGTTTTTCTATAGTAATATGGAAAACTGACTTGAAAGGAAATCTGTTAGTTATATATAATACCGTGTCATCAAAAATATAAGCACCAAGTGTTTGTCTGTGAACTCAAAACAATCCTTTATGAATAATATTTCAATCCTCGCCAAGTGCAAAATGTTGTACTTAAAAGTTTAAAATAATTTGCTTTAAATTATATTAGTTTTTCAATAGATTGTTACCGTACAATCATATCTACAGAAGATTTTTTGGGATTGTACAAAGCTTTTGGAGCATTGATCATGTAACGTAGTGTTACAGTTTTACTACCAAGTACAGTAGAGCTGTAGATTTTTACCGTACAATCATATCTACTTGTTTTCCAAATCCACCTAAAAATAAAATTTTAGCATTTGCAACAAATGTTTGTAAATGCGAAAATTTCTTTTTAATGTTACATAAAAGAAATTACCCTTTTTTGAAGCAAAATTTTTAATAAGTAATTGTAATAATATTGGAAGGAAGTGATCTTTTATCCCACATCCCACCTCTTCCTACGGGTGCTGAATCGTCTCCCCCAGTTGAACCTAAGAATATGTAATAAATTTTATTATTCAAAATACAAATAATTCTTATTATTGTGCAAGCAATATTGAAAACTATTTTGCTTGTGTCTTATCATTAAAAAATAAATGCTATTACATGCACACACTGACATTACAATTTTTAGATTACCTGTGGTCTACTGAATTTTCAATCTTACTTGACTATTGTTTAATCATATTATTAAATTTTGTACACCGTTATCAACTGAAAAAAGTAGGGATAAATCATTTCCTTCAACTTCATTAAATAATAATTGTATTGTACTGTTTGTATCTTTCTTGATTATCCAGACTTTATAACTCAGCAGCTAATATAAAGTTTTTTCAACAAAATACTCTTTCTTTTAGTTTTTGGTGATTGAAACTCTGTGATAAATAGATCTCTGAAATAAAAACGTTATAAATAAGCAAAAAGAAAATCTCTCATCTTGGATAATGAACGTTAATATTATGATATAATTTATGTTAATTAATAAAAATATATACAGACCAAATGGACAAAATTTATAAGATTATTGATTCTATCTGCTACTTCTGCAATTATTCCTGAAACATAAATAAACACAAACACAAAGCATTTTGTTCGTAAATAAACAAAATTAATAGAAAAATAATATACTCATCTGACTATTGTTTAACATTGCGTTTGTTTTATTCATGTAAATTTTTTTTTGATGCAACAGACTGACAGCTGACCCACTGAGCATGCGCTGTACGGCGCGTGTTCCGAAACGCATTTTTTTGGCGCGCACTCCCGAACCTAACCGCTCTGAAGTCAGCTAGCACTCGTGGGGAAAATTTTTTGTCTAGCACCGCTGTTCTCGACTGAAAACAATAACACGTACACTGTATTTATATACGCTGGACAATGTTTACATAAAGAGTTATATAGCATCAAGTTCGTTAATAATAGGAAAATACATTGTACTTAGTCTTTGGATATCTTCCTTTTTATTAATACTATTTTGATTGCTTTTTATATAGATCATTTCGGAAATCAGTCTTTTTTTGTAATTGCTTTCAAAATTTAAAATGGATGTATTTTCCCAATCGAACTCATTGATGTGTACTAACAACAGACTCTTTTTTTTTGTTTATTTTATGTTCATTAATGCGTGTGTGTAACGATCTTTTAGTTTCTCCTATGTATGTAGCAGAGCAATTTAGGCAATCAAATTTATACACCACATTAGTACGATCCCATTTTTTGGTTATGTCTTTGCCTAACCTAATGATCGAAGACAAACTTTTATTCAATAATGGGATTGTACAAATATTATAAGATTTTAACATATTAGATAGACTATTAAAATCTTTGGTAAACGGTAAAGACAATTTTGGTAATTTTTCATAGCAATTTTGGTGCGTATTATATGTATAGCCATACTTAAGTTTTTTAAATCTAATTTCGATATGTGTTTCTACAAACCACATAGGATAATCATTGTTACGTAAAACCTTCTTTATGAGTTTTATATTGTCTAAGTGAAAATTAGAATCTGAGAGTAAAAACGCCCTATCAACTAGGTTAAAAATAATATTCTTTTTTTGCTGTGTTGGATGATTTGAAAAATAATTGATTACACGTCCCGATGATGTCGGTTTTTGGTAGCAATTTGTCAAAATTTTATTATCAGTTCTAATTAATGTCATATCTAAAAAATTAATTTTTTTATTCTCTTCTAGTTCATAAGTAAATTTTAAATTTATATCATAAGCATTAAAAACTTTAATCACTGTGTCAATGTGTTGTTTTTTAACACAAATAAGCGTGTCGTCAACATATCTGTAATAAAAAATAGGGATACAGTCATAATGTAGTTCTAATTCTCGTAAGCAATTCTTTTCCAAATCATCCATTACAATGTCCGCAAATAATGGTGAAATCGGTGAACCCATCGGGGTTCCATAAATTTGTTGATAGGTTTGACCATTAAAAGTAAAAAACGTATTATTAAACAGAAAAACGGTGCATTCTTTTAATTCATCAAGCGGGATCTTACAGTGATTATGGATGGAAACCGCTCTTCTATCTAAACTATCCAACACTAATTCGCACGAGATGTTTGTAAATAACGACGTTACGTCTAATGACAGTAAAGTGTATTCATCCGTTATTATTATATTTTTTAATTTTTCTTTCAATTCGAAACTGTTATTGATATGTGAACTAGGCTTAGGTATCACATTCTTAAGTTCTTGATATACTATTTTTGCTAAGAAATATACGTGCGGCTATTAACTAATGAAACAATAGAACGTAACGGTACATCAATTTTATGAATCTTTGGTAATCCATAACATTTCCCCAGTGTCGTATCAGATTGAGTTAAACTATTTTTATGAAAATTTTTGTACAAAAAACCATTATTATTTAAATAATTTAACATACTATATGTTCTATCTTTTAAACGTTTCAGTGGATTTTTACTTATCTTTTTATATGTTTTATCATCTGATAATAGATTCACCATCTTTTCGTTATAGATGGATTTTTCTAAACAAACCGTTACATTGGCTTTATCTGCTTTTGTAAAGAAAATATCATTATGCGTTTTTAAAAAGTTTTTGGTTATTTTTAGTTTTCTTGATAAAGCTCTGTCTGTATATGGTATATGTATATCAGTATTAACAGCCTTTTTTAAAGATCTTGTGACTTTTTTCCGTATTTCATTTTTCTCGTCATTGTTAATATGTACTGAATTGAGACAGTTTTCAACATTTTTTATTGTATTAACTATATCGTTATTAGAAATTTTTGAAATATGGCTAAAATTTGAACCCAATGTAACAATATCAATAACTTCCGACGGAATTTGAACATTCGTTAAATTCTTAAGCCACGTACTTTTATTACTATTGACGCTTGCGTTTGACTTTAAAGAGGCGAGCTTATTCATATGCATAGAATCAAATTTTTTACGCATCGTTTTAGACTTATTTGAAGTAAATAAGAAAAACTTATCTATAGTCAAAGCGTCTAACGTGGAAAGTGTAATTTTTTCTTTTATAACATTTAGGTTTTTTTCGATAAATTTTATATGAAAGTTGATATCTCGGATTTCTAAATTTAACAACATAGTTGCGAAATATTTCATAAAATTTTTTAACTTTTTTTTACATGTCCTACTATGAAAACTTATATTGAAAAATTTGATACTTAAATTTTTAATGTGTTGTGGTGTCACTCCAAATTTTCTGCATTCAAGAAGATAGCATCGTTGTGAATTACTGTTCGCCACCCGTATGGAAATAACAAATGTAAGAAAACGTAAGAAACCGTGAGAAACCGTAAGAAACCGTATAAAACCGTATAAAACCATTGGTTTTCGGACATTTTTTTACGGTTTTATACACTTTATTACATTTTCTTACATTTTTATACATTTTCTTACAAATATGACTAATTTTGTCAAATTAGTCGGGAAAAAGAAATTGTAAAAAAATGTAAGGAAATGTAAAAAAATGTAAGAAAATACATGAAAACGTAAGAAAATGTATAAAAATGTAAAATATTACATATTCTTACATTTATGTACACTTTTATACACTTCTAAGCAGTTTTGTATATTTTTATACGTTTTCTTACATTTCATTAAAATTGGTACATATATAAGAAAATTTACTGGAAAAAATTTTAATTTTTTTAAATGTATAAAAATGTATAAAAATGTATAAAAGTGTATATAACCGTATAAATCGTTTCCCATAAAATGTCCGAAAACCAATGGTTTTATACGGTTTTATACGGTTTTATACAGTTTCTTACAGTTTTGTACAATTTCTTACGGTTTTCTACATTTTCGTACATTTCTTTTTTTCATTCGGGCAGTAGTCGATTTGATCTTGTTCATCTTTGAAGAAGCTTCCATGTATCCATTCCATGTGTTTGTCTAATATATTCAAAGAAAGATGATGTTGTAGGGGAGTCTGTTTCCGATCGAAGACTCAGGTTCAATGTTGAATGTATAACGCCAACCATTTTTATATTAAATAGTTGAGGACGATCTTTGGAGGCAAAATGAAATGATCTTATTTCTTTATGGCAACGTTTCGTTGACTTAGTACGCCAACCTCATCAGGCCTTTATTCAAAACACAGAAATAAATTAACATATAAAACTTTTTTTTAAAGACAATTAAACCACAAAGTGTAAATACAAAAATCAAAATTACCGAAATTGTAAACGTATATTATAAGTAAAAATCCACTGAAACGTTTAAAAGATGGAACATATAGTATGTTAAATTATTTAAATAATAATGGTTTTTTGTACAAAAATTTTCATAAAAATAGTTTAACTCAATCTGATACGACACTGGCGAAATGTTATGGATTACCAAAGATTCATAAAATTCTAAATCCTATTGTTTCATTAGTTAACAGCCCCACGTATATTTCTTAGCAAAAATAGTATCTCAAGAACTTAAGAATGCGATACCTAAGCCTAGTTCACATATCAATAACAGTTTTGAATTGAAAGAAAAATTAAAAATATAATAATAACGGATGAATACACTTTACTGTCATTAGTGTTGGATAGTTTAGATAGAAGAGCGGTTTCCATCCATAATCACTGTAAGATCCCGCTTGATGAATTAAAAGAATGCACCGCTTTTCTGTTTAATAATACGTTTTTTACTTTTAATGGTCAAACCTATCAACAAATTTATGGAACCCCGATGGGTTCACCGATTTCACCATTATTTGCGGACATTGTAATGGATGATTTGGAAAAGAATTGCTTACGAGAATTAGAACTACATTATGACTGTATCCCTATTTTTTATTACAGATATGTTGACGACACGCTTATTTGTGTTAAAAAACAACACATTGACACAGTGATTAAAGTTTTTAATTCTTATGACATAAATTTAAAATTTACTTATGAACTAGAAGAGAATAAAAAAATTAATTTTTTAGATATGACATTAATTAGAACTGATAATAAAATGTTGACAAATTGGTACAAAAACCGACATCATCGGGATGTGTAGTCAATTATTTTTCAAATCATCCAACACAGCAAAAAAAGAATATTATTTTTAACCTAGTTGATAGCGCGTTTTTACTCTCAGATTCTAATTTTCACTTAGACAATATAAAACTGATAAAGAAGATTTTACGTAACAATGATTATCCTATGTGGTTTATAGAAAAACATATCGAAATTAGATTTAAAAAACTTAAGTATGGTTATACATATAATACGCACCAAAATTGCTATGAAAAATTACCAAAATTGTCTTTACCGTTTACCAAAGATTTTAATAGTCTATCTAATATGTTAAAATCTTATAACATTTGTACAATCCCATTATTGAATAAAAGTTTGTCTTCGATCATTGGGTTAGGCAAAGACATAACCAAAAAATGGGATCGTACCAATGTGGTGTATAAATTTGATTGCCTAAATTGCTCTGCTACATACATAGGAGAAACTAAAAGATCGTTACACACACGCATTAATGAACATAAAATAAACAAAAATAAAGAGTCTGTTGTCAGTACACATCGATTAGAAAACAAACATGAGTTCGATTGGGAAAATACATCTATTTTAAATTTTGAAAGCAATTACAAAAAAAGACTGATTTCCGAAATGATCTATATAAAAAGCAATCAAAATAGTATTAATAAAAAGGAAGATATCCAAAGACTAAGTACAATGTATTTTCCTATTATTAACGAACTTGATGCTGTATAACTAACTCTGTATGTAAACATTGTCCAGCGTATATAAATACAGTGTACGTGTTATTGTTTTCAGTCGAGAATAACATCTGATCGACGTATGATATATACGTTTATAATTTCGGTAATTTTGATTTTTGTATTTACACTTTGTGGTTTAATTGTCTTTAAAAAAAAAGTTTTATATGTTAATTTATTTCTGTGTTTTGAATAAAGGCCTGATGAGGTTGGCGTACTAAGCCAACGAAACGTTGCCATAAAGAAATAAGATCATTTCATTTTGCCTCCAAAGATCGTCCTCAACTATTTAATATAAAAATGGATGGCGTTATAGATTCAACGTTAAACCTGAGCTTTTGTCGAATTTTTAACCGCCATATTCTACTCGCCATGTTAAATTTTGAAAGTCTGATAGCAAAATCGTAATCAGCAACTTTGAAAATCTCCATATACCAATTTTGAGCACAATTCAATCTTTTTTTAAACTTTTCTCAGTCGTATTGGATTCGATATGATTTCGAAAGTCCGATAGCAAGATCGTGATCAGAGATCTCGAAAACCCATGAATTCCAATTTTGAGCAAAATCTAAGCTTTTTCTGAACTTTTAACCGCCATATTGGTTCCGCCAATTTGAATTTCGAAACTCCGACAGCAATGTCATGATCAGCGACTTCAGAAACCCCTGTATTCCAATTTTGAAAAATATCTAAGCTTTTTCCGAATTTGTCAGCGTGTAAACACAATACTTTACGCGTGATATGAGAAAAAAAGATGTTTGTAGCATGTCTAGCGAGATAATAATACAATTAATGGAAAAGGCGGTCATGAGGAGGGGCAAGAAGGGTGGCTGAGTGGGGGTAGTGAGGGGGGCGAGGAGGCTATTTTAATATAAAAAAACTCATAGAAATACACTGATTTTTACGTTATTTGGAGGGACGGAAGGATGGGTGGTGAGGGGGGGGGGTGACGTTCATAAATAATGCTAATATCTATACAATATAGGAAGATATATATAAAATATCATTACTGATCAAAATTTTTATCTTTTAGGTGAATAAAAAAAAAAGATTTTTTAACTGTAGTACCCCTTAATTGGTGTGTTAATTGATTCCACTTCTTTCTATAGTTTTATTTCGATTTTGAGAATATTGCTTTTGAATTAAGTAATATTAAAGTGCGATAGTTTTTGGAGACATTTAAATAAAATTATTGTTTCGAATATGCGATTCGAAGTTTTCGAAAATTTTTATAAAATACATTATCGACAGATATTTAAAAGTAAAATTGGAAGTTACGCCTTTCAAACTTATTTTTAGCAGATAAAGGGAGAAAGGAAAAGATTATTGAAATACTACAGATAGTAAAAATAATTTTGGAGAGATTGAAAATATTTTTAAAAGGAATTTGTAAGTATTAATTTTAAAAAGGCAAAGAAAAGGATAATTTGAAAGAGAAACCTTAAAGAGGGACTACAGCTAACACGAATGATTTTTATGAAAAATGTAACACATTTTTATTGGAATTAGAAATAAACTTCTACTCACCAAAGTTTTACTTTTGATTTTTCATTTCCTCGAAAGTAATGGTTACTAGATTAAGGGGGTCGGACACCTTTAGAATGACGAAAAATCAATTTTTTTTTATTACATATTTTACTAAAAAAACACTTGTAGAATATGTCCCAATTAGTTTTAAAGCATTATCTATTTCTGTTTTAAGAATATACACAAAACACTGATAAATCTTTTCATTTGTTTTTTGTTCAAATTACATTTTTCCCCTTGTATACATAATTATATAATCATATATTATTTCTACTAATTTTTTTTTCATTTCACTGTTCTTAATATATTTAAAATTCTCACTCTAAATATCTGTCTGTATATACTTTAAAAGATCCAAAAATAATATTTTAATCATTAATACAAAGATAAAAAATAAATAATATAATTTATGGACGGTATTTTTGACAAAAATTAAAATTTGATTTTAAAACTTATATAGTAGTTAAGTTGGCACCGTAACAACCTGGCTTATCAACGACAGCCTCTTACGGGCTCACAGCTCACTCCTTTATTGTAACAGTGAATCCACATTGCATGCAGTATACGGTATGCCGTATGCCGTATGCCGTCAGAAAAATAGTTGTCCGAAATCTATAATATTTATAACTCTATGGTTACAATTCCCATAGGACCGTCACACAGCTCTGAATAGATATAAAGTACAAGAATAACATGGGTTATATATCTATATATACGAAGAACAGCAAGGAACAAGACTCTTGTTCCTTGTGTATCTCGCTGTTCCTCGTATATATAGATATACTAAACCATGTTATTCTTGTACTTTATATCTGTTCCTCAGAGCTGTGTGAAGGCCCATAGGATTTATAACCATAGAGTTATAAATCCTATAGATTTCAGACAACAACTTTTTTCTGACGGCATACGGCATACGGAATACGGCATGCAATGTGGATTCACTGTAACAGAGCTGATTTTAATCTATGTAAAAGTCCGCAAGCAATGTAAACATGCACAGTTGTCATTTCATATAAACACTGTGATATCAGCATCAGCACCTTTTCTATACAAAGTGTTGTTCTTAATTTTCATTGTTTCCAACGGATTTTGGAGTAAACATTTAGTGTATTATAATACGTAAAAGTATTTTAAATCAGTTTTTAAAAGTGTTTGAATAATACGTGTGACAGTTGAATTAATGTTTTAGAAATAGCTTTTAGTACTTGAACTTTTATTAGAAACTTTATACTTAAAATAACAGGGATTGATACTAAAGAAAAATTAAGTCTATATTGACTATTACAAAAAACATTTAGTGTACAGATTTAAATCAACTTTTAAAGGAAGCGAAAGATATGCTATTGTGCAGAAAAATGTTATGGAACCTTCGCTTCTGCTAGAAAGCTACCATTATCAGCCATTGCCTGAATCTCACTATGATATAATTGACATTTTATTTTCTGAAGTAAAAACAGTTATGCACTGCAATAAATATCTATCAGTCGTATTCTCTTTATTAAGTAATAATATTATATGTGAAAAAGAATAATGAAGGACAAGTAAAGAAGTTCACCTTATCAGACATTAAAAGAAGATCAATATAGGAATGTCGCTGCTATAAACATTTTTTTCAAGCATTTGGCTATGGCGATACTGGCTTCATTACATGCATGAAGGATTTTGGATTTCTCAACATATTCTTTATTTACCTCAGTATATGTATAAGAATCTAATATATGTGATAAAGATTATTAAAAACATATGGATTTAAAAGCACCAAAGGATCTACATATTAAACCACTTAACAAACTTGACTGACTGATGTGGATATGACTGTTACGCGTGCTCATAGCTTACAAGTCTGATAGATCGTATACTGAGGTACCAGAATATTTGTTCTAAATGTAAAATATTTTGAGCGAAAAACAATATTTTTTTGTATTTCAGGGCAGAGATGGAGTTAAGAAATAAAGAAGAAGAAATAAAGAAGTATTTTAGTAATTTTATCTTTAAAGCTGTTTTCTACATAATGTAAAATTTTGAGCTCTGCCGTCGACTCCAGATTCAGAAACTGCATATATTTTAATGGGAGAGCGCAGTTCCTGAATCTGGAGTCGACGGCAGAGCAAAAATTTTGAAATGGTCATATATTTGTTTAAAATCGATCAAAATTTTTTTTTTGGGTCTCATTTTATCATAAATTGAATATATTTTTAGGATATTACTTCTAAATATTTCTAATTATGAAAATTAATTTTTTTAGGTCATTTTATGAAGAAAATTGTAAAGGTGTCTGACCCCCTTAATCCATTACTTCTCACGCGGACATTTTGAGTCGATGGAATTTTGGCTTGGAATGATGACAAAACTGTATCAAAACGAAGAAAAGTACTTTTTCTTATGTAAAAAGAGGTACGCTTTCAGATTCCCGTGAGAAAATTTAATATGGCGGCTCAAAGTTGACGAAATTTTTTCCGTCATAAAGTATCATTGATAAACCCATTGACTCAAAAACATCCGCATGGAAAGTAATGGGTTAATATTAATTGAGATGGTGCTAAACTCCCCCATTACCGAAGATTACTAACACATTTTTTTCTTTCAATTTTTAATTTTGAGAAAACATTTCTTTGATACCTTGTAGTTTCGGTCTAAAAATGTTTTCTCTATTCCTCGGGCGAAAGTACGTGTTTTCGCCGTTTGTTTACACTAGAAGAAGAAGCACTTTTGCCCACTGCGTACGTCACTTGTTTCACGCGCGACCGGAAGCTCTGTGAGCAATGTTTTGAATATACGATACAGCGGATTGTGACTTTGCCGCGCGGAAGTCGCGAAAGTGTGCGACTTCGGCGCGGAACTGTCTCGCATCGGGTGCGTGGTGCTCTCAAGAAGGATGGTCTACTATGAATTCGTGTTTATTTATTTGGAAATATCCTCTCTCTCCCTATCTCCCTTTATCTCTCTCTATTTTAGCCTATTGGTGGAACATTATGATATTCGTATAAGTATTTTTATACATATCTTATTTACCACATGTTCTCTTATTTATTATTTCAAAGATTATCTTTTTAGTTTTCTTTTGCATTTTTATGTTTTTGATAAATTTTTATATCTCTTGTGTATTTTACGACATAATGAACTAAATTGTTATTGTATTCTATTGTAATTGACTGAAATTTATAATTTTATACCTTTTAATGTATTCTCTAATTTTTTCCGAAAAGGCAGAATAAAGATTTATCTATTTATCTATCTATCTCTCTATACCTCTTTCTCTTGATTCACATGAGTATGTAATAATCTGCTTGTTTATGTATTTTCGATGCCCGCCCCAACGCAAATGTTGGGCGGGCATCGAACACACATAAACGCGCGCATCGGGAAAAACCAATTACGACAGGTAAAATAAAATTGAAAAATATAACCTGCAAACTACAAGAACGACGTGAGTCGCTAACGCTATCAAAGCATAGGGCGAGAGTAAAAACATGGCTGCGCAGAGTTGATGTCACCAGGAAAGACGATGATTTTCGACTTTTCTAGACTGATTAATTAACGTACTTTCGCCCGGAATAGAGAAAAATACTATTTCTTACACGGGGGTTAAATGGAACTCCTGCATGAACGTGATATGACGGCCTCGGCTTCGCCTCGGTCGTCATATCACGTGCCTGTGAAAGTTCCATTTTCCCCCCTTGTAAGAAAATCTACTATAATTGTTGGAATTAAAATTTAATAAAAGGAATCAACAGATTATTTTTTGTAATCAATTTAAAACTGCAATACCGTCGGTCGGTAACAATTAACCATCCCCGTAACACTCTATCAACGAATTAGTTAAAGTAACAAATGTTTTTGGCGTTTAGCATGAGAAATTAATAAAGTAAACATACCTCCAGGACCATACAGGGCCGAATAACAAGGATTGTTGCAATAAGGTTTTCCTTCATGTTCAGCATGTCCCCCTGGATTTAACATTTTGTTACATTTTTCACATCTTAAACAGGCACCATGCCAATCTTTTCCAAGAGAAGTTTTCCTTTCAGCTGAAATAATTGTAAATTATTTCCTTTGTAATATATCCAATAATTTATCATTTTTTTGTACTACTACATACTATTGGGCTGTATCAAGGAGCACGAGAGTGTTACGAAGGCAAATATGAGGTACTATACAGAAGAGGCCTCAGTGAAGGGCGTTATCCCTTTATACAGCTTAATAAGTGTACCAAACTGAAATAACGACATGCTTGCATCATTTATTTACTTGTGCAATTATAGTTTAATAAGAACCTTAAAGAAACCTTCTAAAAGAAGGTTAAATTTTAATTTCAAAATGATAAAATAGTTCACTTAACATTGAAATTTGAATAAGTCGCAATGTTATTGTATATCTTAAAATGAGATACTAATCCCACTTTCAAATAAAATATGAAGGGCTAGGCAAGTATATAAAAAGTAACCTTTCTTCATTGAGCTTTCACAAAAAATAAACTTGTTTTCAGAAGGTGTCTAGAGTATTAAATACAGGAATATTTGAGGACTACACACGATCCAGGCAACAAGATCTAGAGAACATTTACGAAATGTTTTTGTTAATGTATTTGCGTTTCAATCAATGGTTCGTTAAACTCAATTCATATTACGAAATGTAATAATATAGAATATTTTATAATAATAATGATTAATAAAACATCGAATTGAATAATTAAACTAGAAATAAAAATACTTGTCCCCTTCATATTTGATTACATTACTTTTTTATGCACAATTTTGTGAGTTATTTTCACAAGTTTGGAGACGATGATTTTTCTTATTTAAAAAATTTCTTGTTTTTTTTCTAACAAACTTAATTGAGATGGATGATGGCGGAAAAAAGCGTGGGAGAATTATGAATAATTATTAAATTTATTTTTCTTTATACAATGTCCCGGAAACATGTATACTTGCCACATAATTTACCTTCTTTTAGAAAGTTTTTTTAAAGATAGCACACCCTTTTTCGGGCCTTAATGATATTGATTAAGTCTCAAAGATGGATACACATAGTATTTTTAGTAAACGAAATTCAGAATACATTCTACTATATAGTAGCATAGACAGTAACCAGGCCTTGCTCTTTTGGTAAATTGCTCTTAAATTTCAAATTTCTTTATGTCAACTTTACCCATCTATAGGTAGGACTGATTTAAGCAACTCTAAGGGTGAATCTGATATAGTTTCTGTTACTACAAAGCTGAGAAAATCCTCTCTTAAAAAAGTGATGGAGGAAATCTGTCATCGCAATAAGACTGTTTTGATTGGTTGTTGCTGGCTCATTTGATTGGTCTACATAGAATAAGCGCCAAAATCGAGTATGTTTGAATTTTGAAGATTGGATTCTTAACTTTGAATATTTAAAACTGAATAGTATAAGAAAAATTTCATGATTTTATTTATGAGACTAACGTTATTATCGTATAATTTAAACTATTTAAAACAAACTTTTAAAATGAAACTTGATCATGTTCATAACCTCAAAAACAAAAAAACCAAGAGATAAATGATACGCGCGAAGCGCGCTAAAAGTAGCTAGTAGAAATAAATTTTATATATTTTTCAGATAAATTATATATATATATATATATATATATATATATATATATATATATATATATATATATATATATATATATATATATATATATATATATATATATATATATATATATATATATATATATATATATATATATATATATATATATATATATATATATATACATTTCTCGAAAGGGGTTTATAAAGCCCGTTTTTTATATATAGGGATTTATCGAGCCCGATTTTGATTATGCAGTCCGGGCTTCATAATATTTCTAAATATAGGGGTTTATGCAGCCCGACCTAGAGTCTATAACCCCAGGGTCCATTATTTCTTTAGTCACTTGCCATAGGGAACTCTCGGCTGTAGTACTAATATGCAGGATTGGGCTCCATAAACCCCGATAAGTGTGTCTATATATATATATATATAGATATATATATATATATATATATATATATATATATATATATATATATATATATATATATATATATATATATATATATATATATATATATATATATGTATAAAGACCTATACACGTTATTTCTGGTAATCTACAGGGTCCTATAGTTTATATATATATATATATATATGTATAAAGACCTATACACGTTATTTCTGGTAATCTACAGGGTCCTATAGTTTATCTCTTCAGAGTTCCCTATATAAGCGCGTGACTAAAGAAATAATATCCCTGGGGTTATTGACTCTAGACGCGTCCCAGAAATAACGCTTACGTACAGAAAAATTTCCGGGACGTCCCGGAAAAAACAGCGCGTCCCGGAAATAACAGCGATGTACAGTGTAAACGTCCCGGAACGAACCGTTGCAGATAATATATATATATATATATATATATATATATATATATATATATATATATATATATATATATATATATATATATATATATATATATATATATATATATATATATATATATATATATATATATATATATATATATATATATATATATATATCTCAGATTTACACCTATATAAGGTATTCTGAATTGTGTATTTTCAAATTAAATACTTCTGCTAATACTTCTGCTAAATCTGGCAGCTGGCTGTCGCACCACAGAAATAAAAAAATTTTAGTGGTCATTTCTCACCTACTATGCAAGATACGGTAGAAAATGTGATAGCAAAATATAATATAAAATAATACATAACAAACAGCAGATAAATATTGTAATGTGGCAAATTACCATCACTAAACAGTCTTATGGCGCAAGTAATGTGACACCCCTTGCGCTGACCTTCCACGTGCGGCTGTTAGTCGTGCCAGCCTGCAGTTTTAAGTTATCAAGAGATAATGGGAAGAAAGGAGTTGGTAGCAGTCATATTATAATTTAGTCACGCTCAGTCTCTGTCGGGTCCTCGAGCTGTAACGACGTATTATAATAAAGAATACCTTTCCATAAATGGTGTGTGAGTTTGTGTCGTTTTATTTCATTCCCCATGAATCGGAATTTACCCACATTCACTCTTATGCTTAACTAATGCTGCGAACAGGATACTGCGAGACTGCCAACTTCAGATTCCTCTCCAACTACAGGACGAGAATCATCACCAATGAGACAGCCGGCAATTTTTTCTCACTGTCGCAGTATCTATACGTCAACATCGAGACCCACTTAGTTGCACTGACTCACCAAGAAATCATGAATGATATTTCATCTGTAAGTCTTTGGAATTTCCTTTTATCCTTTCAACCTTTCATACGATTGACCTTAAAACGTTTCGCGAAAGAATAAATTATATAATGGCAAACCAAATCAAGATGAAGTTCCTCAGATCACAGTAGAGTAATTTAAGCTGTGATTATCTAGTTGGCGCGAAGCTATTTCTGCGTAAGAAGGCGCTACTAGATTTTTATCGCATTTTATTCAACAAGGTGACAAATTTGTCCAAATGTCGTGTACAGCAGATCCACTTATCAATGAATATCTGTATGCACTTATAAAGTCGAAATTACACGGTGAAGCATTAGACTTGATAGTTGTAAATAACCCGGAAAACTGAGCCGAATGTAAAAGAATTTTAATTAACAGATATAGTGACGCAGATTCAGAAGAACTGTTATTTAATAAACTGAGCATCTGTTACCAGAAGGCGAATCAATCGTTCGAAAATTACGTAGATGAAATAAGATTACGATTAAATAAATTAAATGAATACATTCAGTTAAATAATGAAGATAGGCAGTTAGTTAATATGAAAATTTGATTTTATGAAAACGTCACTAAAAACACTTTTATTAACGGAATAAAAGAACCCTACCATTCATACTTAACACACTTTGAATTAAACGATATTGAAGATTATCTAAATAAATGTAGAAGTCACGATAACCATGAACAGCAGACTAATTTCCTGTCTTATATGAGACAACGCGAAAATAAACCGAAAATAAATTTATTTAACGCACCGAGTACTTCAAAAGTCGCAAATTCATTCCAACCGCGACCTATTATAGCGCAAATTCCATTTAGGCCTGCATTGACTAATTTCGGAAATAACAATTCTGGAAACAATAATTTTGGCGACAATTTTAGACAAAATAATAACAATAATAATCAACCAATACGCCAAAAATACCAACCGACGCCGATGTCGATAAGTACAAGAAATACCAACCAACCAGGTGGTAACCAAACTAACAGACCAAATTATCTGCATAATAACTCTGCGCCAAACCTCCAAAATTTGTCGCAGAAGAACTTCATCATCAAGAAGTTCAACAAAATTTCATGGAACAAGAATACGAACGTCAAGAGGAACAGCCTCAAAATCTAGTAGATGTAACGGCTGAAATTAATAATATTGAAAAATTTTCAGTTAGACTACAATGTATCGGAAGAGACATAATAAATCTTAATAACATCGGAAATTCACCGGAATTGCCGCATATAATCACGCCTAACCCGCCGTTGAAAATTTTAATAGATTCTGGAGCATCACCTTCAATTATGAATCCGAGTATAGCACGTAAATTGTTTCCAAAATATATTTTTTTACACAATTTCGAAATCTCATCTATACATAAAGTCACTAACAAGGAAGGTACCCCAAGTGTAAGTCGCCGATTTGGACGATATTGCAATATGTTGTAGCACATTAAAAAATAAGAGACACGTATTTTTTTTACGTGCTGATAGACACTTTAAGGGGGTGAAATCTACCCCTAAAGTTCACCCTCAAAAACAGTTTTTTTCAAATATTTCAAAAACGAATAAAGCTAGTTTAATGAAACCGACGCCAAAAGTTGTGGAATAAAAAAGCCTTCAAAATAGCATTATTTTCAATTTTAAGGGTAGCAACCCCTATTTTATTTCAAGAAAATTAAGCTTTTCTCATCAATTTTCAGCTATAAAAATTACAATAAATTATATATCGCCTCAAAACAGATTTCATTTAAAAGAAAATTAAAAAATAAAGTTGACCTGTCTCGTGGTTTTGGCCAAAATTATTTTTTAGGGGGTAACTACCCCTTATTTATATTTTGTTCATTATTTCAGAAATAAATAAAGACATCTTAATAAAACCAACGCTAAAAATTTTAAAATAAGAAAGGCTTCAAGACAGCATTATTTTCAATTTTAAGGGTAGCAACCCCTATTTTTTTTTCAAGACAACTAAGCTTTTTTCATCATTTTTCAGCTATAAAAATTATAATAAATTATATATCGCCTTAAAACTGATTCCATTTAAAAGAAAATTAAAAAATAAAGTTGACCTGTCCCGTGGTTTTAACCAAAATTATTTTTTAGGGGTAACTACCCCTTATTTTTATTTTGTTCATTATTTCAGAAATAAATAAAGATATCTTAATAAAACTAACGCTAAAAATCTTAAAATTAAAAAGGCCATAAATCTGCATAACTTTCAATTTTAAGGGTAGCAACCCCTATTTTTTTTAAAGGAAATTGAGTTTTTTATCAATTTTCAGCTATAAAAATTACAATAAATATATCTCTTTAAAAACCATTTCATTGAAAAGATTGACCATAAAATTTTGACCAATAACACAGACAAACGCTATGTAATTTTAGCGGTTTCGGGCAATACGAAATACTAATTTATCATTAATTTTGCAAAATTAGTTTGGTTAAACTACTTGTTTAAACGGATTATTGTAAAGCTTTTTCGAAAAACTAATTTTGACTTGATTTCCACAAGAAAAGTAACATGTTTATTTAAACTTTTATATGTTGTAGTGAACCAAAAAAGGAAAAATATTTATATTTTTTATCTGTGAATAATACATTTTAAAGGGGTGCAAATCATCCACGGAAGTTCATTATGTTCTTACTTCCCTTTATTATATTTTATGTATTATTATAAATACTTCGTCAAAGGCAATCGTACCGTTTTGATACGTGATAAATAAAGCATTAAAAAAAATTAATGTGTGTGTGCGTGTGTGTACGTGGATGTAAGTGATTTTTATGCAGTAAATAAGAGTAATCGCTGATTGTGAATGAGAAAATAATATGTTATTTTTATGTTATTATGAGGCGGATATTTATAGATTGGTGATTTAACTCGTAGTTTCATATATTGCTGGCAAACATTGTATTTATAAATCGGTAGAGTTCCAGTCGTGCAGTGTTGTTTTGTAAAAGTGGTTATTTCTACAATATTGTGGCTGTAATATTGCATCAATTCATTTTTTTTAATGTCAGCAGCACTACAAAACTACAGGTAAATGTCTATTTATATATCAGATCTAATGCATTAATTGTAAGAATTTCTTATCTGTCTATAGGCTTTAATAAAATTATAACAGCTTTTCAAAATTATATTTTGCGTTATTTTTAATGAACATATTAGAAAGCATGCAATTTCGTACATTGTTACATTTTTTGGAGATACATTTGACGTTATAGAGCACAAATAGTTTAAATTGATTTTTCTTTAATTTTAAAGATTTAAAAAATCCTGATTTATAAGTGCATAAAGTATTTTTAATATTTTTACGAAAATTAAAAAATGTATCAAAATATACTTTATTGTGTATACTGTATTGTTTACTTTCTGTTATTAACAAAATTATAGACTCCTGATTCAATTTTTAGCCAAAATTGTATACGGTTCCTTTACTATTAGATGTTTTACAAATAATAAATTTTACATACAAATAATAATTTTAAATAACTAAATCTTAATTTTAATAAATCTAAATTAACAGGCATTGTGCAATACATCTTATCGATTACTGTTTACAAATTTAAAAAAAAACTCGAGATTACCTTCTTTTCATTTTAATCAAGCGCTTTAGTAAAGAAATATACAGAACGATATTCTTAATAGATTCTTAACAGGATGGCCCAAAGTATAAATATTTGTTTTATTTATATGTGTCGCCTTTTTAAATGCAACATTATTATCTTGTGAAAATATGGTATTTTTTTAATATTTAAACAAATATTTCCCGGTAAAAAGACATTGGTCGCATGATGGCGTACATCAGTAAAAGCGTACAACATACAACGTACAAAGCTTCCTCATTGAGAAATAGCTATGTTCTCGCAACATAGTAATGTAACGTTTAGAGGGGTGACGCATACAAATTAAAAAAATGTTTTTATTTTCAGCATTCTATATATGTGTGTTGTAAAAATACTATTTCTGTATGCAATTATTCTTATAAATGTTTGATTATTTTAGCACTCAAAATGAAAATTAATCCTCTGAATGTTATTAATTTGCTGCTTGCCTATTTCCAAACACTTGATATTGAAGATAGCCCTTATAATATTAAAGAAATAGAAATAAAAGACCATTTCCAAATGATACTGTTAGATTTAATGGAATCGTCTAATAGCATAGATGTTATAATGGAAAAATCGTTGGATTTTCAAGAAGAATATAAAGAAACAGATGCACGTATTGTGGAAGATGTTGATTTACATACACTTCCTTACTATCCTGAATTACCTACGGATCAATGTACGGGACATGAAGAACCATTGAGTTTTGAATACAAAAAAGGGCTGTAGAATATTGGAGAAGTGGAAAAACAAAAAAGAATTTATCGCTTAAAACAGTTCAAAATAGATTCAGGAAAGTCAGTTCTGAAACACAGTTACATCGCTGGGCTCACCAAATCAATCAAGGTGGAACTTAACGAGAAAAAATTGCAAGAATTTGCGATTTCACACTAGAAAATTTTAAAGCTGCTACTGAAGCTGGATTAATAATTCGTGACAACGATTAAGAAGATGGGCTCTACAAGCACGAAAATTAATCGGAAATGAGGACGTAAGATTTACAGCTTCAAAACATTGGCTTTCAAAATTTAAAAACACCCATAGAATTGTTTCTCGAAAAATTAATAAATTTATCACCAAAAAAAGTATAGAAAATAGAAATGATTTGCATAAAAAAGAAGTAGAATTCGTAACAGAAGTCAAACAATTGATTAATCAAATAGGCGCTGACAATACATATAATTCAGACAAGTCTGGTTTTCAGTTGGAAATGCATTCTGGTCGATCTCTTGCTTTTGAAGGTGAAAAGAAATTACAGTGCCTTCTACAGTCGGTCACATCAACAACTCATAGCTATACTGTACAGCCGACAATTTCAGCCACAGGAAAGTTACTATCACCATTATTTTTAGTATTAAAGGAACGAAGCGGAGAATTTGGACCAATTGTCTCACGAAATTTATTTGTGCCTGCAAACATATATGTGACATCCTCGACATCTGGAAAACTTAATTCAGGTAAAATCACGTTCTATTAATTTCTAAAAATAAAACGTTAATTATTTCGGAAGACACATTTAAATAAAATCAAAATTTGTAGAACTCTTTAAGGCGTGGTTAAAAGAGGTATATTTTCCTCAAGTTGGACCTAGAAGCATGCTGCTAATTGATTCGTGGCGTGGTCATTGTCCAACGATTGTACAGGAATATGTAGTTGTTTGCAGCTAATGGCAGTCATGGTAGAATATACTAAGGAATAGGCCGCTAACGGTTCTACTGCCCAGGTTAAAGAATAAAGACAAAACTTATATGTCCAACGTTTCGAACGGTTTTATTCCGCCCCTTATCAAGGTCAGAACTCTATCGTATTAAAGTATACTGCAAGTAGACACTATAAGTGACTACTAGTCAATGTGACTATAAGTACTAGTCACATTGACTAGTAGTCACTTATAGTGTCTACTTGCAGTATACTTTAATACGATAGAGTTTTGACCTTGATAACGGGCGGAATAAAACCGTTCGAAACGTTGGACATATAAGTTTTATCTTTATTCTTTAACCTGGGCAGTAGAACCGTTAGCGGCCTATTCCTTAGTAGATTGTACAGGAAGTTACGCCACACGACAAAACACTACATTCCAAATGATACCTACAGGAACGACTGGAAACATGCAGCCGTTAAGATGTATATGGATTCCGCACATGGAAGAACTATGTTAAACATTTTTCAGACCATGTTTTGCTCATAGATGAAGACTTAAATTTACATTTGAGAAATAATATAATTAAATTACAGTCTTTGGTTCATAACCAATTTTCATCTCCACGATATGAAAATCTATTTAAATATTCGTGGTATAAAAGTGGGTATCTTGTGAATCGACCAGGAGATTTCGATGACCCCGTAAGTTTCAGTTTGGGAGATTCCTGTGCAACGCATTGTGAGATCAATGGTTGTAATAATGTTGCAATTGTTAGATGTTCGCGGTGTAAAAAATCTTTATGCTTAAAACACTTTTTTGAAGATATCATTATTGTACAACTTACAATCCATAATGCCTCGAGCTATTCGACAAACAATTACTTTTTTGAGAATACTTTAAATTTTTTGTAGTAATAGTAATAATAAAACTTGTGTTGTTAAAACAAAAACCATATTTACATTAGTTATCATTTCATTTTGTATTTTTCTGCAACACGTAACTTTAATTTTTATTATTTTTTTGGAAAAAAATTAATCTCACTAAATTTTGATTATTTACGCAATTTTTTCAGAAAAAAATAATAAACACATTTACCCTCCCTGCTAGAAAAAGTTAGTAGAAGTCGATAAAAATCGATAAGTTTCACCATTGAAGTCAATAAAGTCTCTTAATTTCCTTAAAAAGAGAAAAATAGGGGTTCCTACCCTTAAAATTGAAAGTGATACAGATTTGTGGCCTTTTTAATTTTAAGATTTTTAGCGTTAGTTTTATTAAGGTAGTTACCCCTAAAAAATAATTTTGGTTAAAACCACGGAACAGGTCAACTTTATTTTTTTAATTTTCTTTTAAATGGAATCAGTTTTAAGGCGATATATAATTTATTATAATTTTTATATCTGAAAATTGATGAAAAAAGCTTAGTTTTCTTGAAAAAAAAATAGGGGTTGCTATCCTTAAAATTGAAAGTAATGCTATATTGAAGGCTTTTTTATTTTACAACTTTTGGCGTTGGTTTCATTAAGCTAGCTTTATTCGTTTTTGAAATATTTGAAAAAAACTGTTTTTGAGGGTGAACTTTAGGGGTAGATTTCACCCTCTTAAAGTGTCTATCAGCACGTAAAAAAAATACGTTTCTCTTATTTTTTAATGTACTACAACATATTGCAATATCGTCCAAATCGGCGACTTACACTTGGGATACCTTCCTTATAAGTGAACACATGCATTAACTTTTCCTATTCTACAAGAATTAGGCGATGAAACGCCAATAACATTTCTACTCGCACCCTGGCATTCGACTTATGATTGCTTGATTGGCCACAAGAATCTTCAAAAATTAGAAGCGAATATCGATTGTAAAAATCAAGTATTTAGTACGAGTAAGTTCGAAATTAATGACTTAAAGAATATCCCAAGCAAGAGCAAAGGCGTGAAGATGAATCATCATCAGGAGTCGGCTACTCAAATAAGAACCGACCATATGAACAACGAGGAGGAGGATAAGATTACATTACTATGTCGCAAGTACAGTGACTGTTTTTATAACGAAGAAGAGAAACTATCAGCTACGACAGCAGTTAGTCATCTTATTAAAACAAAAGACGAAGATCTTATCTACGTAAAAAATTTTCGATATTCCTACGCTTTGAAAGGAGAAATTCAAAATTAAGTCAAAAAATTACTAAAAGACGGAATAATTCGACCAAGCAATTCTCCTTATTCGTCACCCGTCTGAATAGTATCCAAAAAGCAAGACGCGAGGGGAAAAAAGAAATGGCGGATGGTGAATGACTACAGAAAACTGAATTTAGAAAATCTAGGAAAATGTTCATATTTTTCGACACTAGATCTAGCTCAAGGCTTCCACCAAATCTCAGTAGAGAAAAATTCCATTGAAAAGACTGCTTTTACCATCGAAAATGGCCACTATGAGTACACCAGTATTCCATTTAGTTTGAAAAACGCAGCAGCAACATTCCAACGCCTGATGGACAAAATTCTAATGAAATACCTGCATAAATTTTGTTTTGTATACATGGACGACATCGTAATTTTTTCTAGATCGCTTCAAGAACATCTTAAACGCGTAAAACTTATTCTTGACGAGCTCAGAGAACATGGATTAAAAATACAGGTAGATAAGAGCGAGTTCTTGAGGAAGAAAGTGCCGTTTTTAGAACATATAATTACTCCAGAAGGAATTAAGCCTAATCCAGATAAAATCAATGCTATAGTAAAGTACCCCATACCGAAAACGCAAACGGAAGTAAAAGCATATTTAGGACTCACTGGTTTTTACAGGAAATTTATCGGAAATTAAACGAAAATATCCAAACCTCTCTCCGACACACTCGAGAAAAGACAAAGGTAGATTATAATCAAATTATTAAAATTATTATAATCAAATAATTAAAATGAAAAGTTTATTGAAGCTTTCAATAAACTCAAGGAACTCATTACTAACGCACCTGTATTAAGATATCCAAATTTTGATAAAGTATTCCACGTAACTTCTGATGCTTCAAACACAGCTATTGGGGCAGTTTTATTCCAAGAACAACATCCAATATCCAACTTTTCGAGGACTCTAAACTCTGTAGAATAGAACTACTCTACTATAGAGAAAGAACTGTTAGGAATTGTCGAAGCGTGTCGATATTTTCGACCTTATATTTATGGACGAAAATTCATTATCGAAACAGACCATAAGCCTCTCACTTGGCTCTGGTACTTGAAAACATCAAACACCAGATAAATTCACTGGAGACTGAGATTAGAATAGTATAATTATGAAATTAAATACAAGAAAGGATGTGAGAATAAAGTAGCTGACGCTTTAAGCAGAATCGAGATAAACAATCAAGAAGATGAAGAGGACTTTCTTTCTATGCTTCCACAAGCGTCCGATATAACCCCCTTCACCAACCAAGAGCTGACTGAAATATCCGTGGACGAAGAAGACGCAACGATTCACACAGCCGAACAAAACCCAGTATTCTCACTACATGAGTCTGATAAAAATATACACGCATTTAACTACAGCATAATAATAATCCCTAGGCGAGCTCATGTACTCTGGCTAAACTTATATGTACTGAAAATATACATGGAACGCATTTGACGCACTTCACGCACACTAAGCACATTTAATTCCCCCTTTCCCTACAAACTGATTCCCGCACATGCTATATCATTGGCACTGTCTTGGCGATGATCGTAGCAGAGGTGGCAGCATTCAGCAACGTCAGGGCTAATGTGTCAGGTTTGCGCAACATCATCAGCACCAGTTCTCTCAAGAGTACAATATCGCATCCCAGTACTTTCCTCTATGAACAAACAGTCACAGAAGTGCAGTAATACTCTCCAGCAATACTGCAAGCTCAAGAAGTAGTCAGCATGGAGTAGCAGGATTTGCCACGTAGTCTACAGTCCATAGAGTAGTCCACAGAGGCAGCTACAGCTAGCAAACTTGCCAGTCGAATAGCAGCAGCAGGATAGTTACAGGATCAGCAGGTAGACTCGCCAGCTGGAACAGCTCTTTTCGTTAGCGTCATTGACCTGACTAACCCGTTCTGCGCACAGCAACTCCGGAGCCGGACCGCGACGAGGCCACCGACCAGAGTTTCTGCCAACCTACGACGTCGACGCATAGCCTGCAATAATAGAAGAGTACTATCAGTCCGACAGAAAAAGAGGTTAGGATCGCTCGTCACCGCTGTAACCACGATCGTGAAGAGAACCGTTGCACGTACCGAGCTGATGAACAGCGCTCTCCATCATCACCGTCAGGAACGCCGAGCAGCGGGTACGTGCTGCAATGTTGCACTTTCTAAACAGCAATGCACGGCGTGTATGATCCAAAACGTTACAGCCGAGCAGCTGCCCCGCCGTCTCACAGGGATGCCAGTCGCCGGAAAGCAGAAATGATGATCGTAACAGAAAATTGACAGAAATGACGGTCTGTCTGATGATTAATGATAATTAATGATAATAATATAAATCTATATACTTATATATATTATCTCTATAAAAGAAAAATTGCCTCGACTTCTTGCAATGCACGAAGTTTTACTGTATTTAATAATAATATATACACCATACACACATGATTTGCAAAATTAATTAATTAACACAGATATATTACTATATAGAGGGGCCATCTATATAGTAATACATCGTATTATTGACAAAATCAACACAGACTTGATATAACTATATAGATGGACCATCTACTGTAACGGACTCTTTATTCCCGACTAGCCGATACAAATATATTTAATTATACGAGAACGTGAGGGGGAAAGCGTAAATAAAAACGCCATAAGTACAATAAAATGGTTAAGTTTATTCCGCGAAAATACCAGTGATACAGAAAACAGTACTAGGAGGAGCACGGCCACGAAGGTTGCCCGCCGAGGCTTTTGATGGGTGCGAGAGAGAGAGAGAGAGATAGATAGATAGATAGATACGATTTATTTGCCTTCGCGGCAAAATAATTAATACAGAATTTATACAGTGTATAACTTAAAATAAAATACAGTAAAATAAGATATAATAAAAATATATAAAAATAAAAGTAATACAACCTGATACAAATATATAAATTATACATAAAAATATGTTTGTCTACGAGGACCTTCAATTACGATAAAAAAATAATAAAAAAGAACCATATGATAAAATAAAAATAAAATACATAAAAATCATTAAAAATCACGAGGACCCTTCATTAAGACAAAATAAATAAATAAAACTAGAGAAAATATCACAGCTGGTACTATACGCTAAAAGGAAAATATTACAGTTATACATTAACCATTTCATAAAATATCACAGTAAGGTATCACAGCCGCTTAGTCAAAAAATCACAGATCAAAGTTAATCCGCAGTCTAATACTAAACTAGATAAAGGTCCCCGCACTGGCAGCTCTAAGCATCCTTATAGAGAGGCTAGGCGTCGAGATCAAGCAGGTGTTGGCGCACAGCCCTCTTGAATGATGAAAGTGATGGAAGGTAGCGCAGGGAGGGGGGGGAGGGAGTTCCAAAAGCGGGCACCCTGAGCCAGAAACGCTCTATCACCCGTCTTATAGTTCAAGGCAGGGAAAGCAAGCTCCGGCTGCACTCCCCTGCTTGTTGGCCTAGGCTTGTGCACCGTAAAAAGGCAGCCAAGTAACTGGGCTCACGCATCCGAATTATTTTATATAGTAGCAGGGCTGCGAAGTAGAATCTGCGTGAGTCCATACGGAGCCAGCCCAGACGTCTCAAGTAGGGGGTGATATGCTCATCCCTCCTAGCCCCAGTAACGTACCTCACACATGAATTGTTCAATCTTTGCACTCTCGCTCGCTGTTCGTCAGACGCGTCCAAGTAGACCACCGTACAGTAGTCAAGGTGGGGTTGAACTAGGGACTCGACTAATCTTTTGCGGAGAATCTCGGTGGTACACGCCCTAATAAACCGCAAACTGTATAGGGCTTTATTGACTTTCTTTGTGAGTTGGTCAATGTGCGGTTTCCATGTTAATTTACTATCCAGTGTAACACCGAGACTTGCAACTTCGCTACTGAACGGGATGCGTTCTCCAGGCCGCACACCAATACCTGGCAGATCTAATGAGTTTATATGATTAACTCCTACCCTGGAGCCGAATACAATGGCTTTGGTCTTACCAGCATTGAGGTGCAGGCCCGAGTTCGCCGCCCATTCAGCCACCATTTGCGCCGCATGGGACAGCCGATCAATACCCTCCAGAATTTCGTCTTTTGTCGTGTGTAAGTAGATTTGAAGGTCATCTGCGTAAAATATATGTCTGATAGTATTACCGTCAAGTACGTCACGTAAGTCGTTAACGTAGAGACAAAAAGCAGTGGACCCAGGACAGATCCCTGTGGAACTCCCAGATTGGTTTCTAACCAGTCAGAGTTACCTTTGCTATTTGAGGTGACTATCTGGGTACGTCCTTTCAGATATGATTGAATCCACAGGAGAGCTGCCCTGGAGAACCCCAGCCGACAGAGCTTACGCAGAAGCGCTGTTGGTGAGATGGTGTCGAAGGCTTTGCTGAAGTCGAACAGTAGCAGTAACGTCAGTTGTCTGTTGTCGATGCCTATACGTATATCGTCGGTTAGCTTGAGAAGTGCCGTCTGCGTGCTGTGGTGCTTGCGAAATCCGGCCTGGAGGGGGTCAAGTAAGTTATTGCTATTAAGATACTCCGTGATTTGGTTGTGGGCAATTTTTTCAAGCACCTTAGAAAGAAAGCAGAGTAGTGCTATAGGACGAAAGTCCGAGACTGTAGACGGCGATGCAATTTTCTTGAGTGCAATTACCTGTGCCTGCTTCCAGGAGCCCGGAAAAATTCCCTGAGCGAAGGAGGAGTTGAAAATTCTGACCAAGTAGTCACCAATGACAGGGAGAGCCTTCACGACACCTCCCGAGGAATTCCGTCCACCCCTTTTGCCTGTGAGGAGAAGTGAGAAATTGCAAGAATTACATCACTCAGTGTAACCTGTTTAAAGGAAAAGCCCTCCTCACTTGTTAGTAAAATAGTGTCCATAGCTTCTTCTATGTTTTCAAGGGGGGACACGGAGATTCCAGCGAAGTGAGCGTTTAACTCTCCCGGCGTGAAGCCGCAAAGGTCCTCCTCTTTTCGCTTTGAAATAAGGCCGAGTTTACGCATTTCCTTCCATATATCCTTGTTAGCATCAAGAGCGTCTGAGAGATGTTTGTGAAGGAAGGAGTTACGCTCTTGAGCAAAGCGTGAGTCGACCTCATTGCTGAGCCGAAGAAACCCATCGAACACCGCCGCTCGCCCAGTGCGTTTGTAACGCCTATGGGCCGCATTACGTTTGTTGATTAGTTCCCTCAGCTCAGGACCAATCCAAGGAGCATTATTTCGACTGGGTTTCACAGTTTTTAAAGGCGCTAAATCGTTTATGACAGAGTTAAGGTTTGCGTTTAAGGAATCTAGTGCTCCCTCCAAATCGGATTCAATCGAATTCATGCCTACCCAATCGCAGCGCGCAAGCAATTCATTGAGAGATGAAGGGCATACGTTTTTATAATCTCTGTAGGAGAAAGACTTCCCTACTCGCGCTGGCACAAAATAGTTGATGGTAACATCAATGATAGCATGCTTACCGAAACTGGGCAGGTGTTCATTCGCATAGTCAAGCACCTCGTCGTTTTCGTCCGTGAGGATTAAGTCAATCCATTTGTGAGACGTGGGCGTGTGATGTGTTGGGCCATGCTGCACAATATGTAATGATAACTCTGTGGCAAGGTTTCTGATGGAATATGCATCAGCATCGGACGCCGATGACAAGTCACCATTCAGATCCCCCATGATAAACTTGTGACTATACTCACTACTCAGGTCGCGCCAAACATCGAAAAGGTCGGTGTCCTTTTGCATGGCAATGTGTGGAGGTCTATAAATGACACCGACCAAAATGGGAGGAAAGGAACCCTGCTGCACACGACAGAATAAGTACTCAGGGATTGAGGGTTTTCCCAGTCCCTGAGTCATAGATGACGCCAGTTTCGTGATGGTGAAGTCGTTTCGTGCATACAGAGCAACTCCGCCCCCATTTATATTACGATCCTGCCTAAGCACTGAGTAGCCATCAATCTGAATGAGACTGTCATCAACGTCAGGTCCAAGCCAAGATTCAGCTATGCCAAAGAGGTGGTAGGAGGGATCTTCAACCAGGTACAGACGGAGCTTATTTATACGAGGTCTGATTGAGTTAATATTAAGAAACCCAGCCTTGAGAGGACATCCACCCCCCGTCCCCTTGCAAGCAGTCGATCCCAGTCATGATGTAGGCGCCGACCCAACAACCTCTTCTGCTCCCTGCCTCGCAACAACTATGTCGTTGTTAGTGGCTGCAGCATTTGACGGGTTGCTTTTGGGCAGATGTTTTTTTAGCAGACTGGCACGTCGTTTGAATGACTTGTAGGTCGGATGCTGTGGCGAAGATATGCGCACGCTCGCCCCCTTATGCCTAGCCAGGAATCTACCACCCGAGTGCCACACATATTTAAAGCCCAGCCCCTGGGCGATGGACCTCAGGCTCTTAAATTCCTGGAACTTATCATGGGGCAACATCTCATTTATGAATATTTTATGGTGTGGCACACAAGCAGCTAAAACCGGGCCAAGCATTTCAGGATCGATGTTACTTGTGGTAAAGTAAGAATTGGCGAGCGAGCGCTTAGCTCGCATCACATCCCTGACCAGGCTCGGGCTGCTGAGCCTTACTATGCAGGAGGGCAATGCGCCTGCTCGCGACCCCAAGCCTCCCGCCGCCTCACCTCCATTTCTCTCAGACGGGTTCCGGACCACCAAGACACGCGTCCCAAGAATATTATTCTTAATAATTAATTAATTAATTTAATTTAAATTAATTTATTATTATTAATAGAGAGAGAGAGAGAGAGAGAGAGAGAGAGAGGGAGAGAGAGAGTCGGGAAGGCACTTACAATGACGCCGGTGTCTGGAACGGCTCGCTCGTGGTCGCTCAGCTCCTAGATGCTCGTCCGCTCTAGCGCAGATTGCTTTGTCCTCGTGATCAGCGAGGACGTGCAGCAAGAGGTGGGTGCATAGCACTACACGTGGCAAAGCGGACGCGCGAAATCACTTTTCACTGAGTGGTTAGCGGAATCGCACGGTGATCCGAAGGATACAGGTATAGATTCTGGGGATAACTAGGGCTCGAATATCACCGAAAAGATCCTTGCGCTTTCAGGGCCAGAACAATACTAATTAGTGCGCGCTCTCGGCGCGCTCGCGACAGTGCACCCTCACTCTCTCTGCCTCTCTCGTGCTCTCTGTAGCGAGGGCTTCTCTCGCGCTCTCGGCACCTGTAACATAACTATTACATTATACATGTGTGATATTGGCGACGGGAGAGAGTTATCCGACGGATGAGAAATTATCCGTCACACGCCCCTCCCCCAGACGCCGGCTGCTGACCGGCGTGCCAGCTCGACCCTGCTCTTTCTCCTTGTCGGCATGCAAAATATAGGAACAATAAGGGGTATAAAAATAAAGATGAAGCAAAAATTATAAGGAATAGGGAACTAACTACCCATAAAAAACTCGGCAGGTGCCAAAGATTGTATTTATTATAATTTTAGCGTAGATCGCATCAGGTACCTGACGTACAACCGGTTATAAAAATAATTAAAAAAAATTGTTGCCAATCTTCGCTTGCTTACAGGACTTAGCGCTTAGTCGCTGGACTAATTCTTGCAGTACTCCGCTCATATTGTTGATCAGCTGCCAAAGGGAAGAAGGAAAAATGGGATGTAGTGCTGTAGGTAGGGGATAAAAGGAAGAGATATTTTATTTATAGAAGGTGTTAGTTTTGTTTAGTCACGTGCACGGCAAGTCATCGCTCTCGTGTGCCGAGGGGAGTGCGCTGTCATGCGCGTAGACGCAGCGGTGTTTTTCGAACCTGCGCGTCGCCCGCGTGGTCTGGGTAGAGGCGTTGCAGCGTCTCTGGTACTGGATTGCATTGGTCGCTCATCAGCGCCATTTGCAACCAGTGTTCTCTTGCTCGCTTGCCTACCGAGAATTTGCGCAGTTCGCTTCACCACCAGACGAGCTTTCCGCGGTCAGCCTCGCTTGGGCGGGTGAGTCTCGGCCTCTGGAGTTTCGGCATTTGCGCCATGACTCGTAGGAGAGGCAATGCGCTCTTCGCTAGCTCCAGGGGGACTCGCTTTGGCTTGTTCATATTCCGAATTTTACTCGCTAACCGTCCCCTCGTGGAAGGTTTTAAGTTCTTCCACGTGGACTTTACCCACAGATTTTCCATCCTGGTCGATAACCTCGTACACGTTTGGCCCTAGTTGGGCGGCGATCGTATATGGGCCGGCGAATTTCGGAGCTAGTTTTGCGGCTACGTCCTATAAGGCGGACGAAAGCACACGATTTCGCTTCCAGACTTTGTCGCCTAGGTTATAGCGCACAATGCGTCATGACGCATTATAGTAGCGTGCTTGTCGCTTTTGCGTTTTTGAGGCGTTATCCGCGGCTATTTGCTGCACGTTTAGCAAAAAGCAAACGCACTAGCGTTTTCGCGCGGCCCAAATGTCCCGCGGTTGGCTCTGCATGACTTTCTAGCAGAGCGCTCTCGCGTTTTTCCGCCCGCAAGACCAACTTCCAGGCGTACCCGTCCTCCATCAAGTCCTCTATCATCGGATTAGGACGATAACTATAAAGACGCCCATGAACGATCTTCCAATAAGGGTGATCGGTTGGGTTGGCCGCGACAGATGCGAACATGCGCTTGTACCAGGCGTCTGTGGTCTCTTCAGCGATCTGTATTGACGCTAGCTCTGCGTCTGTCTCGTCTTCATACATGCGAGACAGTGCGTCTGGTACATAATTAAGGGAACCTTTGCGGTGGACGATTTCGAAGTCATACGCTTGTAATTCAAGAGCCCACCGCGCTAGTCGCCCTGTCGGATTATGCAAATTGCATAGCCACTTCAGATTGCTGTGGTCGGTTATAACCGTGAAATGGTAACCTTTCACGTACGGTCGGAACTTACGAATGGCCCATAACACAGCGAGACATTCGCGTCCTGTAACGGAATAATTCCGTTCGGCCGGCGTCATGGTGCGGCTTGCAAAACACAAAACTCTTTCGACGCCGTCGATGGTTTGCGTTAAGACCGCGCCTAGACCAGAGTCGCTCGCATCAGTTTGGATTAACAAACGGATGGTCGAAGGAAGGTCTATGTAAGATAGGCGCGGATGCTATAAGAGCTTTAATTTACTCGAACGCTGATTGCGTTTCTTCGCTCCAAACAAAAGCGACACCGCGTTTTGTTAAATAAGTGAGTGGATTCACGATCGTCGCAAAATCAGGCAAAAATTTGCGATACCACGATGCCTTGAAATCTCCTCAATTGTTTGAGATTTTTTGGCGCCGGATATTCCAAGATTGGTGGGATCTTATCCGGATCCGGTTTGAAGCCATCTCGATAACCGAGCACGCCGAGAAACTTAACCTCGCTACGACAAAATTCGCTTTTCTCACGATTAATGGTGAGGCCAATATCTTTAATGCGCGTCAGAACGTGCTCGAGCCACTTCATATGCTCTTCGAACGTATCTGAGACGATGATAATATCGTCGAGATACGAGAAGGCGTGTGGCACCATGTCAGGTCCAATTATCTTATCCGACAATTGCTGAAATGTGGCTGGACCTGCTACTACGCCATATGGCATCCGAGTAAACTCGAAAAGGCCCATGCCAGGTACCGTAAAAGCGGTGAGTTATTGTGCTTCCTTTCGCATAGGAATTTGATGGTAAGCGCTGCTCAAGTCGAGGGTCGAGATATATTTCGCCTTCTGCAACTTGCGCAGTATCGCATCCATCTAAGGTAGCGGGTACGCGCACGCTTTTGTGATAGCGTTTAACTTCCGAAAGTCGATGCAGAAGCGATATTTCCCATTCGAATTTCGGTGCATCACGACCGGGCTCGACCATTCGCTGTTAGATTTTACTATAATCCCAGCTTGGAGCATTTAGCGTACGTGCTCGCATGCATTTCCTCCTCCAGCTTTCTGGAGACAGGGTAATATTTTTGTTTAATGGGTCGAGAGCTGATGATCTTAATATTATGCTCGGCCCATTTAGTGCATCCCAGAGGCGCGTCGCTCTAGTAGAGATTGAATTAGCTCTCTCTGGGCTTCATCCACGTCAGCGAGACCAACGGAATTCAGATGAATCGATCCTGCACCGTCCTCATCCAACGTGGATAATTGTAGCGGTACTCGAAAAGCGTTAAATTTTCGCATGAAGTCTGCGCCAAAGAGACAGTCCGCGTCGAGTTCGTCTACGATGATTGCATCGATGTAGCGACGAACGCCGGCGACGTCGAAAGGTAGCTCGACGTGACCAAGAATGGGGACACTCTTGCCATCAGCAAGTCGTGTCCCTCTCCCTTTGTGAGGCGTAATAGTTTTGCTGCACTCGGAAGCGATTTGAAGACTGATCCGACCAAGGGCTGTGCGTTAAGCGCCTGAGTCGCACAGAGCGCGCACGCGAGATCCACCTATTCCAATAGGTAGATACCAGCAGGTGTATTCCTCCGAAGGGAAAGCGTTTGTGCTTTCCTCCGGTTTCTCCGGGGTTGATTCAGTCGACGCTAGCGGGGCGTCGCTGTTCGCGCCGGCCTCTTGTCTAGGTGAAGGAACGACAGGGGCCATGTCTAGTCGTTCCGCCTGTCGTTTCCCGAACACTCGGGGCAATCGCCTTTGGTGTAGCCTGGCCAGCCATACCCACAGCAGCGCGCATACATTTTAGAGCGAGGCGAGTTGTCCTTATTCTTGGCACTGGCCAGCCTAGGCGACGGCGGTTCCATCGCTCTTCCTAGGAGGGAAGTTCTTCCGCTCTTTAGGCGGGCTATTTCGGCTGGTTTTGCGATAAGCACCCTTACGTTCAGAGGCACCGCCAAGTTTTGGCGAATTCGGCTGCTTGTTTGGGTTTAAGTCGAATTGCGCTAGTTTTCCCTCCAGCACCTTGCTAATTAATTTGCTAAGGTCTGCAGAAGATTGCGCTGCGACAGCCGCTAGGCTTGTCTTCTGCGCTGCGTCATCCACTCCTGACCCTTTATTACTCGGGTTTGCGCTCTCCGCTATGACAGCTAAGCTGCTCTTATTGCGAGGCGGTTTTGCAGAGGTCGAGGGGCTTTGATAGGCCACCTCTGGTATTATGCACGATTTCGGGTTTGGCGGCTCATTAAAGTTCTGCTCAACCTCCAGTTGTGCGTCCGCTTCTCCCGCTAGTTCAATAAGCTTGTTGATGCTTGTGACTTCTTCTTGTCTGACCTTAAACTGTAGTCGCGGAAGCATGTTGTCATAGAGGAGCTCTAGTTGCCTCTCCTCGGTCCATGGTCTGTCGAATTTGTTCAAAATGGCGCGTAAGCAAACTATATAATCACGCACTGGCTCGTCTCTGCCTTGCGTACGCGATTCTGCTTCTTTGCGCAATCGTCGCTGGAATCTTTTATCGACTCCATAGCATCTACGTGCGTCTTCGCAGAAGTCTTGCCATGATTGCCAATTTTGGCGCTCTTAGCGGCACCAATGACGCGCTATGCCAGACGTGAGCTCTGTCATGGCGTTGAGCAAGACTTCGTCGGTGATGTATGGCGCTAGCGCTCTACACTTGCTGACGCGTTCTATGAACTCTTCAATATTACTACACTCTACGCTTGAGAACTGCAGTTTCCACTGCCTAACTGTCCGTCCGATATCTAAGGTCGAAGGGTGTTGAAGCGTGCTAGTTCCAGCCGAGTATCTGCTTTGCAATAGACTCGGTTGTTTCCCCCTTCCCCCAGACTCTCGCCATCCGGGAAGGTTGGCTTGAGGCTTCAAAGGAGCATGCGTCTGCGCGGATACACGCTGAAGCCTGAATATATGGCTACCATCTTAGATCCGCCATTTTGAATTCTCAAAATGTGAGTACAGATTCCTAATCAGCAAATTCGGAAACCCTCTATATATAATTTTTAGCAAAATCGAGTAAAATTTCAATTTTTAGTAACCATCGTGGGTCCGTCAGTTTTAATTTTCTAAATCTGAGTTCAGATTCGTAACCAGCGAATCCAGTAACGCCCTACATACAATTTTCAGTAAAATCCAATAATATTTTAATATTTAGCCGCCATCTTCGATCCGCCATTTTGAATTTTTATAAGCTGAATTCAGATTCGTCATCATGTGAATCCAGAAATCCCCCATATACAATTGCAAAATTCAGCAATATTTCAATATTTGGCCGCTATTTTGATTTGGCAAAATATGAGTTCAAATTCGTAATCAGCGAATCCAGATACCCCTATATACAATTTTCAGCATATGGAGTATAATCCAGTATATTTCAATTTTTGTCCGCCATTTTGTATTTACAAAATTGCATTCAGATTCCTAATCAGAGAATCCGGAAACCCATAATGTACAATTTTCAGCAAAATCCATTAATATTTGAATATTTGGCCTCCATCTTCAATCCGCCATTTTGAATTCTGAAAATATGAGTTCAGATTCACAATCATCGAATCTAGAAATCCCGTACATACATTTTTCAGCAATATCCAGTAATATTTCAATGATTCATTACTAGCTAATCCGGAAACACACTATATAACATTTTTAGCATAATATGAGGAATGGATTAAGTATGGTGGGATAGGTGAAGGGGTATGTGGAGGGGTAGGTGGAGGGGTCGGTGGAGAGGGCGTGGAGGGGATGTGGAGGGACGTGGAGGGGGTGGAGGGGGTGGAGGGGCAGACACCCTTCAAAATAACTTAAAATTTGAAAGAATATCACCGTAAAAAGTGGAGGGGAAGTGAAGGGGAAGTGGATGGGGTGGAGGGGGCGGTGGAGGGCGGTGGAGGGAGTAGGTACCATTTTGAGCCTTACAACGATATAATATAGAAAGATATATATATATATATATATATATATATACTTGAGCGCGCTCTTTCCACGGCCGGGGCAAAAATTTTTAATCGTTTTATTGCCGCGCGTTTCCACCAATGAACCTGTCGGAAACTCTCTCGCAGGCCGCAGGAGAAGACGCAATAAAATCATTTCACACGGGGTGCGCTGCAGCGCCAGTAAATTTTATGTTTATAAGCACCTGTGTGCACTCTCTTATCCTGCTCGCCTCTTCTGTCTGTTTTGCGCTTGCTCTTCCTTCCGTTACCGCGCTTCTTTGCCCGAGCTTCGATTTTCAAGCGTTTACGAGCCTACCTGCGTACCGCGCGTAGAAGCTCTCGCATCTCTCTCTCTCTCTCTCTCTCTCTCTCTCTCTCTTTACACCTGCACATTCCTCTTCCGTAGTCGCGCGTTATGTTGATTATGCAGCCCTACAAGATGTTATTTGTTGCAATGAATGCCATGGAAAAGTAGATTTTTCTGAAAAAGACTTTCGAGGGCTGGGTTTTAAAATGGTACTTACCTGTACTAAAGATGGCAAAGAAGATGTTATCAATACATGCAAGAATGTTGGAACGGAGAGAAATGGATATGAAAAGAAGAGAAGACTAGTTTTGTCAATGCGTGTACTTTGTAATGTGGTGGTTTGCCTATTCTCTCAATATTCATTCTAGTACTAAACAAAAACGATGAACATTACTTAAAACTGTTGAGGTTTGGATAATTAATAGTGTTGAGGTTTGTGGTAAATTAATAGTCCATTGTTTAATAGAGAGAGATAAATATAAAGACTTTATTTAGGTGGCAAGAAAGCCAGTCGGCACGTCCGACTTACATCGCAGTTGGAATAGCAAGAAGGTAAGAAACATTCCAACTGCGCTACACTGCTCTCGCGTCTCACGCAACTCTCATACAGACATACTGGAGTGGGGAGACACTCATGTGTGTGTTTCGTCCGCCGTCGCTCGGCAGACGCACGCGCATACCATTGTACCTATCCTCGCGTACAGCGCGCCGCATGTTGAAACATTCACATATTCCAACACGCCTCCTTGAATTTTCAACATTATAATTAAATGTTCATTCTTTCATTCAGTCATACAGTAATTTTAAAGTATCATAGCGTTAATAGATTTCTTTTATTTCAAATCACTCCCAACGCTTTTCTATTTTTCAAAAACTTCGTCTTTTCTAAACTCTTTGTTAATATATCTGCTAGATTAAATTCTGAGTCTATTTTTACAATGTCAATTATTCCATTTTCGTAGTTTTCATTAACGTAGTGATACTGCACTTCAATGTGCTTTGAGTTTTTTGTAAAGTTACCAAATTTTTCGATTGCAATTGCGCCTGAGTTATCTTCATACATTTTAATTGGTTTATCAAATTTTACGTTAAATGATTCGCATAATAAATTTTTAATGAACAAGATTTCTGTCACTGCTTCGGACATAGCAGTATATTCTGCAAAAGTAGAACATTTTGTTACTGTACTTTGTTTATGCGTTTTCCAAAAAATTAAGTTTCCATATAATCTAATTACAAAACCTGTTATAGATTTTCTATCTACATTATCTCCTGCATAGTCAGAATCTACCATAAAATCTAATACTTCACTGTTAACATTATCGTAGTACGTTAGCTTTAAATCTTTAGTCTTAAATAAGTATTTCAAAATTCTCAATGCATATTTAAAGTGTCTTTGGTCATAACAACTTTGGTAACGACTTAAATAATTAACGCTATATGTTATGTCTGGCCTTGTGCCTGTACTGATATATAATAATTCGCCGATTAAATTTCTGTATTTTATTCTTTCATCTGTTTCATTTGCTTGTTCTAATTTTAGATTACTCTCCATTGGAGTATCGTATAATTTTGCATTTTCAAGGTTGTATTTTATAGCCAAAGATTCGATATATTTCGTTTGACTTAAAGTCATTTTACCTCTGTCTTCACTATATTCAATATCGATGCCAATATATTGGTTAATTTTGCCCAAATCTTTCATTATAAATCTTTTCATTAAACTTGCTTTTACTTTGTTTATTTTATTTTTGTCTTTGCAACAAATCAAGAGATCATCTACAAAGACTAGTATATATATTGAATCTTTGCTTGTATTATTTACATATAGACAGTAATCATAGTTGCTTCTTATAAAATTTAATTTCTTGATATATTTGCTGAAGCAATCATACCATGCTCTAGGACTTTCTCTGAGACCATACAGAGCCTTTTGCAATTTGCAAACTTTATTGTCTCCAGTTTCGTAACCTTTTGGTTCATTAATGTATACTTCTGATTTTACATTGCCATTTAAAAATGCCGTTTCAACATCCATTTGTTCTATAAACAAATTATTTTTACAACTGTAAGACAATAAAATTTTCAACGTTTGCATTTTACCTACAGGTGAATAAACATTTTCAACATATTCTTTTTGTTGGAATCCTCTTACAACTAATCTCGCTTTATAAGTATCGTTATTTTTCTTTTTATAAACCCATATAACGTCAATGACTTTTTTATCTTTTGGCCTTTCAACAATTTGCCATGTGTGATTTTTCTTTAAACTGTTTATTTCGGAATCCATTGCTAGTTGCCATTGTTTATATTCGCTGGAGTTTATCGCCTCCTCGAATGTATTTGGTACATTTGCATCAATATAATTTACATAAATAAAATGAGTAACTGGATTTCCGTATCTATTTACTGGACTTTTCTTTCTTTGAGATTTTCGCGGTATTGTTAGTCTATCTCTGTTTTTGTTGTCTTCGTTATCAGATTCGTTATCGTTTACGTTATTCGCATCGATTAATTCAATTTGCTCTCCTCTACTTTCCCCGAAGGTCGTAGTAGAGTGAGAAGGATATTCAGAACCGCTGTTGTTCGTTTTATTTAATTCTACGTTAATTTCAGAATTACTATTTTTGCTTTCTAAACAGATTAACTTTATGCTTTCTTCTATTACATCAACATGCCTTGCAGTAATTACTTTATTATTAACTAAGATTTTATAACCGTTTTCAACGTATCCTACTAATACACCTAGTTGTGCCTTATTATCCCACTTACTTTTCCTTAGAGCTTCCGGAACTCTTACGAAGACTCTACTTCCGTAAATTTTAAAATTTTTAACATTTGGCTTTATCCCAAAAAATATTTCATAAGGAGTTTTATTCTCTGACGTATTTGCAATTGTTCGATTTTTTAAGTAAGCTACCGTTTTCATTATTTCCGGCCAATATCTTCTATGAATTTTTGCTTCCCTCATTAAGCATCTACCTATATCCATTGCTGATCTATTATATCTCTCCGCTACTCCATTTAATTCGTGGACGTAGGGTGGACATGTCAATAATTCTATTCCTTTTGATTTTATAAAATCGAGAATTTCGCGATTTAGATATTCTCTACCGTTATCACATTGCACCCTTTTTAATTCTCTTATTAAATTTATTTTCTACTAAATTTACGAATTCAATAAAACAACTTGCAGTTTCTGACTTATTCTTAATGCAAAAGATTCTGGTACATTTGCTATAATCATCAATAAATGTAAGAAAATATTTTTCTCCACCATAGCCAGTAGTACTATGTGGACCATTTAAATCAGTGTGTATTAATTCTAGGATTTCTTTCGTTTTTGTTCGATTATTTTCAAACGGTATATTTGCCATTTTACTTTGTATGCAATTTGCACATTTCATATCTATTTTTTCCAGTTTATCTGGTAAACCTTCAACTAATTTATTATTTACTATTTTATTCAAATAATTAAAATTTACATGGCCAAGTGCTCTATGCCATTTTTCTTTATCTGATAATCTTACTGAATTTACATATTTATCTTTATTTTTATTCGTTAATGCATAACTTTTCAAAGAATACAAATTATCAATTTTATTGGCAATAGCTACTAATTCTCCCGATTTATTGTAAATTTTGGCATTACTGTCTCGTGCAGTTATTGTAGCATTTTTAGTTATTCTGGAAAAGCTTAACAAATTTTGCTCAATTCCTTCTACATAATATACATTACTCAAATCAATTTGTTTTTCATTATAATAATTTCTAACTTTGATTTTTATATTACCGACTTTCGTTGCTTTTAACATTTTACCGTCTGGTAATTTTACATTTACCGGATCTTTTAAAACTATATACTTCTCAAAATATTTATCGCTTTTAATAATATGGTCTGTGGAACCACTGTCCAATAACCAATTTATTTCGTTACCTTCGCATCCTCTATTTACGCTATAACCTGTTATGTCCTTTACTTCTGGGCCGCATACTTGTGTTGACCACGTCTCGGATGATGAACCCTGCTGCTCGTCCGTTGACTTGTTTTGATTTGAACTGCCGCCTTGTTGGCCTTTCCAACAATCCTTTTGATAATGTCCGACTTTGCGGCAAGTAAAGCACTGTCTGTTTGTCTTTGTTGAGAACGTGCTTGCATTACTTTTGTTTTCTGAATTATTTTTAACTAAATTCTTTTCTTTGATTTTTGATTTTACGTAATCTACTGTCCTTTCTCTTTCTGGAATGACGTCGATAAAGTCACCAATATAACTGTAATTTGCTGGTAATGCTTTGATTAAGTATCGCATTTTCTCAGTTTCATCTATCTTTCCTCCGGCTGCTTTAAATTCGTTCACCGCTTTCTCAAATTCTACGAAGAATTCTTCAACAATTTCATAATTCTTTAATTTAATATCTTCAATTTTTCCTCGGCATATTATTTGTAATGACGTGGATTTCGTCACATATAATTTATCCAAATTTGCAATCATTTCATAAGCTGATTTGCACTCACAAACATATTCTAATTGCTTATCTGAAATAGTGCTAATTAATATATTTCTTGCTTTTAAATCTTTTTTGTTCCATTCATCTGCTTTATCTGTCTCAGCCCGTTCTCTTTCGGCTTGCTCTTTGCACTCTTTATATTCTAATAGAGTCATTAAGCGAAATTTCCAACTTGTATAATTTGCACCATCAAAAATGGGAATTACTATATCTTCAATTTTTGCTTGCTTAGCCATCTCGACCTTTTTTAATTTAATATCTTCGTACACTTTTATTACTTTATTTAGCGTAATTACTTTCTGCACTATTTTCACAAAACGTTTTTCAGCATTCTTTTCCTCAATTATTTCTCCGCTTTCATCTTCAACGTCATATAGTATTACTTCTTCTTTGGTTTTTACTTTTCCTTTAGTGTCCATTTACCACATGTATAACCTCAAATTTCCACGTGCTCTTTTCTTGCACCGTGCAGCGTGCTTCACACAAGAAATCTAATCTGCTCGCATCGGCTTGAATTATTCATAAATTTTTCAAAATTCTTTCTTCTATCACTTATAGACATATTCCACTATGTATTCACACTTGTATTTTTCTTACTTTTGCACTTTTCCTTCAATATTTTTCACAGTTAATTTTTCGCGAGCCATGTGTCTTTTTATTTCTACGGCAAGGCTGCCCCAATACTGGCCGAGGCTTGTATTGAGTCAGAGGCTTTTTTCTTTTACTTACAAACCACTGACCTGCTACCATGTTGAGGTTTGGATAATTAATAGTGTTGAGGTTTGTGGTAAATTGATAGTCCATTGTTTAATAGAGAGAGATAAATATAAAGACTTTATTTAGGTGGCAAGAAAGCCAGTCGGCACGTCCGACTTACATCGCAGTTGGAATAGCAAGAAGGTAAGAAACATTCCAACTGCGCTACACTGCTCTCGCGTCTCACGCAACTCTCATACAGACATACTGGAGTGGGGAGAGACTCATGTGTGTGTTTCGTCCGCCGTCGCTCGGCAGACGCGCATACCATTGTACCTATCCTCGCGTACAGCGCGCCGCATGTTGAAACATTCACATATTCCAACAGAAACCATATATAAGAGTTTATTATCATCATTTCATACACAATTATTGTACTGAATTTACATCAATTATAGTACTTCTGTGCCGACTAGCAAAAATACAGTTGCGTGAGTTGCGAGCATATTGAAATATGCAATACAAGCGATTTTTGCTGTTTCGTACGCAGGCCAGATTATTAACCTCCTACCTTTTAGAGTTCCGCTCGTTCGCAACGCTGGCGATAAATCTCCATCAGGAATCTCGGCTCATTCGCAGTCACACACACACGCACACTTTTGCTCGCGACTCTACGAGAGCCTCGTCGAGCTTCGCGAAACCAAAGGCGTGAACCGCGGGTAATGATAATCGGCTGGAGGCCGCACACGAACAATTACCTTAATACAAGGCGTACCGTGTCCGAGTCAAAAAGCTAAATTGAATCAAACTCGTTAAGTACGCGTGTGTACGGCTAATTTCTCGAACAGGTAGAGAGTGAGCGCCGTTCGCCCTGTCGCTTGCTCCGTCGGTGATCGGAGCGCTGTTGTCAGGTCGCAGCTCGGCATGTCCGGCAGATACAATTGGCAACGTCTCGGCTTGGCACTTGTCAGTAGCAGCAGTAGTATGGCTGGGCCAGAGCCGTTTGTTGTGCAGCATTTACATGCCTCGAGACGTGCCTCATGTCCGACTCGGGGGCATCCGAGCTACTCGGTTTCACGCCTCAGGAACTGGCATCTCTCAGCTGCTGTTGGAGATGTAGGGCTCCGACGGCTCTCTTTTCCATTCGTATTTCGCACTTTCCGCGCGGTTCGCATCGTCCCGGTACTTGTATATGCTCACACACACGTACATTCATACAGCCGTGATAGTCCTAGCTTTGCCTCGCCGGACTCTCACCTGTTATAAATACAATTCCCTCATAACTTGGTCATGGACAAGCTGGCTCAGAAACTTTTTGTGGCATTATGAATTTACCAAAGCCAGTGGTTCATAGTGTTCACAATGGAATAAGTAATAAATTATTAAAGGCATGTAAAACAGTAACAGTCAATGAATACTGCCATTTAAAGGCATTTATAACAGTAAAAGTCAATGAATCCTGCCATTTAAAAGGAGCTTGCTGCTTTACTCGAAGGAAGAAAAGGACTCAATGATTCTGGTGATGGAACTTGGCGTAAGAAAGGATTTTCTTCGCTTCAAGGAGTAACACGTTTGATTGAAATCAAAAGTTATAAAGTAATAGCCAGATGTGCAAAGAATAACTACTAAAAAGGATGTACAGTTTGTTACTATTTACAGATCGAAGAGCACTAGGTAGCACCAAAGAAGCCCGCCAAGCTATGAGAAGTTAGAGATTGCAGGTACAAGAGGACTCCTATGCTGCTGAGGCTCACTAAATGAGTACTATTCGCACGAAACAACAATACATAAAATTTAAAATGAAGATTATCACAAAGTAAATTTTCACTTTCAATATTATTTCAATCTGGAAAATCAATATATTGAATTGTTTACAAAAAGACAGATTGAAATAAACTTGAAATTCAATGACACTTGATTGCTATCGGCTGCCAAGTAACAATAAAAATTTTTTTTCTCTACCTGCCCTAGTGGAAATATTATTTGTTCAAAACTATTTGAAACTGTTTAAAACTATTCATAACTGTTTAAAACTGTTCAAAAGTGCGTATTTTTGGACATTTAAACAGTTTTGAACAGATTTAAACAGTTTTGAACAGTTTTAAACTGTTTTGAACAGTTTTAAATAGTTTTGAACAGTTTTGAACATGGTGTGAAAATAGTATTAATCAATAAAAATTTGTTTGGAATAGTTTAAAACAGTTTTGAACAATTTTGAATAGTTTTAAACCGTTTTGAACTTTTGTTTTAAAATAGTATTAATAGTATTAATAATTAAGAATTTCAATTGTTCAAAACTGTTTAAAACCATTTAAAACTGTTCAAAACTGTTTAAAACCATTTCAAACTGTTCAAAACTGTTTAAAACTATTCATAAATGTTGAAAACCATTTAAAACTGTTTAAAACCGTTCAAAACTGTTCAAAATGGTTCATAACTGTTCAAAATAGTTTAAAACTGTTCAAAACTGTTTGAATCTGCTCAAAACAGTTCAAAACTGTTTTAAACGTCCAAAAATACGTACTTTTGAACAATTTTAAACAGTTTTGAACAGTTTTGACCAGTTTTGAACAGATTTAAACAGTTTTGAACAGATTTAAACAGTTTTGAACAGTTTTAAACTATGATTTTGAAAAGAGTTTTAAACGGATTAGCTTGAAAAAATTCAAAGACATTCTGCAATATATTTGTGACTGAATAAGCCGAGCAGATATTGAAAAAAGAGTAGAAACTAAAATAAAAATTCATTTATGCCAACAAATATGAAAATTTGAAAATTCACTATAAATTCAATTTTTTCATAATGAGAGGTTTTTTCAGAAAAGTCTCTGGCTTATTCTGTGAAGGAATAAAAAATGAGTAAAAGTCCTTCGCAGAAAAAATTCATCTTAAGAAGATTTGATTAAAGTGTACGACCAAGCACGTTGGACATATAAAGACTCATAGGATCATTCCAGCTATCCGGAGGGAAATTTGGTACTTCTGGATGCATAAAATATTTATTTGTGAATAAATATTTTTAGAAAAATAGCCTATAATTATATAATTCTTTTACCTTTAATTTGAATTGGTGATTTTTCAATTTTCAGATTTAACATTGTCTGGACCCCTTAAAGCTCTTGTCCTTTTCTGAATCGTTTGGTTAAAACGTTCACCAACACCATTATGCTCAGATGTATCAGGGCTAGCCAATTTCAATTCTGCTTCAAAACTATCAAGGACTTCAAGCGTATATTCCCCTGTGAGTTATGTACCTTAATCACACTGCAGATAACAGAATTTCCCATCGTAATTCCCAGCAGATTTGTCGAACTTTTTATGAATGACTGTAAACAGTAACCAGTTTTATTTTTATTTTTGATGGGATATGCCATTGCAAGTCATGAATGATCGCCAATGAAAACTTATATAAATCTATAGCCTCTAGGATGTGATGCAGGACTAATCGGGCCCATCGTATCAGGGTGAACAACTTGTAACGGCCTAGTAGCTCTCTGTTTAGTTGAACTGAAAGGTAATCTGTTGAATTTAGGTAGCTACGATGCAAACTTCGCAATCCAACACAGAATTACCAAAATAAACATCCTTCAAGCTTTTCATATGTGGATATTTCCTTTGTAATTTTTTAAAATATTTTAAAGGTGTATGTGCCAATCTAACATGCCACAGCTTAGCTTTGTTCGAATAAAGCAAATGTTTATTCTCGCTAATATCGGATTCACAATCCATCTTTTTACTATCAGTCAATTCATTGAGATTACTTATTTTTCTATCTCTCAATGTATTTTCGAAATTTGAATAGTCAGAGCATATCTCGTTGCGTTCTGATTCTACGTCTGAGCTTAAACTGTCATCTACTTGCAGAGGTTCATCAAACTTATTATTTTTAATTTCGATTTTTAATATTATCTAATAAGGTTGCTCATATATACCAGATATAAAGGTTTTCTTTGACACAGGATCAAAGATATCAATGCGCGTATTATCTAAATGAATACCTATCCCGTTATCAACAAAGTTTCTCAATAACAATAAATTTTCCAACAATGATCCAGCATAAATTACGTTATTTAAACTTAGAAATGCGTCATCGTTAGTGTAACTAGATACGTTACCTACTCCCTCCGATTTTATAATCGCTGAGTCATTCTCGTTTGCACATTTAATGTCAATTCTTTTGGTGTTATTTAATCATTTAAAAATTAATTTAGAGTTAGTCATGTGCTCTGTTGCACCCGTGCCAGCCAGTAATCTAATCAACTGATCATTATCGTATTGTTTTGTATAATTGAGCTTTTCATGTGTGTGTGCAGTCCTACGTACTCACCGGTTTTTTTTCTCATCAGAAGTATTATTCGTTTTGGCTTCTTGTGTTTTATTACGCATTATACTCGGTCTGCCTCTTCCTCGCGAATATCCTCGGGCTCGGCCTTTATTGAACTTAGGCTTTTCTGACGCACTATAATTTTTGCATTTCATGCCTCGACTGTGTTCGCCCCGCCTGCCACCACGAAAGGAATTTGAAAATTCATACCTTTGTTGACGTGCATTTTTCTGCAGAATCTGTTTCAGCTGTTCTCCTGTATACAGATAATCTACACAGACGTGGTCTTTATAGCACTTATATCGGAAACACATTTTTCCTTTTCTGAAACACTCGCTCCAATAGTGTCCCTTGTTGCCACACTTGGTGCAGAGAATGCCCGGATGTGGCTTTGGCTTTACAGGTCCTTTGCATTCTTCTTGAGCTGATTCTTGCTGTACAATATAATCTTTAAGATGGTCGGCTGTCAACAATTTACCAGTGGCATTTTTGCTAATTAATTAGGTTTCATGGACACGAGAAGATTTGTGACAATTAGTTCGAAGAACGGATCCCTTATTACTACTTCGGACAGTTTAGGCGTATTTGTCAGTTTATTGTGTTTTCAAACTATATCATCCAACTTATCCCAAAAGACAGAAGCTTTTTCTTTATTTGGATTATATTTAATACTATGCAACTGTTTCCTCAATCTGGCAGTAAATACACTATCCTCATTTTCTTTGATATTTTTAATTTTGTTCAGTAACTCAAGTGGGTCATGAATGTAAGTAACTTTAGAATGCTATGACATAACGATTCTATTTATAAGAATGTCTCGAATTTTAACTTTATTCTTTTCCAATTTAACTTTATCTAAATCTCGAGCTGGTAAAACAGAGGGATCAATTACATACAACAAATCACAGTCAGTTCTATACATATTCACGTATCCATGCGCGGCATGGCCGCGATCGTAGTCAGACCATGTCCAGAGCGACCCCTACCATCAGGCTTAACTAACGTGGACGTGCATCGCAGTTCGTGTCGCTTCGTCTCTCTCCATCTCCCTAGATGCGCGGCATGCCCCCTGCCGCGTCAACGGCTCTCGTGTGTTTCCGCGTATTTCCGTACACGGACGCGCCGCCATCTTGATAGAGAGAGGATTTTGTCTCACACCTGCCGCTTGCTCGCTTAAACCTGTTTCCCGGCCGATCACGCTAATTTTCAGAATTCCGTAACGTGCGTTTTTGTTCACGCGAATTTATGCTAAATTAACACTTTAATTTACACTCATGGTCGCGCACTTAATAGAAACTTATTTTTCAAACTTACCCCTTGATTTGAGTATCTCAAAACTCTTCTTTTTTAAACTGCCGAACATTGTGGAGCTTAACCTTCCAACAGAATCTCGGGGAGATACTCAGAACGTTCGGACTAGAAAAAAAATCCACCAATGTCACAGCGCGCAATGGAAGCGGCCCATAATCTGTTGAGACTTTATCAACGCTAGGAGTTTTCTGTGTGGGATAAATAAATGTGTACACTAGATTTATCAATATTTGTTTATTGGTCGGATTTAGTTAATCTCGAGCTGTGCTATCAAATACAAATTTTATGAAAAGAAAACTACTTCTAATTCATGAATTCTATGGATTTTTATGTTTTTCTGCGGATTTTAGCATTTTAAAAATATTTGCTTCAGAATATTTTATATTTTCAACTCTTCCTACCATAAATAAAAAACTAGTTATTTGAATTTCAAATAAGTTATGCCCCGTCCCATGAAAATCCATGGAATGGTTTTCTCAAAAAATTACGCCAATCGCAAAATATTGAAAATGCTACATCTCTGAGTAAAATTAGTCTACAGATTATGTCTTGGCCATTTTATCAGAAATAGTGTATATTTATAGTATTTTTATGTATTAGTCTATTGTCAATTGTCATTGAATATGAAAAGAACGAAAGCGTTGCTAAGCGATTAGTTTATTGCTCTCGATTCAATTTAGTTTTTCAGTTAGTTGATTCGAGAGCTTGTTGATGACACATTTAATCTTTTGTGTTATTTATCTTGAATAAATTACATCCTTGTTTTTATAAATAGTTGTTACTATTTATTGTGTGTCTGTGTGATTGTAATATTTTGGGGGCTCGTCCGAAGATTTTGAAGACGAAATGAAGGAATTTTAGAAGTCAGCGAAAACGACGCGTACACCTTTCCAGAGAAGGACCAGAACACAGGCTGCTGCTGAAGCTGCTTCCACCAAAGTTGCTGCTGCCGAAACTGCTGCGGCCAACACCACCAATGCCGAGAGCGTTGCTGCTGCTACTGAAAATTTAAGCCAACATCAAACAGGTACTCCTAATCCTACAATTTCTGATCCTGTTCTCGTCGATTTAAGTTCGCCTGACGACTCACGCTCGACGACTGGCGCACACTCGGTGACTGATGCACGTGTGATGACTGGTGACTCATCCACGGTGGCTGACGTCTCACCAACGGTCGATATTCTCCTGTCTACTCTTCTTCGTGAAACACTCTTGGAACTTAATGAGGCTAGGACTCAAATGGATATTTATCAACAACGACTCGAAAAGTTGGAAGCTGAATGTGAGGCTGAACACCAACGATGTCAGTAGCTTGAAGCGACACTACAATATTGCAACACCGAGAAAAAACATCTCGCGGCGGAGCTACGGGTACGCGACGATGAAGGAATCGAGCGTCAGCGTACGATCGATGAACTGCGGGCAGAGCGACTCTCTAGGAACAACTTGCTCAGTTTCGTTAAAAATTAAACCAGATGAATACAACCCACATTCTAATACACAAACAACACCAACAAAAATGTGGTTTACACAAGTAACAGGAACACACGGCCAATTAGGTTAGGTGATAGTTCATGTGGAAACACGTGATCACTTGTTGAAAATTCGGTTACACCAGTCGATTTAGGGTTAGGTTATAACCTAAAACCTGATATTTATGATGGTACGACTCCTCTGTCTGAATATTTGAATCAGTTCAATTTAATTGCAAGGTCGAACAATTGGAATGATGAAAAAAAGATGGTAGCTTTAGCTGCTTCTTTCCGTAATAAGGCGAAAAGTGTTTTGAGTAGCTTTAAGGATACTGAGACTTTGGATTTGAAGACCTTGTTAGAAAAATTAGAGGCACGTTTCGGTGAACATTTAGGATCAAGTAGTTATTCTTTATTCAAAAATAAGCGGCAAAAGCCGGGGGAGGATCTTCCTACATTAGCAGCTGATGTAGAGAAGTTAGCAGCATTAGCATATCCTGAATGTTCATTAGAGGTACAAGATAAGATAGCTTGTTCTCAATTTATTATCGGTATTTACAATATTGGAGTTAGGGAAATTCTTCAATTAGAGCGCATAACCTCTCTTAAGGTTGTTCTTGCGCGAGCATTGGAAGTAAAAGTTATCAAGGAGCAGAATAGGAACTCAATTTCGCAATAGAATATCAAAGGTTCTCAAAACACCCAAAATTTTTCGGGAAAGACCCAGATTAGTGGAAAAGACGTTGAGAAACAGGATGAGCCATTCAATCATCAAGAATGGTTGAAGAATCTTGAGTGTTGGGGCTGTCATAAGAAAGGACACACACGCTCTCGATGTCCAGAACAGAGAAACTAGGTCATGTTAAACTTTCGGGAGCGAGTTTAACATTTAATGAACAGGCTAATCACGATGCTGTTGAACCTGATGGTTCGAACACACGTGTTTGTAGGGTTCTTCGAAATTTAAAGACTTTCGAGTTTGATGACAGTGTGGATAAGAAATCATGTATTTTGAAAATAGATTCAGGTTCAGATGTGACGATTTTAAATTCTAAATTTGTTGAACTACGCTGTGATCGGATTCCCCTTGATGGACCAAATTTGAAATATCCCACTGGTGAAGATGTTCCTGTCAAGTTTGAAACAGTTGTCCGAATTGATTTAGGCCAACAAACAGTTCAGATGGACGTTTATGTTGCAGATATTGCTGACGATTTTATACTCGGATGTGATTTTTTAAGTAAAACTGGAATTACAGAATCAATAAACAAAATTTTCCAAAATACCCCAAGCACAATTGACAGTAATACTGACGAACAGAAATGTTGTAGAATTATGGAGTGGGCTAAGGAATTACCAGATTTGTTGAAAGATGTCTTCGAAGATAATTCACGAAATTTAGATTCGTCACAGAAAGAGAAATTTGCCCAGCTTTTAGTTAATTTCCAGGATATTTTCGAAGATGATGATGTTACAGGGAAGAGTAATGTCATTGAGCACAAAACTGAACTTAGTGATCCTCATCCTATCAAACAACCGGTTTGTCCTCTTCCTTTTCATTTACAAACAGAGATTAATCAGATGATTAATTACATGCAAAAACAAGGGGTTATCGAAGAATCTTCTAGTTCTTGGTGTTCTCCAGTAGTATTGAAAAAGAAAAAAGATGGCACTTGGAAATTTTGCGTAGATTTCCTAAAATTAAATGGCAGGACGATTAAAGATTCATATCCATTACGTAGGATTGACCAAACTCTAGATAAATTAGCTGGTAAGTCTTGGTTCTCGACTTTAGATCTTAAAAGCGGGTATTGGTAAGTGAAGATTCGCCCTGAAGATAGAGAAAAGACAGCTTTTTCAATTGGTAATGGTTTATGGCATTTCGTCGTATATATAATAATACACCTGCAGTACACATGGCGTTTTCCCGTCACTTTCCTCGTTCTCTCGTTGCCGGTGGCTAGCTACAAAGTCGGAGAAGGGGGAGATCGGATGGGAGGAATCGTGTAAAAAGAAAAACTTGCGAATGTAAGATAAAAACACAAAACGCTTTATTCACGATTGTCGAATATCCAAATAACACGCGCAGATCGAGACTCTCGCGGAATGCTCGCGACGCGGACTGCCGGTGTAGCACGCGCGCAATATAATCAAATGCGACGCGCAGTGGCCACTTACTTTATATTTCTCGCTCTCGCTTTTCCGCTCGCAGTTGAAGCGCTCGCGCATCTTATTTTCTTTTTGCTCCTGCAGCCACCGGCTGCAGGCTGAAGATAGCCGGCTCTTCCTTTCGTGCTTTCGTGACTTGACGGTAAGGCGGGCGGAGAGGGGAGCGGCGTCGCATGCATCCTTCCTTCTACAAAAGCTGGCGAAAAGAGAGCGCTTCGCTTTCTCGCAAGTTGGCGCGGCTCTTCCCGCGTCCCTCTCCTGCGACACCTAGCGCAACTGCGCTCCTGGTGCTTATCACTGCAGGATTTTATCCCTCGCACACTTTTACACTCTCACACTCATTTACCCTCTAGACGTTATCGTCACAGTATATTACTTAAACTATATTTTTTATCAGTTAATTTTGCCTCATACGCCACTAGATGTAAGACCGCCTTAAAACCATCCATTTGATTAATTAGTTCTAAGATAGGACATACCTAAGATGCATGCAAAATTTCAGCTCATTATATGCAACCGTTCAAGAGTTATGGTGCAGACAAATTTTGATTTCATACATACATACAGATATACATACATACATACGTACATTTTTAAAAAATCGCTTATTCTGACTCAGGAACCTCAAAAACATTGAACTTCGTCAAAATCTTTGATTCCGAAATTTTCACCGTTACAAAGCTTTCTATTTGAGAAAGCAAAAAGTGTGCCAAACTGTACCAAACCTGCAAAATTAACGAATTATATCTACTTGGGCACGGTTAGGTACAGCTTGGCACCGTTGGGCACCATTTGGCACCGTTTAGTCCAGTTTGACATACTTTAGCAGAATTATGCACATTTTAGCACACAAGTTTTGTGCACATTGGTTATTCTATTTTTTGCTTCCTCCTAGAGGAAGCCTTGTGGTAGTAGAAAAAAGTGTGCGCGTGCGTGTGCGCGTGGGCGTGGGTGTGAGTGTAATGTGTCTGTGTGTGTCTTTGTGTGTGTGTGTGTGTGTGTTTTTTTAGTGAGCGTGGGGGGGAGCAAGCTCCCCAGCCAGTGATCTTACACACCGGAAGCCCACCGGCACCATATGAGCATTCCTTCAGTGGAGCCCATTCTAATCTGCTGGTCCCGTCGCCGTTGCTGTCGTTATCACTACGCCTCCGACCCCTTAGCCTTGCAACCAAGGGATTAGGGGTTCAGACTCGGCAGTTTATCCGCATTTCGATGTCTCTCTTTCGGGGCGCCTCCATCTTCTTTTTCAGCACCCGCTCATTCACACACACACACACACACACACACACATACACACACATACACACACATATACACGCACGAACGGACGTACGCACGCACGTATACCTACAAAGGATATTGCTAGCAATGGCCGAGCCCTACATAAAATCTTTGTATGCGTAAGGCATCTTTTCCTAACCGGTCTAAAAGAAAACACACACACACGCACATGCAAACGCACACACATAACACAAACATATACATGCACATCATGTATAGTGTATTTCGATTCCAAATGTGCTAAACAACTTCCTAAAATAATTTCTCAAAAATTTTTTTTTTCTTTTACAAAACTTCCTCTAGGGGGAAGCAAAACTAGATTTTGATGAGCATCCCTAATAGCACAAAACGGTTTAAAAACGTTTTTAAAAAGTGGACAGAAAAACTAAAAAATCCGGTGTTTTAAACTATGCCAAACATGTACCTTCCTATTCTAAAAGTGTTCCAAACTGTTTGAACTCTGTGTCTAAGCTGTACATAAATGACAGATTTCGGACATTTGGCACCCTTTTGGCATACTTAAGGACACAGTCTGGAACATTTATGACCGTTTTAGACTCAAAAATTTCTAATAGGGTGAAATCGATTATATATTATTTTTACTCGGAATACTTTTGGTAGTTAGCGGAACACTTTTGGGATACTTTTGAGAATGATCCGCATACTTTTTGAATAAATTGGAACACTTTTTAATTTTCTTCTGTAACAAATATAAAAATTTTTCGTATTTTTTAAAACAATTTCATTAGTATAACTAGGACAGTTCTGCCCCCTCTCCTCCCCCACCACTCGCCCACCAGCCGACCTGTGCAGCGTTCTGATAGGTTGAGACGAGCGGGTGAGGCCCCGCCCACTTTCGAGAAGCTTCTACGCCCATCATTTGCAATGACGTCATCGAATAACAATTGTCAGTATTTTATTGTCACAATTTTGCATAGAGATCAAATGCTTATTTACTAGCGACCCCCGGCGGCGGGCAGCGGGATGCGGGATGCGGGTAGCGGGATACGAGCAGCGGGATGCTGGCAGCGGGATGCGGGATGCGGGATGCGGGATGCGGAATGCGGACGGCGGGCGGAGATAAGCATATTAACTTTTTTTCAAACTTTTTCCTTTTCCAACGGTTTTTTTCCCACCTAGACTTGATACGATACTCTAATCTAAAATAACGGTTTTTTGTTTTCTGTCCCCCATATATAAACGATAAGAGTAAGGGCGTTGATGGAAAGCCTACGGCCTATGTTTTCATACATTTAAGTTTTTACAGACAAATTTGAGAAAATTTATAAATCGTATGAAAACGTATAAATACATACAAAAATGTACAAAATTGTACAAAATCGTACTAATTTTGTCCGAAAACCAACAGTTTCCTACACTTTCCTACAATTACGTACAATTTCGTACGGTTTTCTATGATTTTCTACATTTATTATTTCTATACGGGTACTAGGGAATTACGTAGACATAAGCAAGACAATTATTTAAACCATTTTCAAACCCAAGTAGGCGCGGCATATGAGGTCCACGCATATTAGGGAATTACGTAGATGTGCAACAATAAGCAAGACAATTATTTAAAAAATTTTTAAACCCAAGTAGGCGGGGGACATGAGGTTCACGCATATAAGACAGTCATGTAGAAATCATAAAATAAGCAAAACGATTATTGAAACCATTTTTAAACCCAGGTAGGTGGGGGATATTAGGTCCACGCATATAATTAGGGAATTCCGTAGATCTGCAACAATAAGCAAGACAATTATTTAAACAATTTTTAAACCCAAGTAGGCGGGGGATATACGGTTCACGCATATAAGACAGTCATGTAGACATCATAAAATAAGCAAAACGATTATTGAAATAATTTTTAAACCCAGGTAGGTGGGGGATATTAGGTCCACGCATATAATCAGGGAATTACGTAGACGTACAACAATAACCAAGACAATTATTTAAATAATTTTTAAACCCAAGTAGGCTGTGGATATGAGGTCTACGCATGTAAATAAGCAAAACGATTATTTACATAACTTTTAAACCCAAGTAGGCGGGGGATATGAGGTCCACGCAAATATGAGAGTCATGTAGACATGAAAAAATAGGCAAAACGATTATTTAAATAATTTTCTAAACCCAAGTAGCCGGGGGATATGAGGTCCACGCATATAATTAGGGAATTCCGTAGATCTGCAACAATAAGCAAGACAATTATTTAAACAATTTTTAAACTCAAGTAGCCAGGGGACGCGAGGATTACGCATACAAGGGAATTACGTAGACGTGCAACAATAACCAAGACAATTATTTAAATAATTTTTAAACCCAAGTAGGTTGTGGATATGAGATCTACGCATATAAATAAGCAAAACGATTATTTACATAACTTATAAACCCAAGTAGGCGGGGGATATGAGGTCCACGCAAATAAGAGTGTCATGTAGACAGGAAAAAATAGGCAAAATGATTATTTAAATAATTTTCTAAACCCAAGTAGCCGGGGAATATGAGGTCCACGCATATAAGGGAGTCATGTAAACATGAAACAATAAGCAAAACGATTATTTGAATAATTTTTAAACCCAAGTACGGTAAGAGTGGGTATTACCGCGGTTTTTCAGCACGGGCGTCTTATAGTACACGAATTAAAAGCTTTGCCTCGATGATTTAAGTTGAATTCTTTTTTCAACTCTTCTTTAACTTACCAGAAATGCAAAAATGACTCTTATCATATGATAAAAAATATATAGTTAATTAATAAATGCAATCTAAAAAATAGATTCAAGGCTGATATTACTGCGGGCATGATTGAATTACCGCGAGGGTTTTACCGTATGTATGATGGATCACCGCGGGGGTATTTCTGCGGAATTTTACCTTGAGCTTGTTATATTATTTATAATTTTACAACCGAAAAAATGAACCTATCTGTATATTTTTACATCATATTTCATTTAGAACATATATTATTCCTTTTTTTGCGTGGACCATCGTATCCCCCGACTACTTGGATTTAAAAATTATTTAAACAATCGTTTTGCTTATATGTTCATGTCTACATGATTCCCTTATATGCATGGACCTCATATCCCCCGCCTACTTGGGTATAAAATTATTTAAATAACCATTTTGCTTATTTTTTCATGTCTACATGACTCCCTTATACGAGTGGACCTCATATCCCCCACCTACTTGGGTTTAAAAATTGTTTAAACAATTGTCTTGCTTATTTTTACACGTCTATGTAATTCCCTAGTATGCGTGGACCTCGCGTCCCCCGGCTACTGGGATTAAAAATTATTTAAATAATCGTTTTGCTTATTTTTTCATGACTCCCTTATATACGTGGACCTCATATCTACCGCCTACTTGAGTTTCAAAATGATTTAAATTATCGTGTTGCAGTTCTGCTTAACTGTTTTGCATTCGAGGACCTCACGTCCCCCGACAACATGGGTTTAGAAATAATTTTAACCCTTTCGTACAGTATGGGTCCTGTAGGACATATTTTGTTTAACATGCTGCAGAAATCTGAAATTAAATAATTTTTTAAATCTACTTATTTAGTCGTGTTCTCTTATTCAAGGGGAATAATGTTGGCAGCAGCTGTACCTCTGCCTTATTTAATCGGCCATGAATATGTAATGAACTGCGTGAAGCTAGTAGGGGGAGATCTTGATGTTGTATGGCGATTCGAATTTCATCGCTGTTATTGAAAGCGGATGAAGTGTAAGGCTAATGTGCATGCACTTGATAATGAGCGATAGATTCATCGAATTCCACGGGTGACTGTACGTTCAATATGACTTCCATCTTTGAAACAGCAGAAAAACACACAAATTATTTTCTTCCAACGTTTCTTTTGACCTGCAGACAGAGACTTCTTAGGAAGCGAATGTTTTGTGGTGTTAGCTCTTTCACTGCTCGTTGATGACTGATCTTCAGAAGACATGGTTTGTTCTTAATATAGCTTTTACGGTTATATACGATTCCCATAATTATGATGCTGCTCTGATGTGTAGTCTAATTGTTATAATTTCTCCACGAAAATTCACAAAGTTTCCGTCTTGATCGACAATGCGCAACTGTATATTATCGATAGTATAAACTATGATTGGTAAATAAATAACTTGTGTTGGAATTTCAATGATCTTATAGCCTGGAGGAACAGCTGGAGAAAATTCGTGTATTGTATGTACTTCCCGTTCATTTATATAGGCTCCAGCTGTAATGTTGCACTCAACTCGCAAAGCGTTAACCTTAAGAATAGCTACAGGTAAATCTGATTCGTGACTAATATTTGCTGAAAGAGTACGCTGTGTAAAACCTAATAATCTTCCAATAGAATCTTGCGGTTGAAAATCTATCGTATGACTGCACTTTATAGTACTGCGAAGAGTATTATTATTAGGTTTAAGGCTGAGTACTATGCCTTTGGGTGTAAGTATTTCCTGTAGATGGCGCTTAATATCTTCAATCTCCCAGCTACCTGTCGGTAATGTCACTATCTCTTTCCCGACGTAAAACTTGTTATTTCCGATATCAATATTGGGTATTGAATTGAAGGTTAAAAGTTCAACCAATCCTAGAACGTATCTTTTATTTGCCAAGAGTTCAATTGGTGGAAAGTATTGAGCTTCTAGTGTAGATGACGTTCCAGATAAACTTAGCATCAATGACTCAGCCATGACTGCTTAATTAATACTGACTGCGTATAACATTTTCATCGTTTTATATAGCCTCACTCAGAAACTTTAAACAGAGATGCCCACAGTTGTACGAGTTATAATCTTGATATCTATCGTGATTATACTTTACGGTGCTAACGCCCAGGTAATCCAGAAGTTCTACAGGTGGCTGAAGATCTCCAAAACTATCAAAGTACACAACATCATTACCTCGTTTTCGATAGGCTACCCAATGTGTACCAAGTCCTCTTTCATCATCGAGATTAACGATCGCTGATTCGCGGTAATGTGGACCTTTTGCTGGTAATGTATTTCGTAAGAATACACCTCGAAAGTATGGAATTTGCATAATACGAGCATATTTTAGCAAGTCAACGTCAGTCAGTGCTCTATGAGCACGTCTGCTGTAGGGTTTAAGATGTATACCATAACCTGTTTTGTGCGGTTTAAGGTACAGACCTTCACCAAGAGCAATAGCTTCCATCGCACTGTTATGTCTTTGACTTTCTTCAAGTTGCCGTTTAGCAGCTTTTGCATCATTTACTGCTTTAGCTATGCCAGCAGCGCCACCTACCAGTGCACCAGTTGCACTTAGACCCGCAAATAATGAAATCAGAAAATGTAGGAATCCACCGATTTTTCGTGGAACTGGTAGTAAACGAGGAATGTGTACTTTGGCTTTACCACCAGCCTTCTTTACAGCATCTCTAGCACTTTTCAATGCAGCTTGAATTACCTTGTGTGAATCACTACTATGGGAAATCGGTTTTGAGGCTGCTTTAACTACTTTAGCGAGTGTAGTGGTTGGCTTTTTTTTAGCCCCATACCGAACTTTGATTTTAATTTCATAGCGTTTGTTACAGTGTAAGCTTCTGCTTTCTCACCAATACTTGCGTCTTTAGCGAAAACACGTTTCCAGGCTTTATCTGCTAATACTCTATCAGCAGCGTTTCTAGCCTCAACGCTCTCCCGATTCCGTGAGTAGGCAATGTCGTGTTCTTTATAAGCTTGGTCTAAAGGATTAATTCCAGGGTCACCTCGAGCAAGACGCTTTGCAAGTTTAGTCCCAGGTCCGCAGTATTGATAGCCAGGCAGATGTAATTCAAATGGAAGTTTATTGATGACTGTATTGACTAAGCCTCGACCTTTACACGTATTACGTTTACGCTGCTTATGCTAAATCATGATGTTAACACCTCGGAGGATAAATACATACTAACTGGAAATGTATATAAGTATGATGTAATATACGTTCAAGGTTAGTTTTCTTTGAGGCGTTAAACATTGAACATGGAGTTCAAGGAGCAACACGTTAATCTACCTGTTGTGAATTTTGATAAATTAATGACGCAGCAAAAATTAAAAAAGCGTCATGGAGAATTACTTCCCAATAATATTAGAGCTGTATTCTGCGGTCCATCAAGTTGCGGTAAAACTAATACACTACTTTTTCTTATTACTCAGCCTAGTGGATTAAAATTTGAGAATGTGATGTTTACTCAAAATCACTGGAACAGCCCAAGTACAAATTTCTCAAGCTTCTGTTGAAGCCTATAAATGGAATTAAGTGTTTCCCATTCAAGGTTCATGATGAAGTAATATCAATAGAAGATGTACTTCCAAATTCAATTATCATATTTGATGACGTAGCATGTGAAAAACAAGAAAACATTAAAAATTTCTTTTGTATGGGAAGACACAAAAATGCGGACTGCTTCTATCTATGTCAATCTTATGCTCACATTCCAAAGCATCTAATACGAGATAATGTTAATTTATTAGTATTATTTCGACAAGATGATATGAATTTAAAGCATATATATAATGATCATGTAAACACAGATATGTCATATGCTCAATTTAGGGATTTGTGTTCAAGTTGCTGGAATAATGATAAGTATGGATTCCTTGTTATCGACAAGGAGAGGGCACTTGGTAGTGGTCGATATAGAAAGGGGTTCGATCAATTTCTTATAAATATAGCTGCAGCAAAGCTAAACCGATTAGTATGATTTCAATTGTTCATCAGACAATATGGCACACCTCAAGCAAGAGGAAAACGTTCTCAATCAAATTGTAAAATCGAGTGAAGCAATTGGGCGAAAGTACAAGCAGTTGAGGCAAGATAAAACAGATGTAGAGAAGGTGTTAGGAGAAACATTTAAGCCTATTGTAAGTCCACTTGAAAAACTCGTTGATGCTGCACAAACAGAAAAAAAAGTAATTAAAAAAAAGACCGAAGAGGAGCAAGAGCCACGTTATGTTCAAGAACTTAACTCAGATAATGAAGATGAAGAGAAATCACAAAGTGATCTTGATGAAACTGTAAAGATTAAAAGAGTAGACGCATCATTTGAAACAGCTGAAAGCGGACAGGATGATGATGATAACGAAGAAACAGAATTTGTTAAACAAACTTACCTACAGACCTTAGAGAAACGTCCCAACTCACTCGATAATATCTATGGGGTACGAATAGAAGATAATGTAATGAAAATTTGTGACTCACCTATAGATTTTACAAAAACTTATGTGAAAGTTCAAAATGTAAACTATTCAAAAACAACAGGTTTACTTCAATTGCTCTTTCAGAAACAACCTGACTTGATGCACATAGGTTCCAATGATATTGAAAATTATCGAAAAATCGTAGAAGTGACGAATGCTTTTAGAAGAAATTATAGTGAAACTCAACTTCTGCGTAAGAGCAACAGTAACAAATATAAAGACATAAGTCCCTATTTCGATAAATCAATAAACAGAAATGTTAGGGGCTCAGGCCTCTTACCTAAATACAAAATTGCAAGAAAAGGTATGCGTATGGACTATGTATACTGGGTTGATCCTAGCGAATTAGTCGATCGTCTTCGCTTACTTATGGCTGAATTGGAAGCTGGCAATCAGAGCCACACAAATGAGATTCATTCAATCATTAAAGAACTCAAAGAAGCAGATTACATACATTAAGATGTCTTCGAAGAGAGTTCACTTTGATGCTAAACCAGTTATTCATGTGATGCATGTGTGGCCCTATGCCAGTCGAGCTGCACGTCATGGAGAATGGAAACAGATAGCACGTGATCGAGAGCGTTTTGGGATGCGAATTCAGAGACTATCTGAAATTATTATGCTTGTGCTCGTACATAAATATAATACATATTTGAATATAAATTGATTGAACTCGATGGTATTGCACGTAGTTGCAACACGAGTGTCGATGTATTCGGACGTAACCTCGAGCGAGTTGCAGGCAGTCGTGGTCCTCCGGGTCTTGGCCTCAAAGTAACTTCTGACGGACAATATGACATTGACGGCAAGAGTTTATGTAACGTTGCTGAGCCCACTCAAGCAGGCGACGCTGTTAATCTGGAAACCCTGCAGCGTATAGTTAAAATGGAAATTAAAAGCTTGCAAGAAGTTATTGCTAAAATAAGAAAAGATTTGGATACTTTAGATCTTATTGTTGAGGCTGATCGAGATGAGTTGGATGTAAAACTTTTAGGAATACAGTATGCAATTCGGAGTTAAGAAGATTAGTTAAGGAGCTTCATAAGCCTGCACGTCGAAATCACCGACGACGCAAGTTTATTGTACGTGGCTTGGATGAGACATGACAAGCTGATCTAGTGGAGATGCAGCCTTATGCTCGAGAAAACAATGGCTATAGATATATGCTCACTATCTTGCAGCAGGGACGCAAACCAACAAATTTACAGACCGATCGAGGCAAAGAATTTTACAATGCTACATTTCAAAGTCTCATGCAACGATGTGGAATTAATCTCTATTCGACATACAGTAATCTCAAAGCATCTATTTGCGAACGTTTCAATCGAACACTCAAGAAGAAGATGTGGATGCAATTCAGCTTACATGGAATGTACGAGTGGCTTGATATCTTGTCTAATTTGCTAAAGGAGTATAATAATAGCAAACATCGCACCACTGGAATGAAACCAAAAGATATAACATTAGTCAATGAAGTCGAAGTACTTGCGAAATTTGGTCAACAAACAAAAATAATTAAGAAGCCAAAGTTTAAAATTGGAGAAAAAGTAAGAGTGAGCAAGATAAAGCAAGTATTTGAGAAGGGCTATACACCTAATTGATCAACAGAAATGTTTACAATCAGTCAAGTTATGGCTACTAATCCGGTTTCTTACAATCTAAAAGACTATCGTGATCAATTCATTGCTGGTGGTTTCTATGAACAAGAGCTGCTCAAGGCTAATTATCCAGACATCTGTCTTGTGGAAAAGGTGCTTAAGAAGCGAGGAAATCAGATTTATGTTAAATGGTTAGAATTTGACAAATCACACAATAGTTGGATAAGCAAATCAGATGTGTAAAGGTTAAATAAATAAATAAATAAATGCCGAATAAAAAAAATGATAGTTTTCTTTATTTATTGCCCAATATTAATATACATGTATATCTTGCGTGTGTGTGTGTGTGTGTGTGTGTGTGTATAAGTTGATTGTATGCATACATACAATCAATCTTCATTTATTTTATATATTTTATAATGCCCCCACGGCAGAGTATCTGTTTCATTTGGTGTGAGATACCTCTTATTGTCATGTGGACTTAGAGCTAATTTTGTTTGTTTCACAGTACGCACTACATGAGCTTCAGACTGTATGATACACTGCTGCCTGTTTTGTGTAGTTGAATTTAGTAAACACTGAAGATAGTCGTCGAAATTGATGGTTTTTCTGACAACTCCACTTTTCACGCCTTTAGCTTTTTTCATGTGGTCTTGGCCATTGACGCATATGCTATACATTTTATTACGTCGTCCAATGAATTCTGTCATAATGCAGCCATTGCACTCATCCTTCATTAATCCTACAACCTTCTTATTAGCTTGTGGAATTCCAAATACATTTTTAGATGGATAGTCCGAAGTATCAAAATTTGCAATATCGCTCTTAATCACTTCATAAATATAAACATTTCTTATTTCATATATTAAGCTGTCAGTGTCAGTATACAGCAGTTTACAACGATCCTCAAATTTCGTTTTCATATATTTGTAGTGAAAATCGTATACTAATGTCTTTGATAAATCAAGTACACACAGTCCTACGTAAATTCGCTTGTTAATATACACTTCAGTTTTTGCTAATTCTACAATAGCAAGATTTTCATCAATGATAGTACTGCTATGAAATTCTGGCTGTGCAATACGAGCTTCTGCTCCATATCGACCTTCCCATTTAGTTAGTAATTTAACATTAACTCTTTTTCGCACATTTTCCATTGTCTTTCCAAAAACAGCATTATTCATTAATTTGTAGAGAATTTTTTCAAAATCATTTTTAGCTGGTTGCCCCATTCTGCTATTTAGATCAATATACTCTTTGAGCCAGGGCCTTTGATCAAATTTTAATATCCTATGAATTTTATTAAGTTTTAATCCATTAGCTAAAGCTTGCTTCAAATTGTGATAGTGTAGAACGTATCGTGATTTGCCATCAAGAGTTGTGAGAAGTTTAGCTTGTAAGGAATCTGGTGATTTCTTGTGCTCTGAACAAACTGGAAGATCTTTATGTGCATCATGTAAATTTTCGGGATATTCCAAGTCCACTTCAAGTATGTAGCCAACCGAAGCATCATCCAGAGCATTGAAATTTATTCGTTCTACATCATCAATCCATTCAAAGCCACCATAGAGTAGATATTGTTGCATAGCCCAGCCATAGAGATTGTTTACATCAAAGTACATGAGATATTTGGACTCCTTATCTACTTCATAATCATTGCCCATGTATTTGTTATTGACTCGAGCATAACGGTTGGAACATTGACTCACTCCACCTCGTATTCCACGTTCAATGAACATAACCTAATCAATATCTGTAAGTAATTCTAGCTGTATTTTCGTATACTTGAGCATCCCAATTAAAGCCTGGAGTTGTGTAATAATGTGCCGGATCTAAACCGTATGCTTTTAGACAGCTGTCGCGGAAATTTTCAAATACTTCTACCAAAAGTAGAACATCTGTTTTTAAGTATAAATCTGAATATTGACCTAAATTCGATATGTTGAATGCTGTCCAAATATTTTTCGCATGCTCATAATCTTTATCTGATATTGGATTGTCGTTTAATTTACTGTAGAATTCATCTTTTGATGGCAGCTCGGAAACATCTAGTTTTTATTTTGAGTCCACATAATCATAAGGGAATACCCATTTCCGTTTAAGTAATTCAAATTTCTCTTTAGTAAATGGTGAATATTCTGCATTTTGAGAGAACTCTTGCCACAAAAGATTAAGTTCTTCGAGATATGATGACAATTTGTCTAACGATGCTGCCATGAATCGGTAACAATCTATGAATTTAAAGTTAATATCATTTCCCTCAATGCGCTTGGTGAATGAGATGAAGCGTTCCTTATTCACTGGTAAAAGATCTACTCGTCCAGGAAAACTATTGGCAATATCCTTTATAAGAAAATGTGAGCCATAATCAGTTAAATTATGAAATACCACTGAAATACTGTGTGAATCTTTATAATTTAAATTGCAATTTTCGTGAGCAGCACCTCGATACCTAAAACATAAGAAAAAAAAACATAAGAAAAATGCAAAATTTCTGCTTGAAGCATATTTAATTTTCTTTTAACCTTACCTTCCAGTCAGATGACAATGATCTCGAACACGCTTCTCTGCTAAAGGTTTATCGCAAATGTGGCATAATGATGTATTTCGAAATGATTGTTCTTGTTCTAAATTTAATGTTTGCATTGGTGCTATGAACTTAAAGATAGTCTCAAATTATTCTACCAGACTCTGCAGCTGCTCTGCAAACCATTTAGTAGGATCTTTTCCTCTGTAGCTACTGTAGTGAGATAGAGAGTCAGCATAACTGCACTTTAAATAATAGCCAATACTAAATGCTTTATGTTCTTGATAAGCATTTCCGATTTGCACAGCTTTTAGAAGGCACTCAAAATCTGGGTATATGACAAATGGCACATTTTCTTTATGACTAAAATTTTTAAACTGTAAAATTTTGTCTCTTGGTGTAGGCAAAGTTACTTTGTACTTGTTGAGTTGCATACAATCTTGTTCATGCAAGTTCAATTTAGAATTATTTCTGAAATAATGTAGACACCGATCACAAAAATATTTTCGACCATCACGTTTTGAAAATTGTGTACACACTAAACACGATAAATCTTTGATCCAAACATAGTGGAATATCAATAAATCATTTTCAAAGTTTTCCTCCTGTTTACTTTTCTCCTCATCTACGTAATAGTTCTGTAGAAGAAGAAGGTTGATATGTGCTTCCTTCTTACATGGTGTTATGTGAAGCGGCACAATTTTAAAATTTCCACTAGACTTTTTTAAAATATAAACGTTAACCGAGATGTTATTTTGTTTTTCAAATTTCGGAATTTGTTTATGACTCATAGGAAATTGTATTCCACTAAAATTCAATTCATTCTCATAGACTTTATATGATGATACTCGGTCAGAGTGATGTACAGGGTGCAAAGCTGACAGTATTGTCCACTTGAAACATACATCATCGAAATTCCGCACATTGATACATGCATGCTTCTTTTGTATTTGTGGGGGTAGACTGATGTATGAGCCTCCTCGCATTGGATTATATTTGTTGTTGTGTACAGATAAATTAAGAGTTTGTCGAAGTGTCCAGCCGGAATCTTTTTCCTGAAATTCTTCCATATCTGTTTCAATTCGCTGTTGAACATTCTCAGTAAACCATTGCTTTAAATCAGTTGTTCGTAAAATCGCCTCCGCCTTTGTATTAAAATACTTGATTTCTACTATCTCTTTATCAGCTTTTATTATGATGTATTCAGCTGACAAGATAGTATACACTTTGAGAGCCTCTTCTTTTTTCAAAACATTTTTCATTTGAGATTGAAATAATGCTTGAGCTTATTTCATAAATCTAGTTATATCTAAATTTTTTAAGTTGGTAATCGCTCCAGATTTAATACGATCATTGAAAGCAGACTCCAGATTTTGCTATTTTACTCTATCACTTCTTGTTTCACGCAAACCCGCACCACTCTTTAATAAACGCTTGAATCTACCTTGAATGCCTTTAAGCAGTCCAATTGTGGATATAAAACTTTGTTTTTCTGCAACAGTGTTTCCATTTTTAAGTGAAAGCTGCCTCAAGTTTCTTAGATTCCGGTTGTCTAGTTTAATCCACTTCGTAATTTCTTCAGGATTTACCATTTCATAGGCTAAAAGACCATATGCTTCTAGCATAATATTCACAAGTTTTTTACAGTCAAACGCGGACATAGTGATCACTTGAAACTTCGTTGCACAATGAAAGAATTCCAGCTCCCTCGTCGTATATATAAGGCCCGTATGATGAATTGTGAATAGAATAACAAATTTTAAGAATTTATTGTAATCTTATATGTCCTTGCGAGGTAGAAAGTTTAACGATAAATAAATACTTATTTGAGAATAAACTAATAAAATGCTATGTATATTCTGATATTTGACTGTGGCAAGTATATATGGTATTAATTCAAGATGCGACTGTTCTGCTCGGGTCTCCGAGCAAGATTGAAATGCTCTCCGTCTTGCCGCCTTGTATAGACCTATTAAATAATTATTATTTCGAGGATTTCCATCAACGCCCTCACTCTTATCGATTGTATATGGGGGACAGAAAACAAAAAGCCGTTATTTTGGAATAGAGCATCGTATCAAATCTCGGTGATAAAAAACCGTTGGAAAAGGAAAAGTTTGAAAACCCGTTATTTTAGATTAGGTCGCGCCACTGCCCCGCCGCCCGCAGGGTTTCCATCAACGCCCTCACTCTTATCGTTTGTGTATGGGGGACAGAAAACAAAAAAACCGTTATTTTAGAATAGAGCATCGTATCAAGTCTCGGTCACGAAAAACCGTTGGAAAAGGAAAAGAATTGAAAAACCGTTATTTTAGAATAGAGTATCGTATCAAATCTCGGTGATGAAAAACCGTTGGAAAAGGAAAAGTTTGAAAAAACCGTTATTTTAGATTAGATCGCGCCGCCGCCGCCCGCCGCTCGCATGGTTTCCATCAACGCCCCTACTCTTATCGTTTGTATATGGAGGACAGAAAACAAAAAACCGTTATTTTAGAATAGAGCATCGTATCAAGTCTCGGTGACGAAAAACCGTTGGAAAAGGAAGGGAATTGAAAAATCGTTATTTTAGATTAGAGTATCGTATCAAGTCTAGGTGGGAAAAAAACCGTTGAAAAAGGAAAAGGTTTGAAAAAAAGTTAATATGCTGATCTCCGCCCGCCGCCCGCATTCCGCATCCCGCATCCCGTTGCCCGCATCCCGCATCCCGCGCCCACATCCCGCATCCCGCTGCCCGCTGCCGGGGGTCGCTAGTAAATAAGCATTTGATCTGTATGCAAAATTGTGACAATAAAATACTGGCAATTGTTATTCGATGACGTCATTGCAAATGGTGGGCGTAGAAGCTTCTCGAAAGTGGGCGGGGCCTCACCCACTCGTCACAACCTATCAGAACGCAGCACAGGTCGGCTGGTGGGCGAGTGGTGGGGGGGCGGCAGAACTGTCCTAGTTATTCTACTAATTTCGAACACTTTTTGGAACTATTTGGAACATTTTTTATCTATAATGAATTAAAAGAAAAAGTTCTCCGTGCTTTTGGAATATTTAGGAACACTTTTTGAATACTTCTGAGGCATTTAGGAACATAAAGAAATCTAAAATTTAAAAATGTTTTTAAAATATTTAAGAAATGTTAACAAAAATGGTTTAAACAAATTTAATAAATTTTCGAAAAATGTTCTAAGAATGATCAATGGTGTTTAAAAAATGTTCCAATGATGTTTAAAAGGGTTCCAAAAAATTTAGGTGAAAAATGTACCTATAGTTGGAACATATTTTATGTATGAAGAAACATTTTGTTTTACTTGACTAAAAATGGGCCCTGTAAATGAAAATTTTAAAAAATATTCCAAACTGTTCCAAAAGTGTGACGAGTCATATAAAAAGTATTCCACTAAAATATGAAAACTTAATTCAGTCTATTTTCTAAGAAATGTTTCGAAGTGGTTATTAAGTGTATCATATCGTGGTAATAAGTGTTCCAAATTGTTCCAATAGTGTTCGAAATGTCCGAAATCTCTGTTTTAAAAACACGATGGGAACACTTTCTATATATCATGGAACACTTTTGGCACATTGTTTGGCTCGAATCCATTTCCACTAGGGTACATACAAAGTAAGTATTCATTCACTGTTTTCAAAGTGTTCAGCAACTAGCACCACGTATTCATTTACTGGTTTTTAGGAGATATTTACAGATTTATTATTAACAAAATTTATACTTTTATTCTTTATCTACAATGTTGTCACTGTCGTAAAGTTTGAAGATTATAAAATACTAATTGAAAAAGATTTTTACTTTTAATCCATTTTTAAGACTCTTAATTGAATAACAAAAATTACTATTTCCTTATTTCTTCATTCACTAGTGAAGTCACCTTATTACTTCGTGAATATTGGAAAATAAAAACTCTTATATCTGGAATATTTTTCAAGGCAAATCGATCTACCAGGTCTTAAATTAAAGCTTTTGTTAAAAATAATAAGCTCTAAAAATTTTACAATGATAGTAATCCCCACATACCATGAAAGATTGCTGAAAGCTTTCTGCAAGCTTGCAAGAAAGTTTTGCAGTCTTTCAGGAAGCTTTCATAAAATTTCCGCGAAAGTTCAGAATGTCTGGGACAAATCAATGGCAGTAAGATTCCTTTAAAAATTGCAGCAATCTTTCAGAAAACCTTTCAGGAAGATTTCTTTAAAGTTTTTAGAAAGGTAACTGAAAGCTTTCTGAAGGAAGAGAGAATCTTTCAGCAAGCTTACGTGCAACCTTCAAGAATGTTTTAGGAAGCTTTCACGGAATCTATGTGGAAGTTCAAAATGTCTGGGACAAATTACTCACATAAAGATCCTTAAAAGATTGCAGCCACCTATCAGGAAATCTTTCGGGAAGGTTTCTTTAAAGTTTCTAGAAAGATAATTAGAAGCGTTCTGCAAGCTTGCAAGAAAGTTTCGCAGTCTTTCAGAAAGCTTTCATGAAATCTCCGCGAAAGTTCAGAATATCTGGGACAAATCATTGGCAGTAAGATTGCTTTAAAGATTGCAGCAACCTTTCAGAAAACCTTTCAGGAAGGTTTCTTTAAAGTTTTTGAAAAGGTAACTGAAAGCTTTCTGAAGGAAGGGGAAATCTTTCAGAAAGCTTCCGTAAAAGAATGCAGCAACCTTCAAGAATCTTTTAGGAAGCTTTCACGGAATATCCGCGGAAGTTCAAAATGTTTGGGACAAATGATTCACATAAAGATACCTTGAATAATTGCAGTCACCTGTCAGGAAACCTTTCCGGAAGGTATCTTTAAGGTTTGTAGAAAGATAATTAGAAGCTTTCTGAAATCCTACAAGAAAGATTCGTAATTTTTCAGAAAGCTTACATGAAAGATTCTAATACTCTTTTAGGAAACCTTTCAAGGACCTTTTCTCAAGTTTTCGAAAAAGTTGTTGAAAGATTCGTAAATGACGTGGGAATATTACGAGAAGCTTTCACAAATGAGAACCATAAGCTTTCAGAAAATGTTTCAACAAGACTTCCGTAACGTAGGTGAACAAATTTTTGAATCTTTTCAGAAAGATTCATTAAAACCTTTCAGAAAGCTTTCATGAAAGATTCCTGGAAATCGAAATTTCTGGGGCAATTCATTGGCAGAAAGCTTCCATGAAAGATTCTAGTAATCTTTCCAGAAATCTTTTCTCAATATCTTGAAAGAGTAACATAAAGCTATAAATAATATTAACAATTCTCTAGAAGTATTACAATTCTCGCATATTATTTTTAACTTATTTCTATATTAATGGCAATTTTATTATCGCCGAAAAAATTGTACATAAAATTTTTCGACCTGACCGGGAATCGAACCCACGACCTTTGGGTTACTACAAACGCATGCTATCCGTTGTGCTATCGCTCGCTTAAAGGAGTTCAGACGTTTTCATGTAAATAAGGTGCAGTTTCCACGTTAATTCAAATGTTATTATTTTGATTACTGTATCTTATATATTAATGGCATTTAAAAATTATTTATATAATTCCATAAATTAAAAAAATATAATGTCGGTAAGGTAGAAATAAAATCAGTGTACTGAATATATTTTACGAAATAAAGAAAATATTAACTTTAATTATTATTACTTCGAATAAACATTTTTTTAAACTTGGCATTTCATTATGTTGATTACAAAAAGTAATTTTATAAGAAATATAAAGTATAATTTTTTGTTTTTAATATATCTTATCAAGTCTTCGACTTGAAAGGTTGACCTTCTCTAGTCCAAATTCCACCCAATTTTATTATTTAATAAATTAACTTTTAAACATTTATTTTGAAAAACACGCGACCTACCTATATGTAAATACAATAAGTATTCAGATTTTTTTTAACGATTCTATTAGTACTATCATGAAATATACTCGTTGAAAAATTGAATCAAAATGACAAAAATGCAGATTCCTACTTGTCAATATTACAACGATTTATTAATTAAAAAATTTCTGAACAGTGTTTTGGAAAAAATCAATTTTACACGCCCTCCGTATATGTAAATACTATACAAAGAATTTCTTTAAAGCCATCGTATTAATATTTTGATAAAGTATACTTGTTGGAATATGATGTCGGTATCTCACATCTCCTTAAGAGGACGTCGGATATCGACAGTAGGAATCTGTTTTACCATAACCTCAATAAAACTTCATTTTTAGCTTTTTATTAAATATTCTAAACATTTCGACTAGTAAAAAGACTTGTCCCCCATTGAATTTTTATTGAGGAATATAATGAAATATTTTTCCCACCTGGAAAGTTTTTTGTTTTTTCAAAAACTTGGAACTACTATAACGCTATGTGTAAGTCTTATGGAGTAGATGAGGTGACTACTCCATTTGACTTATTAAAAAATTCAGCAACACTTTTTACCGAAAAAGAAAGTTGTCCCCCATAGATAAAATGTTGAAGAATATTACCGTAATTATTTTATATTGTAAAAGTTAGTAATCTCAGAGGTAAGTTGGAAATACATGACGAACTCTAAGGAAGTAGAAACGAGATCTTCTTTACCATTTGAAATTTAAAACGCAGAAGAAAATCTAGGGTTTTTTTTTGCAACAGTAGGAGCAATATGACCTATCAGCCAAGTAACCATCCCCCGACAAGATATCAAATCCTCGGAGATGATGCTCCAGAAGATATTAGGCCGACAAGAGTCGTCCGCGGCGCCGATTTTACGTTGTTGGTAAGTAAATAAGTACGTCTACGCACGGAGACTCGGCTGCAGCCTAGGGGAGATTGTACATACATAAGCGCTGCGTGATCCAATGCTACGCTACGCTGCGCTGCGCTACAGCATTCCATTTTGATGTTTTCCTATGTTTTCCTGTGTAATAGGAACAAACGGCACGCGATGACGCAGCGCAGCGTGGCGTAGCGCAGCGCTTATGTACATTCTCCCTAAAGGCCCTAGAGCGCCGCAGTAGGCACCCACCGCGCAGACCGACAACGCTGCGCGCTGTGCTCTCGCGCTACTCGACCTAACCTCGATCGGCATGCTCCGCCGCTATACGTTAGCCGTTACAAACGTAGCCCTAGCCGCCGACGTCAAGGTGCCCTGGGTGCGCGGCATGCCCCTGACCAACAGCTCGCTCTACACGCCGGACACGGACTTCGAGTGCCTCGACGGCAGCCAGCTAATAACCTTCAAAAAGAAGAACGACGACTACTGCATCTGTGCGGACGGCAGAGACGAGCCCGACGTGCTGTAGTCGTACGAGACCAGCGGCAAGGACAGTGGACACTACTGTGGACATCCGGGCAGTCGAGCACGTCTCAATACATGATACACGCATGCATGGGCCAGATTGTGGGCACGGAGTCAAGGTGATAGCGATTTGCAAGTTTCAACGGGCGCAACTACGTCAGGTGAAGAGTGTGAGGCTGCAAGGAGCACGATTCCAGTAAAATCAGGCTGAAGGTTTCATATAGTAGGCAGGTTAGAAAAGAAATTGAAGTTGTGTGTACTGACAGTGTAGCCTGTTTTATTTCTGTTGATGACCCTAGAATACTATTGTTGTCATCGAGTGCATCAGAGGGTGCAGTGTAATTGAGTGAATCAGAGTGTGCAGTGTCATCGGGTGCATCAGAGAGGAGATTATTTTGGAATTGAACCAAGTGCGAGCAAGACTGTTAAGATGTTTTTCCCAGTTGATGTCAGTTTGTCCCACTGAACCGGAAAAAGTATGCTCCATCACCAGCAATCGTTACAAGATTCTTTTTTGCATTCTGACCACAGATTTAATAAGTGTCTGGTGCTGCAAGCCATGTGTTCCCATCGTTTTTCAAAAGCGCATGTAACAATGCATGCAAAAGTGTGGAGAAAACGCTCTGCTAGAATGCTAAATGTCTCAGGAAAGCTTCTTGTGGTTCAGCGAGATCACTGGGTTGAAAACACAGAACTATCATTTACATGTGTATCACCAACTGTTTTAGCATCCAATGTAGAAAATTTATGGATTCCAAGAAAATTTAAAAAAGAGAAGATAGTTAATTGAAGCTACTGTATGGTTATTTATGAGCAAGAGAATCATCTTGGTGTTGAAAACGATACTGTTCTCTATACATCAGGAGCAAGTTCACTGATTATTTTACCCTTCAGTGTCTTAGAATTGACAAGTGAAGTTTATTTAGGTCAAGTACTTCGTCAACTAATTTAATGCATGGAGTAAGGCACAGAACTTATTGTACTATATCCCTGGTATGGTATATTATATGTATAACATGTATCAGATGTGAGCGACACAAGGAGACTGCTGCACTGTTGCTGTTTGAAAGCTGTTATTTTTCAAGAATAATATTAGAATTAATTATTACTGGGTAAGTATACCTTATATATTAATAAATAAAAATTTATCCACAAAGTTTCTGCGATTACTTATCACTTCAATATATACATAACTTCATTAGGTTTTTATTTTTTATTTAACATTAATTTGTAGTAGTGAAAAATGATGCCAAATCCACTTGTCAAATCTAGACATATTCGCTGTATGTATGAATATAAAAGACTTTAACTTACAGTAACATAAGAATTAACAAAAGTCACTCCTATAATGCATCTCTGACATTTTTCAACTTAATTTTTCTCGCAAGTAAGTACGATTGATTAAAGAAATAGGGTCAGATAATGCATTTTCTCAGTTTTACCATATTAGAAAATACACAATTTATTAATTCTAAAAATTATTGAAACATGAGATTAAAAATAATGATTTATTAAAGAAATGGGATAAAATTAAGCATTTTCTCAGCTTTATTGTACTGAACACTGTAGAAAAAGTTTTATGAATCTTATGTTGTCAATAATTTTTGACATTAATAACTAATGTATATTCTACTAAGGTCAAATTGAGAAAATGTATAATTTCTCTCATTTCTTTAATCATTCATACATAATTACAGAAAAATAAAATCAGCTGATTGATATGAAATGTCAGAAGTGTTACAGGAGTGGCTTTCGTTAATTCTTATGCTGCTATAGTAAATATAACTATGTTAGCTCAAAGTAAATCGTATATGTATATTAAATATAGTGAATATGTCTGCTAGATCTAACAGGTGGATTTTGGTACAGGAGGTACTTAATTTTTCGCTGTCTTTTTGTCTATCTTCCTAATTTGCTTTATAAAAACACTTAGAGGTACACTCATAAATTTGACGCTTTAACTTTTTTCTTCCAACTTTTACATTCATTAGTGCTTTTACATTCATAATTGCTGGTGCAAATTTTGGTTTCATTTACTGTATGTGTTATCATTTTTGTAGGTATAGTACAAAATTATATTTCGGTTTTATAAGACTAGTATTGTAAGAAAAAATATATGTATGGGATATTTCAGGTGAAGTCATGGACCGTACCATTTAATTTTGTTAGAGCATCAAATAGAACATATATATATATATATATATATATATATATATATTTTCAATAATATTAGGCTTACACAATAAGCGATACCTAATTATGAATGAAATTATGAGTCTGTTGTCTGATTTCATTTTGACAGCTTTATAGTAATTAACTTCTATAGCTTAATTTATTATTAATTCATAATTAGGTATCGCTTATTATGTGAGCCTAATATTATTGAAAATAGATATATATAATGTTCTATTTGATGCTCTAAGAAAATTCAGTGGTACGGTCCATGCCATAAGATGTATGAATAATGAAGAATACAAAAAAAAATTGTCGAATAAAAAATATTTGTCCACAGCCTCAATATCCTTCGATGAAGGTATACTAAGAAGCAGCCAATCAGAGACTTACAAAAAGGGTCATAAAATAAGTATGGGCACATTCTACAGAAAAAATGCAAACTTTTTGCCAATCAATGTTCTATACAAAAAGTTTCAAGATTTCGAGTTAAAAAATGAATAAACTTGGATTTTAACCAAAAATTGCAAAAAAATTGAATTTCCAATGTTGCATAGCTTTTTTATTTTTGCAGATATCGACCTAAAATTTGAAGAACATTTTTTTTTCATAAAAAACTAAAAGAAAACGAATTTTGAGCGATTTTAAAATTTTGAGCTGCTGACTTCACCTGAAATATCCCATATATATATATTATACTTAATGATAATTCTTTTTTCAGTTTTGATAACTACTCTGCACCACTAGTTATTGATGACATCCCAGTAAATCTAATACTCGTAGCATACAGCAGGTTAAGAAAATTAGAGGAGATGGCTCGATGCACGTGGTATAGGCAGCCTTCATGGAGAATATGCCCATGACGTAAGTATGCTTTGGACAGGGATTTTATTTAATAGTATAGTCGAACCTAGCCTCCAACTTTACATCTGTCTACTCCTCTGTTCCTGGCAGTTCGATACTGCTCTTCTCATCCCCACTGCTTAACACATTGTTAATATATTTTATTTTGCCCTAGACGAAGAGCTCCTGCAGAAGACAACACGTCTTCATATAATTGTATTCTCCTCGAGGGTAGCCAACGCAACTACCACTTTCCAAGGACATCACCTAGGCAAACACGACGTAGAAGTGATGGTGAAGGTGCACTTGAATGTAGTCCGCGCTCCCGCAACAGACTCAAGTATGTCACTATTTAGGGCACACCTAATCCTTAGGTATGACTTATCAGGGGCATCGTTACGCTTTTTTCCGAGCTATGGAATTTTTTACCAAGGCGGCGGGGCGAGTAGGACTCTTAATTTCCTTAGCCTCGCTATGCACTCCAAACCCACGTACCGTACACACAGCAAGGGGCAGATAGAAAAAGTAAATGGTAAATGATCAACCCACCTACCCCAGGCACAGCAACCAACCGATTTTTCGTCCTATGCCAATTTTGGAAAATGCAAGTTTACGCTTTCAGCGTGGAAATAGTACAAGAAAACGAGCTATTTCAAGCGAGGGGGAGTACGAATCGGAGTCGAGAGCGCCGCAGAAGCCAGAGACAGAAACAAGTGCTGAAAACACTTCACCCGAGTCTGAAATAGCTTTTCTACCCGTGTTACATACCGTATTTTTTTTTAACGAAGGTATAACAGGGCCTTTTTCGTGTGTGTGAATGGGAGGAAGAATTGGGAATTTCGAGTCGTACACAACGCAGTTGAAAATCAGGTGTGAATTGTATACGTAATAAATATGGGATATTTCAGGTGAAGTCAGCAGCTCAAAATTTTAAAATCGCTCAAAACTCGTTTTCTTTTAGTTTTTTATGAAAAAAAATGTTCCTCAAATTTTAAGTCGATATTTGCAAAAATAAAAAAACTATGCAAGATTGAAAATTCAATTTTTTTGCAATTTTTGGTTAAAATCCAAGATTATTCATTTTTTAACTGAAAATCTTGAAACTTTTTGTATAGAACATTGATTGGCAAAAAGTTTGCATTTTTTCTGTAGAATGTGCCAATATTAAATTTATGACCCTTTTTGAAAGTCTCTGATTGGCTGCTTCTTAGTATACCTTCATCGAAGGATATTGAGGCTGCGGCCAAATATTTTTTATTCGACAAATTTTTTTTTGTATTCTTCTTCGAAAACCCTTCAAAATGCTTTTTTGATCAATACTGGCCGAGCAAAGGGAAAAAAGTTACAAGTTTTTGAAATAGCAAGAAAAATCCATAATTTCAATTTTTGATAACATGATTAATGAAACTGAATATTATTCATACATCTTATGGCATGGACCGTAACACTGAATTCTGTTAGAGCACAAAATAGAATATTATGTATATCTATTTTCAACAATATTAGGCTTACACAATAAGCGATACCTAATTATGAATTAATAATAAATAGAGGTTAATTACTATAAAGCTGTCAAAATAAAATCAAGCTACAGACTCATAATTTCATTCATAATTAGGTATTGCTTATTGTGTAAACCTAATATTATTGAAAATAGATATTTATAATGTTCTATTTGATGCTCTAACAAAATTGAGTGGTACGATCCATGCCATAAGATGTATGAATAATATTCAGTTTCATTAATCATGTTATCAAAAATTGAAATTACGGATTTTGCTTGATATTTTAAAAAATTGTAAATTAAAAAAAAATAAAATTACAAATTAGAAATAAAATTATAAATAAAGTTATAAATAAAGTTTATAATAGAGCAGTATTTGTGTCTTGTTATTGGAATATACACTACATAACTGTCTGTTGCCTGATTTTATTTTGACAGCTTTATAGTAATTAACCTCTATAGCTCAATTTATTATTAATTCATAATTAGGTATCGCTTATTGTGTAAGCCTAATATTATTGAAAATAGATATATATATACATAGTATAATTGGGCACTTTGAGGAGCTAGGGTCTCGACGCCCAGAGTACAGTCAGCGTGACTAAAGAAATCAACCCCTCTCTGGGTTCCGAAACTCTCGCGCCTCCTCAAAGTGCGCAATTCGCATACTTATAGAACTCCTCAAAGTGCTAAATCTCCTCGAAGTGCCTAATTCATATACGTATATATAGAAATTTCTCCTCAAAGTGCCCAATTGTTCAGCATATATATATATATATAGACATGCTTATCGGGGTTTATGAGGCCCAACACTGTATATTAGTACCTACAGCCCAGAGTTCCCTATAGCAAGTGACTAAAGAAATAATGGACCCTGGGGTTATAGACTCTAGGTCGGGCCGCATAAACCCCTATATTTAGGAATATTATGAAGCCCGGGCCGCATAATCAAAATCGGGCTCGATAAACCCCTATATATAAAAAAAACGGGATTTATAAACCCCTTTATATATATATATATATATATATATATATATATATATATATATATATATATATATATATATATATATATATATAATGTTCTACTTGATGCTCTAAGAAAATTCAGTGGTACGGTCCATGCCATAAGATGTATGAATAATATTCAGTTTCATTAATCATGTTATCAAAAATTGAAATTTTGAATTTTTCTTGATATTTCAAAAAATTGTAACTTTTTTCCCTTTGCTCAGCCAATATTGATCAAGAAAGCATTTTGAAGGGTTTTCGAAGAAGAATACAAAAAAATTTTGTCGAATAAAAAATATTTGGCAGCAACCTCAATATCCTTCGATGAAGGTATACTAAGAAGCAGCCAATCAGAGACTTTCGAAAAGGGTCATAAAATAAATACTGGCGTATTCTACAGAAAAAATGCAAACTTTTTGCCAATCAATGTTCTATACAAAAAGTTTCAAGATTTTGAGTTAAAAAATGAATAAACTTGGATTTTAACCAAAAATTGCAAAAAAAATGAATTTTCAATCTTGCATAGCTTTTTTATTTTTGCAAATATCGACCTAAAATTTGAGGAACATTTTTTTTTCATAAAAAACTAAAAGAAAATGAGTTTTGAGCGATTTTAAAATTTTGAGCTGCTGACTTCACCTGAAATATCCCATTTACATTACTATTTATACAACTAAATCTTAATTACATTTATTTGTTTGTGCGTAATATACTATTTTCTTACACTCTGAGCGCAAAATACTATTTTTCCTCACACCGGGCCGAAAGTGCCTCATTCCCGCCCGGCTCCGAAACGGAAATATGGCATTTTCGGCCTCGATGTGAGGAAAAATAGTATACGCACCACGGGAGTAAAATTGGCCAGCCCCCAGCTCGTGTTTGCCACCCTCGCCTTCGGCTCGGGTGGCAATTTACACGAGCTGTGGACAGTCCAAGTTTTTTCCTCCCATGGTGCGTAATATACTATTGTCCGTGTGTGTAGAGGGAGCAAAATAGATTTTTCTCTCCCTAGGGAGCAAAATAACTGTACAGCAGGTTTGACATATAGAGGTTAGATTTAGGTTCCGTGTATATAGAGGTTTACTCCCTTTACAAACGTGGAGAAATAGTATGTTACACAACACGGGAGCTAAAGAGTTGACCAGTCCAGAGCAGGGTTGCAGATTTTCGGACTTGATTGAGCCGCAATTCAGCAAAGCCTTTGGAATTGCGGACTTGATTACGATCAATTCCGCAAAGCCTTCGGAATTGTGGACTTAATTACGATCAAGTCCGCAAAGCCTTCGGAATTGTGGACTTGATTACGATCAATTCCGCAAAGCCTTAGGAATTGTGGACTTGATTACGATCAATTCCGCAAAGCTTTCGGAATTGTGGACTTGATTACAATCAATTCCGCAAAGCCTTCGGAATTGTGGACTTGATTACGATCAATTCCGCAAAGCTTCTGGAATTGCGGACTTGATTAAGATCAATTCCGCAAAGCTTCCGGAATTGTAGACTTGATGATGATCAAGTCCACAAACCCTTCGGAATTGTGGACTTGATTTTCCGGAATTGATTGCGATCAATTCCGATAATAATTTTCATTTTTTAAATAAATTATTGATCGGTGTCGTACGCGAGCACGCGATCATGGACAGCAGCAGTTCCTTCTCACTTGAAAAACGCTGCAAACGGACAGGGCTGCACTTAGGATCGAGCGTTCATGATCATTTTCAAAATGTTTTCTAAATTAAAATTGCTTGAAACCTAGAATTTTGAAGTTTTGAGGGAAAGCGGGGGTGGTATACTTTAATAGACGGCTCCCAATCCTAAAAACTATTTGGACACACACACACACACACACACACACAACATTTTTGTATAAAAAAATTGTAAAACAAAAAAATATGTCAATTTTACTTTCGCCCGGCTAATTTTTACTTTCGCCCCAATTTTTATGGTCAAAAAGTGGCCATGTCAGTCGAGTGTGGAATAAAATAATGTAAGATACACGTGTCATAAGCCGTTCTTTATGGCATGGCATTAAGCGCACTCGCTACGCTCGGGCGCTGATACACGCCGTGCCGTAAAGTGCGACTTATGGCACTAGTATCGTAATGTAGTATTACTCCAAAAATATGTGAGAAATGAATAACTAGTGAGAAATTGCTATTCTACCCTCAAAATATGTGAGAAATGAATAAGAGGTGAGAAATAGGATCATTTGACTACGACTCTGTGCGTGGGATAGGTGGGTTGAGCATTTAAGTTTTCCATCGGTTGTTTACTGTGCATCGGAGCATAGGTGGGTTTACCATTGAAGTATTCCATCGGTCGTTTACTGTGGGTTCTGGGATCTACATTTACATTTAGTATCGGCCAGTTGCTGTTCGCGGGTTTAGCATTCAAGTTTTCCAATACTCGTTTACTCAAAAAAGTTTTCATATGTCGATCTGAGGTATGGAATTCATCAATAAAGCGAGCTATGGTCTCGACCACAGCCGCCATAGCGGTAACGACGCTCCTATGACTTATGTCTTTCCAAAACGTAACAATTTTCTGCGGGTGCTGAAGAGCGGTTTCAGACAGGTGTCGTAGCGGGCGAAAAAGTGCTGGAGCAGGCGCAAAAGTGGGAATAGCGGGCATTTTCTATGTCACAAAAAATATCGTGTGCACTACGGACTGTGGGCTTTTTGACCTCGTGCAATTACAGTACTCGTCTTCGGCCCGTGCTTGCTCGCCTTCGACTTGTACTATAACCACCACACTCGGTATAAAAAGGCTCGATTTCATTTATGTCCTCGGTACACATTATACTATTCTATGAATTCTATGATTAAATGATTATCTCGAAAGCCTGAAATAAGACGAAAATACCGTAAACGTCATTTAAAATAGTACAACTAGAAAAAGTATAATTTAATAAAATATAAAATTAATAAAACTAGAAAATTACATTTTGATACGGCAAGAAATTATTTTTCATCAAAATTTTTGAGATGGCAAAAATATAAAGTATTATTAATCACATTATTTTGCACTAGTAGTAAAAACGTGATTATAAATAAATACTTAGTCGAATGTTTTTACATTCAAAGCCATTCTCATTACTTGTTGTTACAATATATATATAAATTGAAAAATGGATAATGTTATTTTTTTTAATAATGAAAGAAAATGAAAAGCATTTGTATAATTTAATAAATTAATAAAATCAATGAAACTATAAGGTTACATTAAATGAACATTTATGACACGGTAAAAGTATAAAGTATTACCAATCATGTAATTTTATACTATTAAAAACATGATTATAAGTAAATACTTACAATTAGTCGAATGGTTTTTACATTCAAATCCATTGTCATATCTGGTTTATCCAAAAATTATGTAAACTCGTAATAATATTTGTTAACAGTGTGAGATAACGATCGCCCACATAGCATGAAAGGTTCCGGAAGAAAGTTTCAAGGAAGCTTACAGTGGAAGGTTAATGGAACCTTCCAGGAAGCTAACTGAAACTTTCAGGAAGGTTATATTGGAAGATTTCTAAGTAAGCTTCCAGAAAGATTCCAGGAAGGAAACAGAAAAAGTTTCAAATACTTAACTATGAAATATTATATGGAAGCTCTACGGAAACTTCCAAAAAGCTTACATAGAAGATTATCGAAAATGAGTATTGGAAGCTTTCGCGGAAGGCTCTTGGAAGCTAACATAAAGCTTCTAGGAAGAACAAAAGTTAAATTACATATAAAGATTACGGGAAGCTTTTTAAATACATTCCAGGAAGCTTCCTCTGGAAGTTCCAGTTAAACCTTGAGACAAGCTTTCATAGAAGATTCTAGGAAGTATTCAAGCAAGGTTTCTGACATATAAATAAAGCCACTTGCCTAAAGTTATAACGGAAGCTTCCGGGTAGATTCCGGAGTAACCTTTTTAGGGAGCTTCCAGAACGCATTAGGAAAGTCTAACAGAAAGGTTCCAAAAGTACTACGGTGAAATGTTACTCAATACTTACGAGTAAGCTTCCACGAAGCTTACATAAACGATTACTGAAATGAGCACTGGAAGCTTCGCGGAAGGCTCTTGGAAGCTAACATAAAGCTTCTAGGAAGAATAAAAGTTAAATTACATATAAAGATTACGTGAAGCTTTTGAAATATATTCCAGGAAGCTTCCTATGGATGTTCCAATTAAACTTTGATGAAAGCTTCCATGGAAGATTCTAGGAAGTATTAACCCATTAAGTCCTGAATGGACGAATTTTCACTAAAGTTTTCAACGCTTATATTTTATGTGAAAATGAATTGTAAAAAGTATATGAATAAGCGTATTCGATGTAAAATTTGATGAACTTTTAGAATCTTTCGTTAGATTTTTCAAAAAATTAAACTGTCGAACACTGTACATGATTTTTTCCAAAAAAAGATGGTTTTCAAAAAAAAAAAAAAAATTTTCATTTCGATTTTTCAAATGGAATGCATTTAAGATTTAATGATCAAAATGCACAAAACGTGGCCTCGAGACCTAAACTTGAAAATCTAACGATTTAGGTTTTGAAAAAAAATTTTAAAACACAAAATGGCGGCTGAAACGCAGAAAAATCATAAAAATCTTCTGAAATTATTTACTCGAAAAAGATGGACTTTAGAGAAAAACTTTACTGAAGAAAAAGTTCTTAGAATTGATTAAAGAACACGCTGGAATTTTTTCAGAAACATAAGAAGCGTTTTTAAATTTTTCAAAATTTGAAAATTTTGAAAAATTCTGAAATTTGCCAAAAGGTTCTGAAAAAATTCCAGCATGTTCTCTGATCAATTCTAAGAACTTTTTCTTCAGTAAAGTTTTTCTCTAAAGTCCATCTTTTTCGAATAAATAATTCCAGAAGATTTTTATGATTTTTCTGCGTCTCAGCCGCCATTTTATGTGTTTAAAATTTTTTTTCAAAACCTAAATCGTTAGATTTTCAAGTTTAGGTCTCGAGGCCACGTTTTCTGCATTTTGATCATTAAATCTTAAATGCATTCCATTTGAAAAATCGAAATGAATAATTTTTTTTTTTTTTTAAAACCATGTTTTTTTGGAAAAAATCATGTACAGTGTTCGACAGTTTCATTTTTTGAAAAATCTAACAAAAGATTCTGAAAGTTCATCAAATTTTACATCAAATGCGCTTATCCATATACTTTTTACAATTCATTTTCACATAAAATATAAGCGTTGAAAACTTTAGTGAAAATTTGTCCATTCAGGACTTAATGGGTTAAAGGAAGGTTCCTGAAATATAATAATGTAACTGGCCTAAAGTTATAACAGAAGCTTCCGAGTGGACTCCGAAGTAATTTTGTTAGGAACCTTCCAGAAAACGTTAGGAAAGACTAACAGAAAGGTTCCAAAAGTGCTACGGTAAAATGTTACTGAAGACTTACGAGAATGTTTCCACGAAGTTTACATAAACCATTACTGAAATCGGCACTGGACGGTTCGCGGAAGGCTCTTGGAAGCTAACATAAAGCTTCTAGGAAGATCGAAAGTTCAATTACATGTAAAGATTGCGGGAAGTTTTTGAAATACAGTCCAGGAAGCTTCATATGGAAGTTCCAATTCAACCTTGAGGAAAATTTTGATGGAAGACTCCAGGAAGTATTTCAAACAGGGTTCCTAACATAATATAAAAAATAGCTGGTTTAAGGATATAATGGAAGCTTTCAAAAGGGTTCCAAAGTAACATTGCTAAGAAGCTATTAGCAAGTTTTAGGGAAGCCTGACAAGAAGGTTCCAAAAGTGCTGCGGTAAAATGCCACTTGAAATTTACGGGGAAGCTTTTAGAAAGCTTACATAAAAGTTTACAGAAGATCAGCACTGGAAGTTTCGCGGAAGGTTCCAACTTGGAAGCTTCATAGATTCATAGATCGTCTGATAATCATCTTATTTTGAAAATCGAGAAAGTTCAGGCGCGCTGCGCGAGCTCTTCCTTTGCCTTTCCCACATAGCATGAAAGCTTCCTGGAAGTTTTATGAAAGCTTCCAAGAAAGATTCGGAATCTTACAGGAAGCTTACATGGAAGATTCCTGAAAGCTCAAAATGTCCGCCCTTTTTTCTCACAAAAAGCTTTCAGGAAAGATTCTATTAATCTTCCCAGAAAGCTTTCCGGGATCTTTCATCAAACTTTTAAAAGAGTAACTGGTAGCTTTGTGAAAGATTTGTCAATCTTTATGGAAGCTTTCTTGAAAGAATACGGTAAGTTTACAGACAATCTTTCAGCAAGACTTTAGTAAGGTAGCTGTAAAGATCCTTGTAAGGTTTTTGATAGATTTATTGAAATCTTTCAGAAAGCTTACATGAAAGATTCCTGTAAGCTTAAAATTCCGCCCAATTCTTTCTCGAAAGGATACGGTAAGTTTACAGGAAATCTTCCAATAAGACTTTAGTAAGGTAGCTGTAAAGATCCTTGTAAGGTTTTTGATAGATTTATTGAAATCTTTCAGAAAGCTTACATAAAAGATTCCTGTAAGCTTAAAATTCTGCCCAATTTACTCGCAAAAGCTTTAAAAAAAATCTATTAATATTTCCGGAAAACTTTCCAGGACCTTTCATCAAGTTTTTAAAAGAGTAACTGGAAGCTTTGTGAAAGATTTGTCAATCTTTCAGAAAGATTCTACGAAACATTCTAGTAAATCTTTCAAGAAACCTTTCACGAACCTTTTTTCAAGTTCTTGAAAGATTACTTTGGAACTTAAAGCCATACATATTACATACAATACTCTAAAGTATAACTATTACAATTCTCGTATATTATTTAGAATTTATTACTATATTAATCGCAATTTTTTCATCGCAGAAAAAATTTTACATAAAATTTTTTGACCTAACTGGGAATCGAACCTACAACCCTTGGGTTACTACGCACGCATGCTATCCATTACGATATCGCTCGCTTGAAGGAGTTGGAACATTTTCATCCAAATAAGGTGCACTATCTACGATTATTCAATTGTTATTAAATAATATCATACATACATACCTAACATACATGTTATTATTTCGATTATATTAATCTAAAATATTAATGGCTTTAAAATGGCCATGTAAAATACCGAAACGATACCTACCTTACCGGCACCTAAGTTTTATTTTTTTTATCGTATTTAAACAAAAATTTCAGAGAAAAGCGCTCTTTTACGGAAATCCAACGCTTTTTCCTAAAGTTTGTGTTTAGATGGAATAAAAAAAATAAAATTTTGGTGCCGATAAGCTAGGGATCTACGTTTGAGTTGAACATGGCCTCAAAGTTAAAACGGTATTATAAAATCAAGTTTCAATTAAAACATTATAAAATCAATTATAAATGTATTAAAATATTATCAAATTTACTTTATTTATATTTGCTTATATTCTATATGTTTAATATAAATGGATAAAGAAATTTTTCAATTCATTAAAAAAGCATAATTTTGTTCTAAGTTGATAAAATCTTCAAATCTATATTTTCAACTCAAAAATAACTTCAAAATAGTCTCAAAAGAGATGAAAAGAGAGGGGATTAAACATATTGCAAGAATATGTGTTTATATTAGATGCATCTTTAAGGGGGCTAGACACCTTTTTTCTCTGAAATAAGAAGTCACATTTTAATACATAAATGTAAACTAATTATTTCATACTTTTTACATGTAAAAGTGGGTATATTTACCTTACCTTAAAACTTTCTCCGATGGGCCTTTTATATGGTCCAGAACCATAGTCATCGATGAAACAAGTTTTTTCACTAACCGTAAGCTTTGAAATTTTCCTGTGGATGGATTGACTTCAGATTTGAACTAAATTACTCCTGAATAGTATAATTCTCATATGAGTGTAGAGATTTAGGATTAAATGTCGGAAAAAATTTTTACATCAGAAAAATTATGAAAAAATATAAAAAATTTAAAAAAATTAAAAAAGAAACTCTTGAAAAACAGCACAATTTTTTTTTCTCATTAGATCAAAAATCCCTACACTCATATGAGAATTATACTATTCAGGAGTAATTTAGTTCAAATCTGAAGTCAATCCATCCACAGGAAAATTTCAAAGCTTACGGTTAGTGAAAAAACTTGTTTCATCGATGACTATGGTTCTGGACCATATAAAAGGCCCATCGGAGAAAGTTTTAAGGTAAGGTAAATATACCCACTTTTATATGTAAAAAGTATGAAATAATTAGTTTACATTTATGTATTAAAATGTGACTTCTTATTTCAGAGAAAAAAGGTGTCTAGCCCCCTTAAGATGAAATGGCGAAAAAGTTATTTACAATTCATATAACTATTATGTATTTAGAAAAAGTTGTTACTTTTTCAAATCACATTTTTAAGACCAAAATAACTCGTGAGTAGTTATAAATACATAATTTATAATGAAATTAACTGTACTTTAAGAATATCGGTATCCATTTTCTATACCTGAAGAACCAATTAAAAAGAAAATTATTTCTGAAACAAAAAATTTTGGCAAAATTGTTATTTTATCAAAATAAGACCTTATTGTCATTCATTTGACTCCAAAATTTAATCAGTTCTGAGTTAAGACATACGTAAGATGCATGCAAAAGTTCAGCTCATTACGTCTATCCGTTCAAGAGTTATGCCGGGGACAAAATTTCGTTTCATAAATTCATACATACATACATTTTTTTTAAAACCTATTATTCTGACTCAGAAAGCTCAAAAACATCGAAATTCATCAAAATCTCTGTTTTGAAAATTTTCACTATTACAACGCTTTCTCTTTGAGAAATAAATATAGTGTCAATAGGGAGAAATAAAATTCGTATACTGAATATATTTTAACACTCCGTGCGCAAAGCTCGACTTCGCACACGCTCAAATAAAAAAGCATATGCTAAATCAAGCTTTGTACACGTCGTATACAAAAATACGGTTCGATACGCGAGCGAGAAGGTGATTTTAACCTTGTGTGACCTTTTCACCCTAGCTTCGCTCAGGTGCAAACGTCCACACTAGGATAAAATCACTTTGACGCACTAGCATCGAAATTTATCTGTATTATTTTGACTCTCCGTGCGCAAAGCGCGATTTCGCGCACGCTTGTTTTTTGAATGAAAAAGCATACGCTAAATCAAGCTTTGTACACATCGTGTCAAAAGATACTGTTCGATACACAAGCGAAAAGGTGCACGCGTTAGTATCAAACTGTACTATTTCTAAACAAAGAAAATATTAACTTTAATTATTAATTTTAAACATTCATTTGGAAAAACACGTCTTCCTTTTATGCAAATACAATACTCAGAATTCATTTGGCAATTCTTATGAGAGTACTATTATGAGAGATAATTGTTGAAAAATTGGATCAAAATGACAAAAATGCAGATTCCTACTTATCAACATTAAAATTATTTTTAATTAAAAAGTTTTTAAACAGTTTTTTGGAAAACCACAATTTTAACGCCCTCCTTATATTTAAATACTATACATAGAATTATTTTATAGCCATTCTATTATAATTTTGATAAAGTATACTCGTTGGAAGATGATGTCGGTATCCAACATCTCCTTAAAGCATTCATTTTTGGAATATTTTATTAAGGTTTCCCGAAATCTTTCTAAAGCTTTCACGAAATGTTGCTCAGTTGCATAGGTGGAATTTTTTGTTATTCCATTAAACTTACGGCAAGCTTTCGCGGAACCTTACCAGAATATGTTACGGTTCCAGTAATCTTTGACTTATTGTCACTGCAATCTTTTATGAAAGGTTCTATTTATGTTGAGTAGAATCTCCCCTGGGGGTATTCATAAATCTTTTTTAAAAGTTTTTCGGAAGATTTGCAATGAATGTTATAGTTCGATCTTTCACTAAACTTACTGTAACCCTTCTGGTTACCTTTCATGATAGATTCCAGTATTCATGAATCTTTCTCAAAAATTTTTCAGAAGATTTACAATTTATGTTCCAGTTTATCTTTCAGTAAGCTTACTGTTACCTTTCTAGTTATCTACCATGAAAAATTCAAGTATCTGTTATTAGAATGTTTCATGGAAGATTCTGGAAACCTTTCAAAAGCTTTCATGGCATGTTACTGAATCGCACATTTGGAATTTTTTTGTCTGGTTCCACAAAACTTACGGGAAGCTTTCATGAACATTGCAAGGCAACGCGACTGGGGAGTTTCGCCGGAACCTTCCATTAGGCTTTTCCATTATTTTTCGGTAATCATGCTAACTGCAATCTTTCATGCAAGATTTTATTGATGTTTAGTAGAATCTTCCCTGAAAGTATTCAGTAATCTCTTTCAAAAGGCTTTTGGAAGATTTTTAATCAATTTTCCAGTTGAATCTTTCAGTAAGCTTACTGTAACCTTTCTATTTATCTTTCATGAAAGATTCCAGTATCAATTCTGAGAATGTTTCATGTAAGGTTCCGGAACCCTTTCAAAAGCTTTCATTGTATATGGTCGAGTCTTATAGTTCGAATCTTTTTGTTGATTCCGTTAAACTTACGCGAAGCTTCCGTGTAACATTGCAAGGTAACGCTACTGGAAAGTTCCGTGGGAACCTTCCATTAAGCTTTACGCATTATTTTTCGATAATCTTTTATTCATGCTCACTGCAATCTTTCATGGCAGATTTCATTTAGGTATAATGGAATCTTCCCTGAAAATATTTATAAATCTTTTTCAAAAGGTTTTTGGAAAATTTGAAATCAATGTTCCAGTTTAATCTTTCAGAAAGCTTACTGTAACCTTTATAGTTCTCTTTCATGAAAGATTCCAGTATCAATTATTAGAATGTTTCATGAAAGATTCTGTCAGCTTTTCAAAAGCTTTCGTGTAATGTTACTCTGGTGAATAGTTAGAATCATTTGGTTGTTTTTGCGAATCTTACGGGAAGCTTTCGTGGAACATTGCAACGTAACGCTACCGGCTTTACGCATTATTTTTCGGTAATCTTTTGTTCATGCTTACTACAATCTTTCATGAGAAGTTCCATTTTTGTTTAGTCGAATGTTCCCGGAACGCATTCATCAATCTTTCTCAAAAGTTTTTCGGAAGATTTGCAAGAAATGTTCCTGCTCAATCTTTCAGTAAGCTTACTGTAATCTTTCTAGTTATCTTTCATGGAAGACTCCAGTATCGATTCTTAGAATGTTTCATGGTGGATGTCGGTAACCTTACAAAAACTTTCATGGCATGTTACGGAATCGCATAGCTGGAATTTTTTTGGTTGGTTTCCGAAAACTTACGGGAAGCTTTCGTGGAGCATTGCAAGGTAACGCTACTGGTAAGTTTTGCCGGAACCTTCCTTTAAGCTCTTGGCATTATTTTTCGGTAATCTTTCATTCATGCTTACTGACACCTTTCATGAAAGGTTCTATTTATGTTCAGTGGAATCTTTACTGCAAGGATTTGGAAATCTCCTTTGCAATCTTAGCGTAAGCTTTCAACAAAGATAACGGTGTAATCTTCCCAAAAGCTTGCCGTAATATTGTTTCCTTTCGTGAAGGATTCCTGGATTGATCCCTGCAAGGTCTTGGGAATCTCTTTTGCAATATTAGCGTAAGCTTTCAGCAAAGATAACAGTGTAATCTTTCTAAAAACTTACTGTAATATTGCTGTTTCCTTTTGTGAAAGATTCCTGAATTGATCCCTGAAATATTTCACGTAAGATTCCCGTAGGCTTTCCAGAAGCTTACGTGTAATATTCGTCGAAAGGACATTTGGCAATCTTGATTGTAATATTACTTTAACATTCCGGGAAGCTTACAAGAAAGCTTACAATGAAATCTATCTGAAAGTTTCAGTTATCTTTTAGAAAGGTTGAGGAAAGCTTCCATTGGAATATTTCTTGAATCTTTCACTGGGAAGCTTTCATGCTATGTGCAGAAAGATTTCAGTATCGATTCTTAGAATTTTTCATCGTGGGTGTCAGCAAGCTTTCAAAAACATTAATGGAATGTTACGGGATCTCATAGTTGGAATTTTTTGGTTGGTTTCCGAAGATGTACCAGAAGCTTTCGTAGAACATTGCTAGGTAATGCTACTGGAATGTTTCGTGGGAACCTTCCATTAAGTTTTTCGCATTATTTTTCGGTAATGTTGCATTCATGCTTATTGCAATCTTTCATGAAAGGTTCCATTTATGTTTAGTGCAATCTTTCCTGAAAGTATTCATCAATCTTTTTCAAAAGTTTTTCGGAAGATTTGCAAGAAATGTACCAGTTCAATCTTTCAGTAAGCTTACTTTAACCTTTTTAGTTATCTTTCATGAAAAATTCCAGTATCGATTCTTAGAATGGTTCATGGTCGATGTTGGCAACCTTTCAAAAACTTTCATGGAATGTTACGGAATCGCATAGTTGGAATTTTTTCGGTTGGTTCGCTTAAACTTACGGGAAGCTTTTGTGGAGCATTGGAAGTTAACGCTACTGGAATGTTTCACGGGAACCTTCCATTAAGTTTTTCGCATTATTTTTCGATAATATTGCATTCATGCTTATTGCAATCTTTCATGAAAGGTTCTATTTATGTTTAGTGGAATTTTTCCTGCAAGTATTTGGGAATCTCTTTGGTAATCTTAGCTTAAACTTTCAAGAAAGATAACAGTGTAATCTTCCCGAAAGTTTACCGTAATATTGTTGTTTCCTTTTGTGAACGATTCCTGTATTGATACCTGCCAAGATTTGCGAATCTCTTTTGCAATCTTACAGTAAGCTTTCAACAAAGGTAACAGTCTAATCTTCCCAAAAGCTTACTGTAATATTGTAGTTTCATTTCGTGAAAGATTCCTGTATCAATCCCTGCAAGGATTTGGTAATCTTTTCTGCAATCTTAGCGTAAGCTTTCAACAAAGATAACAGTGTAATCTTCCCAAAAGCTTACTGTAATATTGCTGTTTCCTTTTTTGAAAGATTCCTGTATTGATCCCTGCAAGGATTTGGGAAGCTCTTTTTCAATCTTAGCGTAAGCTTTCAACAAAGCTGACAGAATAATATTCCCAAAAGCATACTGTAATATTTCCTTTTCCTTTCGTGAAAGATTCCTCTATTGATCTCTGCAAGGATTTGGGAATCGCTTTGGTAATCTTAGCGTAAGCTTTCAAAAAAGATAACAGTGTAATATTTCTAAAAGCTTACCGTAATATTGCTGTTTCCTTTTGTGAACGATTCCTGTATTGATCCCTGCAAGCATTTGGGAATCTCTTTTGCAATCTTACAGTAAGCTTTGAACAAAGGTAACAGTCTAATCTTCCGAAAAGCTTGCTGTAATATTGTAGTTTCCTTTCGTGAAAGATGCCTGTATTAATCCCTGCAAGGATTTGGTAATCTTTTCTGCAATCTTAGCGTAAGCTTTCAACAAAGATAACATATAATCTTCCCAAAAGCTTACTGTAATATTGCTGTTTCCTTTTTTGAAAGATTCCTGTATTGATCCCTGCAAGGATTTGGGAAGCTCTTTTTCAATCTTAGCGTTAGCTTTCAACAAAGATAACAGTGTAATATTTCCAAAAGCTTACTGTAATATTGCATTTTCCTTTCGTGAAAGATTCCTGTATTGATCCCTGCAAGGATTTGGGAATCTCTTTGGTAATCTTAGCGTAAGCTTTCAAAAAAGATAACAGTGTAATCTTTCTAAAAACTTACCGTAATATCACTGTTTCCTTTTGTGAACGATTCCTGTATTGATCCCTGCAAGCATTTGCGAATCTCTTTTGCAAACTTACAGTAAGCTTTCAACAAAGGTAACAGTCTAATCTTCCCGAAAGCTTACTGTAATATTGTAGTTTCCTTTCGTAAAAGATTCCTGTATTGATCCCTGCAAGGATTTGGTAATATTTTCTGCAATCTTAGCGTAAGCTTTCAACTAAGATAACAGTATAATCTTCCCAAAAGCTTACTGTAATATTGCTGTTTCCTTTTTTGAAAGATTCCTGTATTGATCCCTGCAAGGATTTGGGAAGCTCTTTTTCAATCTTAGCGTTAGCTTTCAACAAAGATAACAGTGTAATATTCCCAAAAGCTTACTGTAATATTGCATTTTCCTTTCGTGAAAGATTCCTGTATTGATCCCTGCAAGGATTTGGGAATCTCTTTGGTAATCTTAGCGTAAGCTTTCAAAAAAGATAACAGTGTAATCTTTCTAAAAGCTTACTGTAATATTGCTGTTTCCTTTCGTGAATGATTCCTGTATTGATTCTTGGAATATTTCACGTAAGATTCCCGTAAGCTTTCTAGAAGCTTTCATGTAATATTCGTCGAAAGGACATTTAGCAATCTTGACTGTAATATTGCTTTAACCTTCCGGGAAGCTTACAAGAAACCTTACAATGGAATCTATCTGAAAGTTTCAATTATCTTTTAAAAAGGTTGATGAAAGCTTCCATTGGAATATTTCTTGAATCTTCCACTGGGAAGCTTTCATGCTATGTGGGTTATTATATTATGCCTGTTACGAAACCAATTTGTTAATCCGTTCGTATTGAAATTCGCTTTTATACACACATATATATACATAAATAATTAGAGATTTTCTTTTAAATAATTTCTTCAAAACTCTGTCTTGGTCTCAAATTATGAGTTACCGACCGCGTGCACGAATTTTCATTCGGGGCCACAGCTGCTTCTTAACCAATTTTTGAAATTGATGAAGAGAGACCACGGGATAGGCGCGAAGAGGCGCGCTTGTAGACGTTCTGGTCGGCTGAGACATTCTTTTAAAGTGTTACCATAGCAACCGTTTGACTTTAAACATAACAAAAAAAGAACAAAAAAGATTCATTCTATGATTGAAGCTCAATACGTTCGGATGTATTTCAATCTGTCTATATTACGTTGACTAATGATAAAAAATAAATATTTATCCACTATTCTTTGACTTTATTAATTCTTTTACGAACAATGCCTATGCAATAAATAACCGCAAATTTATTCAATATTATTTATTGAAACTTGGATTGTATTTGTTTGTTTATTGCTAGAATACAAAAATTTGGAGGTTATAATATACAATTAAAGTTTGGAGGTATAATATTTTATGAAAGGTTTCTTCGTAATATTTCTGCAATGTATCGCCTTATCGTTTCAGGTAATATTGTTGGAATATTTTAAAAACGTTTCTTGATTTACTAATAAATAATTTTTCGATTTAATGGAGAAGTTTACGTCGCTTTTAGTGAAATATATTATGAAATATATCTTTAAGATTTCCGCAATGTATCGCTTTTATCATTTCTCGGAATGCTTCCGAAATAATTAAAAAACATTTATAAAATTATGGAAAAATAGTTCTTCAATATAATGTTGAATATTACGTCATTATTAGTGAAATATTATAATTAAATGTCTCTGCAATATTTCCGTAATGTATCGCCTTATCAATTCTCGGAATATTTCACAAATGTTTCAGAAACGTTTCTTGAATTGTAATATCGATAAGTAGGAATCTTCATTTTTGTCATTTTCATGCAATTTTTCGCCGAGTATATGAGAATATCTCTAGAACTTTTAATGTTCAGTGTTTAAAAAAAAAACAATTTTTTTGTTCGAGCACTTACTTATCTATTCAAAGCTTGCTTTACTCGTTTTTTAGTTTTTTTTTTTTTTTTTTTTTTAAATGAAAGCAACATAAATCCATTTTACGAGTATATCGAAAAATTTTTTTTTATAATATAAATGATGAACTTATTTGGCTTAATCCTATCAAAATTGTATTAAATTTTAAATATATAATTTTGACAATTTAACTACGTTTTTTCTAAAATATTAAGTTAGCGATTACAATGACTTTTGGAATATAAAATTCAAAATTCAGCGCGTGCTTATCAAAAATCTATTTTTTTTTTTTTTCTTAACGAGTTAACGCTTGAGAAGTAATTTTTTGAAGACGCATGACTTTTAAACAATGCGTGGCATACCCACGTGCAACAAATCAAATGATTGTATTTTTAATAAAGAATGAAATCGGATAGCCATATTAAGAAAATTCTTTATGTTAAAAGGTATGGAACAGAATTACTATGAAAATTTTTATTTTTGAGAAATGACTGATACAACTTTCTTGATTCTAGATTTCAAATGTATTGTAGGCACATCTCTGAAATTAGGTTTTTCTACTTACGCTTTATACGTAACTGGAACGATTGTTTCATACATGGAACATTTAAAAAACATTTATTTTTACCTATTTACTTTGCTGAAAGTATATATTTCTTATTAAAAAGATCTAAAAAGTTGCCGTAACGTGAAAATTAAAAGTTCTGGAGATATCCCCATATCTCATGATAGTACTAATAGAATCGCTAAGAAAATTCTGAATATAGTATTTATGTATAGAGAGGACGTGAAAATTGTGTTCTTCGAAAGAAAAGTTTGAAAGTTAAATTATTAAATAATTATATTGGGTTAATTTTGGACTCCACATGGCCAAAAAAGGAATATAATGAAAAATATACAGTAACATTTTTTTTATTATAGCTTATCAAATCTTCAACTTGAATGGTCAACCTGGAGTCTAAAATCAACCCAATTTCATTATTTGATAAATTAAGTTTCAAACATTCATTTAGAAAAACACAATTTTGACGTCCTTCCTTTATATAAATACTATACTCAGAATTTTTTGAGCGATTCTATTCGTACTATCATAAGATATACTCCTTGAAAAATTGCATCAAAATGACAAAAAGCAGATTCCTACTTATCGACATTACAATTTTTTTTTAATTAAAAAATTTCTAAACAATTTTTTGGAAAAACACAATTATTAGGCCCACCGTATATATAAATACTATACTAAGAATTTTTTTAAACCATTCAATTAGAATTTTCATAAATTATTTAATCAACATAATGAAATGCCAAATATAAAAACATGTTTATTCAGAGTAATAATTCCGACACTATAATTTTTTAATTTACCGTATTAAATATATAATTTGTGAAATGCATTAATATTTTAAATAAAATAATCAAAATAATAACAATTAAATAATCGTGAAAAGTGTAACTTATTTAGATAAAAATGTCCGAACTCCTTCAAGCGAGCGATAGTGTAACGGATAGCATGCGTGTGTAGTAACCCAAGGGATCGTGGGTTCGATTCCCGGTCAGGTCAAAAAATTTTATGTGAAATTTTTTCTGCGATTATAAAATGGCGATTAATATAGGTAGAAATAAGTTCTAAAGAATATGTGCGAATTGTTAATACTTATAGAGAATTTCTAATATTTATAGTTTTAAGTTACTCTTTCAAGAACTTGGAAAAAGCTTCCTAAAAGCTTATTGGAGGGTTCCCACAGACTACCTGAAACTTCCAGAACCATATTTGAAAGCTAACTGAAAGCTTACTGGAAAGTTCATAAAGTCTACTTGAAACTTACGGTAACTTTATCGAAATATTCCTGAAAGTTTCCTGGAAGGTTCCCACAGACTACCTGAAGCTTCCAGTAACTTATTTGAAAGCTAACTGAAAGCTTACTGGAAGATTCCGATAGTCTACTTGAAACTTTCAGTAACTTTTTCGAAAGATTCCTGAAAGTTTCCTGGAAGATTCCTACATCTTACATGAAACGTACAGTAATTTTTTCGGAGGCTCCCTTAAGTTTCTGAAAGGTTCCTGAAAGGATTCTTACACAGTTCCTGAAATCTTCCAAGTAAGCTTCTCGTCATGAATTTGACCTAGACATTATGTACTGCCGGGAAGCTTTCATGGAACCTTTCTGGAAGCTTCCATTCTCAAACTGATATAAATCGATTCTGAAGTCTTGTAGGAAGTATTTTTTAAAGTTTTCTGTAATCTTTCGGGGAAGACTACTGAAAGATTCCCACAGGCTACATGAAGCTTCCAGGAACTTTTTAAAAGCTTCCTGAAAAGTTCCTAGAAAGTTTCCGAAAGCTTCCTGATAAGTGTCTGAAACAGTTCCTGCAATCTTCCGAGGAAGCTTTTTGTCATGAATTTGACCCAGACATTAGGTACTTTCAGGAAGCTTTCGTGGAAGCTTTCCTGAAGCATACGAAACTTTCATGAAAGCTTCCAGGAAGTTTCTAGTAAGCTTTCATGCTATGTGGGGAGGAAAAGAACGGCTAAGATCATTCACAACATTATAACAAAAAATTTAATAAAATATAAAATTAATATAACTAGAAAATTACATTTTGATACGGCAAGAAATTATTTTTCCTCAAAATTTTTGAGATGGCAAAAATATAAAGTATTATTTATCACATTATTTTGCACTAGTAATAAAAACGTATTTGTAAATAAATACTTAGTCGAATGTTTTTACATTTAAAGCCATTCTCATTACTTGTTTTTACTATATATATATATATGGATAATGTTATTTCTTTTTAATAATGAAACATAATGAAAAGCATTTGTATAATTTAATAAATTAATAAAATCAATGAAACTATAAGGTTACATTGAATGAACATTTATGACATGGTAAAAGTATAAAGTATTACCAATCATGTAATTTTATACTATTAAAAACATGATTATAACTAAATACTTAATCGAATGTATCTTACATTCAAAACCATTCAATTGTCATATCTGGTTTATACAAAATTATGTAAACACATAATAAAATTGGTTGATAACGTGGGATAATAAGAAGAGATTTAATCATTAGAACTCTAAGTTAATAAAATGGCATGTGTGAGTATGCCTATAAATTCTTTGTGTTAAAGAATTACTAATCTTTATTACTAAATTATTTAAATCGATGATATTTTGTTATAAAAAAAGGAAAGTCGTACGCGTAAGTGCAATAGTAACAATTCGTACAACAGATTTAATTATTAGAAGAGCAAGTTCGAACCCGACCTCGCACCCCACCACCCTCCTGGAAATTGTATAGATGTCATAGACATCAGAGAATAGACCGAATACGCAGTGTAATTTTTCAGATTCAGGTAAAGCATGTATGAGATGGGTTTCTATCTCTCTGACAAGTGGGAGTAGCCATGTTGAAAGAGACCGAAACCCTATCCTATTATATTTTTGTCCCTCGCACAAGGTCCCAGATCGCCTGATAAGGGCGCTCGATCTATTCTCTTACGCTTATGATAGATGTTCAAGTCTGTGCAGGGAGTCAGACTGCCTGAAAAGGTCTTCACTTTCGCCTTATTATCGTTTTATCGAATTATTCTAATTCTACTAGAGTGTCCACAAATGTACCACACTGTTGTGTACTGTACCGCGCCGTGCTTTGTTTCTTGGGCATAATCCACAAAGGCATTGTGCTGTCCTGTGCTGTGCTGTACTGCACAGTGCCACGACATGTATTCTTATAAACTTAGTCGCTAAGTAATTGGTTAGTTTATGAATCATGACCAGCCAGCGACAAAGTCTACAAGAAGCAAAGCAAGTTGCGGCGCAGTGCGGCACAGCACAGGGGAGCACGGTGTATTTATGGACTCTGCCTTGTGAATTTTGTTGCTGATTAGTTTATTCCTGAATTATGGACTAAGTAAGTAGTCAGCTACAAAGTCTAAAAAAAAGCACAGCGCAACGCAGTTACAACACGGTACGGCGCAGGGCCGCGCGGTGCACTTGTGTACACTCCTCTAGCGATTTTTTTTTACTAAGTTGGCTGCAGCACTATTCCGCGCGGACAGTGTGTCGATAGCGTAGATCCCTGTATATTTTTATTACCATAAGCTAACTATCAATTACCATCTGAGCTCCGCTAGACTCAGCAATTTACTCCGACGTCCTCTTAAGGACGATCTCCGACTCAACTTTATGAATATCGCAAAAATTGTGATCTAAAAATAATATTTATGATGGAAGCTCTTCATGAATCTCTCTACGCCACTCCAAAAATAATAAAAAATGACGATTTAAGAAAAAAGGTGTCAATACGATGATTATTTTGATATTACTCATGAGATTCCTACAATCTTCCCTAAAGGTTTCATGTTATTTTTCACATTCGAGTAATTCGAATCTTTTTTTCCATTCTTTCGCAAATCTGTCAGGAAGCTTTCTTAAAACATTGAATTGGAATACTCCAACAAACTTTCGTTATGACATTCGTAAAGGAATTCTGTCATACATCAAAAATTGTTTTAGAATGCTTTCCAAATTCTTGCTAGAAAGGTTACTCCAAGGTTTAATAGAATATCTCACTGGAAGGATGTTCGAAGGTATTTTGGAAGCTTTCCGTAAGCTTGTTATGTAAAAGTAGGTGAGCTAGGATAGTTCGGGGCTACTTACCATCGGAGCTGGCGTTCGGTGGGTAAGGTAGAGCGCTACCTTGCTGTTGGCCAGTAATTGCAGGGTGGTTGATAATCCAACATTAGCAGCAGTCGATAACCCAAATCTACCTTACCAACAGAGCAGAATACTATATAGGCTGTTAACCCAATTTTAAAAATTTGAATTTCGCCACATTGTGTGAGGGCAGGTGGTATTTTGTTAAATAATTAATTAATTATTATTAATGATTATTAATTAATTAATTATTATTATTTTGATATTTTTTTTCATTTTTTTCCATTTTTTTTTTCGAATAAAGTCATACCATAACTCATAAAATTTTGTCCTTGTGGCCGTTCGATTTTTCCCTTTACAGTAGCATGACTTCTGAAAATTCGTGTACGTTTGAGGTTATGTTGTCATTTTGAGATTATGTTTCCATTGATACCCACTCTTTCGTAGCGCCATCTGTAGATGGATCGCGCATCTCTACCTTTCCGACAAAGCAATATGGAATACCCAACTCTGCCTTGTAAACATTTTGAGGTTATGTTTCCATTGATACCCACTCTTTCGTAGCGCCATCTGCAGATGAATCAACCATCTCTACCTTACCGATAAAGCAGTATGCAACATCAGATATGCTATCCAACTTTACAAACAGAGCCGTATGAGATAGCTCCAAACTCACCAATAATTCTGATACTTGTTAGATGACATACACGACATGCACTATATATACTGTGCGCTCCACTGGGCGGCGAGCCGGAGTCGTCGCGCTGCCCACTGCTGCGTAGGCGCACTGCCAGCTATAAGTCAACAGGCACCACCTACACTCACACATCGTGTGAGGGTGGGTGGTGGTTTGTGAAATAATTGATTAATTAATTTTTTTTTTTTTTTTTTTTTCATTTTTTTCATTTTTTCTCCTCTTTTTTCTCCTGTTCAACAAGATGAGCATAACCGCTTGAGTTATGATTCATATGATGTTAGGGACACAACCATATACTCCCAATCCATATATAGATAACACACGAAGCATGCATACTATATCCCACTACCGCTCAATGGGGTTCGCATCTTCAAACCTTCACAGAATTCTTGGAAAAATGTTTTGGACAGATTGAGAGGGAGCTCGCTGATGCAAGCTCAAACCTGCATAGAATTCTTGGAAAAATGGTATGGAGTTCTCTGATTGGTTCTTCGAAATTTAGACAAGTTTCTTCACGTCTCAGCCCACTATATTACATACAAACCCTACGGCATTTCTACCTTATTAACAGAGCTGATTATCTCCATCGGTAATTGTAATACATTAACTTTTAAGATCACATACAATGAATGCATTATATACTATGTTTACTACATATACTATGTATAATGCATATACTATGTGTACTAAATATGCTATGTGTACTACATATACTATGTATACTATACATACTAGCACTCTACCCCGATCGCTCTACCCCCACCATGATATCATTACCAACAATTGATAAGGTAGGAATCTATTTTAGCGACAGAGTGGGTGGGAAATACAAAATGGTAGGAAATTTAAAAATGGCGAGTAATTTGAAAGGGCAGGAAATTTAAGAGGCTGGACAAAATTTTCGCCATTCCGGCGGGAAGTCGTGGAGCATCAGACGGTAAATTTTTTTTTTTAATGTTGAGAGCCCTAACCATCACCTGTGAGATACATTCATTACCTCTCCATCATTTATTAATAGAGCTTATTCATAATCCATATGTATGTATTTGAAGTAAAATTTTTCATCAGCTTGACGTTGTGAACTGCACACGCAGCTTTATATTTAATATGCTCCATTGTGATTGGTGCAAACAGTCACCGCCTTGGTAAGACCGTCAAAGCCTGGATAGACGTACTCGATGACGTCGATAGCGTTGACTTTGAAGCGTTTTAACCACTCTCTCCTGATTTCACCATGGACAAATACCTTCCTCGCATCATACAGACTATCTCGAATGATTTTCTCCACGTCAGTGTAGAGAACGTCTTCAGATTTCCATGCAAAACCGTAATAGCAATGCTCCAACCATGTATTCTCGCGTCGGTACTTGTCCGTGAGTCGAGGCCATGGATACGGCTCTCGAAACATGAGCACCAGAGGTTCTGATTTGTCGTCTAAAGGAAGTATGGCGAGTTCCTTGAGAATGAAATCGTTCACTGGTTGCTTGAAGCCCTGCATGTCCACGACGTACTCCATTCTCAATAATCGCACTGTATGCTACTTCAACCAATCAGAAGGCTTTCCGCAGGTTGTGACCTGATGATTGATTATTGGAAAGTTTAACCCATTATTATGTCATGAAGACCTCAGCAGGCTGATATAACCGAAACTTCGACTAACCGCTTGCGAGAGTACTTTCATATTAAAGCAACCTAGCGGTCAGATGAGCAACTACTACACTGGCTTTAATATATGAGCCTTCATTATTCAGCGAAGTTCATTAATAATAAAATAGATTTCTGCAGAGTTACTTACCATATTTTGCTCAAAAATGAGTACTCGAAGGCGGTCAACTAATTTGTTAGGGTCATCCCAGACATTGAGTTAATATGCAGTTGCAATATTGCCTTGCAATGACGAATCAACTTCTTCCTCCTCCTCCTCATCACTAGACCACAGTCTTTTTTTCCATTTACATCTCTAATTAGTCAAGTCCTTATTTTCTATTTTATACTTGGCATGTTTTCCTTCCAAAGTTTTCTCGATAAATATTTATCGGTTGAGAAATCAGATGCACCTTTATTAAAATGATAAGCTTTGTAATAATTATCCACGTTATTGGTAGTATGCCCTAGAAAATGAGAGTCAATTTGTGAATTTTCTTAATCGACAGTTGGGAGATTTAGAGGATTGACCTTCAATTTGGCTACCACTGCAGATTCTTTTCGCTCGGCAGTCTTATATTGCTCTCCCATTACATTACTAGCATTTTTAACTTCAGAAAGGGCATCTTTCAATCCTGAAAATACTCTTGACGATTATTCGAACATTGGTGAAATAAAATTATAAAATTTGTTACTCTTTAGTTTCCGAATCGACTCATTTGTGCAGTATAGCTTTTTATGAGCACTTGAATGTACTATGATCATTCTATAATTTTCTAAATCAGCTGAATTAATGCGATTTCCATTAGGATTTTTTCTAAACAGCAACTGTAATAAGCCCTCAACCAGTTGAAAAGTTGCACCACATATTTTCACGATGTTACCTTCAAACTCTATTGGCGAATTACCAATCATAAGAACATTTGCTTTTTTGTAAACATCGTATACATTATCAAGATACCTCTTTGAATTACGTTTGAGCTTGGATAAATATATCTTGACAAGTGAAACCATTTTCTTATCAGCGTCAACAGCACTGGTATATGGAATACTGTCAGTACTATCTAGATTTACCGTCATCTTTAAATAAGGACGTCATTTCTCACATTATCAAGAGAATTATCGATGCTGTTCTTCAAAGACGTAGACTTTTGCTTGGTAGCATCTTTGAATATACGAAGACTATCCGCTTCTCGCTGAGGATACATCATGTTTATGCTCTCAGAGTTCAGCTCGAACTAAACATATATTAAAGCTGCAGCTGTTATTTATAGTCAAATCCATTCGCGGCACAGATATCACAAAATCTGAGGTGTTTATGCATCAACACTTCAGCTAAACTCTACTGTGAACCAAAAGAACTCTGACTAATGATACTTACATTTGTTTTACTATATATATATATATATATATATACACATATATATATATATATTTTTTTTTTCTGTTCACCGCTATGTTTCAGGACATTTGCATGTTTTCAGGACTGTACTGAATTAGGAATATGTTTACCGCTACCTTTCAGGACATTTTTGTATTATTCAGGACATTTAGAGTTTCTTTCACAACGTTTTTTTCCGTTAAATTTTTCCGAAATCAACGTAAAATACTGCGGAACTGAAAGGGGGCGCCGCAGGCGTCGTGGTGTTAGTCAACACCCTAAGGGATATTATTTCTTTAGTCACTTATATACTGTTTAACGTTTTGTACCTACTTCTATTGCAGAAAATCTGTAGGTGTCCTGGAAGGTAGCGGTGTACTAAGTTATATATATATATATATATATATATATATATATATATATATATATATATATATATATATATATATATATATATATATATATATATATATATACACTATATATAGTATATATGGGGTTGGTAGTCTATTCGAATCAACAGGCAACCAACACCTTTTAACATACTCGCTTTAGGAAACAATACTTATGATAATGCAAAACTTTAGTGCCAACTCTTTCATATTTGGGGAAAAGGTGTCACTCCTATGACACATTCTACGAAAAAGTGTCACTCCTATGAAAAAGTGTTACACCTCCTATGAAAACGTGCTACTCCCCCTATGAAAAGGTGTCACTCCTATGATACATTCTATGAAAAAGTGTTACTCCTCCTATGAAAAAGCGTTACCCCTCCTATGAAAAGGTGTTACTCCTATGACACATTCTATGAAAAAGTGTTACTCCTTCTATGAAAAAGTGTTACTCCTTCTATGAAAAAGTGTTACTCCTCCTATGAAAAAAATGTCACTCCTCCTATGAAAAAGTATCACTCCTATAACACGTTCTATGAAAAAGGGTTACTCCTTCTACGGAAAAGTATCACTCCTCCTATCGAAAACTGCCACTCCTATGACACATTTTAGAAAAAGGTGTTACTCCTCCTATGAAAAATGTGTCACTCCTCCTATGAAAAAGTGTTCAATTGACTTTTCAACTGACTCAGGGCTTCTTACAGTTGCTGTTTAGAAAAAATCCTAATGGAAATCGCATTAATTCAGCTGATTTGAAAAATTATAGAATGATCATATTACATTCGAGTGCTCATAAAAGGCTATACTGCGCAAATGAGTCGATTCGGAAACTAAAGAGTAACAAATTTTATAATTTTATTTCACCAATGTTCGAACAATCATCGAGAGTATTTCCAGGATTGAAAGATGCCCTTTCTGAAGTTAAAAATGCTAGTAATGTAATGGGACAGCAATATCAGACTGCCGAGCGAAAAGAATCTGCAGTGGTAGCCAAATTGAAGGTCAATCCTCTAAATTTCCCAACTGTCGATCAAGAAAATTCACAAATTGACTCTCATTTTCTAGGGCATACTACCAATAACGTGGATAATTATTACAAAGCTTATCATTTTAATAAAGGTGCATCTGATTTCTCAACCGATAAAAATTTATCGAGAAAACTTTGGAAAGAAAAACATGCCAAGTATAAAATAAAAAATAAGGGTTTGACTAATTGGAGATGTAAATGGAAAAAAAGACTGTGGTCTAGTGATGAGGAGGAGGAGGAAGAAGTTGATTCGTCATTGCAAGGCAATATTGCAAATGCATATTAACTGAATGCCTGGGATGACCCTAACAAATCGACGTCATCGAGTACGGCCATTCAGTCTTTGACGGTCCTAACAAGGCGGTGACTGTTTGCACCAATCACAATGGAGCACATAAAGCTGCGTGTGCAGCTCACAACGTCAAGCTGATGAAAAATTTTTACTTCAAATACATACATATGGATTATGAATAAACTCTATTAATAAATGATGGAGAGGTAATGAATGTACCTCACAGGTGATGGTTAGGGCTCTCATAATTAAAAAAAAACATTTACCGTTCGATGCCCACGAATTCACGCCGGAATGGCGAAAATTTTGTCCAGCCTCTTAACTTTCCCGCCCTTTCAAATTACCCGCTATTTTTAAATTTCCTACCATTTTGTATTTCTCACCCACACTGTCGCTAAAATAGATTCCTACCTTATCAATCGTTGGTAATGATATCATGGTGGGGGTAGAGTGCTAGTATGTATAGTATACATATTATATGTAGTACACATAGTATATTTAGTACACATAGTATATGCAGTATACATAGTAATGTAGTACACATAGTATATAATACATTCATTGTATGTGATCTTAAAAGATAATGTATTACAATTACCGGTGGAGGTAATCAGCTCTGTCAAAAAGGTAGGAATGCCGTAGGGTTCGTATGTAATGTAGTGGGCTGAGACGTGAAGAAACTTGTCTAAATTTCGAAGAATTTCTGACCTATAGTAATGGCGACGCTCTACCAATCAGAGAGCTCCATACCATTTTTCCAAGAATTCTATGCAGCTTTGAACTTGCATCAGCGAGCTCCGTCTCAACCTGTCCAAAACGTTTTTCTAAGAATTCTGTGAAGTTTCAAGATGCGAACCCCATTGAGCGGTGGTGGGATATAGTATGCATGCTTCGTGTGTTATCTATATATGGATTGGGAGTATATGGTTGTGTCCCTAACATCATATGAATCAAAACTCAAGCGCTTATGCTTATCTTGCTGAACAGGAGAAAAAAGAGGAGAAAAAATGAAAAAAATGAAAAAAAAAATAAAAAAATTAATTAATTAATCAATTATTTAACAAACCACCACCCACCCTCACACGATGTGTGAGTGTAGGTGGTGCTTATTGATGGTTTGCACAACCTGATTTATAGCTGGCAGTGCGCCTACGCAGCAGTGGGCAGCGCGACGACTCCGGCTCGCCGCCCAGTGGAGCGCACAGTATATATAGTGCATGTCGTGTATGTCATCTAACAAGTATCAGAATTATTGGTGAGTTTGGAGCTATCTCATACGGCTCTGTTTGAAAAGTTGGATAGCCTATCTGATGTTGCATACTGCTTTGCCGGTAAGGTAGAGATGGTTGATTCATCTGCAGATGGCGCTACGAAAGAGTGGGTATCAATGGAAACATAACCTCAAAATGTTTACAAGGCAGCGTTGGGTATTGCATATTGCTCTGTCGAAAAGGTAGAGATGCGTGATCCATCTACAGATGGCGCTACGAAAGAGTGGGTATCAATGGAAACATAACCTCAAAATGACAACATAACCTCAAACGTACACGAATTTTCAGAAGTCATGCTACTGTAAAGGGAAAAATCGAACGGCCACAAGGACAAAATTTTATGAGTTATGGTATGACTTTATTAGAAAAAAAAAATGGAAAAAAATGAAAAAAAATATCAAAATAATAATAATTAATTAATAATAATAATTAATAATAATTAATTATTTATTTAACAAAATACCACCTGCCCTCACACAATGTGGCGAAATTCAAATTTTTTAAATTGGGTTAACAGCCTATATAGTATTCTGCTCTGTTGGTAAGGTAGATTTGGGTTATCGAGTGCTGCTAATGTTGGATATTCAACCACCTTGCAATTACCGGCCGCCAGAAAGGTAGCGCTCTACCTTACCCACCGAGCGCCAGCTCCGATGGTAAGTAGTCCCGAACTGTCCTAGCTCACCTACTTTTACATAACAAGCTTACGGAAAGCTTCCAAAATACCTTCGGACAGCCTTCCAGTGAGATATTTCATTAAACCTTTGAGTAACCTTTCTAGCAAGAATTTGGAAAGCATTCTAAAACGATTTTTGATGTATGACAGAATTCCTTTACGAATGTCATAACGAAAGTTTGTTGGAGTATTCCAAATCAATGTTTTAAGAAAGCTTCCTGACAGATTTGCGAAAGAATAGAAAAAACGATTCGAATTACTCGAATGTGAAAAATAATATGAAACCTTTACGGAAGATTGTAGGAATCTCATGAGTAATATCAAAATAATTATCGTATTGACACCTTTTTTCTTAAATCGTCATTTTTTATTATTTTTGGAGTGGCGTAGGGCGAGTCATGAAGAGCTTCCATCATAAATATTATTTTTATATCACAGTTTTTGCGATATTCATAAAGTTGAGTCGGAGATCGTCTTTAAGGAGATGTGAGATACCAACATCATATTCCAACAAGTATACTTTATCAAAATATTAATACGATGGCTTTAAAGAAATTCTTTGTATAGTATTTACATATACGGAGGGCGTGTAAAATTGAGTTTTTCCAAAACTCTGTTCAGAAATTTTTTAATTAATAAATTGTAATATTGACAAGTAGGAATCTGCATTTTTGTCATTTTGATTCAATTATTCAACGAGTATATTTCATGATAGTACTAATAGAATCGTTAAAAAGAATTCTGAATACTTATTGTATTTACATATAGGTAGGACGCGTGTTTTTCAAAATAAATGTTTAAAAGTTAATTTATTAAATAATAAAATTGGGTGGAATTTGGACTAGAGAAGGTCAACCTTATTCAATTAAGAGGCTTAAAAATGGATTAAAAGTAAAAATCTTTTCCAATTAGTATTTTAAAATCTTCAAACTTAACGACAGTGACAAAATTATAGATGAAGAATAAAAGTAGAAATTTTGTTAATAATAAATCTGTAAATATCTCCTAAAAACCAGTAAATGAATACGTGGTGCTAGTTACTGAACACTTTGAATCCAGTGAATTAACATTTACTTTGTATGTACCCCGATGGAAATGGAAAATGTATGTAAATGTAAAAAACTGTATGTATAAATGTAAATAAGTGTATGTAAAAATTGTAATTGAAACATTTTTTACATTTATATACGTTTATATACATTTATATACGTTTTTTACAGTTATTTACACTTATTTAAATTTGTATATTTTTTTCTTACATTTTGTATAGTACGTTGTATTGAAAATTTTTAGAAGGAGGTTGCAATAAAACGATCAACGAGGAACCAAGAAAAATTCATTTAAAATTTCGGTATTGATATTAATACCTTCATCAGGGCTAAGAAGGGAAAAAACATAGTTAAAACATATATACAGAATATTTTAAGCAAAAGAACCCATTAACACTTTTTTTTGGCAATTTACTGACCTAATAAATTAACGAAAGTTTACACCATGGTTCGTAGACAAACATAGGTGACGTCGATCAAGTATTGGTATAGCACATAGTGCAACGTCTGTGAGCGGATTTTATTTAACTAGAACATTTTGAAGAAAAAAAAAAAAAATTCGAGTTTGAAAATTTTAGTTTAAGTTAACGAAAATTTAAAATTCTATACGAATATAACAATAAACAGCTAGAGCTCTTACCCATCCTGCACTCTGGAGTCCCATTTTTCGACATTGAGAGAAATGTGAAATTTCCGGGGTTTATATACCTACAGGGGGGACGTTAATTTTCGCAAATTCAAATTCTGAGAGTGAGAGGAGAGGGAGCGCGCCAACAGGTAGCGTACTGGAGATCTTACGACTAACAGCGTTTATTGTTATTTTCGTTATTGCAGAAGTGTCTATTGGTTGTTTCAACGGATTTTTTATAAATGTACTTGAGATTCTTAGTGTCGTCCATTCGATTTAGGCTGTTATTTTGCGAGTGTATGTGCAACATTTTTGAAAAAGTGCGTTTACGGAAGTTTGTTTCGGTGTCTATTATGTGTGTATGCTCAAAATCTATTTTATGTCCAGTTTTTTTAACGTGCTCTGAGAGTGCGGAGGTCGTTAACGATTTTGAGACCGCATATTTGTGTTCGTATACACGTCTGTTTAACTTCCTTTTTGAGGTGCCTACGTAAGAGGCATCGCAATCTTTGCAGTTTATTTTATAAACGACAGATGCAGTTTCGAGCGGATCTAGTTTATCTTTTCCAAGTCTAGTAAATTTAAGCTTATTTATGTTTTTACTGATTGTTTGTAGGTTTTTGACATCTTTCATAGTGCTACATAATTTTTTATTTAAGTCTTTTATGTATGGAATGACTAAGGTCTTATTGCGGTAATCTTGTTTATTATAATTTTGTTTATTATAATTTAAGAATTGACTATTATTATAAGAGTGCAGACGTTTTTTAATATATTTTTCAATGAATGTAGGAGGATAGTCGTTTTGAATAAGAAAGGATTTTATTATTTTTAAATTATCTTTACGGAATGAGATATGTGAAATTTTAATTGCTTTGTCGACTAAGCCATAGATAACTGCAATTTTTTGGTGAGTAGGGTGATGAGAGAAATAGTTATGTATCTTCCGGAGGCAGTCGGTTTTCTGTACCAATTTGTTTTTGCGATGTCGTTATTTTCTCTGATGATTTTTAGATCTAAAAAGCTAATGCTATTTTCTGCTTCTAATTCAACAGTGAATTGCAAAAACGGATCAAATGAGTTAAAAGTGTCTAAAGTTTTTCTAATCAAGTCTTTTTTAATAATTAAGAAGCAATCATCGACATACCGTTTATATAAAATAATCGAATTTTTTAACGAACCTAAGCATTTATCTTCAAGAAATTCCAAGACAACGTCTGCAAAAAGGGGGCTAGAACAAAAACCCATAGGGGCACCCATAATCTGCTGGTAAAATTCTCCATTGAACGTAAAAAACGTGGAATCGAGTAACAGTTCTACACCTTTGAGAAACGCTTTCCTGCTTATAGGTAGTAGGTTGCCAAAATATGGCCACTTTTTTCCTAAAGCTTTAAGAATGATAGTTTTTGAAAGGTTCGTAAAAAGGGAAACTACATCGAATGAAACGCAGCGGTAATCCTGTGGAATAATGAGATTGTCCAATAAAAGCTTAAGTTCATTGCTATTATTTATGTTAGAGGTTGGTTTCGGAATGTATTTTGAAAGAAATGAAGTTAGGGCTTTATCTAATTGATAAGTCGAACTATTGATCGCTGAAACGATAATGCGGACCGGGAGATCTTTTTTGTGTATCTTTGTTAGACCGTAAGCTCTAGGCAGGTTTGTATTTTCGATTTTCTCATTAACATTAGAAAAACTTGAGTCACATTCAAACACGCCTTTCTTTTTCCAATCTAAGATAAGATTTTTTATATTTTTTTGCAACTTTTGAGGAGGATTCTTATCTAATTTAGTATAGTATTTTGTATCGTTGAGCGCGAATTTTACTTTATCGATGTAATCTATTTTATTCAATATTACAGTGACGTTGCCTTTATCGGCCTTTGTAATAAGTAAGTCTTTGTTTCTTTTTATAAAAACGTTAGTTAATTTAATTTTTCTGCTAAGAATTCTGTCTTCTAAGCTTAAGTGTTTTTTAGATCTAATATGGTGATTAATGCAATTTAACAATCTATTTCTTATGTTATCGGTAATATCGTTACTAGATCTAGCACTCTCAATATCTTTAAACAATTCAAAATACGTTTTTTTGTCTATATCTGCGGTGAAATTAAATTTTTCACCTAATCTTAAAATTTCTGTTACATATGTAGGTAATGTGGTCGATGATAAATTTAAAAGCCACTTGTTTTTGTTTTCGTCTGTGTTATTATTGTCAGTCAACGGGTTGCGAGGGCTGTGAGCCGCCTGTTTATTTTCTAAGTTTAAAGGGACGTTAGTATTTTGAAACGCTGCGAAATCGATTGGATGTTTACCGTTCTTTTTCAAAGCGATATTAAATTTCCTATTTATACTAGTTTTTTCTTTTTCTTTGATGCAATCAAGAGCACTGCTATAATAATTTTTGAATGTGATTAATAAATCTTTGCTAACAATTTCCAAGATCTCATTTTCAACACGGGTCTGGTTTTTATCAAGAAAGGAGAGGTGAATATTCAAGTCTGAAATTTCGAGGTTTAAAATTTTTTTATGAGACTGGGATAAAACTTTGTTAACGTTATTAACCGCATAACGGCTATGCAAATTAGAAGTTGCGAATTTAAGTGAGTTTACAATATGTATCGGAATAATATCATATTTTCTATGGTCTAATAAGAACTTTAGCTGTATTCTACAAATTATTATTCTTTTGAGTGTTCTAGTTAAATTTACAAGTTTTAGGCGTATTGTGTGCGAATAATGTCTCGAAAAAGTTTGCAGTATTAAAGTTAATTTTGAATTTTGATTTTCTTTAATAGTTTTGACGATTTCTTTGTCTTTCACAAAATTGTTATTAAACGAGGTGTCAGTATTAGTGTTTGGGTTCTTATCTGTAATATTCGTAGGACGATGTCCTTGAAGCGCTACTGGTGGTGAGATGGTGGTTGTAGTGCTTAGGCGTTTATTCAGCAGTCTGGCCGAACGCCGGAGAGGATTCTGGTCTTCTCTTTGGAGAGGCATGTCACGAGATCCAATGCCAATATATGTGAGATGATGACTCGTACGTTCCAAAGTGTAAATTTTGAAGGAGGTTGCAATGAAACGATCAACGAGGAACCAAGAAAAATTCATTTAAAACTTAGTTTATTGGCCGACGTTTCGGTATTGATATTAATACCTTCATCAGGGCTAAGAAGGGAAAAAACATAGTTAAAACATATATACAGAATATTTTAAGCAAAAGAACCCATTAACACTTTTTTTTGGCAATTTACTGACCTAATAAATTAACGAAAGTTTACACCATGGTTCGTAGACAAACATAGGTGACGTCGATCAAGTATTGGTATAGCACATAGTGCAACGTCTGTGAGCGGATTTTATTTAACTAGAACATTTTGAAAAAAAGAAAAAAAAAATTCGAGTTTGAAAATTTTAGTTTAAGTTAACGAAAATTTAAAATTCTATACGAATATAACAATAAACAGCTAGAGCTCTTACCCATCCTGCACTCTGGAGTCCCATTTTTCGACATTGAGAGAAATGTGAAATTTCCGGGGTTTATATACCTACAGGGGGAACATTAATTTTCGCAAATTCAAATTCTGAGAGTGAGAGGAGAGGGAGCGCGCCAACAGGTAGCGTACTGGAGATCTTACGACTAACAGCGTTTATTGTTATTTTCGTTATTGCAGAAGTGTCTATTGGTTGTTTCAACGGATTTTTTATAAATGTACTTGAGATTCTTAGTGTCGTCCATTCGATTTAGGCTGTTATTTTGCGAGTGTATGTGCAACATTTTTGAAAAAGTGCGTTTACGGAAGTTTGTTTCGGTGTCTATTATGTGTGTATGCTCAAAATCTATTTTATGTCCAGTTTTTTTAACGTGCTCTGAGAGTGCGGAGGTCGTTAACGATTTTGAGACCGCATATTTGTGTTCGCATACACGTCTGTTTAACTTCCTTTTTGAGGTGCCTACGTAAGAGGCATCGCAATCTTTGCAGTTTATTTTATAAACGACAGATGCAGTTTCGAGCGGATCTAGTTTATCTTTTCCAAGTCTAGTAAATTTAAGCTTATTTATGTTTTTACTGATTGTTTGTAGGTTTTTGACATCTTTCATAGTGCTACATAATTTTTTATTTAAGTCTTTTATGTATGGAATGACTAAGGTCTTATTGCGGTAATCTTGTTTATTATAATTTTGTTTATTATAATTTAAGAATTGACTATTATTATAAGAGTGCAAACGTTTTTTAATATATTTTTCAATGAATGTAGGAGGATAGTCGTTTTGAATAAGAAAGGATTTTATTATTTTTAAATTATCTTTATGGAATGAGATATGTGAAATTTTAATTGCTTTGTCGACTAAGCCATAGATAACTGCAATTTTTTGGTGAGTAGGGTGATGAGAGAAATAGTTTATGTATCTTCCGGAGGCAGTCGGTTTTCTGTACCAATTTGTTTTTGCGATGTCGTTATTTTCTCTGATGATTTTTAGATCTAAAAAGCTAATGATATTTTCTGCTTCTAATTCAACAGTGAATTGCAAAAACGGATCAAATGAGTTAAAAGTGTCTAAAGTTTTTCTAATCAAGTCTTTTTTAATAATTAAGAAGCAATCATCGACATACCGTTTATATAAAATAATCGAATTTTTTAACGAACCTAAGCATTTATCTTCAAGAAATTCCAAGACAACGTCTGCAAAAAGGGGGCTAGAACAAAAACCCATAGGGGCACCCATAATCTGCTGGTAAAATTCTCCATTGAACGTAAAAAACGTGGAATCGAGTAACAGTTCTACACCTTTGAGAAACTGTTTCCTGCTTATAGGTAGTAGGTTGCCAAAATATGGCCACTTTTTTCCTAAAGCTTTAAGAATGATAGTTTTTGAAAGGTTCGTAAAAAGGGAAACTACATCGAATGAAACGCAGCGGTAATCCTGTGGAATAATGAGATTGTCCAATAAAAGCTTAAGTTCATTGCTATTATTTATGTTAGAGGTTGGTTTCGGAATGTATTTTGAAAGAAATGAAGTTAGGGCTTTATCTAATTGATAAGTCGGACTATTGATCGCTGAAACGATAATTAAATTAACTAACGTTTTTATAAAAAGAAACAAAGACTTACTTATTACAAAGGCCGATAAAGGCAACGTCACTGTAATATTGAATAAAATAGATTACATCAATAAAGTAAAATTCGCGCTCAACGATACAAAATACTATACTAAATTAGATAAGAATCCTCTTCAAAAGTTGCAAAAAAATATAAAAAATCTTATCTTAGATTGGAAAAAGAAAGGCGTGTTTGAATGTGACTCAAGTTTTTCTAATGTTAATGAGAAAATCGAAAATACAAACCTGCCTAGAGCTTACGGTCTAACAAAGATACACAAAAAAGATCTCCCGGTCCGCATTATCGTTTCAGCGATCAATAGTCCGACTTATCAATTAGATAAAGCCCTAACTTCATTTCTTTCAAAATACATTCCGAAACCAACCTCTAACATAAATAATAGCAATGAACTTAAGCTTTTATTGGACAATCTCATTATTCCACAGGATTACCGATACGTTTCATTCGATGTAGTTTCCCTTTTTACGAACCTTTCAAAAACTATCATTCTTAAAGCTTTAGGAAAAAAGTGGCCATATTTTGGCAACCTACTACCTATAAGCAGGAAAGAGTTTCTCAAAGGTGTAGAACTGTTACTCGATTCCACGTTTTTTACGTTCAATGGAGAATTTTACCAGCAGATTATGGGTGCCCCTATGGGTTTTTGTTCTAGCCCCCTTTTTGCAGACGTTGTCTTGGAATTTCTTGAAGATAAATGCTTAGGTTCGTTAAAAAATTCGATTATTTTATATAAACGGTATGTCGATGATTGCTTCTTAATTATTAAAAATGACTTGATTAGAAAAACTTTAGACACTTTTAACTCATTTGATCCGTTTTTGCAATTCACTGTTGAATTAGAAGCAGAAAATAGCATTAGCTTTTTAGATCTAAAAATCATCAGAGAAAATAACGACATCGCAAAAACAAATTGGTACAGAAAACCGACTGCCTTCGGAAGATACATAAACTATTTCTCTCATCACTCTACTCACCAAAAAATTGCAGTTATCTATGGCTTAGTCGACAAAGCAATTAAAATTTCACATATCTCATTCCATAAAGATAATTTAAAAATAATAAAATCCTTTCTTATTCAAAACGACTATCCTCCTACATTCATTGAAAAATATATTAAAAAACGTCTGCACTCTTATAATAATAGTCAATTCTTAAATTATAATAAACAAAATTATAATAAACAAGATTACCGCAATAAGACCTTAGTCATTCCATACATAAAAGACTTAAATAAAAAATTATGTAGCACTATGAAAGATGTCAAAAACCTACAAACAATCAGTAAAAACATAAATAAGCTTAAATTTACTAGACTTGGAAAAGATAAACTAGATCCGCTCGAAACTGCATCTGTCGTTTATAAAATAAACTGCAAAGATTGCGATGCCTCTTACGTAGGCACCTCAAAAAGGAAGTTAAACAGACGTGTATACGAACACAAATATGCGGTCTCAAAATCGTTAACGACCTCCGCACTCTCAGAGCACGTTAAAAAAACTGGACATAAAATAGATTTTGAGCATACACACATAATAGACACCGAAACAAACTTCCGTAAACGCACTTTTTCAGAAATGTTGCACATACACTCGCAAAATAACAGCCTAAATCGAATGGACGGCACTAAGAATCTCAAGTACATTTATAAAAAATCCGTTGAAACAACCAATAGACACTTCTGCAATAACGAAATTAACAATAAACGCTGTTAGTCGTAAGATCTCCAGTACGCTACCTGTTGGCGCGCTCCCTCTCCTCTCACTCTCAGAATTTGAATTTGCGAAAATTAACGTCCCCCCTGTAGGTATATAAACCCCGGAAATTTCACATTTCTCTCAATGTCGAAAAATGGGACTCCAGAGTGCAGGATGGGTAAGAGCTCTAGCTGTTTATTGTTATATTCGTATAGAATTTTAAATTTTCGTTAACTTAAACTAAAATTTTCAAACTCGAATTTTTTTTTTTTTTCTTCAAAATGTTCTAGTTAAATAAAATCCGCTCACAGACGTTGCACTATGTGCTATACCAATACTTGATCGACGTCACCTATGTTTGTCTACGAACCATGGTGTAAACTTTCGTTAATTTATTAGGTCAGTAAATTGCCAAAAAAAAGTGTTAATGGGTTCTTTTGCTTAAAATATTCTGTATATATGTTTTAATTATGTTTTTTCTGATGAAGGTATTAATATCAATACCGAAACGTCGGCCAATAAACTAAGTTTTAAATGAATTTTTCTTGGTTCCTCGTTGATCGTTTTATTGCAACCTCCTTCAAAATTTACACTTTGGAACGTACGAGTCATCATCTCACATTGAAAATTTTTAGTTCTGTAAATACACTTATTTACGGTTACTTACAGATTCATACATTTGTATACATTTATATACATTTATGATTTTTTTTTAATTTTTGCTATATAAGACTTTTTTTAAAAGTTTAATGGAAGTGTATATAAATGTATATAAATGTAAAAAAATATATATACATTTTAATAATTGTTATGTTTAATGTGTAAAAAAAAAACTTAGTTTCGTAAATAAGTATAAATTTATGTAAAAAAATGTATATAAATGGAAATAAACGTAAATGCGTATTCCAATTACAACATTTATATACACTTATTTACATTGATATACGTTTTTTACAGAAATATACACTTATTTCAATTTATATACATTTTTCATTACCACTAGGGTACTTATGTAAGTTTAGTAACAGTAATTTTAGAATCTGAATGTTGAAAGTTGACACCAGAATGATAATGATACATTTTATGTATTAAAACTTATAAACATTAAATATTAAATATTATTGATTTTTCATACAGTACAGCATGAGGTGCGAAAAACGTTCGTTCACAGGGTTGCCGAACCAAAGTTGGAACACGTAAATTATATTTAAATAATTAACTTTTTTCTTAGAAATAATGTCTAATCGTCAACGAATAAGTATAAAACTTCATTTAGACGTAAGATTTTAGCACAAAAACATTAGATTTTGAAGAAACTTCAGCATATGCCTACAGTGCATCTGCATCACCCTTATAGTGAATGGCGTATATTTAATTCTCACCACGATATTGCATAATATTAATAATGTTTTTCATCCAAGGCAATTCATTTCATATAGCATGTATAATATACGAAACGAAAGGAAATTTCGAAAAGATTTCAAAATCATGATTATATTTGATACCAAAAATGTACAAATATAAAAATTTTAAATATTATATAAAAATGTTCATTCACTGGTGACTGTTCCAATACTTGTGTAGTCACCCTAACATAAAATCTCTTGTATCTGGGCTATTTTTCAAGGCAAATCGGTCTACCAGGTCTTAAATTAAAGCTTTTGTTATAAAGAAAAAGCTCTAAAATTCTTTTTTTAATACTGTATTGAGAAATGAACATTTTTTGGTGTTCAGTCATGTGCTTCGTAAAGAACTTCAATTATAGCCTTTTAAATATAAAATTTGAGTTACATAAAATTTGAAAAGTTTCTGGGCTTAGGTCATGTACCAAATTTATTTTAGTAAATTATTTTTTACGGTAAAAATTGATACAAATAAAAATAAATAAAAAATAATAAAAATAAATAAAAATAAATCGTTTTTGCAGCTAATTTTTGTAATTTTATTCGAGTTAATTTATTTTGGTCGGAATAGAAATATCGAATGTGACATGGGAAATAAATATTTCTGTTTCGCTAAATCACAGATTCATGAACTATGTAGGTCATTTGGACTCAAATGAATAAAAAGTATTATTTACAGCAAATTATTTATTATTATTAAGTAATTAAAGAGAATTGCTTTGACAGTTGTAGCTTATAGACTGTATATATATCTTGTACAATAGGAGTAATAAAAAATAATATTTTTTTAATGTTCAAAATAAATAATGAACTATTTAGTAATAGGATACAGGAAATTCATTATTTGTTTAAACATCATGAATTTATATTTATTGCACATTTTTATCCTATTACCGTAATGCAAACAAGCTATTCTATTTAGTGTATTGTTTTATGTATTAACGTACTGTGAACTATAAAAATGTCACTAAAAGAATATTAGTGCTAAGATTATAATGTAAAGTGCACAACAGTACGTATTATACTCACACATATGTGCATAATGATTTTACTATCTTAATTTTCATTTATAAAAAACAAAATGGAAAGAAACACATTTGAACGTTAAAGTTTAGTCCAAACCTGATCTTGTCGACGAGCCTGCTACATCACTTATGGGCTTTTGAATATCGTTTATTCCTTTTGCTGTAACACTGCACAGAGTATAAAATTCTTTTCACTTTTACTCTATACTTTTATTATGTATAGCAACTGCGCTTGATGATTAATTTGTTTCATATGGTATATATCTTGTTGAAATATGCAATACAAACTCTTACATATGAGAGCTGAGTCTAAGCTTGAACATGTAGACGAGCCTGCTACATCACTTATGAGCTTCTGAATTTCATTTATAGATTTCGGTATAACACTGTACAGAGTATAAAATTCTTTTCACTTTTACTTAACACTTTTATTATGTATCGCAAATGCACTTGATGATTGACTTCTTTGATATAGTCTATATCTTGTTGTAATATACAATACTTACTCTTTTATATTCATATAAAACAGCATACTCTTTTATATTCATATAAACAACTTACATATGAGAACTGAGTCCAAGCCTGAACATGTTGACGAACCTACTACACCACTTTTGAGCTTTTCAATTTCATTTATAGATATTGCTGTAACATAGAGTATAAAATTCTTTCGACTTTTACTTTACACTTGATTAGGTATTGCAACTGTACTTGATGACTGACTTCTTTCACATCGTTGATATCTTGTTGTAATATGCAATACACACTCTCACATATGCGAACTGAGTCTAAGCCTGAACATGTAGACGAGCCTGCTAAATCACTGATCATTTTATTTTGCTGAAACACAGCACAGAGTATAAACCCTCTTTTCACTTTTAGTAGACGTTGCAACTGCACTTGATAATTAATTTCTTTTATGTGCTGACTGTAAACTTGACCACCCTAAGTTTCTTGTTTATGCCTGATTGTCTGTTTGAATTTATAAGCTTTACTTATAGTTATTTCATCCATGTTGCATGAATGAACAATCTTCTGGAGTAGAAAGAAATATGCACACAAAGTATCTGATCAAGAAATAATGGATATTTGTCATAAAATATTTTGAGTATTTAAATTTAAAAAAAATATTTTATTTCTTTCAGAATTATTAAAAATTCAAATACAGAAAATTATTCAAACAATAAGTAATACTTATCTAATTTTCTCTACCTCGTTGTTAAAATGCGTTTCTGCTTATTGTTGACTTTAATTTATTTCATTATGATTTTATTCAATTGGAGTACAAAAATCATAATCTACATAAGCTTCTGCTTCGTCTGCTTTGAATGCTCCGTTTCAATTTCAAATTAGCCGAACGGAGGCGAAGTTGGCTCTGAGACGCGATGTCTCCGCCGCTGGGAAAATACTAGATCTAGTCATTTCCCACAATCCACTGTAGGAATCTAGTTATTTCCCACGTTCTGAAGGATCGGGGGCCATCACTGATAGTGGTACACATTCAAGCGTATTTAGATACACATTTTAGAGGCAGACAATACTCCTAGCGACGATCGCCCATTATTTGGGAAATTATTTAGGCGAATTTCGCTAGACAATTAAATAACTTCAATTAATAACAACAAATTAATTAACAAATTATTTTAACAATTACCAATAATTGGATAAAAATTTTCTTTTCTCTTTTCTTATGTTGCTCGAATAATTAAATAATAAATTACATAATTTTAACATTATTTAGCAACAATTTAATTATTTAAATAATTAAAATTTTTTTTTTCTCTCAAAATATTTTCTGAAAATTTTATTCGAGTAAATTCTGTATGCAGAAAAACCATACACACATGTATGTTTCACGTTAAATTAACAAATAATTTATCTAAATATTTAAAAACTTTATTGTGATTTTAAATTCATCTTGAAGAGATTTTATACAAACCCAAATAGCGTACTCGCCAATAAACGAATTTCAGATTACTGTCAAAATATATTCTCATAAAATAGCGTCCAAAGACTTCGCGCGTACATCTCGCGCATATAACTCGTACAAGGATAATCGAGCGAAGCGCCAGCTGATCACGCGCAAGCATACGTCGTATAGTGCATACTGTAGTCACCTAGTAGTTAGCAAGGATAGCGACTCATGCGCACTGATGTTAACAACTGAATGATTGAATTGTTAAACAATGTATACAATTAATAATTATTCTAGAAAACAATTAATTTAAAAACACAAATAAATTTGTAAAACAAATAAACAATATTTTAACTAAATTTCAACTCAGTGGGAAACTAACTCTTGCAGAAATTTAGACGAATTAATAATTCAATCAGCACAGTATACAGCGTAAACTGCGATTTAGCGCGAGTAAAGGTTCATTCGTCCTTTACAAAATTACACAAGCGAGTTTGGGCATATTATCGCTCAACACACTTAATAAGTACTTTATTGAACAATCAATTTATTTAAGAGTAAAGAAGTAGATAATTTATTTAAATTATTAATAAACTAAATAACTAATTGTCATTTCTCTTCCTAATTCTTGGATTTAACAAATAATATTAATAAGGCAAAACTTTAATTACAAAAAAGTTGAAATAATTAATTGTTCAATAATTACGAACAATTTAGCGAATTTCGCAAATTCTGAACAAAATTTTTTCATTTTTGTGCCCCTGTTTCAGAATTTAAAATCCGTTTTGTCTTTTATTAATTAAAGTAATAAACGAGGAATTCGAATGGTATTTATTAAACTAATAAGTTAATACAATCCTTTTTTTTAAATTGGAGTATTAAGTCTCTGATAAGAATTTTAGAAAAATATTTTAGAATTTTCAGTGAATAAACGCAATATTCTTCCAGCGAAGTGCTATTACAACACATTTTTCAGTATTAATACTAATTATCTAAAATAGTTATATACCTATTTATTTAGTTATCGAACAATTCAATTACACAAAATAATATTAATAAATTTTGCGTAAATAATTAGCAAGTAATAACTGGAAGTGGTACAATTTTATAATATTTGAGAGTGTTTTACCACTTAAAGTACAGATTTACTAAATAAATTAAAACGCTAAGTAGCTAGCGAGACTAACGCTGAAAATTCCTAAAAGCAATTTTTTTCTGCAATCTTTTTTGAAAAACGAACGAATTCCTCCGCGTAACGCTATTTAATTGTAAATAATTACACAATTTAACAACCAATTAACAGAGATACTTACATATTTATTTTTATTTATTTATTTATTTTTTGTTTGCGTGCTATTATTCTTTTTGCACACTAAGGATATTAAAAAGCGAAAATGTCTGAATTAAACGAAGTTACCTTCGACGAAACCATAGGCCTAGAGATCCAAGGATGGATCGTGAATCTAGAAGGTACGCAAATGGACGCAGCTCTAAGCGAACTAGAGCTAATTGCGAGCGGAACGCCTTTCGCTAAATCAGATAGGTTATATAGGCGATTACGCGGTGACTACACGCAGGCCATTTCGTGCGCACATCGGATCAAGAAGACGAGGCCGAAGCAATCGTGAGGCGCGATGAAAAATTGAGCGAGTTCATTAACAGAGTAGCGTTCAGTGAACGTACGATAAATGAATTGATCGCAAGGAAAAATGCGACAAGACGCTTACTTAACGCACAAGCGCGCGATTCGTCAACGCCAAACTCTATAACAGAGACAAACCTTCAAAACCAGGACATGTCTCTGACCGGCGCGGCGAACGCAACCGATTTGCGAGCACCAAGCGAACAACCGCCAAACGCCGAGCAATGGCGGACGGAAGGTGCATCAGCGCTCGCGCCAAATGAAGAAATAAGGGAGGCTATAAGACTAGGCAAGGCCATCGCAAACGGTGGGTTCCCATCACCAGTAACCACAATATCAGGCCATTGGTATGGGACGACGACGACAGTAACATTGTTACGTCCGGGTTGCGTAACAATAACAATAAGAATGTTAGTCTAATGGCTGAAAGCGCGTGATGAGACTTTTCCCGATTCGGACACAATGTGCATTGCTCCAGGATGGAACGGCAGGTAGGAAAATGAAACTGACACGCGGTACGCCTCGAGACAGTGTGTAGAATTTTAATGACTTACCTTTAGAATGTCGAACAGCTTTATGAGAATCTGCACGCCCGCCGTGACCCTTACAATGTCAGTGGTCAGTTGTCGCTCCGTGGGGGTCTTGTCAGAAGAACGCAGGAGTGAGGAGTTTAGGACTATTAAGTCACGAAAAAACTTAACACGGATTAATATATAAATTTAACGTTTATTGTCAAATGGGCTCAACTAAGTAAAATTTACAATTGCACGAGGTGATGCGTAGTCTACGCGAGTTGGCTTCTAAGTGAGTGATACCAGGAGTCTTCGTCCCCTTTTAAAGGTAAAAAGTTGTAAATCTTCCTGCCGTCGCCTTTTTGATTTGCCTAGGTGTTGCTGCCCTGCTTTTCTCGATGATCTTTGATGATTTCGGCGGCGCACCCTTTGAGAATATTCGGCGAGTTCGGATACATAAATTATTTTAGAATACGCTACGCATATCGGGTAGGAGTGAAGGGAAAGGACAAGAAAACTGACTCTAGCTTGATTCAGTATTGTGCGCTGGAGTACTAATGCTTACTCCTCTAATTGGCGGCGAATCTCTGATGCTTGCGTGGATGTGCGTTTTGGTAATAAAAAACGCATAAAACTGCAGCAGGGGAGTGGCACACACTTAAGAGAGAATGAAAGGAAAACTAAAGGAAACCGCGTCTTCGTGCCTCCGTTCGAGGATCTTTTTGGTAACTATTCTTTCTGGATGGCGGCATCTTTTGAGCGTTTATGCGTATCCCCTTTTTTTTTATCGTGTGGGAGAATATGAAGCAAGCGGCAATGCAGCAGGTTCGTTGGGAAAGATGAAGAGAGGAAGGAAAACAGCGCACACCGGCAACCACATCGGCAACGTCGCACGACGCGACACCTCCCCCCTTGAGGCAGTTCAGACCCGGGGGCTGAATTATCACATTAAATATTGGGATCGTCTCCAGTGTGTTGGCAAGATTTCCGCTTGCGAGTCCATCTGTTGTGGCCTACGTCGTTGATTAGGTACTCTGCAGGGTTCAGCGCACCTTGTAATTGATCTTGATGCCGGCTGAGTTCTTCCACATGAGTATCATTAACTGGTACCATTGGTCCCGAGGCTGTGTGCGGAATCCTGGCATTCTGGGTCCATCGCTGAAGAAAGTCTCGTGCCCCTTCCGTAGTTGATAACCATAGCGTATCATTGCTTGACGTACACGTTCATCTAATGTTTGTAATATGTCTTGTTGTTGCTGCGAGGTTTGCTCCATGTTGAAATTCTCCGTGGCCACTTCTCTTCTGACGTCTCTTTCTTTACTGACCCCTCGTCCTTTACCCTATTGAAAAATATCGCGCGATTATCGTGCGATAAATCGCGCGAATAATCGCGCGATGATCGTGCCAGTTTATCGACGATTTTCTGGCGCGATAATCGTGCGATAATCGCGCGAGTTAACCGAAATTCAACATTAAAAAATAAGTTTTATTTCCACAGCTGTGTACGTGCTTGCGTAATTGACAAACATTATGACTGTAAATGTATCAGTGCGTAACTGCAGTGTTAATGTACACCCGAGGGAAGTTAATTCTTTCCGAACATGCCGGGTGAATTCAAAATCTTGGAATCCCATTGGACTATTCAAGTGTTATTAATCGCGCGATTAATCGGAAAATTTTTATAAAAACAATTACACCAAAAATATGTATAAAAATTACTTTTAATAAGAACGAATTACTTTCAAAAGTTATAGATTATACTGAAAAAATTTAGCTGATTTCAGCTGGACATCATGCCAAAACATCACCTGATTATCAGGTGATTAGCACCTAAAAATCATGTTGATATTATCTCTTAAATAACATTGTTTTTACATTTTGCTATGAAAAATCGAGTTTTTCTCGCAGTCAAAGCAATTAATTAAATTTTTAAACTTTTATCTATGATTAACATATGTATTATAACCATGCCCACATAAAAATATTTCGTAAGTTCTTACGTGAGAACTTACGTAAGCTCTCATCACTCGGTGTGCGAATAAGTAAATTAAAAATTAAAAAATAAAGACATGTAACATACATGTATATTGGAATAATATTATCATAAATGATATTGTTCTTAATGTGGAGAAAGGATAAATGATGTTTAATGAGCCACGTGCTCGCGCTACTCGACACCGACCCGTGATATAGCAAATTTACACGAGGTCGAAGCCGAGCGCGCCCACGTGTACTTCGATATTAGCTGCTACCATGAACAGTTGCGACGACGTCGGCCACACTACGAGGAGGCGAAATCTTGACGATGATATTGATATTAAAAGAACAGAGAAGATATTTCACATGGGGTCAGCAGATCAAATTTTTGAATCCTTTAGGCTTTGTGAGTTATAACTATAATAATTTTTATTCAACAAAAATGTTTCTGATTCTTTATTACAAACTATTTAAAATGTGTGCAGGAACAATATTGGTAAACCGTCTTGAAAAGAATTCTATATTTTTTAAATATCAATATAAACCAATAATTGGTATTTTTGTCAACCCGCTGGATTTCAGCTCATAATATTATTCATATATCTCATGTTATGGATCTTGCCGCTAAAGTTGCTCAAAGCATGAAAAATCCATTAAACATCTATTTTCAACAATATTTTCAACAGACTTATAAGTAATAACACTTATATTTACTTTCCTAAATTTCCAATGGGAGCCATTTACACTGTTAATAAACTCTTTTTCTAATCTTCATATCTATTCCAAATTCAATTTCATAAGTAATCTATTATTATATGTGCAAAAGCCAAAAGTAAATTAATATGTAAAAAAGTTGCAATCAAAGTAGTTGAAAAACGATTTAGCAATTGTATACTCCAATGCGCAGACAAATACTTCTTACTCATTAATTTTCAAATACAATATGGTGTTCTTAGTAAGTCTTCGCTTCATGTGAAATTTCATAAATTATGTAAATTACAATCTTATAAATCATTAAGATCCATAATCCAATTATTTAATTGTAATTTACACTGAATAGTTTATGAAATTTCATGATGCGAAGGTTTAATAAGAAAACCATATTTTACTTGAAAATTATTGAGTAAGAAGTTCTTGTCTGGGCATTGAAATATACAATTGCTAAATTATTTTTCAACTACGTTGTTTGCAACTTTTTTACATAGTAATTTACTTTTAGCTTTGGCACACATAATAATAGATTACTTATAAAATTCTGTTTCGAGTAGATATCAAGAATACATGTAGAGTTTATTAACAGTGTAAGCGGCTTCCATTGAAAATGTAGGAAAGTAAATATAAATTTTATTACTTACAAGCCTTTCAAAAATATTATTGAAAATAGATATTTAATGTATTTTTCATTTTATGACAATATTCAGCAACAAAATCCTCAAACTATGCAAATGGATCATAAAATAAATATAAACATATTCTACAAATAAAAAGCAAATTTTTTCCCAATGCTACAAATTACAAGCCACATTTTTAGCCAAAGCTAAACGTAAATTAGTATAAAAAAGTTGCAATCAAAGTAGTTGTAAAACAATTTAGCAATTGTATACTCCATTACGCAGACAAATATTTCTTACTCAATAATTTTCAAATAAAATATGGTGCTCTTATTAAGCATTCGCTTCATGTGAAAATTCATAAATTATGTAATTTACAATCTTACAAATCATTAAGATCCATAAGTCAATTATTTAATTGTAGTTTACACTAAAAAGTTTATCAAATTTCATGATGCGAAGGTTTAGTAAGAAAACCATATTTTATTTGAAAATTATTGAGTAAGAAGTTCTGGTCTGGGTATTGGAATATAAATGGCTAAATTATTTTTCAACTACTTTGATTGCAACTTTTTTACATAGTAATTTACTTTTAGCTTCGGCACACATAATAATAGATTATTTATAAAATTCTGTTTCGTGTAGGTATCAAGAATACATGTAGAGTTTATTAACAGTGTAAGCGGCTTCCATTGAAAATGTAGGAAAGTAAATATAAATTTTATTACTTACAAGCCTTTCAAAAATATTGTTGAAAATAGATATTTAATGTATTTTTCATTTTATGACAATATTCAGCAACAAAATCCTCAAACTTTGCAAATGGATCATAAAATAAATATAAACATATTCTACAAATAAAAAGCAAATTTTTTCCTAATGCCACATTTTTTGCCAAAGCTAAAAGTAAATTAGTGTAAAAAAGTTGGAATCAAAGTAGTTGAAAAACAATTTAGCAATTGTATACTCCATTACGCAGACAAATATTTCTTACTCAATAATTTTCAAATAAAATATGGTGCTCTTATTAAGCCTTCGCTTCATGTGAAAATTCATAAATTATGTAATTTACAATCTTACAAATCATTAAGATCCATAAGTCAATTATTTAATTGCAGTTTACACTGAAAAGTTTATCAAATTTCATGATGCAAAGGTTAAGTAAGAAAACCATATTTTATTTGAAAATTATTGAGAAAAAGTTCTTGTCTGGGTATTGGAATATACAATTGCTAAATTGTTTTTCAATTACTTTGATTGCAACTTTTTTACATAGTAATTTACTTTTAGCTTTCGCACACATAATAATAGATTACTTATAAGATTCAGGTTTGAGTAGATATCAAGAATACATATAGAGTTTATTAACAGTGTAAGCCGCTGAATAAGTTAAAATTCATGTATGTAAATTCTGATATTACTAGCTTACATGTTATACGTTCAAAATAAGCAATGAAGGGGCCAACCCGTTACCACACCACATCCATTGAAAGCCAAGGCCAGATCGAGGCACATATTGGTACTTAGTAGCACTACATACTGTTGAGAACATCCTCAGTCTGATGGTTGAGAATCATTCATCTTTTCTGCTGCCTCAGGTACCTCCAACAAGAGAAAAGTACAAACAGCCCACCCACCCATTAAAGAGGTTAGGAGTGAGAAAGAACTTACAGAATCTATGCTTTACCGCCGACTGCGTTGTTTTATTGTCTCAGATGAATCACCACCGAACGATGGACGCGAAGAATGAACCAACACCCACCAGGACACCGTACTGCAGCAGCCGCTGTCATATCGTTGCGAATGTCGAACAAGACACGTGTACGGCAGCGTCGGACGTTGGTCTACCTATACAAACAATTCAGTCAGCTGTTGGCGCTCCCGGCCGCTTGGGATATAATCGTCTCGTCCGTAAAAAGGCTGTCCGACGCTGCCGTGCACGTGTCTTGTTCGGCATTCGCAACGATGACAGCGGCTGCTGCAGTATGGTGTCCTGGTGGGTAAATTGGTTCCTTCTTCACGTCCATCGTTTGGTGGTGACTCCTCTCAGACAGTAAGACAGCGGAGTCGGCGGTAAAGCATAGACTATGTAAGTTCTTTCTCACTCCTAACCTTTTTAATGGGTGGGTGGGCTGTTTGTACTTTTCTCCTGTTGGAGGTATCTGAATCAGCAGAAGAGATGAATGATTCTCAACCATCAGGCTGAGGATGTTCTCAACAGTATGTAGTGCTACTAAGTACCAATATGTGCCTCGATCTGGCCTTCGCTTTCAGTGGATGTGGTGTGGTAACGGGTTGGCCCCTTCATTGCTTATTTTGAACGTATAACATGTAAGCTAGTAATATCAGAATTTACATACATGAATTTTAACTTATTCAGCGGCTTACACTGTTAATAAACTCTATATGTATTCTTGATATCTACTCAAACCTGAATCTTATAAGTAATATCTATTATTATGTGTGCGAAAGCTAAAAAAGTAAATTACTATGTAAAAAAGTTGCAATCAAAGTAGTTGAAAAACAATTTAGCAATTGTATATTCTAATACCCACACAAGAACTTTTTCTCAATAATTTTCAAATAAAATATGGTTTTCTTACTAAACCTTCGCATCATGAAATTTGATAAACTTTTTAGTGTAAACTACAATTAAATAATTGTCTTATGGATCTTAATGATTTGTAAGATTGTAAATTACATAATTTATGAATTTTCACATGAAGCGAGGGCTTAATAAGAGCACCACATTTTATTTGAAAATTATTGAGTAAGAAATATTTGTCTGTGTAATGGAGTATACAACTGCTAAATTGTTTTTCAACTACTTTGATTGCAACTTTTTTACAGTAATTTACTTTTAGCTTTGGCAAAAAATGTGGCATTAGGAAAAAATTTGCTTTTTATTTGTAGAATATGTTTATATTTATTTTATGATCTATTTGCAAAGATTGAGGATTTTGTTGCTGAATATTGTCATAAAATGAAAAATACATTAAATATCTATTTTCAACAATATTTTTGAAAGGCTTGTAAGTAATAAAATTTATATTTACTTTCCTACATTTTCAATGGAAGCCGCTTACACTGTTAATAAACTCTACAAGTATTCTTGATATCTATTCGAAACAGAATTTTATAAATAATCTATTATTATGTGTGCCGAAGCTAAAAGTAAATTACTATGTAAAAAAGCTGCAATCAAAGTAGTTGAAAAATAATTTAGCAATTGTATATTCCAATACCCATACCAGAACTTCTTACTCAATAATTTTCAAATAAAATATGGTTTTCTTACTAAACCTTCGCATCATGAAATTTGATAAACTTTTCAGTGTAAACTACAATTAAATAATTGACTTATGGATCTTAATGATTTGTAAGATTGTAAATTACATAATTTATGAATTTTCACATGAAGCGAATGCTTAATAAGAGCACCATATTTTATTTGAAAATTATTGAGTAAGAAATATTTGTCTGCGTAATGGAGTATACAATTGCTAAATTGTTTTTCAACTACTTTGATTGCAACTTTTTTATACTAATTTACTTTTAGCTTTGACTAAAAATGTGGCTTGTAATTTGTAGCATTGGGAAAAAATTTGCTTTTTATTTGTAGAATATGTTTATATTTATTTTATGATCCATTTGAAAGTTTGAGGATTTTGTTGCTGAATATTGTCATAAAATGAAAAATACATTAAATATCTATTTTCAACAATATTTTTGAAAGGCTTGTAAGTAAAAAAATTTATATTTACTTTCCTACATTTTCAATGGAAGCCGCTTACACTGTTAATAAACTCTACATGTATTCTTGATATCTACTCGAAACAGAATTTTATAAGTAATCTATTATTCTGTGTGCGAAAGCTAAAAGTAAATTACTATGTAAAAAGTTGCAATCAACGTAGTTGAAAATAATTTAGCAATTGGATATTCCAATGCCCAGACAAGAACTTCTTACTCAATAATTTTCAAGTAAAATATGGTTTTCTTATTAAACCTTCGCATCATGAAATTTCATAAACTATTCAGTGTAAATTACAATTAAATAATTGGATTATGGATCTTAATGATTTATAAGATTGTAATTTACATAATTTATGAAATTTCACATGAAGCGAAGACTTACTAAGAACACCATATTGTATTTGAAAATTAATGAGTAAGAAGTATTTGTCTGCGCATTGGAGTATACAATTGCTAAATCGTTTTTCAACTACTTTGATCGCAACTTTTTTACATATTACTTTACTTTTGGCTTTTGCACATATAATAATAGATTACTTATGAAATTGAATTTGGAATAGATATGAAGATTACAAAGAGAGTTTATTAACAGTGTAAATGGCTCCCATTGGAAATTTAGAAAAGTAAATATAAGTGCTATTACTTATAAGTCTGTTGAAAATATTGTTGAAAATAGATGTTTAATGGATTTTTCATGCTTTGAGAAACTTCAGCGGCAAGATCCATAACATGAGATATATGAATAATATTATGATCTGAAATTCAGCGGGTTGACAAAAATACCAATTATTGGTTTCTATTGATATTTAAAAATTATAGAGTTCTTTTCAAGAGGGTTTACCAATATTGTTCCTGGGCACATTTTAAATAGTTTTTAATAAAGAATCAGAAACATTTTTGTTGAATAAAAATTATTATAGTTATAACTCACAAAGCCTTAACGATATTAAAATTTGATCTGCTGACCCCACGTGAAGTATCTTCTCTGTTCTTTTAATAGCAATATCATCGCCAAGATATCGCCTCCTGGCTCAGTGGCCGACGTCATCGCAACTGTTCATGGTAGCAGCTAATATCGAGTACATGTGGGCGCGCTCGGCTCCGGCCTCGTGTAAATTTGCTATATCACGGGTCGGTGTCGAGTAGCGCGAGCACGTTGCTCATTAAACATCATTTATCCTTTCTCCACATTAAGAACAATATCATTTATGATAATATTATTCCAATATACAGGTATGTTACATGTCTTTATTTTTTAATTTTTAATTTACTTATTCGCACACCGAGTGATGAGAGCTTACGTAAGTTCTTACGTAAGAACTTATGAAATATTTTTATGTGGTCATGGTTTTAATACATATGTTAATCATAGATAAAAGTTTAAAAATTTAATTAATTGCTTTGACTGCGAGAAAAACTCGATTTTTCATAGCAAAATGTAAAAACAATGTTATTTAAGAGATAATATCAACATGATTTTTAGGTGCTAATCACCTGATAATCAGGTGATGTTTTGGCATGATGTCCAGCTGAAATCAGCTAAATTTTTTCAGTATAAACTATGACTTTTGAAGTAATTCGTTCTTATTAAAAGTAATTTTTATACATATTTTTGGTGTAATTGTTTTTATAAAAATTTTCCGATTAATCCCGCGATTAATAACACTTCAATAGTCCAATGGGATTGCAAGATTTTGAATTCACCCGGCACGTTCGGAAAGAATTAACTTCCCTCGGGTGTACATTAACACTGTAGTTACACACTAATACATTTACAGTCATAATGTTTGTCAATTACACAAGCACGTACACAGTTGTGGAAATAAAACTTATTTTTTAATGTTGAATTTCGGTTAACTCGCGCGATTATCGCACGATTATCGCGCCAGAAAATGGTCGATAAACTGGCACGATCATCGCGCGATTAGTCGCGCGATTAATCGCGCGATTCATCGCACGATAATCGCGCGATATTTTTCAATAGGGTAATGGAAACTGAAAACGACCTGCATCTTTCCTAGATGTGGTTGGTGGTGTAGTGGGGATAAGAACGTCCAAAAAGATGTGGGTTTTCCCCTTTTTTTTTATCTGGTAGGGCGTGACACTGAAGGTAAAAGGAAGGTGGTAGTAAAAATGAGTGTCTAGGATAATGTGGAACAAAAAACAAAAATAGGTAGTGACTTAGATATGCGTGCGTTGTTGATACGTATTTTCTTAGTCTTGATTACTTATTAATTATTAATGACCATGGATTACTTGGATTTTAATTTGCTTACTTCATTTGTAGATAACTATCAAGTATTCGCTGTTAATTTCTAGTGGTTAAACACAAAATTATTTCACCATTACACCTGTGGTAAAACACAAATTGTTCGTTGCTACACAGAGTGGTTTAATACAAAATTAGTCGTTGTTATACATAGTGATTAAATACAAAATTAGTCGTTGTTATAAAAAATTATTTGTCATTACCCGTAGTGGTTAAATACAATTTGTTCGTTATTATACAAATATTTTTTTTTTTTTTTTTTTTTTTTTTTTTTTTTTTTTTTTTACATATCTTATTTTAAGTTCACAATACAATGTTGCATTTTTATCTGCAAGTTTTTTTAGGAATATATATATTTTACAACTATTTATTTTAGAAATTATTTACCTAGATTACGACATTTGGTTGTGCTTACTTACTACGTTAATACCTACTGTTTCTATGTTTTGCTTAATTACAGAAATAAATGCTTGATTATATAATGCAAGAAAGTTACCTTGTTCTAAACCCCTTTTTTTTATCTTTTGTTGCTAAAGGATATTGGAACCTGATTGATTACCGTTTGTATTTTCTTGTTGAACTATATATTCTTCTAATTTATTATTTACGTATTCTGCGTCTAGCATATTAAATTCCCTTATCTCTACATTTCGAGACAAAACAGGACTTGGAGGAGGAGCTGGTGGTTCAACTTTAACCGGTGGAAAACTCGGTGGCGAAAAGTTGTATCGAATGGTCTGATTCAATGGCCGCATCGGCACGTATTCCGGCTCCTTCTCCTCCTTCTTTCCAATTTTCTCTCGTTTATGAAGTTCCCCTATCTCTACATTTTGAAACAAAACAGGAGTCGGATGAGGAGCTGGAGGTCCAACTTTAACCGGTGGAAAACTTGGTGTTGCATAAACATGCGGTGGGGGTGAAAAGTTGTATCGAATGGTCTGATTTAATGGCCCTATTGGCGCGTGTCCCGGCTCCTTCTTCTCCTTTCCTGTTTTCTTTCGTTTACCCTGATACCACCTTATGGTAATTATAATTATGAGGATTACCGTAAATGTAATAATTATAACACTTAAAGCAGTTCTCACCAGCACCGCTTCATTGACCTCCTCATGCTGTATTTTACAAGTCTGATATGTAGTATATTTTGGATCCACGAGCAATTCGCTTTCACATTGAAGTTTTTTAATAATTGGAGTTTTTCGTTCACACAAATAGTTAGACCTTAAACCTACGCATTCCCTTAAATCGTCCCGGTTAAGAAAGACAAACTCCTTTTTATCTTTAGAGACAGCGATATACTCGCTTCTAGGGCGAATGTAAGCCGCTTTCTTTAATTGCGTTAATGATAATTGAAATACTGGTACGGCTATCATTCTGTACAGAAGATATGGCTGTTTTTCGAATATAGGCACTGTAATCTGTAATATTACTCTTCCTTGTATCACGATTATATCTGTTCGGGTTCCCTCCTCTAGTGTAGCAGCATTTATTTCTTCTATGGTAATTGGCGCTCTTCCTGGAGTTTGATGTTCAGCAATTTTAATCGCCTTTTCCATCACTCTAGTTGGTAAGGTAAATCGACGTGCTTCCATGAATTTAACTATTTCTTTCGCAAGATAAATGTTTTCTCCTACTAGTCGTATTGCCTCGTTCAGAATGTTTTCTATTTGTGATTGTTTAACATCCGTTACTCCAAATTCCTGCTGTATAATTGTCAAATTACTTTTAAGTAATAACACGTCTGTTGAAAATTGTCGTCTAGCACGGTCTATTGCGTTGTCAGTTATTATTTTTCGTGTTTTATTTAGTACCATGCTTTCCTGATTCTTACGCCGCAATTGTTCGATATCCTGAAGAGTTTCGGCTGCTGTGTTGTTGCTTAGGTAGTCTTCGTTTTCTCCCTCTTGGAATGGCACTACCCATGGTGCATAAGAGTGTGCTAGATTCACATAGGCTATTTGTAACTGAGTCAGCTCTTCAATTTTCTCCTGGAAGACGTATTTTTGTTCAATCAGCACTGGATCCGACAATCTTGTATAAGTATCTGTTTCAGAGATATTTTTCATTGCTTTAATAAAGAAATCTGTTGTAGAAAATACTACTCGGGCGTTTACTGATGTTATTATCTTCCATTCTTGCTTAATGAAATCCAAACCCCTGTCTTGATTAAAAATAATGCCTGGATTGTTGCGCTCAAGGATACGCACTTCTGGTGATTTTATGGCTGCTATTAAAGCAAGGGTCATCATGAAGAACACTGTCTTTGTCATCATTCTTAAAAAGAAAAAATAAAAAAAATGATTGCATATTATGTTTTACTCAGTACTCTCTCGAGGGCGTTTATGTGTCGTGGAAAGGTTGCAAGGCGGGGGTTCCATTGACTCTGAGGCATTTTCTAAAGCTCCTATTATTTCATTTAATATATCCTCGTCAGGGATATTGAGTTCTTCTAACGGGCTTATAACTGCATGGTTTCGAGTACTCTGCCTATCCGTAATAATCTCTCTCTCCTGCATTCTATATTCTCCGCGTTTCCTCTTATTAGATATGGATGCTTCTCGCCACGGTGGTAGTTCATATAAATTTTCGCCAAGCTGGTGACGTACAAAATTAAATAAGGTAGTGTTGGCAGTATCCACCATATCATCGCTTAAAAATGCAACCACCGCGTTTCCTTCTGGAATCTTTAAACCCTTAATTTTTTCTATCGCGCAGCCTTGTATCTCTACATCCAATCTCCCTTTATTTACAAATGTTTGTTTTATGTTTTGTTTCAGAAAAGTTATTGGGATGCGACATAGTGAACATATTTTTACGTTGATTTTTATGCATGTGGCAATGGTAGCCCGTACCACTACTTGATTGTACAAGATGCGAGTGTATGGTCCAATTCTGAACTTGTAGCAATAGAGACATATTCTTGCTCCCACATGTTCATAATATACTAATTCGCGGTTCCTTAGTGGTATCTCATTGTAGTTGGCTCCTTCCATTCTTTTTAGAGGTGATGGGTTAAAAGTAACTAAAGAAGAAAGAAAAAATAAAAAAAATAGCGGATAAATGATAATGTTAATCAAAGATGTATGGAATATCTATGTTTAATTTTTCGTAAGTCTTCTAAACTGGAATGAATGCGTTTCGCGTGTCCCATCGCTTGATGTAGAGAAACGTAAATGTGCGGTTTACATATATAACGCTTAATCTCCGGACGCAGTCCGCGTAAAAATGTTTCGATAGCCATTTTTTCTCTAACTAACGAGGAATCGCATACCTCCCTAAACTCAACCTGTGATATTTTTCCTAAATTGTTGTATTCATGCAACATTTTTTCCATTCTACGGCAAAATTCATAAAAATCCTCATCACTTCTTTGAGCTGCCCATGCAAGTTTCATTCTTAAAGTCATTAGATTAGAAAACATGTTATGTTTTTCGGAGGGAGTTAGAGGCATTTTCCTTTATGAAAATAAAAACAAAAGTAATAAAAATGAAAAAATCTTGCTTACAAGACGGCTCAATCTACTTATTACTACGGTAATTACCCTCTTCTTTTTTTATTAAACTATTATTACAAAAAAATTAAACAAAATTACATTTAATAGATTTACATAAGCGCTACCATTAATCTAATTTCTTATTATTTATTTACTTTAATCAATTATTCATCGTCATTTGTACGATTATTCCGCGGTGGTAAGGATGGGATATCTGGGTCAGTTGCTAAAGTTGGATAAATTCTTGGTATTGTTGGAGTAGTACAGTTTACTTGTACTCCCTCCCCTCTCGCCGGAACCTGCACCACCGCGTGCTGGCTTTGAAATTTCGAAAAATCAGAAAATGACGGAGACGGGGCTAGTGGTGTTGTTGGTGGAGCGCTCGGTGGTTTTTTTACAGAGCTATATTCTTCTTGAGCCCGCTTCTTTTCTTCCTTTCGAGTGGGCTTATGCCGTGCAGTGTGCAATAGCAATTGCGTTACCGAATTCCAAATGGCTCCTATAATATGAATTGACCAGCCATATAAACTATATAATGCATATCCATGCAGAATTGTATCAATTAAAAATTTTATTACACGACCTATCATAATTATTCCTATTATTCCTGCACTTATAGAACCGAAAGATAGAAATTGACCCCATATTTTTTCCATGTATCGTTCGCAAGTGCAGTTAATGCTTCCTCATCGAACAAGCGTGCTATAGACATACCATTTTTGTCCGTTGATCTGCCTGACATACCCATGGCTAAAGAATTCAACATTGCACCTCGCTCGACTGGAAACATTAAATGATGTCTTAACGCTTGTATGTCTGACTGTGTGTAAATACCGCTTTTTGCTAATTCGAGAGGTTCAGTATAATTCCAATTGTTTTTTGTGGCTGGTTTGAGGATAGCGGGTTTAATTCCTTTTGTGGTACCATGAGGCAGTACCGTGTACCAATCTTCGCCTAGTAGAAACATAGGTGGGATCAATGGGTTGCAAGTAGTTTCAGTACCGTATTGCTTTAAAATATGTGTTTTAGGAGATAAAAAATAATTTTTTTCGTCTTTTACTACAGGCAACTCTTGATAGCACCTTGGTGTTTCTCGTCTTTGAACATCTATTTGCACACATTTCATTAAATGAACTACTTCCCCGCTACCAAACCCATATAACCACTTTTTTTCATTATTTGATAGGCGAACAGATCTGGTTCGGTACTTGCGATACTTAATGCGTTCGCTATAACTCTTTTTTCTAATTCGCATTTTTGCATAATTAAATCTCGATATAAGCGCTTTAATTCCCCTTTTATGTGTTTTTCGACATAAACAAATTTAGAATTAACATATGCAAAGATATCCAAGTTATGTACTGTAGGATGTTTAATTTTTCCAAATGCTTCTATAGCAGGACCCTCAAAGAAAAATAATTTAGGATGTTCTGTGCGTATTAAGTCATATGAGCAAACTGAAATAGTACCGACTGCCGTAAATGCAAAAGTTATTTCGCTTGACTCCATTACATAAACTGGATGTCTCTCATTTCCTTCCTCTATTATTTTATTTACATACCCCGCGTATAATTCTGAATACTTATGTTCTTCGCATGATGACACCGGTAATGGTTCCCAGAAAGCGTACCCTGCTTCAATATCTATACATATGTCTTCGTTAAATTTGCAACGAGTACCTGATTTTAGTATAACCTCATTAGCATTTAAATTCACAGGAGTATAATAATCTTGTAAGGTTATTGTGACATAACCCATGACTACCGCATCATCGAATACTCCATACGGGTCGGAGTATGTACCTGGTTTACTACAATCTCCCGCCTGATCTATTTTCCCCACAAAAGTCATTGGATAAACGATAGTCCCATTATGTTTTAAATTTGAGATAAGCTCGTCGCGAACTCTATGGCTGCGATGCACATGCATCCGCCGACATTCTTCATTAGTAATTTCGTCTAGAAACTTAACTTCCCCCCTATTCTTATCTTTTCGATGCGAGAATGCCCCACAATATGTAACTGAACGCTTAATTTCTACCTTACATAGTCTTACATGAGTGCTTCCGAAATCGTTCAATTGTAATAATCTAACATAAACCTTGGTAGTATTGACCACGGGCTCCGCTATGTCACATTCCCCGACGTTTATTAATGAAAATGTGGTGAGGTTCGAGACTTGCTGAGAGCAGTCGTAACCAATTATGGTATTAACTGTTTTTGATGTTAGCAGCAACGCTAGTACACAAAAAACGATTTTCATCTGCAAACATTACAAAGTATTAATCTTTTTGATTTCAAGAAAAGAAAATGGCAAAAATGCTCTATTTATCATAAAGAAAAAGAGAACATCATAGAAACTGCACTAATATTAAAACAGTAACATATATCAAAATTAACTTAAAAAAAAAATAATAGTTGGTTTAAAATAATAAAATTAATAGTATTACTAGTTTTCTCTTTTTCGCATTTTTGCTATTTATTAGTTATAATATATTTTGCGTTATATTTATAGTTATAATAATATTTTTATAGTTATAATAATATTTTTATAGTTATAATAATATATTTTGCGTAGTAAATATTAACCTACTACAACGTGCCATTATCAAAGAAATCGTGCTTATTATCCTTATTTATATATAATGTAACTTAGAAAGCAAGCGTAGGATTAGGTATGTTAAAGCAACGATTTAAGCTTGTTTTTGCTCTACATGTGATTTGCACAGGCGATTAATGTGCACTATTTTACTTTTAGTACTACTTAATTGTATCCTCACATTTCCATTTACAGAAACGTCTAAAACTAAATACGGCCCCGTATATTGACTATCAAATTTGTGTGGTTTCGGTCCCTTTTGCAACCACACGTAGTCCCCAATTTTTAATGTTAAATGATTTACTTTTCTGTCATAGTATTTTTTTGATCTTATTTTGGCTCGCAATAAATTTTCTCTTGCTATATTTTGCAAGTAGTTTATTCGTGTTATGAGAGTTTCCATATAGCCCTTATAAGTAGGTGCTAGATCCTCACTTTCTATCGGCTCACTACCTGGCGTTCGAGCTAAACGACCAAATACTAATTCGAAAGGTGAGTGCCATGTTGCCTCACTTATGCCTGTGTTAAAATTAAATGTTGCTAACTCTATATAGTCATCCCAATCCGACTTATTTTCTTGCACAAAAAATTTTAAAAACTCGATAAGACTTGAATGTGATCTCTCCAAGGACCCATTTGTTTGTGGATGAAAAGCCGTAGTGTTGACTTGTTTGATTCTAAATCTTTTTGCCACTCGTTTCATTAATTTGCTCATAAAATTAGTGCCCTGATCCGTTAAAATAACTCGCGGTGCCCCGAACACACATATGACCCTCTTAATTAGACTGTTTGAAACGTCTATTGCTGTAGTTTGTGCTAATGGTTCCGCTATTGCAAATTTCGTAAATAAATCTTGGAAGGTTAATATATACTCATTGCCTTTATTAGATCTAGGCAATGGCCCTACAATATCCATACTAATGCGATCCATCGCATGTGCCCCAGAGTTAGTAATAATCATTGGCACACGTGTTTTTACCCTGACTAATTTTTTTAATTGACACTGCACACATTTTCGAATAAAATCCTGTACATCTTCTTTTAAATTTTCCCAGTTGTAAGCTTGTTTAATTCTTTTGTATGTCTTAGTAACTCCCCTATGTCCGCCTATTACCGAGCTGTGTGCTTCTTGCATAATGGGGTCCCTTTCCTCGAGGGGAGGATACCTGACTATCCCTAAACACACTACCAGTTTGATGGTACTCTTAGAAAATGGATCTCTTAATTTTCTTATTACTTGTTCCCATTCTAAATTTTCTATTATTTCCGTTTTTGCTATACTTATCGACCGCGCGTCGATTTTGTTTAAGATTGGTAGTAAATTAGTACAAAGTAAACTTAAATTATTGTTTATTATGCTCAAGCCTACTCTGTTTTGCGTACGTAGTGGCATGACTATGTGTATTTTAGAATTTATTTTTATAACTTCTGGTATTCCTATTGTTAAATTTTTAAAACGTGGGAGCTTGTTCTGTAATTTTAATTGCATGGCACCGTCGTCGCATGGTTCACCTTCGGATGTAACAAAATACAAATAATTATCTTTTCTCATAAATAATTTTTCACGGCAGAAAATAGTTGAATGAGTCGGGTTTAAATTTTCCAACATAATTTCATCTTCCATCTCCCCGTTTTCTTTCGATAGTTTGTCTCTCTCCTCTTCCTCCGAGAGAAGGTTACTCTTATTTATGTTGGTCTGTGGGTCACCCCTACCTCGTGTTTCGTTCAGTATGCTATTGTCTTCCTCGCCTTCGGTTCCCGCTGATGCGGTAATATGTTGTGCGTCTCTACCGCTGACCTTTTCCTTTTCTATTACGCATTTATTTTTATCGTTTTTCGGCAGTTTTTTCTTTTCTGCTTCAATGTTTTCTTTGTTCCGCTCACGGGCTATGCGTCCCCTCGTGACCATATTATGAACGCACTCCTCCCTCGTTTGTTCGGTGACCGCCTCTTTTTCTTGCTCTTGCTCTTTTAGTTTTTCAGCCAGGGCAGCACTTCTTGTGACAATTAACACTCGATCCACCGGATTTCGAGAGAGAGCATCCGCTACATTCATTCTCCCTGGTCTGTATATCACCTCAAAATCATATTCGGCCAGTGTTAAACGCCACCTCATAACACGTGAATTTGGATCTTTATGTGTCTGCATCCATACTAGAGGGCGATGGTCAGTAATTACATAGAATTTTCTCCCAAAAAGATAAGGTCTAAAATGTTTTATAGAAAATACCAACGCTAGTCCCTCTTTATTGAATGTATCCCATCTTCCCTCTACCTCTGATAACACACGTGAGACATATGCAACTGGTTGATCATAGCCTATTTTACCCTGAGATAAAATTCCTCCTATCGCATAACCCGATGCGTCTGTAGTTAGGTTAAAAGGTAGTTCGAAATTTGGAAAAGCTAATATAGGTTCTTTACATAATTTATCACGTAGAATTTCAAAAGCATACTGCGTATCATCGGTCCATTTAAATTCCATTTCTTTTTTTAATAAGTTTGTGAGAGGTTTAGCTATTTTTGAAAATTGATGAATGAAGCGTCTGTAATAGCCTGCTAAACCTAAAAATTGTTTAATATTTTTTGCGTTTTTTGGCACTGGATAATTCCGAACAGCTTCCAGCTTCCTTGGATCTGGCCTTACGCCCTCTGCGCTTATTAAATGCCCTAAATAAGTTACTTCTTTTTGAAAAATTCACATTTTTCCGGTTGTACTTTTAATACCGCCTTTCGTAATCTGATGAATAATCTTTCTAATCTTTGTATGTGTTCAGCAAACGTGCGTGAGTAAACAATTATATCGTCAATAAAACAAAATAATTCCTTATTAACTAAACCCGCGAGCGCTATAGATAGTGCTCTTGAAAATGTCGCCGGCATAGTTCTTAGCCCAAAACTACCTCGATTAAAGTGATAGAGCCCACCATTTGTCACAAAAGCTGTTTTGTGGCGGTCGCGCTCATCGATTTCTAACTGATGGTAGCCTGATGCGAGATCGAACACAGAGAAGTATTTTGATCCTCCCAACTGGTCAAGTATTTCGTTAATATTTGGAAGAGGAAATTGATCATCGAGTGTTTTTTCGTTTAATTTTCGATAATCAATTACCATTCTGTACTTTCTATTGCCATGTATATCTTCTTTCTTTGGTACTAAAAAACAAGGACTAGAGTATGAAGATGTAGAAGGCTCAATTATGCCATTTGCCAATAACTCTGCAACTTGTCTTTCTATCTCGTTTTTATGCACTGGTGGCAATCGAAACTGTTTTGAAGTAACTGGCACTTCATCTACGGTTGGGATAGTTAATTTTAATATAGGTGTAGCCGTTAATTTTTCACCCGGAATGTGAAAAATATCGCTAAATCTTTCTATTAATTTTGTTATCTCTGTACGCTCTTCTGACAGCAAATGTTCAAAACGTAATAAAGATTTAATCTGACCGTCGCGTTCGTTTGACAAAACTCTTTCTACCCGACAAATTACATGTTTCTCAATTTTTGAATTTGTAGATTTCCCTTTAAGAAGTTTTTTCCACTTTTCTATTACTTCTAAACAATCATCAATCAGATATGTGCACGATGAGTCGTCGAATGATCTGAGCTCAAAATGCGTTTTTAAATCGCGAAACATTTTGTAGTGCTCGTTAAAAAACTCATTCTTATTTATTATCTTCAACAATATTTCAATTAATATTTCTATATCTTCGGCATTATCATACAAAATACTGTAATTTGCTTGGCTTTGATTGAGTAACTTTTGTAACATTATCAATCTTTCAAAAATGAACTCCTCATTAATTCCTTGATTGTTACTTGTATTAAAATTTGCTTTGTCTTTCTTTTTCTTAGAATTATCTCCAGAATTTAATTTAGCATTTATATCCAAACTTGATTCCTCTTTCCCTTTTGAGTTAGAATTCTTATTTTGTTCTGAATTTCTTTTCGAATTTTCGTTTGCACTCGAGTTTGTTTTAATCCAAGACGAAAAATTTTCTTTAGAGTTTGATTTCAAATTTTCTTTTGAATTTGAAAAATTTTTATTAGAATTTGGATTTGAGCTAGGATTTTTATTAGAGTTCGCACTCGAGTTAGGATTTTGATAAAAATTCGCAATTAAGTTAGAATTTTGACAAGAATTTGCATTTAAGTTAAAATTTTGATAAGAATTTGTAATTGGGTTATCGTTCTTACAAGAATTTGTACTTGTATTGAGATTTTGACAAGAGTTTGTACTTGAGTTAGGATTTTGACGAGAATTTTTATTCAAGTTAGAATTTTGATAAGAATTTATGATTGAGTTACAATTTTGACAAGAATTTGTTCTTGCATTAGGATTTTGACAAGAGTTCGTAACTGAGTTAGAATTTTGATTTACTTTGTGATTTTCTTTTGAATTTAATAAATTAACGTCTTCATTAGAATTTGATATAAAAGTAGAATTTGATTTAGAATTTTCATTTGAATTTGATCTAAAAGTAGAATTTAACAAATATCTTTTTTGCTGCACTTTTTAGTGCCTCGCCGTATAAACGTAATTTTATTAATTTTGCTAAATCTACCTCAAATTGTTCTGGGATAATGCTACATGCTTCCCGACAGCCTTGTATAAATTGTGTTAAAGAAATATTTACTCCATTATATTTCGGAATTAATTCTAACGCGTCCTTAATTGACAACGGCCTAACTTGCCCTAGGGTACTGTTTCCGGAAAAATTATTCATCCTTTGTGACAAGTTATACTTTGGATTTATCAAATATGTATCCGAATTAAATGGTGTGCTGTATTTAAGCTGATCGTTAGGTAAAAAAAATTTTCGCCGTTTCCTGAACTTATTTTATTTTTTTTTCCTCGTCTGATGATTTTTGTAAAGATGTTTTATTGTTTTTTAATATGGAATAAAATTTTGTGTTGTCGGCCGTAATTTCTGGATTATCGAAACTTATGTTGTTGATTATTAATTCCGATTTTGCCGTTACAGCCCCCGTGATATATTCGATAATATATTTTGGATCGATTCTTTGATTTATTAAATCTCCGAGCGCTTCAATTAAATATTTATCTTTACAACATTCTATTATATCGTCTTTACTAACATGATCTGTTAAAATTTCAATAAGTGATTCTATTCTTTTATCCTTTGTTTGCACTTCCGCGTCTAGAAAACCGCTTTCGTTACGGCTTTTAAAGAAATCTAAAATATTTGTTAGCGTTTGTCCCTCTGGTAAGTTAGGTTTTAGTTTTAACGCCTGTTTTAGCAGAATAGCCTCTGCTTCTTCATTACGCCTATCGTCACCTTCCTTGGCTACCGACATATCATTCAAGCCCGCAAAACAAAAACTATCTGCCTAATCCTTTCTAAGGAGGGGCCCCCAATTGTTACGTCCGGGTTGCGTAACAATAACAATAAGAATGTTAGTCTAATGGCTGAAAGCGCGTGATGAGACTTTTCCCGATTCGGACACAATGTGCATTGCTCCAGGATGAGACGGCAGGTAGGAAAATGAAACTGACACGCGGTATGCTTCGAGACAGTGTGTAGAATTTTAATGACTTACCTTTAGAATGTCGAACAGCTTTGTGAGAATCTGCACGCCCGCCGTGACCCTTACAATGTCAGTGGTCAGTTGTCGCTCCGTGGGGGTCTTGTCAGAAGAACGCAGGAGTGAGGAGTTTAGGACTATTAAGGTCACGAAAAAACTTAACACGGATTAATATATAAATTTAACGTTTATTGTGAAATGGGCTCAACTAAGTAAAATTTACAATTGCACGAGGTGATGCGTAGTCTACGCGAGTTGGCTTCTAAGTGAGTGATACCAGGAGTCTTCGTCCCCTTTTAAAGGTAAAAAGTTGTAAATCTTCCTGCCGTCGCCTTTTTGATTTGCCTAGGTGTTGCTGCCCCGCTTTTCTCGATGATCTTTGATGATTTCGGCGACGCACCCTTTGAGAATATTCGGCGAGTTCGGATACATAAATTATTTTAGAATACGCTACGCATATCGGGTAGGAGTGAAGGGAAAGGACAAGAAAACTGACTCTAGCTTGATTCAGTATTGTGCGCTGGAGTACTAATGCTTACTCCTCTAATTGGTGGCGAATCTCTGATGCTTGCGTGGATGTGCGTTTTGGTAATAAAAAACGCATAAAACTGCAGCAGGGGAGTGGCACACACTTAAGAGAGAATGAAAGGAAAACTAAAGGAAACCGCGTCTTCGTGCCTCCGTTCGAGGATCTTTTTGGTAACTATTCTTTCTGGATGGCGGCATCTTTTGAGCGTTTATGCGTATCCCCTTTTTTTTTTATCGTGTGGGAGAATATGAAGCAAGCGGCAATGCAGCAGGTTCGTTGGGAAAGATGAAGAGAGGAAGGAAAACAGCGCACACCGGCAACCACATCGGCAACGTCGCACGACGCGACAACATCAACAACCACCATAGCGAATACGCAAAGCACCAATAGAGTGTATAGCGCCCCTCAATCAGTATTTATGACAAGAGTAAACCACCGCCCAGATGACATCGTAAAGTGCACCTTCACCGATGGTTACACCTACGAAGTACCGAGAGTAGCGGCAATGCAGATGGTGCAAATGCAAGCCTTATGGGGGCTAGACACCTTTTTTCTCTGAAATAAGAAGTCACATTTTAATACGTAAATGTAAACTAATTATTTCATACTTTTTACATATAAAAGTGGGTATATTTACCTTACCTTAAAACTTTCTCCGATGGGCCCTTTATATGGTCCAAAACCATAGTCATCGATGAAACAAGTTTTTTCACTAACCGTAAGCTTTGAAATTTTCCTGTGGATGGATTGACTCCAGATTTGAACTAAATTACTCCTGAATAGTATAATTCTCATATGAGTGTAGGGATTTTTGATCTAATGAGAAAAAAAAAATTGTGCTGTTTTTCAAGAGTTTTTTTTTTAATTTTTTTAAATTTTTTATATTTTTTCATAATTTTTCTGATGTAAAAATTTTTTCCGACATTTAATCCTAAATCCCTACACTCATATGAGAATTATACTATTCAGGAGTAATTTAGTTCAAATCTGGAGTCAATCCATCACAGGAAAATTTCAAAGCTTACGGTTAGTGAAAAAACTTGTTTCATCGATGACTATGGTTCTGGACCACATAAAAGGCCCATCGGAGAAAGTTTTAAGGTAAGGTAAATATACCCACTTTTATATGTAAAAAGTATGAAATAATTAGTTTACATTTATGTATTAAAATGTGACTTCTTATTTCAGAGAATAAAGGTGTCTAGCCCCCTTAACGCAGGAGTACCGCAAAGAAATATCTGAGTTACAAATCCAGATGAGCCAACTCATATCGAGCGCGCGAACGCATTTAAACATGCAAAATAGCGCAGCTCCTCATAAACAGAAAACGGTGAACTTCAGGGACACGTTTTCAATGCAATATCCGCAGGAGACAAGCTCGGAAATCAATGAGCAAAGCGTAGCGCTAAATGCAAATAGGTAGCGCGAAGCAGCGCTAAACGCAAATAGACAGCAAGAAACTGCACTAAATGCGGAGGCGACAGAAATTATATAATGTAAACATAATTATATAATGTGTACATAATATATAATGTAAACATACATGGTTAAAGTATTGCAATAATGTAGGATAAGAATATGTGATAATCATAATAAGTAGAAAAATATTACTTAAACGTATACATAAAAATTATACAATATGTGTGAATATGAAATGAAATATATATATAAACTGCATTAAAATAATAAAAGTTCATTTGGTTTAGTAAATCGTTGTCGGCTCTGCAAACGTCGTTTTCTACTGCTACTCTGCTGTTTTAGCTTTGTAACGGTGAAAAAATTTTCGGGACAAAAAATGTTCAAAAAGATGTAAGGCGATATATGTCGATATTGGTTGATTTTAAGAAAATTTTGTTTCGCGTGCGTCCGTGCGTGCGTTTTGTAACCAAAAAACGATTTTGAATTTTGAGTTTTTTTTTATTTTTTTACATCTTACAGCCATTATTACATAATGTAATGAACTTTTCTTGAAAGGTATTTAAATTACCTATATTTTTTTTAATATTTACATTATCTTCACTCTTTCATTTGTTATCAAGGAAAACGTTTTTATATTTCATAAATAAATTTCTCAAAAAATATTTTATTTATCGACATGAAATTCTAACCACTTATGAAACTCATTGAAGACTGTATTTGGTTAAAATTTCAAGAGATTATCTTCATTTGTTTTTTAGAAACAAATTATTTTAGTATAGATTTGCCTTTTCGTTGTCGCACGATAACAAGAGTAAAATTTATCCAATCGACTTGAAATTTGGCACAGATGTAGCTTTTATATATCTTTAGACCGAGTTCGTTGCCCAAAAAATCGGTCCATTACGAAAAACCGCTTCTAACTGCTTTAGCAGAATGCTTTCTCAAAGAACTTTGTAATGCCATTCCATTCTATGTTATCATTAAAAACGAAACTTTTTATTACTTTTTTTCTTCATATATATATTATTTTTAAGAAAATGTGTCTCCATAGAATCAAAATATTTTAAATAAATTTGAGTATTACTAACTGGAATCCGATTAACTGTAAATAATTATGTTCACTATATTCGAGTATAATTTGGATACTTATGACTGTGATACGTCTCCATATATATGTGCGTATGAAAATTCACGCATATCTATCTACATACTCATAGACGCTTTTACGGCCGTTTAAAGCCATCAGAAACGTGTCATGAGCCGCGCTCGTGCTACAACAGCGCGATGTCCGATTCCGTTCGTTCGTTGTACATAACTAATTTAACTCACCAATAAATATATAGTATAATTAAGGAGACTAGACGCCTTTTTTCTGACATAAAAATGTTATATTTTAATACATAAATGTAAACTAATTATTTCCCACTTTTTACAAATAAAAGGGGTATATTTACGTCACCTTAGACCTTGGTATGGGCTCTTTATATTGTCCAGAACAATAGTCATCGATGAAACAAGTTTTTTTACTATCCGTAAGCTTTGAAATTTTCCTGTGGATGGATTGACTCCAGATTTGAACTAAATTACTCCTGAATAGTATAATTCTCATATGAGTGTAGGGATTTTTGATTCGATAAGAACAAAAATTTGGTGCTGTTTTTCAAGAATTTTTTTTAATTTTTTTTAATTTTTTCAATTTTTTAAATATTTTTGCTGATGTAAAAATTTGTTCTGACATTTAATCCTAAATCCCTACACTCACATGAGAATTATACTATTCAGGAGTAATTTAGTTCAAATTTGGAGTCAATCCATCCACAGGAAAATATCAAAGCTTACGGATAGTGAAAAAAATTGTTTCATCGATGCCCATGGTTCTGGACCGTATAAAAAGCCCATCGCAGAAAGTTCTAAGGTAAGGTAAATATAGCCACTTTTACATGTAAAAAGTATGAAATAATTAGTTTGCATTTAAGTATTAAAATATGACTTCTTATTTCAGAAAAAAGGTGTCTAGCCCCGTTAAGCTACTGTTATCTCATTTGCGAGACTACCCAATTCCTTCTATCCCGAACTTCATGCAAATTTTATCTATGCTACGACATTGCCCCAAGGCATGATAATCGTAGTAGTTCAAGTTTTTTCCAACTACTTACGAGAGATCTATGATTCTAGACCTGTCTAGCTAGCTAGCTGAACTACCTTAGAGGCCGTCACGTGAGGACACTCTACTATAAATCTATCCCGATTTTTGTGCACGCTGCAACTCGAAGCAAACTCTTTTGGCCTGGAGAGGAGGTACTCGCTCAAGTCGTCGAGTCACATATTATTAATTGAAAATAATTATGTACTCTATAAAACGGTTTTATCTACAAATTTCTGAATATCTTCTTAATTGTTTATTATTATTTTTTAATTCAACATTTAAATTTTCATAAATTTCGCCGATTTTCAACTAATTGCTTATCATATTTTATACCACTCAAACCCAAAATCACAACTTTGATATGATTTTTCGGCGCTCGTGGTATAAAATACCGTTCGAAACTAGTGCGTAAGTCGATTATTTAGGTGGTGTGACTTTTTCGCACTCGCTTCGCTCGTGCAAAAAATCACACCAGCTAAATAATCGACTTCCCCACCCGTGTCGAAATGTACTATTTTACTATCATAATTTAGTTATAAGACAATATGACAACAATGAAATAAGATATATGATACAGTTACAATATACGGTACATTGTCGACAGGGTCTACGACATGTCTTTTGCTACATAGTTTATTTTTAGGCAATTTTGCTCATTTCTTAAGCACAATTTCCTCGTTTCAGTCACGCCAGCGCCAATTACAATTTAATTTAATTTGATTTTCATTTAGGCTTTACTTTTTGCTCATCACTCTTTTATGATAAAATGAGAATAACTTTATACATAGAAGATTGTAACGAATTTCAAATAAAATATTACTCTTTATAAAATGGTAATTATTTCTATTCATTGTCAAAAATCAATTCATCCTCACATCGAATCAATTGCAAAGCCAATCAACCAACAATAGCCATAATATTTCTTAGATCAAATATGGGAGCGTCCAGCAGAAACGGGCCACCGTGCGCGCGCGGTACCTTTTTTCGCGTAAAAGGCGCTCTGTTTAACTCGCTCATAATCGTATGCTGCGTCTTTGAAAAAAAAACCAAGGACCTATATCGATAGATTTTTTTCTGCTCTTTCCAATTGCGCGATTGTTTTTATTGCGAAACGCGTTCTTCCGGACGAAAACTCGAGTTGAATATTGAAAGCCATTTTTCTCAAAGTATATCATGTTTTTTTTTCAAAATAAACTACACCATTGGAAAGTACAACTCTTAAGCTTCAAAACCCTATCTTGGCGAAGTTGGAGAAATAAAGGGTTTAAAAGTAACAACATGAAAAAGACAGCGCCGAGGGTCCGCGCGAGCCCCTCGCGCCCGTGCGTACGGCACGTTTAAGTGCACGCTCTATTCAATTCGCTAATAATCGTGTACCAAGTCTCTGAAAAAAGAACTAAGGACATATATCGATAGATTTTTTCCTGCTCTTTCCAATGGTGCTATTATTTTTATTTCGAAATGCTTCCTTCTAGTTGAAAATTCCATTTGAATGTTTAAACTCTATTTTTTCAATAAAATATCAGTCTTTTTTTCAAAATGAATTATATTCTTCAAAAGTACAAGTCTTAAACTACAAAATATTATATTTTTAAGTTGAAACATGAAAAGTTCAAAAATAGTAAGATCAATAAAACAGCGGCTGCCCGAACTTTTTACGCTATGCTCAAGGGCGGATTAATACACGCGATGTGCTATTTCGCCCTTTCTTTTTTGTAAATATAAAATGTTTTGTAACTTACAATGCCAATGTGTGGACATAATTTTGTGGATCTAGTTGTAACAGTTAGTATAATATTACAATGAACTTTGTTCATTTATATAACAAAATTTGAAAAACATAATATATTAAACATAAAAATATCCATGAACGCACTGAAAGCAGTGAAACAGAAATTTAAAGTAACCTTATAGATTGTTTAATCTGGCATAACAATATTACCTTTTCCTTTAAATTCTACTTTTTTTACATTTTTTTGATTTTATAAGAATTGTCCTTTTTGCGACATCCGCTTCTTTCTTTGTTTGAGTTTTAAGTACTTATTCTTTTTTGATCGGTGGATATAATTGAGAATCTTCTGACGCTGAAAATCTTTTAAGTTCTAACTTTTTGGCATCATTTAATAATTTAATACAATGAAACAATTGAGTTCCAGGTATTGTCCTAGCTGAGGCTAGCCTGTTTTGTAGCTTTTCTGTAGCCTTTAAGTAATCGTCTTTTGATGAAAAAAAGCACTCAATATTTTTGAAAAACTCAGTTGCCCATTTGTATAAATCTTGGGGCGTCAATATATAATTGTCGGATACTTTCCGTAAACTTTCTCGTCTGGCATTGCTTTTCACGGAAGCACCTATTCCATCACATGCATTTTTTCCGTGGGCTGTTGCATGAAAATGCCACTCAGCATCAACAGCAAAATCATCATAATGATGAAGAAGATTTTGGAAATTGCGTTTATTTTTAAAATGTTGCGCAGCTCCATCAGTAAAATAAATAACTTTTCTAATTAAATCGAAAGACTTTTTAAGGAAATTAATTATAATTTCTTGTATTAGATAAACTGGAACAACGTCATGAATTAAACTATCTGAGAAAACTACCATGCTTTTGTGTTTAATTTTAGATTCTGATCCTTTATAGTAAATGACTATTGTAGCTAAACTACATTGATTATTATTATAATGAAATGATTGTGCTGCATCTTGTGCTATAAAAGCATAGTTTTCTGAAAAATCTAGAGAAATTAAAAACTCTCCTTCAGATAAGGATTCTCTCAAGAATTGAAAATAAGAAGACTGTTGTTTAGAAATAAATGAATGAGTCTTAAGTTTATACAAAAGAGGAAAAAAAATATCGATAAATGAAGACTTAGAAACGTTTTCAGTTTGCAATGTTGATCTATCGGTAGTTTTCCACATTTGAAACTTTATTTCATTAATCTCAGAGCTTTCGAATAATAATTCTAGATCATTTTTTAGAGGTTCGACACCAGGACAATTTTCGCACATATTTAAGGGGGTGTCAAACTCAATTTTTACCGACCGAGCAAAAATATATTGTTTTTAATAGAAAAAAAAAATATAACGATATATGAAAAATAATGAGTGCATTGCCCTCCGTAATTACATTATTAATCATTCTGCAAAATGCCAAGTCAATATTCAAAAGCGTCTAAGAATGGCATTTGAACGAAAATTTCGTTCAAATGCCATTCTCAGATGCCTTAAAATATCGACGTGAAACTTTGCAGAATGATTCATAATGTCATTACGGAGGGCAATGCACTCATGATTATGCATAATATTAAAAAAAAAAAAATAGATTATTGTACCATATGGGTAATATGTAGCATCGCGAGATTCGCGAGTCGGCGACGGCAGCGACGGCAGCGGCCAGCGGCGCGGCCTTGCCCGTGTGTGTACGCGCATGCGCTGCTGGCTGCAGCACAGCTGAGCTGTCCATCGCCGATGCCTGGGCCTAGGCCCTCCGGGAGGCGGTTCCGTGTTGCCGCCACCACCTCCGCCGCCACCTTCGCCACCTGTGCCCTCCTCTATAATCCATTGCTAATCGACGTGTCATCGGTGTGCCTGCCGCCTGGACCGCTCGCAGACGGCGCAGCCTGGAGCGCCGCATCAGCCGCCCACCTCGCAGACCGTAGCGTCCGTACCGCACCGTGTGCGTGCACACCCAACGGACCGTGCCGCTTGGACTTGGCCCCGCCGTAAGACAGAAAAGTAAGTCATTCAAGAATTTATTTATTTTACGGCGTTGTTATTTGTACGACAAATCTGTCGTACAAATAACCTATAACCCACTTAGAAACGTGTAAAAATCACTGTTTTGAAAGTCTGAGATGGAAGGGACTATTATTTCTTTAGTCAAGCGTCAATCCTTGCCTATTTTTTTCTTTAAGGTGATGCGATACTGACACTATTACCCAAAATTTGGTTCCCGTTTTTCTCATTCAATTTTTAATTTTAAGAAAAAAACTCTTTGATACGTTGTAGTTCTTTATTAAACTTAAAACGTGTCAAAGAGTTTTTTTCAAAAAGTTTAAATTGAAGGAGAAAAACGGGAACCGAGAATTGAGTAATAGCGTGGGTATCACATCACCTTAATCAAGCGTCAATTCTTCGGCTAAAGAAAATTGAAGGTTAGGTTTTACGTATATATAGGTATACCTATCTAGCAATCTGGCGTATAAATAACAACGGCCAACTATAGATTTGATGCGCTTTTTCGACTTTTCATTCCAAAGATTACAGATCTAAATAATCAGCAAGTGTGGAGATACTGCATTTTCTGTGTATTTTTCAAAATATTTTCAAGAAAAGTCATTTCCTCCAAACTGGCTGATTGAGTAGATCTGAAATCTAATATACAATGCCTCAGCATGTACTGGATTGTGTGTAAACATTCTCATAAACTTTAAGCGAGGATGAGGAGGTCTACCTTGGAAATGCACACGCGCTTTTTCGACTTTTCATTTCAAAGATCCCTTTTCATTCTCTACAAATATTTCAAACTTTACACACACTATGTAATACATGCTGAGGGACTGTTTATCAAGTTTAAGATCTAAATAATTAGCAAGTGAGGAGATATTGCAATTTGTATGCTCTTTTTAAGAAATGTTCAAGTAAAAAGTTATTTCCCCTACACTGGCTGATTGAAAAGATCTAAATTTAATATACAGTGCCTCAGCATGCATTGCATTGTGTGAGAACATTCTGGTAAACTATGAGAAAGAGTGAGGAGGTTTTTGTCGCAAATGCACATGCGGCTTTTTGACATTTCGTTCCAAAGATCTCTTTCCATTCCCTACAAGTATCTTAAACTTTCCATACATAATGGAATACATGCTGAGGGACAGTTTATCAAGTTTCAGATCTACATAATTAGTAAGTCTGGAGATATTGCAATTTTTGTGCTTTTTCAGGAAATTTTTAAGAAAGAAAAGTAATTTCCTCCAAACTGGCTGATTGAATAGATCTGAAACCTAATATACAATGCCTCAGTATGTACTGGATTGTGTGTAAACATTCTCACACACATAAGCGAGGGTGAGGAGGTCTACATTGGAAATGCACACGCGCTTTTTCGACTTTTCATTTCAAAGATCCCTTTCCATTCTCTATAAATATTTCAAACTTTACACACACTATGTAACACATGCTGAGGTATTGTTTATCAACTTTCAGATCTAAATAATTAGCAAGTGTGGAGATATTGCAATTTGTATGCTCTTTTTAAGAAATGTTCAAGAAAAAAAGTTATTTCCCGTACACTGGCTGATTGAAAAGATCTAAAATTTAATATACAATGCCTTAACATGTATTGGATTGCGTGTTAACATTCTGGTAAGCTTTGAGCAATGGTCAGGAGGTCTTAGTTGGAAATGCACTTGCGCTTTTTCGACTTTTCAGTCCAAAGATCCCTTTCCATTCTCTCAACATATCTTAAACTTTACACACACCGTGCAATATATGCTGAGAGACAGTTTATCAAGTTTCAGATCTACATAAATAGCAAATCTGGAGATATTGCAATTTTTGTGCTTTTTCAGGAAATTTTTAAGAAAGAAAAGTCATTTCCTCCAAACTGGCTGATGGAGTATATCTGAAACTCAATATGCAATGCCTCAGCATGCATTGCATTGTGTGAGAACATTCTGGTAAACTATGAGAAAGTGTGAGGAGGTTTTTGTCGCAAATGCACATGCGGCTTTTCGACAATTCGTTCCAAAGATCCCGTTTCATTCCCTACAAGTATCTTAAACTTTCCATACATAATGGCATACATGCTGAGGGACGGTTTATCAAGTTTCAGATCTACATAATTAGCAAGTCTGGAGATATTGCAATTTTTGTGCTTTTTCAGGAAATTTTTAAGAAAGAAAAGTAATTTCCTCCAAACTGGCTGATTGAGTAGATCTGAAACCTAATATACAATGCCTCAGTATGTACTGGATTGTGTGTAAACATTCTCATAAACTTTAAGCGAGGGTGAGGAGGTCTACATTGGAAATGCACACGCGCTTTTTCGACTTTTCATTTCAAAGATCCCTTTCCATTCTCTACAAATATTTCAAACTTTACACACACTATGTAATACATGCTGAGGGATATTGTTTATCAAGTTTCAAATCTAAATAATTAGCAAGTGTGGAGATATTGCAATTTGTATGCTCTTTTTAAGAAATGTTCAAAAAAAAAAAGTTATTTCGCCTACACTGGCTGATTGAAAAGATCTAAAATTTAATATACAATGCCTCAACATGTATTGGATTGTGTGTTAACATTCTGGTAAATTTTAAGCGAGGGTGATGAGGTCATAGTTGGAAATGCACATGCACTTTTTCGACTTTTCATTCCAAAGACCCTTTCCATTTTCTACAGATATCTTAACTTTCCATCTATCTACTCCCTCTGTTTCTGGCAGGTCGATACTGCTATCCTCATTCCTATACTGCTTAACACTTTATTAATATATTCTGTTTTGCCCTAGGCGAAGAGCTCCTGCAGAAGACAACACGTCTTCATATAATTCTACTCCCTCCAGGGCAGCCAACACAACTACCACGTCCTGAAGACATCAGCTAGACAAACATATCGTAGAAGTGAGAGCGAAGGTGTATATAAATATAGTTTGATCTCCTGTGCCAGACTCGAGTAAGTATTTCACTTCGGATTTGGACTTTATCTTGTAGTACAGCCGAACCTAGTCTCCAACTTTCCATCGGTCTACTCCTCTGTTCCTGGCAGTTCGATACTGCTATCCTCATCCCTACTCCTTAATACATTATTAATATATTTTGTATTGTCCTAGGTGAAGAGCTCCTGTAGAAGACAACAAGTCTTTATATAATTCTACTCTTCTCGAGGACAGCCAACGCAACTACCACTTCCCGAGGACATCACCTAGGCGAACACAACGGAGAAAGGAGGGCGAAGGTGTAGTTGAATGTAGTTCGCGCTTCCGTGACACTCGAGTAAGTACTTCACTTCGGATTTGGACTTTATCCTGTAGTATAGCCGAACCTAGCCTCCAACTTTCCATCTGTCTACTCCTCTGTTCCTCGCAGTTTGATACTGCTCTCCTCATCCCCACTGCCTAAAACATTATTAATATATTTTGTTTTGCTCTAGGCGAAGAGCTCCTGCAGAAGACAACAGGTCTTCATATCATTCTACTCTCCTCGAGGGCAGCCAACGCAACTACCACTTCCTGAGGACATCACCTAGGCGGACACGACGGAGAAGGGACGACGAAGGTATACTTGAACGTCTGCGCTCCCGCGACAGACTCGAGATGTAGTCTAGGCGCCAGGGGGGTTTCCGTGGCCGATGGATGTCCACACTTCCACCAAAGCTTTTCTTACGTATTTTTGACTGCTGATTCTGAATTTCGAAGGTGGAACGTCGCCAGACTGTTAGTTTTTTGTTATTAACAATTTAATTGTTTAAATTGCTGCCAAATCAATATGATTAATTATAACTGAATCCTAACTGCCTAAAACTGTAGTAAATTGATCTAGAATATGCTCGTTTTTTTCAGAATTGAAAAATTTTGATTAGAACCCGAATTATTGCAAATTTAGTGCAATAAGTCGCGAATTCGAGCGCAAACGTGCATAATTCTAGATCAATTTACTACAGTTTTAGACAGTTAGGATTCAGTTATAATTAATCATATTGATTTGGCCGCAGTTTAAACAATTAAATTGTTAATAACAAAAAACTAACATTCTGGCGACTGTTCACCTTCGAAATTCAGAATCAGCAGACAAAAATACGTAAGAAAAGCTTTGGTGGAGGCGTGGACATCCATCGGCCACGGAAACCCCCCTGGTGCCTAGACTAATGTCATTATTTAGGGCACACCTGATTTTTAGGTACGAATTATATCTCCCCAAAAAGTAACAGTTTTCTGCGGGTGCACACGGAAAGAAAACTCTTACTGCTACAGTTAAAACGGCTTACTCGTGGAGTATAGGAGTTCCTTTACTATATAAGTAAGGTGGTTTTAGCAATCTTAGTAAGGGACCCATACTTTTACGGTATGTTGCTTTTCATACTACAACAATTACACAATTATACGATCGTTGGATCAGCGGCATATACCGACGTAACAGCGTCACACGATTTTAGTATCCATTGCTTCCACCTTCAATTGTAAGGGAGAAATACTATAGCGGTAACGGTTGCTACCTGCTAATACGGAAATGACAACTATTATAAGGAAGTGTTACTTATCGATAATTGAAAGCATCGAATGCGTCGTCTAGGTCTTTGAGGTGGTCAATGATGGAGTCGAGGTGATGCGCTCCGAAGTTTTTTGCGTTTAGATCCCAGGACGCATCTAATACGTAGTCAAAGTGTTCGGGATAGCCGATGATGATGTCTAGGTCGTGCGCTCCGTAGTTTTTTGTCTCTAGATGTTGGAACGTATCAAATGCGTGGTTTAGGTCTTTGTGGTAGCCGATGATGGAGTCTAGGTTTTTTGCATTAAAATATCAGGGCGCATCTAATACGCAGTGCAGGTGTTCAGGGTAGCCGATGACGAGGTCTAGGTGGTGCGCTTTGTAGTCTTTTGCGTTTGGATATCAGGGCGTATCTAATACGTGGTCCAGGTCTTCGGGGAAGCCGGTGACGATATTTAGGTGGTGCGCTCCGTAGTTTTTGGCTAATAGGTGTTGGACATGTCAAAACTTAAAGTATTACTAATCACGTAATTTTATACTATAAGTAAAAATTGTGATTATAAATAAATACTTATTCGAACGTAATTACGTTCAAATTGACATGTGTTTGTAATAAAAAAAATAGTAAATATTAAAATGCGTATAGGCGAAATACGCACAATTATTCATAATAAATAATGCGTATATGCGAAATGCGCACAATTATTTATCATACAAAAATGCGTATAGGCGAAATACGCACAATTATTTATAATAAAAAATTCGTACAAGCGAAATACGCACAATTATTTACAATATCAAAAATATGTATAAGCGAAATACGCACAGTTGTTTATAATGCAAAAATGCGTATAGACGAAATACGCACAATTATTAGTTATAAGGAAAGGTGTATGGGCGAACATATTTAATTATAACAGAAAAGAATTACAATTACATGAGTTTATTTAGTTATCTATTTATAAGAAACTAGATGTCTTGACATAAAATTAATTCTTTTCCGTTTTTTTTCAACAAAACTCATAAAATTTGAAAAGAAGCTAAAGAAACTTATGAGCCTAGCTCAATGAAATTATAGTAGCTCTACTTTTGCCAATCATTCAGTAGCATGACAAGTATAATGCAAAGTAATTATTAATAACAATACTTCTAATAATACAAATTTTGTTAAAATGTTCAATTTGCAGTTATGCGTTTATATGATGGAAGGTGTATATTTTAAAATGCGGATCAACTTATATACCATACTCAGGTTCATTTGAAGTTCAACCCTTGGTCTCAAATTTTGTTACACCCTCCTGTTGTTTCAGGTATATGGGATATTTCACGTGAAGTCAGCAGCTCAAAATTTTAAATCCCTCAAAACTCGTTTTCTTTTAGTTTTTATGAACAAAAAATGTTCCTCAAATTTTAGGTCGATATTTGCAAAAATAAAAAAGCTATGCAATATTGAAAATTCAATTTTTTTGCAATTTTTGGTTAAAATCCAAGTTTATTCATTTTTTAACTGAAAATCTTGAAACTTTTTGTATAGTACATTGATTGGCAAAAGGTTTGAATTTTTTCTGTAGAATGTGCCAGTATTTATTTTATGACCCTTTTTGAAAGTCTCTGATTGGCTGCTTCTTAGTATACCTTCATCAAAGGATATTGAGGCTGCGGCCAAATATTCTTTATTCGACAAATTTTTTTTGTATTCTTCTTCGAAAACCCTTCAAAATGCTTTTTTTGATCAATACTGGCCGAGAAAAGGGAAAAAAGTGACAATTTTTTGAAATATCAAGAAAAATCCATAATTTCAATTTTTGATAACATGATTAATGAAACTGAATATTATTCATACATCTTATGGCATGGACCGTACCACTGAATTTTGTTAGAGCATCAAATAGAACATTAGAAATATCTATTTTCAATAATATTAGGCTTACACAATAAGCGATACCTAATTATGAATGAAATTATCAGTCTGTTGCCTGATTTCATTTTGACAGCTTTATAGTAATTAACCTCTATAGCTTAATTTATTATTAATTCATAATTAGGTATTGCTTATTGTGTAAGCCTAATATTATTGAAAATAGATATTTCTAATGTTCTATTTGATGCTCTAACAAAATTCAGTGGTACGGTCCATGCCATAAGATGTATGAATAATATTCAGTTTCATTAATCATGTTATCAAAAATTGAAATTATGGATTTTTCTTGATATTTCAAAAAATTGTCACTTTTTTCCCTTTGCTCGGCCAGTATTGATCAAAAAAGCATTTTGAAGGGTTTTCGAAGAAGAATACAAAAAAATTTGTCGAATAAAGAATATTTGGCCGCAGCCTCAATATCCTTTGATGAAGGTATACTAAGAAGCAGCCAATCAGAGACTTTCAAAAAGGGTCATAAAATAAATACTGGCACATTCTACAGAAAAATTCAAACCTTTTGCCAATCAATGTACTATACAAAAAGTTTCAAGATTTTCAGTTAAAAAATGAATAAACTTGATTTTAACCAAAAATTGCAAAAAAATTGAATTTTCAATATTGCATAGCTTTTTTATTTTTGCAAATATCGACCTAAAATTTGAGGAACATTTTTTGTTCATAAAAAACTAAATAGATTGAAATTTGTTTAAATTTCAGTAAACAATTAAACCCTCAACCAAAGAAATAAAAACCAAATCTAAACTATCTCTTGGTAGAAATTTTGTAAACTATATCCAGAATATGTACAAAAAAGTGCAGTACTGTGCCACAAAATTTCAGATGCAGGTAATATTTTGAAAATCATAATATTAAATTGGACTCCATCATCGGCCATCTAAACACCTAGACCTCGCATCCGACCTGTCCCTTCACCTGGACACAAAAACCTACGGAGCGCATCACCCGGATTACATCACCGGACTCATCGACCATCTGGAACACCTAGACCTCGCATTCGATTTGTCCTGGCCTCTGGACACAAAAACCTACGGAGCGCTTCACGTAAACTCCATCATCGGCTACCTGGAACGCCTAAACCTCGCATTCGATCTGTCCCGACACCTGGACACAAAAACCTTCAGAGCGCATCACCCGGATTACATCACCGGCCATCTGCAACACCTAGACCTCGCATCCGACCTGTCCCTTCACCTGGACACAAAAACCTACGGAGCGCACTACCCGAACTCCATCATCGGCCGTCTGGAACACCTAGACCTCGCATCCGATCTGTCAAAACACCTGGACACAAAAGTCTACGAAGCGTATCATCAGCCGCCTGGAACAGCTAGACCTCGCATTCGAGCTGTCCCGACACCTGGACTCAAAAACCTACGAAGCGCACTACCCGGACTCCATCATCGGCCATCTGAAACACCTAGACCTCGCATTCGATTTGTCTTGGTCTCTAGATACAAAAACCTACGGAGCGCATCACGTAAACTCCATCATCGTCCACCTGGAACGCTCAGACCTCGCATACGATCTGTTCCGACATCTGGACACAAAAATCTTCGGAACGCATCACTTACACTCTATCACCGGCCACCTGGAACAGCTAGATCTCGTAATCGAGCTGTCTCAACACCTGGGTACAAAAACCTATGGAGCGCATAACCCGGACTCCATCATCAGCCACCTAAACACCTAGACCTCGCATCCGATCTGTCCCTTCACCGGGACACAAAAACGTACGAAGCGCACTACAATTTTTAAAAAAGCATTTGCAATCATGCGAGGCGACGTCCTGAATTTTGAAATGTCAATAATAACTGAGACTATATAATAAAGTGATGAATCTGCATCTCATTATTATAAGAAATGTGTATAGGCGAAATGCGCACATTTGTTTATAATAGAACATGTGTATAGTCGAAATACACAAAATGATTTATTATAAAATGCGTGTAGGCAAAATGCACACGATTACTAACACTGAAAAGTGCGTATAAGCGAAATACGCATAATTATTTATAATAAAACATGTGTATAGGCGAAATACACCAAATTATTTATTATAAAATGCGTATAGGCGAAATGCGCACAATTAATAACACTGAAAAGTGCGTATAAGCGAAATACGCATAATTATTTATAATAAAACATGTGTATAGGCGAAATACACCAAATTATTTATTATAAAATGCGTATAGGCGAAATGCGCACAATTAATAACACTGAAAAGTGCGTATAAGCGAAATACGCATAATTATTTATAATAAAACATGTGTATAGGCGAAATACACGAAATTATTTATTATAAAATGCGTATAGGCGAAATGCGCACAATTGATAACACTGAAAAGTGCGTATAAGCGAAATACGCATAATTATTTAGAATAAAATATGTGTATCGGCGAAATACACCAAATTATTTATTATAAAATGCGTATAGGCGAAATGCGCAAAATTATTTGTAATAAATATGCGTATATATGTGAAATACGCACTATTATTAACAATAAAAATGCGTATACGCAAAATACGGATAATTAATTATAAAAAGAAATACGTATACGCGAAATACGTACAATTGTTTGTAATAAAAAAACGCGTATCTTTAATATTTTTGAAATATGTAGCGCCATCTATGTTAAAATCTATTACGATTTTCCAGAGATGGCGCTTGTGTCATATTTCATCAATAGTATGTACTTCCTACCTTACCGACCTATGGGTCGGTCAAATCGCAGAATTGAGTTTGACACCCCCTTAACATATTTAAATAGCATTTCGCTGTTGGACTTTTACAAACTATTTCGGCTATGCAATCTTTATAAGTGTTCATTCTATCAAAAGAAACTCCTGAGTTTCTTAAACCAACTAACAGAAGTTTAACATTTTGATGATAAACGCAAACACACACTGAATGTGTCCCACTGCTACCAGCTAAAATACAATATTTAGGACGACATTCGGCAAATTTACTGAATCCTATTTTCGATCCAGGATACTGTTGCTTATATTTTAAATATAGTTCTCGAAGATTGTATAAAACAAGCCGTTTCTGGATGTCACTTTTTGTACCATCATCATTTTTTATACATTTGTTATCTTTATAGCCTGGCATAATTCTACTATTCTCATCACTTTCATAGAAGAGCTTTGCTTGATCTAAAGTATCACTTGATATTTTTTTATTTCCTCTGTTGTCACTTAATTGGGCTGGGTTATCAAATAATTTACATTTCGATGAAAGTTGACGAGACAAGTTCGAAAATCTAGCTACTTTGCGAGTGCTCCAGTTTTTAGGAAGTAATTTCAAAAGTAATATCTTTTCCATTTTTGTCAAATTTTGGTCATTCAACAATTTTTTCAAATTAAAAATAATTTCTTTAGAATCTTCTATTGAAATCTCACTCTCTTCTTCAATCTGAGCATTAGATTTTATTCGACAAGAATCGCATATTTTGTCTCTATCAGTTAAATGCGGATAACAAGCTCTAAGTTTATCGGAAACAAACCTAAGTTTCGATGAATGCTTTATTTCATCAAATGGATTACAGCAACGATTTAAAATGTTAGACATTTTATTAAGCTTTTTTTTATTAAGGCAATAAGACAAAGGGGCAAAGTAATAAGGCATGTGCATAAAGCACCTGGCTAGTGGGCGACGCAGGCCTCTATTTAAGCCCGCGGAGTGATGTTTTTCATTGAAGGTAACATTATTTTCATTAAAATAATAGCACCATTGGAAAGAGCAGAAAAAAATCTATCGATATGTGTCCTTAGTTCTTTTTTCAGAGACTTGGTACACGATTATTAGCGAATTGAATAGAGTGTGCACTTAAACGTGCCGTACGCACGGGCGCGAGGGGCTCGCGCGGACCCTCGGCGCTGTCTTTTTCATGTTGTTACTTTTAAACCCTTTATTTCTCCAACTTCTCCAAGATAGGGTTTTGAAGCTTAAGAGTTGTACTTTCCAATGGTGTAGTTTATTTTGAAAAAAAACATGATATACTTCGAGAAAAATGGCTTTCAATATTCAACTCGAGTTTTCATCCAGAAGAAAGCGTTTCGCAATAAAAACAATGGCACCATTGGAAAGAGCAGGAAAAAATCTATCGATATAGGTCCTTGGTTTTTTTTCAAAGACGCAGCATACGATTATGAACGAGTTAAACAGAGCGCCTTTTACGCGAAAAAAGGCACCGCGCGCGCTCGGTGGCCCGTTTCTGCTGGACGCTCCCATATATAAATTGAAAATATTACATTTCGATACTAGTGCGTGAAAGTGATTTTATCCTCGTTTGAACGTTTACGCCCGAGCGAAGCGAATCCATTGAAATAAGATGTGTTAATAATCAAATTTTTATCACGATTATTTTATATTTTTATTAAAAAAAATATATAAAATAGTATATTACTTAAAAAGTGCGAAAATTGATGATAATACGAGTCGTACGAGTAGAGAATCATTAAACCAGAGAGCAGGTAATGCACATTTAGTACATAATCTGATCACGTTTATTTTTCATTATTTCTTTTAACCGACTTAATCGTATCCGATCGGGCAAACAAAAATATGGGTACATAGGAAATTTCAAGACCTTTCAAAAAATGGACCTACTTCCGACCGATATCCAAACCCAGAGCCAACAAAAAAAAAATTCGATTTTTCCATATTTTTCGTTTCTATTTTTTAAATACTTAATATTACCCAATGAACTATATAATTGAACTTGCACAACTTCAAAATAAGCTTTACGTATCTGCCAAAGATAAACTTGATATCTCTCGCCAGTTTTGATTTATAGTCCAGGCGGTAGAGCATTCGAGGTGGACCTTTTTTGAAGTAGAGCATATTATAACGTAGAAAGTTCCGAAATAATATGTAAGTAGTATATGGGGGAATATAGGAAGAAATGGCGGCCGTTTCCAAGATGGCGCTTGGGGGAATATAGGAAATCCTTCGGGTCGTTTCGTCGGGTTTCGGCGGTGGTCGGGCGCGGTCCCTAATGAGCGCCGCCAGGGGTAATTAGTGGGGGTAATTAGTGACGGTTCCTCGGTGAGCTGGGGCGGTGAGAGGTTGCAATGTGGCGAGCGGTCGGTGGGTGGTGAGCCGGGGTGGTGAGAGATTACATTGGGCGAGCGGGTGGTGGCTGGTGAGCGGCAGGGTGGTTGGTAAGCGGGCTGTGACAGGTTGCATGGGTCGAGGGGGTGGTGGGTGGTGAGTGGGTGGTGAGTGATCGAAGGGTAGTGAGTGGTCGGAGGATGGTGGATGGTGAGCGGTCGGGTGGTTGGTGAGCGGGCTGTGAGAGGTTGCATGGGGCGAGCGGGTGGTGGATGGTGAGGGGGTGGTGAGTGATCGAAGGGTAGTGAGTGGTCGGAGGGTGGTTGCATGAGACGAGCGGTAGGTGAGCGATCGGTGGGTGGCGAGCGGGCGTCGGGTGGATGCATGGGTGCTGAGCGGGTGTGGGGACGCCGCGCGGGTTGGGGTGTGGTCGAGTCCCCTCGGTTGGGTTCGGGCGCGGTCGGTCCCTCGGAGAGCGCCGTCATGGGTAATTAGTGAGGGTCATTAGCGTGGATGTGAGGTTCAGCTAAAAGAAATATATACTTCGAGAAAATACATTTAAATTATTTGTTTTATTGAAAATTTATTTACACACATACATTTCATGTACTTTTTAAGTTGTGAGTTTAGAAATCACATTTTTAACTATTGAGTTTGCGTGTAAACTAATAAGTTCATAAAATACAATATCAAAATAATATGTGGAAAACTCATTATCATTAAATAGAGTTGTAATATTATTTTTTATTTTCTCATCGTGAGAGGATAAATATTGTTTTACAAACACATCTTTTTCGGGTAAAAATATATTCTCGTTAAATTTTTTACACACATCGGCAATAATATTTTTGTTGCACTTTGAAACTAATGGTAACAGTTTTTCGTTCATTTTTATACAGCTGTCTATGCACTTTGACAGCCTGATGATTCAGTCAAACGATGTTTTTTGCATAACTATGGCTGGTGTATAAAGTTTCCTCTTTTTAGAATATGTTGAATTTTCATCATCTGAATCTAGTAAACTAGTACTCGGTGAGTCTTCTCTATCGAGGACGATAGTTTTTGTACCAAACGTTGCTGTGTATGTTAAATTGATTCCGTTAAATGTTTTTTTCTGAGGAGTAGTAGAGCTTCTTGTATTAAAATATTCACTGATATCTTTAAAACAAAACTTGAACGCATCCCAAGCTTCTTTTGTAAACGTGATTCCAGAAAATGAATTATTTATAATTTTCACAACACTTGTAAAATCACCGTTTCCTTGAGAGATGAGTCTGGTTAAAATTTTCTTCGTACATGATGCATTTATAGGATGAACTCGTGCATTTATTAAATAATGCACTGCCTCTTCTCTAGAGTTGAACGAAGACATTTTTATGCGTTTAAGATTCGTTGTTTGAGACATTATGTAGAAAAACTGAAATATTGTACGTGTTGTCTTCTTGAAGTATACGATTGAACAAAGGATAGATGTTACGTTAGTCGTAGCACAAACTAATATGTACCTTGTACGATTTTGACTTCTCCTTAAATACTGAGCTATACTAATTAAGGGAAGTAGAGAAAGAGAAAAACGTGAGTAATGAAAATAGAAAACTGTTATTTGTAATAGCTTTTAAAATAAATGAATATATGGTTTCTCTCGTGCCATTGATAACATTTTTTTCTCTACTCTACTTGAGAAAATGTAAGAATGTCGATAACGGGGTAACTAATGATTTTATTAGTGTGTGGAATTTAGAAAAACTATATACTATATTCATATAATCACTTTTCTATGATGGTTTACATTAAAAGAAAATTAAAAAGTGGTATTAGCAAGTATACTCATTGGCAGTGACACGGCGGCGGCGCCTATAATCGCCTAAAAAAATTATGAGAATGCGTATAAGCGGTTTTTCATTTACCCTATTGTAAAATCATTTGCTAAGATCTTGTAGCGGTATCTAAGCTCTTCAATGATGTCAAGACATAGCATCGATGTAGGCTATGATTGCTGATACACATTATAAGAATGCAGAAAAGTGGTTTCATTAATCGCTGCCCTGCGAGGCCGAACCTCATTACGGGGGGCGCTGGAGATTCTGACCAAGATTATACGAATAAGGTTTTGGTGAACTTCTGTTCAGCGGCACCTACTCGTTACAATCGTTTTATTGCTATTCAAACAAATCATTTGCTGAAACGTTTTCAACTAATGTCATATACCGTTCTAAAATAATTTGGTAAGCGTGGTTGGACCTTTGGCATAAATGAGCCGGAGCTCGTGATTTTTTCATTATTCACAAGTTTTCTGTCGAGCAGTGTACTCGTCTATATCCGTGCACTCTGCCATTCTTTATTTTACTAGTTGCAGAATTTTTTATTTTTAAAAACGTGAAAATGGATTTAGTACCGCGAGTATTCGTCGTTTTCAATGCACTGCTTGATGAAGTACCACGTATGGCATCACCAGCAGCAGCAATTAATCGCTCTCGGGAGAATTATATTATAGAAGCAAGACGTCTGGCATGTATTTTAAGAAGGCGTACATATCAGTTGAGAGATTACGGGCGTGAAAATCGATGCGTCAGAAACTATATATGTGCATTTAGAAATGAAGCAGTGGCTAGCTTCATGGCGTTTGTGGAAACAAGGACTGCCCGATTTTTAAATCGTGCATTTTTAAGAGGAATTTTTAGAGAGCATAGTGAGTTTCTCGAGATGGTCGCAGTGCATCTCCTAGGGCGATGTAATGCTGAGAGGCAGCTGGCACGAGCTTTATTAGCTGCTTACGCGGAACTGTTGCGAGGTAATTTATCAAGATATTTATCTACCAACATTTTTAACATATTAATTTTTAACTTATATAAATTATTTTAAAATTTTCCTTTTTTATAGAACGCTCAATGGAGATCAACAATCTTTTTCAAGAATCAGATGAGCGCCCTCAACACCAGGAGGTGCAGCAACTGGAGCAACCACAACAGCAGCCGCAGGAGCAACAAATCGAGGAACATCCTGACTCGACTGCACCCGAACAACCACAACAGCAGCAACTGGAGCAACCACAACAGCAGCCGCAGGAGCAACAGATCGAGGAGCAGCAGCAGGGAGGAGGAGGAGGATCAAGTATTAACGGTGAGTTTTTCAATGTCCTCGATGAAAGGGAAACGGAATATAGTAGATTTTCAACAAGTGCGCATGAAATAGTTTTAAAATTTAAAAATGAGAATATAACAGGGGACGTCATTACCGACTTAAACGCGTGTATTGAAAATTTATTTCTTTACATAATACGGGAATATGATCCTGAGGATTATATTGGGATTTCCTTATCCACCGTTAGACTACCGTTGGGGCCAATTCATTCGTTTAAATTAAAAAATTATTCTGTTCAAGAAATGTGGGAGTTGATTAGCGCTGTTTCGCAAAGCGCGCGCGAGTTTAAAATTGATAATAGTTTTATTATAAAAGTGATACGCGTTAGAGCACCCGTGGGGTTTGGTCGTAGTAGTAGACCGTCTAATATTAATTTAATAAAATCTAAGTCATTAGTCCAAATCAGTAATCATGATAATAAATGTTTACCCCGCGCGTTAGTTGTCGCCCTTGTACATGCGAGGAAACTCGCTGCCGGTGATAATTGCACTCATGAATTATATACCGACTGGGGTAACATTCGAAAATCTGGTAGTAAAATTCAGCGCGAAAGAGCCGATGCTCTTATAAAATCAGCGCGTATTAATTTCATTCATGAAAACGGTTGGGGAATAAGTGATTTAGAAAAGTTTCAATTTTATTTTAAAAAGAGGGAATCGCGATTATGGTGTATAAACGCGGTTGTGTCGGTAATGGTGAGCCCCGTTATTTAATGGGGTATTAATTTTTAATAAACGAAAAAATTAAAATTAATTTTACGTTAAACATTTTATTTACCCCTGAAGACCAACATTACGATGTAATAACAAGTATGCTAGGAATCACGGCGTGTGATAATTATTGTCAAATTTGTAACGTTGGTATAAAGCGTGTATCAACACATAAATGTCCGGGGCGCTGTGATAAATGCCTACACACAAATTTATGTGATAAGCAAAGTTCGCTGCTTAAGTGTATGAAATGTTTACGTGAGTTTTATGGCGCCGAATGTTTTCGCCAACATGAATTAAGCGATAGTTTTAAAAAAATGTTAGTGTCTGCGATGCATTAAAAAATGTAGTATTTGTAGAAAAATTATATCGATAGAGGTTAGTAGACATGCATGCGGGGTTATGTATTGTCGAACATGCGCGCGTGAGCGGCCTTATAATCACCAATGTTTTATGTCTAGCGTAAAAAAAAATAAGCCGTCTCAAGATGTACCCGAACACGCTTTTCTTTTCTATGATTTTGAAACCACGCAGGATTTAAAACATGTTGACAGCGCTCAATCGTGCACTTTCCACAATATTAATTTGTGCGTAGCACAATTATGTTGTGAAAAATGTATAGATTCTGATATGGTGTCGGGGTGTGAGTTCTGTGGCGGTGGGAGAAATTTGTTATTTAAAAATAACTGCTTAAAAAATTTTATAGATTTTATTTTGGATGATAAATCACGTTCAAGTAATATTAAAGAATTAATTTGTATTGCTCATAACAGTAAAGGTTTTGACGGGCAGTTTATTTTAAAATATTTAGTAGAGAATATGCAGATAACACCGAAAATAATTTTAAATGGGACAAAAATAATGGTCATGAGTATAGGTAGAAACATTAAATTTTTAGACAGTTTAAATTATTTTCACATGAGACTTTCGGCTCTGCCTAAAGCTTTTGGTTTTGAAGGCCAAAATGCTAAAGGGTGGTTCCCACATTTATTCAATAAATCTGAAAATCAACATTATTCGGGTCCTATACCTTCTAGGGAGTTTTATGCTCCAGAGAACATGGATAATGCTGATAGATTAAAATTTGAAGAGTGGTATCTTGATGCCCTCGGTAATAATTATATTTTTAATTTTGAAACAGAAATTTTAAAATATTGTTTAGCTGACGTGGATATTTTAAGAAAAGCGTGTTCGGCATTTCGAAAAAATTTTATAGAGGTGGGAGAAACGTGTCCGTTTACAGAGGCTTCTACAATAGCCAGCGCGTGCTCCAAATTATATCGTAAAAATTTTTTAAAGGATAATGTCATTGGTATTATTCCGCCAGGCGGGTATAGAAAAACAAGTAACCATTCTAGGGTATCTTTAGAATGGTTACTTATTGTTGAAAAAGAAACTGGTCACAACATTATCCACGCTGGGAAAAATCATGAATTCCGGCTAAAAGAAAATATTCTTGTAGACGGATATCATGAAAATGAAAACGGTTTGAAATATGTATATTTATTTCATGGATGTTTCTGGCATGGTTGCGATAAGTGTTTTGTAGGTGAGAAAAGATATAGACAAATCGAAGGTCATGGTGACTCTCATAACGATCGGTTTCATAAAACAATAGAATTATCGAATCGAATTAGATCTTTAGGGTATATTTTAACAGAAATGTGGGAATGTGATTTCAGTAAAAAGAAAAGAGATAACCCTGAAGTAAAAAACTTCGTTAAAAATCACGCAATGATTTTTAATGATATTTTAAAACCCCGCGATGCTTTTTTCGGAGGGCGCACGGAGAATATTGTAGCGAACGTAGAGGTTTATGGTAGCGAAAGCATAAGTTACGTTGATATCTGTTCATTGTATCCGTATATTTGTAAATCCGGTAAATTCCCTATAGGGCATCCACAAATTTATGTTGGAGATGAATGTAAAATATTAACAGGCGCTACTTTTAATTTGAAAAATGTAGAAGGATTCGTTAAATGTACAGTGCTTCCACCAATGCATTTATTTTTACCTGTGTTACCGGTGAAAATACACAACAAATTAATATTCCCGCTGTGCCGGTCTTGTTGTGAAAACTTAAACGTTGGTGAGTGCATGCATGATAATGATTGTGAGAGAGAACTCACAGGTACATGGGTATCTGATGAGTTAAAAAAGCGGGAGAACTAGGGGACATTATAACGAATATGTTTGAAATTTGGCAATATAATACATGCCGATACGATCCCTCAGAAGATAGCTCTAACCAAATGAACGGGTTATTTGTAGAGTATATTAATACTTTTTTAAAAATTAAACAGCAAGCTAGTGGATGGCCTAGTGACTGCATTGACGAGCAATCGCGTAGACAGTATATCAGAGAATATGCTGAGAAAGAAAACGTTTACTTGGAAGAAACTAAAATTGAAAAAAACCCTGGTTTACGCTCACTTTCAAAATTATGTTTAAATTCATTTTGGGGTAAGTTTGGTCAACGCGATAATATGGGGACGACTGAGGTCATTCGTGACGGAAATCGGTTACAGACATTAATTTTAAATTCAGAAATCCAGGTTAAAAGCATCTTACCCGTAAATGATGATGTATTTTACGTGAATTGGTGTTTTTCAGGGGATGATTTTACACCCTCCTCTATCACAAACGTGGCAATAGCAGCATATACAACTGCTCAAGCACGCTTAAAATTATACAGTTATTTAGAAAAATTGGGTGATAGGATTTTGTATTATGATACCGATTCATGTATTTATTTAAGTAAGAACATCCCTGGTGAGTACAAAATTCCAACAGGTAGATTTTTAGGTGATATGACAGATGAGTTAGAATGCTACGGGTCAGGTAGTTATATATCACATTTTACGAGTGCAGGACCAAAATTTTATGCGTATATTGTTAAGACACCGAACGGTCAAACACATGAGATATGTAAAGTTAAAGGATTAACTTTAAACTCCTCAACCGATAGTAAGGTAAATTATAATAGCATCAAATCGTTAGTTTTAAATAAAGATAAAGTCATAACACATACTTGTAAAACAATACGACGTACGGCCCTACACTCGGTAGTCACTCGTGAGGAAACTAAATCATATAAAGCGACTAGTATGAAAAGAAATTTTATAAGTGAAAATATCTCTTATCCTTATGGGTTTAAAAAAAAAACGTAAAAATTAAAAATAATTATATTTTTATAAAGAATAATGTAAATATAATGTAAGTACAATGTAAATATACCGTGCGTATAATGTCAAGTATAGCGTATTAAATTATAACGAATAATATTTATTCATAAAATTATTACTACAAAAATAAATAAAAAATAAAACAAAAATATTCTTCTTTTTATTTAGTATATACTTTTTTCGTTTACAGTAGTCAGAGATGAGGACGCCTGGAAACTAGGCACGACGGGAAACGAATGTGTGAATTGTAATGTGCCAACTTGCGAGTTTTTCCCGTCGTATAAAAACTCATTACAAGGTTTATCGTGGCACAAAATAATTCACATGCTGGTAGAATTGAAGAAAAAAAGTCATGAAGAATTTCTCAATTTATGGGGAAAAGTAATCATATACGCACGAATAAATGATATTAAGGTTTCTTGTCATGTTCTGTATTTGTCAAAATACGAGTTTTGCGGTACGTGTAGGACGATAATTTGTTGCGAGACAGATTGTAATCGACCTATAGATGCGATGTGGTATGAGTCAGTAGAATACCATAAAAATATTAAAATTTCAAAAACATTATATTTCTTAAAAGCGCAGGAAAAAATAAAATCTATATATTTTAGCGTACCAAAACCATGGTATTTAGCTTGTTGGTCTGATAACCCTGTTTGTCCAAAGCATGTTAATGATCAAATGTACAATTATATAGAAAATCGCGGTGGCCCTATTCGTAGAGAAATTTGGACCGGTCACATTAACCATGACTGGGTAGTCAATAATTTTGTTTAGATAGGCGTATATTTAGAGTTTTTACTTCGAGAAAAAAATGTATTAGAAATAAGTAAAATATTAGTAAAAATAAAAAAAAAATGTAAATTTTTCATCTATTTTGTTCACACAGTTACACATCCTTTATATTGCTTCTCCTCCTGTAAAATTATTCAGTCTCTTACTACCTATCACACAGTACACTTAAACTACGTAGATAAATTTAAAATGGCCCTTGCTTGGAAACATCCATGGACTTCCATGATTTGTGGTCCTACCGGTTGTGGGAAAACTTATTTTGTAAAAAGATTTTTTCGTTTTATTGATCGTATGTCAGACACTGCTTTTACCCGAAAAATGTTGTACTATTCAGAGTGGCAGGATAGTTATTTAGAATATGGGAAAGATGTAGAATTTCACGAGGGTTTACCACAAAATGAGGATTTTTCATCAGATCCGCGACCAAAGCTGGTTGTAATTGACGATTTAATGCGCGAATCGTCCAATAATACAGTGGCTGATTTATTTACGAAAGGAAGTCATCACAAAAATATTAGTGTTATTTTTATTACACAAAACTTATTTCATCAAGGTCCAAAACAAAGAGATATTTCGCTTAATGCTAACTATATTGTTATTTTTAAAAATCCTAGAGATCGTGCCCAAATACAGCATATGGCTCGACAAGTTTATCCGGAAAACTCAAAATTTTTACAAGAAGCTTATCACGATGCTACATCTAAACCACATGGATATTTATTATTAGACTTGAAACAAAATACACCTGAAAGTTGTAGGGTGCGCACCAGTATATTCCCCGATGATATTCACCAATATGTTTATGTTCCTAAAAATATAAAAAGAGGTAGCGGAGACTCAGAATATCCAGTATTGCGTATATAATGGCGTCGTCAAGAACAAGGAAGACACTCGATCGGAAAACAGCGCATGAGTTACATGCACTGTATCATTTAAACAAACAGCAGAGAAAGACTATTTTAAAATCGGCAAATCATCGTATGATTAAAGGTATTTGCGAGTGTGCATTAAATACATTAAAAGGTACAATTACTCTCACATCAGCCCAAAAGAAAAAATTAATAAAACATAGGCACATACTAAGAAGATTGTGTGATAAAAACTGTCGTTCCTGGAAAAGTAAAAAACGTTTGATTGTGCAGAAAGGTGAGGGTTTTCTCACGGCCTTGCTGGCCCCTGTATTATCAACTGTTTTATCAGTTCTTTTACCTTCTCGTTCTGATAACTAATAATAGTAATGGAACACGCCAGGAAAATGGTTCTTGTACCGCAAGATAGTATTGGTAAACTATTTGGAACAAGTGAAACTGGGAATTTACAAAATAGTAATAAAAAAAAATATGACAACAGTAAAAATATTGAAACAACTCAAACACCTGGCAGCCATTTGACAAGATTGGATTCTGAAATGAGTGAAATTTTGAATTCGAATGAATTTGACGAACGTACAAAGTGGACAAAATATCAACAAACTTTACAACGGTATTTGACTTATTTGGAAAATTTGAGAAATAGTGTTAACACCGTTGAGTCAAAAATTCAACAAGAAACGTTAACCGGTGTAAGTATTGATACAATAACATCATCTGTACCCGTTACGTACAGGCGTAAGGCTGAGTTGTTGATGCAGTACTTAAAAAACCCAGGCATATACTCACGCATTACATGGAACAATAAAGGAATAGTTTCTATAGACAATAAAGTACTCGATGGTTCAAATATTATAGATCTTATAAATGATGTTGTTCGTAGTAGAAAAGGTGTAAAAGCCATTGGTAGAGATCATTTTTCATGGTTTTTACGAGACATTGGAATGCCACTAGAATTTATTGGAAATATGAGTTTGTATAAGGAAGCACAAAATTTTAATAATAGATCATCTTCATCACCTCATGTGAGTTTTTCAGATTCGCGTTTACATACATCTTCTGCATACATACATAACTCTACGCCATTGCCTAGAAAGCTCATAAGCAATGCATCTCTTGAAAGCGAAGCAGATGACGAGAATACTGTTATAAATAGAGAGGTTACTAGTGATGGGGATAGTTCATTTCTAATGACTAGAAGGAGAACTAGACATAAAAATAAAAAATATCCAAATCAAAAAGGTGGATGGTTAACTTTATCTTTTTAATAAAATAAAAAAAAAATCAAAAATCAAAAATCAAAAATAAAACATAAAAAATAAATCAAAAATAAAAAAAATAAAATAAAAAAGAAAATGGCTGATGACGAAAATGGAGAACTTTGTAAAATCTACTATGAACCGTCGAACGAGGTCGGATTTGCAGGTGCACGACGTATTGTACATAAAATAAGAAACAAGGTCGACAAAAATAAAATTTATAAATGGTTACGTGCTCAAGATGCTTATACATTACATAAACCAGTACATCGAAAATTTCAAAGACTTCATTATAGAGTCAATGAAATCGACTCTGTGTGGGAAGGTGATCTTATAGAACTTTGTTCACTGAAATCATATAATGATAAATTTTCATACATACTCGTTGTTATTGACATTTTAAGTAAATACGTATGGGTGGAGCCGTTAAAAGATAAGTCATGCTCACAAGTTACTAAGGCATTCAAAAACATACTTTCTAGAAGTAGTGGACGAGTTCCTCGGTTATTTCAAACTGATAAAGGAAAAGAATTCACAGGTACAGTTATGCAGCAGTTTTTAAAATCGCAAAATATTCTTCACCGCGTGACCCGTAACCCCGATATTAAGGCGGCGATTGTTGAAAGATTTAATCGTACACTCAAAGAAAAAATGTGGCGATATTTTACATACAAAAATTCAAGACGTTACATAGATGTTTTACAAGATCTTGTTACAGGATACAACAATGCTTATCATTCTACTATAAAGATGGCGCCGTCATGTGTGACAGTTTTTAATGCCTCTACAGCCAAGAAAAATATGGATTCTCGTTACAAAACAATCGAGAGAAAGGCTAAATCCGTTGTAGGTAATCTAGTTCGTATCAGTCGAACGAAAGGAACCTTTGAGAAAGGTTATATGGCTAATTGGTCCGAAGAAATTTTTAAAATAATCCGTGTTTTAAAACATAGAAAACCACCTGTTTATGAAATAGAAGACTTGAACGGTGAAACTTTAGATGGTATATTTTATGAAGAAGAACTATCAGTCATTGATAAAAATATATCGGATGCAAGTTATAAAATTGATAAGATTCTAAAAACGAGTGGAACTGCTTCGAGAAAAAAATATTTTGTAAGTTGGGTGGGATACCCGAGTACATTTAATTCCTGGATACTGGCTTCAAACGTGCAAAATATCTAAAAAATGAAAAATCAATTTTATATGATTCTACCGAGTAACAGTAGCATGAACACATTTCCCGATAATACTACTGCATGTTATACAACCAAACTACCTCTAGAAGTTAATTTACATGGTAATTGGGAAGTGGGTATAACAGAAATTCATTTTCCTCGCTCATTTCTACATATCCGTGAAGAAGAAAGAGACATTGCAGCTACGTATAATTTATCACCAATATTTAGAGATACACATAAAGCCACAAATAATGACATTATTGTGAAAAAATGTAAAATTCCTTATGGGATATACATAAACATTGTGGAATTTCTACAAGTACTAAACATTGTAATAGATGGTATTCATATTGTATTTAGATTTTCAGTAGAACATAATAATACTTTTGTATTTGCCGAGAGAACGTGCACACCTGAAACATGTAGATATGAACATTCGTTAAAAATAAGCCGAGCCATTTTACATATTCTAGGTTTTGTCGATGTGGAAAGTTATTTAAATGTAGATTCCAATCCGGCTGTAGCTACTCGCCCTGCAAATGTTTTAAATGCTATGCCACGTCAACTATTTATTCGGATATTTGTGAACCTTGTATAGTTGGAGATGTACACTCACCTCTATTACGCATAGCACCTGTAAATTACAAAGATTATGTTTTTGGTTCCAATCAGCATCACACTTTTACACCTGTGAGCTACGTCCCCGTTATAAGAAATAGTTTTAGAACTGTTGTAATAGATATAAGAGATCACCTTGGTCGTGTTGTACCATTCGAGTGTGGAACTTCAACAGTGACGCTTCATTTTAGACGGGCTCATTAAAGTATCAATAAAAATAAAATAAAAATTAAAAATTAAAAAATGAGTCACTACATAGAATATTACGATGCGCAGGTTGGAAATGGAGGCATTGAACAAGTTTACGCAGAGTCTCCATTTCAGAGAGGGCACGGTGGGATAGGTAGATTTCTCGGTGGTCTTTTTCGTAAGGCACTCCCCTTTTTAAAACGTGGAGCGCGAGCAGTGGGTAAAGAAGCTCTCCGAGCTGGTATGAATATTATTGATGATGTTAGTTCTCATCAAATTCCTTTTAAAGAGTCATTACGAAGTCGAGTTCATGAGTCTGGTAATAAGCTGAAACGCAAAGCTGAAGAGAAAATGGAAAGTCTTATGAAGGGATCTGGCTATAAAAGACAGGCACGCAAGCGTAAGAATCAGTCAAAAACCAAACGTCGTAAGAGGCTAACGTCTAGCGTGCATGAGCGCGTAAATCGAAAAATAAAAAAATCGAAGAAAATAAAATCAAAAAAAAATAAAAAGAAACGCTCAGTTAGCGATATTTTCGGACCGGCATAATATCAAAAATGGCTTTTTTACACACTCACTCGTGTGAGTGTACAAAGTCCGAATTGGATTTATTCACACTACCACCGACACAAACATCTATAGAATCTACTCAATGGATTGAATATAAACCTGTTACTACAATTTCAGAGGACTCGTATTTAGAATTTCTTATACCTGGAAATTCTGAGGATTACATTGATTTAGCACACACAATGATTAGTGTTCGTCTACGACTTGAGAAAAATGGTGAAGAAATAGAAGACGATACTTTAGTTGCTCCAGTAAACAATTTTTTACACAGTTTATTTAACCAAGTCGACGTATTTTTCAATCAAAAAGCAGTATCTCCTCCAAGTAATGCTTATGCGTATCGCGCATATATTGAGACATTATTAAATTACAGCAATGAGGCTAAAAAATCACATTTAACTTCATCTTTATGGTACGAAGACACACCCGGGCAGATGAACGCACCTTTGACGAAAGTAACCGCAACTTCTCCAAATTTATCCGCTAATATGGGAGCTAAAAAACGTAATAGCTTTATAAAAGGAGGAAAACTCTGGATTTGCTAGGCCATCTACATTGTGATGTTTTTAATCAAGAAAAATTTCTGCTTAACGGTGTAGAAATGAGAGTCAGGCTTATTCGTTCAAAAGATGTGTTCTGCCTAATCGATTATGAAAATGAGAATGTAAAGGTACGCCTTTTAGAAGCATCATTAAGGGTACGACGAGCTAAGATTAACCCAGGAGTTCTCCTAGCTCACTCTAAAGCACTTACGAGAGGGACCGCTAAATACCCTTTAACGCGTGTAGAAGTTAAATCATTTACACTACACACTAACTCGAGTGGTGAAACGCTAGATAATATAATTTTGGGACAGTTACCTAAACGAATTATAATTGGTTTTGTATCGAATAAGGCTTTTAACGGAGATAAAAAAGAGAATCCATTTAATTTTCAACATTTTGACCTTACTTACTTTGCATTAACTGTCGATGGTATGCAAGTTCCCAGTAAACCCATTCAACCTGAATACCCGACTACATATTCCGATGCATTCCAGACTTTATTTAGTGGAACAGGTATTCATTTTGCAAACGAAGGAAACAATATTTCAAGAGAATCATACCCACATGGTTATTGCCTATATGCTTTTGATTTAACACCTGATCTTTCGGCAAATAGTAATGCACATTGGAATTTGGTAAAAACTGGCTCTGTACGTTTAGAATTACGATTTGGTAAAGTTTTATCACACTCTGTTAATTGTGTTGTTTATACAGAATATGATAACGTGCTCGAAATAGACTCATCACGTCAAATTATTATGGATTTTTCAGCTTAAATATTTTTGAAAGTTACGTGATTCATAGTTTAAGCTATTTTTCATATTATCAAATTACTGTTAATTACCTTCAAAAAAAAAACGTTAGAAAGTTCTGAGTCTATCCTATAAAATGAAAATATCTCGAGCCCATGCAGTGTAGTACGCATTCAGCTTTCAACGTATTCCCCTCGTTCGAAGAACCCACTCACGAAAATGGATTATATTATCGAGGTTCTAGGCTTCCGCGACAGTCATAATAAGTTCGTCCTAAAGGAAGTAGCCGTCGTAGCTCTAGGAAAAGAGTACATAGCACACTGGATAGCGGCAGCGCCTCATTCATTCTCTGACTTACCAATTAAAATTCAAGTCTACAATAATTGGCTCACTGGTAATCATCACGGTATAGAATGGTTTGATGGAGACTTACCTCATCGACAGCTTCATGCAAATTTACGTGAGCTAACACGTGCAGCAAGACAAATTTTTGTAAAAGGTGCACAAGAAAGCGCGCTCATTCAGAGTATTACTACACGATATGTTGAAAACTTGGAAAATTATAACTGCCCTCCATTGCATCAATTAAATAAAAGCGACATTTTTTGTTGTTTTCACGGTGCTCAATGTAGAGAAGCATTTATGTGCGCATTAAATAATGCAGTAAGAATAAAAACCTGGATTAATAAAAACATCACTCTCATGACAACATTGAATAGTAATCATTATAGACATCACTACGAGAATACAGGGGCAACATCTGTTTACAGAACAGTTGTCGACTGTGCATCGTACAGTACATATGCAGAGCCTGACTCTGATGAGCCTCAGGATTTATCTAATAAACCCACAAAGCCAAGCAGAAAAATAAAGACCAGACCTCCTACACCTCACAACAAAGCAGGCGAGCACATATACGAGAACATCGACGAAAGTACATATTATATTCCAAGAACCATCAAATCACCGTATAAACAACAAAATGAACACCATTCAAATACGGGCTGCTCTTCAGCTATTAAAAGTACAATCACCAGGTGTATTTCCAGCGGACAAGATTCCGAAGGTATTGACGAGACCGACGAGCTGCGTATTTAAGGGGTTATATCTGGTTGGAGCTCAAAAAAAAAAGGCCTTTTTTCATATTTTTTTTGAGCTCGTTTTTAAATTAGCATAAATAAATAATATATGAATCGGTTAAGCAACTCTTTTTTGGGAATATAAAAAAATTTTTTTATTGGTGAAAATTTACAAAATGGCGGCTATTTGTCAATAAATGTAAAGCAGTATTTGAAAAAGTATCTCTGCGGCACGCAGTAGAAGTCCTCTGGATCACCATCTGGAACAATAAAAAAATTTTTTTCATATATACATGAGTTTTGCGGTTGAAGTACACACGATTATATTTTTAGGAATTTTTTTCGCAAAATGGCGGTTGTTCAAACAAAAAGTTGCGTTTTCGACGAAAAAAATCGACTTAAATTGTTTATAACTTTTTTAATTGTTTATCGATCGTTGAAATCGTGTGTACTTAAACAGATAATCTAATGAAGAAGCTACAGTTAAAATTTCAAATCAATCGGATGAAAACTCATTGAGTTTTACTGCGTGCCGATTTTGAAAACTTGGTTTTGAGATAAACGCACTTGAAATTTGAAAACTTTATAATTTTGTGAAATCGTAATGAGGGCCGTAATAATTTTTTTACCTTTACTCTGCTATCAACAAAGCGACATCAACAAAGCGACATCTATAGCATAGTTTTGAAGTATATTCTCGGCGGTCGATAAATTATAAGCATATATATGACCGCGAGATTCAAAAATGCACCGTCAACGAAATAGACGAAATTTCTTCATTTTTCACCTCAGAATTGCTTTGGAAAAATTGATTTTTAAAATTTGTCTGAGTTTCTTTCATGTTTGGACATTATTGATCATAAATCTAGGGATGTTTTACCATACTTTAAGCCAATAAAAAAAAATGGAAAAAAAAAAAATTCCAACCAGATATAACCCCTTAACACAGATATACACACACAACCAGGATCGCATTGGGTCGCTATGTTCATAGACAAACGAGGACGAGGAGTTTTTTTCGACAGCTACGGTATGCCACCAGTGGTTCCTCAACATTTAAAATCTTTACAACGAAATACTATCTCATACAGATGGAATACACAACAATTACAAAGTTTAAATTCTAAAGTATGTGGACAGTTTTGTATAATGTTTTTAGATTATATGAAAAGAGGATATTCGCTAGAAAAATTTTGTAAATTATTTACATCAAACTATTCAAGAAACGACAGAATTCCAGATCGTTTTTATAAGCGCATTCGCGGCATATCATGTAGAAAAAATTGTAAAAATAAATTTAATTCTCATATAGGTAACGGCGGTAGAAAAAATAAACAACTTTATGTGCAATCATGTAAATCAAAATTATGTTGTTCTTAACTGTATGTAATATTTAAATTTTCAATAAAACAAATAATTTAAATGTATTTTCTCGAAGTATATATTTCTTTTAGCTGAACCTCACATCCACGCTAATGACCCTCACTAATTACCCATGACGGCGCTCTCCGAGGGACCGACCGCGCCCGAACCCAACCGAGGGGACTCGACCACACCCCAACCCGCGCGGCGTCCCCACACCCGCTCAGCACCCATGCATCCACCCGACGCCCGCTCACCACCCACTCACCATCCACCACCCGCTCGCCCCATGCAACCTCTCACAGCCCGCTCACCAACCACCCGACCGCTCACCATCCACCACCCGCTCGCCCCATGCAACCTCTCACAGCCCGCTCACCAAACACCCGACCGCTCACCATCCACCACCCGCTCGCACCATGCAACATCTCACAACCCGCTCACCACCCACCCGGCCGCTCACCACCCACCGACCGCTCGCCACATTGCAACCTCTCACCGCCCCAGCTCACCGAGGAACCGTCACTAATTACCCCCACTAATTACCCCTGGCGGCGCTCATTAGGGACCGCGCCCGACCACCGCCGAAACCCGACGAAACGACCCGAAGGATTTCCTATATTCCCCCAAGCGCCATCTTGGAAACGGCCGCCATTTTTTCCTATATTCCCCCATGTACTACTTATGTAGAAAAGGAATCCGAGTTTGCCTATTAAAAAAAATGTCTGCTAAATTCAGTATAGCAACAAATGTACCGAAATAACGTAAAAAGGCCTATTTTTCGGCATATTTTCTCTTATAATTTGAGAAGGAAGCGTTTAATCGAAAATAGTCATAGAACATTTTTTGTTTATCTGATGTTTTTCTACAAAGTTAATGTATTTTCGAATCGAAAAATTTTATTTTGCGCTAACAATGAGTAAAAAACCGTTAAAAATGATATGTAAAATGTAAGTAATTTTTAAGGGGCGTAAAAATCAATGAATGTTAATGAAAATTTGTGAAATGGTAGCTCATTATATGATAATACTACATAAAAAAATTCAGGATGATCGACGGTGTAGTTTTCCAGTACGGCTGTTGTTAACTAAAAATTTATAACAATTTTGTCGCGTGCCATGGGTTTAAATAAAGACTCCACGCGGTCGCTGAATTTTTTACACATACTTTGGCTTATAGTTAATAATATGCAATATCAAAAATAGCCTTTTTTGCATTATACGGGTGCTTTAGAATTTTTTTAAATTTTTTCAATTTTTTTTTTTTATAAATAAATGCAATTACATGAAAACGGCTCGATGAAAATGCAATGTTAAAAAAGGCTTGAGAAGCTGATTAAAAAACGCTTTAATCGAGCTAAAACCGACCCGATTCAAATGACTACAACCGGAGATATTAGAGCTTTAAGTCAACCTAAATTTACGGCTGACTTAAACGTGAAGTAGACAAATAAAAAATGTAGTGTTGTAGCTAATTGTAAGAGCTTTCAATATCCGTTGAGTGCATTTCCGGCACTTATTTGCTTCATTAAATAAAAATTATGAAAGGAAGCCTGATCGTTGAAATTTCTCGGCGGAACGGCGCACAGTGGGCTAAAACCCGATTTTTTTTTTCAAAATAAAATAACTCCACACAGAAGCCACCAATTTGGATGATTTTTGTTTCTACTTATAGCAAATTAAATGTAGATTAGAGGAAAAATAAAGAAAATTGTTAAATAAATTTTTATAACCTCCAAATTCAACAAGAAACATAGGTATTTTTCAAAATTTTGTAGGAAACCGTATTTAAGTTTCAGAAAAATGTTTCTTTTTGGGAAATATGTTGCCTCCTGAGTTCATCCATGTGTAATATATAACCCCTATACCTGTGAACCATAACCTAAACACCTTGCAGATGAATACTTCGCCGCAAAGTCAGGTTAATACGATAATCTGTAATGAACTATGACTTTGTAAGGTATTTATGACAAAATAAGTGATCTGTAACATTAAAAACTTATAATGACCATAACCTAAACCATTTTACAAATTAGCTTATTATTTTTATTTAGAAAAAAAGTAATTCCACACAGAAACCACCGATTCGGATGATTTTTGTTTGTACTTATAGCTAATTGAATGTAGATTAGGGGAAAAATAAAGACTATTCTCAAATCAATTATTATAACCTCCAAACTCTACAAGAAACATAGGTATTTTTCAAAATTTTATAGGAAACCGTATTTAAGTTTTAGAAAAATGATTCTTTTTTGAAAAAATGTTGCCCCCTGAGTTCCTCCATGTATAATATATAACCCCTACACCTTTGTACCATAACCTAACAACTACGTTGAATACTTCGCCGCAAAGACATGTTAATATGATAATCTATAATGCACTATGACTTTGTAAGTTAGTTATGAAAAATTAAGTGATCTGTAATATTAAAAACTTTTAATGATTATATCTCAATACTTTTTACCGATTAGCTTATTAATTCGATTTAGAAAAAAGTTATTCCAGACAGGAACCACCGATTCGGATGATTTTTGTTTTTACTTACATCTAATTGAATGTAGATTAGGGGAAAAATAAAGAGTATTGTCAAATCAATTATTATAACCTCCAAACTTACAAGAAACATACGTATTTATCAAAATTTTGTAGGAAACCGTATTTAAGTTTTAGAAAAATGATTCATTTTGGGAATAATGTTGCCTCCTGCGTTCATCTATGTATAATATATAACCTCTACACCTAAGAAACATAACCTAACAGCTCTACGTGGAATACTTCGCCGCAAAGACATGTTAATATGATAATCTGTCATGTACTATGACTTTGTGAGGTAGTTATGAAAAATTAAGTGATCTGTAACATTAATAACTTTTAATTACCATAACCTAATACTTTTTACCGATTAGCTTATTAATTCGATTTAGAAAAAAGTTATTCCAGACAGGAACCACCGATTCGGATGATTTATGTTTGTACTTACATCTAATTGAATGTACATTAGGGGAAAAATGAAGAGTATTGTCAAATCAAATTTTATAACCTCCAAACTGTACGAGAAACATGTTTTCTAAATTTTTCTAAATTTGGTTGAAAACTGTATTTATGTTTTAGAAAAATGATTCTTAGTGGTAAAAATATTTACTTCTGAGTTCGTCCATATATAATATATTACCATTAGACCTGTGAACATCAAGGAGCGCGGGCGCGCTCCGAAGGCAGGTATAGAAGAAGCCTGAAGGAACGACCCGCACTACATATACATTGAAATTGGTGTGTGAGAAATTCAATGCGCCTATATACCTATTACGTTAGTTTTAACTATATAACATATTACTCTTAATCGAAAGCTATTTCATTGCTCTACTCAAATCAAAAGATTTTATTTAATAAGATTATCTTGTTTAAAAGATATAGACAACTGAATTTTTTTATGTCCGTTTTCCTTTCAGAATTTTAGTCTTTTTTCCGGCATCCGGTTTGCAGTTTTAACCTTACAACTATAAGTAAAATACTTCGCCGCAATGACAGGTTAATACTTTATTCAGTATATCTTTTGAATATAATTATCACTGGATTAGTGATTTGTAAACAATTCGATATATACAATCTTTGGTGAAGCTAAATGCAGTATAACCTTCGGGCTCTTTCATATTAAAAAAACCGCTGCCAATTCATTGGCCCGTAGCTTCCTGAAAATTAATTTGATGATCCCTTTAATTCATTTTTAATAACAAAATTTATTATTTTTGCAACAATTTATTACATTATTATAATTAAATTTATTATTGAAAAATTAAAAGTTTGGGTTTATAGTACATGGTCAGTTATTGTCAGTTTACCAGACAACATACAAATTTTTCATATTTTTGTTTTTCTGTCAGTGCATGATGTAAGTATCTACAACTATAGAGGAACTAGAATGGAAATTTAACCAGAGTCTAGAAACCGTCAGCTGTTGAATGATAGGCCTCAAACTGCCATGCGGGCCTCAAAGGCCTGCTATGTGTAGAGAGAGTACGTCTACAACGTGCCACCCAGCGTCTGGTTTTTGGTTTCGGAACCCCCTCTCGGGGCCTGATTCTCTAACTCTATATCGGTGCGATATATACAAGACGAGAGTTTTAGCCCAATCAGAGAGATTCTTTAGAAGGAAAAACAGTTCTAGTGATGTTTTGTCTATTTTTGCTCGACCAAAAATCGAAATCCTGAGGCTGGGTAGCAGGTTGTAGACGCTCTACTATACCTGCATTTGTGTCTCTCTCAGAGCAGCCAAGCGAAGTTTGCGATGAAAATTTTTGTCTTCAAATTTTACGATAATAATGGAAGTTGGATAAATGAAAAAAAAGAAATTTTTCTTATATTATTTTAATTATTCGTCAGTTTTGAATACTTAAACTCAAGAATTCATTCTTGAAAATTCAAACATATTATATTTGGGCGCCAATACACCTCAGAAAACAATTATAACATGATTTTACAACAACTCAAAAAATCACTATCACAAAGCTTCCTCTAGGAGGAAGCAAAAAAAAGCTTAAATTGAATTATCTTATAATTTGAAATTACTCATACAATGGACAGGCAGAGCTTGAATCGAAATAATCTGTAATCTTATGAACCTTGTAGATTGAAATACCAGGTTAAAAGGAAAATATCCGATAGCCTCAAAACTCTTTTATATAAATAGAATAAAGCTTTAAACTCAATAGGCTAGCTTGGCTTAAAGCTAAATGATCCACAGGCTTTGATTTTTTATATTTGTTACCCCAGGTAACTCGACTCGATTTTTTCTCTTTTGTTTATATACAGTTACGTATACATTTAATAACATTTATAATACAATAAGAGAATAAATAAATGAACGTTTATTTTTCATTTGTACTATACATTGCATCGGTTATCTGAGGTAAGTATTTTTAACTACATGTATCGGATTGCTTAATACAAATTTTAGACTGTCCAGTGTTCCTGGTTTGTATTGTTATCATTTAAAGGAAAAGTTCTAATGTACACCCTAATGAAATACTTAAGCCGTAAATTATATTAACATTAAATTTTTATATATAATTTTTGCAAATTCGGTTCGAAAAAATTAATACTCGGTTAACTAATAAGCATAAATAAGCGTAGAATTTCTTTATTACTTTATAAATTTCTTAATGAGTTATTAAATATAATTTTATCTAAATTATAAGATAAGACAAGTATGTATATATACTTATTCGAGTCGAAATTAGCATTTATGTTGTCTTACAGAAATAAAGCAATATTCTGTAAAATATAAAATTTAAAAATTATACTATCAATTTGGAATATAATTATTAACTATACCTATAATCTATAAGTATCTTATTATCTGCAGTACAATAAATAATCAAATTATAGCATAGCAACCGTATAAACAATTATGTTAAATAGGTATAATCATATCACAGCAACCGCATCAACAACAGCCAAATGCACAGATTTTCAAAACACGAAGAAAAAGAAAATACTTTAGTTTAGTATAATTTGATTCGTGTCCATCAAACATTGCATCGTTAAGATAAGGTGAGGTTAATGCTAGACTATTGTTTTAGCCTGATTCGAATTACATTATGGGTTAATTATTTGAATATGTTATAGAATAATAATTAAATCATAAATAAATAGGTGATGCAAATAATGTAGAGTACAGGGTCAAAGATGCCAGTGCAGGTAAAATGTCATATAACGTATATCTTAAGGGGGGTATTTCGCTAAGGAGCATATTTAACGAGTACTTCCTTGGGCCTCCAATATTTTTAGCCCATAATATTAATATTATTGCTTGCAAAGTAATCTATAGTCAAAATTAATAATTAAACAATAGATTTTATAGGTAAAAAATATATAAAATTTGCTTACACAATCAATTCACAAATTTTATGAAATTTAAAATCAGTATGTCACGCATTTTGTTTAAATTTTCGTGACTAATATTAAATAACTTGGCCAAATATTTTTTCATTGATTCTTTTTTCTGGTCATTCGTTGGCCCATATATTTTTCACTGTTTCATTTTTCTGGTGGTTGCTTGAATACATATGCGTTTTCTTATTGACTAAAATAGGCTGGAAGTATAAAAATTATGCAAACATACAAAAATCGTGCTATCCCACAAGGCTATGTAGCAATGTAACCTGAAAACTCAATTTTTATTAATGTCATGCTCAATTTATTCTTCATCAAGGTACATTAAAATTATGCAGAGAGATTGGAATAATCATTATTTATCACGTATTTAAATTTTATTTGAAAATATTTGGTTGGATTCACGTAGATTTCGATGGATTTTTTAGCTGGATTCCTACTCTTATCCATGTTGCGTGGATTTCTTACCCATTTTCAGTAAAAATTAAGTAGGAAATCTACGCAACATGGATCAGAGTAGAAATCCAGCTAAAAAATCCATTGAAATCTACGTGAATCCACCCGATCCAGCTAGGAAATCTATCTGGATCCAGCTAGGGAATCCATCTGGATTTCGTAGCTGGATATTTTTGACCGGGTATCGTACACCTAGGGTTTGAAGAATCAAGAATTAATTTTTATCATTCGATAATTATCCGATTTTATATTATCCGATGTCATACGTGTAAGAAATTAATGTTTTCGTAAATAAAATAGTGTTACATAATTATTTTTGATTGATATTGTAGCAAAACCCGATCTTTATAAATAGCAAAGTTTGGTTAACATCAATATATATACACTTTTTAAAATGGATTTTCCTTCAATTGTTGTATCATCCCTCCCTCTCACCTTCTACAATAAATAATATATCATTTAAAATAAAAATATGCATTTAACTATAGCATGTTCAAACCCAAAACAAAAAAGAGAAAAAGTGAAAATATTCAAAGAGGTCGGCCGAAAAAGAAAACTCGTAGCAGTTTTAACGGAGGAAGAAAACGAATAGTGACAACGGATTCTGATCCCGGTAAAAAATAATGTCATCATAAATGAAACCAATAATTGCAATGTCCTGCAATTTAATATATCTATATATATATATATATATATATATATATATATATATATATATATATATATGGCGCATTCTCTGTCAACGCGACACCCCCTCTGCCCAGAACAATTTTGATCCAAATGGGGTCTACCTGGGCTCAAATGAAAGCTCTTGACTTCTACTTTCGAACGCCGTCTGGCGATTCCGAAAATTCAAAATGGCGGATCCAATATGGCGGCTGAAATTCTCGGAATGATGGAAAAACAAGTTTTTCTTCACTCTAATAGCGAATCTGATACGAAAATTGTTATTTCTTGCCACTAATATTAAGTTTGCGACATATTTTCTTACTACTATCGTTCAAAGCGAGCGGTTAAAATTATATTTCAAGGTCATTTTGAAGATCAAAAGTTATTTTCTGGATTTTCGGACTAGTATTCCACGAAACTAGTAGAAAACTTGATTAAGATCATAACTAGACTTGACCTTGGATCATTTTTCAAGGTCATTTTCATGGTGAGTTCTAATTTTAATAAACCGATTCTTTCGCAGTTATACTTCTTCAATTCATGCTATCAATCGGTTCTAATTCGGAACAGTAACAGAAAAACTGTGGTTATATCCACACTTTGAAACATTTCAGAATCACTGAAAAAAGTTTGGTGGAGAAGAAACACGTTAGCGTAGAGTATCAGTACCAAATGCAAGAATTGTTTCGTTACTAAACATTAAGTCCTTTACTCTCCCATTTTAGAGCAAATGTTACACAAAAATTGTTCTGCATTTAATCTATTTCATCGTTCTTCAGGAGTACAAAAGTTTAGGGCAGAAGAAGCACTAAAAAGTGTTGCAATGGTACAACACATTTGTGCTGCTACTGCTTTTTTGATTTGGTGCTCCTGCACAAAAATCGTGCAGTATACGCACTGAGAGAAAAAAACCGACGTGACGCCGTGGATGCTATAGTTGGTGTAAGACCGTGTGACTATACACATATACAATGCGATCAAAAATTGCAAAATTTCTGAATTTTGCAATTTTTGAATTGACTTTGAAGGTCAACGACGAGGTCAGATTCAAGGTCATCAGACCAGACAAATCCTCGTTGAAAATTACTTACGGTATGACCTTAGCTTTTTCAAAAAATATCGTTTCTGGGAAAATACGGGTGTCCCATACTTTTTGATAACCCTGTAATTAAACTTTACAATAGAACATTTCTAAAATCTCTCTAACTTTTTTTATTCCTCTTTCGAAACTCTTTAAGTACCGATGCTTCTCTAAAAGTTTAGTGCGGCTGTTACTCTAACTCTTTGGTGTATCTGTGGTTCTATATTTCGTGCATTATCTTTCCTAAACGTTTCGTACATATAGTTCCCATCGATTTTCGAGAGGATTCAAATTAATTCGAAGACATTTTTCACAGCACCTGTTCTAACAGTCCTACGTTATTATATTCGAGTATTATCACTTACTTAGATGGATTGAATATGTCTACTGTAGCACGGTCCGATCGTTGTATCAACCCTCTCAATGGTAAGGGTCACATAGGTAATGATTTACGCTTGTTGTCGAACAACTTAAAACGAAGATTTCCAGATTTGCCAGATAATTCAAAAATTTGTAGTAAGTGTAGAAAGTTATGTGGATCTCATTTCATCTATTGGTACAAGAGATAACGAAGGCAACAACGAATATGAAAACATGGATATAGAGACGACATCAGAAAACACTGGTATTGATAAATCTGTTCAAGAAGCTACACGATCAGCTAGAGAAATCGAATTGGAAGACATGTTTTCAGAATTAAAAGAAAAGTTTTCTAGATTAGCAGTTAATGACCCTTTGAAACTAACTATACTTACAATCGCCCCATCAACTTGGAATATTAGTCGAATTTCCCGTGAATTCAATACATCAAGACATTTAGTAAGAAAGTCGAAAAAACTCAAAGCCGATGGAGGTATTTTAGCTACAACAACGGCTAAACATGGTAAAACTTTGTCAAAGGCAGTAATAGAAGTCATTGTTGAATGTTATAATAACGATCTGCACAGTCGGATGATGCCGGGTCGAAAAGATACTGTCTCTGTTATTATTGATGGAAAGCGGACTCAGGTGCAGAAACGTCTTTTATATTTCGATTTACGAGAACTACGAATTATTCAAGATAGCAGAACCAACAGTGCAAGTAGGATTCAGTACTTTCGCGAAATTACGACCAAAACATTGTGTTCTTGCTGGTGCTAGAGGAACGCATAGCGTCGGCGTTTGCACCATTCATCAAAATTGTAAATTGATGTTGGATGCAATCGATATTCAGAAGCTCACGAAAAATCAAGAAGAACCCATTTGTAATTATAAAGATTGTTTACAGCAAATTATGTGTAAGAATCCTACACCTGACTGTCACTTGGATGAATGTTCGAAGTGCCCTGGTTCTGAAAATCTTACGTCTCGTTTACTTGAAATATTGGATGGGGCAAATATCTCACAACTTGAGTACTGTGCGTGGTCAGGAACGGATAGATCAACTTTGCAGAATTTAACTCTACCAGTTGAAGAATTTGTTGATGAATTATATGCCAAATTGGCGATACTCAAACCCCACTCATATATTGCCAAAGAACAAGGTAATTTCATTGCTCAAATAAAAAGTAATCTAGGCAATGGAGAAGTTCTGGTAATGTTCGACTATTCTGAGAATTACTCTTTTGCAGTTCAAGATGCATCTCAAGCCTTCCATTTTAATAATGACCAGTGCACTGTTTTTCCAGCTATTTACTATTATAAAGAAGATTCAGAGCTGAAGCATGAAAGTTGTGTATTCTTGTCGAATAGTTTGAAGCATGACACTTCTTCTGTCTATACTATTCAGAATTTATTGATTCCAAAAATCAAGAGACAAGTAAAAAAACTTAAATAGATTATTTACGTGACAGATGGAGCAAAACAGCATTTCAAGAACCGCTTTCAGATAGCAAATCTTCTTCATCATGAGAAGGATTTTGGTATTGAGGCAGAGTGGCATTTTTGCGCCACTGTTCATGGTAAAAGCTGTTATGATGGTCTTGGTGCAATATTTAAAAGAGAAGCTTATAGAGCTAGCTTGAAGGCGAAACCGAAAGATGCTATTCTGACGCACACATCTCTTGTGAAGTTGGCTAAAAATCATTTTGAAAATATAAGGATTTTTTATTTTACGCAGACTGAACATGATAAATTCAAAAGGAAACTCAATCGTAGGTTTCAAGATGCATTACCTGTCCCACAGATTCTTAAACATCATTCTTTTCAATTATCAAGTGACGGGAAAGTTATCATGAAAAGGTACTCGAATGCTGCTAAGTATGTATCTGTTCTACTTTAATTTCCAATGGGAAAATATACTGAATTTTTTTTATAATATTCAAGTTTTTCTATTTTTTATCCTCCTTTTTTTTAATTTTTTTTATGTTCTGCGAGAAATAGTACCTCCACGTGGTTCAGAATGGGTTATGCTAAAACTACTTGATAGTTCTATTGTGGAACTTTATCTTCTCTAAGGATTTTATACATGAAATTTTTAGATCGCCGATCCCACGATATGCACAGAGGAACAAATATCTCATAGGAGGTTACGTTCAACAAAACATTAATTATGCAGAGACAGAAATCATGACCTTGAAAAATGATCCAAGGTCAAGTCTAGTTATGATTGTAATCAAGTTTTCTACTAGTTTCGTGGAATACTAGTTCGAAAATCCAGAAAATAACTTTTGACCTTCAAAATGACCTTGAAATATAATTTTAACCGCTCGGTTTGAACGGTAGTAGTAAGAAAATATGTCTCTAACTTCATATTAGTGGCAAGAAATAACAATTTTCGTATCAGATTCGCTATTAGAGTGAAGAAAAGCTTGTTTTTCCATCATTCCGAGACTTTCAGCCGCCATATTGGATCCGCCATTTTGAATTTTCGGAATCGCCAGACGGCGTTCGAAAGTAGAAGTCAAGAGCTTTCATTTGAGCCTATGTGGACCTCATTTGGATCAAAATTGTTCTGGGCAGAGGGGGTGTCGCGTTGACAGAGAATGCTCCATATATATATATATATATATATATATATATATGGGGGAAAGGGTATCCGCTCGGAAAAGTCCTTTTATTTCTTTTGTTCAATATATATATATATATATATATATATATTGAATTATATATATATATATATATTTGTTCAATATATATATATATATATATATATATATATATATATATATATATATATATATATATATATATATATATATATATATATATATATATATATATATATATATATATATATATATATATATATATATATATATATATTACCGAAACAAACGTTTGACGCTTTGTTATTAGGATGTCAAAGGGCATGTTCTTGTTTATGCACATAAGGATTGTGCACATATTTATTGTGCACAGATAGCATTGGTACAGATCTATATATATAGATATATACCAATGTTAAAGTGTGCACAATTAATATGTGCACAATCAGTATGTGCATAAACAAGAACACGTCTGTCAAAGCACAATTTATAGAAGAGCCCATGAAGTTGCTGAATTCGCAAATCATGATATAAATTTACTAGAATTAGCTCTGAAACTGACTCTAAAATCAAAGAGACAAAGTATTGATGGAAACAATCACATTGCTTATGAAGATCAAACCCAAACTGATGATGAACTAAGTAAGTCCTATAGAAAAAAGAACCTTAATCAAAAAAATTAAGGCAATTAATAAAATAATCCTACTCTAAAATCAAAGTTTTAGTTTTTCTTTAACTAATATAAGTTCTTACTAAATTCGCGACTTCATATCCATCGGCAATCACAATTTAGAATCTGTTGAGAATGTTTGTGCTTTAAAATGAAATTATAATAAAAAATAATTGGCTTTTATAATTATTTTTCACTACCTCTAAATTATTAAAAATACATTGAAACAAAAATAATATATGTAATCTCAAAAAATTAACCAAATTATCTTTTGTTGAAGAATTTTTATTAATTATTAGATAAAGTAATATGTTTAGTGTACGTTAATTGATGCCACTTTAGTTAAGAAGTATGCATATAGCAATAAAACAAGAAATAAGAGCACTAATTTCGAATAGTGAATGTTTACTAATAGAACCTTCTTACTCCATTTTGAAATGATTGATAAATTCTAATTACATTTTTCATCAGGGCACTCGAATGAATCAGCCTTAGCTTTCTATATGGAAAATGACTATAGCAAGAATCGGTATAAAGCTTTAGTAACCGATACTCATTCAAAGAAATCCAAGATCTATCCACGTTATGAGTTAATTAGGTAATAATTTTTTTTTTTATATTTCGATAGAAAAATTTATAATTCCATGATATATTGTAGAATTTGAAATTCCATGATATATTCCATGAAAAATTTATAATTCCATGATATATTGTATTCAATATAATAATTCGTGGAACTGAATTTGCTACTTTATTTTACTGGACAGTATAGTGAATATTATTTGAAAATTGCGATGTATTAACGACTTTTTTTATACAAAAAGCTTTGTGACAGTAAAAAAGGTTACAAAAATGTTGAAATATTTCAATGTTAAAGTATAATTAAGTTTCAATTACATTGTAAATATAATGCGCAAGAGTTTAAAAGCTTTCTCGTTTTGAAAGTAAAGCTATATGAGTATAAATCGTCCGCTGGGAGGAAAATAGTGCCATCTCGTTATTTTGCCAAGAAAAGTGCTAACTCGTTATTTCGGGAAGAAAAGTGTCATCTCGTTATTTTGCTAAGAAAAGTGCCAACACGTTATTTCGGTAAGATAAGTGCCATCTCGTTATTTCGTTAGGAAAAGTGCTAACTCTTTATTACACTAAGAAAAGTGCTCCGCTGAGTTGGTAGTTTTCTTAGCGAAATTGGCACTTTTCTTAGCAAAATAACGAGATGGCACTTTTCTTACCTAAATAACGAGTTGACAATTTTCTTGGCAAAATAGCGAGATGGCACCTTTTTCCTCCCAGCCGACGAAATAATGAACGTTACTTTAAATTTTTTGACAAACGTTAGGTGAAAGTTTGTTTAAAATTCAAGACCAATAGGGTAATAGTGCTATTTTTGTGTTAGTTTGCGTAACGATCAATTTCCATTCAAACTAATTATTTAACGTGTAAAATAAAGTAATATTGTTTTTCCAATTAGAAGTGAAATGGTTGAATGTTTACCTACACGAGTTTATGCGACAAAAGTGGAAGTTAGAGTACCTCTGCAAATCATGCTCAACAAAACCGTAGAAAGGTTATGTGAAACTGTAGCTACTGATTGGAGACCAGAAGCCTTAAATGATGTCACCTTGCTGCTTACATCAGGTTTTGATAGCTCGTCTGGACACATGAATTCGCACCAAAGGTGTGAAAATCCTGAAAATGACAGCCTGCTTGCTCAACAAACTTTGTTTGTAACAAGTATCTTATTGATTAAGTTAAGGTAACATTAATTTTTAAACAACAAAACTAAAATGAATTTCCTATTTTTGTCTTTGTAATCTGTAGATCAGATTAAAATTATAAAACCTGGCTTGATTTGACATACTTGTATAAAAACTATGCGTATAAGAATTCACAGCTCAGAGGCTTATCTGTCTATAAGGTATCTTACGGAAAAAAAATCACTTTTTGGGGGTTTACATCCAAATTTGAGTGTGGAAGTTCGACTGTAAGGATTATACACTCAAATTTGAGTATACACGCTCAATTATAAAGAGTATACACTCAAATTTTGGAGATGATACTCGTCAGTTAAGAGTACACACTTAAAATTAAAATTATAACACTGAAGTCAAGTGTTACTTTTACTGTTCCTTTATACTTTAAAGTAATACTTAAATTGATAAAGACCTCTGTGGCTAAAGCTTTTTGTCCTTACGTGATAAAATCAACTATATAAAATACAGAACTTTATACATAGGCAAGCTCAGCTTTGAATCTAAACACCTGCACCCCAAAGCATGTTGGTGATAAATATTTAACAAAATGTAAAGTATTATTTATTTCTATGAAGATTTTAATAGTAAATTTACCGAACGATATTTAATTTAAGGAGCACAAAATTGATATTTTACGCACACTGAATCAAAAAATATTTTAACATTACATATTGGACATATAATACAGTAAAATATTAAATTAATATATTCTTATATCAAGTGCTGAAGAATATAGCTGGATTAATCCCACACCACAAAGTGTTCGGTTTTGTCGACCGTTGCGAATCGCCCTTGAAAAAGAAGATGAAACAGCAACTATTCGGGAATTTCAGCGTTTAACTAATGAGATAAATTCGCTTACCACCCACAAGTTTCAGATGTTAAATAATAAAAAAGTGACCGTAAAGTTTCAAGTGTCTAAAACCATGTTTGATGGAAAATGTGTAAATACAATCACAGGGAATAGGGCGACTTGCAAATGCCCTATGTGTTTACGAACCACGTACAAGTTTAAGCTACAAGATCCATTCACTCCTAAAGAGGAAAATTTGCAGTATGGATTAGGATTATTACATGTTGAAATCAAAACATTTGAACATCTTTTGCATTTGGCTTATAGATTAACAATCAAAGAGTGGGATGTTACTGAACCACGGAAAGGTACGTTAGTTAATATTTTAAATTAAGGGGATGTTGGGGCTATGAGGATTGATTGATATTTTCTACCTTTTGTAACTTTGAAAATTGAATTTGATCATATAAACTAAATACGTTGAAGTGTTCGAGAAGTTACTTAAAAAAAGTAACTCATTACAGTTACTTGGTTTAAAACCTTTTCAAAATAATTGACCAGCTTATATTTTTTCGTAGACCTTGCGTTCTCCGATTAATTGGGTTTGTGACTTTGCTGAATGACTGACTCACTTATTGCTGCACGTATGCATAATACCCTTTTATTTTGTGTTGACCTTGCGTCTCTTTGCTATTTGGGTTGAATTTTTGAAATAATTGACTTGCTTACTGTTGCACGTCTATGTAATTCCCTTTTTTACATAGACATCGCGCCCATGGCCATTTATATTTGACACTTCTGAAATAATCGCCTCACTTACTGTCGCAGTACGAATTACAGTACGTGTAACTTCCTTTTTTGCGTGGATCACGCCTCCTCCTGCTATTTGGGTTCGAGACTTTTTTAAATAAACTCCCTTACTGTCGTACATCTGCAAAAACTCACATTTTTTGTAGACCTCGCTTCCCCTTCCAATTTGGGTTTGAGACTTTTTTAAATGATTGATTCGCTTACTGTCATGTCGCACGTCTGCGTAACTCCAATTTCACGTGGACCTTGCGTCCTCTGAGTATTTTGGTATAAAGATTTTTTAAATAATCGTCTCTCAGACAGTCGCACGTCTGCGCGCCTTCCTCTTCTACGTGAGCCTCGCGTCTTCTGGCTATTTGGGTATAAGAATTATAATTGACTCGCTAACTGTCGAATGTCTATGTAACTCCCTTTGTAACGTAAACTTACATTAGTGCCTCCAGCTATTTGGATTTGAGACTTTTTTAAATAATTGTGCGTGGAAATCACTTCTCCCTGCTATTTGGGTTTAAGACTTTCTAATAATCAACTTGCTTAGTATTTCACGTCAGTGTACCTTGTTCTTCTACGTTGACCTTACGTCCTCCGACTATTTGAGTATAGAAACTTTTTAAATAATCGTCTCGCTTACGGTTGTACGACTGCGTGCCTTCCTTTCTTTCGTAGACCACCTCAGATGTCGATTTAAAAAATTGTGTGATTCTTGGATTAACTAATGTTCTGAGTTTAATGATTTCCTATATAAAAATGTATTATTATCAATATTATTTTTGATGATATGAACTATTTTTTAAATAAATAATGAGAAATACAGCTTGGTATGCTTGCTCCTACAACCTCTATAAATATAGACTCAAATTTTAATATTAAATTTGTAATTGAATACGTAAAGAGAGAGTATAGTGAACATAAAAATAGATTAAAACAAAATTTTGGCTTAATATTAAACATCCACCTACATTATAACATATGTTTAATAAAATTAAACAAAAATTGTTACATAAGCAATTTACAAGCTGCTATTTTTTCTCTCCAAAATAACTGTATCTATTAAAAGTAGTAATTTCATAAATCGTACTTTAAAAAAGAGATGGTAATCCTTCTATATTCGTTCTCTTATTAATCGTTCGGCCAACGAATAAGAGATCTAACTCAGACCCTCTGGGTGGCTGTTCGTTTTTGCGCGCGATCTCTACATATGCATGAATTTCTAACCTCAAAAGTAAAAATTGAGAAAATATAACAACAAGAACGTGCAATCCGCGTCTCGAGTCTCAGGTTCATAAAAATTTCAATGTAATCTATTACTCTTCCTGATTGAAAAAAATGATTAGTATTTCATACTTCATGTTAAATTATAACTACGTTTTCAGAAAAATACAATGAACAAAAAACTGCTGTACAAAAAATACTTTTTGCTCAATTTGGAGTAAGAGTAGACCAAGTTTTACAAGGTCACGGTACCACAAACACTGAAAATTTAGCACGAAAGTGTTTTAGCAATCCACAAAAATTTGCACAATCTTTAGGATTAGATAAACTATTTTTGGCCAATATTGCTTTATTATTGCAGTTATTTAAGTGCAAAAAAGAATTAAAGTTTAAAAAAACAGAGAAGTTTTGTTGGGAAACATATGATATGCATTATAGTTTATACCCCTGGGCTCGCATGAACCCAACAATGCACAAATTTCTTAGGCATGGCTGTGAGATATCGAGTCGCTTCCCTTTACCTATAGCTTATTATGCGGAAGATGCCCTTGAAGCAGCCCACAAGTACTATAGAAGAAATATGGTTTTGCATGCTAGACAGAACAGCAGAAAAAACCATATTTTAGATGTATTTAACCGAGCTGTATATATGAGTGACCCAAAAATTTCCTTAATTACAATTAAGAACAGAATACAAAGACGAAAGAAAAACAAGATTACTTTGGATATGTTAGAGTACATAAACGAAGTGTAAGTAAAAAGATATCATTGAGTAAATATAAAATTAACGTAGCTTTATTCGAGACTGAATGATAATAAGTACTAAAAAGTAAATTCTACAAGAAAGGAATTAATTCGTTTATATTATTCTCGAGAGAAGGTAATTCATTTTTTTTTTTGTTGCTGGGAAGTTAATGAGGGAACAGTCTATATTTATGTAATAGTAAATCCCTTCATTTATTTTGTTATTTTATTATGCCAAAAATTGGGTAAATTTACTCATACAACAAAAAAGCCTGGTGGAAATTTTCTCTATAAAAAATAGCCGGAAAGTTCTGGGTAGTCATGAAACGATTTTTCTGGTCCAATTATTTATTTAACGGAGACAAGGTAACCTCAAAATGTTTTTACTAAAAAGGACCCACCCGCACAACCATTATGTATTGATTTGCAGATCTAGATCCTATTGACACATTTGATCGGAAGGTCAAACAGTACAAAAATACTAAATTTTCAGAAGAATTGGCCGGAAACCAAAATCAATAAGGTTGCTGGGTGGTCCTTTTCTCTATAATTTGATTATGTATTTAAAACCAAATATTAAAAAATAGCTATAGCCTCTTACTAGTTATATTCTAACTAAAAAAACTGGCCAAATTTGATATCTTTAAAATACTCATTAATAAGTTAATGTAAATTTGTGAAAAACTTATTCTGATATTCTGCCTATTAAATGGTGAACATGAGCCGAAAAATTGTTTCATTGATGAATAGAAATGGCCAAGAAAAGTGTATAATTTTTACGATTGTTGGTGAAACTAACTATGATTATGCAAATAATGGAATTGATTTCCACCAGGGTAATTATAAATATATTGATAACATTTATATATGCGCTTGAAAAAACTATATACTGCTAAATACCTATACCTACATTTAAAAAAATGAGCTGGGCTTATTCAATATAGGCACTTGACATTTAATTTTATTATCGTATACGAAAATGGAAAATAAATCACAACATAGTTACAAAGGCACATAAAGTACAAAGTAATTTTTATTTCGACGAAAATTTTTAATATGAGACTTTATTCCAGAGTAAATGTGGAAGATAAAGAAACTGAAACGAGTGAACCTGAAGACGAAGGAAATGAAAGTGGTCGAGATGAAGATGTGGGAACTGAAGACAGTGAAAGTGACGAAAGTGTATCTAGCGAAAAATTAAATAAATGTTTGGTACACATTATCATATATTTTTTACATATTTATGAGTTCAAATATTTACTAATTATAAACATTTTCAAGATACACTCATATAAAAAGAATGATAGCATTTACCCCATCGTATTATCCGAATGGCATAGAATACTTCATGTTATAACAATACCAGTGGTCTCTAAAAAAAATATAATGTATAAATTTAAAAAGTATATCAATCTTAGCCCAATGCTATATAAATGAATTGAAGCCATAAGGCATTGAGATTTAAGTATTTACTTTTTGAGTAACATTAATGGTTATGAGCTAATTAACTTTAAGCTTGACCTGAAGTTCCAAGCTGAAGATGAAGAAGATTGAAGAAGATTGAAGATGTAAAGTTTACCTGTTTGTGTATTAAGATTTTGAAGGTATATAGTTTGGATTATCGGAGATATTTAGCGTTCAGATTGGTCTGTCTTTGAACAAAAGTAAAAAAGGTTATACGATACAGGCCGTTAACTTTGACATATAATAGGAGAGAACTCAATATCTACTATATAGAGCTTGGAGGTTATAATAATTGATTTGACAATAGTCTATTTTTCCTCTAATCTACATTCAATTAGCTATAAGTAAAAAAAAATCATCCGAATCGGTGGTTTCTGTGTGGAATTACTTTTTTCTAAATCAAAATGATAAGCTAATCTGTAAAAAGTTATAGGTTATGGTCATTAATACTTTTTAATGTTACAGACCACTTATTTTGTCATAACTACCTTACAAAATTATAGTGCATTACAGATTATAGTATTAACCTCACTTTGCGGCGAAGTATTCATCTGCAAGGTGTTGAGGTTATGGTTCACAGGTGTAGGGGTTATATATTATACATGGATGAACGCAGGAGGCAACATTATTCCCAAAATGAATCATTTTTCTAAAACTTAAATACGGTTTCCTACCAAATTTTAATAAATACGTATGTTTCTTGTAGAGTTTGGAGGTTATAATAATTAATTTGACAATACTCTTTATTTTTCCCCTAATCCACATTCAATTAGCTGTAAGTACAAATAAAAATCATCCGAATCAGTGGTTCCTGTCTGGAATAACTTTTTTTCTAAATCGAAATAATAAGCTAATCGGTAAAAAGTATTAGGATATGATCATTAAAAGTTTTTAATATTACAGATCACTTAATTTTTCATAACTACCTCACAAAGTCATAGTGCATTACAGATTATCATATTAACCTGACTTTGCGGCAAAGTATTCATCTTCAAGTTGTTAGGTTATGGTTCACAGGTATAGAGGTTATATATTATGCATGGATGTACAGAGGAAGCAACATTATTCCCAAAATGAATCATTTTTCTAAAACTTAAATACGGTTTCCTACAAAATTTTGATAAATACGTATGTTTCTTGTAGAGTTTGGAGGTTATAATAATTGATTTGACAATACTCTTTATTTTTTCCCTAATCTACATTCAATTAGCTGTAAGTACAAATAAAAATCATCCGAATTGGTGGTTTCTGTGTGGAATTACTTTTTTCTAAATCGAATTAATAAGCTAATCGGTAAAAAGTATTGGGATATGATCGTTAAAAGTTTTTAATATTACAGATCACTTCATTTTTCATAACTAACTTACAAAGTCATAGTGCATTATAGATTATCATATTAACATGTCTTTGCGGCGAAGTATTCAACGTAGTTGTTAGGTTATGGTTCAAAGGTGTAGGGGTTATATATTATACATGGAGGAACTCAGGGGGCAACATTTTTTCCAAAAAGAATCATTTTTCTAAAACTTAAATACGGTTTCCTATAAAATTTTGAAAAATACCTATGTTTCTTGTAGAGTTTGGAGGTTATAATAATTGATTTGACAATACTCTTTATTTTTCCCCTAATCTACATTCAATTAGCTATAAGTACCAACAAAAATCATCCGAATTGGTGGTTTCTGTGTGGAATTACTTTTTTTCTAAATAAAAATAATAAGCTAATTTGTAAAATGGTTCAGGTTATGGTCGTTATAAGTTTTTAATGTTACAGATCACTTATTTTGTCATAAATACCTTACAAAGTCATAGTTCATTACAGATTATCGTATTAACCTGACTTTGTGGCGAAGTATTCATCTGCAAGGTGTTTAGGTTATGGCTCACAGGTGTAGGGGTTATATATTATACATGGATGAACTCAGGAGGCAACATTTTTCCCATAAAGAAACATTTTTCTGAAACTTAAATACGGTTTCCTACAAAATTTTGAAAAATACCTATGTTTCTTGTAGAGTTTGGAGGTTATAATAATTGATTTGACAATACTCTTCACTTTTCCCCTAATCTACATTTAATTAGCTATAAGTACAAACAAAAATCATCCGAATCGGTGGTTTCTGTGTGGAATTACTTTTTTTCTAAATCAAAATAATAAGCTAATCTCTAAAAAGGTTTAGGTTATGGTCATTAAAAGTTTGTAATGTTACAGATCACTTATTTTGTCATAAATACTTTACAAAGTTAGAGTGCATTACAGATTATCGTATTAACCTGACTTTGCGGCAAAGTATTCATCTTCAAGTTGTTAGGTTATGGTTCACAGGTATAGAGGTTATATATTATGCATGGATGTACAGAGGAGGCAACATTTATCCCAAAAAGAATCATTTTTCTAAAACTTAAATACGGTTTTCTACAAAATTTAGAAAAATACCTATGTTTCTTGTTGAATTTGGAGGTTATAAAAATTTATTTAACAATTTTCTTTATTTTTCCTCTAATCTACATTTAATTTGCTATAAGTAGAAACAAAAATCATCCAAATCGGTGGCTTCTGTGTGGAGTTATTTTATTTTGAAAAAAAAAAATCGGGTTTTAGCCCACTGTGCGCCCGTGCGTATGGCACGTTTAAATGCACGCTCTATTCAATTCGCTAATAATCATGTACCAAGTCTCTGAAAGAAGAACTAAGGACATATGAGGCGTTTCACGTCAACTGTCCCAGCGCGGCGCGCGAGCGCCAAATTGTGCTATAACTAGCTCATGTTTACGATACTAAAACGTACTTAAAAAAATTTTATGATAAGCATTTCCGACGTATTTTTTCCTCAGCTTTCCAATGGTGTAGGCAGTTTTCCCGAAATTTTCCATTTTCGCCTTCAAAAAGTACAAAACGTGTAATATCTTAAAAAGTGTATTTTTAATATTTTTTTTACCCTCTAGATCGAAAGCTGAGCATTTTTTACGTAGGAAAGGATAGTTTGCAAAGAGTGCCCGAAAGGTTTTCTGCGAGGAATAGAATGCGAAAGAGTAGACGCATCGCCTTTCCGGCGCGCGGGACTACGCGGTACAGCGCGCGGGCTGCGCTTGCCTCGTTGCCTAATAATAATCTTTTATAATCTTTAATTCTTTACCTGTTTTTTTTTTATTCTTAAATAACGCATGGAATAATATTTTATTAATTATTTCATAAAAAAATAAAATTTTTAAATTAACGTTTGTTTTTCAGTGTAGATAATTTTTTTGTTTTTGGTTTCACAGCTTTCTTAGGGAAGATTTTATACTCAGAACTAAGAGAGGTTTTTTGAGCTTCAATGTACTTTCATCTATTGGAATAGTAGCATGATACAGTAACGTGCCTGGTATAGATTTAGCCTTGCTCAGTCTTGGTTTTATTTTTAAAACCGTTTCTTCATACGATTCTTTACTGCTATAAAAAACTTTCGTTTCTTTGCAGTAATCTTTAGCCCAGTTATACAGCTCTTCTGGCGTTAAAATATGATTACTAGAAGAAACTTTTAAACTCGCTCGTTTTTCACCTCTTTTTAGGTTCGCGCCTATACCACTGCACGCACCTTTGCCATGTGCTGTGGCATGAAAATGCCACTCAGCTGTAACTCCAAAATCTTTCTCGTGAAAAAGAAGATTTTGAAAATTGAATTTATTTTTAAAATGCTGACCTGCTCCATCAGTCAAATAATAAACTTTCTTGTCTGCAAAATTAGTTTTAAGATAAGATATTACTATTTTTTGATATTCATAAATGGCTATGGTATCACGATTTAAGTTGTCGGAAATCATAGCAATGCTTACATGTTTGAGTTCATCGTTTTGTTTATAGTACACTACAACTGTAAAAACTGTTGCTTGGTTGTTATTCCAGTGGAAGGATTGTGTAGAATTTCGTATAACGAAAGCATAATTTTCTGCAAAATCGCAACACACGAGAAATTCTCCTTCTTGAAGATTGCTTTTTACTTAGCAAAAAAATCGTGAGTTTTTAATTTCATTAATTTCTCCCCCAGTATGTCCATAAATTCGTGCACATTTACAGTTTTGGAAGCTATTGTACACCTATCTGTTTGAAACCACAATTGATACTCGATTTGAAAAATATCATTTTCATCAAAAGATTTAAGTAAATGTTTTCGTAATATAGACGTATTGGGGCAATCCAAACAGTCACCCAAATAACATCTATCGTGTGAATCATTACACACAATTGCTTGGATGCAATCGTGATAGTTTTTCAGGGGCAATTGGGTTTCTTTAGTTAAATTTTCTATGTCCATAGCACTTAGCATGAGCTTCACATTTTCATGATGCCCACACACGCATACATTATGTGTATCGCTACTCCCAGCTAAAACACAATATGGTGGCCTCAATTCTGTAAATTTCGTAAAACCAATGTTAAAGTACTCATTTTCTTTTTTATATAAATTATACAATTCATTTAAATTACCAAGCAGTAGTCTTTTTTGAATATGTTCTCTTTTGCCATTACTCTGTTTAATAGATAGATAATCTTTTGACCCCGGCATGATTCGACTTACATCATCTCTCTCATAAAAAGATTTGACAGAATTTACAGTATCAGCTGGAAGTAGTTTGCCACGTTTCTTAGCAGGTATTGAAAATATTCCGCTATTTGCTACCAAATCTTTCGCTTCACGAGCCTCCCGTTCACTGCAATTGAATTCTCGCATCAAGTTCTTACGAGACCAAAACTCCGGTGCAAGAGTTAATAGCTGAACTTTTTCTTGCTTATTTGTTAACTCTGAAAATTTTGTCTTAATTTGTTGGAGAACTGCAACACCAGCTTTATGATATTCATCATCGCACACTATTTTAGCTTTTTTAGCATCAGTTTGAGGTAAATTTGATTTCTGATTATAAATTTGACGTCGACAGGTTAAACATATTTTAGCATTTTCAGGTACTAAAGGAAATGCACTTCTTAAAAGTGTTGGAAAATCAGTCAAATTCTTAGATGCAGAGTGATCATTTTTATTTAAAGGATTTATACATTTCAATTTCCAATGTGAATCCATTTTAATCATTTATAACAGAAATGGCAAGCTTTGTCTTTGCTATCAACGACAAATTCGAAAAAATTCGAGGAGGAAAAAGATAAAAAGTTATGGTAATTATATACTTTTGACGTGATAATTTGCATACAGAGTAAAAAGTGTGGACGCCACCTACCGAATGAAAAATAAATGATTCCGTGTCGCACGGCAAACAGCGCTGTACCGCGCGTAGCGTAGAATATGCTTTCGCCCTGCCGTGCATATAATCTTTCGCGTTTTATTTGCATAGCATAAAACATCTTGGACACTTTTTGGAAAATATCCTTTCCTACCTAAAAAAAGGATAGCTTTCAATATTATGGGTAAAACAAAATACTAAAAATATACTTTTCGAGATATAGCACGTAAAAAAAAAAAACAAAAAAATTATCTACACTGAAAAACAAACGTTGGTACAAGAGTTTGCACATATTGCTGTTAATTTTGAAATTTTATTATTTTATGAAATAATTAATAAAATATTACTCCATGCGTTATTCAAGAATAAAAAAAAACAGGTAAAGAATTAAAGATTATAAAAGATTATTATTAGGCAACGAGGCGAGCGCAGCCCGCGCGCTGTACCGCGTAGTGTACCGCGATGCGTCTACTCTTTCGCATTCTATTTCTCGCAGAAAATCTTTCGGGCACTCTTTGGAAACTATCCTTTCCTACGTAAAAAATGCTCAGCTTTCGATCTAGAGGGTAAAAAATATTAAAAATACACTTTTTAAGATATAACACGTTTTGTACTTTTTGAAGGCGAAAATGGAAAATTTCGGGAAAACTGCCTACACCATTGGAAAGCTGAGGAAAAAATACGTCGGAAATGCTTATCATAAAATTTTTTAAGTACGTTTTAGTATCGTAAACATGAGCTAGATATAGCACGATTTGGCGCTCGCGCGCCGCGCTGGGACATTTGACGTGAAACGCCTCATATATCGATAGATTTTTTCCTGCTCTTTCCAATGGAAAAAAAAGAAAAAGTACTTAAAACTCAAACAAAGAAAGAAGCGGATGTCGCAAAAAGGACAATTCTTATAAAATAAAAAAAATGTAAAAAAATTAGAATTTAAAGGAAAAGGTAATATTGTTATGCCAGATTAAACAATCTATAAGGTTATTTTAAATTTCTGTTTCACTGCTTTCAGTGCGTTCATGGATATTTTTATGTTTAATATATTATGTTTTTCAAATTTTGTTATATAAATGAACAAAGTTCATTGTAATATTATACTAACTGTTACAACTAGATCCACAAAATTATGTCCACGCATTGGCATTGTAAGTTACAAAACATTTTATATTTACAAAAAAGAAAGGGCGAAATAGCACATCGCGTGTATTAATCCGCCCTTGAGCATAGCGTAAAAAGTTCGGGCAGCCGCTGTCTTTTTGATCTTACTATTTTTGAACTTTTCATGTTTCAACTTAAAAATATAATATTTTATAGTTTAAGACTTGTACTTTTGAAGAATATAATTCATTTTGAAGAAAAGACTGATATTTTATTGAAAAAATAGAGTTTAAACATTCAAATGGAATTTTCAACTAGAAGGAAGCATTTCGGAATAAAAATAATAGCACCATTGGAAAGAACAGGAAAGAATCTATCGATATATGTCCTTAGTTCTTTTTTCACAGACTTGGTACACGATTATTAGCGAATTGAATAGAGCGTGCACTTAAACGTGCCGTACGCACGGGCGCGGGGAGCTCGCGCGGACCCTCGGCGCTGTCTTTTTCATGTTGTTACTTTTAAACCCTTTATTTCTCCAACTTCGCCAAGATAGGGTTTTGAAGCTTAAGAGTTGTACTTTCCAAAGGTGTAGTTTATTTTGAGAAAAACATGATATACTTTGAGAAAAATAGCTTTCAATATTCAACTCGAGTTTTCGTCCGGAAGAACGCGTTTCGCAATAAAAACAATCGCGCAATTGGAAAGAGCACAAAAAAATCTATCGATATAGGTCCTTGGTTTTTTTTCAAAGACGCAGCATACGATTATGAGCGAGTTAAACAGAGCGCCTTTTACGCGAAAAAAGGCACCGCGCGCTCGGTGGCCCGTTTCTGCTGGACGCTCCTATATGTACGTGACGTAAATTAAGTTTGTTTTAAAGATTGATTTTAAAACATAAGCACTTCAAATTTAATGTGTCTCTGGTGTTATTAAGTCTCGCGAATATGGCGTTTATGTCAAAGCAACATTGAGGCAATATTGCCTCAACAATCAGTGCTATGCGGGAACATTCATCTAGTGTTGATATATATTATACAAATATTCTTACAATATTGCAAAATCATCTGAAAAATCAACATAAAATTAGAATTATAAAATTAATATTCCTTTCGTGTAGATAAATATTGGCTAAATATTGCTGCAATATTGATGTGGCAGAGAGCCTGACCCATAATTTAAAAAAAGCAATGGAAAAACGGAAATCATGGTTTGCAGCAATATTGCTCCATGGTTGCATCCATGTATACTTACGTTGAGGAAACATTAGCGAATATGGAGAATATGTCGAAGCAATATTGAGGCAATATTGCTCCAATATTGAGTGCTGTAGGGGATCTGACTTCCCCCCACCACCAAATTGTCCAACGTTTCGAGCCCGCTGCGGCTCCTCCTCAGGTGGTGGGGGCAGTCAGATCGTCCTTCGCTAACAAAGTTTTTTTCAGGTTTTAATTAAGTTTTTATTTCAGATTCTGCTGGGGTGATTATAAACAAGGGTAATCTGTCTGCCATAAATATTAATTATTTTAATTTAATTTGCAAGACTGTAAGACCGATGGAAAAATTCTTATCAGTTGATAGTAAATTGCAGTCGACATAAGTAATATTTTTAATGATAAATGGAACCTTTCATAAAAGATTGCAGTAAGCATGCATTAGAGATTACCGAAATAAAATAATACGAAAAGCTTAATGGAAGGTGTCGGCAAAACTTGCCAGTAGCGTTACCTTGCAAGCTTCCCGTAAGATTCGCAAAACAACCAAAAAGATTCTAACTATTCACCAGAGTAACATTATACGAAAGTTTTTGAAAAGCTGCCAGAATCTTTCATGAAACATTTTAATAATTGATACTGAAATCTTTCATGAAAGATAACTAGATAGGTTACAGTAAGCTTTCTGAAAGATTGAACTGGAACATTGATTGCAAATCTTTCAAAAACCTTTTGAAAAAGATTTATAAATACTTTCAGGGAAGATTCCATTATACCTAAATGAAATCTGTCATGAAAGATTGCAGTAAGCATGAATAAAAGATTACCGAAAAATAATGCGAAAATCTTAATGAAAGGTACCGTCGAAACTTTCCAGTAGCTTTATCTTGCACTGTTCCACGAAAGCTTCCCGTAAGTTTTGGGGAACCAACCAAAAAAATCGCTGCCAATTCATTGACCCGTAGCTTCCTCAAACTCAATTTGCTAATTTCTTGAATTAATTTTTAATAACAAAATTTACAATTTTTGCAACAATTTATGACATAATTATAATTAAATTCATTTATGAAGGTTAAAAAGTATAAATTTTACAATTTTTTCTTTATTTATTTATTTATTTAGATCAACGAGCAAGAATGCCCTAGATTAAACATAACATATACACGGTGTCTCATTTTAATCTATGCAGCCAAACATCTCCGAATGCAGGCCAGATACAGAAAAATTGTTCAGATGAAAATTGTTCGTGACGATGGGGGTCAACTTTTGGTCACCTTCAATTTGACCTTGAGATCATTTTGCAAGGTCATTTCAAGGTTAAGATCATTTTTTCAAATCAGAACCCCTATTTCTGACGTCGGAATCGGATAGAGCGGGAAATTTTACGCCCAAAACCGTTCTTTAAACATTTTTTTGTGACCTCCACAAGGTTAAATCAAGGTCAAATGCTTAAAAATTGGCCAGAACGCGAAATTTCATAGTTGTCCAAGCAGAACAAGCCTTGATAAACCCAACCAATTAAGAAATTTTTATGGTCGCGAATTGTGAATATGATGTTAGGTTTATGTGGGGTGTGATACGATGGTACCGCATTGAGGCTGAAATATCCCAAATGAGGTCATTTTGAATCACTATGAAAATCACTAAAAACACATTCTGAGAGCTTCAGGGGTCGCTGATTATAAATTCGAAGTCAGATGCGACGCCGGAGTACCACATGGAGATTGAATTGCTTTAAGTGGGGTCAATTTTCCAATTGCCATGAAAATCGCTAAAAATACTATCCTGGGAGTTTTCGTGGTCACTTATCTACAGAAGTTCCAGTAACATTGCTCTATTGGCTTTAAGCTCTTTTTGATAATACTGGGTCCTTACTTTTACAGCGACGCGGACGTAGTAAGGCCTGTTTCCTTTGGGGTGCTTGTTTACGTGAGTCCCCTTGCCCCTCACTGGGGTGCTTGTTTAACGTGAGTCCCCTTACCTCTCACTGGGGTGCTTTTTAACATGAGTCCCCTTGCCTCTCACTGGGGTGCTTTTTTAGCGTGAGTCCCCGTGCCTCTCACTGGGGTGCTTTTTTAACGTGAGTCCCCTTGCCTCTCACTGGGGCGCTTTTTTAACTTGAGTCCCCTTGTCTCTCACTCGGGTGCTTTTTTAACGTGAGTCCCGTTGCCTCACACTGGGGTGCTTGTTTAACGTGAGTCCCCTTACCTCTCACTGGGGTGCTTGTTTAACGTGAGTTCCCTTGCCTCTCACCATTATTACTGCAGTTGACATTATCTATCCACGGAGTGCATGTTCAAAGTTACCTCCGTTGGCTTCCAGGCACAGGCGTAATCACCGTTGGAAATGATCCACAGTCCTGAGCAACGTTGCTCTAGAAATGGATTTGCAAGCTCTACGAATTCTATCGATAAAATCTTCCGTTGTTGTAGGCCGTTGAGCAAAAACTACATTTTTTACGTACCCCCACAAGAAAAAATCTGGTGACGTCATATCTGGCGAATTAGCAGGCCTGTTAACTGGACCTCCTCGTCCAATCCACCTGTCATTGTAGTTGTCAAAGAAACTGTTCTAACAAACAATGTTCTCTAAGAACTAGAAAGCTCTCCAAGGTGTGTGGTTTGCATGTTTGTAAAAACTGTTTTCTCTCTATACATTCAAAAGAATAGAATAAAATATAAAAAATATAAAAAATATAAAACATAAAAAAAATATATAAAAAAAAAGAACAAGGTTCTCTTGCATCGTCTACCTCCCCGTGGTGAGAACTGGGCAACGCTATATTTTACTACATATTTATAGTGGCAGAATGACGATTATACAGTCTTCAATCCATTCAACGTTTTGTGTGTTTATGTAACGCATAATTTCAAAATTTTTGTTCTCGAAAAAAATACACTTTACAAAAAAATTTTATAGAATAAAAAGTGCTAAGAATCATTCAAAGAATACGTATGATTTTTTTCAGAAGTTTTTGAGACATTTTTTGATTTATCAAAAATGTTAAAAATTAACAAATTCAAAATTGGTTCAAAAACTTCTGAAAAAATTCATACGTATTTTTTGAGTGATTCTAAGCATTTTTTGTTCTATAACATTTTTTCGTTAAGTTCATACATTTCGAGAAAAAAAATCATGAAGTTTAACATTACGCTGTTTCACAAAATCCGCCATTTTGGAAAAGCTAAAAGGGGAAAAAAGATTCACAACGAGTGTTTTGGAAACGCCAGACTTTCGGACCACGATTTCTGGCGGTAATATGATTATCCAAAAACAGAAACAGTAACAAAAATTGATTTGAAAAAAAAATTTTATTAAATTTTTTGATTTTTTTTTTAAATAACTCAAAAATAATACACTTACTGACTTTTTTTACAAAATAAGTTGCAGATTCTGAAAGAGCACCCTCGAAAACCCCCTATATAGGATTTTGGATAAAAATGACTTTCTTTTTCCAATAGAATTCTGTACTTGAAAATGTGTGCACAAAAATGTGCATTTGCGCGTTAATGGGTTAAAGCGTTTGGGGGTTTCAGGCCCAGTCGCACCTTATTTATTTTGTTTTATTTTTATGCCGAAAATACCGTGGGCGTAAAATAGGAACCACAACGTTAAAATTAAACCCTGTACCCTAAAGGAATCCCGTATCCTAAAAGCGTATCGCGACCCTAACACTCTATGGCTATATAGACGCGCCCTGATGTTGGGGAGACACTGCTGCTCCGAGATCTATAGATACATATATATATATATATATATATATATACCGCGGCCGTTTGCTTCGGCCTGCGCGCGCGCCCCTCTATATAGGGTTATAGTCGGAGGCGCAGGTAGCAGAACAGCGGTCTCGCCTCCCGCTGCAATCGAACCACGGCATAGGAGACCCGGGTGGCTCGAGGATGTGGTGTTGTCAAAAGGAAACACGAAGAGGTGGAAAATCGAGGAGTGACGGGTACACTAACTGCTGGATCCCTGCGGCGAAGATGTCTCCGTTGTCAGATAAGTATTTTCTTTCGTGGTTATACGTGCCCGTAGGACGCGAACACTGAGGACTGCGTACTTTGTGAGGGTTTTTTTTTTTCTTCTTGTTACAGATGAGAAAAAATGCTTGAAGGCACGGATCAAGGCCAGAGGACTCCCACCACCAAGTGTAGTATTGCGGTGAAAACAGTTATATAGTTATATATCTATATATATAAGCGCACACCTATACATATAGCTCTACAGCATTTTGAGGATTATATTCGGCAAAAATACCGACTTTTGAGGATTTTTTAACATTTTGAGGAGCATCCTCAAAAGTCGTCTGTACCCGCTTAGCATTTTGAGGATTTTTTTGCGGCGTCCACAATAGTGTGTTAATACATCGATTTCGGAAATTCCGTAATATTTTTCCGTAAAAGCGGGCGCCGCAGGCGTCGTGGTGTTAGTCAATAATCTTAGGGTCATTATTTCTTTAGTCACGCGCTTGTTTCCTGATTATTTATAACAATGTTTATATTTGTGTCACTACTATTGTAGAAAACCTTTATGAAATTCTCAAAAGGATCCCAGGATAAAATTATATATATATATATATATATATATATATATATATATATATATATATATATATATATATATATATATATATATATATATATATATATATATATATATATATATATATATATATATATATATAAATTTGTAATTATCGCCCTAGGCGATAAATGTCAACAGATCTATGTACTCCTGATATGATCTAGATATTTGTGAAATTTGGATTCGATCCTTGCTAAGGCTTCACGGATTATCGATAGTTGATCCTTAATTTGTCTTATAGTGGTGTTGTAGTATAAAAACAATTATATTAAGATGATCCGGATTTTCGATAACGTATAGGTATATTCGACACAAAAGAGGAAAATGGAAATGATAATGGCACTACTAAGCTCTTACAATACACTAATTCGAATTATACTTTGATTAGGCTTGGCTCTGACTGAGCGCGAAGGCTGCTAATTACTAACTGATTCAAGCGGCGTGGCGCCGTCGCGCTGCGCTTCGTCTTCCCCTTAATTGTTCGCTCGCTTTCTCTTTCGCACCCACGCAGCATTAGCCCCTTGACGACAATGTCGCAGCACAGTGCCATGCTTATCGTCGTCAAGGGGTGTCCTATTACTCGGCGCGTGTAGGAATGCGTCTTCGGCCACAAGGGGAGAGTGCTGCGTCAACGCAACTTGTTGCGGCCTTTGGGCGATAAGCGCTTAATAGACTCGCGTATAAAAATCTAGAAATTATTCCTTAGTTGAAATACATTGTAATAAGCCAAAAATCAAATCGAAAAAGTTGTCACGTAACACCCTCCCCTTGTGGAACGTTTGCCGCCCACGGAGAACTTAAACTATAGGGAAGATGCTGATCCGCTGGAACTGCTGTAGCTGTTCATATTGGGTCTTGGTCTCGAGGAAGTAAAAGGGTCCCGGACGTCCTACTTGGTTTTGGGGGAAGGATTAAAAATTTTGAAGTCCTAAATCTTTTTTTTTCTTTTTTTTTGTGAAAATATCGGAGTAAGTCCTTTATTTGTGTTTATAAGGGTAAAGTACAAGTCCTCCATTAAGGATCCGTTTATACAACTTAGTAGGTTCCCCGTTTGCACAGCCTTAGGTGGCCTTTCAAGCTTCGCCTCGTCATCCTGTACCCGCAACCATGATGTTTGATGATTTCTAATCCGGCCTGATGATCACAGATGGCCTGATGGTTAAATATATGTTTCCGGATCACGTCCCGCCTGCACATCGGGTGGTATATGGTTAATCGCTCTTTTTCCCGCTCGGAGATTACAGGGAGGATTGTTGGACGTGCTCCATACTTCACCGGGCCGTGGGTCAGGGCTCTCTGCGCATCTTGCATGTCGAAGTATTTTATATATGTTTGAATAACCCCCCTGTCCCCGACGGGGTGAGAGAAGAAGTAGTCGATGCGTCCGTATTTGCCAAATCTTTTAACCACTTCCAGTTCCTCATCAACTGGGGTGATGAGTACGGTGATCCTAAGTCTGGCAACATGTTCACTCATGCTGATCATTCTGGGGGTACGCTCCCTTAGTACTCGCGCGAACTTTTCTGCTCCTGTTTTTGGGGCCGTTAACATTCTCGGAGACACCTCCGGCTCGCTTTGAGGTTCCTCCTGTTCCGCGGGCGCCGGATCATTTGAATCTTGGGGGGGGGGGAGGAGTCCTCCTCGTCCTGATCCTCCTTAGACGTAATGTCATCATACGCCCATAAGCTGTACTTGTGGAACGCCCTCAAATACTCATCGAAAATTCCGAACTCCGCGTTTAGTACGTAACTGGTACGCCCGGATTTCTCCTTCCGATCCGGCCCTGAGAAACGAATGGCGCCATCTTTCCTTAGCATGCGCATCAAAGTGATGGTGGATCGGCGGTCCAGGTACTCGAAGATCCCCGTTGTCGGTTCTTCTGGGTTCCCAACTATCGAGATCAGGTGCAGGCCAATGGCATTCTCTATCTCCTGATCAATCTCTTCAGAAGTTTCTTAGGGGTTTTCCCTCGTTGCGGTAACCTCGACGGAGGCCTCCTCGGGTTCTGTTCTCTCCTCGCCGGTGAGGGCGGTGGGGCGGGATGCGCGTCGAGTCCACCAAGCCTCAGCCATCCTTCGAAGTGCACGGGGCAGCGACGGTGCCACCCGGCTTTCCTCCTCAGAAACACTGCTGCCCTCTTGGATGCACGGTAGTTGGGACATGGCTGTAACAAACAATAGCGAATTAGGTGAGGTTTTATCTTAGTTTGAGAGGGGGATATGAGGAGAGAAAAAGAAAAACAAACATGGAAGAAAAATATATGTTTAGGGGGAAGGTAGAGAACAGTGAGAATCATTACAGAAGTCCTTATGATATTTATAAGTGTTTCAAGGCCCGCTGGCGTGAACATGTGGGCAAGTGAATATGCCAGTTTCTGGCATCAATGGAGAATCCACAAATTCCATGGACCTTCTCGGTTACTCTATTCGTGATGGTGTATTGGCGTAGAGCGGGTCGAGTTCGATAGCACGTATCACTCGAGCGAAGGGCGTGGTTGGCATCCGCCAGATGGTGGTATCTTACAAATCCATGAGATAGCCTACCGAGGTGGTCCCTTCAGGCGTAACAGTATTCCATGGTCCCAAACTTTATAAAGTGAGAAAAGAACCGGCATTCAATCTTCTTGTCACTCTGATTTCCTTCCGATCCTGGCCTGACTCGTCGACCCCAGGGTAACTGACAGAATATCCTATTCCTGTCAAATTTGGAGTCGTCCCTCTTATTCGGAAACTTGTGAGCTTCGGATCGTATTTTCAGGCCAGGGGTTTTAGGTCGTGGCGTTTCTCCACGATCCTCCTTCGTAATCAAGATGGATTCGCCCCTGCCAGTGTCGGAGGAAGGTTCGGTTGCCTCGTTTTTGATCTGGGTAGAGCTAGTTTGCTCCATCCGTTGTAGTTGGGTCAACAGAGTATTCAGGACCGAATCCATGTTATAGAGAGGAAGGTCCACTATGGAATGCTCTGGAACGAGGGAAAACCGGGATGGTTAATATCTATTCGGTGTCAATAGTTGTAATGGGACTCGAGGAGGCGGGTACTAGAGGGATTCCTTCGTAGGGTTGGTTAACATCTCGATCTCGCATTCCTTATGTCCCCCAGAGGAGTAGATGGCTCCTTGAGTGGGACACATATACCCATAATGAGAGTCGAGGCAGTCCTTCAATTGATGCTGGTGGATCTTGAGATATGTCCTCTGGTCCTTGCTGAGGATCATATACTCATATGATGGGGCGATACAGGCGGATCCCAAAGGATGTCCGAGAATGTGTTGAGGTATGGCAACGGGGTGCAATCTATACAAGTCGTAAGAGGCTCTGTCCGTGAGCGGGAGGCTTAATCTAGCCAAAACCCTGCCTGAGTGATAAATGGCATCTATGGAGGCGATTCGAGCAATTTCCTTGGCTCGGATATGCTGGGTTGGAATTGGGAGGTCCAAATTGTCCTCTAGTTGCCGAATGTCGCGATGTTTTGAAGAGTGTCTCTCCTCAATAACCGTGGGTGGATTTTTCGTTCCATTAGATTGTGAAGGATGGCCAACAATTCCCGGTTACTGTATATGAGATGGTCCATTTTCGCATCGGCCTGTCGAGCGAACGCGTTTAACTCCCACAAGAAGTAATTCTTTTCGGAGTCTCTGGTGAGGTTGTTTAACTTATCTCGCAGTTGGGTTTCCATTGCTTTTACTAGAGCTTGGTGAGATGCCGTCATGTTATAGAGCTCTTCCAGTCCTGCTGCTAGGATGTGTGTGTTGTCCTAGGTGAGTTTCGCGAGCTTAGTTTGGTCTTGAGAAAGTTGATCGATGTTTTTGCTGATCAAGTCCGCTTCTTCCTCCGTGACTAGTCCGAAGAGTCCTTTGCTTATACTCCCGATTACTCCCAAGGGGGCCATCTTTCTGAATCGCATGTCTCTAAGAGGGAGAGGCACATTAGGCTCCCTGACGTTCATACTCTCTGCTAGGATCCGAATTTCTTCGTATAAGTTCTGAAGCGTTCGGTATTTCACGTCCATTAGTTCCTTCCCTAGGATGATATGACATTTATGTGGATCCAGGTAGACTTCGCACCTCTTGAGGTTGGCCTCATAACTGTTAGAGGGGCGGTGAGTATTGATAAAGGCCGGTATGTCCAAATAAATAACAATCTTCCAATCGTTCTTACGTATTCGAACGGCTCGAGTCCGTTCATAGTAGATCCCGGGGTTGGTTCGGATCGGGGTAATATCGTAATAAGGGTCCGCAATTGCTAAAGTCCCCATCCCTAGGAAGAGGATTACAGCAAGCAGTAGGTACATAGCGAGGGGAAAAGCGCAAAAGCGTACTACCTGAAATTCATGCAAGGTGATTAGTCGGAGGAGTCAGTAGGGGGGACGACTTTTGATTTATCCGCATGTTTCCGAATTCTCTTCCCATTCGGGAGTTCGAGGATCACGTTGTTTCGCCCGAGAATTTCTACGATTTTCAATGGCTTATTATAAAAGCTGTCAAATTTTGAGGTACGGGGTTCCTTTAATACCCACACGTAATCGCCGATCTTCCCCTTAAGGTTTTTAACTTTGAGATCATACCAATCCTTGCTCCGTATTTTATTGGCGATCTGCGTCTCGCCCGCTGTTCGCTGCAATTCTCCCAACCTGGTCACCAGATCCTGCAGATACACATTGTAAGTGCGCAGCTTTTCGTCATTAGGTATGCGCATAGGCAACCTAGCCAGTTTGCCAAAGACGAGCTTGAACGGGGTGAAATTGGTTGCCGAGTATACACTGGTACTGTAGGTGAACGTGGCAAACGGCGCGAGGTTGTCCCAGTCGTCGTATTTTTCCGAATAAGTTCGGATAAAGTCAACCAGAGGGGCGTGGCTGCGTTCCAACGATCCATTAGTCTGAGGATGGTACCCCGATGTAGTGAGGTGATGTATTTTGAAGATCTTCATTAGGCCGTTAAAAATTTCGGAGAGGAAACTGGTTCCTCTATCGGACAGTATCGCCCGAGGAGCCCCGAATTTGCAGATGAGGTGTTTGGCTAAAGTGTCCGCGATGGTTAAGGCCTTGATATTTGGCAGAGGTATTGCGATCAGATATTTAGTGAGGTTACATTGGATGGTTAACATGTGGCAATTTCCGCGCCGAGTGATCCTGAGCTTCCCCACGGTGTCATTAGAAACTTTGTCGGAACCCTCGATCGGGGTGTCTGTGATGATCATGGGTTCTCGTGCTTTGATCCGTTCTATTTTTCTTTCCTGGCAACTTGGACACCGACGTACGTGATCCAGGACATCGTTGCGCATCCCCGACCAATAATATCGCTCTCGGATCTTCTGGTACGTTTGGTTGATGCCCTTGTGTCCTCCTACCAGGCTATCGTGTAAGGCTTCGATGATCCGCGTCGTTCCTCCTTATCAGGCAATTCCACCTTTCCGTAGCACATCACAACTTTAATCGGCGTTCCGCTAAAAATCTCCACGAGGGTCTCGGTGAGGAGTTCAGGGTCTAAGGTGTCGGTGAAGTCTCCTCTCCTGGAAATCCTGAAGCTGGGCAAATTCTTCTTCAGCAAGAGATCTCGTAGGTTCCTCAAACTGCGTTTTAAACATTTGACGTCGATAGGGTCATAATATCTTTCTTTGATTACGAGAGAGAAAATATTATGATTCTTATAAGGGGTGGTAAGGATCTGTCCCAATTTGGCCTTTTTCGATTTGAGATTCTTGAGGTCTAGAGCCCCGATGTCAGACAATAGACGAGCAACGGGGTTATTTGTTTCACAATCCTTTGCCAAAAAGTGGGCGTAATTGTCTCTCTTATAAGTGAGACATTGCCGCGAGATAATGACGTTGTTCTTGAGAGGTAGTGGTATGGCTGGCCGTTGCTCTTCTGATCCACTTGGGCCCTCGGAGGATGGAAATTTCCTTCCGCTACTGCAATCCGGATCGACGTATTGGTTCAGGGGCTGGTGTTGTCCGAGCATAGACATGAACAACCCTAAAGTATTGATCGGCGGTTGAGTGAATTCTAGGTGTACGGGTTTAGAGCCGTCCGCTTCTTCCCTGATATTCTCCAGCTGAGGGAAGCGGGGGATGGGTTTAAATGTCCCAGGAGGGTAAGGAGTGCTTCTAGCTGTTGGAAGGCCTGCTCTTACTTGGGGAGTGACCGATATGGCACGCTGCGAGGGTTGACTGATCATAGAACCGTCACGCTCGCGGCTAGATTTTTCTGCGGCTGTGTCCGGGTTCGCGGAGGTAACAGATTCGGGTTCGGTCGCGGCCGCGGCCCGCTGCACCAATTCAGTGATCTTGTGAGATAGAACATCGTCATTGTGACCATTATACTGATCCAATTGGTCCAATACGCTGCGCGTATGATCGTCAACGACGTCCCCTTCGGATAAGTGGCACGGGAGCTCGAGAGGAGGGGGCTCCTCGTCCTCTTCCTCTGTTCTTGTTTTCTCTGCAAGAATTCGGAGACTCTCCTCAAATTTTCGGGTAGATTCCGCGACTTCCTCAGGACTGATGGTGATTTGTCCGGGAGAAGGGTCGTCATCCACTTCGGAGGCGCTCTTTTCTCGTGCGGTAGCTTGGATCTCTACCTGTTCGTCGACTAGTGCAGACGTATCTGAAGTGGCGTCCATCTCGGATAGTTCATTGGTGGTTTCTCTTGGTTCTTCTCCTTTCTCGTCGTCAAGCCTGATCCCACTTCTCCGAGGATCATAAATCGGGATTTGCAGTTCATCGACTTCACCGGATTCCTCCCCTCCTGAGGAGGAGATGATCGATGAGTGCCGGCCAAACTGGGGTCCTTTAGAGACATCCATAGAGCGACGACTAGCATCTTTTGATGGGGCCGGCAATCCTTTCGGCGTCGACGACTGTAACGGAGCGGCCGGCGATCGATTGTCCGGTTCATTGTTCCCTGCAGAACCTATTCTTTTCCTCAGCCGTGTCCGCTGGGCTATCACGCTGTGTTCCAACACAGGCGCAGTCTTTTTCGTTAGAGCACCCAAGGGGCGCCCTCTGCCTGGACGGGGTTAAACACGGCCTTCGAGCGGGACGCCAGCGGCTGAGTTCTGGACGGACCGGCTGCACCGAGGGCGGGCGTCGGCGTAAGAGGTCTTTCACCTCCGTTTCCCGTGGGTTTACCTGCGTCTTTTCGGTCCTTCAGAACCATGATCTTCAGCCGCGGGAGCTTTGTGTTAATCTCGTCTTCGTCAGGTTGGTCCGCGGGGTTTCTGGACAATGCGTCAGCGTTGCAATTCATCTTTCCGGGTTTGTACTTGAACGTGTACTCGTAGCCGGTGAATTTGAACATCCAACGCATGAGTCTTTGTCCCGGGTCCTTCCGACTGTGTATCCAATTGAGGGGCTCATGATCGGCTATCAATGTAAACTTGCGACCCAAAAAGTAAGCCCTGAACTGGTTGAGAGCATATAGGACAGCCAAACATTCCTTTTCGGTAGTACTATAGTTGCGTTCGGCCTTGTTCAAGGTCCTCGATAAGTAATTTATAGGGTGATCAAATTTGTCCCTCTCTTGACTTAATACGGCTCCTATGGCTCCATCAGAGGCGTCGGTGGTCAGAGTGAAAGGTTTACTAAAATCAGGGAACACCAGAATGGGATAATTACATAGCTTGTCCTTCAGGATTTCGAATGCTTCCTCTTGATCGGGACCCCACAGAAAGTCTTTGTCCTTTATCTGGAGTTCGTACAGTGGCTTAGCGATCTTGGAGTAATCCTTGATAAACCGGCGATAGTACCCGGTGAGTCCAGTGAACTCTCTCACGTTCCGTACAGTCTTGGGTCGAGGGAAATTCTTTACAGCATGGATTTTTCCAGGATCTGGTTGAACGCCCTTGGCGCTGACAATATGCCCTAAAAAAGCTACTTCTTTGCGCAGAAAGTGTACCTTTTCAGGCTGTAAGACGAGCTTGGTTTCTGCTAAGCGGCCAAAGAAGTTCCTTACTCGGCGATCATGTTCTTCAAGGGTTTTGGCATGGATAGCAGCAGCTCTTTACAGTCGGTCCCACGCTTAATTTGGTCCATTAGTCTTTAATGTAGCGGGCGCATTTTTAAGTCTCATCGGCATACGATTGAATTCGTAGTGTCCTCCAGGTGTGGAGAAAGCGGTTTTCCATTTGTCCTCTGGAGCCATTTGAATTTGGTGGAAACCAGAGGCTAGATCGAACACCGAAAAATACACTGCGCTTCCTAATTGATCCAGAAGCTCGGCTATGTTCGGGAGGGGATATGCGTCTCCAACTGTGTGTTGATTTAGTTCCCGGAAATCCATGACCATACGCCATCTAGGCTTTCCTTGCGGGTCCGGCCTTTTAGGGACGATCCATATCGGGGAGCTGCTAGGGCTACAGGAAAGTTCGATGATTCCCTCCTTAAGCTTCTTTTCTATGTCCTTCTGTATGAATTCTTTATGGGCCACGGGGTGTCGATATTGTTTCGCATTAACCGGCTTGTTGGTATTCGTAGGGATAAAATGTTCCACGGCGTCTGTGCATGGCAAGGGGTCTCCTGGTAGTAGGAAGACATTAGTGTAATTGTGGATCAGTTTATCTACTTGGGCTTTTTCTCGATCGTTCAGATGGTCGGTTGGGACAATCTTTTTAAGTCCTTGCGTCCTTTTGTAACTTTCTATGATGGGGTTGTTGGCGGCTACCTCGATATCATCCTCCGATCCTGGTTCGAAGTCCATAGCTGCGTATTCGAAGGGAATGAGTTCTCCCGGTTTTACTTCGATGGTGACATCGTCTTCACGAGTATTTATGGCCATCACATGACAGCAGTTATTTTCCACCTTTACGATTCCTTCTCCCACATAGATGTCGTCGTACCCGACATCCAGAAGAGGTAGGTAGCCCTCCTTCAGATCCGTCTTGACGAGGTTAATTTTAAGCACCCTGCGCGACCTGCGGGGAATAGTGTACCGAATCGGGGCAGGTTTGCGGGGCGAGTCGGTAGGCGGTCCCTGTAAATTTTTAGTGCTAGTCCCTTCAATGCGCGGGACGGTGGAGTCTGCCTCCTCGCCCTCTGGTTCCTCGCCGGTAACGGTGTTGCAAATATTTATAGGTTTAGGCGCGGCAGGCGGGTCGATGAAAGGAATCGGATGCATGACGACGCTCCCAATCATCAGCGTATTATAATGGTACGAGATGACAGCCTTTTCTTGCTTAAGATAATTTCTACCTAGAACCCCGTCCTGATCGATAGGGAAATCGTCTTAGGTGACTAGAAATGTGACAGGTTTATCCCGGATGGTAAGGGAGATAGTGCCTAGCGTTTCTACCGTTTGGTCGCTAATACCGATCAACGGAATGGCTTGGTTAGTATCCACCAGCGCATTGGGATCCAAGGCTCCAACCTTAACTAGGTTAACAGTGGCGCCGTTGTCTACCATAAATAAAAGTCCATTCTTGCGGCCCTCGGGAACCCTTACTCGTACTACCGTAGGCTCATCCTCTCTCGCATCCTCTCGGCCAAGTGATGAACAGAAACCAATCCGGACGGCTGAACCATCGGGGCTCTTGCTAGGAACACTCGTGGCGTCGGGTTGGTTTGACTGGGTTGCGAAGGGAGTTGACTTACTTGGGGTTAGTCGCGAGCCATCGGCGGAACGGTCGTCGCTGAAGGAGGAGGGCTCGCCTCCGAAAGTTCCGGACGAGTCCTCTGGGAGTTTAAAGACCCCTGAGGCGAAGGGTACGAGGTCGGTGGGCCATGGGATGGAGGAAGGCCAACGGTAAAACCCGACTGAGCTTGTTGATTATTTGGGTAGTACAACCTAGGGTCTATCTGTTCCTTGGGTCGAGGGGCTCCTTGCGGGTAACCTCGACCTCTACCTCGATATCCCCCTCTACCCCGATTATGTTACGGGAAGGGGGGTCGATCACCACCGGGAGCGGTCCCATTGGGTCCTCCCGATTGCGATGGGTCGGACGGTCCTATGTAAAAGTATCCGATATAGGGGTTTCCCAGCTCCTCCTGAGGTTGTATGGTCGGACACTCCGGCAGTTGGGCAGCATCGCCGTTTCCCATGTATCCAATGTAAGCAGAGGCTTTGTGAGCTCCCTCCGCGTGATGACTCTGGAACGGCGCTGCATAATTTCCGGATCGTCTAAAATTCTGTGACACCTCGTGGGCCTCGTTGTATGAAGAGGCTCCCAGGATGCGCGAGTCCGAGAGTATTCGAGATTTGATACGGGATTCTATCCACACCCCCTCTAGATAAGCTTCATCAAGAGTTTTCGGATGGCAGGCGTCCACAGCAGCGCTGATGGTGTATGGCAGTCCTCGAATAAAGATGTCTATGGAGGCGTCTTTCATAGGGGCCATCATGGCGTCCACATATGCCTCTCCTTTTTCTTCCCTCAGCGCGTTCTCAGCCCCCATCAACAGAATGTTGAGGCGGTCTCGAAAGTCACCGACCGTTTCCTGTTGTAACATCCGGATTCCATTTATTTGAGCGTTATAATACGTGAAGGTCTTCCCGGGCGCGAATCTTCTCTTAAGATGCTTCACAAGGTCGTCCACACTGTTGAAGGTTATTCCATACGTAGAATTTCTAGCCGGTCCCCTAAGTTTTCCTAGTACCTTTTTAAGGAAACCACCAATTTTCTCAGCGGGCATATCGGTTGCAGCATTCCGCACGTCTTGTAGGAAATCCTTGAGGGGGAGGTTTGATCCGTCAAATGATGGTATGCCAGAAACGGCGGCTTGCATCGCCATTATACCTGCCATGGTAGCCATTAGTTGAGAGCACTCGGTGATCGTACTCCCCGACGCGGTTGCAGTATCGTCATCCCCTGCCATGTTTATTGCGTTCGACCTCCTTTTAGTCCCCGAGTTAGCGCTATCGGGTTCGCTGTCCTAGATATTGCCCGTAATAGGAGAGAAGTCAGAAATACTCGAGTTTTGAATCAAAAATTAACGATAGTCCTGGTTGAAACCACGACAATCAATTCAAGAAAAGGGTTGAGTTTGCAATCTTTTAATCGAGCGAAAACGAGAAGCAATCATGCGGGAAGCACACAGTGATATGGTTCTTTATGATAGAATAGGTTATATAGATATTATAATTATATAAGGTTTATATGTTTTTATTATAGTTATAAAGGAATTATCTATGCATGTATATCGGTGCAGGCGTGTATATTCTCACACTCTTAATTTTCATTGAATTGCTAATTGGCGGATAACGTTAAATTATTTAAATCCTCGAAAATTTTCCAAAGGATAAGCGCAAAAGGTTAGAGTGTCAAACCACGCTCTACTACTATTTTTGTTACGATATAAGCAGATTCCATATCGTAACTCTCCTCTCAACGCCCGAATTTTTGTTGGTTATGTCAGAAGAGATTTTTGTTGTTGGATGACACTCACAAGGCATCCGTCCGCCTTGCTCTAAGAGGACCTCTGTTTCTTACCTTATTCGTCGCACGCCCCCATAAGCGTTGCGATATAGGAAAATATTCGCCTAAGCTTCTAGATCAGATCTTGTACCGGATAGTAAGAGGATAGGTAGGGTTTTGAGCTTATTTGAAAGCAATAAAAAATCGTAGATCCGTGGAATTATAAAATATTGATACCCTTTATTATAACGATTATTTTCAATACAAATGACAATGTTTCGTTTAACCGGATTAACTAGACTCTTATTTCAATAAACCTTGATGTGACCCTTACTATCGGTGTTGTTTTATTTTTATGCCGAAAATACTGTGGGCGTAAAATAGGAACCACAACGTTAAAATTAAACCCTGTACCCTAAATGAATCCCGTATTCTAAAAGCGTATCGCGACCCTAACACTCTATGCCTATATAGACGCGCCCTGATGATGGAGAGACACTGCTGCTCCGAGATCTATAGATATATATATATATATACCGCGGCCGTTCGCTTCGGCCTGCGCGCGCGCCCCTCTATATAGGGTTATAGTCGGAGGCGTAGGTAACAGAACAGCGGTCTCGCCTCCCGCTGCAACCGAACAGGAGACCCGGGTGGCACGAGGATGTGGTGTTGTCAAAAGGAAACACGAAGAGGTGGAAGATCGAGGAGTAACAGGTACACTAACTGCTGGATCCCTGCGGCGAAGATGTCTCCGTTGTCAGATAAGTATTTTTTTTCGTGGTTATACGTGCCCGTAGGACGCGAATACTGAGGACTGCGTACTTTGTGAGGGGTTTTTTTTCTTCTTGTTGTTACAGATGAGAAAAAAAGCTTGAAGGCACGGATCAAGGCCAGAGGACACCCATCACCAAGTGTAGTATTGCAGTGAAAACAGTTATATAGTTATATATCTATATATATAAGCGCACACATATATATATATATATATATATATATATCACGGACGAAAAATAGTAAAGCCGAAATGTATTGTAACTTACTGTTTTTTTTGGGTGAGTGTACTTATATACTTTCTTTTGTAATTATCGCCCTAAGCGATAAATGTCAACAGATCTATATGCTCCTGATATGATCTAGATATTTGTGAAATTTGGATTCGATCCTTGCTAAGGCTTCACGGATTATCGATAGTTGATCCTTAATTTGTCTTATAGTGGTGTTGTATTATAAAAACAATTATATTAAGATGATCCGGATTTTCGATAACGTATAGGTATATGCGACACAAAAAAGGAAAATGGAAATGCTAATGGCACTACTAAACTCTTACAATGCACTAATTCGAATTATACTTTGATTAGGCTTGGCTCTGACAGAGCGTGAAGGCTGCTAATTACTAATTGATTCAAGCGGCGTGGCGCCGTCGCGCTGCGCTTCGTCTTCCCCTTAATTGTTCGCTCGCTTTCTCTTTCGCACCCACGCAGCAGTAGCCCCTTGACGACAATGTCGCAGCACAGTGCCATGCTTATCGTCGTCAAGGGGTGTCCTATTACTCGGCGCGTGTAGGAATGCGTCTTCGGCCACAAGGGGAGAGTGCTGCGTCAACGCAATTTGTTGCGGCCTTTGGGCGATAAGCGCTTAATAGTCTCGCGTATAAAAATCTAGAAATTATTCCTTAGTTGAAATACATTTTAATAAGCCAAAAATCAAATCGAAAAAGTTGTCACGTAACATTAATAGTTAACACTTGTATTTTAACCTCTTACTTAGTTAATCTTGTTATCAATTATTATATTTTAAACTTTTGACATCGTTATTCCTGTGATAAAGATAAAAATTTCTTTTACTTTATATTTTTTATGTAACGCTTATTCCCATAATCATGAATTTTCGTAAGTGGGAGGGTGATTTCTTGAGTTTCAATAAAAAATGGAAGGTGATGGCATAATTCTGGCCCCAGATTCGGTTTTAGCACATCAAAAATCATAAGAGTTGATGGGTCTGGTGTTGGGTACAGATCTGTTTTTTATTGTATCTGTGAATTATCCAGCTGATCAAATAGTTGACATGATAATGGTTTTAGAGCAATGTAATGGCAATTATTGTGCAGAAGCTAGGCGGCATGCTGAGCTGTATCTACAAAGAAGACATCCTTTGATTGGTTGGGTTTATCAAGGCTTGTTCTGCTTGAGACAACTATGAAATTTCGCGTTCTGACCAATTTTTAAGCATTTGACCTTGATATAACCTTGTGGAGATCACAAAAAAATGTTTAAAGAACGGTTTTGGACGTAAAATTTCCCGCTCTATCCGATTCCGACGTCAGAAATAGGGGTTCTAATTTGAAAAAATGATCTTAACCTTGAAATGACCTTGAAAAATGATCTCAAGGTCAAATTGAAGGTGACCAAAAGTTGACCCCCATGGTCACGAACAATTTTCATCTGAACCATTTTTCTGTATCTGGCCTGCATTCGGAGATATTTGGCTGCATAGATGAAAATGAGACACCGTTTATATATATAACATCATTAGGGGATTATAAGCTTTTTAAAAAAAAACACGTTTTTGTTTTTGTTAATAACTCATTTTTTTCATTCTAAATATGTTGTAAGCGCTCGTGGTGCTATCTTAATAGTTTTGAATTTTTAATCGGACTTCAACCAGCAAATCTCTTATGCGTTAGTCGAATGTCTATTCTCAAATCGAGAAAGGTAGCTTTTGTTTAAGCTTCCTCCTCTCTCGATAAGAATTTTTTGACAAACGGCGACACACATAAGAGAAAAATTTGAGAATAGACATTCGACTAACGCATAAGAGATTTGCTCGTTGAAGTCCGATTAAAAATTCAAAACTATTAAGATAGCACCACGAGCGCTTACAACATATTTAGAATCAAATGGCATTCGGGCACTAAAATGCCTTTCCTTGTATAATCTTAGTTTCAACCTTTTAACACTAGATGGCAACCAATTTTTGAAATCCACATATAAAATTACAACTTACACACTATAAGAATTCACAGTAATTTCATTATTTTGGAGTCGAAGATATGTCTATTTGGGTCTTCCTGACGAGTCCACCAAGTCCGACAAGGACGAAACTCCCCGATATTATATTTTATTCCGAAATTAATAGTTATTCATTTTTAAAAAAAATTTTTCTCTTATGTGTGTCGTCGTTTGTCAAAAAATTCTTATCGAGAGAGGAGGAAGCTTAAACGAAAGCTACCTTTCTCGATTTGAGAATAGACATTCGACTAACGCATAAGAGATTTGCTCGTTGAAGTCCGATTAAAAATTCAAAATCATTTTTTTCATTTTTCAATTTTTAGGTTTTTGTTAATAACAAAATAACCGTGATAGTTAGAAAATTTTTTCTTTTGAGAAAATATAGGTATTTTAATTCTCTTTCGAATGTACTTGTACTTAAAATTTTACTATTAAAAAGCTTCCTGTAGGAGGAAGCAAAAATATAATATTTGCACCGTTTCTATCATCAACAATAAGCTAAATAGCATCATAGATCAATCAGAAAAAATTGCGCAGGAAAGCTTGTAGCCACGAGACAAGCCTCCGGAAAAATCTTACATGTACCCGAAAGCGAAAGTGGCAGCTGTTGTGTGTGTACTATGTGAAAACGTTTTTGGTACGAGTGAGTTTGCCAAGTTACGCAATACAATAAAAGTGAGTGAAGTGTTCGTAATCTATCCGAATCATGATGACATCGACATAACCTCAATTGAAAGCGCTGCGCCAGATGAGGATGAAATAAACTAGGGGGGCTGCGCCCCCAGCGTACCTTCGGCACGCCATCGCCCCGCCCCCACACACACCTGCTCCTCGCTTTGCTCGTCGCCCGCCCCCTTCCTATGTAAAAACTTCGTTTTTATATAATAGGCACGACCGCAATACTCAGGAGAACCTTGTATTTTTATAAAAGCGAAAATTGCAACACTACCGATATTTATAATAAAAAAAAATTAAATATATAATAATAATAAAAAACTAGCTGCTCACGGACTCACGGGTGTTCCTAACTACACATACCTATACAATCTCAATTACAAAAAAATACTTGCGCACATATGCATATATATACACTAATACCGCGAAAAGGAGAAAAACAGAAGGAGAATGCTCAATACTGATGCATTCGGCAACGGCAATCTGGCTTAGCCCTGCGACCTGCGTGCATGAATACTTATACTGCAGCAGTCGTTACGGCTATAAGTACCTCGGATCACGGTCGTACACACTTTCCGGACCTACGTATACTACCGTGCCTCGGCTAGGCTGCGTTCGCACACCAAGAACAGCGGAAAAACATATGCGACTCGTGCGACCGCGAGGTATAAGATATATCTATATATATGATCGCGCGCGCTTTCTGCTACTGCTGAGTAGTGCGGCGTGCCGTCAGCCGTGGCGCACATGTGTCCATGGTGTGTGTTGTCAACAATCGAATCGTCTGGCTCCCGGCGTCCCCAGCGATGACTGTGGCTGCTGTAGTATGCCGCCCTGGTGAATCGTGTTTGCCCTTTCATCGTGTTCGTCGATTGTCGATGATTCGTCGGAGATGGGAAGGCAGTGTGTCAGCGGCGAGAGTAGATTTAGTAAGCATTTTCTCGTTCCTAACCTCTCTGATGGGTGAACTGATGGTACTTTCGCTTGTTGCAGGTATCTGTGGCAGCAAGAGTAGTGTAAGCGACGGGCACTGCTGCAGACTGTTTCTTGGGTGTGTAAATGTTGTCTGAGTCATCTATTTATTAATTATATGTGGTTTTTAGGTGCTCAACTTTCCTTGTTTGGCTCTTACACTAGTGACTATGTGTACAGTTAAGCTGCTGCTTGTGTCTTCAGCGTCTTCAGTGAAACAACGGTTTAAGGTCTCCACCAGTTCTTCCCCTCTAGTTGTTACAGGAAGCTGGTACAGTGAGTGAACAACAGCCATTGCTGCAGACTTTTCTTTTGTAAGGTATGTTTTTTTGAGTCATCTATTTATTAGTCATATGTGGTTTTTAGGTGCTCAACTCTCCTCGCTTGTCCCCCAGAATAGGGACTGATTTGCTGTTCATGCGCTTTGCTGATCCCTAGGCTGAGGCAGTCCCTGACATTGAAACACAATTGACGGTCTCTGTCAGTACTTTCCTCCTAGGTGGTGTGGTTACTGGCACAGTGGATCGCTGTTAGATGATTCTCAGCAGACTGGCATCCATGGAGTAGTGCTAGCCTAGACCGGCCAGCCCTATTTTGCAACTTCTACAGCTCTAAGTGATCTTCGAGTGTTAGTGCTTTAAAGTGTGAGGCGATAGGTAATAGGAACTGGGAAATATTATATAAGTGCTGTGTGTGTTGTTAAATGCGATAAGGGTAGGTAGTTGTCCCTGGTAATATTAGCTCGTCTATTTAATTTCTAAGTTTAGTCAGGGTGTAAGAACTCGCTTCAGGGTATCTGTTGTATTAAAATACATCGTTATGTATTTCGCAAACTTCTACCCAGTGAGACTTGCCTATTTAATAGTTTTCTACATGCTGTAAGACTGAGTCAGCTAGAACATTGCATTCTTTATGCATTGAAATTTACCATATTACAACATTTATAGCTCATACATTACACAAAAGTTTTTTTTGTATATATGATATTCCTTTAACATGTACTTATATAATATTACACAATTTTGATTCTTTTAGTTCAATCGCTTAGATTCTGGGAACATAGTAGGTTAAGCTGGGTAATCCTATATCAAATTTTTTAAATTTGTTATTAAAAATCTTTTTGTAGAAAACAGGGAAATAGATATTTTGTTTCTTTAATTATTCTTCCAATGTGTTTATCCCATTGAATATTGTAATCAAATGTAATTTTGTATCTTATTATTATGCTTTTGTAATTATATTATCTTTGGAATGTTATGTCGATTTTTCCATCTTATTTAGAGCTATTGTATCGAATACTTCTGTGTAAATCTAATTCTGTGAAATAATAAGCGAAAATTCACTATATGTGTATTGCGGTATTAAAAATCATGTTTATACGTTTAGATGATCCAGTAATTATTGTACATAAAAATGTTAATTGGAAATAAGTTTTGTTTAAACTATATCTACATGCTTTGTATTTAACAGTTTTATTGGAAGTCAAATTCTTGTATGATAAGCGAAAATCGACTATTTCAGGTGTATTTAAGCATTAAAAATCGTTTTTATAGGTCTAAGCGGTCAGGAATCCATTTTATATGAAAATGCTAAATGGGAAAAAGTTTTGATTAAATATTATGTAGAATTGTTGTATTGAACATGTTTGTGTAAAATCAAATTCTGTCAAGTTTTAGCTGAAAATCGTCCATTTTATGTATGTTTTGACGTTTAAAATCGTTTTTATAAGTCTAACTCGACAGGAGTTGATTTAACACGAAAATGTTAAATAGAAAAAAGTTTTGCTTAAATATTATCTACAACTTTTACATTTAACATTTTTGTATAAAATCAAATCTTGGCAAGTTGTAGCCGAAAATCGTACATTTTATGTATATTTAGGCGTTTAAAATCGTTTTTATAAGTCTAATTTGTCAGGAATTGGTTTTACACAAAAATGTTAAATGAGAAAGTTTTATTTTAATATTATCTATAACTTTTGTATTAAATATTTTTGTGAAAAATCAAATCCTGACAAGTTATAGCCGAAAATCGTTCATTTTATGTGTATTTTGGCGTTTAAAATCGTTTTTATAAGTCTAGCTCGTCAGGAGTTGATTTTACAAAAAAATGTTAAATAGAAAAAAGTTTTGTTTCAATATTATCTACATCTTTTGTATTTAATATTTTTGTGTAAAATCAAATCCTGAGAAGTTATAGCCGAAAATTATTCATTTTTGACCATTTTTGGCCGTTTTTCGCAGTTATCTTGGCAAATATTGCTCGTACAAAAAAGTGTTCAACATAAAAAAGCTGTACTTTAATTAGTTTTAGCAGATAGACCTGTACGTATTAGCTTAAAATTAATTTTTCTAGACATTAGGCTTAAAAATCGATTTTTTGAGATATTTCTTTGTGCTCGCATTTGAAAAATTTTTCATCTCTCTATCTCAATATAGAACCAGCACTTAGGTATAATTAGAGGAGTATTTTTCCGCAATCCCGATGAAATCGGTCGAAAATTCATTGAGATAATCGAGAAACTTGAGTACATACGGACGTACAGAGATACATACATTTCAGAAAACGCTTAAAACGCACTCGCTCTGAGTGGAACATGGTTTTTACACATTAATTTTTCAGTATTTGAATTCTTACAATTTTCGATCTGGTAAAATTATAAGGCTCTCCTGAGTAGCGGTCGTGCCTAAAAACGACACAGTAATGAATAATATGAACAAAATGATTCTCTTGCAACTACTACTCAAAATAGAAGAACTGAAAACTCAAGTAAATAAGGCATTTAACAACACTACAGAAGAAGACGAAAATATGCTAAAAAAGCTAAGTACAGAAGTGCAAAACAGCAATCGGTTACTAAAACAAATAATTAACAAAGAAAATGACAAGAAAGAAAAAAAGCCCTTCGCCGAGGCACTAGTAAATGAGAAAGCTTTAGTAAAGAGAATAACAAAATTAATAGTAAAGAGAAGAAATATCGATAAAAAAGATGACAAAAAAAAGAGGAACTAGATATAAAACCGCTGCCAATTCATTGGCACGTAGCTTCCTCAAACTTAATTTACTGATTCCTTTAATTAATTTGTAATTCCAATATTTAAAATTTAATACTTCAGAAAGACAGAAATAACAAAACTCCAACATAATTTATTCAAATTTTTATAGATTATATAGATTCTGACCAATCACCATAATTATTTCTGACCAATCACCAAAGCTCAATGACTGTCATTTTTGTATTCATGGATTGTAAATTATATCTATTAGTTATTGTCAAATTGTTGTAAAAATAACCGTCATGTAAGCAATGTCGGTAATTTTTATATTTATGTATTGTAAATTATGACTATCAATGACGATAAAGTTATTGTCAAAATTACTTTAAAGTTAGAAAATTTTGTCAAACGATCATTCCACATTAATGCACAACTTTTTACGTAATTTTCATCTCGTAAGAGATAGATGAAATTATACATTTTCATATAAAATTAAAATTAGAAAAATAAATTTTTCACGAAAAAAATTGGAAAAATTTTATGGAAAATATTAACTTGTAATTTTTTCATGGTCAATTCATATTCAGTGGTAGAAATGTACCCATTCTGCACCACTACCACTGAGTATGAAATTGGTAGATGTCGGACAACAAATTTATTTTCGTGTTACGTTGAACATTGAACGTGTTATATTGAATGCGTTATGTGGAAAGGCTGTTATAATGTGAGGGGATGTATTTTAAAAAATTTGATAAAGACAGATTTTTGTTTTCATTTTTCAATTTTTCAAGTTTTACATTTTTGTTAATAATAAAAACCGCGATAACTAAAAAATTTTTCTTTCTAGAAAATATAAATATTTTAATTCTCTTTCAAATGCTACCCATCCCATTCAGATACACAGAGCCATCCTCAAGAAATAGATTTTAAAAATGTGTAGAAAAATTTTAACCTCAAATATCTCTGAAATTTATGAACCAATCACTTTGCCAAAAGAACTCATCCGAGAACTATCAATAATATACCTCTACAATGAATTTTGAAGCGAATAAGACAATTTTACTCTTGTAATAGTTGAACATATAAAACTCATCTTTTTCATTTTTCAATTTTTACGTTTTTGTTAATAACAAAAGAACCGTGATAGCTAGAGAATTATTTTTTTTTTAGAGAATATATAACACACACACACACACACACACACACACACACACACACACACACACACACACACACACACACACACACACACACACACACACCCATACGGACATTTTCTAAAAATAGTGTATTTCGATTCCAAATTTGCTAAATAACATTTCTAACACATTATCTCATAAACTTTTTTTTTTTACTATCACAAAGCTTCCTCTATGAGGAAGCAAAAATGTACATAGCGCACCACCTGAACAAAATCCCAACAGTTCAAGCAAAAAACGTGCAAATAAAGAACAGAAATGAAGCAACAATAAGCTTTTTAAATGAGGAAAGTTTATTACAAACTGAAAAAATGTTAAAACAAAAGTAAATTGCATTTTTTAAAATTGGAAGAGAAACCATTAGTAATCCTAGAATAAAAATAATAGGATTTGACAATTTTGGAAACATGGAAGACGAAGATATAGAACAAGATATAAACCAAAGGAATTGTAAACACCCGGGGGGCAAATGTAAAATAATACACGTATTTGAAGATAAAAGAACAAATCTAAACAACATACTAATAGAAGTAACAGCCGAAGCATACAAGCAAATAGTGAATAATAAATTCATAATTCACGTCGGATATCAAAATTGCAGAGCTTTCGATAGCCTGAATCCAGGGCCGTCTTTCCAGTATGTGGGGCTCGGGGCTAAAGCACTATGGGGCCCCATATACGAATTAATTTGTCTAATTTTTTTTTTCATACAAATAATCGTGAAAAAATTGAGAAAAAATTAAAAAGTCTTTAAAAAGTTTCTACAATTCTTTTTAATTTTTAACAATTAAACAATCTAAGTATTAAAAATTTTAATAATATTAACATTATAGAATATTGTTACTTATATTCATCTAATCGAATATTTTATTAGGTAACGGAAGAAATATATTACAAAAATGACTATAATAATGAAATAGAAATTTTAATTTAGTTTACCTAAGCTTACATACAATGTTCTATGCCTGTTAAATAAAAGGTGCTAAGAAACTTACGTTTGTTGATAAGATGAATATTATATGTTACCTTGCAGTATGGTAAAATGGCTTAAAGATGTTAGAAGAGGGTCAGTGTGTATGCAGTACACATCGCGCCGAAAGTGTGTGCGGGTAGAGGTGCGTGTGTGGGTGTGCGTGCGGGTAGAGGTGCGGGTGTGGGTGTGCGTGCGTGTGTGTGTGTGTGGGTGGATGTGTGCGTGCGTGCGTGCGTGCGTGCGTGCGTGTGCGTGTGCGTGTGTGTGTGTGTGTACGTGTGTGTATGTGTGTGTGTGTGTGTGAAATATATACTCCATCGCATAATTGCCAAAACAATGATCCATTCAACCATCAAAAATCACTAATTTGTATATTGTATACAAGCTTTCAAAGGTGAATATTTTACTTGTCTGCGTAGAAATATTGAACGTTTTATTTCATTACTGATCCAAAAGGCATTTATCATTGATATCTTTATAGCTATCAGACATAGCTAAAAAAGTATATAAGAACAAAAAAGTTTCTAAATAAAAATACAAATGTTTTGAAAAAAGTTTCAGCGCGTTGCGATATTTTACTTCGGAGATATGGCCTTTTAAACAATTAAATTGTTTATAACTTTTTTCTCACACTTTTTTGGCCGGAAACCCTCGAAATTTGGATTTAGCAGGCCAAAATACGCCTAGAAAACTTTGGTTTAGGCGGGAACAAAATTTGGCCACGAAATGTATTGTCAGCGCCTAGACTATGAAACGATGCCGCGCGTATCCATGCGTGGCGTAAATGAAATAAGGCGCGCTGTGTGTATGTCGTATATACGGAAACACTTTAACACGTATTGCACACATAGATGAAGCGGCATTATGTGTGCGTGGACAGTCTCGTGCGAAATTTGAAGAGTGGGAAGACTCGAGAGATGGGATTTGACATGGGGGCGTGGCCAATATATATAGCTACACCTTAGCCATAGCCAACATGGCGCAGAAGAACCCGTTCTATACAGCGTTAAAGCGGGACTAGCTCTAGTTCACTGCGCCACCGCGAGGGTCGCATGATGTTCGACCCACTGTACTTTTGGCTCGTATTATACCGCACTAATCCACACGAAATGAGAGTCAACTATTTGTTTACACCATGCACAATGTGCAGAAAAATAATCACGCACGGACGTGCGCGACTACGGCATTTGCTTAAGGTAATGTTAAATACCGACATAATTCTCAAACGAGTACATCTCATGAAAATACCAATAGAGTCATCCAAAAAAATCTGAGTATAGTATTAACATGTACGGAACGCTTGACAAACATGTTTTAAAAAAAAATATGAAAATTTATTTAATTAAATAAAAACCGTACTGTCGGTAAGTAGGAATCTGCAATTGACCTACTTTTCAAACGAGCATATCTAACGAAAATGCTAATAAACTCACTTAAAAAAATTCCTGGATATAGTGTTTATGTGTACGGAGCGCTTGACAAAATTTGTTTTCCGAATAAACGCTTGATTGTTGATTTAAAAAATATTGAAATTCATGGTTTCACATGGCCTTAAGAAAGTTTTATGTGAAACCCTAATTTCAATATTTTTTAAATCAACATTGAAAAGTTTATTTGGAAAAAGACGGTTACGAAGCGCTCTGTACACGTAAACACTATATGCAGAATTTTTTTTGAGTGATTCTATTAGCATTTTCGTTAGCTATGCTCGTTTGAAAAGTAGGTCAATTGCAGATTCCTACTTATCGACAGTATGGTTTTTATTTAATTAAATAAATTCTCATCATTTTTTTGGAAAAACACGTTTGTCAAGCGCTCCGTATATGTAAATACTATACTCAGAATTTTTTTTGGATGATTCTATTGGTATTTTCGTGAGATATACTCATTTGAAAAATAATATCCGTACTCACATCCCCTTAATGTATTGTGCACGTAAAGTATATATTAGCGAATAGTTTTTACGTTATAAAATGAAGCGTATGTATCCTAGTGGCGCATCAAAAGAGAAAAAAGGAAAGTCAAAGAAGATGAGATTTTTAAATTAAATGATAATACTAATATCAATAGTTCTAATCGTATAAATGACGCAAATGGCAGCGATGAATAATTATAGTTTCTCGAGTGGAAGCGAATGGTTCTACTGCCCAACAAGGTAATGGAATAATAATAACACAAAATTATCAATTCCAACATTTCGGGTGATTTATTGTCACCCCTTCTCAAGGTTCTAAAAAACACAAGTTACATATAATTAAAACACAAATTACATATAATTAAAACACTAGTTTCTTTATAAAGAGTTTCCCCACTCTACGTGCTCTCTATCTACATCACTCACACATTGATCCTCGCCTGCGGTTATAAATACGTAAAATTGTGTACAATAGTCTTATTGACTAGTGGCAGCTTCTTGCGTCCACTTATATTAGTATAAGCTTAAGTATTATTGGTAAGATCTCAGTAGAAAATTGTGTTACATTGTATTATAGTGTTTTAATTATATGTAAGAACCCTTTAGATATTTTGATTCACGGTAAGTTGATGTAGAAAGTATTTTTAATTGTTATTTGAAGTGTTTTTACGTGACATTTATTTATGGATAATTACTCCTACAATACACAATGCTTTAAGTACTAAAACATTGATCAGAATCAGAAGCTCGATCAGAATTATGCTGAGGGTCTCGTTCGAGAAGATCACTAGGTAGTACCGCTAGTGTACACAGATGTCGCCACAAACTTCAGTTATCCCCACTTTTGAAACTCGGCTGCTGGCTCACCTCGCAAATCCCGCCGCACAGTGGGACCAAACACCTAATTTCTTGACACCGCTCTTTCGAAAACCGTTTCCCTCGAATCGATCCATAATGATTATCAACATGAAACCGTTGCAGTTTTAGCGCGTTGTCCCGAAAATTCGATTTGCCTGTTGAGTTAACATGAAATACACGATTATGCATGTGTCCCTCGTCTATATAAATATATACATTTATATTTACGATACATAAAAATATACATTTACATGCTTTGTTGTGACTTTTAAGTATGATTTTTTTAGTAATTTTTCACAAAAATAAATTTATTCAAGGATTATTATCTTTAAAAGATAGATTTTACCATAACTTGCTGATAAACATTATTTTAATTATGAAATTTGCAAAAATAATACCAGTTATTAGAGAAGTAGTTAAAAAAGCATATAAATTTATAATTTTATGTATCGTAAATATAAATGTATATTTATATGTACAAGGGACACATGCATATATCGTGTATTTCATGTCAACTCAACAGACAAATCGGATTTTCGAGATAACGCGCTAAAACTGCAACGGTATCATGTTGATAATCATTATGGATCGATTCGAGGGAAACAGTTTTCGGAAGAGCGGTGCAAAAGGAATTCAAAGCTTTTTGCAGAAATTTTTTTCATGCACATTTCGCGCGAAGGCGAGGTTTAGTCAAGAAATTAGGTGTTTGGTCCCACTGTGCGCCGGTCCCTCTCGTCATATAGTTTTAAGTTTACTATGTTGTCCATATTTTATCAATGGGTGGGAACGTTCTTAAGATAATGTTAAATGAATAATATATGTCATTATATGTATTTTTATGTTATAAATTTTTATTAAAATTAAGGGTGGGATGTGATCTTCTCGAACGAGCTTCATGTCTCGTTCTCGAGATCACTAGGTAGATGTTCAGAGTGACTATTTATTGTTTTATTTCAGTAATTCTAAAATCTGGATAATTACGAATTTCGTTTGAAAAAGAAAACTATTTAACTTAAGTACTTTAAGTATCGAAACCAGCTACTGGACTAGCTTTATTAGTATCTAACACATGTAATAGCTATGTTTATAAAATCGAACTACATCCCATTGTTTATCTTAATGATTAAATCATTTGAACTAAAACATTTTCAAACCTAACATTTTAGTTTCTAGGTTTTGACTACGATATTATAAAATAGTTACGACATTGAGGAGACTGAAAATTAGTCGTTGACACATTAAAATCTTAATATTGTGTATTTCTTATGTTTTTATGTAATTTTCTCGTATTGAAAATGATATTATTATTACGCAATGTTTTAAAACTTTTTAAATCTTTTACATGTACAATAAACGACTATTATTATTATTATTATTATTGCTTCCTCATAGAGGAAGCTTTGTGATAGTAAAAAAAAAAGTTTATGAGATAATGTGTTAGAAATGTTATTTAGCAAATTTGGAATCGAAATACACTATTTTTAGAAAATGTCCGTATGGATGTGTGTGTGTGTGTGTGGTATGTATGTCCGTATACGCTGATATCTCATGATATACTCGACCGATTTTAACAGGAGAGTGATCATTTTTTTAGATTTTGCTTCCACAATTGGAGTCAATATTCTATTTTTGTAAAATTTAATTTTTTTTTAATAGCCATTTTTTAATTTTCAAAATTTTTTTTTCGATTTTTTTAATATTTAGAACGAATATTGTTTATATATCATGAATTCTCTGTATGTAGGATAAAATTATCTACAATTTAAAAAAAAAAAAAGTCGGTAGCTATATTTCATCATAAGTTATTGATGAAAACGTAATTTTTTGTAAATAGGTTATATTTCGAAATTAAAAAAAGATATTAACATTAACATGAATATTTTTTTGGTTATAAAGGATATTAAGTACTATAACTTACTAAATTTTTAGGTTTTTTTTATTCATTATTTTTTGAGAAAAAAATAATTTATAAAAAAAAGTGATTTTTTTTGTCGTTCAATAACTATAGTAAAATTGGCTTAATCACTTTGAAATTCTTTGTAGGGGTAGATTTTGTATACTGTAACGGGGTACAGTTACGGAGAGGGTATTAATCCCTCTCAGGGGTTCGCGGGGTAATATACAGGTGTATTCTACGCCAGGGCAACTCGCCGTTGTAGAATCACCTGTAGTCCGGCAGAAGCGCCTCGGCACAGGTTCCGAACATGCGAGCCCGGCTTCGATTGTAGAAAGCCTAGGCCGCTTTCCCCTGGAACCGGCGCTGCGCTCTGCCGCTGCTGCCAACTGCTGCCCGCGAACTACCGGCTGCTCGCTATGACCTAGCGTTACCAGCGCAGCCGGTCTTTCCCGCGTACAACGCCGCTCGGTCGAACCTCTCGAGCGGCTTTTGAACTTACTCCCGCTACCGATGATCCTCTAGGAGGCTACGCCTCGACTAGCTGCAGCCACTGAAAAGGGTAGAGGGCGGTATTCGGGAAATCATGCACAGGCTAAGGTCTCCAAATAAGAACGCGTGACTCGACAGTTAAGATAAAAACAAGGGCTCTCAATTTATTAAAGAATAAGTTCGCTCGCGAAAGGGCGCGAGCTCCGGAACAAACTAATATGAAATTAAGACGCGACAGGCCGAGACTATTCTTGCTCGCTCGCTAATGTTGGTGACGGGAGGGAATATCCTCGCGCCCCCGTCACTACGCTGCGCCAGTACAAACACGCGAAAAGCAATCAAACGCTACTTACGCGGGGCTGGCCAGCCATCGCACGCAACCGTGATTCTCGCTGTCTCTCTCTCTTTCTCTGCTTCGGCCGGCTGTCGAGGGGCTATCTCTCTCTTTCTCTCTCTCCCACTCCTCACAGTGGTGGCGGCGCAAAGCTGCAGGCTGTAGTGGTGGAGGCGCACGCACGCGAACCCACTCGCAATTCTCCCACACGGGCACCGAGCTCACTCACGACGCGACTTCTCTCTCTCGCGGTCACACACCTGTTGCCGCTCACACGGCGTACGACAAGATGGCTCTCATGCTCCCCTCTCGCCCGCGGCACGGCGTCGTCGTCTTCTTCTCCGACTCCTTTTTGCTCTCCCCGCGTAGCGCGCTCCGAACCATGATACGTGCAGGCACGCGAGATTCGATTCTCGCAGCGCTGTATCGGTGGTTCACTTACCTTACGTCGGCGTCCGTCACACCCCCCACCTAGATTTGGCGTACCTCGGACGCTATATCGATCAGGACAGGAAGAGGGCGCTGACAATAATGAAGAGCGCGGACTACAGATTGTTCTTTGTTTCATTTCTTTTTCTTGGGGGGGGGCACCTGCCCCTACAACAGTTGTCTTCTTCGGCGGGTGGTTGGCCCGGTTTGGGCACCTGCTCGCCCCTCTCAGGGTGGCGCGGCCGCAAACCGGGCAGTACCGCGGCATCGGCGCCGGACGGGGTTCTGCCGGGCCCTCCCTGGCCCCGGCCAGCTGGTCCTCTTGGCGCCGGGCTTCATCGAGACGTGCCCGGGCCTCTGCGAAGGCCAGCTCCTCGTCCCGGCGGCGGGTCTGGGCCGCCTTCAGCCGCTTCTGATGGCGCTGGCGGGCCTCCTCCTCTTCAGCCGTCGCTCTTCGTTGAGCCTCCCGGCGCTCTGCCAGCCAAGCGACCGTGTGGTGCAACTCCTCCCTCTTGTTTTGCACCAACCGCTGCCACTTAGCGGCCTGCGCCGAAGACTCGGAGTGATGGGCGGTCCAGGCGTCCAGAGCATTGAAGGCGGCGTCGCGGAGTCGCTGGCCCTCGCTCTCCGCTGCGCGGGCCCGCATCAAGGCCCGCTCCACTTCCTCCCAGGTCGTCGGAGGAGCCTCCGCGCCCCCCTCGGTTTGAGTGCCCCGCTCAACCGTGGGCACCCGGTTCCACCCCATGGGAATGGGTGTGCTGGGGGAAGTGGCGAGAGGGTCTCGCGGTGCGGAGACCGGGACGCCAGGACTCGCCCGGGCGGCGGCCTCCTCCTCGTCGTCCCACTCCTCTAAGACGGGGCGCTCCCAGGCGGCCTCCTCCTCCCGCTGGCGCTCCCGGTCCAGGTGCTGCTCCCGGAGGAGGTGAGGGCGGCCTCGACGGTGCCGTCGACGGCCGTCCCCAGATTGAGGCGCATGAGCCGCGCCAGAACCTCTGCTAGGGTCTCCTCCGAGATCTCCAACATCTGCAACATAGAATGAGAACATGGTGAGGCAGGGAGGTTGGTCGCTAGAACGCCGCCGGTACGCTGTGGTTTACCACCGGCCGCGGCGGGGAAAGCGGATGGTTTATGTGGCTTTCCTCGGACGCCCGCGTCCTCGCTTTGGTGGGGGGATGGCGGGGGGCACCGCGGGGACGGACCCGAGTGGGCCTACTGCCACTGCGCGGGCCCCCGGAGGTCTTCCACGCCGTCTTGGTGGGGGAGATGTGGCGGAAGGTGTCATCGGGTCCGGCTCGAGTGGGTCTACTACCACTGCGCGAGCACCCGGTGGTCCCCCGCGTTTCCGCGGAAGGGTCTCGTCCATCAGGGGGCCGTCGGAGGGCTCGCTCGTCGGCGATGCCTCCGCATCGACCGCCTCTTCCGGCTCTTCGGGCCCCGGTGAGTTAGAGTGATAGCTTTTCAGCTGCTCCGCAGCCACCACCTCTTCTACCTCGCCGCCGTCGCCTGCCAGCCTGTAGGTGTTGGGCCCGAGGGTGTCCGTAATCCGATACGGGCCCTCGAACTTCGGCGCTAGCTTTGCTGCTATCCCCTTGGCAGCCTAGGATAGAGGATGGCTGCGTTTCCATACTCTGTTGCCGGGTTTGAAAGTGGGCTCGCGCCTGCCGGCGTCATAGTAGCCCGCTTGGCGTTCTTGGGCCGCGCGCGCGCGCGTAGCGGCACGCGCGTGTAATTCTGGAAGGGCCTCCATTCGCTCCTTCTAGCGAGCCCAACTTTCCCCTTGAGCCGGGACGTCTGCTGCTACCTCTTGCATCCTTCTTTACGTGCCGGGTGGTTCTGGTTGTCTCCCATATAGCATAAGGGCCGGGCTCATCCCGGTAGAACTCTGCTCAGCCGTATTTAGGGCAAAGAGAAGTTCCGGAAGCTTCTCATCCCATGCACTATGTCGCTCCTTAAGGTAGGATGCGACCATCGCCTTTAGGGTACGATTGGCTCGTTCCATCGGGTTGGCTTGAGGGTGATAGGGAGGAGTGTGGGTGTGATGCACACCGCGCTCCCGCAGGAAGTCTTCCACGGCATGGTTCTTAAACTCTGTGCCATTGTCAGACAGGAAGACTTCCGGGCAACCGAATCGAAGGAAGACCTTCCGATTCAGCTCCTCTATCACCGTCTTGGCATTTGCTTTGCGTATGGGGGATGCCTCTACCCACCTGGTGAAAAGGTCTTGGAACACCAAGATGTATTCGCAACCTTTAGAGCTTCGAGGCAGCGGTCCGATAACGTCTCCAGCCACGACCTGCCAAGGTTTGTCGATAACGCGACGCCCCATAAGGCCGGCTGGAGCCCGTTGTTCTACCTTGAACCGCTGGCATGTCTCGCAGTTCCTCACGTACGCCTGCGTTTCTGCATAATAGCGTGGCCAATAGTAGCGCAGCGCTACTCTGGCGAACGTTTTCTCCCTGCCGAGATGTCCAGCGGTTGCGTCGTCGTGGCATTCCTGCAACACCTCGCGACGATGCTCTTCTGGGACCACCAATTTCCAGGCATCTTCATCGTTGCCGAGGGTTGAGTCTACCTCCGGGTTGGGACGATACCGATAGAGACTGCCTGCTACAAGTTTATAAGTCGGGTAGTCGTTAGGCCGCGCCTTCACCTTGGTGCACCACTCCTGGTACCACGTGTCCTCTGTGTCCATCGACCAGGACACTGCCGAGACCTCTACCTCCTCCTCGTCTTCATAAGTACGAGAGAGGGCATCGGCCACGTGGTTCAGGGCACCTTTACGGTGCTCTACCGTAAACCGGTGACCCTGCAGCTCTAATGCCCACCGAGCCAGCCTGCTGGTTGGATTCTTCATCTGGCACAACCAGCGCAGGCTACTATGGTCGGTGACTACTTTGAACTCGTAGCATTCGATGTATGGGCGGAACTTTTGAATGGCCCATACGACCGCAAGGTACTCTCGCTCGGTAACACTGTAGTTTCGCTCTGCCGGCGTAAGGACGCGGCTTGCGAACTCCAGTACCCTCTCCTGGCCCTCTAACTCTTGGAGGAGCACGGCTCCTAGGCCCACATCACTCGCATCCGTCTGCTCGGTGTATGACCCCTCGGGGTGGGGTCTGTGCAGAACCGGAGCGGTCATCATCATCGCTTTCAGCAGCTCGAACGCGTGCTGCTGCTCTTCGAGCCACTCATATTTCTGGTTCTTCTTTGTCAAGTTGGTGAGCGGCTCAGCGATGGTGGCGTAGTTCGGTATGAACTTACGGTACCATGAGGTGGTGCCCAGGAACCTTCGCAGTGCCCTCAGGTTCTGGGGCACAGGGTAGTCCCTTATTGGTTCGATCTTGGCCGGGTTAGGCCTCGTGCCCTCCCGGTTCACCAAGAATCCCAGGTACGCTACCTCTGGCTTGCAGAAAACACACTTTTCTGCGTTTAGTGTCAATCTAGCGGCCACTAGTCGTTCTAATACCCTTCGAAGGCACTCCTTATGCTCCTCGAACGTCTCGGCGACGATTATGATGTCGTCGAGGTAGGCATAGACGTTCGGCTCTAATTCGGGGCCGAGCACTTGGTCTATTAGCCGCTGGAAGGTGGCGGGCGCGTTCGTAAGCCCATACAGCATCCTCCGGAATTGGTATAGCCCCATTCCGGGGACTGTGAAGGCCGTTATGGGGCGCGCATCCGCCGCCAGAGGTATCTAGTGGTAAGCACTCTTGAGGTCGAGCGTGGAGATGAATTTTGCTTTCCTCAACCTACGCAAAATATCCTGCATGTACGGCAGGAGGTAGGCGTCCGGTTCTGTGACTGCGTTGACTTTACGCAAGTCTTCACAGAACCGCCGTGTCCCATCACTCTTGGGCGTCATCACCACGGGGCTCGACCAACCACTGCGAGAGGGTTCTATCACTCCCTTCTCGAGCATCTCCCTCACTTGTCGATGCATCTCTTCTTGCACTTTATCCGACACGGGGTAGTGGCGCTGTTTGATTGGCCGAGGGTCTCGCAGAGTGATTTCATGCTCCACGCCCTTTACACATCCCAGGCCTGGCGGAAGCTTGCCTAGGATATTTTCCACCATCTCCTTCAGCTCCGCCCGCTGAAGGTCCGTAGCGTCCGCGAGCCCGATAGCCGACACTGCCGTTGGATCGATGGTCAAGCTAGCTACTTCCAGCTCGACCTGCGCTTCTGAGTCCTCACAGAAGAGCGTGTCCGTATCCGGGTCAAGTACGGCTCTGAACGCGCGTATGAAATTGACCCCTAGATAGCAGTCGGCATCGAGGTTTGGCATAATCGCGACTCGAATCTCGCGAGTAAGGCCCCCTACCGTAATCGGAAGGAAGACGTGGCCTAGCAAGGGGCTGCGGCTACCATCCGCTAGCCTAACGTCTTGCCTCTCGGACGCTACGAGCATCTTTCCGAACTCCGTGGCCAATTGGAGGCTAACTAGACCCATCACGGTCGTGGACGCTCCTGGGTCTAACAGAGCTCGGAAAGTTGATTCTCCCACCTCAATCCGCAGCCACCAACGCGTCTCTGCGTTGGTTGGCCGGCCGACGGAAGCTCTTCCTCCGTCGGGCGGTAGAGGGGGGTTGGAGTCCTCGGGGGCCGGGCTAAGGTCGCACGCGGCCGCAGTGTCCTCGCACACCAGAGTCGCGTTCGGGCTCGGCGCCGGGGGCGCCGCCGGGGATGGTCTACTACCCCTGCTCGAGCTCCCCGGAGATCAGGGTTGGGGGCGATTTCATCTAATCGCCCCCTTTCCCGTTTCCCGAACAATTGGGGCAATATTTTGCCATGTAACCGATTTTTCCGCATGAGTAGCAACTCAGCGGCGGTCTCGGCTCTCCCGGGGTAGTTCCTCCGGCGCCGGCTGGCTGCGCGGAGTCCCCTCTCGAACTCACGCCCTTGCCGTCCGGCTTTGGCGCTGGGGCCCTCGGTGGCCCTGACCGCCCCGGTGGCTTATAATTCCGCCCTCTCCGCGGACCAGCCGGAGCCTGTCTGGCCGCCTGGTCCACCTTAGAGCTCGCCATTTCTGCGAAGCTCTGTTTCAGGACCCGGCGCGGCATGGCCTCCAAGTCTTCCTGCTTGGGTTCCGGCACGCCGGCTGCCGCCGCGACCTTGCCCTCTTTGAAGTCCGTTCTGGGCTTCTTCGGCGGTTCGGCTCTTGCGGGTGGCTTATACGCCATCTCCGGGAGCAGCGTCGCTGATGGTTGTGGAGGGGGCCTGTAGGTTCTGGAGTTCTCCAGTATCTGCTCCGCATCCACAGCCAACTCTAGGAGCCCCTCGACCGTATTAAAATCTGCCCTCCGCACCATAGCCTGCAGCTGTGGTCGGAGGTTACGGTGGAGCTGGTCAAGCTGCTGCTCCATCTTGGGCGGAGGCGATATTTTTCTGTTAATTGCGATGAGGCACGTGATGTAATCTCTCACGGCCTCTTCTTCGCCTTGTGTACGGTTATTCGCCTCCGCAATCAGCCGCTGCTGGAACCCTTTCGTCGTTCCGTACCAACGCCTCGCCGCTGATACGAAGTCCTGCCACGTGGTCCATTTCTCCTTCTCGTTGCGACACCACGTGGCCGCTGTGTCCGTGAACAGTTCCGACAGCGACGACAGCACCTCTTCTTCGGAGAGGTTTGCTAGGACTCGGCAATCTTCTAACCTGGCGAGAAATACTTCGATACTCTGGCCTTTTGCACCAGAGAATCGTATTCGCCATTTCCGCACTATCTGGCCTATGTCTCTCGAGTGAAAGACTCCTGACCTCGAGGAGTTGGCCGATGTGCCTGGCGCGTACTGGTTCTGCCAGCTCGAACCTCTCGTCGGATTTCGACGATTCTCCCCCTCCCAGGCTGGATTTACGTCCCGTAAATCAGTCTGGTCCCTAGGGAGAGCTGGCGGAGGTGAGCCTTGCCTTTGGTCCCAGCTCTCTCGTGCCCTCGATCCATAAAACGTGTCGTCGAAGTGCACTTGTTGCCTGCCGTCGCCGATTTTGGTGCTCGACGAGACCGTCGGCTGCCGCTGGTACTCTATCGGTCTACTTTCCAGCGACCGGACTTTTGTTATTAATTCTAGTAATAACCGTCCGAGGTCTCGTGGCATGTGGAACTCTGTTCCGTCAGTTGATTGCAGATTCAATGTCTCACTACCTTGTGCCTCTTCTGCGTTTGTGTGTCGTGGTGTTTCCGTGTTGGGCTGCTCTTGGCGTCTATTCTTCTCGGCATCTTCGTTCTGTTGCGCGTTTTCGCTGTTTTGGTTAGACGCGGTAGCCGTGCTTTGTTGGTTGTTTGGGTGCTGGGCTTTTTCCCTCACCTTCCCCGTCGTTCTCTGCAATATCGCCAGTATCTCTTCACTTTTCGATACCACCTCTATGGGGTGTATATCCCAACCGGTGGTTTCGACGAACGATCCGTCATCGTCCGTGATGACCTCCCGCATCATTGCTTCGCGAAGTTGCGTTCGCCTGGCGATCGCCTCGACGGGATTGGCCGACTCTTCAAAGTCGTGAGGCTCATATATACCCAACACCCATTTGCTCAGCCTGTCTAGCTGTGCGAATAGGTTGCCCCGTCGCCTCAACTCTAACTGCGACAGGTACCCATCAATCTCGCTCTGGGAGATTGATAACAATCACTCTTGCACGGCTCCCTCGACGTCGTAACCCATGACAGTCTCGCTCGTATGTGTGTGCAAGGGTATTGATAGTTCAAGAGTCCGCAACTCTACTGTGCTTATGCACCGTCAGTGGTATCCTTCATACGGTACCTACTGGATCACCACTGACTGAGGAAACAACGATTTTCCCCAACTGGTGGTTTGGTCTCTAGTCGCTGGACCAATCTGTTCGCTTTTTAACCCGCTTGCTTGGAGGTTATGTTGTTTTTTGGTTATTGCGCAAACGTAATTCGCTTGTTTACGCAAGGTGCAAACGTTTTTATCGTATACGCAAACGATAGAAACGGTGCGCACGTGATTTCGCGGACGCGTGAGCGCTCTTACAGGGGTTATGCCGTTTATTGCCCATTGCAAATAAACTAGTTGGTATTTCCGACTTCTACTACCCGCGCAAATCGATTCGGCACTCGAGCAAACGAATCCGCGAAAAAAAAAATCGAAATTTGCGTTTGACCCGTTCTGCGCATGCGCGGCACCAAAATTACTATATACAAAGTCTTCTCCAGCGCATGCGCAAACGATTACGCGTCTTAAAACAAAAATTCAATTTTTGACCCTTTGCGCATGCGCAAACTCGAAATTAGTGGATGCGCGCACCTCCTGGTGAGATGCGCTACCGATTCCGCTATAGTGATTTTCCACTTCTTAATTTCGGTTTCTGCGCATGCGCGGCCTCGAAATGACTGCGCGCGCTCTCTAGGCTATCCCCTGTATCCGCGCTCACGCGTTTCTCCCCAAAAATGTGGAAATTCCGCTGATCACCCTGAAAATGCGGAATGGGTGCGTAATCTACTACTTTACGCCCCGGCGTGCACGTGAGTTGTGCAACAAAGAGATCAAACGCTAAAAACCTATTGTTGATGAAAAAATGTTTATAAATAATGTGATAAATAATAAATAACTAATTGTTAATTAAACTCTTTGTCGCCCTCAGTAGGTACTTCAACAATTGCTCGGCCTTCGCAAGCAAAGTCCTCACTAAGTACGTGCAGGCCGGTATATCTCCTCCAAGCAAGGTTATGAACCACCAGTTGGTTACCCACTTGCACACACTCGCGCCCCCGTCACTACGCTGCGCCAGTACACACACGCGAAAAGCAATCAAACGCTACTTACGCGGGGCTGGCCAGCCATCGCACGCAACCGTGATTCTCGCTGTCTTTCTCTCTTTCTCTGCTTCGGCCGGCTGTCGAGGGGCTCTCTCTCTCTTTCTCTCTCTCCCACTCCTCACAGTGGTGGCGGCGCAAAGCTGCAGGCTGTAGTGGTGGAGGCGCACGCACGCGAACCCACTCGCAATTCTCCCACACGCGCACCGAGCTCACTCACGATGCGACTTCTCTCTCTCGCGGTCACACACCTGTTGCCGCTCACACGGCGTACGACAAGATGGCTCTCATGCTCCCCTCTCGCCCGCGGCACGGCGTCGTCGTCTTCTTCTCCGACTCCTTTTTGCTCTCCCCGCGTGGCGCGCTCCGAACCATGATACGTGCAGGCGCGCGAGATTCGATTCTCGCAGCGCTGTATCGGTGGTTCACTTACCTTACTTCGGCGCCCGTCACAATACCAATCGAGTGAGTTCTTTGGGCAAAAGGATTGATTCATAAATTTCGAAGATATTTCGAATATTTCTCGAGAACGGCTCTATGTATGTAAATGGAGTGGGTGGTATTCGAAAGAGAATTAAATTACCTATATTTTCTAAAAAAAAATTAATTCTCTAGCTATCACGGTTCTTTTGTTATTAACAAAAACGTAAAAATTGAAAAATGAAAAGAATGAGTTTTATATGTTCAACTATTACAAGAGTAAAATTGTCTTATTCGCTTCAAAATTCATTGTAGAGGTATATTATTGATAGTTCTCGGATGAGTTCTTTTGGCAAAGTGATTGGTTCATAAATTTCAGAGATATTTGAGGTTAAAATTTTTCTAGACATTTTTAAAATCTATTTCTTGAGGATGGCTCTGTGTATCTGAATGGGATGGGTAGCATTTGAAAGATAATTAAAATATTTATATTTTCTAAAAAGAAAAATTTTTTAGTTATCGCGGTTTTTTATTATTAACAAAAATGTAAAACTTGAAAAATTGAAAAATGAAAACAAAAACAAAAAAAAAAAAATAGTTGAACATACAAAACTCCTTTTTTTTTTATTTTAAAATTTTTACATTTCTATTAATAACAAAAGAACCGTGATAGCTAGAAAATTAATTTTTTTTAGAAAATATAGGTAATTTAATTATGTTTCGAATGCTATAAATTACATTCAAATACATAGAGCTCTAAATATCAGTTGCAAATTTATAGGCAATTGCGATATATATTTTATGTATGTGAAATTTTGTGGAAATGTATAATCTATAAAAAAACCGCTGCCAATTCATTGGCACGTAGCTTCCTCAAACTTAATTTACTGATTCCTTTAATTAATTTTTAATTCCAATATTTAAAATTTAATACTTCAGAAAGACAGAAATAACAAAACTCCAACATAATTTGTTCAAATTTTTATAGATTATACGTTTCCACAAAATTTCACATACATAAAATATATATCACAATTGCCTATAAATTTGCAACTGATATTTAGAGCTAAGTGTCTAGAAAAATTTTAACCTCAAATATCTCTGAAATTTGTGAACCAATCACTTTGCCAAAAGAACTCATCCGAGAACTATCAATAATATACCTCTACAATGAATTTTGAAGCGAATAAGACAATGTTACTCTTGTAATAGTTGAACATATAAAACTCATTTTTTTTCATTTTTCAATTTTTACGTTTTTGTTAATAACAAAAGAACCGTGATAGCTAGAGAATTAATTTTATTTACAAAATATAGGTAATTTAATTCTCTTTCGAATACCACCCACCCCATTTAGATACATAGAGCCGTTCTCGAGAAATTACGATTTAAATAAAAATTGAAAAAAATTTTAACCTCAAATATCTTCGAAATTTATGGATCAATCCTTTTGCCCAAAGAACTCACTCGATAGGTATACAAAATCTATCCCTACAAAGAATTTCAAAGTGATTAAGCCAATTTTACTATAGTTATTGAACGACAAAAAAAATCCCTTTTTTTTATAAATTATTTTTTTTCTCAAAAAATAATGAATAAAAAAACCTAAAAATTTAGTAAGTTATAATACTTAATATCCTTTATAACCAAAAAAATATTCATGTTAATATCTTTTTTAATTTCGAAATATAACCTATTTACAAAAAATTACGTTTTCATCAATAACTTATGACGAAATACAGCTACCGACTTTTTTTTTTTTAAATTGTAGATAATTTTATCCTACATACAGAGAATTCATGATATATAAACAATATTTGTTCTAAATATTAAAAAAATCGAAAAAAAAATTTTGAAAATTAAAAAATGGCTATAAAAAAAAAATTAAATTTTACAAAAATAGATTATTGACCCCAATTGTGGAAGCAAAATCTAAAAAAATGATCACTCTCCCGTTAAAATCGGTCGAGTAGATCATGAGATATCAGCGTATACGGACATACACACACACACACACACACACACACACACACACACACACACACACACACACACACACACACACACACACACACACACACACACATCCATACAGACATTTTCTAAAAATAGTGTATTTCGATTCCAAATTTGCTAAATAACATTTCTAACACATTATCTCATAAACTTTTTTTTTTACTATCACAAAGCTTCCTCTATGAGGAAGCAATTGAATAAATTATGTTGGAGTTTTGTTATTTCTGTCTTTCTGAAGTATTAAATTTTAAATATTGGAATTAAAAATTAATTAAAGGAATCAGTAAATTAAGTTTGAGGAAGCTACGTGCCAATGAATTGGCAGCGGTTTATTCAATCACTAGAGTCTCTCAAATATGTTATTATTATTATTATTATTATTATTATTCACTTAATAATCTGATTAACCCAACTGAAATCAACCATATTTCATACTCTCGTAGAATATCTTTATTCTCCAAGTCTATGTACGATGTTTCTTTAGAACTTTGTTCTTTAGATCGATCTATCATAAAAGAATTATAATTATGTTAAATTATCTCAACCAACTTGCGAAATTTTTTCTTATATAAATATATATATTGATCGAATACACATAATACTAAGTATTTATTAATACTAAAGTCAGTTTACGGATAGACACTACTATCGCTCTATTTTATCATTCATCTTGAATGAAGTGGAAAAGTTCAATTTCAAATAATAACTAAACTCATTTTGCTTTTACCTACACTGAGAAAAGAATTTATTTCTGACAATGAAATATTTAATCAAATGTGACAACCAAATATTTATTGAAGAGAATTATAATATAATATTAAGACAGTCAAATATATGTTTGAATTAATGAGTCGTGTAATAACTTCAATGACGCCTGAATTCTTTCAATTAATTTTTCTTTCAATAAAATGTATTTAGTTGATTCAATTAAATTTTTTTTTCATTGTACAAAAGAATAATCTATGGTAATTCACCTGATATTTTACCTTTATAGAAAAATGTAGATGTAACTAAAGTATCAGAATAAACATTATTGATATAGATTTGGTGTTGACTGAGACCACCAATTATTTAATTCAAATAATAGTTTATCCATATCACTTTGTAAGAATCTTGAAAGGGTTATTAAAAAACGCTTTTATAAGACCCAGGCATCAACTACAATTGAATATTCATCGGTTACCTGAACCCATATCATAGGTCAGTAAGAAATTGGGCAGTATATACAATTTAAGTAGCGTAATAAATACTTAAAGTCAAAAATTAAAATTATGATATCTTGGTTTATTAATAAACATGAAAAATGTATAAATATAATAGCCTTAAATATATATATATATATATATATATATATATATATATATATATATATATATAAACTTGTATAACGTTAGTTCCCAGGACCCCATGTTACTGTATAGCTATACGTGACTAAAGAAATAATGTCTCTTATGGGGGCCGATGTCCTCAAAACTGACGTTAAACATATGTAGATTCGGGGACTGTCCCCAAAACTAACAAATGTCCCCGAAACCAACGTTAAACATCTGGAATGTCCTGGAAACTAACATAAAACATAAATATATATATACACATATTTATTACTCATTAGTTCAGGATATATATATATATATATATATATATATATATATATATATATATATATATATCGCCGGTGCCTGTGAAAAAAAAATTTTGTGCTCAAACACTATGAAAAAAACACGGAATCCTAAAAGGCTATGAAAAAAAATTTTTTTTATGTAACGCCGTAAAAACAAACACATGCACATAAAACACCGTGAAGAAGAACACCGGTGCGTAAGACGCCGTGAAAAAAAACACACGTGCGTAAGACGCCGTGAAGAAAAACACCCGTGCGTAAGACATAGCGTTAATTTACATAGTATTTTTTTTCATAGCATTGCTACGGTATGTTTTTTTTCATAGCGTTCTCATCAAACTGTTTTTTTTCACGGCACTTAAAGAGAGGGTTTTTTTTCACACCAGTAAATTAACGAATGGTTCCGTTAATTTGAAACTCTAAAGAGTATAACTTAAGTATTACTTATATTTATTACTCATTAGTTAAGGCTATATATATATATATATATATATATATATATATATATATATACTATTTGTAAGTTGATAATCGCGTTGACAAAATTTAGTAGACAGAATTTAGTAACAGAAATATTTGAGTTCGAAATCTCGTAATTCTTGAAGAGTAACTTTTATACTCGCAAGAAATCCATATTAAAAGGCTCGAAAATCAATCCACGATAATTATCGTTAATTAACTTAAAATTAAAATTTCGACACATTTTAATTTACATATATACGACTAGTATATTAACCACCGAACATCAACCTGTTTTCAAAACGTTCTAAAGAATCTGAGCCTATGCATTTGCAAATTACCTTTTTATCTAGTCAGATTCTAGTAGTAATAATAATCTCGAGTCACAAATTATTACAATATTATAATCAAAGCAATTATTTTATAATTAGCGTTAATTGATGTGCTATGTGTACCTATGTTTATTTATTTATTTATTTATTTTTTGTTTTCAATAATTTATTTCGCAATTGATTGATATAATCTTGAATCGTATTATTTTGTAAAAACAATTTACGATGATCAAAAACACGACAGCGCACTGCTTGGCAATATATGTAAAAAATTGATACAGAAGTGAGCGGGGTCACAAAGCACCCTTTGTACTTTATTCTATCAATTCTTTAATCAGACTAGAAAGATTCACGCACGCTTCACGCGCCAATGTTTCTCTTGCCAAATGCTTTCAAATTAAAAATAAAATTATAAGCCTTTTTGTTGATTGAAAGCTATATAATTTTGAGTATTTTTGCAATCATATTGAAGAAATTTGTAATTAATTACTCGCGTCTTAATTCTCTTATAAGCCATAGGACATTAGCCGATGAAACACTCGAGGTCATCAAAATCAGTCAATCACAACCGTTATATTTAGGTTTCATTTTTTTTTTTTTTAAAGAGGATCTAAGATTTGATATTTTTATTATTCGTAATATTTTCATAATAGAATCTGTTGCAGATTTATTTATAAGCTATGCATCTAACGACAGAGCTTATATTTAAACGGTGAAACTGACTAATCTTCAAAATTTGATATACCTAATACATTTGGATTCCTTTTATGAATTTCTTCGATTCTCGTAAATCCAAATAAAATTAAAATTTTTCGTTAAATTCTTTTTTTTTTTTTAATTAAAGACTAAATTAAAGTAATTAATCTTTAGATGAACCAGTCCTTATTGCTTTTCATGCTAAAAAATTTATATTAGGCACTTAATATAAGGCTTGCTTTTTTTTATAGTGGGTAGCGTTAATTGGCGCGCTACGCGCGCCTATGTTTGTCTTTTTCTCGAAAATTTTATACTCAATTGCTTATGTGATCGATAAAACGACAGTTCAAGACTAGGATTTATATATTTTTATATATTTATACATAATAATTTTTATATATCAAGGAGCGCGGGAGCGCTCCGAAAGCAAGTATAGAAGAAGCCTGAAGGAGCGACGACCCGCGCTACTTATACATTGAAATGGGTGCGCCAGAATTTCACTAATTTTTTACGCCTTGGAATTATGTTTTTATCTAACATATAATATATCAATGGATAGCTGCTTTGATGTATTACATGCATAAAAATTTTCAATTAAAAATATGCCACCGTTTTCAAGTTATATTAAGGTAAAAAATTCGAGGGTCGATTTCCTTTTCAGATTATTTTTCTTTTCTCTTTCTTTCAGACTTCGATCAGCTGTTTTGTTCCGACCGTTGCTCTCTCGTGATTGGTCTATGCTATATATCTCCTCCATAGTCCACAGCTTTATGCTCTGTGTGTGTGAGAGAGAGAGAGAGAGAGAGAGAGAGAGAGAGAGAGAGAGAGAGCAGCCACGGTGCTGTTACTATATATAAGTCGCATGTATATCACGTACATATTTAGTATATAACCTGTCGCATATGTATGTTAGGTTATTATGTATAGTGAAGTATAAATAACAATCTGATCTGATTATATACGAAGATATATTATTAACATCTTAAATTATTATATAAATAAAACGTGGTTACATTGTTTTTTAAGAAGAGCAGCAAAGTTTTCAAGTATTATATTATAAGAAACAATACGATTTAGATAAGTAACTTTTGTACATACAAATAAACTTATGTAATTATCATTTAAATTATCATAGGTACTTTGTGGAAACTTCTTTTTATTTTACAGATATAGACGCAGACAGTTATTTTATATTATAATAATACAAGAAACCCAAGACCAAACCACAATATATATTAAATGGTACAGAAATATTTGAAACAGCTAATTAAAAATAATATATAATAAGACTGCCACCATTACTATTACTGAATCATGGAAATAGTGAATTATTGAAATGCGAATAGTAAGATGCAAGGTCAGAAGTGTATAATGCTAAGGCTTTATTTTTTAACGTTTCTACATGAAATAGCAAAAAATGCAGCTGTCAAAGCGTAATAAAAGAATAGATATATATATATATATATATATATATATATATATATATATGGATTTTTTGCACACGTTAAAAGCTTGTGTTGTATTTGTGATAGCTACCTAATACAAGATAATGTGAAGTAATATGTAGTGAAGTATAAGTAATAATCTGATCTGATTATATACGAAAATATATGGAGTATATATAAACTATGATTTCTAAAGGTAAACTAGCAAGTCTTCCAAATGCAACTCATCCAAAGTTGGCCCAGGACCTGTGACTTTAGTTATGAAGGTGATTTAGAATAGAAGAGTTATTCAACAAATACATAACTTTTAATTCATTTACAAGTTCTTGGTTTTAAAATGTTTCCGGAAGTAAAAATCATCAAATACATAACTTTTAATTCATTTACAAGTTCTTGGTTTTAAAATGTTTCCGGAGTAAGTAAAAGTAAAAATCAAAAAATTTGTGAAGCATTTGTGACAGCTGACGACATTTAAAATAAGGAGGATATTCACTTATTAAAACCTGGCAATAGTGAGTTTTCTCAGATTTTAGAAGTGTATCATGCTCAATTATATTAAATATATACTAAGAGTGTAATAATATGCATACATGTGCATACATGTGCATTCTTTATAAATTTTTCTTGTTGGATGGTGTTATCAAATCATTATGTATTACGGCAATCAAAAGATTACGTTCAAGTCTGTCAAAGCACGCAACCTCCTGTAGTAGAGGCAGAAATACTGTGGCAGATATCCCGCTAGCAGAGCTTCGTTCTACTTTATGATGTTTCAATTATCAATGCTTTACTGGCCCTATGATTTCTAATGGTAAACTAGCAATTCTTGCAAAGGCAACTTGTCCAATGTTGGCCCAGGACCTGTGCCTTTAGTTATGAAGACGATTATATCCATCTGTCGGATCTAGAAGTGCAAGAATCTTAGAATATGACTAAGCCAGAACCTGGTCATAATAATTTATAATCAGTGAATTTCAGTGTTATTGTATCTGCGTAGAATGAAGAAGAACGATGTAATAATAATGTTTACATCAGGTGGTGTTACGTAAGGTTAGTTAAGGTGAGGCAAACTTTGAGCCACATTTTGTAAAGACTAGAGGATCAGACGATTTCAGAGAAAATAGATGCGAAAGAGCATTTTGTAAAAATCTTTGTACCACCTGCTGCTATGGAAATGGTAGTTGACATGAGAACTCAACTTCTTAGCCAACTTTGAGCTTCTAGTTTTATAAAAGCAAGAGAATCAGGTGGTATCAGAGATTTGAATTTTCATTCTGAAAACTTTTACTTTTTTCTTTTATTCCTTGAGATGTTATTATTTCTCTTAACAACTTTAAATTCTCTGTTTAAAATACTAATCAAAATTCAATGTTTTTATTCAAACAATATTTCTCTCAAAATCTGTCCAACTCTCTACAAAGAACTTAACTGAAAGCTTAAATATTTTTTTAAACAATTAATAAACACTTCTAAAAAACTATTTTTTTAAGTATTTTCTTTAATCCCTATAAAAACATTTTCTATTTTTCACAAAACTGATTTTTGTTATCAGCAGTACCTCATTCTCATATTCAAATTAACTCTTTATCTCTTTACAATATTTGTTTCTAAAGTTTCTATGAAAATGTTTTCTTTTTCTTACAAAAATCATTTTTTGTATTCATTAAGGTAGTTCTCTTCATATTGCAAAAACTGAAAAAGCTTCTAAAAAAAATATAAAAATATCCTTCAAAGTCACAGAAATGATACCATATGTTTGTTTACATACATTGAGGAACAAATTTTTGAGAAAAAAATTCTTGAAAATGGTTATTTTTACATGAGAGTAAATGAGTGCTATATCAAATGTGACAGAAAGCAATTGTATTACTCATCAAAAAAACTGGACTTCAAAAAGAAAAACATAGCTTAAGAAAGATGAAATTCGGCTCTTTCTATTAAGTTTATCAAAGATGTGTCAAGCCGATCTTTTTAAAAAGATATTAATGATTATAAACACAAATAGCAGACGATGTGCACGAGAGCGAGAGAGACAGAACGACGCCCATGGTATAGGTTGTGCTCTCGCTGAGCCACAAACTGTAGAGCCCGAGGAGAACCCCCTTAAATTAAAGTCGTACATTTCAATAACAGTATCATTTCTGAAAATAATTCATTATTATTTTCTCTACAAAATATCTCCAAAAATGATCTATCACTACATCTTTTAAAAAATCCTTTGATAAATTAAATTACAAAATCTCGAAAATCCTTTAAAAACTTTTGCAAGCAACGAGAAATTATTTTTCAAAACCTTTATAATCTTTTTAGAAAAACTTTTGCAAACCGTAAATATTTTTTTTCGGAAACCATAAAAATTATTTTCCGAAATCTATACAATCTTTAAAAATTATTTACGTTTTATTTTATGAAAAGGAAATCTACGAATAAATAATAAATTTTTGTATTCTACAAAGTCGAAATAATCACCTTCGACACCCGTATCGTAATGTACTATTTTAAAATAGCCAACAAGACATTTTCTACAAGATTAATATAGTAACAAACTTTCTTTTGAAAAAACTACAGAATCTTTGAAAAATGTTTTCTCTAAAAAGAAAGCATTAACATTTTTTCTCGAAAATATTTTTTTATTTATACATTTATCTAAATTAAAGTAGAAATAATACAACTTTCTACGAAAGTATAAAATAAGGCAAGTATAAGTTTTTCCTGGAATCTATAAAAATAAAAAGAATTATATTTTCATATGACTTTACAATTAATAGTATTGTTAATTGTTAATTTATCATCATACGAAAAAAATATACATTTGATATTATTTCAAAAAATTTTACTAATGTAATCATTTTATCGAGCTCCTTAAAAAACATTCAAATTTAGAACTTTTGTAAATAACTATACTACGATTTAATAATGTTATTAATAATATAGTATAACAAATCTCATAATGTTTTCACATACTATGTAATTATGTACTTTTCTTTTATAATCTCATAATGTTTTCACATACTATGTAATTACGTATTTTTCTCTTATAAAGTTGTGGAATCTATCTAAAAAAATTTTTTACAAAAGTTTAAACTAAGACAAGTATTAGTCTCTCTCTCTCTCTCCCTCCCTCTCTTTCCCCCTGCTCTCTCGCCCTTTCTCTCTCTCTCTCTCTTCCTCTCTCCCTCTCTCTCAATCTCCGTCAAACTGAGTACCAAAAACTTTAATGAGAGCTTAAATATTTTTTCAAAACAATCAACACGGTCTTTAAAAAACTAATTTTTTAAGTATACTTGGCCCGCCAAGTATGTATGGAAGATCGGAGGACCACCCCTGCTAGAGCAGCTCTAGACTTCTCTTGTCCTTCCAAGATGCGTAATATTATAGAAAGTTCAAAATTGAGGAGGAATAATGAAAAATAGTGATGTGTTGGTAACTATGTAATTTTGTTATATATAGGTTTTGACTTTTCATAAATATCTGAAAAAATTCTTATGAATTTTAGAAATAGAAAGAAGGCATTATAGTTATATAATTAAAATAATTTTCGTCCACAGGGGCGTAAAGTAGATAGGTACTATAAAGTATTGTAGGAGTGTGTAGAATACTTTATGTCCGTTGGCTGAATTATTTTGAAGTTACAACGTGGGCGTAAAATGTAATTTTACACGCGAGGTACAAAATGTTCTTATGGCCGAGACTTGACTACTATTAATTGATTTCAGTACTTTCTTGTATTTCATGAATGAAGAAATTTGAATACATTTCTGAGAACATAGTCATACAGTTTTTCGGAGAATGGTTTGTATTACTTGACTATCGATAATTGATTTCACAACTTTCGTTTGTTTGATTTGCAGTGAATAATTTGAATGTACTTACATATAATTTGTTGAGCATACATTGACTCAATGAAGTAAAAGACTTTTGTATTAGTATTTATTTGACTTCTTTTAAAAAATCATAAATATAATTTTATAAATTATACAGAAAAAACTTCTATACTTGCCTTATTTTATACTTACGTAGAAAGTTTTATTAGCAATATTATTATTTGTACAGTCATCAAAAAAATTATTACCATTTGTAGAGAGTGCTTGTTGAATAGATGAGATTAGAATAAATAAAAGCACTATAGACAAATTGTGTTATTAGAATATACTTAAAAAATTAGTTTTTTAAAGACCGTGTTGATTGTTTTGAAAAAATATTTAAGCTCTCATTAAAGTTTTTGGTACTCAGTTTGACGGAGATTGAGAGAGAGGGAGAGAGGAAGAGAGAGAGAGAGAGAGAGAGAAAGGTCGAGAGAGACAGGGGGTAAGAGAGGGAGGGAGAGAGAGAGACTAATACTTGCCTTAGTTTAAACTTTTGTAAAAAGTTTTTTGAGATAGATTCTACAACTTTATAAGAGAAAATAATAAATAATTACATAGTATGTGAAAACATTATGAGATTTGTTATAGTATATTATTAATAACATTATTAAATCGTAGTATAGTTATTCACAAAAGTTCTAAATTTGAATGTTTTTTTAAGGAGCTCGATAAAATATGATTACATTAGTAAAATTTTTTGAAATAATATCAAATGTGTCTTTTTTTCGTATGACGATAAATTAACAATTAACAATACTATTAATTGTAAAGTCATATGAAAATATAATTCTTTTTATTTTTATAGATTCCAGGAAAAACTTATACTTGTCTTATTTTATACTTTCGTAGAAAGTTGTATTATTTCTACTTTAATTTTTATTTCTACTTTAATTTAGATAAATGTATAAATCAAAAAATATTTTCGAAAAAAAAATGTTAACGCTTTCTTGTTAGAGAAAACATTTTTCAAAGATTCTGTAGTTTTTTCAAAATAAAGTTTGTACTATATTAATCTTGTAGAAAATGTCTTGTTGGCTGTTTTAAAATAGTGCAGTACGATACGTGTATCGAAGGTGATTATTTATTTCGACTTTGTAGAACACAAAAATTTATTATTTATTCGTAGACTTCCTTTTCATAAAATAAAATGTAAATAATTTTTAAAGATTGTATAGATTTCGGAAAATAATTTTTATGGTTTCCGAAAAAAATATTTTTAATAATACAAATAAAAGCTTACAAAATGAAATTATAGATTTGAACGTTGCTTTTTATTTATTAGAGTCGTTATTAGCATATTTGTTGAGCATTCGAGAAAAATTTGAAAATAGCTTTACAAGAGCGAAAACCATCATAACTAATTATGAAATACCTGAGCAAAGAATTAGAATGAGGAGCATTAAAATACGCAGATTTGAAGGTACTAGTGAAGAAACGGATTTCACTTACGAAGAAAAGTTAACGATTGAAGTTTATTACCCAATAATTGACAGCTTATGTACTAATTTAAAAACTAGAATGGAATCTTATAAAAAAATCAGTGATAATTTTACTGTTTTACTAAACTGCAAAATATGGACAATGAAAAAATTGAAGATTCATGTCGAAATATAGCTAATTCGTATGATAAGGATATATCAGAAGAAATGTTAATTTCGGAGTGCATCCAATTTAAACACTACATTTAGGATAATAATAAGAATGTGAAGCCGAAATCTATATTAGATTTACACATACAAATTATAAGAGAAGGGTTATTAAGTACTTTTCCTGACATTGAAATTTGTTTAAGAATTCTTTTGTCCCTTATGGTCACTAATTGTAGCGGTGAGAGATCATTTTCTAAGCTTAAAATCATAAAAAATGATCTCAGATGTGCAATGACGCAGTCAAGATTAAATTCTTTATCTATACTAAGTATGGAATATGATCTATTAGATATGATAGATTTTGATGATTTGATTACTGACTTTTCTGCCAAAAAGGCAAGGAAAAAATTATAAATGTTTATTTTATATAATACACAATAAGTAATTTTATTTTAATGTATAAAATTATAGTTTGATAATAAAATAATTAATTAAAAAACATGAATTATTTTTTCATTATTGAGAACATTTTTCCAATAAATATAATTTAATTTCATTTAAATAGTTTTGGGGGCCTCCTTTTGTACATGTAGTGAACGGGGGCCTGGATCAGGGCCCCGTAGGCCCTTGCTTAAAGACAGCTCTGCCTGAATCTAACCCCTTGTTTCAAATGTGGAAGATTTTGGCATAGTGGAACAAAAGTGCCATAACGAAAAAGCCTGTCTAATATGTGCTGGGAAACATAATACATCGCAATGTATTACCCCAGACCAACTCGGTTGCATAAATTGTAAGTACAGTAATAACCAATTTAAAACAAAGTATGAGACAAAACACGTGGTCAATGATAGTGAAAAATGTGAGATTATGCAACACAAGATAAGGAAGTTAATAGCGGGAACAGATTATCAAATAAGGCCTTACATTCCAAGATATGTAGGTAAAATAAATAGACATCCGCAAGTACTAAACTCGAATCCGGCAGTCGACACGTTACCGGCTGAAATTAAATCTACTGTGATAAGTAAATATACATTCAGCCCGACAATGACTGGCGCAATAAGTAAAGCCACATTCAGCCTGACGACGACTGGCGCATCTCTAATACTTCGGTCTCAGATATCAAATAATAAGATACCGGAGCAAACGCAAACCAAATTTTAGCGAATCTAAAATGGATCGAAACATAGATTATGTGGAAACGATACAAGAAGAAACGATACGGAGTGAGAAGATCTTTAATGATCTCTTTGCTCTCAATAAATACATTAAAACAAAGAAAGATAATATTTTGTATTTAAATATTAGAAGCCTAAATGCTAATTTTAATAAATTGCAGATATTTATTGAGAGTCTTGAGATTAAGCCATGTATTGTGGTGTGCGTAGAAATCTGGAATTTAGAATGCTATAGTTACTTCTCTTTGAAAGGATACAAAATGTATTATAATTACAGTAGGCTAAATCAGTCAGATGGAATAGTAATATATATTGGTGACAACATAACAGAATATACAAAAGTAATTGAAATAGGTAAGCTTAAAATCTTAAACTCCTGCATCATAATGAATAACAATCAAAAACTCGAAGTATCAGCTTTATATATAGATCACATGATCTATCGAAAACCGAATTTATTAATAACTTACATGATTACCTAAAAAATAAGCACAATACCAAAAATCATCTAATTTTGGGTGATTTCAATATAGATCTACTTCATCTGAACATTACAAGTTAGGAATACCTGAATAATTTCCTAGAGAGAGGCTTTACACCTGGATTCCAGGATATAACCAGACCGTCAGATAATGATAATAATGGCTCATGCATTGACAATATCTTTATAAAAATCAAAACAATAAATACAAATACTTTAAGATTAACAAACTTGATAACAGATCATTATCCTCTTTTCGTAACGATAAGTAAAATAACAAAATTACAAAATAAATGAACCAAAAATGTCAATAAACCATAAAAAATTATATAAAATAGCAGAAAAAGAAAATTGGAATACGATATTGTCATTGACTGATCCAAATGAAGCCACTAATGCATTAATATACATGATAAAAGATTGTACTGCCTTAGCAACATATTGTATTAATACTAATAAATAGCAAAATAATTCAATACCTAGAAGTAAATGGATTACCAAAGCAATCATGATATCTTGTGACAAAAAAGAATTACTATACAAAATATGGAAAGCTAACCCAAATAACGAAACAACTAAGACAGAATACAAAAACTATGTTAAAATACTAAATAAGGTTACAAATAATGCTAAATTAATATGTAATCGTGATTACATATTTATATATACTTAGATCCGACAAAACTGCAATAATTTGAGAAATTTATGGAAAATAATAAGTGCTAAGCTAGGCAAGAATATACAGAAAGGTGTTAAAATAAACCAAATACATGATAAAAATATGCAAAAAGTCACTAACCCTAATGAAATAGCGAATACAATTAACGACTACTTTTGTAATATTGGTAAAGAATTAAATGAAAAAATACAAGAACCTCTCAATACCGCCATGAATAATCCAAAAATAAATTCTAGAACTATTTTCTTAACACCAACAAACCATCATGATCAAATTACTAAAATCATTAACAGCATGAAGCTGAAAAATGGTGGAGTTGATAATATAAATGCTAAAATGCTGAAAACGGTATCATACTTTATCACAACCCCACTAGTGCGTATAATTAACCTTTTTATTGAAAAGGCGGTGTAGCCAGAGGCGCTTAAAAAAGCAGAAATAATACCTATACACAAGGTGAGTAGTAAAAATCGTCCATCTAACTATACCAGTATAATTGGTCTATACTAATATCACTTATATCTAATATAGCCAAGATATTTGAAAAAATAATATACAATCGAATTCTTAATTTTATCAATGAATGCAAAATTATCTCTGATAACCAATTCGGATTTGTCAAAAATAAAAGTACAAAAGATGCTTTGAATTACTTAGTTAATATAATATACAATAGGCTTGACAATAACTCTCCAATTGCAATCGCCTTCTTAGATCTTGCGAAAGCTTTTGATACTGTTGATCATAATATACTCCTCAACAAACTTTATAATTATGGGATAAGAGGCAATGCTCATAAACTTATGACAAGCTACTTAAATAATAGACAGTATAGAGTTAAAGTTAATGAATATACAAGTGAATATAACACTGTTACCATTGGTGTCCCGCAGGGAACTATTTTGGAACCATTATTATTTACATTATACGTGAATGATCTCTTATTAAATATGCCTGATAACAGTATAATGTCATATACGGATGACACAGCTGTTATAGCAACAGGGAAGAGTTGGGGCGATGTCGAATTAAAGCTAAATAATAATTTAGATAAAATCTCTACATGGCGCGTTCAAAACAAACTCTCCCTGAATATTGAACATTGAACAGTTTACATGACATACGGAAGTTACAGTAACAGTATTTCTAATAATCTAAACATACAAATTTATGAGAAAAACTTAAACAGAGTTGAACACTATAAATACTTGGGTATCATAAATGACCAAAATTTAAAGTGGGACAAACACATAGAATACATAGCAAATAAAACAAAATATCTGATTTTCATATTCAATAAAATACCCAAGTTTATTACAATAGAAACTCTAAAAATGATATATGGTATTATGCTTTCTTCCATAGTATAATATGCTATGGAATTATAGTCTGGGAAGGTGCATATGCATTAAACATAATCAAAAGATTGCAAATCAGACTATTGAATGAAGCCTTAATATATCACTATAGTACACTAAGAAATAAATACCTTAAACACATCAAGTATAACAAGAAATAGGAATATTCAAGTACCTTTAAGACATAAAACAATAAATAGTAAAGATAGCTATTTATAAGCTATCACTATATACAATAATCTACCAAATGATCTAAATAGTACTTTTCGATACACTTGTGATAAATATGATTCTAGCTCGAGTGTGAGTTTGTCGCCCGAGCGAAGCGAGGATCAGTCACTGCGGTTACCATTTTTGTAAAAATTAAATTAAAAATTAATTTCTACAGATTTGAGCAATTGCATATGATCTAGCTAAAATTTTTTCTTCTAGAAGAGTTGCACTATCCTCCCCGTAACGTGTAAAGTAACTAAATTTTTCTAAAAATAATTTGTTTCTTAAGAACGAATAGAGATAATCTCTCAAAATTTTGATAAAGAAAAGAAAAGAAAATTTTGTGTTTTTTCATGTTCTTATAGGCAAATTATAACGTAAGCGATTTTTTAGATATTTGTTGGCGAAAAGAATTGGTGAAGTCAAATTGGATAATAATTAGGCTAGCGGCGTTATTAAGTTGCTTCCTTTTTACCAGGGCTACCAGGCATCTTTTAATTTCATATTTGATTTCTTTTTCTTTGTTTTCGTTAGACATTTTTTATTAGCATTGGAAGCTGTAGCGAAGTTGTCTGTATCTACCAGTCGCGGGGGAGCGAAAAAATGAGAAGACACGCAAACATTTTCGAGCGCACCAGTATAATAGACACGAAAGGTGCAACGGGTCCACGAGAGAGGCAATGGTCGAGTTTTACGCTCACGCCTTCGCTCAATGGAAGTGATGCATGCGAGAGCAGATCATGGACCCTCTAAGGAATTGTCTTTCAAATGTTTGATTACGAAATTGCTAATGGATTGACGAGTCTCCGCTCTTGGTTTTAACTACGCAGGATCTGCAGTTACTCGCTCATGCAAACTGCTCTCTTCTTTCTTCTTCTTCTTCTTTCTTCTCATCCTTCTGCCCTTTGTTCTCGTAACGATCTAGAGAGCGAATGACTCACCCAGGCTCACGGGAGTAGACATCAGAAAAAAAAGTAATTCAAACTATGTGTAAAACGTAACGTGGCGAAAAGTGGAAACGAAAACGGTATAATAAAAGAAAAATACGTGATTAAGTGGTTTTACTAATTAAATAATAACCATAGACATTGCTTATTTCATAGAATCTTTATTAATTTTACTTTCTTACTTAAAGTAGTTGAAAAACAAAATTAATTTCAAATTTATTCAATTATATAAAGAATTCTTTTAGACTTGCATATTTTATAGCTTTATGTTATCTGCTTACATTTTATACCTAATAACTGGTTAACGGCTCCTGATGATAGGTTTTGTCGATTTCAAAGTATGATTAAGATAATTTTAAAACAAATATGTCTTATTATTTCATTTTTTAAGTAGACTCTAACTTTAATTTTAAACCTTTCTCTACTTTTGTTACGCAAACTTCGCTGAGAATTAGAAAACTTTGAAAATTGTTGTTTTAACATTACAAATATTACTTATTTCGACTGCAACTTACTATCAACTGATGATAATTTTTCCATCGGTCTTACAGTCTTATAAATTAAATTAAAATAATTAATATTTATGGCAGTCAGATTGCCCTTATTTATAATCACCCCCGCAGAATCTGAAATAAAAACTTAATTGAAACCTGGAGAAAAAAAAACTTTATTAGCAAAGGACTACCTACTGATAAGAATTTTTCCATCGGTCTTACAGTCTTAGAAATTAAATGAAAATAATTAATATTTATGGCAGTCAGATTGCCCTTGTTTATAATCACGCCCGCAGAATCTGAAATAAAAACTTAATTAACACCTGGAAAAAACTTTTTTAGCAAAGGACGATCTGACTGCCCCCCACCACCACCTTGTCCAACGTTTCGAGCCCGCTCCGGCTCCTCCTCAGGGACTGAAATGAAACCCGTGATACACCTCCTTACATACCCCCATACCCCCTTCTTTTCTCTTACCCCCACTACCATCTACTTTCCCCTCTCCAACTTTCCGTTCTCACTTAAATTAATAAAGAATGATAAATGTTATCTAATTTACTTGACACTACCATTAAATTTACATTATTACATTTACATTATTAAGAGGAAATAAGTGGGTATATAAGGAGGTGTATCGCGGGTTTCATTTCAGTGCCTGAGGAGGAGCCGGAGCGGGCTCGAAACGTTGGGCAATTGGGCAATTTGGTGGTGGGGGGGGGGGGGGCAGTCAGATAGTCCTTTGCTAATAAAGTTTTTTTTTCTCCAGGATTTAATTAAGTTTTTATTTCAGATTCTGCGGGGGTGATTATAAACAAGGGTAATCTGACTGCTATAAATATTAATTATTTTAATTTAATTTATAAGACTGCAAGACCGATGGAAAAATTCTCATCAGTTGATAGTAAGTTTCAGTCGACATAAGTAATATTTTTAATGCTAAAACTAAGGTCTATTAAAGGTGGGTTAAAATGTTTTTTAGAGATATATATGAGGTTTATGGGAAGGTGGTCAAAGGTTATTGCTCAAAATGGGTAAAAATGGTTTTAAGGATTGTAATTTTAAAGGCGCAACTTACTTTTCTTCTTAGGTGTAAAAAATCAAATATTTTTCCTACCCATATTGGGAAAAAATTTGATAATAAGGATTTTTATCGGGATTACAACAAGAGTTTCTTATGATCTACGGAAAAATATTTTCTTTTTCAAGAATAAATTACTTAATTTAGAAATTAGAGATTTGAATTTTGAAATTAATCGTTTGAATAAATGTTTATTAGAGCTTGAAAGATATTTATATAATAAAGTAGAACAGAATGATTTGCAAGAATTTTTTCGTGGTCAAAAGAGGCACTTTGAAAAAGTAAAATATAATCATAGGAGTAAATTAAAAAGAAAATTTGAATATTTAAAACATAAAAAACACTCTCAGGTCAATCAAACTAACAATGCTAATAAAGATTGGTTTAGAAATCTAACGGACAAAGTAATACCAGAAGAAGTGCTAAATATCATGTCAAAGGGTGCTAAATTTGGAATATCATATTCAAGTAAAGCTTTTCCGATCAAGAATATCATCGCTGAGGTAGAAAGTAGTATTAGTAGTTTTAATCTAGAGTTTAAAAAAGAATGTAGGAGTTCTTTAGTTAAAGTTATTAATAATTTTAAAAGAGAAAATAGATTTGATAATTATTTGAACAGTAATTTGTTGCACGAATTAAAAATAACGAAGAAATTCTTGAGAGAGAATCCGAATATGATCTTCCAAAAAGGAGATAAAGGAAATGTAACGGTAGTTTCAGATAAAAGGGATTATATAAATAAAATTCAACTTATGTTGGATGATGATACTACTTACGTGAAAATTAGGAATCCACATATCAATAGACTACAAGATAAATTGAAAGAATTATTGATGCATTCGAAAACAAAAGCTTATATTAAGGATAGTATGTTTAAATATTTAAAATGTGAAAATGGCACTGTAGCTAAATGTTATGGGCTTCCTAAGATTCACAATGAACAGTTGACATATAGCATAATAATATCATCGACAAATTTTCCAACTTATAGACTGGCGAGTTTTTTGTCTAATATATTGTTCAAGATAGTGGGTAAAACAAATTTATATATTAAAGATAGTTGGAGTTTTTATGATATAATGAAAGATATTGTTATTCCGAATGATCATAGGATGATTTCATTGGATGTAGTGTCTTTGTTTACAAATATACCTCTAGAGTTGTTGAATGATATTATACAAGATAAATTGTTTAAAATTAAACTTCATACTAGTTTAACAAAAGATGAATTTGTAAAGGCACTTAATTTGGTTTTTAAAAACACAATTTTTTCTTTTGATAATAGTTTATATATTTGTCATATATAATAGCAAAGATATTTGTCCAATGGGATCACCTTTGTCACCTGTTATAGCGAATTTAGTAATGGAAAAATTGGAAAGTGTTGCTTTGTCTAAATTGGTTTTTCAGCCAATTATTTTTAAAAGATATGTTGATGACATTTTTGCAGTTGTACCTGAATGTTTTGTGGATGATATGGTGGATGTGTTTAATTCTATCCATGATAGAATTAAATTCACAAATGAGTTCGAGTCAGATAATCAATTGAGTTTTTTAGATATTAGAGTCATTAGAGTGAATAATAATAGAGTGAAATTAGATTGGTATAGAAAATCTACATGGTCAGGTAGATTTTTAAATTTTGATTCTCACTACCAATTCGGAAACAAGACAGGTGCGATCAAAGGTGTCATTGACAGAGCGATTAAATTGTCACATAAAGATTTTAGGAAAAAGAATTTAAATTTAGTTTTAAATTGAAATAGAAACATTTATTAAGAATAGTTATCCGGTAAAATTTATTGATAAAATGATTGATGAGAGAGTGTGGGAAATTTATAATGGTCGATTGAAGAAGCGGGAAGATAATCAAACAAGGAATAGAAATGGAAAGAACGCATATTATAGTTTACCATATGTTAGAGGTTTGTCGGAAAGGATTAGAAGGGTTTTTAGTAAACATAATATTCAAGTTTTCTTTAGAAATGATAATAATTTAGAAAGGTTATTTAGTAATTGTAAAGACAAAGATGATAAAGGTTTAAAATCGGGAGTAGTTTATAAAATTAATTGCAGGGATTGTAATTGATGTTATATTGGTCAAACGGGTAGATATTTGAAGAAAAGAATATATGAACATCAATATAGTTTACGTAGTACAAATTTTACATCGGGTTTGAAAGAACATTGTTTAAATAGTTTGTATTCTTTCGATTTTGGGAGTGTGGATATTTTGGAACAAGGTATTAAGAATAAATATAAGAGGGAAAGCCTTGAAAGTATTCACATTCTAAGGAATCGGAATAATGTAAGTTTAATGGTAGAGTCAAGTAAATTAGATAACATTTATCATTCTTTATTAATTTAAGTGAGAATGGAAAGTTGGAGAGGAGAAAGTGGATGGTGGTGGAGGTAAGAGGAAATAAGTGGATATAGGTATATAAGGAGGTGTATCGCGGGTTTCATTTCAGTCCCTGAGGAGGAGCCGGAGCGGGCTCGAAACGTTGGGCAATTGGGCAATTTGGTGGTGGGGGGGCAGTCAGATAGTTCTTTGCTAATAAAGTTTTTTTTCCAGGTTTTAATTAAGTTTTTATTTCAGATTCTGCGGGGGTAATTATTAACAAGGGCAATCTGACTGCCATAAATATTAATTATTTTAATTTAATTTATAAGACTGTAAGACCGATGGAAAAATTCTCATCAGTTGAAATTTTTAATATAATCAAGATTGCAGGTATTATTTGCTATCGATATAATGATACGATGCTAAATGGAAATAATAAAGGTATCTAACAAAACTCATATTTTGAAAAAGTGAAGTTGCTCATTATTGCTTCCTCATAGAGGAAGCTTTGTGACGCTGAAAAAAAAAGTTTTCAAGATAACATGTTAGAAAGATGTTTTCCGTCATTTGGAATCAAAATATACTATTTTTAAAAAATGTTCGTATGTATGTGTCAGCGATCGGCATTATTCGTCCGCAAATTTTTTCGAATACTTCAGTAAATATTTGATGCAATGAAATAATTTTAATTCATAAACACTTTTGTCATAAAAACTGGGCATTTAGAAGTGTTTTAAAAAAATATTCCAAAAATTATTCGTCGAATATTTTTTTCGAATAACCGATTATTCGGAAAAGTATTCGTCGAATATTTTTTCAAATATATATATTATTCCAAAAAATATTCGTCTAAACTTTCTCGAATAATCGGTTATTGGAAAAAATATTCGACGAATAATTTTTTCGAATATTTTTTCAAAACACTTCTAAAGGCCCAGTTTTTATGAGAAACGTGTTTATTAATTAAAATTATTTCATTGCATTAAATATTTACTGAAGTATTTGGAAAAAATCTGCGAACGAACAATGCCGATCTCTGGTATGCGCGCGCGCGCGCGCGGGTGTGTGTGTCACGCTCTCTCTCTCTCTCTCTCTCTCTCTCTCTCTCTCTCTCTCTCTCTCTCTCTCTCTCTCTCTCTCTCTCTCTCTCTCTCTCCCTCTTTCCCTTGGCTAGGCGTCCTTTTGCTAGACGTACTAGCTCGAGATAACTTCTTTCTCTCCGTCATGCAACATGCGGTAAGGGCTGCAGCTTCGACGAGCCATTCAATAGGCTTGAGGAGTATAACAAAAAGGAAAAAAGGTAAGCAATTCGGGTTCCCGTTTACAATTTTAATTCGGTGACTCGCAGGCCCGTGATCTTGCGGAGTCGCGATCCTTCGCGTATTGCGCGGGCGCTTATCGGCTCATCCCTGGATGATTCGCCCTAGCGGGGAAAAGAGTTGATCACTATGTCCAATGGTGAGACGTGAGGTTAAGGGGTTAGTGACATGCTCGGCGCGCCGTGGCGCGCGTACGTCGCACAGTGTAAGATTTTGGCCAAAAATCGCAAGGTAGTGTAACTATTAAGAAAATCGAATAATTATGGTGTCTAAAGAAAGGTATTGCCTTTAAGAATAAAGTAAGGCTGCCGCGATAAAGATTTATTATGAATTGAAACCGTTTTAAGAGGTAAAACATTAAACCTGTATATTTCCTAGAACACCGTGGTATGTCTTCAAGATGTAGATAGAGAAACACAGCATTTCTTGTATATGTTTCTTAGTAATTTTTAGCATGTAACAGGCCTTATGTGGATATAAATATTTACAAAGTTATTATTTTTGTGAAATTCAAAAAACATTTTTGCTAAAAATTAATAGAAAATTGCACTCAAACATGGAATGCATTAAGAATAAAAATCCTGAAAATTGTTATTTTGTATTTTTATGGAAACATTAAATTACCTATAAGTTCATATGCTACCACAAATGATAAGTAGGGAAAAATTATAATAAACAAAATTATTGTTAACATTTAATGAAAAGGAAATACAGAATTAAGTTTCATGAAGCTAAGTGTCAATCTATTTGCAGCGATTTTTTTCTATCCATACAAGTTTCCAGATTGATACTGATTTGGAAAATTGTAGGTTCAATAATGTGTAGGTTGACAAATCTCTATCGCGGTAGCCTTACTTTCTTCCAAAAGACAATACCTTTCTTTAGACACCATAACTATTTCATTTTCATAATAATTTTACTACCTTGCGATTTTTGTCTAAAATCTTACACTGTGCGTCGAAGGGAAGGTGTTGCGACGCGGTTTGTTGTAGCTGCGTTCCGAGAGCCTTTAGGCTGTTCGCGGCTTCGGGGTGGTGTTGCGCTTGCGTTTGTCGCGAGTGGTAGCGGCTTTCGCTCCTCAGCGTCTGCCGTTACTCGCGAGCGCTTGCTTGCCTGGGCCCCTATGATGCGTGTGGTTCAAGTTACCACCAACCGTGCTTTGCGTGGTCTTCCCCTCTTGCGGTGTGCGGGCTGCTTCTCGCTCGCCAGGGCATTGGGAGATCCGTCGTCGTCGGGATGTTCCCCAGCCTGGTCATCGCGTGCCGAGTTAACGTCAGTTGAACTCTCTACCTCAACGGTAAGATCAACCTTCTCGTGGTAGGGTTTAAGGTCTTCCACGTGGACCTTGCCGCAGTCTTTTCCATCAAGGTCTTGCAGCTTGTACACATTCGAGCCTAGCTTGGCTGCTATTATGTATGGGCCCGCGTACCTCGGCGCTTTCGCTGCTACGCCTTGGGCTACGGAGGACAGGATGCGATTTCGCTTCCACACCTTGTCTTTTACTTCAAAGTGAACATCGCGGCGTGACGCATTATAATATTGCGACTGTCGCTGTTGCGCTGCTGAAGCGTTCCTCGCAGCGGATTGTTGCACGTCTCGCAACTTCTGCAACCGCGTGCGCCAGCGCACGAGCTCGGCTGCTTCCGCGAGCTCTTCTGCTGCGCGCTCTTCGCGGCGTTTCAAGAAAACGGGCGGAGTCGGTTGCCGACCCATGTTCAGGAAAGCTGGGCTCGACCCCATCGACTCCTGAGTCGTAGTGTTGTACGCGAACATTAGTTCGGGGATATACAAATCCCAATCCTTATGGTTTTCTTCGAGGAACGCGGTGATCATGGTTTTCACCGTGCGATTCACTAGCTCCACAGGATTCGCCTGCGCGTGATACGGCGGAATCGTCGTATGCACAACTCCGCACTTGTTTAGGAAGGAGTCCAGAGCCTTGTTCTTGAACTCCGTTCCATTATCAGAGTAAAAAGCTTCGGGTACTTCAAAGCACAGGAAGATTCGCTGTTCCAGTTCCTTTTGGATGATACGTGCGTTCGCCTTGCGAATCGGCACGTATTCGATCCATTTTGTGAATAAATCCAGGAAGATTAACAGGTACTCGAAACCTCGAGCGGACCTGGGAAAAGGTCCCATAATATCCCCTGCAACGATCTGCCACGGGCGTAATGCGCGATGGCTGCCCATGAGGCCTGCCGGCGCTGTCTGCTGCACTTTGCACTGCTAACAGATCAAGCAGTTTCGCACAAAGTCAGCGACATCTTTGCGCAGCGAAGGCCAGTAATAATAGATTGTGACACGCGCATGCGTTTTTGCTCGGCCTAAGTGACCCTCGGTAGGTTCTGCGTGGCTCTCTTGCATCGCTTTCTCGCGCTTCTCAGATGGTAGCACTAATTTCCACGCGTCCTCGTCCTCAAGCAAATCTTCGACAGCAGGGTTCGGACGGTAGCTATAGAGGCGCCCGTGAACTATCTTCCACCATGGTTAGTTGCCGGGATTTTGTCCGACGGCGACGACTATGCGTTTGCACCAAGCGTCATCTGTCTCTTCGGAGATGTCCACTGCCGCGAGGTCTGGCGCTTCCTCCTCCCCAAACATGCGAGAGAGCGCGTCAGGCACGTGATTCAATGAGCCCTTACGATGCTCGACGTCGTAGTCATACGCTTGCATTTCAAACGCCCACCGCGCTAAGCGTCCGGTGGAATTATGCAAATTGCACAACCATTTCAGACTACTATGATCCGTTATCATTTTAACCTTTAGAGGACGGGATGGCCCCTATACGGGCCATGCCCATGATCGACCCTTTACATGTGTTAGTTTTGAGATGTGAGACATGACAAAAACTCGATTTCTAGAGAAAAGTGAGAGAAAACAGTAAACCCAAATCCCCGTCCTCTAAAGGTTAAAGTGATAGCTTTCGACGTAAGCACGGAACTTGCGTATCGCCCACAAAACTGCGAGGCATTCGCGTTCCGTGACCAGTACCGCTCCAAGGCCAGTATCAATCGCGTCTGTTTGAATTACAAACTGGTGTTCAAACAACGGCCGGTGTAATACCGGGGCAGACGCAATGAGAGCTTTAATCTGCTCAAATGCGGATTGCTCTGCGGTACTCCACACATACGCAACGTTGTGCTTTGTTAACCGCGTGAGCGGCTCCGCGATCGTCGCAAAGTCGGGCAAGAACTTGCGATACCACGATGCCATGCGAAGGAACCTTCTCAACTGTTTGAGGTTCTTCGGCGCCGGATATTCCAAAATTGGAGCAATCTTGTCCGGGTCAGGCTTAAAACCGTCTCGGTTAACTAAGACCCCGAGAAACTTGAACTCGCTGCGACAGAATTCGCTTTCCTCACGGTTAATTGTGAGACCTGCGTCTAGTGCGCTGAAGAACGTGGCTAAGCCACTTGAGGTGTTCCTCAAACGTCTCCGTGACGATAATAACATCGTCCAGATAGGAAAGCGCATGAGGTTCCATCTCCGGGCCGATAACACGGTCCGAAAGCTCCTGAAAGGTCGCTGGCCCGCCCACTATCCCATAGGGCATTCGAGTAAATTCAAAGAGGCCCATTCCCGGGACAGTAAACGCAGTTAGCGCCTGCGCCTCCTTCCGCAACGGAATTTGGTGGTAGGCGCTGCTCAGATCGATCGTCGATATATATCGAGCATCTTGGACCTTCATTACCGCGTTCAATTTGCGATAGTCTATACAGAATCGGTACGTGCGATTCGCTTTCCGTTGCATCACAACAGGACTCGACCATTCACTGGTCGATTGAACAATAATGCCCGCTTCGAGTATCTCTCGCACTTGATTGTGCATTTCCTCCTCGAGCTTCTTCGAGACAGGGTAATACTTTTGCTTAATGGACCTCGTGCTTGAGACTTCGATGTTATATTCGGTCCAGCTGTTGCATCCTAATGGCGTGTCACTCGCAGACAGCAGTTGGTCGAGCAACTCTTGCAACTGTCGCCGTTGGGCTTCGTCAACATCGGCGAGGCCAACCGAAGCGAGGTGAACAGCGCTCGCTTCGTCGTGCGCTAGTGATGCTAATTCTAGCGGAATTAGCTCTTTCTCTCCTTCGATGCTAAGCGTCGATTCACGCGGCTACAGCACGGCGTTAAATTTCCGCATGAATTCGGTGCTGAGCAGACAGTCTACGTCCAATTCGTTGAGAATCACCACGTCGAGGTAATGTCGCACACCTACCACGTGAAAGGGCAGATCTACGTGGCCCAGCACCGCCGCGGTCTTGCCGTTGACGAGGTGCGCGCCACTTCCGTGGTGCGGCGTAATCTTCTTGACACATGCGGTCGCAATCTACAAGCCAATAAGGCCTACTGCGGTGCGAGATGCGCCTGAATCGTGTAGCGCGCGTATGCGAAATCCGCGCAGATGCACGGGTAAATACCATCGTCAGTATTCTGGTTGACTCGGGGTACTCAAATTTCCCTCCGAGTCGGTAGAGGTTGGCGACGGACGCAGCCGGGGCGCCTTGCCGAGACACCGTTGAGGTCACGTCAGGTTTTGGAGGGGCGAGAGGGACCTCGTCTACGCGCCCCCTCTGCCTTTTCCCGAGCACTCCGGGCAGTGTCGCTTAATATACCAGGCCAGCTACAACCCCAGCACCGCACGTGCTCTTTTGGCCCGGGCTGGTTGTTGGCGTTCTTGTCGCTAGTTGGAGTCGGCGGCGCGTAATTCGCCTCGCCGTTTCTTGCCAGGACAGGTTCCCTATGCTTATTAGAGGAACTGCGACCTTTCTTGCGGTACGCTTCTGTCCTCTTGGGAAGGCTGCTGCTTGTTGGCGGCGGACCCAAGGGTCGTCCCTGATCAAGTTAAGTTTTACGAGCTTTTCGTCTAGTAGTTGGCTAATCAGCTGATCGAGCCCTTGAGCCGACTGCTCTGCCATCGCAGCTAGGCTCGGCTTGCCATCGCTCGACGCGGATCTTCCATCCTTGTCCTGCGAGGCCGCGCCACTTGCCAGAGCCGCCAGACTACTCTTGCCGCGCTGCGGTTGCGTTTTCGCGCACTTTGACCCCTTGTAGGCTAAGTCTGGTAACAAACTATCGTCCGGGTTCAGCGGAGGCTTGTAACTCCTCTCCGACTCTCTTAGCGCTTCCGCTTCTCGTGGAAGTTCTACAAGCTTGTCTGTATCGGTGACTTTTTCCCGTGGTACCAAGTGCTGGAGACTAGGGAGCATATTTCTATATATATACTCTAGTTGCCTTTCATCATCCCAGGGCTCCTCGAACTTACTCAAAATCGTAAGGAGGTATATAATACAGTCCCTTACAGGCTCATCTCTACCTAGGGTGCGTGCTTGTGCTTCGCTGACCAGCCGTTGCTGAAATCGCTTGTCGACCCCGTAGCAGCGGTGCGCGGCGACGCAGAAATCTTCCCAAGTTCGCCAATTTTTGTGAGCTTGGCGGCACCAATACCTTGCCATTGCCTTGACCTTCGTCAAGGTACTCTAATCTGTACGTGTCCTGGAAGTTCATTGTTTTATGTTTTTGCGAGCTCGCTTCGTTGCCTGTCGTTCTATTTGTCTTATTTCTTTGTCGTAGTCTTTTTCGATTCCCTGTATTCGCATCATTTCGCATGCTACTGCTCTTGACATCCCGCGTAAAAATTGAAGCTATTGCAACAACATTGCTACTATATTGGAAATTAATATCGCTGATGTATTGGCAATACAGATGTACAACAATTGCAAGGCTATTGGCGCTATTTGCCTTGGGTGTTATTTCCAATGTATTGCGAACGAAATGGAGGTTAAAAGTTGAAACAAGTGATCATTTGTTTTGAATTAAATTTAACCTCTATTTCGTTTATTGACAGAAACAACGAATTAGCTCGGTGGGTAGCGAATAAGTTTAGTAATCCGAAGATTCCTAGTTCGAATCCACCCAAGAATTTTTTTTTTTTAGAAAATTAAATCTTAAGATATTGGCAATACATTGGAAATAAGCGATATTAATTTCCAATATAGTAGCAATGTTGTTGCAATAGTTTCAATTTTTACGCGAGATTGTGTATGTTTTGCCGTTTGTGAGCGTGCATTGTACAGGGTCGTCGGCTGTAGGTGCTGTTCGTATCGTAAAGACCGATTGCGGGGCTGAGTGTATTGTGTATGTTCCCGCAGTGCTGGCTACGGCTGTACTCGCTGTTGTCGTCGTGGTCGTTAGCGTGTTTACCCACGTTGACTGTGTTGTGATAGGCGTTGGGAAAATACCTTCGGCTATCGCTTTTCCCAGGTTTATCGCTTCGCGGATATCTTGTTGCGACGTTTGCTTCGGTCCTGGTTGATTTTGCGTCGTCGCGGTCCATATTTGCTCTGCGGTTGTTGTTAGTGTTGTCGCGCAGGCGTTTTCTTCTTGTACTTCCGTGATTGACATGTCCAATTGGTCCAGTAGTGTATGGACATGATCTAGTGGCGTTGACGTTTGACGTCTTTGCGTGTGGTGTATGCATCTCGTAGCTTCACGCCTTTCCGCCAGCTCGTCAAGTGTACGTGCGTCGAACGGCAGAGTTTGTATAAGATTTTCCAATTTTCCATTTCTTCTGTCGAACGCCTCTGCTTCGTCTTCTGCTTTGTCCGTTCGCATGAAATCTTTCACCGTATAGTCACCTCGCAATCGCCTATATAACCTATCCGTTTCTGCAAACTGTGTACCGCTTTTTAAAAGTTCTAATTTTTCGAGCGCATCGTCGAGCGGCTCGCCTGCCAGGTTCATTATCCAGCCTTGGATTTCCACCCCCATGTTGTCTTCAAATGTATCGTTGTCTAAGAGTGGCATGTTGTTGATCTGAAAATCCCTAATGCGCTTCGCTGTGGAATTCGGGTTTTAAAGTTTTAATTTTTAACTATTACGCCTTTGGTGTTTTCAAGTTTAATTGGCGCTAATCGCTGGTCAATTCTCTTTTATATTGGAGAATGAAGTTTTTAATATTTCCTTATTTAAATGGGAATGGAGTAAAAGAAAAATTTATAAAAAGCAAAAAGAAAGAAAAATTTTGCCTCTTCCAGTTCTATTTGTTTTCTTGTTTGTTAATTTAACAACAAGAAAAATTGAGTTGATAAAAGGCAATTTGTTGCAAAACCAAAACGGAGTAAATTCCAATAATTTATAATAATTTATAATATTTATACTGTTTGTGGGGTCGTTTGCGCTTTGTCTAAATGCATCGCATTCAGATTTGCACTTGTAACATACGCATTCAATAATTTATTACAGTAGGAAAATTACGTTCGTTAAATTCTGTGATTCTATTTTGGGTGGATCGCGGTAAATAAATTCTAAGAATATTTTATTAGGTGATTAAAATTATTTTATCTCTTTATTATAATAGAAAAAAAATTGCTTACTAAATTAGGTAGAATGTTAAAAAAAATGAAATAAATTATGAAACTGTGTAATTTGTTTAGGTCTTAATTTTAACTGGAAGAGTATTAGGTTTAACTTAAAATTCCAAAGGTTATTTTATTAAATGTTATTGAAGGCTTAATACTTCAATATACTAGGGAAAGGAGAAGAAAAAAAATTGTTTGATTCAACTAATTTTGTGACCCGAATTTCTCTGAAATAGTTCAGAATATATATGCGTTTTTACTATTAGTTCTAACTTATTTCGCTTGTCTTAAATATAATATTTTGTCTTCGCATTTATTTTAATATAGTTCGTTATTCAATCTTATACGCTAATCGATAATAAGGTAAATGTTTCTAATTTTCCCACCTGGCTTAAATGCCGGGCGTTGTGAATGTTCGTGTTCGAATTGTACAGTCTATGCTAGTTGCCTACTAGGTGACTATACGGCACTCGCGTTTTTCGCTGTCGAGGTACGATAGTTCCCGAGCGATCAACTGTTGCTGTTTCTGCGCTGCTGTGTATCGCGATTCGCAAGCTACGTTGCGTGTGCCTAGATACTGAGTTTTGAACAGCGAGTTCGCACGTGCATTATTTCGTGGTAGAAAATTTTTCTTTTCCCACTTATTGCAATTTTGTATTTTTATTTTTTTTTTATTTTTTTCCTCCAATAATAATTCAAATTTTGATTTAATTTGAATATTAAATGTAATAACTTTTAAAGTGATTTCCAGATTTTAATTTACTTTAAATTTAAATTGATGTCGGTGAATAATTACCGAAAGAGGACAACAAAAGAAAATTTTGTATTAATTTTTAAGTACAATAAAAGTTAACTTGTTTAAACTCGTTTCAATTGTTTTTATTAATTTTCCAATAACGCGTGTTCAGATTCATGCACTTAATCAACGTTTATTAATTATTTTTTATTAATGCAATGTCGCTTTCATAACTCGTGATCGAACAGTAAAAGAGTAAGTATATATCAGACGCACTGTTGTCGTATGCGCGTCGCGTATTGAGTCTCGTGTGAACAGTGCCTATAAAGCTGAAATAATATTCGGCCGCGCTCGGATTAATTTTTGCTCCGAATATAATATTCGGAGTCGTCTGTCTCTCTCTAGCACACAGTACGAAAATTCGTGTGCTCGAAAGGCGCGCTTTGTTTATGTTCTGCGCGACCCGAGTCCTGTGTCGGCGCGCGACGTAAACAATGTACGCGGTTGCCGTTGCTGCACGTGTGCGCGACGGCTGTCGAATATAATCTAATTTAAGATGCGCGTTCGCTAACTTTTCCGGAGTGCGGTGATGCTTAATGCATCCACCCCACCGGTGTTGAATTGCTCGTGTTTAATACACTAATGCGCTGCGTGAACTAATGTCACCGCACGCTGCAATCTTTCACACTCCGGCTGCGCGTCAATTCAAATTCTTCTACCCACGTTCTCTAAAACTGTGGGTTTTCCGAGGGGCGCCAATTTGTAACGGATAATTTATTTCCCTGGCTGATCGGCAATTATCCAGTTGCAATAGTGCATGCAGCAACGAGGCTAGCGCACCTCGTGCAATGCACACCGCATGCGAATCTTAATGGTTGAATAATTATGGGAGAACGGGGTAAGGTAAATAACTAGTCGCAATAAATAGGTAAAAGCCGTCTGGCGTTTATTGCGCGGTCAGAAAAGAGGGCACAAAGCGATGCGCGGTCGAGCCGGCACTTACACGTGTTGCGGTAATCGCTGTCGCCGGCGGGTCCTTCGCACCAGCACCTGGTCGCTGGCCTCGGTCGGGGCCACTCACACGTGGCCGGTGCACTCCACACACACACACACACACACACACACACACACACACACACACACACACACACACACACACACACACACACACACACACACACACACACACACACACACACACACACACACACACACACACACACACACACACACACACACACACACACACACACACACGGGGGGGGGCACCATTCACGGGCACTTCCAAACTGGCAAGGAGCGCGTGCGCTATCCATAACGAGACTAATCTAGACTCTCTCGAGTCTACCGGGTTGCGCCCGCTTTTCTCTCTCTCTCTCTCTCTCTCTCTCTCTCTCTCTCTCTCTCTCTCTCTCTCTCTCTCTCTCTCTCTCTCTCTCTCTCTCTCTCTCTCTCTCTCTCTCTCTCTCTCTCTCTCTCTCTCTCTCTCTCTCTCTCTTGGCTAGGCGTCCTTTTGCATCGTCTGCACCTGTAACAGAATCTTAGAAGGTTAGTACAGATGTAATACGGAGAGAGGGGAAAATGACGAATTATTTTCCGTCGTAATATAAAATTGAATGTATACTTGAAAAGAGAGAGAGATAATGAGAGAGAGAGAGAGAGAGAGAGAGAGAGAGAGAGAGAGAGAGAGAGAGAGAGAGAGAGAGAGAGAGAGAGAGAGAGAGAGAGAGAGAGAGAGAGAGAGAGAGAGAGAGAGAGAGAGAGAGAGAGAGAGAGAGAGAGAGAGAGAGAAGAGAGAGAGAGGAAGAGGGAGAGAGAGTGAGAGAGAAGAATATATATAATATAACAACAACAAAATTGTGACTCTACAATAACCTCAAAATATCGTATGGTATTTTTAAATATACGTAATTAGGAAAAAAAAAGATATTATGAATTTCAATCAGCTGGTGGCATGGCATGTGCATACTTTTATACATAGACTAGCGTTAAAAACGCTCGAAAACCAAACGAATCTCAATCGCTCCATTTATATTAGGGATAAGTATTATATATAGATTCTCAAAATGTAACAAAATCTGTTAAGAAGCAACACCTACTTAAGATGATTTAGACAGTATTGTAATGATAGCAATTAATGTAGTTATCTGCCCGATGCAAATATATTATTGTTGTATATTATTAAAAAGTGACATTAATCAGTGTTTTGTGTAATAAATAAAATATAGTGGGCTTTTATGTCAGTGAAATATGCCTCATTTTGTGAGCTTTGATAGAAGTGTTGTAAAGTGAAATGTATAAATGAATAATATAAAAGGAGTAGATAAGTAAGTGAATTTGAAAAATTCATTTAAAAATATGTTGACTGTGTGATCTATATGAATGTAGGGTCTATATGCAATTGAACCCTGAAACGCGATTCTATTATATTGATGGTTCAGTAATTTGAGAAAACAACGTGAAAACATATTAGTACACTGTTTAGACTATCTTATTTTTACAGATAACTTTAATTATTGAGGTAAAAAGTTGGGTTGTTGTGATAAGTGTTGCATGTATTATTATTATTATTTTTTATTTTACAATAGAAGAAGTAGATAAATAAGTAAATTTAAAAAATAAAAATATATTTATTGTTGGTGATCTATGGATCCAAGATCTTATGTGAGTGAACCTCGGAACACGAGTTTGTTATATATATATGTGTGTGTGTGTGTGTGTGTGTGTGTGTGTGTGTGTGTGTGTGTGTGAAAAAACTATTTGAAATAAACAATAAAAATTAGCACAGAGAAATAAACATTTGGCATTTGTGTATAACTTGGTTTTTGTAATATAAAAACATGATGCCTCCCAGTGAAATACATTTGTGGGTTCTTATGTGAGTGACATGCACGTCATTTTGTGTATTTTGATAAAAGTGTTGTAAAGTGAAAAAAGCATAAATGAATAAAATAAAAGGAGTGAATAAATAAGTGAATTTGGAAAATTCATACTTTTAAACCCTTTATTTCTCCAACTTCTCCAAGATAGGGTTTTGAAGCTTAAGAGTTGTACTTTCCAATGGTGTAGTTTATTTTGAAAAAAAACATGATATACTTCGAGAAAAATGGCTTTCAATATTCAACTCGAGTTTTCGTCCGGAAGAAAGCGTTTCGCAATAAAAACAATGGCACCATTGCAAAGAGCAGGAAAAAATCTATCGATATAGGTCCTTGGTTTTTTTTTTCAAAGCCGCAGCATACGATTATGAACGAGTTAAACAGAGCGCCTTTTACGCGAAAAAAGGCACCGCGCGCGCTCGGTGGCCCGTTTCTGCTGGACGCTCGCATATATAAATTGAAAATATTACATTTCGATACTAGTGCGTGAAAGTAATTTTATCCTCGTTTGAACGTTTACGCCCGAGCGAAGCGAATCCATTGAAATAAGATGTGTTAATAATCAAATTTTTATCACGATTATTTTATATTTTTATTAAAAAAAATATATAAAATAGTATATTACTTAAAAAGTACGAAAATTGATGATAATACGAGTCGTACGAGTAGAGAATCATTAAACCAGAGAGCAGGTAATGCAGATTTAGTACATAATCTGATCACGTTTATTTTTCATTATTTTTTTTTAACCGACTTAATCGTATCCGATCGGGCAAACAAAAATATGGGTACATAGGAAATTTCAAGACCTTTCAAAAAATGGACCTACTTCCGACCGATATCCAAACCTAGAGCCAACAAAAAAAAAATTCGATTTTTCCATATTTTTCGTTTCTATTTTTTAAATACTTAATATTACCCAATGAACTATATAATTGAACTTGCACAACTTCAAAATAAGCTTTACGTATCTGCCAAAGATAAACTTGATATCTCTCGCCAGTTTTGATTTATAGTCCAGGCGGTAGAGCATTCGAGGTGGACCTTCTTTGAAGTAGAGCATATTATAACGTAGAAAGTTCCGAAATAATATGTAGAAAAAGAATCCGAGTTTGCTTATTCAAAAAAATGTCTGCTAAATTCAGTATAGCAACAAATGTACCGAAATAACGTAAAAAGGCCTATTTTTCGGCATATTTTCTCTTATAACTTGAGAAGGAAGCGTTTAATCGAAAATAGTCATAGGACATTTTTTGTTTATCTGATGTTTTTCTACAAAGTTAATGTATTTCCGAATCGAAAAATTTTATTTTGCGCTAACAATGAGTAAAAAACCGTTAAAAATGATATGTAAAATGTAACTAATTTTTAAGGGGCGTAAAATCAATGAATGTTAATGAAAATTTGTGAAATGGTAACTCATTATATGATAATACTACATAAAAAAATTCAGGATGATCGACGGTGTAGTTTTCCAGTACGGCTGTTGTTAACTAAAAATTTATAACAATTTTGTCGCGTGCCATGGGTTTAAATAAAGACTCCACGCGGTCGCTGAATTTTTTACACATACTTTGGCTTATAGTTAATAATATGCAATATCAAAAATAGCCTTTTTTGCATTATACGGGTGCTTTAGAATTTTTTTTAATTTTTTCAATTTTTTTTTTTTATTAATAAATTCAATTACAATGAAAACGGCTCGATGAAAATACAATGTTAAAAAAGGCTTGAGAAGCTGATTAAAAAACGCTTTAATCGAGCTAAAACCGACCCGATTCAAATGACTACAACCGGAGATATTAGAGCTTTAAGTCAACCTAAATTTACGGCTGAATTGAACGTGAAGTAGACAAATAAAAAATGTAGTGTTGTAGCTAATTGTAAGAGCTTTCAATATCCGTTGAGTGCATTTCCGGCACTTATTTGCTTCATTAAATAAAAATTATGAAAGGAAGCCTGATCGTTGAAATTTCTCGGCGGAACGGCGCGGGAGGCGGAGTGGGGATGACTGCGAGCAGCTGTGCTGCCGCGCGGCACTGTCTCTTCAAAACGGATATGCGCGATAAAACTTAACTTTTCTCGGGAACGAATTAACTTATAGACTTCATTTTTTTTTAATTTGATATTGCGAATCGAGAGGAATATGAATTTCGCATTTAAAATTATGTAAATAAATAAATTCTAAGTGAATTTTACGCATGAAGAATTAAGCAATTTTTTTTTTCATTAAAAATTTATTTATGACATGAAATTAATGTTTTTAAAGTAAATAATAACTAACAGATTATTCTAAATTAATGATTTTGCAATTTATTTGTAAAAAATGTGTATTTTTATTATAAATATATTTAAATTAAACAGTATATTTTTTCATTGTATGTAAATATATTGTTATGTTAACATCTATACAAACTGAATAACTTCAGTTCAGGTAAACGAACTGTATTAGTGGATCGGCAGGTAAAAGTGGTCTATTGTACTCCAGGTAGGTAACCGTTTGGATTGACACGAAAGGTACGAAGGTCAACGTACTTTGTAATCCCCCCCCCCCCCCCCCGTTTGAAATCTTAGTATATGTTTCGCTTACACGGCTACATGGCTAGTCGGGTGAGACGAACCAATCAGAGATGCTGTCGTTCTTGGAATGAACGGCATCCCGCAGCACTTATGAAAACCGTCCTTTATAATAGTATAGGTTGTGTAGAGCAGTCTGTAACGTCTTTCAGTCGGTTAGTCTAGAAGCGTCCTTAGTAGCAATCACTTGGCGTCATAGTTTACCAGTTTAAAGTTAGTTTTCAGAGTGTATTTTCGCATACTTATATATAAAATTGGAGAGAATATATATATATTCATGTAAGTATTCTGTTCCTATGATTGAAATACTAAAAATTTTAGAGAACATTCCTATATCAATAATATCATTTCAATAAATTATAAAGTCGCTGCTAAATACTATATAGTACATATTATTTTGCAGCTTCTATTCTAATGTAATGGCTGATCAAGTGGATTATATGTTTCGTGAAAAGTCGCTAAATATCGGTGCTATTCGTACATTGAAAGAAGAAAGTATTCGAAGTTGCGTCGCATCAAGCATAAGGAGACAAGACAAAAAACATTTGCAATTTCGGAAATTCAGTTCCATTAATGTTCATGCTAATTGTGCGAAATCTTATACATGGGAAAAGAATATACAAGCAGCAGAGAATAAATTAAAATCATTGCCAGGTATTTCTACATGTGCTTCTACAGGCGCCGATTTTAACTTTGCAAAATTTTGTTATATTTGTGGAAAAGATGCTAGCGATGATTTTATAGAAAAACAAAAAAAACTAGCTGCAAATATTCGACAAGTGGTTTATTTTGTATCTAAAACTGGCAGCAGGACTACTTTACTCAACAAATTACAAGAAGTCGATGACAGAGAATGCTTAGAAGTGTATAATCGAATAATAAAAGTTGAGGATTTGGTAGCTGTAGGCGCTCGATACCATCAAAGCTGCTATAAATTATTATATAATAAATTTAGAAAAGAGAGTAGAAATGAAGACACTAATACCTATAAAGCCGCAAAATTTATTGCAAATTATATAACGGAAAATAAAGAAGAATGCCAGTTTAGTGTACTAGAAATATTGCAGAATTTTGAAAGTGTCGAATGGCCCAACACAAAATATTTAAAAAATTATTTAATTGATATTTTTGGAACAGACATTATTATTCACACTTCCAAATACGGGCCGATAATCACATTTCTCAACATTGGACATAAAATTTTAACTGACAATTGGTACAAAAATAAATGTAAGGATGAAACAGCAGAGCGCAAACGAATTATCCAAAGTGCTGGAAAAATTATTTTGGAAGATATTCGTGGAAAAGTGTACGATCGTAACTCTTATCCGTCTCCAGATAACTTTCTTTCAGATGTTTCAACTGTTATTCCAGAAACTTTACAAGAGTTACTAAAAGAAATTATTTTGAAAGATAAGCGTACGGCTGATAAATATATTACTAAAATTAATAGTATTGCGCATGCTATTATAGCAGCTGCTCGGCCGAGATCATTTTTATCATCTTTGCAAATTGGACTAGCAGCAATGCTTTCAAAAAAATATGGATCGAAGGAACTCATACAAATATTGAACACTCTGGGTTTCAGCGCCTCGTATGAAGAATGCCAGTTATTTGAATCGTCTGTTTTGTTGCACCCTCAAACTCTGCTATATAATAATTCTTATATCCAATATGTATTTGATAATGCAGACCACAACATAACACCTTGGACGGCAAAAATACATTTCATGCGATGGGAGGTATTGAAATTGTAACGCCACGTTCATCTGTCACTGGTAGCACACCCGTTCCCAGGCTAAAGAAAATTCCCAGTGCTGATGTTATACGATCGTTTGGTAAAGTAAATTTGCAAATTTTTCAAAAGCGTTCTAATATAGGCATGGAATCAATTACTGTTAAAAATTTAAATAATTCAATATCTCTGGATATAAAAATATCAGCAACCGAGTTATTATGGTTAGTAGGTAAACGCAAATACGATATTGATTTTGAAGGTTGGAATGGGTTTATGCAAACGATAACTGACCATAAAACGTCTAGTGAGAGCAGAATTAATTTTTTACCTTTTATAAATGCACCACCAAGTCAATACGATACGATTTACACAGTTTTATATGAAGCTGATCGAAGATGTAAAGCAATGAGTCAAACCCATTGTTTTGTAACATTCGACCAGCCTTTGTATTATAAAGCAAAAGAAATTCTTGAATGTTGTAAGGAATTGTCGACAGTGATTCTAAGGCTTGGAGGTTTTCATTTAGCCATGTCTTTTATTGGTTCTATTGGTTTTATTATGGACGGAAGTGGAATCAAAGAACTTTTCTGTGAGATTTTTGCAGAAAATTCTGTAGATAAAATTTTAAACGGGCATGCTTATGCCCGCGCCGTTCGAGCGCATATTTTAGCTCATTTGGCGTTGGGAATGATCATTCTTTCGTCATTTAATTTTACTGAAAACGAGGTTGAAATAATAAATAATATTTTACAATATATTGGCAATGAAACAGTAATCAATTTAGAAAACGAAGAATTTTGTTGCATTCTTCGTAGATTTCAAGAACACATTAATAATTTTGCAAAGAATGGTCCTACTGCGAAACTTTTGTTGCAGTATTATAATATGGTGACATTGTTAAAGCAGTATATTGAAGCAGAAAGGTCGGGCAATTGGGACCTTCATTTACAAAGCATAAGAAAAATGCTTCCTTTTTTCCATGCTAGCGGACATTATCTCTATGCAAAATCCGCTCAGTTATATTTGCAAGATATGTACGAGTTAGAAGAGCGAATGGATGTATTAGAATATCAAAACTTTGTTCAAAATAGTTATTTTACAATTAGACGTACAGACAAATTTTTTTCGGGTGTTTGGTCCGACATGGCCATTGAACAAATACTGATGCGATGTATGAAAACTAGTGGAGGATTAACGCATGGAAGAGGCATTACTGACAGCACACTATCGAAATGGATATTAACCATGCCCGTTTTAATTGATGTGACAGAATCAATGCAGAAGTTTTGCAATATTAATTTTTCAACTTCTGAACAGCATGTTAACTCCAGAGCATCTCGACTATCTAGAGATACAGATGATTTAAATAAATTATTAAAATTTTTCTCGATGTACGAACCATTTGTATGTAATGATAAACTGATGTCGATTAGTTCTGGGTGTAAAGCTGATGACACAATAAACTGCCACGAAGCATTGGAAATTGGTAATAAAATTATGGAAAAAAGTTATGGATTGAATTTCAAAAATTTTAAATATCAAAGAAAGAATAGAGTAGTGCCGCTTTCAAACGTAACAGAAATTAAGCTGAAATCAATGATCATCAATCCCACTCTTTTATTTCAAAGAATTGCTGTCGCCATGGAGGGTGATAATGAATTGAAAAATTATCTAGCTTACGAATTTGCGCCTTTCCCGTTATCTTTATTCGACAATTCCAATTTCCGAAAAACAGAAAAGTCTAAATTGTACGATTTCTTTGAGCCGGAAAATGTTCAAATTAATCTCGAAAATTGCCGGCATGTTGTAGATGGAGGCTATTTATTGCATAAAGTGCAGTGGCGCCAAAAGGATTTATTTGAAAATATATTAGATAGCTACGTAAATTACGTTAAGAAGCACTATGCCTCTAATAGTATTGTTGTATTTGATGGATATCCGGAGAACAAAGCAACAAGTACAAAAAATGCAGAGCGTCAAAGGCGACAAATGCGGCAGCAATGCAGAGAGATTATTTTTGATTTATCAATGTCATCAACGTTTCCACAAGAAAAATTTGTATCTAATGATAAAAATAAAAATCGCTTAATACAGTTTTTGAGAAGTAAATTGGAAAATGCTGGATTTGTAACTAAGCAGGCTGTCGAAGATGCTGATTGTCTTATTGTGGAGTGTGGACTCGAAATCAGCGAGCCACAAAAACCAACAATCATAGTTGCCGAAGATATCGACATTTTGATAATTTTAACACAAAGGGCGTCGCCAGAAAATTCTATTTATTTCTTAAAACCCGGAAAGAATAAAGACTCAGAAAAATTTTTTTCTTGTGATTCTTTGATCCATAAAAATTTAAATGATGTTGTGGCATTTATTCATGCTTTTTCTGGGTGTGATACCACATCAGCTTTTTATAAGCAGGGGAAAGGAAAAATTCTTAAAATATTGCAAAACGATAGTGAATTGAGAGATAAAGTAAAAATTTTTTATTCAAGCAGTGTCACAAAAGCAGAATTAACAGCAACCGGCCAGGAAGTTATTAGAGCGTTATACAATCCTAAAAAAAAGAACAACATAAGTTTGAATGAATTGAGGTACACAATTTTTAAAAAATGCTCACGACAAAAATCCTTTAATTTGGCTTCTTTACCCCCAACAGAGTCTGCATCTAATCTGCATTCATGTAGAGCATATCTACAAATCCAACAGTGGCTAGGTAATCCATTGAACCCGGTAGATTGGGGGTGGAAAATGCAGACAGACTGTTTGGCCCCAGTCTACGTTGAAGGTTCTTTGGTCCCTGATAATATTTTAAAAAATATCAGCTGCAGATGTACAGAAAAATGCAAGAAGACATGCGGCTGTGTAAAACAAGGCTTGCGATGCACAGATTTCTGCAAAAATTGTCACGGGCAAACCTGCAGTAATAGCGATGTGCTCCAGGTTTCATTGGACGAAAATGTAGATGAGTTAGAGAACGTGGAAGTCGAAATAAATGAAGAAGTACCTACAAAATTTGTATAAATAGTTAATAAATTTATTAGAATGTAATTTTTTATACGTACTTTATTTTCCAGTTCCTCTCTCCATGTTTAATAGATTCATATTTACCAATATATAAACAGAAAAGATTACATTTTTTACAAATAAATTGCAAAATCATTAATTTAGAATAATCTGTTAGTTATTAATTTACTTTAAAAACATTAATTTCATGTCATAAATAAATTTTTAATGAAAAAAAAAATTGCTTAATTCTTCATGCGTAAAATTCACTTAGAATTTATTTATTTACATAATTTTAAATGCGAAATTCCTATTCCTCTCGATTCGCAATATCAAATTAAAAAAAATGAAGTCTATAAGTTAATTCGTTCCCGAGAAAAGTTAAGTTTTATCGCGCATATCCGTTTTGAAGAGACAGTGCCGCGCGGCAGCACAGCTGCTCGCAGTCATCCCCACTCCGCCTCCCGCGCCGCGGCGCGAGGGGCTCGCGCGGACCCTCGGCGCTGTCTTTTTCATGTTGTTACTTCTAAACCCTTTATTTCTCCAACTTCTCCAAGATAGGGTTTTGAAGCTTAAGAGTTGTACTTTCCAATGGTGTGGTTTATTTTTAAAAAAACATGATATACTTTGAGAAAAATGGCTTTCAATATTCAACTCGAGTTTTCGTCCGGAAGAAAGCATTTCGCAATAAAAACAATGGCACCATTGGAAAGAGCAGGAAAAAATCTATCGATGTAGGTCCTTGGTTTTTTTTTGCAAAGAGGCAGCATACGATTATGAATGAGTTAAACAGAGCACCTTTTACGCGAAAAAAGGAACCGCGCGCGCTCGGTGGCCCGTTTCTGCTGGACGTTCCCATATACGGCGTAAAATTGAGTCCACATTATAAAGAGGACATCAAAAACAAGACAAGCCTTGTAATTCAGACTCTTCGAAAGAGTCATCTAAACAGTTGAATTACATGGCTTATATACTCTCGGCTATCCAGTATATCCACAGAAAGTACTACCGACGCGCCGCATACCGGATAAATAGCCGAAGCTTGCTTACCGAGAGCCGTCCATCACAAGTTCCCCTTTATCACCGCTATGCGGTGCGTCGGTAGTGCTTTCTGTGAATGCACTGGATGGCCAAGAGTATATAAGCCATGTAATTCAACCGTTGTGATGACTCTTTCGGAGAGTCTGAATTACAAGGCTTATCTTGTTTTTGATATCCCCTTTGCAATGTGGACTCAATTTTACGCCATGTATGCGTGAATTAAATTAAGTTCGTTTTAAACATTGATTTTAAAACATAAGCACTTCAAATTTAATGTGCCTCTAGTGTTATTAAGTCTCGGGAATATGGCTAATCTGTCAAAGCAACACTGAGGCAATATTGCTCCAACAATCAGTGCTATACGGGAATATTCGTCTAGTGTTGATATATATTATACAAATATTCTTGCAATATTGCAAAATCATGAGAAAAATTAGGATAAAAATAGAATTATAAAATTAATATTCCTTTCGTGTTGATAAATATTGGCTAAATATTGCTGCAATATTGCTGTGACAGAGAGTCTGATCCATTACTTTAAAAAAGCAATGGAAAAACGGAAATCATGATTTGCAGCAATATTGCTCCATGGTTGCATCTATGTATACTTAAGTTGTGGGAACATTAGCGAATATGGAGAATATGTTGAAGCAACATTGAGGCAATATTGCTCCAATATTGCTCCAATATTGAGTGCTATAGGGGATCGTCCTTTGCTAACAAAGTTTTTTCCAGGTTTTAATTAAGTTTTTATTTCAGATTCTGCGGGGGTTATTATAAACAAGAGCAATCTGACTGCCATAAATATTAATTATTTTAATTTAATTTGCAAGACTGTAAGATCGATGGAAAAATTCTTATCAGTTGAGGTTCCATTTATGTTTAGTGAAATCTTCCGTTAAAGTATTCATAAATCTTTGTCAAAAGGTTTTGGGAAAATTTGCAATCAATGTTCCAATTCAATCTTTCGGTAAGCTTACTGTACCTTTCTGATTACCTTACATGAAAGATTCCAGTATTCATAAATCTTTCTCAAACATTTTTTGCAAGATTTGCAATTAATGTTCCAATTTATCTTTCAGTAAGCTTACTATTACCTTTCTAGTTATCTTCCATGAAAAATTCAAGTATCGATTATTAGAATGTTTCATGGAAGGTTCCGCAAACCTTTCAAAAGCTTTCATGGAATGTTACTGAATCACACAGTAGGAATTATTTTGGCTGGTTCCCCAAAACTTACGGGAAGCTTTCATGGAACATTGCAAGGCAACGCGACTGAGGAGTTTCAGTAATCATGCTAACTGCAATCTTTCATGAAAGATCTTATTTATGTTTAGTAGAATCTTCCCTGAAAGTATTCAGTAATCTCTTTCAAAAGGCTTTTGGAAGATTTACAATCAATGTTCCAGTTTAATCTTTCAGTAAGCTTACTGTAACCTTTCTAGTTATCTTTCATGAAAGATTCCAGTATCGATTCTGAGAATGTTTCATGTAAGGTTCCGGGAACCTTTTAAACGCTTTCATAGAATGTTGGCTAGACTTATAGTTCGAATCTTTTTTGTTGATTCCTTTAAACTTACGGGAAGCTTTCGTGAAACATTTCTAGGTATTGCTACTGAGTGGTTTCGCCGGAACCTTCCCTTGAGCTTTACGCATTATTTTTCCGTAATCTTTTGTTCATGCTTACTGTAATCTTTCATGAAAAGTTTTATTTAGGTTTAGTGGAATCTTTCCTGCAAGGGTTTTGGAATCTGTTTTGCAATCTTACAGTAAGCTTTCAACAAAGATAACAATGTAATCATCCCAAAAGCTTACTGTAATATTGTTGTTTTCTTTCGTGAAACATTTTATGTAATCTTTTGTTCATGCTTACTATAATCTTTCATGAAAGGTTTTATTTGAGTTTAGTAGAATCTTTCCTGCAAGGATTTTGTAATCTGTTTTGCAATCTTAGCGTAAGCTTTCAACAAAGATAACAATGTAATCTTCCCAAAAGCTTACTGTAATATTGTTGTTTTCTTTCGTGAAACATTCCTGTAATCTTTTGTTCATGCTTACTGTAATCTTTCATGAAAGGTTCTATTTAGGTTTAGTGGAATCTTTCCTGCAAGGATTTTAGAATCTGTTTTGCAATCTTAGCGTAAACTTTCAACAAAGATAACAATGTAATTTCATGTAAGATTCCCGTAAGCTTTCCAGAAGCTTCCATGTAATATTCGTCGAATGGACATTTGCAATCTTGATTGGAATATTGCTTTAACCTTTCTGGAAGCTTACAAGAAAGGTTAAACTGGAATCTTTCTGAAAGTTTCAGTTACCTTTTTAAAAGATTAAGGAAAGCTTCCGCTGGAATATTTTTTGAATCTTTCTTTGGGAAGCTTTCATGCTATGTGGGCGATACGCGCGTGTTGTATACCTGCTTTTGTTTTATAATAGCCATTTATTATTTTTAAGGTTGGAATCTTTTTCTTAGATCGAAAATTGTAGAAAGAGCACACAAATACGGACAGCATAATACTAGAGACACGTACCCTATGTGTGATATTTCACAAAGAAAATATAATTTGAAGTAAAGGTTATTTCGGAATTTTAAAAGGTTTTGACGATAATATTACAATCGGTTATTATATTTACTTTTCACACGCAATTTAAAAAAAAAATCAGACCTATTATTTTATTCATATTTTATACATAATTTAAAAATTAATACTTTTTAATCTTCATAAATGAATTTAATTATAATTATGTCATACATTGTTGCAAAAATTATAACTTTTATTATTAAAAATTCATTAAAGGAATAAGCAAATTAAGTTTGAGGAAGCCACGGACCAATGAATTGGCAGCGGTTTTAGTTTTTATAAAAATATTATCAATATTAGACCCCTTCGTACTGTTGTGATGTGCTCTGGTTATGCCTTGGAAGTATGGCATATATCCTTCTTCCAGAAAGCTATTAAAGTATTCTTGGCTAGTGTTATCCAATTGAAGCAGATCTATGTTGAAATCACCCAAAATTAAATCAATTTTGGTAGTTTTCTTATTCTTTAAGTATTCTTTTATGTTTATAATAAATTCAGGTTTCGGTATCTCATGCTGAGATCTATATAATGCAGATATTTCTAGATTTTCATTATTATTCAATTTTATACAAGAATTTAGGATTTTTAGCTTACCTATTTCGATAACGTTTGTTATTTCAGTTAAATTGTTGTCTATGTATATTACTACACCATCTGATATATTTAATTTACTATTATTATAATACATATTATATCCCTTTAAAGAGAAATAATTGTAACTTTCCAAATTCCAAGTTTCGACACAAACCACAATATATGGTTTAATCTCCAAATTCTCAATAAATACTTGTAATTTATTAAAATTAGAATTAAGCTTCTAATGTTAGTGTGTAGTATATTCTCTTCATTTAATGTTATGTATTTATTGAGAGTAAAGAGATCATTGAAAATCTTCTCATGCTGGATAATGTCTTCTTGTCATTCTTCTATATAATCAAAGTTTTGATCCATTTTGAAATGCTGAGTTTACTTAGTACCTAATCAGGGTTCAGAACTCAGTAACTCTCTGACAAGGAAAGGATACTTGGTGTCCGCCTCCGATTTTCATGAAACTTCGCATATGAGTAGAGTGTCAAAAAATATTCGACACGTATTTTTTTTTATCTGCGAGAAAACATATCTAAGGGGTGAAAACCGCCCTTAAAGTTCACCCCCAAAACCAGTTTTTTTTTAATATCTCAAAATGGAATCGGAATTTTTTAATGAAACCAACACCTATTTGTTTCTTATGAAAAATCGAGATTTTCGGTACAGTTTTAATGCTGGGGGTTGCATCCCGTATTTTTTATAAGGGTAAATATGATATTTTCTCTTGTATTTTTGATATAAAAATGTTTTAATGATGTAAATTTGATTGAAAATTGCCATGCTATAAAGAAAATTGAAAATTATAGTTGACCTGTTTCAAGATTTAAAAATAAAAACACGTTGACGTGGTGAATTACCCCTAATTTAATTAATCACCTTTTTGTTAGTGTCTGCCTCCGATTTTCATGAAACTCTGCAACGGGTTAGAGTATACAAAATATATTTGACACGTATTTTTTTTATCTGTGGACAAAGACATCTGGGGGTGAAAACCACCCTTAAAGTTCACCCCCAAAAACATTTTTTTTTAATATCTCGAGATGGAATCGGAATTTTTTAATGAAACCAACACCTATTTGTTTCTTATAAAAAGACGAGTATTTCGACGCAGTTTTAACGATAAGCGGTTGCACCCCCTATTTTTATGGGGGTAAATATAATTTTTTTCACCCTATTTTTAAAATAACAAAATTTTGACGAGCCATATTTGATTAAAAAATGCTATGTTGTAAAGAAAATTAAAAATTATAGTTGACCTGTTTCGAGGTTTAAAAAAAACACATAGAAGGGGTGAGCTACCCCTACTTTAGTTATTTATCTTTTAGTGATTAAAAAAAATTGATCACAACATTCTTTTTGATTTTTAATTTTGAGATGCTTATTTCAAATCATATTTTACATGAAATACTAAAATTGACTACTAAAATTTAATACATTAAATGAAAATTTGCAAGAAAATATTTATCGATTATTTTTTTTTTTGTTTATGAAGTTAATGATGAAATTATTTATAAACAAAGAATTTTTCTGGATAAAATTCTATTAAAAATTCATCTTTTTTTACATTATATTAGGATAATATTTCATTTCCCGTATTGATACTTGTATTGTTGATGTTATAAAAATTTAAGTTTTTTTTATCAACGAAGGTTTCATTCTTACCAAAATATGCAATATAATTATAATTATCTTAAATTTACATTACAATTTTCAATGTCATCACGCTTCAATGTCATCAAGTTAAAAATAAACTTTGAATACGAGATAATTCTCGAGTAAACAAGAGATATTTTTATTCGACTGTGGTCAGTTTGTAGTGTTTCTTTGTATTGACTACACGCTAGTTACTAAACTGATTATATATTGTTGGTGTTTATACAATTGTTTAAATTGATATAATTATACATTTTATTATATACTCTTAAAAAAAAAATTAAATTACGCATTGAGGATACAGAAAATATATTATTAAAAAAGGCTTATAAGTATTGCTATTTTATTTTTAGTCATGTGGGCGAAACGTTTAAACAAATAAGAACTTTCTTGAAAAAAATAAAATAGTTTAAATATTAAAATGATATCTAAAGTCAAATAGTAAGTTGGATTAAAAGAAGTGATATAATGTAAATAGGATTATTATAAAAACGTAAAATAAAATAATGATTCTAATAATGTTCAATTTATTAATATAGCCATGATAGGAAGAATATTTGTAAAAAAACATCGACTTGTTTTCATTTTTTTTTCTAGAGTTAATAGAATTTATAATATTTATTATATACATAAATATCATATCATGATATCCTCTCTTAAAAAAGTGATGGAGGAAATCTGTCATCACAATAAGACTGTCTTGATTGGTTGTTGCTGGCTCATTTGATTGGTCTACATAGAATAAGCGCCAAAATCGAGTATGTTTGAATTTTGAAGATTGGATTCTTGACTTTGAATATTTAAAACTGAATAGTATAAGAAAAATTTCATGATTTTATTTATGAGACTTACGTTATTATCGTATAATTTAAACTATTTAAAACAAACTTTTAAAATGAAACTTGATCGTGTTCATAACCTCAAAAACAAAAAAACAAAGAGATAAATGATACGCGCGAAGCGCGCTAAAAGTAGCTAGTATTAATACATTTTTCGTTTTCCTTTTATTGAGTGTATGTTAAATAATTACAATTATCTAAAAAAGTCGTCAGATTTTTCAACCCAAATATCTCACAGATACTATAAGAAAAATGATCCACAAAATTTCTGAAAATTATCTCCGCACAAATCGAAGGCCTGAAGTCGAGATTATATCAAATAAATGTTTACAAATTAATTTTTTAATTAAAACATGTAGTGGCCGGTAAAGTTTCTTATTCTTATTCGTCATGCCCTCAATAACTGTTTTAAATAAAACTAGTATAATATTTTATTGTAATGAGTATCTTGCCCATTTAATACAATTAATAAATAAAATTAATGAAATCGTATGAGTGTGCGTGTGTAAGCGTGTGAGTGCGTGCGCGCGCTTAAGGCCATGTGATACTCAAATGAAAATCCCTACCTTACCGATATGTCGGTAACAGACTGTATATTGAGTAATAATTAAATTATGAATAATTTTTTTAACAAAAACGCTCTGTCAGGCGCTCGGGAATTCTTCGAAGATGATTATGTCAAAGTTTCACAATTGAAATAATAACTGTCATCGAGTTATTTAGTTTTTAGTCATATTTTTTAGCTAAAAATTGAATAACAGCTCGAATATACATCGGATTTGCGTGAAATTTAACACATATGCTTGTTGTATCATTTGCGAGCGCCTGACAGTCTTCTTTTTTTGAAAGTCGCCAAAAAGTATTATTTTATTTTTTTACATAAATAAACTTCCGACACTAAGTTGTGAGGTTGGCATCACTTCTATATCACTATCGTAAAATGGCAGACAGTAAGGCATACCAACCTTTTTTCACGCGATGTATTTGTTTACGTTATATTGTTTTCGGAAATGGCAGTAGATGGCGCTATGACTACCATTTGGAAAATAAAATTATAAATTATATGATAAAATGATAATTAAAGTAAAATAGAATTGAAAAACTTCAGCTTTGCAAATTATCTGATTATTGTTGTGCGATATACATATACATATATCTAAACGATAGAATAGCGATGAATTGCGTTCATAACCTCAAAATCATCATGTGATAATGTTTTGAATATGATATTGTTTTCGGTAATGGCAGTAGATGGCGCTATGACTACCATTTGGAAAATAAAATTATAAATTATATGATAAAATGATAATTAAAGTAAAATAGAATTGAAAAACTTCAGCTTTGCAAATTATCTGATTATTGTTGTGCGATATACATATACATATATCTAAATGATAGAATAGCGATGAATTGCGTTCATAACCTCAAAATCATCATGTGATAATGTTTTGAATATGAATCTTTTATAAGAGGAGGAACAATGTTTTTCTCTGCATATTTGTACAGAAATATTATGATATAAGTAAATCGAAACGATATAATAGCGATGAATTGCGTTAATAACCTCAAAAACAATATCTGATGTTTTGAATACAAATATTATAGCTGAAATAATACATCTACTTTCAAACCTAATTTACAAATATTTGATTCTTTATAATAACCATTAACTTATAACAGTATAAACTATTGTTTTTCACATACTTATGAGGAAATACGGGTCCGCGAAAATTTTTGTAAATAGCCTATAAAGGAGTTTTCACTGAGAAAGTTATTATTGTGGAGAGAATTCCCGATCAAACCAAGCTTCTCAAGTAATATTTATTATATTTTGTAACAAATAGAAATATGTAAATTATTAAACAATTTTTTTCCGCGCGATTTTGCGAAATGCGCATGCACGACATTATTTGTAAAGAGCTTATGAAAGGGTTTTGATTGCGGAGTTATGATTTCAGAGTTATGATTGCGGAACGATTTCCCAAAGAAATCAAAGCTTCTCAAATAATATTTGTTATATCTTGTAACAAATACGAATTTATACATTATTAAACAATTTTTTTTCCACGCGATTTTTCGAAATACGTCTGCGCGACATTTTTTGTAAAGAGCTTATGAAGGGGTTTTCCTACATAGCTATGATTGCCAAACGATTTCCCCAAGAAATCAAAGCTTCACAAGTAATATTTGTTATATCTTGTAACAAATACAAATTTATAAATTATTAAACAATTTTTTTCCCTACGCGATTTTTCGAAATACGTGTGAGCGAAATTTTTTGTAAAGAGCTTATGAAGGGGTTTTCCTACATAGCTATGATTACCGAACGATTTCCCGAAGAAATCAAAGCTTTACAAGTAATATTTGTTATCCTTGTAACAAATACAAACTTATAAATTTTTAAACAATTTTTTTCCACGCGATTTTCCGAAATACGTGTGCGCGAAATTTTTGTAAAGAGCTTATGAAGGGATTTTCCTACATAGCTATGATTGCCGAACGATTTCCCGAAGAAATCAAAGCTTCACAAGTAATATTTGTTATATCTTGTAACAAATACAAATTTATAAATTTTTAAACAATTTTTTTCCACGCAATTTTGAGAAATGCGCATGCGCGACATTTGTTGTAAAGAGCTTATGAAGGGGTTTTCGTACAGAGTTGTGATTGCCGAACGATTTCCCAATGACATCAAAGCTTCTAAAGTTACATTTGTTATATCTTGTAATAAATACAAATTTATAAATTATCAGACAATTTTTTTCCACGTAATTTTGCGAAACACGCATGCACGACATTTTTTGTAAAGAGATTATGAAAGGGTTTTCGTTCAGAGTTATGATTGCGGAACGATTTCCCGAAGAAATCGAAGCTTCACAAGTAATATTTGTTATATCTTGTAACAAATACGATATATAAATATATTTATAAATTATTAAACAATTTTTTTCCGCGTGATTTTTCGAAATACGTTATGCGACATTTTTTGTAAAGAGCTTACGAAGGGGTTTTCGTATAGAGTTATGATTGTCGAACGGTTTCCCAATGACATCAAAGCTTCTTAATTAATATTTATTATATCTTGGAACAAATACACATTATTTATAAATTATTAAACAATTTTTTTCCACGCGATTTTCCGAAATACGTGTGCGCGACATTTTTTGTGAAGAGCTTATGAAGGGGGTTTCCTTCATAGCGATGATTGCGGAACGATTTCGTAATGACATCAAAGCTTTTTAAGTAATATTTATTAGGCACGACCGCTACTCGGGAGAGCCTTATAATTTCACCAGAGTGAAAATTGTAAGAATACAAATACCGAATATTTCATGTGTAAAAACCATTTTCCACTCAGAATAAGTGCGTTATGTATGTCTGTACGTCCGTATGTGCGTAAGTTACTCCATTATCTCAATGAATTTTCGATAGATTTCATCAGGATTGCGCGAAACACTCATCTAATTACACCTAAGTGACAGTTCTCTAGCGAGAACAATCGATAAAAAAATTTGATATATTTCCTTTCTTTCGTACATTTATCTAAATATTTTCTTTCTTACGTGCATACTTATCTAAAAAATAACAGACTCACTATTAGAAAGCAATAATAGTCGGTGAAGTGGGAATATTACGATAAAATAACACGATTTAACCTCTTTTATTTCAAAATATAAATATTCGTAATTACTTAGAAAAACGTTTACTTATTGCGCAGGGCCATCGCTATATACCCATTGCAGGGAAGAGTCACGATCGTATCCCGCCAGAAAAGTACGATGTGAGCGGGCGAGGCTACGGGAGTCGCGCCCGTACCGCAGCGCCGCACGGGAGCGACTCCCGTAGAGTAGCGGCGCGCTATACGTCTCGTCTGCCGTGATGGAAGTAAATACCATTGACCCTTATGATAACGAGGATAGTTTACATCGAACCAGATGTTGCTTATAATTATATTTCAATTTCTAATTTTTGTCTGAGAAATTCTATTCCGAGGAATTTTTGGTTATTGACGAGCATCCGTAATATACGATGATGAACTTGTATTGCACAAGGTAGCTCTATCGACATATTTCCTTTCTTTCGTACATTTATCTAAATATTTCCTTTCTTACGTGCATACTTATCTAAAAAATAACAGACTCACTATTAGAAAGCAATAATAGTCGGTGAAGTGGGAATATTACGATAAAATAACACGATTTAACCTCTTTTATTTCAAAATATAAATATTCGTAATTACTTAGAAAAACGTTTACTTATTGCGTAGGGCCATCGCTATATACCCATTGCAGGGAAGAGTCACGATCGTATCCCGCCAGAAAAGTGCGATGTGAGCGGGCGAGGCTACAGGAGTCGCGCTCGTCCGGCAGCGCCGGACGGGAGCGACTCCCGTAGAGTAGCGGCGCGCTATACGTCTCGTCTGCCGTGATGGAAGTAAATACCATTGACCCTTATGATAACGAGGATCGTTTTCATCGAACCAGATGTTGCTTATAATTATATCGCAATTTCTAATTTTTGTCTGAGAAATTCTATTCAGAGGAATTTTTGGTTATTGATGAGAATCCGTAATATACGATGATGAACTTGTATTGCACAAGGCAGCTCAATCGACATATTTCCTTTCTTTCGTACATTTATCTAAATATTTCCTTTCTTACGTGCATACGTATCTAAAAAATAACAGACTCATTATTAGAAAGCAATAATAGTCGGTGAAGTGGGAATATTACGATAAAATAACACGATTTAACCTCTTTTATTTCAAAATATAAATATTCGTAATTACTTAGAAAAATGTTTACTTATTGCGTAGGGCCATCGCTATATACCCATTGCAGGGAAGAGTCACGATCGTATCCCGCCAGAAAAGTGCGATGTGAGCGGGCGAGGCTACGGGAGTCGCGCCCGTCCCGCAGCGCCGGACGGGAGCGACTCCCGTAGAGTAGCGGCGCGCTATACGTCTCGTCTGCCGTGATGGAAGTATATACCATTGACCCTTATGATAACGAGGATAGTTTACATCGAACCAGATGTTGCTTATAATTATATTTCAATTTCTAAATTTTGTCTGAGAAATTCTATTCAGAGGAATTTTTGGTTATTGACGAGCATCCGTAATATACGATGATGAACTTGTATTGCACAAGGCAGCTCAATCGACATATTTCCTTTCTTTCGTACATTTATCTAAATATTTCCTTTCTTACGTGCATACTTATCTAAAAAATAACAGACTCACTATTAGAAAGCAATAATAGTCGGTGAAGTGGGAATATTACGATAAAATAACACGATTTAACTTCTTATATTTCAAAATATAAATATTCGTAATTACTTAGAAAAACGTTTACTTATTGCGTAGGGCCATCGGTATATACCCATTGCAGGGAAGAGTCACGATCGTATCCCGCCAGAAAAGTGCGATGTGAGCGGGCGAGGCTACGGGAGTAGCGCCCGTCCCACAGCGCCGGACGGAAGCGACTCCCGTAGAGTAGCGGCGCGCTATACGTCTCGTCTGCCGTGATGGAAGTAAATACCATTGACCCTTATGATAACGAGGATAGTTTTCATCGAACCAGATGTTGCTTATAATTATATTTCAATTTCTAATTTTTGTCTGAGAAATTCTATTCAGAGGAATTTTTGGTTATTGACGAGCATCCGTAATATACGATGATGAACTTGTATTGCACAAGGTAGCTCTATCGACATATTTCCTTTCTTTCGTACATTTATCTAAATATTTCCTTTCTTACGTGCATACTTATCTAAAAAATAACAGACTCACTATTAGAAAGCAATAATAGTCGGTGAAGTGGGAATATTACGATAAAATAACACGATTTAACCTCTTTTATTTCAAAATATAAATATTCGTAATTACTTAGAAAAACGTTTACTTATTGCGTAGGGCCATCGCTATATACCCATTGCAGGGAAGAGTCACGATCGTATCCCGCCAGAAAAGTGCGATGTGAGCGGGCGAGGCTACAGGAGTCGCGCTCGTCCGGCAGCGCCGGACGGGAGCGACTCCCGTAGAGTAGCGGCGCGCTATACGTCTCGTCTGCCGTGATGGAAGTAAATACCATTGACCCTTATGATAACGAGGATCGTTTTCATCGAACCAGATGTTGCTTATAATTATATCGCAATTTCTAATTTTTGTCTGAGAAATTCTATTCAGAGGAATTTTTGGTTATTGATGAGAATCCGTAATATACGATGATGAACTTGTATTGCACAAGGCAGCTCAATCGACATATTTCCTTTCTTTCGTACATTTATCTAAATATTTCCTTTCTTACGTGCATACTTATCTAAAAAATAACAGACTCATTATTAGAAAGCAATAATAGTCGGTGAAGTGGGAATATTACGATAAAATAACACGATTTAACCTCTTTTATTTCAAAATATAAATATTCGTAATTACTTAGAAAAATGTTTACTTATTGCGTAGGGCCATCGCTATATACCCATTGCAGGGAAGAGTCACGATCGTATCCCGCCAGAAAAGTGCGATGTGAGCGGCCGAGGCTACGGAGTCGCGCCCGTCCCGCAGCGCCGGACGGGAGCGACTCCCGTAGAGTAGCGGCGCGCTATACGTCTCGTCTGCCGTGATGGAAGTAAATACCATTGACCCTTATGATAACGAGGATAGTTTACATCGAACCAGATGTTGCTTATAATTATATTTCAATTTCTAAATTTTGTCTGAGAAATTCTATTCAGAGGAATTTTTGGTTATTGACGAGCATCCGTAATATACGATGATGAACTTGTATTGCACAAGGCAGCTCAATCGACATATTTCCTTTCTTTCGTACATTTATCTAAATATTTCCTTTCTTACGTGCATACTTATCTAAAAAATAACAGACTCACTATTAGAAAGCAATAATAGTCGGTGAAGTGGGAATATTACGATAAAATAACACGATTTAACTTCTTATATTTCAAAATATAAATATTCGTAATTACTTAGAAAAACGTTTACTTATTGCGTAGGGCCATCGGTATATACCCATTGCAGGCAAGAGTCACGATCGTATCCCGCCAGAAAAGTGCGATGTGAGCGGGCGAGGCTACGGGAGTAGCGCCCGTCCCACAGCGCCGGACGGAAGCGACTCCCGTAGAGTAGCGGCGCGCTATACGTCTCGTCTGCCGTGATGGAAGTAAATACCATTGACCCTTATGATAACGAGGATAGTTTTCATCGAACCAGATGTTGCTTATAATTATATTTCAATTTCTAATTTTTGTCTGAGAAATTCTATTCAGAGGAATTTTTGGTTATTGACGAGCATCCGTAATATACGATGATGAACTTGTATTGCACAAGGTAGCTCTATCGACATATTTCCTTTCTTTCGTACATTTATCTAAATATTTCCTTTCTTACGTGCATACTTATCTAAAAAATAACAGACTCACTATTAGAAAGCAATAATAGTCGGTGAAGTGGGAATATTACGATAAAATAACACGATTTAACCTCTTTTATTTCAAAATATAAATATTCGTAATTACTTAGAAAAATGTTTACTTATTGCGTAGGGCCATCGCTATATACCCATTGCAGGGAAGAGTCACGATCGTATCCCGCCAGAAAAGTGCGATGTGAGCGGGCGAGGCTACGGGAGTCGCGCCCGTCCCGCAGCGCCGGACGGGAGCGACTCCCGTAGAGTAGCGGCGCGCTATACGTCTCGTCTGCCGTGATGGAAGTAAATACCATTGACCCTTATGATAACGAGGATAGTTTACATCGAACCAGATGTTGCTTATAATTATATTTCAATTTCTAAATTTTGTCTGAGAAATTCTATTCAGAGGAATTTTTGGTTATTGACGAGCATCCGTAATATACGATGATGAACTTGTATTGCACAAGGCAGCTCAATCGACATATTTCCCTTCTTTCGTACATTTATCTAAATATTTCCTTTCTTACGTGCATACTTATCTAAAAAATAACAGACTCACTATTAGAAAGCAATAATAGTCGGTGAAGTGGGAATATTACGATAAAATAACACGATTTAACCTCTTTTATTTCAAAATATAAATATTCGTAATTACTTAGAAAAACGTTTACTTATTGCGTAGGGCCATCGCTATATACCCATTGCAGGGAAGAGTCACGATCGTATCCCGCCAGAAAAGTGCGATGTGAGCGGGCGAGGCTACAGGAGTCGCGCTCGTCCGGCAGCGCCGGACGGGAGCGACTCCCGTAGAGTAGCGGCGCGCTATACGTCTCGTCTGCCGTGATGGAAGTAAATACCATTGACCTTTATGATAACGAGGATCGTTTTCATCGAACCAGATGTTGCTTATAATTATATCGCAATTTCTAATTTTTGTCTGAGAAATTCTATTCAGAGGAATTTTTGGTTATTGATGAGAATCCGTAATATACGATGATGAACTTGTATTGCACAAGGCAGCTCAATCGACATATTTCCTTTCTTTCGTACATTTATCTAAATATTTCCTTTCTTACGTGCATACTTATCTAAAAAATAACAGACTCATTATTAGAAAGCAATAATAGTCGGTGAAGTGGGAATATTACGATAAAATAACACGATTTAACCTCTTTTATTTCAAAATATAAATATTCGTAATTACTTAGAAAAATGTTTACTTATTGCGTAGGGCCATCGCTATATACCCATTGCAGGGAAGAGTCACGATCGTATCCCGCCAGAAAAGTGCGATGTGAGCGGGCGAGGCTACGGGAGTCGCGCCCGTCCCGCAGCGCCGGACGGGAGCGACTCCCGTAGAGTAGCGGCGCGCTATACGTCTCGTCTGCCGTGATGGAAGTAAATACCATTGACCCTTATGATAACGAGGATAGTTTACATCGAACCAGATGTTGCTTATAATTATATTTCAATTTCTAAATTTTGTCTGAGAAATTCTATTCAGAGGAATTTTTGGTTATTGACGAGCATCCGTAATATACGATGATGAACTTGTATTGCACAAGGCAGCTCAATCGACATATTTCCTTTCTTTCGTACATTTATCTAAATATTTCCTTTCTTACGTGCATACTTATCTAAAAAATAACAGACTCACTATTAGAAAGCAATAATAGTCGGTGAAGTGGGAATATTACGATAAAATAACACGATTTAACTTCTTATATTTCAAAATATAAATATTCGTAATTACTTAGAAAAACGTTTACTTATTGCGTAGGGCCATCGGTATATACCCATTGCAGGGAAGAGTCACGATCGTATCCCGCCAGAAAAGTGCGATGTGAGCGGGCGAGGCTACGGGAGTAGCGCCCGTCCCACAGCGCCGGACGGAAGCGACTCCCGTAGAGTAGCGGCGCGCTATACGTCTCGTCTGCCGTGATGGAAGTAAATACCATTGACCCTTATGATAACGAGGATAGTTTTCATCGAACCAGATGTTGCTTATAATTATATTTCAATTTCTAATTTTTGTCTGAGAAATTCTATTCAGAGGAATTTTTGGTTATTGACGAGCATCCGTAATATACGATGATGAACTTGTATTGCACAAGGTAGCTCTATCGACATATTTCCTTTCTTTCGTACATTTATCTAAATATTTCCTTTCTTACGTGCATACTTATCTAAAAAATAACAGACTCACTATTAGAAAGCAATAATAGTCGGTGAAGTGGGAATATTACGATAAAATAACACGATTTAACCTCTTTTATTTCAAAATATAAATATTCGTAATTACTTAGAAAAATGTTTACTTATTGCGTAGGGCCATCGCTATATACCCATTGCAGGGAAGAGTCACGATCGTATCCCGCCAGAAAAGTGCGATGTGAGCGGGCGAGGCTACGGGAGTCGCGCCCGTCCCGCAGCGCCGGACGGGAGCGACTCCCGTAGAGTAGCGGCGCGCTATACGTCTCGTCTGCCGTGATGGAAGTAAATACCATTGACCCTTATGATAACGAGGATAGTTTACATCGAACCAGATGTTGCTTATAATTACATTTCAATTTCTAAATTTTGTCTGAGAAATTCTATTCAGAGGAATTTTTGGTTATTGACGAGCATCCGTAATATACGATGATGAACTTGTATTGCACAAGGCAGCTCAATCGACATATTTCCTTTCTTTCGTACATTTATCTAAATATTTCCTTTCTTACGTGCATACTTATCTAAAAAATAACAGACTCACTATTAGAAAGCAATAATAGTCGGTGAAGTGGGAATATTACGATAAAATAACACGATTTAACTTCTTTTATTTCAAAATATAAATATTCGTAATTACTTAAAAACGTTTACTTATTGCGTAGGGCCATCGCTATATACCCATTGCAGGGAAGAGTCACGATCGTATCCCGCCAGAAAAGTGCGATGTGAGCGGGCGAGGCTACGGGAGTCGCGCCCGTCCCGCAGCGCCGGACGGAAGCGACTCCCGTAGAGTAGCGGCGCGCTATACGTCTCGTCTGCCGTGATGGAAGTAAATACCATTGACCCTTATGATAACGAGGATAGTTTTCATCGAACCAGATGTTGCTTATAATTATATTTCAATTTCTAATTTTTGTCTGAGAAATTCTATTCAGAGGAATTTTTGGTTATTGACGAGCATCCGTAATATACGATGATGAACTTGTATTGCACAAGGTAGCTCTATCGACATATTTCCTTTCTTTCGTACATTTATCTAAATATTTCCTTTCTTACGTGCATACTTATCTAAAAAATAACAGACTCACTATTAGAAAGCAATAATAGTCGGTGAAGTGGGAATATTACGATAAAATAACACGATTTAACTTCTTTTATTTCAAAATATAAATATTCGTAATTACTTAGAAAAACGTTTACTTATTGCGTAGGGCCATCGCTATATACCCATTGCAGGGAAGAGTCACGATCGTATCCCGCCAGAAAAGTGCGATGTGAGCGGGCGAGGCTACGGGAGTCGCGCCCGTCCCGCAGCGCCGGACGGGAGCGACTCCCGTAGAGTTGCGGCGCGCTATACGCCTCGTCTGCCGTGATGGAAGTAAATACCATTGACCCTTATGATAACGAGGATAGTTTACATCGAACCAGATGTTGCTTATAATTATATTTCAATTTCTAATTTTTGTCTGAGAAATTCTATTCAGAGGAATTTTTGGTTATTGACGAGCATCCGTAATATACGATGATGAACTTGTATTGCACAAGGTAGCTCTATCGACATATTTCCTTTCTTTCGTACATTTATCTAAATATTTCCTTTCTTACGTGCATACTTATCTAAAAAATAACAGACTCATTATTAGAAAGCAATAATAGTCGGTGAAGTGGGAATATTACGATAAAATAACACGATTTAACCTCTTTTATTTCAAAATATAAATATTCGTAATTACTTAGAAAAATGTTTACTTATTGCGTAGGGCCATCGCTATATACCCATTGCAGGGAAGAGTCACGATCGTATCCCGCCAGAAAAGTGCGATGTGAGCGGGCGAGGCTACGGGAGTCGCGCCCGTCCCGCAGCGCCGGACGGGAGCGACTCCCGTAGAGTAGCGGCGCGCTATACGTCTCGTCTGCCGTGATGGAAGTAAATACCATTGACCCTTATGATAACGAGGATAGTTTACATCGAACCAGATGTTGCTTATAATTATATTTCAATTTCTAAATTTTGTCTGAGAAATTCTATTCAGAGGAATTTTTGGTTATTGACGAGCATCCGTAATATACGATGATGAACTTGTATTGCACAAGGCAGCTCAATCGACATATTTCCTTTCTTTCGTACATTTATCTAAATATTTCCTTTATTACGTGCATACTTATCTAAAAAATAACAGACTCACTATTAGAAAGCAATAATAGTCGGTGAAGTGGGAATATTACGATAAAATAACACGATTTAACTTCTTATATTTCAAAATATAAATATTCGTAATTACTTAGAAAAACGTTTACTTATTGCGTAGGGCCATCGGTATATACCCATTGCAGGGAAGAGTCACGATCGTATCCCGCCAGAAAAGTGCGATGTGAGCGGGCGAGGCTACGGGAGTAGCGCCCGTCCCACAGCGCCGGACGGAAGCGACTCCCGTAGAGTAGCGGCGCGCTATACGTCTCGTCTGCCGTGATGGAAGTAAATACCATTGACCCTTATGATAACGAGGATAGTTTTCATCGAACCAGATGTTGCTTATAATTATATTTCAATTTCTAATTTTTGTCTGAGAAATTCTATTCAGAGGAATTTTTGGTTATTGACGAGCATCCGTAATATACGATGATGAACTTGTATTGCACAAGGTAGCTCTATCGACATATTTCCTTTCTTTCGTACATTTATCTAAATATTTCCTTTCTTACGTGCATACTTATCTAAAAAATAACAGACTCACTATTAGAAAGCAATAATAGTCGGTGAAGTGGGAATATTACGATAAAATAACACGATTTAACCTCTTTTATTTCAAAATATAAATATTCGTAATTACTTAGAAAAATGTTTACTTATTGCGTAGGGCCATCGCTATATACCCATTGCAGGGAAGAGTCACGATCGTATCCCGCCAGAAAAGTGCGATGTGAGCGGGCGAGGCTACGGGAGTCGCGCCCGTCCCGCAGCGCCGGACGGGAGCGACTCCCGTAGAGTAGCGGCGCGCTATACGTCTCGTCTGCCGTGATGGAAGTAAATACCATTGACCCTTATGATAACGAGGATAGTTTACATCGAACCAGATGTTGCTTATAATTATATTTCAATTTCTAAATTTTGTCTGAGAAATTCTATTCAGAGGAATTTTTGGTTATTGACGAGCATCCGTAATATACGATGATGAACTTGTATTGCACAAGGCAGCTCAATCGACATATTTCCTTTCTTTCGTACATTTATCTAAATATTTCCTTTCTTACGTGCATACTTATCTAAAAAATAACAGACTCACTATTAGAAAGCAATAATAGTCGGTGAAGTGGGAATATTACGATAAAATAACACGATTTAACTTCTTTTATTTCAAAATATAAATATTCGTAATTACTTAAAAAAACGTTTACTTATTGCGTAGGGCCATCGCTATATACCCATTGCAGGGAAGAGTCACGATCGTATCCCGCCAGAAAAGTGCGATGTGAGCGGGCGAGGCTACGGGAGTCGCGCCCGTCCCGCAGCGCCGGACGGAAGCGACTCCCGTAGAGTAGCGGCGCGCTATACGTCTCGTCTGCCGTGATGGAAGTAAATACCATTGACCCTTATGATAACGAGGATAGTTTTCATCGAACCAGATGTTGCTTATAATTATATTTCAATTTCTAATTTTTGTCTGAGAAATTCTATTCAGAGGAATTTTTGGTTATTGACGAGCATCCGTAATATACGATGATGAACTTGTATTGCACAAGGTAGCTCTATCGACATATTTCCTTTCTTTCGTACATTTATCTAAATATTTCCTTTCTTACGTGCATACTTATCTAAAAAATAACAGACTCACTATTAGAAAGCAATAATAGTCGGTGAAGTGGGAATATTACGATAAAATAACACGATTTAACCTCTTTTATTTCAAAATATAAATATTCGTAATTACTTAGAAAAACGTTTACTTATTGCGTAGGGCCATCGCTATATACCCATTGCAGGGAAGAGTCACGATCGTATCACGCCAGAAAAGTGCGATGTGAGCGGGCGAGGCTACGGGAGTCGCGCCCGTCCCGCAGCGCCGGACGGAAGCGACTCCCGTAGAGTAGCGGCGCGCTATACGTCTCGTCTGCCGTGATGGAAGTAAATACCATTGACCCTTATGATAACGAGGATAGTTTTCATCGAACCAGATGTTGCTTATAATTATATTTCAATTTCTAATTTTTGTCTGAGAAATTCTATTCAGAGGAATTTTTGGTTATTGACGAGCATCCGTAATATACGATGATGAACTTGTATTGCACAAGGTAGCTCTATCGACATATTTCCTTTCTTTCGTACATTTATCTAAATATTTCCTTTCTTACGTGCATACTTATCTAAAAAATAACAGACTCACTATTAGAAAGCAATAATAGTCGGTGAAGTGGGAATATTACGATAAAATAACACGATTTAACTTCTTTTATTTCAAAATATAAATATTCGTAATTACTTAGAAAAACGTTTACTTATTGCGTAGGGCCATCGCTATATACCCATTGCAGGGAAGAGTCACGATCGTATCCCGCCAGAAAAGTGCGATGTGAGCGGGCGAGGCTACGGGAGTCGCGCCCGTCCCGCAGCGCCGGACGGGAGCGACTCCCGTAGAGTTGCGGCGCGCTATACGTCTCGTCTGCCGTGATGGAAGTAAATACCATTGACCCTTATGATAACGAGGATAGTTTTCATCGAACCAGATGTTGCTTATAATTATATTTCAATTTCTAATTTTTGTCTGAGAAATTCTATTCAGAGGAATTTTTGGTTATTGACGAGCATCCGTAATATACGATGATGAACTTGTACTGCACAAGGCAGCTCTATCGACATATTTCCTTTCTTTCGTATATTTATCTAAATATTTCCTTTCTTACGTGCATACTTATCTAAAAAATAACAGACTCACTATTAGAAAGCAATAATAGTCGGTGAAGTGGGAATATTACGATAAAATAACACGATTTAACTTCTTTTATTTCAAAATATAAATATTCGTAATTACTTAGAAAAACGTTTACTTATTGCGTAGGGCCATCGCTATATACCCATTGCAGGGAAGAGTCACGATCGTATCCCGCCAGAAAAGTGCGATGTGAGCGGGCGAGGCTACGGGAGTCGCGCCCGTCCCGCAGCGCCGGACGGGAGCGACTCCCGTAGAGTTGCGGCGCGCTATACGTCTCGTCTGCCGTGATGGAAGTAAATACCATTGACCCTTATGATAACGAGGATAGTTTACATCGAACCAGATGTTGCTTATAATTATATTTCAATTTCTAATTTTTGTCTGAGAAATTCTATTCAGAGGAATTTTTGGTTATTGACGAGCATCCGTAATATACGATGATGAACTTGTATTGCACAAGGTAGCTCTATCGACATATTTCCTTTCTTTCGTACATTTATCTAAATATTTCCTTTCTTACGTGCATACTTATCTAAAAAATAACAGACTCACTATTAGAAAGCAATAATAGTCGGTGAAGTGGGAATATTACGATAAAATAACACGATTTAACCTCTTTTATTTCAAAATATAAATATTCGTAATTACTTAGAAAAACGTTTACTTATTGCGTAGGGCCATCGCTATTTACCCATTGCAGGGAAGAGTCACGATCGTATCCCGCCAGAAAAGTGCGATGTGAGCGGGCGAGGCTACGGGAGTCGCGCTCGTCCGGCAGCGCCGGACGGGAGCGACTCCCGTAGAGTAGCGGCGCGCTATACGTCTCGTCTGCCGTGATGGAAGTAAATACCATTGACCCTTATGATAACGAGGATAGTTTTCATCGAACCAGATGTTGCTTATAATTATATCTCAATTTCTAATTTTTGTCTGAGAAATTCTATTCAGAGGAATTTTTGGTTATTGACGAGCATCCGTAATATACGATGATGAACTTGTATTGCACAAGGCAGCTCTATCGACATATTTCCTTTCTTTCGTACATTTATCTAAATATTTCCTTTCTTACGTGCATACTTATCTAAAAAATAACAGACTCACTATTAGAAAGCAATAATAGTCGGTGAAGTGGGAATATTACGATAAAATAACACGATTTAACCTCTTTTATTTCAAAATATAAATATTCGAAATTACTTAGAAAAACGTTTACTTATTGCGTAGGGCCATCGCTATATACCCATTGCAGGGAAGAGTCACGATCGTATCCCGCCAGAAAAGTGCGATGTGAGCGGGCGAGGCTACGGGAGTCGCGCCCGTCCCGCAGCGCCGGACGGAAGCGACTCCCGTAGAGTAGCGGCGCGCTATACGTCACGTCTGCCGTGATGGAAGTAAATACCATTGACCCTTATGATAACGAGGATAGTTTTCATCGAACCAGATGTTGCTTATAATTATATTTCAATTTCTAATTTTTGTCTGAGAAATTCTATTCAGAGGAATTTTTGGTTATTGACGAGCATCCGTAATATACGATGATGAACTTGTACTGCACAAGGCAGCTCTATCGACATATTTCCTTTCTTTCGTATTTTTATCTAAATATTTCCTTTCTTACGTGCATACTTATCTAAAAAATAACAAACTCACTATTAGAAAGCAATAATAGTCGGTGAAGTGGGAATATTACGATAAAATAACACGATTTAACTTCTTTCATTTCAAAATATAAATATTCGTAATTACTTAGAAAAACGTTTACTTATTGCGTAGGGCCATCGCTATATACCCATTGCAGGGAAGAGTCACGATCGTATCCGGCTAGAAAAGTGCGATGTGAGCGGGCGAGGCTACGGGAGTCGCGCTCGTCCGGCAGCGCCGGACGGGAGCGACTCCCGTAGAGTAGCGGCGCGCTATACGTCTCGTCTGCCGTGATGGAAGTAAATACCATTGACCCTTATGATAACGAGGATCATTTTCATCGAACCAGATGTTGCTTATAATTATATCTCAATTTCTAATTTTTGTCTGAGAAATTCTATTCAGAGGAATTTTTGGTTATTGATGAGCATCCGTAATTTACGATGATGAACTTGTATTGCACAAGGCAGCTCTATCGACATATTTCCTTTCTTTCGTACATTTATCTAAATATTTCCTTTCTTACGTGCATACTTATCTAAAAAATAACAGACTCACTATTAGAAAGCAATAATAGTCGGTGAAGTGGGAATATTACGATAAAATAACACGATTTAACCTCTTTTATTTCAAAATATAAATATTCGAAATTACTTAGAAAAACGTTTACTTATTGCGTAGGGCCATCGCTATATACCCATTGCAGGGAAGAGTCACGATCGTATCCCGCCAGAAAAGTGCGATGTGAGCGGGCGAGGCTACGGGAGTCGCGCCCGTCCCGCAGCGCCGGTCGGAAGCGACTCCCGTAGAGTAGCGGCGCGCTATACGTCTCGTCTGCCGTGATGGAAGTAAATACCATTGACCCTTATGATAACGAGGATAGTTTTCATCGAACCAGATGTTGCTTATAATTATATTTCAATTTCTAGTTTTTCTAGTATCACCGTAAAATTTCTAGTACCACCGTAGACCCGTTGCACAGAGTATAACATTTACTAAGTTTCTTTCAACTGCTCTTTCTTGGTTACTAACCAGTTGATCTAAGAAATCTTTAACTGAGCAGAGAGAGAGAGAGAACGCAGGAGTTCTTTTTATGCCGATTGGGACTGTAGTTACCTTGCCCCAGAACAGACAATACTATTTCTTAAATTATTTTTCCCACGAAGCGTCCATGCCTACAATAATTAAATAAAATAAATAATAATAAAAAAATAAATAAAATAGGTACGCTTTCGGAAAATCAATAGAGTTGGACGAAAAGTATAATGAGCTGACTAATTCGATAACCGCAAACACGAAAAATGTTCAATTGAAATCTTCGAGTCTACGGTGAACGGACGAACCACCATAGACCCACGGCACACAGTTTAACGTTTACTGCGTTTACTTTCGACTGCTCTTGCTTGTTTACTAATCAGATGATCTAAGAAATCTTTAGCCGAGCAGAGAGAGAGAGAGAGAGAGAGAGAGAGAGAGAGAGAGAGAGAGAGAGCTCGCAAGTGCACTTTTTATGCCGTTTGGTACATTACGTATCTTGCTCCAGAACAGACAAGAATATTTCTTGAATTATTTTTCCCACGAAGCGTCTATGCCTATAATAATTAAATAAAATAAATAAATAAATAAATAAATAAAATAATTACGTTTTCGGAAAATCAATAGTCTTGGAGAAAAAGTATAATGAGCTGACCAATTCAATCGCCACAAACACGAAAAATGTTCAATTGAAATCTTCGAGCCTACGGTGGTTCGACCCCACCCGCAAGTTGAGTGGGGACGAACCACCGTAGACCCGCCGCACACTAACATTTACTACGTTTACTTTCGACTGCTCTTTCTTGGTTACTAACCAGATTATCAAGAGCACTTGCGTACACTGTAGGTGGCACCGACAGGTGCCTGACGGTTAACATGTGGTCATATGATAACATAGCAGCCAGCGGCGAGTCGCAGAATTCGTCCGAGCGCCCCGAGCGCCGCCGAGGCTCCCTTAGGCTGTCGATCTTGCAGTTGCGTCGCCGCACTGCGCAGGCGAGATTTGGCAACACTGCGGTTTTACGTAGTAAAGAGCGACAACAACACGAGCGGACGCGTCCACGCCGGCACGCCGCGCCTGCGCGAGAACAGTAATTGGCGCTGAAGACACATACACACAACGCGGACGCTATAGTTGTAGAAAGTACATCACCGAGGCCGGGAATGCTACGGCGATGATGCAGTTGACTGAAGTTTACTCTCCCGCGACTGATTTGTGTAAGTACTTTACTTCGAACTAAGACTTTATTCCGTTGTATCTGTAGTATAGCCGAACCTAACCTCCAAATTTTCATCTGCCCTCTTCCCTAGCAGTTCAATACTGCTCTCCTCATTCCTAATACTTGACGTATTATTAATACATTTTGTTTTGCCTAAAGTGAAGAGCTGCTATAGATGACCACGCGCTTCAACGTAATTCTACTTCTCTCGAGGGAAGCCGGTGCAGCTATCTTTCCCCAAGGACATTACCGAGTCGAACAGGACGGAGAAACGACGGCGATGATGCAGTTGAATTAGGTCCATGCTCCCGCGACTGAATTGGGTAAGTACTTCACTTCTGACTGAGACTTTATTTTGTACTATTTGTTGTATAGCCGAACCTAACCTCCAAATTTTCACCTGCCTTGTTCCCTAACCCCAGCAGTTCTATACTGCTCTCCTCATTCCTTATGCTTGACAAATTATTAATATACTTTGTTCTGCTTAAAGCGAAGAGCTGCTGTAGATGACGACGCACTTCAACGTAATTCTACTTCTCTCCTCTCGAGAGAAGCCGGTGCAACTATCTCTTCCCAAGGACATTACCGAGGCGAACAGGACGGAGGAGCGACGGCGATGATGCAGTTGAATTAGGTCCATGCTCCCGCGACTGAATTGGGTAAGTACTTCACTTCTGACTGGGACTTTATTTTGTACTATTTGTTGTATAGCCGAACCTAACCTCCAAATTTTCACCTGCCTTGTTCCCTAACCCCAGCATTTCTATACTGCTCTCCTCATTCCTTATGCTTGACAAATTATTAATATACTTTGTTCTACTTAAAGCGAAGAGCTGCTGTAGATGACGACGCACTTCAACGTAATTCTACTTCTCTCCTCTCCAGATATATATATATATATATATATATATATATATATAAATATATATATATATATATAGAACGCGCTCGAACGTACAACACACGACAAGAGCTATAGATAACTCGGAAATCGTTGAATTCACGCGATGCTATGCACTTAGGGTCGTGTATCCTCGCGCGGGCACACGCAAAGGCCTCTTCCCGAGGATAAACTGCGAGAAAGAGAGAAAGAAAGAACATACAGGCTCTTTTGGTTGCTCCACAAGGAGACCTACTATAGTGTTCATGATGGTGACTCCTGCTGGCTCTCTGCATGAGTCATCCATGTCACTGCTTGCTTACTTGCCATCCATGGAAACTTTCGATGAAACTCGATTTAATGGCCTTTATGCAACTTTGCTCCATCTGCTTTATGAATAAAAACATGCCGATTTACTTGAGCTAATTCGATGCTGAAAAATGCTTGATATTCCTATGATGATTTTGATGCTGTTCTTGTTTATTAATATTTTGTTTTTCTACAGGAGCTACAGCAAGGCTTCTTTGTGCTCCGCCTGTACCAATTTAATCATGTTTTAAATTTACTTTCTTGCCTAGGGTGAAGAACTGCTGTAGATGACATCAACATCTTGAGCTGCTGCTGTTACCGGTTTTCTTTTTATTTGGACCAAATGATGGAGTGATTTATGTGGACATCGGCAACCCCTGAACTTTTTGGAAAAATTTTGTGGTGAGTAGTTTGCTGTAAGAAGGTTAACTTTTTTTTTTACTATACAAGTAACACCTATCCTGTAACTCTTCCCTTCCCTTTGACAGAAGCATGGCTTCTCTGTGCTCCTCCCGTACCAATTGAATCATTTTTTAAATTTACTTTCTTGCCTATGGTGAAGAGCTGCCGTAGATGACATCAACATCTTGAGCTGCTGCTGTTACCGGTTTTCTTTTTATTTGGACCAAATAATGGAGTGTTTTATGTGGACATCAGCAACCCCTGAACTTTTTGGAAAAATTTTGCGGTGAGTAGTTTGCTGTAAGAAGGTTAACTTTTTTTTACTATACAAGTAACACCTATCCTGCAACTCTTCCCTTCCCTTTGACAGAGGCATGGCTTCTCCGTGCTCCGCCCTTACCAATTTAATCATGTTTTAATTTTACTTTATTGCCTAGGGGGAAGAGCTCCTGTAGACGACAACGACGTCTTGAGCCTGATACCGTTTTATTTACTAGGACCAGATGGTGGAGGCATGCATTTTATGTGGACATCGGCAACCTTTGGAACCTTTTGGAAAAATTTTCCGGTGAGTAGTTTGCTGTAAGAAAGTTTACAGCTTTACTACAGCTGAAACCTATCCTAAAACTCTCTTCTTTCCCTTGGCAGAAGCGTGGCTTCTCTGTGCTCCTTCTGCTGCCAACTTGTTCCTGTTTTAATTATGTTTTATTGCCTAGAGCGAAGAGCTCGTGTAGACGACATCGCGACGTCTTGAGTTGCTGTTGTCGCAGTTTTGCTATATCATCAGCCATGTTCACTTGTTGCTGTATGGTAAGGAGTTACGACTATGTGAGGAGTAAGGCGCATTCGAGTAAGTAGTTAATCTGTCGCGGTTGTCAAACTTGTTTCGCCTGAATTTTGAAATTAACTCAGACTAGAGTAAATTGGCTAACCTGCATCTCTTATTTCCTTTGAAGAAGTTGTAGTTTCTATAGCATTTTTAGCTCGATTGTTGAAATATTTTTTCTTTTGGTGTTGTTTTTCCACTGGTTATTCCATTCATTGTGTATAGTGTTGTTCACTAATTGTCAGAAGTTTTTGGTGATCTTATGTTTACTATCGAAATGTGTTAGGTAATAGGTTGCATGCCAATTTTCCTTTTCCGGTTAATTCGGTGAGACTTCTTGTATCAAGGTGGAAGTCGCAGATTGAGAATTTACCCTTGGCTTCTATTAATATAACTTATATAATTAAACTTTGAGGGAGGGTCGGGTGGTCTCAGTTGGAAATGTAAATGCGTCTTTTCGACTTTTGAGTTGAAAAGAGGCTTTTCCCTTCTCGGCAAATATTTTAAACTTTAGACACACTATAGTATACATGCTGAGGGATTGTATATCAAGTTTGAGATTTAAATAATCAGCGAGTAGATCTGAAATTAGATGTACAATTTCTCAGCATGCATTGCATTGTGTGTCAACATTCTGTTAAACTCTAAGCGAGGGTCAGGAGGTCTTAGTTGGAAATGCACATGCGTCTTTTGGCCTTTGGGTCCAAAAGATGCGTTTTCATTCGCTACAAATATTTCAAATTATACACACACTATATTATACATGCTGAGGGATTGTATATCAAGTTTAAGATCTAAATAATCACCAAGTGTGCAGTTATTGCCTTTTCTGTGTGTTTTTCAGGAAATTTTGAAGAAAAATGTTGTTTCCCCAACACTGGCTGATGGAAAAAGTCTGAAATTAAATATACAATCCCTCAGCATGTATTCCATTGTGTGAGGAAAATTTGGTAAACTCTAAGTGAGAGTCAGGTGGTCTTAGTTGAAAATGTACATTCGTCTTTTCGACTTGAGTCCAAAAGAGGCGTTTTCATTCTCTCAAAATATTTTAAACTTTACACACACCATGCAATACATGCTGAGGGACTGTTTATCGAGTTTCAGATCTAAATAATCAGAAAGGGTGGAGATATTGCAATTTTTTGTGCCCTTTTCAAGAAATTTTCAAGAAAAAAGTTATGTCCTCCATACTGGCTGATTGAGTAGATCTGAAATTAGATGTACAATTTCTCAGCATGCATTGCATTGTGTGTGAACATTCTGTTAAACTCTAAGCGGGGGTCAGGAGGTCTTAGTTGGAAATGCACATGCGTCTTTTCGACTTTTGAGTCCAAAAGAGGCGTTTCCACCCGCTAAAAATATTTCAAATTATACACACACTATGTTATACATGCTGAGGGATTGTATATCAAGTTTAAGATCTAAATAATCACCAAGTGTGCAGTTATTGCCTTTTTTGTGGGTTTTACAGGAAATTTTCAAGAAAAATGTTATTCCCCAACACTGGCTGATAGAAAAAGTATGAAATTAAATATACAATTCCTCAGCATGTATTACATTGTGTAAGGAAATTTTGGTAAACTTTGAGGGAGGGTCAGGTGGTCTCAGTTGCAGTGCTATTCCGCGCGGACAGTGTGTCGATAGCGTAGATCCCTGTATATTTTTATTACCATAACCTAACTATAAATTACCATCTGAGCTACGCCAGACTCAGCAATTTACTCCGACGTCCTCTTAAATCGTTAATCGGCAGAAACTTTCTGCACAAAATGGCTTGACTTGCTATTTACAAAAAATGTCACGCACACAGATTTCGTTGAATTCCGGCAAAAGAATATTGTTAAAGCGTCTAGAAATTGTTAATTATGATAAAATTTATTGATTACGTCCATCTTGATTTGGGAATGGGTTGTTAGCCAAAAGAGCGGCTATAAAAAACACTTCACAGACTCTTTACAAAAAATGTCGCGCGCGTGGACTTCCGCCGAATATTAAGAAATTAAATGTTTTCAACTATTATAAATTGGTATTTACAATTTAGTTACAGGCGATATCGCTTACTAGGTTCTATTTAATGATAAAATCGTCCATCGGCAGAAACTTTCTGCAAAAAACCCTTCACAGGCTCTACAAAAAATGTCGCGTGCTCGTATTTTCGCCAAATATTGCGAAATTATATGGTTTCAACTATTATAAATTCGTAATTATTACTTAGTTAATTGCAAATTTGGTTATTAGTTTATATTATATCTTTATTTCGTCCATGGGCAGAAACTTTCTATACAAAAAGGCTTCACATGCTCTTTACAAAAAATGTCGCGCACATGGATTTCGGAGAAATCGGGTAGAAGAATATTGTTAAAACGTCTAGAATTGGCTTATTCTGTTGCAATTTATTGATTACGTCCATCTTAATTTGGAATTGGGTTGTTAGTCAAAAGTGCCGCTATCTAAACCCCCTCACAGGCTCTTTACAAATATGTCACGCGCATGTATTTTAACCAAGTATTGCGAAATCAAATGGTTTCAACTATTATAAATTGGTAATTATTAGTTAAATTCAAATTAAGTTATTCGTTTGTATATAATCTTTAAATCGTTCATCGACAGAAACTTTCTGCACAAAATGGCTTTACATGCTCTTTACAAAAAATGTCGCCCACATAGATTTCGTTGAAATCCGGCAAAAGAATATTGTTAAAGCGTCTAGAAATTGTTAATTATGATTAAATTTATTGATTACGTCCATGTTGATTAGGAAATGGGTTGGGAGGCAAAAGTGCCGCCATCAAAACCCCTTCACAGGCTCTTTACAAAAAATGTCGCGCGCTCGTATTTCCGCCAAATATTGCGAAACTACATGGTTTCAACTATTATAAATTTGTAATAATTAGTGAGTCAAATGCATATTTGGTTATTAGTTTATATTATATCTTTATATCGTCCATGGGCAGAAACTTTCTACACCAAAAGTCTTCACATGCTCTTTACAAAATATGTCGCGCACACGGATTTCGTTCAAATTATGATAAAATTCATTGATTACGCCCATCTTGATCTGGAAATGGGTTGGGAGCACAAAGTGCCGCCATCAAAAACGCTTCGCAGACTCTTTACATAAAATGTCGCGCGCTGGTATTCCCGCCAAATATAGCGAAATTACATGGTTTCAACTATTATAAATTTGTAATAATTAGTTAGTCAATTGCAAATTTTGTTATTAGTTTATATTATATCTTTATCTCGTCCATGGGCAGAAACTTTCTACACAAAAAGGCTTCACATGCTCTTTACAAAAAATGTCGCGCACACGGATTTCGTGGAAATGCGTCAGAAGAATATTCTTTAAACGTCTAGAAATTGTCTATTATGATAAAATTCATTAATTACGTCCATCTTGATTTGGGAATAGGTTGTTAGCCAAAAGTACGGCTATCAAAAACCCTTCACAGATTCTTTACAAAAAATGGCGCGCGCTCGGACTTCCGCGGAAATTAAGAAATTAAATGGTTTCTACTATTATAAATTGGTAATTACAATTTAGTTACATGTGAATTCGTTCACTAGGTTATATTTAATGTTAAAATCGTCCATCGGCAGAACCTTTCTGCACAAAAGTCTTCACAGGCTCCTTACAAAATATGTCCTGTACACGGATTTCGAAGAAATTCATGAATTTTTTTACTTTCTTATATTTAGATTACTTTTAATATAGTTTCAGATTAAGTTTGTTAAGTACGGCTTTATGATCCGAGTATTGCGTGGTAATTTTCCCATTATTGTGCGAAAAGTTTTATTTCACATACACATTGGCATTCGCAACATGTCACATTCCCGCAAGCTGATCGAGCGTGTCAAAAAGTAGCTGAGCGTGCGGGAATGTTTTCACGCTCGCACACTTGGGTACTTTGTGCCTACTATTATTGAAATATTAATGAAATCAACAAAGTAATAATAAAATATTATTAATGCATACTTTTTCATGTTATTCATGTACATATGCAATAAAATGTAGTAGTTATATTTATAGCTTTGCTTGATTTTATTTAATACTGCTGATTATTTATTTTTCAAATTACAATTTAAATAAGTTTTAATAACCTTGTACGATAAGGTAAAATAATGCATGATGTATATAGCTGTGGTGAATATTTAGGCTTATATGTGTATTATTTTGGTATACGTAATTAAGTAGTTAGAACTTGTGTTGTCCTTAATATCATTTAGTACTTCAAAGTACTAGGAAAACATTGAAAAAAAATTTAAAAAAAAAAAAGAAAAAAAAACGAAAAAGAAAACGAAAATTTAAAAGGAAAAGATAATGAAATGAATAAAGAAACGAAAAAGAAAAGAAAATTAAAAAGAGGAGAGAAAATAAAATCGGAAAAAGAAACAAATAATGACATTATACTCGAGTGTTGATTATTGAAAATCACCTCAGAGCTAAATATAAACATCAATTTAACAAGAAAATAACATTGTAAATGCATCTAGATATTTCGATCCATATCATTGTTTTATGAACAAGTATAGTACATGACTACAACTTGCAATCTGAGTATCCTTTGACAAATTTGCATCTTCTATTTTTGTAATGAATGATATTACTAATAATAATAATTAGTAACATTTATCGTTCTATAGTCAAATATTATTTTTATCATATTGCATGTTATCGTAAAATACTGCAGTAATCGATAATTTATTTATAAATTTGCAATCATAGATCGTTTTCATAATGTTACATGGTATTGTAACGGGATGGCTAGTGGGGGGAAAATTCCAACAAGCCACAGGTCAGCGATGCCCTAGAACACGGTGCCGCGGGTGTCAGACTAAAATGACTTGCCCGGGGATCTGCTCCTGGAATCCCGAAAACAACGCGAAGATCGCACACGAACTTCGCTTTCCAACTAATTGGATCGCTGAGTGAAAAGCGCGCGCTCGAAGAGTAAAGCGCGCGGCCGCTATGCTCAGATATGAAAACGACCGGCGGAGTCGTTTTCCCGCGGAGGCGGCGGTATCCGGGAGAAGGACAGGTTGTAATGAACAACGCGACGAGTAACTAGATATCACAATATATTTACAATTACTAATCTCTACAAGCACAACGCCTGTGCTGATTAGAACAAAGAGTTAGTTCGCGCGCGACCGTTAACATTCAAACGCGCGAACTACACGGCGCACGGCGAAGCTGCTATGCTCGAGCGCAGTGTTAAGTACGGCGAGCTGACACACACTCGCACGTACACGGCACAGAAAGCTTGCACGGGGCGATTTCCGTGCAAGCCTTTTACATGAAATACGCGAGATGAGAATATAACTTACCGATCTAAGGAGCAGCCGGTGCACTCGACTCTCTCTCCCGCTCTCTCGGCAGTTGCGCGCTCGCTCTCTCTCTCTCGCTCTCGCTTATAAGGGTTGGCAGTCTGGCTCGCTGCCGTCTCTCGCTCGTGGCACAAGTGGCACGGACTTGCCCTCACTCTTGCTCTCTCGCACGCTTGCCGGTCGGCGCCTCCACTCTACACTCGCGGTAATAAAAATAAAAAAGGACGGCGCGGACACTAAAATATGAGATATGGTAAGCCGACGATGTGCACAGCACGAGAGTCTACACGAAGATGGCTCCCTTTTCTCGCGGGAATAAGTTAGCAGCTTCGCGACGGATGACGGGCATTTTACGCGTCGCGAGACCGATTCGCTACGCGCGACGCGCCTCGATTCGGCTACGCAGGAGTTGCGCGCGCGCGCTCACTACCTTCGCGCGGTAGATTAGAATCGCGGCTAGACACGCGTTACACCCCCCCGCCAGACGCTGCTTAGGGGACCGAGAGCAGCTCTGCTAATCATGGCCGTCGTCGTACCTACTAACATGGTAGTAATGATTAGGAGAAGGAGGTTCGGAAAGGAATATTGCAGAATCGGAGTCACCGGTTTTTCTTTTTAATTTTTATTAAAAAAAAATATATAAAAAAAACTTCAGGGCCTCACCCCTCTTCAACTGGCCCGGGAATACGATTGGCGCCCCTTGTGACGAGCTTGGTTGGGGCAATGTTTTGACTTTTTCACCCCAAGCTCGCCACACATGAAGCACCGGGGGATCGCGTTACTGTCGAGCGCATCCCGGGCCGCTCGCTCTTCTTCGAGTGCCCTCCTAAGGCGCTCTTCTTCTTTTCGGAGACGGCGCTGGGCCTCTTCCTTGACCCGGCGCGCCGTCTCCTCCGCCTTTTCCATGGCTCGCCTGGCATCTTCCATGCGCTCCTGCGCACGAGCCAGGTGAGCCTCCTCCGCCTTTTGGAAGGCTATGCGGCGCAGCCTGGCGGCCCTGGCCTCTGCGGCGGCCGCGAGCTCTTCGCGCCGGCCTTGGACCATTCCGACCCATTTGCCGGCTTGCCGCTCGCCGGCCTTACCGTGGCACTGGAGAAAGACCTCCAGTGCGGCCAGGGCAGCGTCCTCCGCAGCGCGCGAGGACTTGCTGAGGCTCCGCGCTTCCTCGAGGGCCTTCTCCACTGGGATCCAGGCCGCACCGACTTCATCACTCGGTGCCCACTTGGGGGCCTGGGTCGGAGAACTCTCCTTTCTTCGTCGGCCCGAGCCGCGCCGGCGTTTCCTTCCGGCGCCATCTCTGAGGCTCGGACCGACGCCTCTTGCGAAAGCCGTTCTTCCCGGCTTTCCTGCTGCTCCTTCGGGGGACGAGGTCGCCGAAGCGGACTGGGACAGGCCTCTGCCCAGGCCGGCTCTGAAGGTCCCTTTCTTGGCTTCGGCGCCGCTATCTCCTCGATCATGACGGTGGAGGGCTCTTCCACTGGCTGGGGTGCCAGTGTCACAGCGTCGATGCCCTCCACGACCTGCTCCAAAAAATCGATGACGGCGGGGTCAGGATTGCACTGGATTAATCCAGCGATCACCTTCTTCGCCGTCTCCGCTATTTCGGGAGTCAGGCCTTGCATGTCCTGAAACAGGTAAATCGATCCCGGGAAGGAGTGAGATTGAGGACTGGAAAATTAAGACGAACACAGGTTAGTACGTACGACACAAGTTGGACGGCACAATTATTGCTTTTTATACGCTCGGGTTCTACGAGGACTAATTAGTCCGGCATCAGCAGGTACGGGCTTCTTCTTCGAACCCTTTGGCCTCCCTGGGCCTCGCTTGGGTTCTGTTGGACCGGCCACACGCATAGGCCGGCCATCGCTCGCACGCTTTCCTGGCCTAACTAATAGCGCGGTCTTACGAGGTGGACCGCGCCTCTTAGCCGTCGCCCGGGGCTGTACATTCCCCCGGCTAACTCTGTGTCCCTCTGACGTGTTCCGTTCGGCTGAAGAGTCCCTCGCTGGCAGCGCCTGGGCTACTTCTGCTGAGACGTATCTCTTGAGTTGCTGCGCATGGACGGGACGTATCGTTCGACCATCCTCACCTTGGATCTCAGGTGTTTTCGCCTAGAATATTCACAATCGTGTAGGGCCCCGCGTACTTCGGGGCTAATTTGGCAGAAATCCCCTCAGCTGCTGAGGATAGTACCTTATTCTCTCTCCATACACGATCGCCTAGACAGAATTCTGGAGGTCGACGATGAGCGTCATAATATTTGGCTTGCCTCGCCTGCTCCGCTTGCGCGTCGGCCGCCGCCCGAACGTGCAATTCGCGGAGCTTGTCCATACGTACCACCCAATTGTTTATCGCCTCTTGCTGCCCTTGCTCTTCGGCTAACCTGTCTTCCTCCCGCCTTAGTGTCTTCGGTGGGTCAGGTTGTCGGCCGTAAATGAGCCTGGCAGGACTTATCTTTGTGGAGCTGTGTTCGGCAGTATTGTACGCGAACGCCAGCTCATTCAGTTTCTCATCCCAGGACCGGTGATTTTCCTCTGCGTAAGACATAATCATTGTCTTCACCGTTCGATTCACACGCTCGACAGGATTGGCCTGAGGGTGATACGGCGGTGTAAACGTGTGATGCACGTTTCTCTCCTTTAAGAATACCTCTAATGGTGCATTTTTAAATTCAGTCCCATTGTCTGAGAGAAACACCTCCGGGACTCCGAATCGCAGACATACTCGCTCGTTGAGTCCCTTAATTACCGATTTACCATCTGCCCTTTTTATCGGAATTACTTCAATCCAGCGTGTGAACAAGTCCTGGAATATGAGAATGTATTCGTGGCCGTGCATGGTTTTTGGGAGGGGCCCCATAATGTCGCTGGCCACGATTTGCCATGGACGCTCTGTAATTCGGCGTCCCATGAATCCTGTTGGAGCGCGCTGTTCGACTTTGCACTGCTGGCAAATTTGGCACTGGCTCACGTATCTGGCTACATCACGAGACATGTGTGGCCAATAATACTTCCGCTTTACTCTTTCTAGCGTTTTCTCGCGGCCCAAGTGCCCAGCAGTTGGAAAGTCATGGCATTCTCTCAGTACTTCGCGTCGCTTTTCGTGAGGGACTGCTAACTTCCATGCATCATCGTCGCCGAGAGACTCGTCTATGACTTCATCAGGTTCGTACTTGTACAGTCTGCCCCACGCCAGCTTGAACGTGGGGAAGTCTCGCGGCCGCTGTTGAACCTCTTTCACAATTTCGAGGTACCATTGGTCGTTTGTATCGCGTTCGAGCTCTAACGCGGCGACCGCTGGCTCCTCTTCCTCGAACATCCGCGAAAGGGCATCTGGGACATTGTTCAAAGAGCCCTTTCGGTGTTCGACTGTGAAACTGTGGTTTTGTAGTTCCAAAGCCCATCTTGCTAACCTGCCTGATGGGTTTCGGAGATCACGGAGCCACTTCAAGCTGCTATGATCCGTGATGACCTTGAAGTCATAGGCCTCTATATACGGACGGAACTTTTGATTGCCCAGAGAATTGCTAGACACTCTCGTTCCGTCACGCTATAATTCTTCTCGGCCGCGCTCAGAGTTCGACTAGCGAACTCTAGGACTCTTTCGTCGCCGTCTATTATCTGGTATAGCACCGCTCCAAGTCCTGTATCGCTCGCATCAGTTTGCACCACGAACTGTGCGTTAGATACCGGTCTGTGGAGAATCGGTGCAGAAGCAACTAGCGCTTTTAGTTTTTGGAAGGCCTCTTCTTGTGCCGTTGACCACTCGTATTTCCGATCCTTTTTCGTTAGTTCGGTCAGTGGTTCAGCAATTGTGGCGAAGTTTGATAAAAACTTTCTATACCACGAGGCCATTCCTAGGAAGCGTCTCAGCTGACGGAGGTTTTTCGGCACCGGATATTCTATAATGGGCTTTATTTTCTCGGGGTCTGGTTTAAAACCATCCCTATTTACTATGACCCCGAGATATTGAACCTCATCGCGACAGAAGACACTCTTCTCGCGATTTATTGTAAGGCCCGCGTCCTTTATCCTATCTAGAACTCTTTTTAGCACCTCTTTATGCTCCTCGAATGCTTCTGTGACTACTATTATGTCATCGAGATACGAGTAAGCAAAAGGTTCGAGTTCGGGGCCGATGACTTTGTCAATCAGCCTCTGGAAGGACGCTCCGGCATACGAAAGACCATAGGGCATTCTTGTAAATTGAAATAACCCTTTGCCTGGCACGGTGAAGGCCGTAGTCTCTTTGGACTCCGGATTTAGTGGTATTTGGTGGTACGCACTACTTAAATCCAACGTGGATATGTATCGCGCTTTCTGCAGTTTGCGTAAGATACTCTCCATGTATGGTAACAGATATGCGTCTGGCCTTGACGCTGCGTTCACTTTTCTGAAGTCCACACAGAAACGGAACTTCCCGTTGGACTTGCGTACCATTACCACAGGGCTTGACCAGCCGCTTGTCGAAGGTTCTATTACACCCGCGAGTAGCATTTCCTCCACCTGCTTGTGCATCTCTTCCTCGAGTTTTCGAGATACTGGGTAGTACTTCTGTTTTATGGGTCTTGTGGAGCCGACGTCTACTGCATGCTCAACCCACGAAGTACACCCTAATGGTGCCAGGCCGTTTCCCATCAGCTCAGCTACTAAAGCTTCCGCTTCTTTGCGCTGCTCTTCTGTTGGGTCCGCCAACCCTATAGCTGATACGGACACGGTATTATTGGCGGTTATGGAGGCTACTTCTAACTTTACGCTTGCATCATCATCTTTGAGATGCAGCGTATTGTCAGTGGGGTCTAAGACGGCGCTAAACTTCTTAATGAAGTTCACCCCCAAGTAGCACTCCGTGTCTAGGTCTGGCATGATTGCGACGCGCACATCCTTGCACACGCCTGCCACGACCATGGGTAGATACACATAGCCAACCACTGCTATGCTCTGCCCATTAGCTACCCGTGCCGTTAGGCCGCTGGCCGGGATTAATTCTTTTCCACAGGCTGTAGCGAGCTGTAAGCCGATGGAATTCATCCCAGTCCAGGAAGCTCCAGTATCGAAGAGTGCCCGTAGCCTGTAGCCGGCTACACCTACTTGAAGCCACCATCGCGAGTATGTTTCCTGGTTAGCTTCGTTCTGCTGAGTCGCGGGCACTTCTTCGCTCTCTCCTTCAGGCAATTGGACCGAGTTACCCTCGGTCGCTGATGCGAGAGCTGGGGGCGGGCGTGTGGCCGTGTTTACCTGCCCCCTTGGCCGTTTCCCTGCTGGTTTCCAGCAGCATTGGGGTTGCGGTCGCTTCCCCTTTGCTCGTTGCCGTAACCCCTTCGATACTCTGGCCTTTGTGGAGGTCCATTACTCCTTGGACTTGGCGGCCTAGCCTGGTGGGTCGAGCTACTACCCCCACTAGGCTGATTATTACTTTGCCCGCCTTCCCGCTGCCTGTTCTCCCAACTATTCTTTTTCTTGGGCTTCTTGAACGACTGTAGGTTTGGCGTTTGCCCACTATTTCCGTCGATGCCTTTCTTTGTCAAGCTTGACAAACACTCGGCCATCACCCGACGGAACATAGCCTCGAGGCTTTCTCGAGGCTCCTGCTGATGGTGCCCCATCGCCGCCACTCCTGGATTCTGCTTTTTCCGCTGATCCGTAGTTGGCTCTGTAGGTACGTAGGCAAACTCTGGCAAGTAAGTGCGCTCTGGCGGTGGTGGCGAGTGATACACCTTATCTGCCGCGAGTGCTAATTCGGCCTCCCGGGCTAAATCCAGGAGCCCTCGGTAATCCGTAATTTGATTACGCATCACCATTTTTGCAGTTCTGGCCGCATGTTCCGGTGCAACATGTCCAATTGTTGGGGCATGCTAGGCACCGGAACTAACTTGAGAATCAAGGCTTGCAGATTCACTACGTAATCTCTCGTGAGTTCGTTTCTGCCTTGATTCCTCGCGTTTATCTCCGCTAGGATTCGCTGTTGATGGCCCCTGTCGCCGCCATACATGTGTATTATGGCCTCTTGGAAGTCTTGCCAAGATCGCCACGTATGACGGTTACTCCTATACCAGGTGGCCGCTACTCCACTCAGGAGCTCTGACAATGACGAGAGTACTTCGTCGTACGTCAGATTTGCTAGAGCTCGACATTCCTCTACTCTTGTGAGGAATAACTCGACGCTCTGCTCCTTCAAGGACCCAGAGAACTTGATGTGCCATTTCCTTACGATTTGGCCCACATCACGGTTCGTCTGTTGAGGCACGTACGTCTGCCTCGTAGACTGGTCCAGTGTAGCGCTCACCCCCGCCTGACGCTGTGTAGGATTTCTTCCGCTATTCCTCCTAGCGTCCCTTGGCGATTCAGTATTGGGACTGCTGCTGTCAAAATTCACATATATGAACGTGTCCTGAAAGTTCACATGTGGTGATCCTCGTCCCCTGCCCGCACTCGGTAGTTGTACTCCCTCCAAGCGCGTGCTTGAGGGGGGGTGTCGAGCTTCTTGGAGTATTCACACACTCTCTTTGAGCTCTTCCACCTCTTTGACAAGTCTATGGATCACCGACAACAGCTGTTCTGAGACTACGTTGTCTCCCACAGCAATCCCTGCGGTACGCTGTTCCCCCGCACTTGGCCACTCAAAACTCTGTGGCTGCGGTGGACTTCGCGTTTGCTGCCAGAACGCGTGCTGCCCATTTTGTGCCGACAACGACTCTTGTTCTTGACTCCGCCGGAATTGTCGTTGCCTGCGCTGCTCTTCTAGCAACGCCTGCTGTCGCTGCTGCTCTTGATGCTTTCGCTGTTGCTGCCGCTGCTGCTCCTGCTGTTGTTGCTGTTGCTGCCGTCGCTGCTGCTCCATCTGCTGCTGTTGCTGCATTTGTTGCTGCTGCATTTGCTGCTGCTGCATTTGCTGCTGTTGCAGTTGCTGCTGCTGCAGTTGTTGCTGTTGAAGCTGTTGCTGTTGGAGCTGTCCCTCGGCTTCGGCTGGAGATGTCCCGGTGGGTGCTGCAGAGCTCAATATCTCTGTCCCGGAACCCTCCTGGCCGCTTGCCTCGTCCGCTGGCTCCACCACTGCATTATGTGCTTGTTGTGGAGCGTTCATCCTCCGAGACTCCGAGAGTTTTTGCATCACTATCGGGTCATCAAGGAGCGTAATGAACGGGTGCGGTTGGTCTGGATCAGTATTGGGATCCACAATAGTCGACCCAGACTTGTTCATCAACGTTAAATCGATGAACGCCCTTCGGGACTGCTCGCGTTTAGCAAACGCTTGCTTCTCCGACAGCTCCGGCTCTGGCACGAAATCGGCGGCACTGTAATCGCCCATAAGCCACTTGATCGCTGTCAGCATATTCACTGATTGCAGATCTGACTGCTGCAGACCAAGGGCTTGCATGGCCTCGATAATTTCCTCTTCGGGCTGTGTATACGCTCAATTGAGTATCGCAGATTCCGCAAATTGCGATGATCGGGCCATGGTGTCAATTGGCTGTGCGCTTCCCCACGAACTTATTTTACTAGCGCGAGTAGTATCCGGATTGATGGCAGAGAGAGTTTGCCTTTTCAACCCGTGAGCTAGCGTTTTCAATGCGACCCCGGGTTACTTTCTAAGAGCTACGGCGGTTGCTCTTAACCTCGATAATGCACGAGGATTTCCCGTATGCGGCTCTAAAAAAAAATAAAAGCTATTTCTGTAAGTAATTACGATTTGTAATTAATTACGCTCCACTACTCGCACTTGTAATTTTAAAATAAATATATGTGAAAAAAAAATATATATATATGTGTCAAAACGGACAATATCACCAAAAACACAAAAAAAATAAATACAATTTTCACCTAAAAAAAAATAAAAACAATTTTTAAGTTCGAGGGGATTTTTGCGCTGGAGTTTTTACTCGGGCGCACAGTCAACTTTTTGTTCCGAGAGTGCTTGCCGACTTTCTCTCGATCTTCTTCTAACTGCACGATAAAAGAAAAAAAAAAATTTTATTTTTCGTCCAAAAAAAAATAATTCGTATCGGAAATACGAGAGGACGAGAAGAAAAAAAAATTTTCGAGACGAGAAAAAAATTAATTAAAAAATTAATTATCGCTTAAAAAAAAATTTTGTCGTTAAAAAATTAATTGTTATTAAAAAAACTTTAATTGTTAACAATAATTCCTCAACGCGCCAAAAATTCCGCGATCAATATCTCTCCTCGTCGGCACACTAGGTCGAGGGTTATTGGCTATCGCACGCCTAACCTCTCGACCGTACTCTCGCAACAGCACGGCTGTGTCACGCACACGCACACACGCGCCTACGAGCTGCGGCACGAAGAGCCTTTGTATGCAGCTTACGCTCAGCTACGCTGCTGAGCTTCTTCGCGCCAAGCTTCGCCGCGAATCACGTACGCGCCGCAGGTCCTTCTCCACCCCCAAAACGTTGGGCGCCAGTTGTAACGGGATGGCTAGTGGGGGGAAAATTCCAACAAGCCACAGGCCAGCGATGCCCTAGAACACGGTGCCGCGGGTGTCAGACCAAAATGACTTGCCCGGGGATCTGCTCCTGGAATCCCGAAAACAACGCGAAGATCGCACACGAACTTCGCTTTCCAACTAATTGGATCGCTGAGTGAAAAGCGCGCGCTCGAAGAGTAAAGCGCGCGGCCGCTATGCTCAGATATGAAAACGACCGGCGGAGTCGTTTTCCCGCGGAGGCGGCGGTATCCGGGAGAAGGACAGGTTGTAATGAACAACGCGACGAGTAACTAGATATCACAATATATTTACAATTACTAATCTCTACAAGCACAACGCCTGTGCTGATTAGAACAAAGAGTTAGTTCGCGCGCGACCGTTAACATTCAAACGCGCGAACTACACGGCGCACGGCGAAGCTGCTATGCTCGAGCGCAGTGTTAAGTACGGCGAGCTGACACACACTCGCACGTACACGGCACAGAAAGCTTGCACGGGGCGATTTCCGTGCAAGCCTTTTACATGAAATACGCGAGATGAGAATATAACTTACCGATCTAAGGAGCAGCCGGTGCACTCGACTCTCTCTCTCGCTCTCTCAGCAGTTGCGCGCTCGCTCTCTCTCTCTCTCGCTCTCGCTTATAAGGGTTGGCAGTCTGGCTCGCTGCCGTCTCTCGCTCGTGGCACAAGTGGCACGGACTTGCCCTCACTCTTGCTCTCTCGCACGCTTGCCGGTCGGCGCCTCCACTCTACACTCGCGGTAATAAAAATAAAAAAGGACGGCGCGGACACTAAAATATGAGATATGGTAAGCCGACGATGTGCACAGCACGAGAGTCTACACGAAGATGGCTCCCTTTTCTCGCGGGAACAAGTTAGCAGCTTCGCGACGGATGACGGGCATTTTACGCGTCGCGAGACCGATTCGCTACGCGCGACGCGCCTCGATTCGGCTGCGCAGGAGTTGCGCGCGCGCGCTCACTACCTTCGCGCGGTAGATTAGAATCGCGGCTAGACACGCGTTACAGTATTTATATAAGTATTTTTGATTTATCGATCTATAATGAAATACTATGTTTACGATATTGCATGTTATCGTAAAATACGGCCAAAATTGATAATTTCTTTATAAATTTGCAATCATAGATCGTTTTCATAATGTAGCATGGTATCTATATAAGTATTTTTTATTTATTGTTCTATAATCAAATATTATTTTCATGTTCTGGCATGTTACCGTAAAATACTGCAGTAATTGATAATTTCTTTATAAATTTGCAATTATAGATCGTTTTTATAATTTTGCATGGTATTTATATATGTATTTTTTATTTATCGATCTGCAATCAAATACTATGTTTGTGGTATTGCATGTTATCGTAAAATACTGCAGAAATTGATAATTTCTTTATCAATTTACAACCTCCGATCATTTTCATAATTTTGCATGGTAATTTATAAGAGTATTTTTCATTTATCGATCCAGAATCAAATGAAATTGTTACAGCCCTTAATAATTTCTTTATCATTTATCATAAAAATAAAGTATAACGTCTTATTCTCGCAAAATTTACTTATAAGAATTGTTGTTTGAAAAAAATGTATAAACTTGATATGAATATTTTCATAATTTTTTATGAAAAAAAATTGTTGCTTATATTATGCACTCAGAGAACAACATCTTCTGTTTAAATTCGAAACTACAATATTGTAACTGTTACATATTATATTTTAATAAGGAAGAGTTTAAACGGAAAATCTCAGATTGTAACTATTACAATGTCTATATTTACAGCAATACATTGAAATTGTTTAAAAGAACTCGGTGACTTAACTATTACAATGCTTATATACCGAAATATTGAAATATACGCATGTTAATAGTTACGAATGTTACGAGGCCATATTATTAAAAAAATGCTCTCAGTGCACGCCATCTGTGAGTGTTCTTGGAACTAAAAGTTCTACGCATAGATTAAGTATAGCTTCAGCGCCATCTACTGTTTAATATACAGTAGTTGGCACCCACCTACATTATCGACTGAACCCAACACAATTTTTGTTGAGTATCACATGGCCTTAATTATAGCTCTTGCAAAGTTACCGTTGCGCGCGCGCGCGCACACACACACACACACACACACACACACACACACACACACGCAAGACATTTTCTAGAAAACGCATATTTCGACTCAGTGAGCTCAGAAATATCGAAAATCATTAAAATCTCGGGGTTGAAAAATTTCATCGTTACCAAGCTTTGAAAAAGCAAAAGCGGACACGTCAATTTTTAGTTGAAAAAGCGAACACGTCAATTGCTTCCCCCTAGAGGAAGCTTTGTGATAGTAAAAAAAAAAAACTTTTTGAGAAAATGTTTTCGGAATGTTGTTTAGCAAATTTGGAATCGAAATACACTATTTTTAGAAAATGTCCGTTTGGATGTGTGTGTGTGGGTGTGTATGTGTGTATGGCTGTGTCTATGTATGTCCGTATACCCCTGGCGAAAAAAATCACGTGATTAATCATATGATTTATCACTTGATTTCTCACTGGATTTCTCACGTGATTTTTCACGTGATTTCTCACGTGATTAATCACGTGAAAAATCATGTGACAATACAAATATAAAAAAATAATATATACCTTGTTATATAACTTGTTTCCTCAATGGATAGCAAATACATTATCGCAGAAAAAAAGATACATAAAATTTCCGACCCAACCGAGAATCGAACTCACAAACATTGGGTTCCTGCGTAAACACGCTATCCATTACGCTATCACTCGCCTGAAAGATTGTGGTCATTTTCACCTACATGAGCTGCATTCTCCATATTTATTGCTATTTCAATTTGATTATTTATGTAAAATAGCAATGGTTGGTAAAAATTATTTATTTATACACTATTTTAATAAAATGCGTAACTTATATTAAAACATTAATTAATTTAATTCGAATAAGTTGAGAATGTAGGGCCGGTAAAGTAGAAATCAGGTATGTGCACGAATGAACGTGTACGAGTTATTTATATTGTTAGAGTTTGTCAACGAGAAGAAATAAACGGGAAAATTAGACTTCAAGAGTCTATGCAATCAACTCTACTCGCAAGTAAAAGTTGATTACCGAAAAAGGTGTGAACGTAAAATGCGTTCAAATAAAATAGGCAAAGTATAAAGTGTCTTATTCGCAAATAAGACAACAAAGTATAGGCAATGTAACTGTAGGCAATAAATGTAGGCAAAGTATCGGCAATAAGGCAAAGTATAGGTAAAATCGATAAGGGCAAAGTAATAAAGTAAAGGCAATAATATGTCTTAGTCGCAACTAAGACAAGTGTAGGCAAATGTACGCAACAAGTATAGGCAAAAGTATAGGGGAAAAGTAACAAGGCATGTGCATAAAGCACCTGAATAGTGGCTGCCGCAGACCTCTATATGTATACTCATTGAAGTATTTTTCATTGAAGGTTGCTCGTCGGTGCTTGCCATCTGGCGGACACTTCGGGTACTTCAATCCCGAACAAGGTAAGTACAAAATTAATTTTTTTTTTTTAAACAAAATACCGAGTTATTTTTATAAAATGTTATGTATATAAAATTTTAAATAATGATCATTACATTTTCAAAAATTTCTATTACTTTTGAAAAAGTTATTCGAATTTAATTATTTAATATCTCAATATAAATTACTTCTTTTCAAAATGATCAAAATTAAATAGCAAATTAAATAATCAAAATTAAACAGCAATTAAATAAATATTAAGGACGATCATTTATCTAAAATATCAAAAATTTCTAATTATTATTTATTTATACACTATTTAAAGAAAATGAGTAACTTACATCAAAATATTAATTAATTAAATTCGAATAACTTTTTCAAAAGTAATAAAAATTTTTAAAAAAGTAATGTTCATTATTTACCATTTTACGTTCATAAAATTTTACAAAAATAATTCGGTATTTTGTTTAAAAAAAAAATTAGTTTTGTAGATACCTGATTTCTACTTTACCGGCACTACATTCTTAAGTTATTCGAATTTAATTAATTAATGTTTTAATGTAAGTTACGCATTTTATTAAGATAGTGTATAAATAAATAATTTTTACAAACCATTGATATTTTATATAAATAATCAATTTGAAATAGCAATAAATATGGAGAATGCACCTTATGTAGGTGAAAATGACCACAATCTTTCAAGCGAGTGATAGCGTAATGGATAGCGTACTTGCGCAAGAACCCAAAATTCATGAGTTCGATTCTCGGTTGGGTCGGAAATTTTATGTATCGTTTTTTTCTGCGATAATGTATTTGCTATTCATGAAGGAAACAAGTTTCATTAACGAATAAGCGTTATATATTATTTTTTTATGTTTGCATTGTCACGTGATGTTTCACGTGATTAATCACGTGAGAAATCGCGCCAAATCGTCACGTGAGAAATTACGTGGAAAATCACGTGAGAAATCCAGTGAGAAATCAAGTGATAAATCATATGATTAATCACGTGATTTTTTTCGCCAGGGACGCTGATCTCATGATCTACTCGACCGATTTTAACGAGAGAGGGATCATTTTTGCTTCCTCCTAGAGGAAGCTTTGTAATAGTAAAATTTTAAGTTTCGTTAAATTGCTCTAGAAACATGACTAAAGGTGTAGAAGTTTGAGTCACATGATTTTAGAAAATGTCTGTATGGATGTGTGTGGGTCTGTGTGTGTGTATGTATGTATGTATACCGCTTTATTTTCGGATCTACGCGGTCGATTTCAACCGGACGGGTCTCTTTTTTTTTTGTTTTTTTTATTCCGAATTCGGAAAAAAAATAATTTTGTACGACTAACTGATTCGTTTTTGTTTTATGTCGAATTTTTCATTTTCGAAAAAATTATTTTTGAATTTTTTTAATGATTGGATTGAAATTTTAGAATCGGATGGGTGGCGTTCGAAAGAGCATAAAAAAACCTATATTTCCAACAAAAAAAATCTTTCTAGCTATCACGGTTCATTTGTTATTAATAAAAACGTGTTGTTTTCTTTAAAGCTTATAACTTCAAAAATAAACGGTTAATTTTTTTGAGAAAAATCATGATAATGGAGAATATAAATAGATATATTCTGTAAAAACTTGAATCCATTCTGTTGGTTAGTTTTTGAGAAAAAAATTAAAAAATGAAAAAAACGTGTTTTCTCTGGCGACAATTTACGGGAGTAAAATTGTGTTAATCGCTTCAAAATTCCTGGTAGAGGTAGATTTTTGATAGCTATCTGCACCTTTCTTTGGGATAGATAATTGGTTCATAAATTACAGAGATTTTTGAGGTTAAAATTTTTGTAACCTCTTTTTCGAATCGTAATTTCTCGAAAACGGCTGTATGTATCTGAATGGGATAGGTAGCATTCAAAAGAGAATTAAAATACCCGTATTTTCTAAAAACAAAAAAGTTTCTAGCTATCACGGTTCTTTGGTTATTAACAAAAAACGTAAAACATGAAAAATTAAAAAAATGAGTTTTGTATGTCCAACGATTCCGGGTGGAAAATTGTCGTATTTTCTTCAAAATTCCTTGGGGAGGTAGATTTTGGATAGCTCTCGGTCGAGTTCTTTGGGCAAAATAATTGATCCATAAATTTCAGAGATATTTGAGGTAAAAATTTTATAAACTTTTTTTCAAATTGTAATTTCTCGAGAACGGTTTGATGAATCAGCTCCAGATTTCTATACAATTTTGTATCTGATATAGATATTATGTATGTGAATTTTCATCAAGATCGTACGATTACTTTTTGATATTCAAAATTTTCCTATTTTACAAAGTCATTTTCTTTGTCACCTGATAACTAGAGAAAACTTGTTTTAATTTCTTTAAAATTTGGCAGAGATGTAGAGTGTATATTATTTATTATATGTGTTCTTAGGGTAAAACAATTCGTTTGTGAATTTCACAGATATTCGAGGTTAAAACTGATCTGACCCTCTTTTCAAAACGTAATTTTTCGGGTATATGTACGCGAATGCTGCGCGTACGTGTTGTTCACTGCTTTTGTTTTTTCTTGAAGTTAATTTACAGCGCGATTCACCGATACATGAAATCAGCTAGATACGCTGGTGAATTAGAGGCCGATAAATACGTTTAACAATACTTTTGACTGCACTTCGATATTAATCGCGTTTTCTCTTTTTTTACATTTTATTTGCACGATCAGTTTGTGTTCTATTGTATTAAATTTTCAAATTTGACTTTAAAAATTAATTTAATGAATCAATAAATTAATTTTGGGGAAGCCACGTGCCAATGAATTGACAGAGGGTTTTTTGGTTGAAAAAGCGCACAGTTTTGGACCAGAATTTAAATTACTTTTATTCGAGTTTAAATTCTACTGGCACTGAAAAATCATTTGGCTCGCTCTGTACTTTATTTACGTATATTTTCTGGTATCGTTTCATCAATTATACATTTATCAAATTTATCTTTCTATAATGGCCGAAAATTGACTATTTGGAGTATATATTTAGGCGTTTTGAATCGGTCTTTCAGATTTAACTTACTAGAAATTATTTTACGTCAAAATGTTCGAATAAAACCCTTTTATGTACATCTATCGTTGATGGATTCTTGCCGAACGTGTCTGCTCAGTTTCGAAATTCTGAAATCCCGTTGGCCGATTTCAATTTAAGGTTAGTGGTTACACACAAATTGTCCAATCAGATTGCAGGATTTTGAAACTTAGCAGGGGCTCGATTCTCTAACGCTATATCGGTGCGATACACGCGAGATAAGAGGTTTAGACCAATCAGAGAGCTTCTTTAAGGTAGTTCTCTAATATATCAAAAATTGTTTTTCGAAAGCCGAAAGTAACAAAATTCTAACGTGTTCTTTAAAATCTAAAAAATTTTCTTGATTTTTTAAAATATAGATTACCGACCTATTTTTCATGAAAAAAATTATTGAAAATGATTACTTTTACATTGAGAGTAAATGACGTCATATAACCCATAACAAGAAGTAATAGTATTACTCGATAAAAAAGTGTGTTATCAAAAAGAAAAACATAGCTTAAGAAAGGTGAAATTCAGCTCTTTCTTTTAAGTTTATCAAATATGTGTCAAGCCTACATTTTTATAAAGATATGAATGATTATAAACACAAATAGCAGCTGACGACATGCATGAGGCCCCCGCTACGTAAGAGCGGATGCACGCGAATGCACGCGTATGCATGCGCAAGGGAACTAGAAAATATCAATGTAGCCAACTTAAATAATTCAGCACCTGCAAAGCAAGAACATTAACCTCAAAATTCAACTCTTGCTCCGGATTTCACACTCCAAAAGCGGATTAATCAATTTTTCACTTTGATGATCCGATCTTTTTGAAGATCCGGAGCAAGAGTTGAATTTTGAGGTTAATGTCGCCCTTGACTTCTGCATAGATCTGTTCGTTCTCTTCTTGCTTTCCAGACGCTGAATTTTTCACTTTGGCTACATTGAAAATTACTAGATATTCCCTAGTTGCATACGCGTGCGTCCGCGAGCATCCGCTCTTATGTAGCGGGGGCCCGAGGCTGCGTCTACATAGACGCTTTTAACGCGTGTTAAAAGCGTCTATGTAGCGGCGTATGCAAGCGTACACCGCTTGCGTTGGTGCACTGACCAATCAGAGCTCAACGTAACCGGACTTGATCCTTTTGAGTTGAG